>CM070624.1:18303835-19688116 GCA_036346255.1 Ampelocalamus luodianensis | reverse complement strand
TCTTTCGCATCGATTGACCAAATAAACGACTCAACGAGGCTTCAACTTATTCCCGTGAGGAGACAAAATCAATGAAGATCAATCTTCAAGATAATATTCACTTCGAACAATGTACTGATGGGCTTCGTGTCGGAGGGTTGCTCCTCGCGACGACACGATGGCCGCCATACGAGTGCCATTGGGAACAAGTCGGTATCAATGAGTTGGTATCTACTCGAAGGCCAATCGTAATGATTCGATAAGGGAAGCGGTCAAAGGAGCCGTGAGTTTTGTTTTAGCAAAACTCAAGGCCCGTGATTCTAACCTTAACCTTCATTCTCGTTGAAGTTTACTTCGATCGCACTAAAGCCGGCGTAGAAGCTAATCAAGAGATGCGCTGGTTGGCGAAGGTCGCAGAGGAGATGCAAATAGAATCTCCTGACAGAGCGATCTTGTAATATAATCTTGTGAAAATAAGTCTTTTTGGTGGTGACGATAAATATATGGCCCTTTTCCGCAAATTATCTCGTAGAGTAGTTAGTAACTCGTAAGATAAAAAGGAAGAAAATAATTAGACCAGATATGAGCGATTCCTCCTTTCTCCTTCATTTTCCTCGCGCATTATCTCATAGAGTAGTCAAGATTTGTAAGATGATAACCCGAAAAATAAGACTAAGAAATGAAGTCATGTTTATAACTTTATCCTAGCCCTCGATCGCTACTTAGTTTATTAGAAATAAACTAAGGAAGTAGTAAAGAAAGAGTTCTCAAACAGAGAGGTTTGTTCTGGCTTGTAGTTGTCGAGTATCGATTTGTTTGTACTAGTCGAAAGAGCGAAACAGACTCGACGCTAGGAAGTTTTCTCTAGTGGGCGGGACCACGTGCAGAGAAAAAGCTTCGACTAGGTGATGTTACCATCTCCCACCATATTAGTCAACGCGATAATGACAACTAGAGTGAAACAACCTTCTAGAGTACCTTAAGGATTCATTCTACTACATTCATTTTTCCCGACGGTTGTCCTCGGCAGCAAAAGTAGGACACGAACGACGCTAGGAAGTTCCTTCTAGTGGGCAAGACCACGTGCAGAGAGGAGAGGCTTCGACTAGGTGTGTTTCTTCCTTCGACCAAAAAAAACTAATCAAAGTTATTTGAAAAGTAGTCTGATGCATCTCAAAAGTTCACTCTTCTTAGTTTATTTTTCAAAATAAGCTAAGGTGACATGAATTCGCTTAACAACTTTCACCATTTTTCCGAGCCCAATAAGCATTGTACAGTTGTTTAAGAACGAAGTAACATTAGGAAGCTCCTTCTAGCGGGACCACATGCGAGGGAGAGATTTCGACTAAATGTGTTGTCCTTTGCTAACCAAATGTATGTGAAGGATGAGCGTAAAAAAATGGTCGAAAATAAAAGTGAGATTCAAAATAGACAACAAGGATAGGATAACTCGACACTTTATTGTCGTTGAAGCTTGTTACACATAAAATTTACGAATCGGTCAATGTTCCAAGAGTTTGAGAGAACGCGCCATCTTCCATTGCAAGTCGAGTGATCCCGGACGCGCACGCCGACCACGCAAAAGGACCCTCCCACTTGGGGAGAGTTTGTTCCGATTAGACCAAATTGATAAGCCTCAATACCAAGTCACCTTTAGCAAGGTCGCGAGATTGACCTTGCGATCATAGTATCTGCGCAGGTTTGTTGGTAGACCGCAACGGAATAAAGCCCGATTTCTTTTTCTCGAGCGAGTTAATGTCGCTCGCTCGATGGTTTTCTTGAGTTGAGTCGTTAAACTTATCGACTTTGCCGACCGATCTTTAGTTCGCGGAAGCATGGCTTCGCACCAAAAACTAGAAAGAAAGGTGTTTCTCCTATAGCTCGGCTAGTCGTCGCATTTAATTGCCCATAATATCAAGGTAATTCCTGCACCCAAGCCCCGAGCGCTGACAAGCGATCAAGACTCGGTTTGATTCCCTTCATTATCCGCCATTCGCTCTCTCAACCGCCTCTGCTTTGGGGTGGGCTACGAAGCATAACACAAACGAGCTCCCAACTCGTCGCAAAATTTCTGAAATTTTGCGCTTGTAAATTGCTTATCGTTATGCGTGATAATTCGACTTGGTATTCCAAATCGAGTGATCACGCATCTCATCATGAACAGCTTTGTCGCTCGTTGTTATCCCACCACGAGTTCGCTTCTATCCATTTTGTGAACGTATCAATGGCCACAAAGGAACTCAAACCTCCCGAGCTCGGGTAACGGTCCTAGGATATCAAGACCGCAGCTTGCAAAAGGCCACGACAAAGGGATTGTTTGCAACGCCCGAGCCGTTGGTGTATTTGTCGCTATGAAACCGCATCGCATACACTTTTAACCATCTCCTTGGCATCGTAGAGGGTCATACAATAAAAACCTTGTCGAAAAGCTTTACCGACCGCTCAGTAGGAAGCATGAGTTCCACTGATTCCTCCGTGTATGTCGTGAAGGAGTTTTAATCCTTCGCTCGCGAATACATCGCATGAGCACCCCTGGGTTCCTCTTTTATAAAGGACACCTTCGACCAAAGTATACATTTTGGCCTTTCGATAATCGATCCGATTCTAGATCGCCATCGGTAAAGAACCCGCTCAAGATACTCGTAGATGGGTGCCATCCATGTATCTTCGCACTCTAGAGAGGCTGCTTTCTATAGAAGGTGTCTCCAATTTGTCGACTATAGACGGTCAAGTCGCTCCAAAACACCCTTTCTGTACCAAAGATCGGAGGAAGCTAGACGAGCCGCTTGGTCTCATGAAAATTATCCTTCCGAGGATAAATTGTACCTCAAAGCCCAAAAGTGCTTTTCTAACTTTCGCATTTCGATAGATACCGACATGGTCGGATTGGAGCACCGTATTCCTTTCCGACTTGATTCACGACTAGTTGAGAGTCTCCTCACGAGTAGTCGCTTAATCGAGAGCGCTCGCACTCGTATACCACTAGCAAACCTTCGATTCTCGCCACGCTAATAGTGGTCCAAAGTTTAATTGTATGGCATGCTTTAAGGTTTCTCCAAGGAGATTCCGTGACCATCCCACTTTCGAGCCACTTATCGTAGCGACCCATCAAAGTACATCGCTCCATCGGTCGTGGGAATTGTATCGGGATCCTAAACAGTTCAGATTTGTCCATTCGGCGACAAAGTCCGCCAAGATCCGATTTAACGGCCGCTCGACACGAAATGGATGTCGAACGCCCCAGTTCGATCGACCACTTTGCCATGCGCCCCGCTGTTTTCCTATTCGAGGATAGCTCTCAAGGGAAACTCGCACGACACAACTAGTTTGTGCGCCCAAAATAATGCCGCAGCTTCTCAAGGCATGAGGAGGGCATATAGAAGTTTTTGAACCCGAGGGTAACGCTCCCAGGTCCGCAAAACCTCACTTACGTAGTATACCGTCGTTGTATGTTTTCACGCTCTACGACCAAGATCGCGCCATCGCCTATGGCGTGGTAGCTAGGTAAACTAAGAGCGCCTCTCCTAGCTTCGGAAACTAGAACAGAGCACTCGTGAAGATACATCTTGACTTCCTCAAAGGCTAGGTTAGCCTCTTCTCGACCACTCAAACCTTCATGTTTCCTTAGAAGTTTGAAGAAAGGCGCTCTTTTCTCCCAGTCGTGCTATGAAACGACTTAACGCCGCCATGCATCCCGTGAGTTTCTCGGACTTCTTTTTCGTGGTCGGGGCGATCCGAGTGATGGCTTTGATCTTTTCGGATTTGCTTCAATTCCTCGCTCGTAAACCAGAATCCAAGTAATTTTCTCAAGAGACCCCAACACACACTTCTGATTCGCCAATTGGTGTTTTCGAGGTTGTCGAAAGTCTCCGCAAGTCTATGATATGGTTGAGTCGCTTGATGTTTTTACGACTAGATCGTCAACATAGGCTTCCAAGTTTCGGCCTAGTTGAGGAGCGAAAGTTGTTTGCATCAAACGTTGAAAAGAAGCTCCAGCATTTTTTTAGACCAAATGGCATTTTAACATAGCAAAATATCCCAAACGGTGTAATAAATGCGGTCTTTTCTTCATCTTCTCGATGCATACTAATCTGATGATAACCAAAGTATGCATCTAGAAAACTCAACATCTCACATCCTGCAGTAGAGTCAACCAGCTGATCGATGCGAGGTAAAGGGAAATCATCTTTTGGACAAGCTTTATTGAGATCAGTAAAGTCTACGCACATATGCCATTTGCCGTTAGACTTTCTAACCATTACAGGGTTGGCCAACCACTCTGGGTGGTTGACTTCTCTTATAAAGCCTGTTTTAAGCAACTTGTCCAATTCTGACCTAATAGCATCTCGTCGATCTGGGGAAAATCTCCGTAACTTTTATTTTACTGTAGTTTATCGTGCCGTAGAGCTAGCCTCGTGCTCGATCACATTCCCGGGACTCGGCATGTCGGATGCTTGCCACGCCAAGACATCGCTGTTTGCTCGGCAGGAAGGTGATGAGGGCGCCTTCCTATTTGGGGTCGGAAGAATCCCAATGCGAGCAGCCTTCGAGGGCTCCCCGCGCCCGAGGAACCTCTTTGACTTGGTCGTTCGGCTTAGGTGTAGCTTTAGGCTTCGACTTGCTAGTCGGTCGACTTTCATCTCGAGTTGGTAGTTGTCCAACCATCTCAAGGGAACGACGGCCACATGAGTGCGCCATCTTCTTCACAATGTATCGTGATCACCCTTTGGGACTCGCATCTTAAGACATTGGTACCCATAGTGAGTAGCTATCAAGAATTTTGCCAAAGTAGGTCGTCCGAGTATACCGTTATATGTCGTATCGAAATCGACTACATCAAAGGAGACATTTTCTGTCATGAAATTGCTTGGTGATCCAAACGTTAAAGGAAGAGAAACTTGGCCAATGGGTTTGGTCAAGACCCCGCATTTATTCCATGAAATGAATATCGCATCGCCTTACCTTTGTCGCTTGTACGCATCTCGTCCAGTGTACTCAGAAACAGATGTTTAGCGAGCTTCCACCATCAACTAAAACCCGATTGACTCGACAATTGTTGATGGTGGGTTCGACCACTATCGAAATCAACTCGTCTAGTCGGCGGATCGGACAATCACCTTTCTCAAAAGCAAGGGTGACTTCCGACCACTTTGTAATTTATTGACAAGGGGGAGTCGATTGTATTTACCTCACGCCAATCGCCACTGCTCGTAATTGTGATGTCAAGATCCCCATAGATGTGGTCAATGGTGTGTTGTGGGTCCCGAATGGCATCTCCTCATCATCCGACTCCCTTTGTCCACTGGTTTGATATACCTGTTCAAGAGTAGGAAGTGACCCTTTGATTGATAATAGTCCTCGAAGTTTCGTAAGAAAACTCTGCAGCTACGAAGATCATGCCCTTCTTTTTATGAAAAGGACACCACCTTGGTTTGTCGCTTTCTCCGATCTTGGCGTTTACCTTTACTCGATCGAGATTTTGCTTGGGGTTGCGTGGCTCTTTATCGCCACGGCTAGGACCTCCTTAGAACCTAATTGGAGATTTTTGCTTTTGCCTTGTTCTTAGATTTCCTAGCCTTTTTATCTTTTTCTTACCACTTTCGCCGCTTCCTTGGGCATGTCGTCTTTGAGATCGATAGTATTGTTCCATTCGACCGTTCAAAGAAGAATGATATTTATCACCATCTCAAAGAGCTCAATGACGGTGGCGGTGTGGATGTAAAGCGATGTCATCCGTTATTCTTACGCTACGACTCCTCGCTTGAAAGCCCCGATCACGCACGCAGTCGAAACTTCCTAATAGAATTTCAACCTAATCAAGCGCCGATGAATTGGCGATAGCTTTCATGGTTGTTTTGCCTTATCCGGCAGTCATCTTCCTTTCCTGGGCGATTGTAAGTGCCCTGGAAATTCGCCAACAATATATCGCAGAGGTGTTGCCATGAGTAGATCGATTCGAATGGATGGTTTAAAATCCACGATCGCGCCGATCCTTCGAGTACAGTCGGAAGGTAATTTGCCATGACATGCTCTCCTCCTCCTGCTGCTCGGATAGCTGTAGTGTACATTTGGAGGAACTCGATGGGGTTTTGAGTTCCATCGAATTTCTCCATGTTCGTTGGTCGAAATCGAGGCGGCCAACGAACCGCTCCTAGGTCGGGTGAGAACGCCCGACATCCCGAGATAACCTCTTGTCTTCTTCTTTGTAAAAATGAGGGGTTAATGTTGCCGGGTGATCAAACTCGTCAATACCCAGCCATGGGGGGACTAGGCCTACAATAGGTCTCACCTTACGAGGAAATACTTCATCGTATCCCACTTGCCGCCGCGCGCCTTGTCGCCAAGTGGTGAAAGATCACCTCTCCCGTGGGCTTGTGGCATTTTCCTCATGTCGAGAGACGACGTGAGGGAGAGTCGTGTCGCTTTCTATGCGACGCAGTTTTCGAACGATCGCGTAAGAAGTAGCCGCACTATTACGACTTCTTAGTTGTGGTCGACGCAGCCGCCGAGTTTGGCCATCGTGTTACGTAAGCCTTGCGTGATCTCTTGCATAGAGGTCATAGCCGTGCTCGAGCGAGTTCTTGTCGGGTTTTCAAAGAAATCATTGATGTGTCGGAGCTCTTGAGCTTCCTCCAATCGAAATAAGCGCCGGAAGGTTCTTCGAGCCACTATTCTTTTCCGCGCGTTGCCTCGTAATGGTCTGTTTATACCCCGAGCTTGCTTTAATGGAGTGCGAACGCTGAGGATGTCCCGCACGCTCATTAAAGTGTTTGTTTCATTCGCCACCGTGGTGTACTTGCCGCTACAACGAGGCGGTGTAGAGTATGCTCGGTGGAAAGCATGTTCAATCCATCTTCCGGGAGAACGATCCTTATCGAGGGAAGGACAAAGACCTCCCGTGGATGACCTTCCACTTGCGCCGAGACCTCCTCACTTGAGGAGCAATGAGCGACACCATCCGCGACTTGGAGTAAACCCCTCAAGGTGGGGAACTCGGTTATAACCGCCTCCGTCTGCAGTAGGTCCTCGGCCGGACGGCTGGATTTGGATGAACAACATGTTCGATCCTCTTCGCAAGCACTCGAGAGAGGACCATCGATGTCGATGGAGCTCCTAATGACGGACTCGTAACTTGTCTTGCCAAATCGCACTACCTTGGGGACTCGAACACTTGAAGGAAAACTCGTCATGTTGCGAGTTTGCCCGAGACAGCCCGTTCTCGGGTCGGGTTGACCCTTGCCTCCCGAGGAAATTGATCCTCTACCGGGCGCATCGTCGTGGGGATAAAGATCCTCTCGACTCCGGTGGTAATGCGCTCCGAGATCCGATAGAAGATCTCCGAGGCGGCAACACCGCCGAAGATTCGATACTTGGTTCGTAGTCGAAACCGCATCCATGTCAACGTCACAGAATCGCCAAGTCAAACCAATTCTTCTCGCTCCATTCTCCGCCATGGTAGCATCAAAGAGAAAAGAAAGAATCGTTGACAAGGAATTACCGTAAGATCCCCACGGTCGGCGCCAACCGCTGGTTGTTTTAGAACCGATCTTACGTAAAGATTGTTTGATTCGGGGTCTCCACAATTGATCACGCAGACGAAGGAGACACGGGATTTTTATACAGTTCGGCCTTCTCGATGAGAATAATAACCCTACTCTTGTGTATCTTGTATTTGCCCTCCGGATTACAATCGATCAAGGTTTTCCTAACTATCTTCCAGAAAGGCTCTCTGTCCCCAAAAGGGTCCTCTTCTATTATCTCTAAAAGACACCTATTTATACTAGCGCTGGTGGACGCCGTCATTCCAGCTAATTAGTCGCTCATTATTGCGCAATAATGAGAGTAACTACCGAGTAGTAACCTCCCATGTCACAAACGGTTATCATCGAGAGATAGTGGGAATTATCGCAGCTATGTCAAAATATAACCGTATTTTGACTGCTTGGATCCTCACTATTTAGTGAATCTTCCGACGGGTGGGTCCAGTAAATCGTGAGGAATCTGAAGCAGAGCTAGTCGTAGAAAGACTTATGACCAGACGTAGTCGTAACGATTATACCATAGTCGTAGAAGAACTTACGACTAGGAGTAGTCGTAACGATTATACCACGTCGAGAAGAGCTTACGACTAGGGGTAGTCGAGGATAACCTACGACTTCCCGACTCGTTCTTCCCTTATAATATTCAAAGGGTATGCTTTGTGACGTCATATTTTCTGATTAATAAATGAGGATTATTTATATCCTCGTCAAGTTTAATGTGCATGACATTGTTTAATACTGTATTGTACCACATGCTAGATTGTATATTAATTAATTTGTCTCTATCTAACTTTACTTTGACTCGAGCTGGAGAAGGAGGCTACATGACTAGCTAACTTTATACATACCTACGTATTTTATGGAGAATGATGGGCGAGTTTCATGTATGAACAGATGCGTTAACTATTTAGTGTAATTTATGTTTGCTAACTATTTAATTTGCTAACATCTCACGCGCTAATCCATATTAATTTTTATGGCATTATGTTTTCATGTCTATTTGCATAACTTACAAAGCCACAAGAACCATCAAAAATATGTCACCACCAAACTCTCAAGGGCTCACTACTCACCAATTTTTACGTGTTGTCCGCCGGTGAGGGGACGGTGGAGGCGACGGAGGTGCCCGCCCGCGGACCGCCGGACGAGGGACGGAGGAGCCGCCCACTTTGACCGCCGGACGAGGCAATGTGTCGGTGGACATCGCGTCCGACCGTGACCATGAGCGCTACTTCGTAATAAAACATCGTGAACGTGCTATTTGCGCCAAAAATTCATCATTATGAGCTTGAACAGCTTGGACGAAAAACTGCATTCTTATATAAGGAATTAGAAAATACATTTATATGGAGCAACCAAAGGTTTTGTTTTTCTCGGGAAAGAAAATTATGCTTGTAAGTAAAAATATATGTTTATGTGTGAAGCAATCACCCGATAATAGTACAAGAGATTTAGCGCTTTATGATCTCTTGGAATTTCAAAAGATTCGATTATAATAGTTGTGTTTATTTGAAGACTATTAATAGCTCAGCTATTTATTTGTTCCTATATGACTTGTTTCATTGGAGCTCCACATCCATTGTGATGTCCTGCTCATCTAAAAGTTGTGCTATTCGAATTCTTGGTGAATATACAGCTATACAATGGAAATATGTGATGATGCTAGTTGATTACTTAGCAGTTTTGCTGCTACAGAATATATTGGGACGTTGAACAATCTCAGCTATACATACTTGTTTCATTGCTTGTCTTATTGATTTTCAAGAACGCACGGTTATCTAGAGGGTGCATCATCAGTAAATCTGAATTCTCACAGATTTTTAGATATGTACTAGGTGGGCATTTGATTTTTTTATACAAATATTTTGGTTTTTGAGAGTTAGCAACCGAATTAACCGTATTAAAATAAAAACCAAACCTAATTAGCCGAATTAAGTCGCTCGTTAATTCGGTTTTTCTAAAAACGAACCTGGGAACATGCGACGGCACAGCAGTGAGGCTCGGTTGGCGGCGACACGGTGGGAACACGGCGGTGACAGTGGAACGGTCGAGCGCGGAGGCATGGCGACGGGCCCGCGGGGAACGGCGGCGGTGGAGTTTGGGGTCATACACGCTGAGCCGACGCGGCGATGGGGGGGGCCCGTGTCGGCGACGAGCGGCGAGGATGGCGGATCGGCGTGACAACCAGTGGGGAACGGACAGGCGATGGGGATAGGGTCCCCGCCGACACGGGGCGGGGATGAGGGCGGATCGCGCGAAGAGGAGATGCCGCTGGCGAGGCAACTTCAGCGAGCGGCGCTGCCGCCGCGGCGATGGTAACGGCTGCCGCACGAGCGGAGGCGGCGCATGGAGATGGGGTGTTTCGGCGAAGCGGCGATTGGAAAGGAAGAGACGAGTGGAGTGGAGAATGGAGATACTGAGAGATAGATAGAGTATTAGAAGAGGCGATCGGTTCATGCCGAGTGTGCTTTGTTTGGTAATTCGACTATTCAGTTTACGAGAGTTAGAATCGAACATAATACCAAAACCGAATAGAGCCTAAAAAAATAAACTGAACTAACTGATATCTTCCGTTCCATTGGGTAGTTCGGTTTCGGGTTTAAAAACCCACCCAAATGTACTGGTAGTATGGAACTGCCACCAACCAACTATTTTTCCGTAACCTTCCTATAACCAACAGGTTTCTTTCTATGGATCCCTTCTGTCTAACCGTTCGATCAAGTATACGCGGTCTAGATAGAGGCAGATAGGTGGCAAAAGGGTAAATATATTTTGATTGCCCACCAAATCTTGGCCCATTCAAGCTTGGTTGGCAGGATGAAATCCGCGGTCAAGTTGGCCCATCCGAATTTGGATCGCAAAGCATATCTGCGATAGGAGCGATACAACTGGCCCCATCCAAATTTTGGCCCCGGGCTTTTAAGTGACCCGGGTTGGTTGGCCCACGCAAGCGTATGTCACCGTGATCAGAGATCGTCTTACATTAGCCGTTGTATCCAACTTCAACGGTGTAGATTGGAATTTTTGCCGATACGGTCATTTTATGAAACGATTTACACATATGGCCCGCTTCGGTGTATTTGCAAAATAGCACGCCGGCGACGGTCACCCGCGCTCAAGGCCTCATTGCGACACTCGCGCTCGGGCGCAGCTCACCCGCGCCCGCCGCCACCTCGCCCACGCATCGCTCTCACGCCGCGAGCCCGCCACTCACCGCCCCGCCACGCCGGCCTTCCGCCCACCTCCCGCGCCGCATCGCCCCGGTCCCGTGCCGCCACGCGCCCCGCCACCTCCCGGCGCAGCTCACTCGCGCCGGCGCCTCGCGCCGCCACGCGCCCACCCCGCCGCCAGATCGCCGCGCCACGCGCCGCGATCATGCCTCCCCGGCGCAGGCGAGCTCGCGCCGGCCCCGCCGCCACTTGGCAAGCCCGCGCCGCACGCGCCCACCCCGCCGCATCGCCACGCCATCGGGTAAGCGCCACGCAGGTTCTCCCGGCGCAGGTGAGCTCGCGCCGCCTCCCTATCGCGCTTTAATTCAGAGGTTAATTAGGTTAGGTGAGAGGTTATTTAGGTTAGGTTTAGGAAAATTTGTGGTAATTTTAAAATATAAAATGAGTTGAACAAATTAAGAATTTTTTGTGTAGTGTAATGAAATTTTATTTGTTTGTATAAATTTTGTATAATTTTATTTGTTTAGATATTTTATTGTTAATCGATATGATTGTGTTATTCTAATATGTGTTGATAGCATAGCAAAGATTTGAATCGTTGTTTTTATTTGCAAGAGGCCCTTCCCGACTCCATATTTGAACCATTTGCGAAAGCCCTAACAGTGTTGATTGTTTACACATTTGAACTATTTGCGTAAGGCCCTCACTCCTTCCATTTGCAACAAAGTGTTGATTGTTTACACATTTGAACCAGTGCCCGCCATGTGTTGATTATGAAAAGATGCAAAGGAGGCCCTCACTTCTGTATTTTCCACCAAAGCATTGATCTGTCACCTCTTGTTTCTTGTCTCAAATTGTGAGCCAAATTTATGGCTTAATTTGCTGCTGGGTAACGATTCTCTTTAAGAGCAAGGGAGGAGAGAGCTAGCGGATCGCATTCGTAGTGGCTCATTCGCTCTTTTAGTAGTTCACTTCATATCGTGACCGAGCTCGTGGCGCAGAAGGTAGAAGCCAACCAGAGAGAAGTTGAAATCGCTCGAGCACCTACAAAGGTAAGTGTCATTCGCATTCGGCCATAGTTTTAGGTAGGTTTAGCAATGTGATTAGAATGTGATTAGATGAATTGTAGTTTGTTATTGTAGAAACTAAGTAGTTATAGTTATGTAGTCGGTATATTTTGACTAAGTGTTCGAATATAAAATTGGAAGATTTAGTGTGATTAGCACGTAATTAGAATACTTAGTAGTTAGCAACACGATTAGTTGACTTAGTAGACTTATTGTTGTTAGTGTTGTAAATTTTAACTCGGTGATTTACATAGTGTGAGGAGCCTGACTGTAAAATATTAAAATCTTTAGAGGTCGTTAAACAAAATTGAAATAGAGTGTTAGCAGACTTAGAATTGAAACTAAACCGAGGAGACAGAGTGTTAGCGCACTTAGCAAAGCCTTTTCTTTTCAATTAGTCTACTTAGCGCACTTCTTGTTGTTAGGTTAGTGTTAGCGCACTTATTGTTGTTAGGTTAGTGTTGAACCCGACTGTAAAATTTTAAATTTTTAACTTGGTGTTAGCGAACATGCACTATGGCTTAGAATTGTGTTGGTTTCCTTTATTGTACTTTAGCCTAACATGCACTATAGCTTACAACATGCACTATGGCTTAGAACATGCACTCCTGTTAGCGAACATGTACTATGGCTTAAAACATGCACTCGGTGTTAGCAGAACATGCACTATGGCTAAGTAACATGCACAAGGTTTGAAACTTGTTACTACCACGTAAAATTTTGGAATTGAAATTAATTTACAATCATTTATGTTCATTAGGTATATTCGACTAATATTCTCTATGCATGTGTTGCTAGGCATGTCCTGCACGAGCTCTCGGAACCATTCTACGATGAGGACCACCGGTGTAAGTCGTGGCTCATCACGACGCGGATGGCCCTCCTCCCGGCGCCGGGCGGGAGGGATCGTGGGCGCCGACGATCGTTACGCCCCGATCTCGCATGCACGCTTGTTGCCCTTGCGAGGATGGTCTCGCCGGACGCGGTTCACCGACGGTAGCTCTTCCGCACTTGTCGGCAGTGGAGGCCGGAGACGCACACCTTCCACTTTCGGTGTGAGATGACGGTCACCCTACAGACGTGTCGTTCTGGACCGTCTCCGATCCGAGGTGTGCCGCTTGTTCCGGCCTGCGAGCGCGACCGAAGGCCAGGTGGAGCAACGCTGGCCAATCTATCCGTGAGGGTGCACGGGCGCCCCGGACTTGGCCGAGGCATTTCGTGAAATGCCCGAGGGTGCACCGACGAGGTCGTTAGGACGCACTCGTTGCTTACATTCTACGACTCTTTGGTTGGGTCATGTTTCCAACATCAAAGGGGATGTTTTGAACCCTACCATCCCCATCGCCGAGTCTTTGGTTGACGCGGATGGGCCAATGCCTCAATATAGCCGGGATCACCGCCCTGCGCCACATACCGGGTTGTGTGACGCCGCGACACAGTAGCATCGCTACCAACCTAGCCGCTCCGCACGCGCTCTCGCACTGTGGAGTTGGGAGCACTTCCTATTGGGCGGCGACCATAGAAAGCGGTGCACCCGCACCCTTTAGTCGGACCCCCACATGACGCCAGACGCGCCCACCATGGGCTTACGGTGGGTCGGCGCCCGTCTGCGCCGGGCCGCAAGACCGCGAGGTGCTACCGTTGTACCACAACGAGTTTGAGTCGCTGCACGAGCGACATCATTTGGTGTGTATGGCATCCCGGTTTCTGCCGACGAGCGCCGCACGGCCGTCCATCCAATGCATCCCGACGTCTCGCGTGCGTAACGACCGCCACCGTGTTCTCACATATGGTGGAGCCTACGCGTGGCGCCGTAATGCGATAGCTTGGTCTGCATGCACCGCGTGCCCTGACGGCAGTGCTCTCGGAGCGAAAGATACACCTGTGAGTTAAACTTTATCCGAGTAATATTCGCAGTCCTTACATCTTCTTTTCTAACATTAATCTTTCCGGAAATGCAGGCAAACGAGGTGGGGTGGGCAGATTCGGGACTGGCAAATGCATCAGGAGAAGTGGACTATGACATGGATAAACACGGCGCACGTGGATATCCGCATGAGCAAAGGCCCGCACGACCATGAGTCGTATGGTGCTTATATGGAGTGGTACGTGCCACGAACGCGCGCAAGACTCACTATTCCTCCTCCGGAGCGCCCAGAGGAGGTGACACAGCCGACGCACCACGAGGAGAGCCTCCGCCGCACGCACGACCGCCACATCGCTTCCGACTTGATGACGCCAGACGCACTTACGACTCCGTTCGCAGATTTCATTGACGACATTCGCACCTTTTGTTAATGAACTCATTACGATGTCATCGCAGCTTGAGCGGCGCCGACGCCAGGCGTATCGGACGACGCCCGAAGCCAGATAGAACCCCGGGTATAAAAGTTTTGAAGCACATCTCGGCGGAGATGAAGAAAATAGTAAAGAACTTGAGCCGCGGTCGCTCGAGGGACGACACCGCGCGATCGGGCTCGGCTGGGGACCGTGCTCACCCGCTAGGTCTTCAGCACGACCTAGCGAGTCCGGCAGGCGTCGTAGCGTTTCCCGTCGGTCATCCGCGGGACAGGTCGCCGCGGGGGTAAGTCGCTATGTGCAAATTTACGTTCTGTTTTTTGGTTTATGCCATACATGCCGCTAACATCATGCCGTTCTCTCGCGGTAGGTTCGTCGGGATGAATCACTTCTATCGTCCGAACCCGGTATACGGACTGGTGATGTGCCTCGCTTATCGCAGCATATCCGGAGGTACGAGGTTGTTACTTTACGCCCGTGAGTGCTTACTTGTACTAACATCGTTCCGCCTTGCGACCTTGATTGTTCGTGGGGGGCGGCGATTCACGCCGACCGATGACGAGGATACGGGCCTCCCACCGTGTGAGGGAGCAAGATACCGACGCTTAGGAACGATCAATGGCAGCCGAGGTTTGTAGCGCACTCAGGCGAGCTCCTCCGGTTCGGTGCCCCACAAGATGTTCCAGGCGTAGCTCCTCCGGGTTCGTGCCCCACGCATGTTCGAGCCGAGCTCCTCCGGCACGCGGAGCCCCCACGCCGAAGGCTTGACTTCATCCGCGCAACGAGTTGCGAGCATCGCAACCCCAAAGTGGTTTAATAGCCTCGTTGTGGATCAATTCCTGAGTTGTCCCCGTGCCGGCATGGTCGATCACGATGACATGTACGGCTACCGCACCGCCTCCGCAGTCACCATCGGTCCACCTCCGCCTCAACGGTCTCCCTACCCTCCGCACCGACACGCGCTCTCCGGACCGGTGGACGTACTCCACGTGTCATGCTCGGCGCAAAACAAGGCCGCAGACGCGAACGCAACGCAGCAGCGAGTAGTGACTCGTAAGAGTGAGCCGTAGTATCGCGTGTTATGCGATTTTATTTTACTATATTTGTACACGTATTTTGGTTGTTATCGTGGTACTTGGGATGTTACGAGTATCACGCCTTGCTTTGGAGAGTCTTGTCTTTTGGTCCAAAAGTCGAGGACGCAGAGTGTTGTCACGCCTTACTTTGCGAGCAAACGCCATGTCCTACTTTGCGAGTCTTGTCTTTTCGACCGAAAGTCGAGCAGCAGAGTGTTGTCACGCCTTACTTTGTAGGAGAGTCATCACGTCGGTCTCGTCATCTACAAGCCTCACCCGCTGGCTATAAAATGCACGCCCACGCGACGAAAGTAGGACATACCATGGCGGATTTAAACAATAGGACCATTCCAACCGGTCGCCAAAGCAAGACCTTCCCTTCAAAGGAGGGAGGACTTTGGGCCTAACTACCGCTGATGCCGCATGCGTGCTCAACCGAATGGCCGAAATGCGGACACAGCGGGGACGCCGCTGCGTGTCTTGGAAGGCCCTTTCGATGGCGACGACGCTTCTTCCGATGCCCACACTCTCGTACAATTAGTAAGTTGTTTCCTTTCGTTCATCGCGAATAGAGCCTCCTGTTAACCTCCTTTCCAGAGATGGTGAAATGCGACTTTGTCCGCCGGATCGATCCTCCCCATGAACGACATGTTGTGGTGTATGTGGATAGATTGTGGAACCGAATCTTTGAGTTGGAGGCACGGATTGACGATCTCAACGAGGAAAACGATGACCTCCGCCAGCAGATGCAAAGCGAGAGGGGCAACGAGGAGGTCGTAAACATAGGAAGTTCCTATGATCCCACATCTTCGCTCGCGCAACCCTAGCCGCATATGTGCGTGCCACTACAATGACGGCAACCCACGCCCGAGGCGGCCCGTGAACAACACTCTATGTGGGTAGCGCGAGACACCATCTACCATTAGTCACGACCAGAGAAGCTTGTACCTCCGTACTCGTCCCCTTATTTACGCAATTATGTTCAATCTCGTGAACCATGTAACTTAATGGTCGATGCATCATTGTGGTGGCCTTTTATCGAGTGGATTGCTTCATGTCATTACTGTTGCCTTTTATCGAGTGGACTGCTTAATGGATGCGTCGCATGCATTGCATGTCGACATCTCCAATGGACTTGCAATTTAGCATTTTTTTTATACATTCAAAGTAAGGGAAAGTATAGCATATTTGGAACCATGAAACCCTAATATCCAAAACCTAAAATCCAAATATCGAGACATAACAAGGAAGACAGAAAAACTTGAAATTACGACACTGAATAACGACCGGACGAGCTAGGTCTATTGGGACAATCCTTCATTGAGTGCCCTGGGTCTTGCATATCCCGCACTTGATTGTGCGGCTAATATCGCACGCTGACTAGCATCCATGTCATTCGAAGCGCCGTCTGTCGTCGCCGCCTTCCCTCGTTCTCTTCAAGTCCTGTTGGGACCCCATTGCACCATGTCCGCCAAAGATCCTTATAATTCATTTCCAAGCCGCACGAGTGAAACTCTCCACCCATGTACCGAATAGGTGCCGCATGTCGAGTACTCAGAGATGTATGGTGTAGCCATTCGCCGCATTTGTGCACATGCCTTGTACACGCGCGAGCATGGCTTGTGGAGGAGCTTCATTGTTGCAGTGCATGTCGCCACATCACCCAGGTGCATGCCTGCTTTCTTTCCCCTTGCATGATCGTTGACGATTGCCGAAGCTTGATCTCGTACTTTCGCCGAGGCCGCCGATCACCCGGATGTCGTGCATTCGGCCTTCTCCATCTTCCCGTCCATGTGTCTCGCATGTTCTCGACCACCGCTTGCCTTCGCCCATCCGCCGCTTGGCCGCAGGTGGCTCTATTGACGAAATAACCAACAAAGCGAGTCCATGTCTCCGAACGATCGCGGTGATAGGGAGGCCGCGCACACCTTTGAGGACGCTATTGTAGACCTCGCATATGTTGGTCGTCATAATCCCGTATCTCGCACCGTCAGTGTCATAGAGGAGGACCATTTCTCCACCCGTGAGCGTGGCGTTAATCCACTCGAGAAGCTATCGGGTTGCACCCTCCGAGTGGACTCCTTGTATGCCTCGTAGTCCGGTGTTCGAGGTCTCTCCAAATAGACTCAAACTTCCGTCTCTGGTTCTGCGCACACAATGCTTTGAACGCCTTCATGAGTTCCCGATCGGAACCGCGTGAACAAGTTAGATGCAAGATGCCTCATGCACCACCTGATTGCATGTCGTTCCACCGTGAGATGGATCCGTCGAACCCCGCATGGTCTTGATTGCCGCCAACAACCCAATATGCGATGCGTGATTAGCGTACCTTGGGCCGGTCTCCCACCACCGCCTCTCTTCACGTTCTTCAAGAACCACACCACCGGATGTGTTCTCACTCTCCACAATGGCAAATGCTATCGGAGAAGCCGGTCATTCGCATCGGCCGCCACCGCGTGAGGATGGTGCCTTGTACCTCCTCAGAAGGAAAGTGCCATCCATGGTTAGCACGGGGACGGCAGAACTTGAAGCCCCGATGGCTCGAGCGAAAGCCCGAACACCCGGTCCAAGATGAAGCGGTTGGGCCCTTTGCTAGCATCTTCACGCTCAAGCTTGTTTATGTACGTGCGGGGTTTGATTCGCAACCGTGAAGCAATCTCGGCACAAGGTTGTACGCCTCTTCGTATGTCCCGCATATAGTCTCGATAACCTTCTCGCTTGGCTCGTCGGACCTTGTCAGAAGCTAATCGATAGCCAACCTTATTGGCGACTTCCGACATCAACGGCTTGGGGAGATAGACACGCCCGCCTCAACTAGGTGCGTGATGAGGTTTGCAACATATGCGAAGTCACGTTCGATGCCGCAGGGCTCATTAAGCTCGCAATCGTGGTCGATCAACTCCTTGATCGTGAAGATCGACCCGAAGATCTTTGCTCGGCGAGCGCTGATCTTGCCAGGGCAGCCTTCTACTACGCACTTCACTGCGTACTTTCCTGGGTTGGACCGGTGCACTCGGTACACACGGCTGATGGACAGGGCATACCGTGCTATAGCTTGTTGAACGCCCTTGTCGTGGAAGCGCCCAACTAAGAGGGTGTCGGCTTCAAACCCCACCGAGCCTTCTTCTTGCGGTAGTACGAGCGAACGCGCCGCGATATCATCAAGTCTTGATGCCACGTAAGGACCACCGGCCGTGTGCGTCCTCGCTTGCACCATCCGAGCTTGGGCCGGTGTCCTCGCCGGACTCAACCCGAGAGGCTCGTCCGTAGATACTGTGGCGCCGATGCGGGCGACCACCATGTTTCCGCCTCATTTGGCACAAAATTAGGCACGGACTTCCCGAGGCGCAAAGACATTCCGTCTGCCATCTTCGACTCTGATCGCGCTTGCTTGGCTTGTAGAGGCCTCGGCATCATCGTGGTTTCGATGCCCTATGTACGAAATTTACGTACACCATAGGCTTCCGTGAATGGCCGCCTCGCCGAGAGACAATCTCCATGTACTGCCTCCATGCTATGCTTCCATTCACCTTTACGAGCTCCCACACATAATTCGTGCAGGTGATCGCCTCGATAATAACTTTCTTCGTCGTTGGCTCCGTGACGAACTCCCTCCGGATGCAGCTTCGCAGCTCGTGAATATTCATCGTGTGGAGCCCCTCCGCCTGGACCACCTTGTACTGGCATTTCGATAGGTCTAACCCATCGTGTCCGGCCCGTACGAGCCCATCGCCGTAAAACACCAACAAATCTTGCATGTTCGAAAATACCTAAAGCCACAACAATCACTAAATAATTATGACTAATTAATTACATCTAAACTAACTACTTATGATTAATTAATTACCACTACAAAATTACGAGTATTTTATTTGTACTTACTTACTATACTGTAATGATGACTACTAAACTAATTACGACTAAACTAATTCATTACTAGTGAACTAACTAATTACAACTAATTAATTACCTATAAACTAACTAATTACGACTGATTAATTACCACTAAAAAATATCAGTACTTCATTTCCACTTACTTAATACGCTGTAATGATCAACTAACTAATTACTACTAATTAATTACCCCTAAATTATCTCATTACGACTAGCTGACTGACAAATGGCAAAAGCATAACACAAATTACCCGCTCTTCTGAGAAAGTAATCAATTATTCTTCGGGAAGTAATAAATCAACGCCGAGCGACAGAAGAAGGAAAACAATAATATCCCAATAAAATTAATTATGTTACGTTCTCGAGTTCTCGTGACGAACGCAAGAACAAGAATCAAACGCAATTGATATGAGCGAAGAGCGAGTGCGAGTTCGGTATTTATAGTCGAGTGGAGAAGAGTCGCGCGTTGGCGCGGAATTCGTAAACATTGGCGCCAAAATTTCGGATGAGGCGACAGGATGTGCGAGGAGGAGGAGGACGGTGGAAAAGATGGCGGTGGAAAAGATGGCCACTACCGACAAATCTCAAATACATTTCAAGTCACATGAAATTATGAAACCTTAATCTCAAACAAGCGAGTATACGGATAACAATTGATACTGAAGTAGCGATAATAATTCTAAATAGATAAAATTACAATAAATTTACACAAATAAGTACACGATGTCACAGACTACATAAAAATTTTCATAATTTTTAGAACTCATTTCCTATATTTTAAAATTCTTTTAAATTTCAGAATCTAACTATCTAATTAACCTAATCTAATTACTAAACCTAACCTAACTCTAACCCTAACCTAACCGCCAAGCAACCTAGGGGCACAGTGTTATTTTTTTGTTTGTTTCGGGGTTGGGCGCAGTCGAGCTGCGCCGGAGGCGGGTTGGGCGCAGTGAGCTCGCGCCGAAGGCCGACGTGGCGGGCGCCGGAAGGCCGACGTGGCATGGGGCGGTGGTGGCGGGCTCGCGGCGTGAGAGTAGTGCGTGGAGGCGAGGTGGCGCGGCGCTGGTGAGCTCGCGCCAGGCGCAGTGTCGCAATGGGAGCGCGCGCGGGTCACCGTCGCGCCCGACGTGCTATTTTTGCAAATACACTTCGAAAGTTGACATATGTGTAAATACGTTTCATAAAATGACCGTATCGGCAAAAAATTCTGTAGATTGAGGTAGAAAAACTGCCATGGCGATCCCCAACCAGGCAACCACAAGTCCACAACTACAAGGCCGCGATCGCTAGCCTGTGCGGCGCCGCTGCTTGCCGTCGCGGCCGAGAAAGGCCGGCAGGCAGGTGCCGATCGGGGATGAGGAGTGCGGTGGAGAAATTGCCCACGTACTCCCGTCGCAGCCCGCGGTCTTCTCCGTCGGGCTCGTGCTCCTGCAGGACGTCCGGGCGGATAAGCACTAAGCAATGAACAGTGAACACCTGAATCACTTGAAGGCACTCAAAGGTTGATCATTTCAGCAATACTTGCTGTTGCTCGATAATTTCGCAAAACTCGAAGACACATATAGTCAGAAACAAATCCGGTAAGAGCTTTCGAGAGCTACCAGACAATTGTACCCTATCCAACGCTGCCAAGTATAGTGTACACCGCAGTACGTAGCACACGTCCTCCTAGCTACTTCGGAGCTACACGTCCATCCCTTTCACGGCCACGGCCTCCTTGGCAACGTCCTCCTCCTCCGGAGGCTCCGATCCTCCCAACTCCACGGCCGCGGCGGGCCCCGTGCGCGTGTACTCGTGCCGGCTCGCGAACACAAGGAAAGCCACGAAGTTGATCACCCCGAGCACGGCGAGCATCCAGTAGAACAGGTCCAGCCTCCCGTCGTCCAGGTGGTCCCGTATCCACGCGCCCCGCGTGGCGGCGTCGGCGGCAAGCACGAGGAGGCTGCTCAGGAAGAACCCCATGGCCAGGGTGGCCAGGAACAGGCCCGTGCTCATGGACTTCATCCGCTCTGGGGCCTCGCGGATGAAGAACTCCAGCTGCCCCACGTACGCGAACGCCTCGCCGGTGCCCACCAGGAAGAACTGCGGCACCAGCCAGAACGCGCTGATGGCGACGCCGCCGCCGTTCGACGCGTCCCGGCGCTTCTTCTCGACGAGCGCGGACACGGCCATGGCGAGCGTGGCGAGGACGAGCCCCGTGGCTACGCGCTGGAGGGAGGTCAGGCCTGCGGGCGCCGCGTGAGGCGGCCCGCGAGCGGGACCAGGAGGCGCTCGTTGAGGAGGTGAACAGGAGGATGGAGAGGAAGAGGAACATGGGGAGGGACCCCGCCGGGACGACGAACCCGCCGCGCCGGCCGCCGCCGATGCGGCGGTCCATGCGAGGCCTGCTCGATGGAGAAGGTGGTCATCTGGGAGTAGATCGTCCAGAAGAGGATGCACGTCGACCAGATGGGGAGCAGCTTCACTAACATCTTCACCTCCTCCACCTCCGTCACCGTCAACTCCGCCGCGGGCTGCTCCGGTGTCGTCGCCGCCGCCAGGTCGGCCTCCACGATGGCTGCTTTGTCCAGACAACTGTTATGATTCAGAACGGCTAAAGCTTAGTTACGATCCATCGTCCATGCTTCAATAGCACGTGTTATGTTTCATAATTTGTCACTATCAACTTTAATACTCAGCAAACACTCATCAAAGTCTGAATACTCAACAAAATCAGCTTACGCTTTGCAATTCTTAGGATCAACGACAACGGAGTTCATTTAGAAAACCTTAGCGTCATCTAAATGCAAACAATTCACGTGGCTAGTAATTCAAAACAGACTATGGACCTCTGACAGACTACAAGTACGGGGCTAGCCAAATCAGGCCATTTGCCCCCTCTGCAAACAAGCCCCAGAATCAGTCATGCACCTTTGGGTGGAGTGTAGGTACTCACGTCGAGTCTGACAATCTATGACAGACTGAGTGGGCTATGTGCCGCTTAGGCCACTCTACTGGCCGGTCAGTCACGACATCGAGAAATGGTGGAGGATAATTTGCCACACCGAAGGGCAACGATCTCGATTGTCATCCTAATCACTTGGAAGATCTAGATAGAGCACAGTGCTAGAATTTCCAACCGGTGATTCTCCTCGTCCATGGAGCTGGTCTCTAAGATCAAGAAAGAAGAAAGAGCTTGGACCCTGTTGGGGGAAAATGTTGAGAGCAATTAATACCATTGTAATTAGTGTTTAAATCATTCAACAGGCTTCGGCTCTAGAAATATTGTTTCTTGATCTGCTCTATTAATATAAAAGGCAGCTCTCTTGCAGCTTTAATTGATTCGCCACGCAGTTTAATGGTTTTTTCCCTGCAATCTGCAAGGCATGGACGGTGTGCTTTGTACCATTCCGGCAAAGCTTCAGTGTGCTGCAAAATAGTTCGTAGTGCTCCCAAAATGCCCCAACTTTTGCTCCCAAATTGTCACTAAGCACTAGTGACGCTGTTTGTGGCGATTTGCATGCATGGCATGCCGGCGTAGGTCCTTCGATGTCCAATCACAAGTGCTTAGCCGCAAGCAACAATTCTGCATGGGCTTTGACGCTTTGTTGCGTTTGTGTAGTATCACTCTTGACTTTACATGACACCATCATCCGAAATCTAGTACTGCTGAAGTTACTACCGCCTCTATTCAAAAATATATAATGTTTTAGATATCGATATGGTTTTTAACATACAATTTTGATCATTACTTTTTATATAAATATGTTCATAAAATAATATAAAATATTTTTCATGACTAATTTAATAATATCATTTTCATATGACCAATATAAATATATATTTTTATATATTAGTGGTTAAAGCTAAGAAAGTTTCACAGCACACGTTTTATAAAATGTAATATATTTATGAAGGGAGCGAGTAATATATATGACCGTCACCGAACGCGGTTTGCTGCGTGCGTAGTATTCGCTTTGGACACCACTAAGATGTGATATGCAATATGTGTGCATGTACGGTTGTAGTAAAAGATTTTTCGAGAAGAGAACTGCGTATCTTTGCGTTAAAAGGCGGAAACAACAGTATATGCACGCATATACTATGCTAGCTTCTCGGATGGGATGATTCCCGTATATAGGGCGTGTTTGGCATGGCTCCACCCAAAACTCTAGGGGAGTTGCCCAAACCACCAAACACCAAAACTCCATAAATTGATGGAGCAATTGCTCTTCGTGGAGTTGGTAGAGCTCAGTTCATTTTGGTGGAGCACCTCTTTTCCCACTCCAGAATCTCGAAATGAATCTAGACACGGAGTTTCAAGGTAATTACTCACCTTGCCACGGTTATAGAGAAAAACGTTTCGAGTTCGGGTGATCGCTCTCTCGAGTTTTGGAGTGGAGTCGCTCACTGTGGAGCAGAGCCACACCAAACACGCCCATAGTGACATCGAACTTTTGTTGTCTTCGTTGATTTCTTTTATCGGTTTTTGCTAAACAACGTTCATCGTTTTTATTTAAAATAATCAAATTTTTATACGTATATGTTTTGAGATTTGTATTTCTTTTCATATGATGAATTGAGTCTAAATTTATTATGATTTTATCTATGGAACATAATAGGTTCACTATATTACCGTATTTTGTTGATATAAATTTTTATTTTTGTTTTTTCTCAACATCTCAAAGTATATGTTAGATTTTGAATAATGTGATGGAAATATGAGTTATTAATTCTTTCAAGAATAATTACAGTGACCAAAAACAAAAAATATATAAATAATTTACTGTAATTTATGTATAATAAAATTATAAATAAACTAAAATTTAACTGCTTTAAACACCCTTCTTTTATTACCTACCATGGTTTTACGTGTTGTATTGGCAAGAACACGACTTGTCGTCTTTAGCTTCTCTTGTCCATTTCGGCTGCCATAGCCACTCTCAATAGGGAAAAACACTTATGTTAATGTACACCTTTACTGAACAGCTACGTATATCGAACTCTTTATCTACATTTCATCCATTGGAAACCAATACAAGACCACTTCGATCGCATACGTGTACCAACCACTTAAAGAGTAACCAATTAACCATTTTCCCCGATTTTTGTGGATCAAATTGAATTGTTCATTGTAAAATTGCTGCTAAATTCTTGTGTTCTAAACGGAACCCTCAGCATATCAAAATTTCTGAAGCTAAGTTAGCAGCCTGTGAATTAGAATTAACACAAGTAATCGATACCCTGAACATGTAGATGTCTGATTTTGAACATTTTCGTTAACACAAACCCGAAAATTAATAGTAGTATTGAAAAGTTGAGTTTTTGTCCTAAATGACACTATTTGAAGTGACATTAACAAAAAAGATATCCTCACATCTGTAATTACAAAAATGGTATTCTCGTCCGTCCAACTATAGGATGAACAAACCACGTGTCGGTTTATGGCCGGACAGACTAGAGCGTCATTTTTGCTAATACGACTTTAAATAGTGCAATTTAGGCCAAAAATTCTCGCAAAGTTACCTGAGCCTTTCAGTGTGTGGCACCTTGGCCCCGTGGAAGCCGTGGAGCTCGGCGGCATCTGCCGGGCACGGCAGCCTCCGGTTCCGCCACGCCGCCCACAGCACGCGGCCGATCACCGTGAGAGGGCTCCCCTCGGGCCTCCGGTACCGGTACCTCGGCGTGCCGGCCGCGAGTACCACCACGGCGGTGGCCATCGCGGCGGCCGACACGCCGTACCCCCAGCCGCGGCCGACGTTGTCCTGCACGTACACCAGCACGGTGACCGCGAACAGCGAGCCGAGGCTGATGCAGAAGTAGAAGCGGTTGAAGAAGAACACCATGGCCCGCTCCTCCCGCGGGTCGCGCCCGTCGAACTGGTCCGACCCGAACCCGGACACGTTCGCCTTCAGGCCCCCGCCCCCCGACGCGATCGTGTACAGGGACACGTACAGCATCGCCAGCTGCCCGCCGCTCGCAGCCACGCACCCGGCACCGGGCCCGGCCTCGCCCTCCGCCGCCGTGGCGCACCGTGGCGGCCGCATCCCCGGCACCGTCGTGCTCGCCGTCAGCAGGCTCACTCCCTACAACCAAGTTAACCAACCAACCGAACTGAGCATTGCGACGTCAGACACACATACACGCGTCGATGTATATAACTAGATATATCGAGTTCATGACGACGTGGTGCACGCGTTACGTACGACGGCGGCGATGGTGGCGGAGGCGACGATGGTGAGGTAGCGGCCGAGCTTGGCGTCGGCGAGGAAGCCGCCGAGGAGGGCGAGGAGGTTGAGCGTGCCCAAGAAGTTGGTGACGATGTTGGCCGACTTGGCGTTGGAGAGGTGCAGGTCGCCGACGAGGTACGTCAGCAGGTTCGTCGAGATGCCCATCACGCACACCCGCTCCGCCAGCTCCGTGCCTGAGACGAAAACCTCGGAATCATGAGCGAACCATCCGCATCCACTGCAACTTCGACGGCATGATGACTGCACCGGAAATCCATGCATGAATACGAGTACATCAGTATATGTTCGTACCGAGGATGAGACCGGCTCCGAGCCATCCTCCGGTGCGGGACTTGTCCACCGGGTTGCCCTTGAAATCGACCACCAGGCCGTCGGCGGCGCCATTGTCGTAGCCGCCGTGGCCGCCGGCAGAAACCTACACGAACGTGCGTGCATACGCACAGTTACAAGAAGATCGAAACAACTCTTTACATCATTCCTAGTAATATTTACATGCACTAGTAATGCAGTACGTAGTCGTACCATGTTGCCTTCTTGCAGAATGCAGAGAGGGCAAGGAGGCGGTCGAGGAGATCAGCGCCGCCTCTGTGTTTGTGAGGTTGGCCTGTAAGCAAGGGGGGATTTATAGCGGGAGGGAGGACCGGCCGGTGTTTGAGACTTCAGAGGTATTATTCTCTGGGACTTTTCCGGTGTTCGTTCCCTCTACTTGATCTCTGCTTTACTTGCCGTTTTCAGGTAGGGCTCACAAATGGAAATGATTAAAAAGCTCTCAAAAAAATTACGGAAGCGGCTACTAAAGGTTGCCGAAAAGTATAAAGTTACAACGGTGTTGCTATTTTTATTTTTGAAATTTTTTTATGTTTAAATCACTTATTGTGCCCATTGAATTTGTGTAGATATTGATGTGTCATATGATTGGATATTAATATAATGGATAAAAAATATGATTTATACTTAAAAAAATTAGTTACCTTATTTATAAATAGACAATCCTAAAGTATAAACTGCACAATGCAAAACTAGAAAAAAGGTTTGAACTGCAGAGATGGATTAGCTGCACTGCGCGCAGTTACTTGATCAATCTTTGCTATGCAGAAAATTGAAATTGTTTTGTTTCTTGCCCCATCCCTGTCTAGTTAACGTCTGCAGCCTAATCTTTTTGCAGTTGTAACCTGCATCAAAAGAGTTAACCGACAGTTTTAAATTTATCTCTTTTTTTTCTTTGTATGGTGATAGACTCGGTTGTGAACAATGATTGAAGCGACTGTTCTCTAAGTTTCTTGGTGATTGAATCTTGGAAGCTGCTCTCTAGCCAAGGAATTTTCATTGCACAGTAGCATTTTTTTTAAGAGTGGTGTTTGTCGCTCCAAAGGTAACCCTTTTTTCTTACCTAAAAGCAGTCTTTTTTAGGCATGTATAATGGAGGTGTTTAGGGAGACGCTTAAGGAAAAAAACCAGGTTTTTTTTTTCTAGCCGACGTGATCTCGGTGCTTCTAGGGAGGAAGAGCTGCTTCTTTTTTGCTTCGATGTGTGGCCGATGCTTACCGCAGATAACTAACTTTTCTTCGAACGAATGCCTGGCCGATGCTTGGAATCGCTGGTTGCATGGGAGAGAGAAGGACCGGCGTTGGCACGGCACGGCACAAGGCGGTGTAGCGCGCGGAAGCGGCACGACGCGGAGCGGCGAGGATGCGCGCTGGCCTCGGCGTGTCGGGGCTCAAGCGAGGCCGCGAGGGGCACGGCGAGCCGGCGAGGTGGCGGCGCAACGCGGAGGAGACCACCACCGTGGGCCCGCACCGCCTTGCCTTGGGCAGCTGGGCTGAGGAGCCGAGACCCGAGAGGAGGAATGGAGTATTGGAGCGGTGGAGCAGACTGCCATATCGCGATTTGGGGAAGAAGAAGAACCGAAGAAGGAAGAAAGAATCGCTGGAGCCTGGAATGGATGGATGCGATGGTTTTTATTTTTTTTCAGGTAGGCACTAGCGTTGTGGCCTGGGAATTAAAGTCACTTTAGTAGGAGTAGCACTACACTACTACTTGCTTAAATATGATGTAAGTCGATGTGTATGCACGCTGCAGCATACCAGCACGCATTGACTGATTTGTGTCAAAAGGTGCGCCGAGCTGCAGGTTTGTGTCACTGTCACTCTCTCCCATAGTCCCTACCACCACAGGTCCCAGCTGGCATGGCACGTATCCTTTACTTACCACGCATTTGTTTATTACACCTGCATTTGCTATGTTAGTGCATCACTTGATCACTATCAACTGGAGCCTAGAGATTAAAAAAAAATTGCATTGAAGATCATAGATGCTTGTATCAGTGCTAGGGAGGTAGTTGGACCATTTAAGCACATGTATGGATTTACTTGCATTGGAAGGGATAGTTTTTATACAAATGCTTAATGATATGGCAATGCCCTCTATCTTTAAGCACTTGTGCATAAGCACTCTGCGTTGTACATGCCCTTATATAGCAGATTTTTACACAAGACACTACTGGAACCGCACATTTCGCGACGGCTGAAATCCATGAGGAACAAGTGAATAACCATCATGAATTATTTCCCTATGGGTAACCGTCAGGCATTAGCCATGAGGAGTGCGCCGATGCAGATGTCTTCAATGCCTGACAGTTACCCGGTTGGAAAATAATTCCTGACGGCTTTTCTCACGGTCGTTGATAGGGAAATTACCCCATCATCGAGTTTTCCTAGAAACTTGACCCCAAGTCTGTGTCGATCACCCATCGCGAATTCAATTCGTGACAACCGCTACAAACCGACAAATTTGTGTTGTATTTATCCTCAAGGTTCACTTTAACCCGACATGAAATTATGAATTATCCTCACGGTTGACCTAAACCCGTCAGGAAAACATGATTTTTTTCCCTGGCAGAATTAAAATACCCGTCACAATAATCAGTGACGGAGCTAGGCCTTAGGCCGCTGGGACAATGTCGGGACCCCGGGTATGCAACCTCAGGACCCTCTGTGCATTCCGAATTAGTCCCAGAACAGTAGCTAGCTCGCACAGTTACAACATCGGTGTAATCACAACCATACAACAAAATAACGATGAAACAGACAAATTAATATTAATAGGTAGCAAAAAGGACCTTATGGTTAAGTCTTACAGAGTGCGCCACACAGGGCTTAGCAACAAAAGACAACTTGCGGCGGAACATAACATCTCGTGGTGGCCACATGACATGCCCACAGGCAATCGAGTGGAGGACGCGACCTAGTTCGCAAAGTCTTTAGGATACTCCTCTTCGTAATATTCTGAATTCCCTGGTTCTTCTGTGGGGATTAACACACAGGGCGCAAGCCGTGAGTACGTTGAATGTACTCAGCAAGTCATAGGGAAATGTATGCAATTATTATTCATACGAGGCTAGACAAGGATGGTTTTATGTTTTCCTTTGCAGAAAGCAACATTTAACAATAAATACAGTAAATAGATTAAAAGCACAATTTAAAATATTAGTACATAAGTATTTCAGTTCTTTGAAACAAACAGAGATCTTTCCAATCATTCCACCCAAACCATCAATTCCACCATATTTAAGAAAAACATCTACCCCTTGCATGAAATCTCCGAGCATGTCCATAACCGGGGACACGGCTATTCGAATAGTTTTTATACACTCTGCAGAGGTTGTACAACTTTACCCACAAGACATGACTTCTCTAGTTTGTTTGGCATCCGTCGATACCATCGCTCACTACCTTAGGTAAGCAGTCTAGAGCACGTGACAAGACCTTTACAAATTAAGTTCTGTTTTGACTCGGTTCTGCTCGTTAAGGATTCGCTCGACGGGTTACTCCCGCCGATTTGTGCCCTCTTGCCGTTCTCAACCAAAATAGAACCGACTCAAAGCATTACTAATTAGTTGGCGAGTCCACCCCATCCTGGACATGTGGTTGCACGGTATGACCGAGATCAATGGTTAAATGTTAAGTCCTTAGTTGGCTGCTCAGGCGAGACTGATCCACGTCCCAATGTGCGTTACGGCACCCACACTCACCACCGCCCACTCGCCTGAGCATAAAACATTTTCGGTTCAACCCGGCCAAAGACCACCCTAGCCTCGGTACAACATCTTTTAACAAAAGTGGCCGCGCCACAATTCCATAATTCATTTAGTCATGTTTAATCATTCGAGCATGTGATCATGAGTCCCGATGTACAACTATAGCATGACTAAGCATATTACGATACCCGTGTTGGTAGTTTAGCAATGTCCAACTAAAATAACTCATCCTATAGTGTCCAAGGGTTCATGTCATTCAAGGATACATGTCGATAGCAATTTATCAATGAGGCATACATCAATTAGACAATTATCTACTCCCGAAACCATTTAATATAAAACTAGCAATGCATGTTTATATCAAACAATATAGTTTTGTAAAATGGGTTCAACATGATCAAAGGTCTATGACTTGCCTTCGTTGAAGAGTTGAGGTGCTTCGGTCGTCGGATCCGAGAAATCTTCCGAAAAGTCGGTTTCTACACATGCGAAAAGAGCAAAATAAATAAAACAACTCTAAATAAATTTCAAATAAATGCCAAACTAGCACTAACAGCAATAGGGGGATTTTAGATGAATTTAAAAATTTGAATCACTCGAATCGGAGTTCGAACAAAGAAGTTCTGGCTTTCCGAAGTTTGGAAAACACATAAAATGAAGAAAATTGGATTTTCCTCATTTTCTGATTTATTTTTCCAAAGAAAATTTGAATTATTGCGCCAGCTGACATCAGTGAGGGGATTTTATTTTTCCGGCTGAATTATTTTCCAATGGAAAAATCGGAAAAACCATGTGGCGGCGATCGGCGTACGCGTCGACAAAAGGTGGCGTGGCAGTGACGTGGCGCCGAGGTGGCAGCCACGTCGGACCCGAGCGGATATATGTTTAGGATGGACCACCGGCGGACACAGGACAAAAATAGAGGGGATCTCTTGGGTCAAGCCAGTGGTGGACGAAGGACTAATACTAAACCCAAGCAAGTTGATTTAGCTAAAATCCTATGGATTTGCGCTGCACTAAATGCAAAGGCGGCAAGTAACGGTGGCAAGGCTCTTGCAATCTTGCATGACTTTAGACCCGCATATACGCCTCCTCTCTTGAGCTGATGCCATGATTTTCTTCTTCTTTCAAGTAGCCTTACATATATGCTATAGATGTTATGCTCATAGGCATGTAGTCCTTACCTCCTTGCCATACAGCAAGGAAGCACTTATGCAAATCATACCTAGTCCTTACCTCCTTGCCATTGTCCTCGGTTGCTCATCGACGACTGATGACACTGCGTCCTACCTCCCTTCTCTGCCACACATGCTTGCCTCCCTTCTCTACCAGTGAAGGGAGGCAGGACACAGTGCTACGATGAGCAGGAGGGCCAAGGGGCGTGCAGGTGCAGGCTAGGCCGCCGGCCACCGATGAGGAGCCGAGGACAATGGCAAGGAGGTAAGGGCTAGGTGTGATTTGCATAGTTCTTTCTTGTTGTATTGTGAATTGATGCGATTTTTGTCTCCCTGTTTGATGTTGTTTTATTGTGATCCAATATTTTTTAGGAAACGACAGAAACGCCGTTATTGCATTAAAGAGGAAAGAAAGTCACAAACAAAAGAAGGTTACGAGAAAAAACCGAAAGAAAGAAAAAATAAGAACGAAACGGATACTTCAAGCGAAAAGACTTGACGACCACCGGGCAAGTCGAGTCTCATGCTTGAGTATCCACGAGTACACATGCTTACGCCGATCCTCCGATGGGGATCGCCGCGCCGCCGGGTAAATATCCCTGTAATTTGGTGGCCCCACTCTGCGTCCACGCCCAGGCTTCTTCCTTGATGACTGCAAGGAGGCCTAACAGTGTCTGTTTGAGATGCTGGAAAATCCATTTATTTCTTTCTTTCCAGATGTGCCATAGTATAAGGATAATCAGTGAGCCTTGTCCCTTCGTACAGACTCCGTGCCCAGAGTGGAAAATGTCAGTCCACCAGTCGACCATTTGTAGACGTGATGTCCAATGGGAGGGGTTCAGATTGGGTCGTTGCACCCAAGAAGCCACTAAGGACCAAAACTGTCTGGCAAAAGGGCACTCAACGAACATATGCATAGCCGTTTCTGGATTGTTTGTACACAGAGGACACCAATGGTCGTTCTGTATTTGGCGCCGAGACAGGACGTCTGCTGTTGGTAGTCGATGCTGGATAAGAATCCAAGAAAAAGATTTTGCACTTTTGCGGCGCCCAGATGTTCTAGATAAGTTTTTGAAACGAAGCCTCCACCGCCCCCAAGAACTGCACAACATAGGCTGATTTGGCTGAGTAGTCGCCCGAGGCTATCCATTTCCAAGAAATATCGTCCCTATGTTGAGAAAGCGTGACCTACCTTATCATGGAGTAAATTTTGACGAAGTCCGGCAGAAGATGTATGGTAATTCGTCTTCTCAGGTCAGCTACCCATTTTTGTCTGAGCATTGCATACCGTACCGAACGATTTTTTTCTTACCGCGATACGGAATAATCCTGGCGCCAGTTCAGTGAGTGGCCTTGTGCCTAACCACTTGTCTTTCCAGAAATTTGTCTTTTCACCATTGCCGATACTTATCGTTGTAGATGCCCGGAACAAAGCCTGGTTCGTCTCTGTTATCGGCAATGGCATACCATTCCATTGCTTCTCAGGCACTTTCCATTGATACCAAAGCCATCGTAGCCGTAAAGCACGACTAAAAGGCTGTAGGGCCAAAACCCCAAGCCCGCCGAATCTCTTTGGCCGACACACCTTACTCCAATTAACCCAACATTTCCCGCCAAAGCAAGTGTCTTCTCCAGTCCAGAACCAAGCTCTTCGCCGCTTGTTTATTTGCTTAATGTAACATCCCAAACTTTGATTTAGGTTCTAAATGTAATTTGTGAGAATAATTTAAAACTTTTGTTGCCTCATGAGTCATTTGGAAAGTTTCTAGAATTATCCCCCAATAATTTCCTAATTAAAAAGAACCATATTTCTTTAATGGAAATCGTTGTCGCTAAAAACATTCAAACCAAATCTGGTGATCATCCTCTGGAATTATTTTTCCCATCATCTTGGTCATCTTGGGAACCTCTCTGAAAAATTTCAGGATTTTTAGATTTTATTTGCTATTTCAAAAGAGCAAGTCAAACCAGTTTGAAATCTGGTCAAACCCTAGGGCAGCAGCTTGTGGAATTTCCAGGGATTAATTCAGTACATGGAAATGTCTGGAAAAATGATACAAGGTTTTCCTATGTCCCAGGAAGCTTCCATAAAAATTTGAGAATTTTTGGAGCTACAGAGATCCCTCTAAAAATTCCTAATCTCTCAGCCTTTTAAATCAAACCACAGTAAACACTATTCATCGGGTTCGACCACACTCGACTCGGGCCCGACCAACCCAACTTGACTCGCCCAACCGTCTTAAGCGCGCGACGCCGCGGCCGTCCGATCGCGCATCCACGGTCGACGTCGCGTCGCCGGCGAACTCTTATTTCCCCTCGCGCGTTGTAGGCCCTTGATCCCGATCTAACGGCCGCGCCAACCCATCTCGCTCGCCCTCGCGCGACGAGCCATCGCGCCGCGGACCCACCCGTCAGCTGCATCGTCTACCTCGCGATGGCGCCGCGAGCTCGGCGCCACGCGCCGCAACGCTCTGCCCCGCTCCGTCAACACCGTCAATCCACCGCCCCTCCCGACCTATCCTTGAGCTCCGTTGCCTAACGCCGCTTCCATTCCGAACGTTGGGGCCCTATAACCCTGCCTCCTTCACCCTCTAGCTCTCACTTTCCCTCTCGGCGGCCGAGGGAAAGGAGGCAAGAACTCGACCCTCTCTTGGGTAAGTCTCCTCCGCGTGGTTTACCCTCGTTTCTCTCCCTTCGCTCTCCCTTGTGCTCTGGTCTGAGACCTTGTCTTCGTGTGTAGGACCGAGAGCACGAGGAGCGCCACCAGCTGCTCCAGAGCACGCACCCGTGACCGCCACCGTGTCATCTTCATCTCCGGTGAGTTCCTACTCTTTTCTTGCGCGTCACTTTGCGCCTTGGGCTATAAGAAACGTTTCCCCTAAATCAATTTTGTCATCCACTCACAGGAGCTCGGGAGTTTTGGCTTTCCCCCATTTTCGGCCGCAAGTGCCACCTTCTTCTCCGGCGACGTTGCGGTGAGCCTCTGTCCGATTTCCCTCTCTTACACCATCTCGAGGCTCCACTGATGCATCCTCCATCATCCATTCTCTTCCTCCGTCCCCAGGTTGTCCTCCCCTCGGTAGCACCATCGCCGCCGCCGCTGTTCCTCGTCGCCAGCTCAACTCCGACCACCTCTCTGACTCCTCGTCATCCCGGTAGCTTCCCTGACCTTTGCTATTGCTCATGCTCGCACTAGATCGGTCGAAGAATGGTCGTTGTGCCGTTTTCGTTTTTCCCGTACTCGTCGCTCCGCTCCGCCGCGTCGCGCCACCGCTCTGGTCGGCTCGTGGCTCCGCCACCGTCGGGTGCGCATTAGCGTGCTGGACCCATTTTGGTGCTTGGCCGCCGTCGCCGAGCCCTCCTTCGCCGGCGAGGCTTCGGTCAAGCTCGCGGTCAAGCGAGCTCTGTTGCCGGGCGTTCCGACCGGCACTGTAGCGGCATGATTAGGAGTTAATGGCGTTGATTAGCATTTAACTGCGAATCTTTGTCGGAATCACGTGTTTAGGTGTAGCTCTGTGTGGCTTACATGCGGGCCCGAGTCTGTTAAGTGCACAGTCGTGGTCCTGTGGACCGGCCGTGGACCAAGGGTCCATGCGCTGTTCGGTAGACCGAGCCAATGACAGGCGGGTCCCACTTGTCAGGGCGTTTCGGAAATCCTTTCTGGAAAATAGAAAATAGCACTGTTCATGGACCCCACTCGTCAGTGTCTGTGGCTAGGTTAGCTGTGGGTATAAAAAGGATTTTGCGTGTTTATTATTTCTGAAATACTTTATTGGTGAACTGTTAAATGCTTTAAACTTCAAAATTGCATGACTAATTCATTTTAGCTCCAAAATGGGTGATTCAAATTTTATTAGCTTCCATTTTAAATGTACTTTAATACAAAAATAGGTTGAGCCATGTTTATGTCTCAGAAAATGTTTAAATAATAAAACGACTCTAGGTTAGATTTATTTTGCACTGAAAATTGTTTAAACTTCAAAAATGCATAAGTATTTCTCTGTAACTTCAAATGGAGTGAATCCAATTTTGTTGGCTTCCTCTAGTGATGAACTTTCTGTGAAAATTAGTTTTAGGCATGTCTCTGTTGTTAAAGAAGTTGCAAATATAATTGTATGATGCTCATTTTCATGTCTTTGAAAATTAATAGAAAGTGCATTATAGCTCCAAATGAGATGAATCCAATTGGGTTGTTCATCTTGTGAGGTGCTAGGTTTACTGTAAAAATTTCAAGTGCACCACATTTCCAGAAATTTTTGCTAAACAATTTAATTACGACAAATAGTAACAAATTGCATTTTCTAGTCTAGCAGAATTGTTTTGCTTATAACTTTAGTTCAGAATGTCCAAATGAGTTGATTTTTGTTTCTAAATTCATTATAAATCTTGTCCTTACTGCTGTACAATTTTTAGGGCATTTGGAGAAAGTTGATTTTTGAGCTTTTTCTGTTCTTCGCTCTTATTGGTTTTGTCGGTTGTTTTCGCTCTTTCGCTTAGGTTTCGACATTTGCGGTGACCTGAGAACGACCCTCCGCAACAGGTTGAGCAACAGCAGCAAGGCAAGCAGTTTGATCATGTTACTCCCATTTATTTTAAGTATTTATTTTGTTTGCAACTCCTATGTATGCATTGCTAGTTTGTGTTAAACTATTGTCGTTAGTTTACCTAGTAGATGCATTTCCTTAAGCAAATTTTTATCCTCTACTACCATGAGCCTAGGTTATTGCTGTGATTAGAGTTCATGATGAGCTCTTGTCACTTAGTAGTTGCGAATTTAAATGCTTAGCCATGCCTAGCTTCCTAGAAAAGAGCGGTTATCGACTTGTCGATAACCTTGATCACATAAAACTTATTATGATTATGATTTTCACCTTGTGCCATGTCTACTTATGAAAACTAAAACTGAAAATAAAAATGATTTAGACTTGGGCATAATGGTAAGATGGTGTGATTGTGGGGTGTGGTGGAATGGTGCAGAGTCATCAAGGACCGAACATCTTGTTACACTAAACCAAGCATTTTAGCGTGCTAACCACACTAGAGGGTATGGGACCTCTCTTGACTTAGTACTTTGGCGTGTATTAGCCGGGTCGCAGGAGTCGCGGGAGGGATGGTGTTGGGAGCATTGTAGAGTCCGAAGGTTCCCCCGTAACGGTGGGTTGTCTTTGGTGGCAATGTAGCGTATGGGTCTCGATCCATACGAGCGGCTCGTAGTTAATACACAATATTGGAAAGCGTCTCGTAGGACTTAGCCGTGCCGGCATACCTTCGGAAGTGTGCTTTGTGGCGTAAAGGCGGTCTGAAGTGTGGGTACATTGGTACACCCCTGCAGGGTTAAAACTATTCGAATAGCCTCGTCCTAGGTTATGGACACGCTTGGCTAGGTCTTTCAAGAGTTAGACTACAACTTTTTAATTAAAACTTGATGGGTGGCACGAATCAGGGATTCATGCTATGTTGTGGTGACTATTGGGATAGTCACTTCCAGGTGGTTACTTGTACTTATATTTATTTCCGCTGTTATTTCAACAATTAAAAATGAATTACAAACTTGTTTTTAAATGTATGACATTATTGCAAATAAAGTTGGCTTTGTGCAAAATGAGACATATGACCTCCACTTAAATAAGCCTGCATGTAGTTATGAATAGGTCTGCTATTCTACACGTCGATCTTGCAGTACAAAAATAATTTTGTACTCATCTGCTTTGCTTAATATATTTGTTGCAGAGGAAGAAGGTGAGCTCGATGGGCCTCACTTTTGTGAGCTTTGTTGTGGGAGCCTGAGAGGCGAGTAGCTCGGCGGCCCGGTCGGTTGCCTTGTGGGTTGTTGGCTAACCGGTCGACTTTTGGTTCTAGCCATCTTATGGCACCTTTTGCTTCCGCTGTCATTCTTGTATATTGTTCTATTTGGCCGGTCGGCTCTTTTGTAATAACTTTACTTTATGTATGTCTTTGTTGAACTTAGTGATGATTGTTGTATGGAAATGATGTGTAATTTTGTGATGATGTACATATGCTGCATTTCTGGGAAGCATATGTCCATCGAGGCTTAGAATGTTTAATTAGTAATGCTAGAACCATTTGGAGGTTAAGTGTTACTAGTTAAATATTCCGGGTCCTCACAAAGTTGGTATCAGAGCCATACTGACCGTAGAAACCCCTAGCTTGGTCGCCTCTAGGCCATTTTGAAAACCTATTTTCAAGAGTCAAAAAGGATTATGAAAACTTAAGTAAGTTCTCTGATTTTGCTCCTTACCTATCTTAGCTTGCTCATCTCACCTTACTCTTAATTAAGTTTTAAAAAGGTTGTTCATCTTTTCCTTTCAACGCTAGCTCTTTATCGACTAGATTTGGTTTTGGGAGAACCATGAGTGTGGTAATTTGAAGGGTTGGCTGTCCATTAGTAAAGATTAGGAGCTCCTGAAGTTTCAAGTTTCGGCCCGGGGCTTGACGGAAAGATTTGGACAGCAAGCGCAAAATTCGGGACAGCTAGCTTGTAATTAGTATGTAGTGTTGATAATGAGAGGTAAATTCAACTAAAACTTGTGGGGATAAAAGGGTATGAAGTGATATGAGTTAGCTAAATACCAAATACTCTAATAGGTGGTTATACCTTGATTTTTGGGCTGTTTAGAGCTAGAGTTGAGTTCTGAAATTTGTGATCTTCTCCAACGATTACTCGTTCTTCCATACGGGTTAGTCGTTTTGGGAAGTCGATTTGGTAACTTATGGCCTTATGCTCTTTGGTGGTTACTTCTCAGCCTTTTAAATTGAGTTTGGATTTCCTTGTTTCTTTAACTCGGGTTTGTAGCTAATTTGTCTTGGTGAAACAGGATGGCTGGAGGGACCCGGAGCGGTCGAAATCAGCCAGGTAGTCCCGATGAGGAGCTTCCCCCTCCTCCGACCATGGCGGAAGTCCTCATGCGGTCGAGCGCAACCGTTCGGAGGACCGCAGGTGTTGGAGGTCATCGCGAGAACACCTCCACTCACGCCGGTGCCTCGGATCCGGAGAGGTGGCCATCGACGCGTGGGGGCTTGCGGAGTTTCTCGTGCTCGACCTCCTACCTTCTCCGATCCGAGGATCCCTTGGGCGCAGACGATCGGCTGCGTCGGTTGAGCGAAGCTCAACGTTGCTCGATGCCGAGGCGAGCGCGGGCGCCGCATCCCATCACCGGAGGTGCGGCACTCTCATGGTGGGAGAATTTCCTCGCCATGCGACTGCGGACACGTGGTCTCGTGGGAGGAGTTCGGTCGACTTTCCGTCGGGCCCATGTCCCCGCCGCACGATGAAATCAAGAAGAAGGAGTTCCTTGCGCTCAAACAGGGGCGCAAATCTGTGACTGAGTACCTCCATGAGTTCAACCATTTGGCGAGGTATGCTCCTGCTGAGGTGGCCACTGATGAGGCCAAGCAGGAGAAGTTCATGGAGGGCTTGTCTGAGGAGCTACAGGACAAGCTCTCTATTGTGGACTTCCCTGACTTCCAGACCTTGGTGGACAAGGCCATCGTCGCCGAGCACAAGGCGAGAGCGCTGGGTGAGTCCATAAGCAAGTGGGAGGCCTATCGGTCTACTCGGGCGGCCCGCTCGTCTCGTGTTGGGCGGCACGAGGCCCACTCTCGGGCTTCACCGGTGCGAGGCTTTCGGCACGGCTCCACGTCCTCGCAGCCGTGACTCGATCCACGTCGCGCTGCGACCAGCCACGAGTTGCTCCCGCAACCCCGCGGCCGACGTCACCTGCTTCTACTGCCACAACAAGGGCCACTACGCGAGTAGTTGCCCTAAGAAGACTGGAGCGGCCCCTCGTCCTAATGGAGGACGCGGGCAAGGGAGTGGTCACCCGCCTGACCAGAAGACCCCGGGCTTGGGGAGCGGCCGAGTCAATCATATCTCGGCTGAGGAGGCACAGGGGCGCGGCGTGGTGTTGGGTACGCTTCTTGTCAATTTACGTCCTGCTACAGTTTTATTTGACTCTGGAGCCTCGCACTCTTTTATTTCGAGGTCATTTGCTGTTGATTGTGGACTTCACTGTGTTCCTTTGGGGATTCCACTGCTTGTTCGCTCTCCGGGTTCGAAAATGAGAGCTGACCAAGTCTGCCAGGACGTTCCTATCCACATTGAAGGAGTGGGATTCTTAGCGAGTCTTATTCTGCTCGATTCGGCGTGCCTGGATGTGATTCTTGGCATGGATTGGTTGTCCCGACACTTGGGGCAAATCGATTGTGCGAGGAGGATTGTTTACCTCACGATCCTTCCGGTGAACAGGTTGGGTTTTCACGCGATTGCGAGAACCTTTTCTCTGTGCACTTGAAGTGAAGCCAGCTTTGGAGATCCAAGATGTTCCCACAGTATGTGATTTTGTGGATGTATTTCCTGAAGACTTGCCGGGGATGCCTCCCGCTCGAGACTTGGAGTTCGTGATCGAGTTCTTTGCCGTGCCGCCCGATTTCTAAGCGCCGTATCGAATGCCTCCAAATGAGTTGGCGGAGCTGAAGAAGCAATTAGGTGAGCTGCAAGAGAAAGGTTTCATTCGTCCTAGCTCATCTCCTTGGGGTTGTCCAGCTATTTTTGTGAAGAAGAAGGACAAGACGCTGCGTATGTGTGTTGACTACCGTCCGCTTAATGAGGTGACGGTGAAGAACAAGTATCCTTTGCCTCGTATTGATGACCTCTTTGATCGGTTGGTTTGGAGCCAGTGTTCTCTAAGATTGATTTGAGATTGGGCTATCATCGGTCCGAATCGAGTGAGGATATTCAAGACGACTTTCACTACTCGTTATGGTATTTACGAGTACACCGTCATGTCTTTTGGTTTAACCAATGCTCCGCTCTATTCATGAACCTTATGAATTCAGTATTCATGGAGTATTTGGATAAGTTTGTGGTGGTTTTATTGATGATATTCTTATCTACTCCAAGAGCAATGAAGAGCATCTTGAGCATCTTAAGGTTGTGTTGGGCAAGGCTGCGTGAGCACCGTTATATCGCGAGTTCGGCAAGTGCGAGTTCGTTGAAGCAAGTGGCATTCTTGGGCCATGTTCTTTCAATGAGAGGTGTGGTGTGGATCCTAGCAAAGTCGTGGATGTGCTATCTTGGGGTCAGCCCAAGTCGGTCACCGATGTGCGGAGTTTTCTTGGTTTGGCTGGCTACTATCGCCGCTTTATCGAGAATTTCTCCAAGATTGCGAAGCCTATGACCGAACTGCTCAAGAAAGACAAGAGATTTGAGTGGTCCACTGCTTGTGATGTGAGCTTTGAGGAACTCAAAAAGCGGTTGACCTCAGCCCCAGTGCTTGTTCTCCCTGATATTCACAAGAGTTTTGATATCTATTGTGATGCTTCTCGTCGGGTCTTGGTTGTGTTCTTATGCGGGAAGGCAAGGTTGTGGCCTATGCATCGCGGCGATTGAGGCCTCATGAACTCAACTATCCTACACATGACTTGGAGTTAGTGCGTGGTTCATGCACTCAAGATTTGGCGGCATTATCGATTGGTAACCGTTGCGAGGTGTATTCGACCACAAGAGCTTGAAGTACTTTTTCACCCACGGATCGAACCTCGGGCAAAGAAGATGGTTGGAATTGATCAAGGATTATGACATGGGTATTCGGTACCATCCGGCAAGGCCAATGTCGTTGCGGATGCACTCGATCGGAAGGTGTATTGCAACATGTTGATGCTCCAAGAGCGACTGCTCTCATTTCGAAATTTCAGCGCCTTAATTTGGGTTTGATCGAGCACGCTTCTCTCGCTACCTTGGTTGTGCAACCAACCTTGGTGGACCAAATCAAGGCGTCCACGAGCAGATGTGGGTGTGAGCGGATCAAGCGAGAACATCAAGGATGGGATAGCCAAGTGCTTTTCGGAGGATGAGCATGGCGTTGTATGGTTTGGGCGGCGCCTTGTGGTTCCTAAGGTCACAGGTTGCGGGATTTGATTCTCCGCGAAGCCCATGATTCTCCTTTGTCCATTCACCCGGGGCTACCAAGATGTATCGGGACCTTCGTCGAGATTTTGGTGGACCCGTATGAAGCGGAGATTGCGGGTTCGTTCTCGAGAGTGCGGCGTGTCTTTGTCGTGTGAAGGCGAGCATCGGCGACCAGGTCTTCTTCGACCTTTGCGGTGCGAGTGGAAGTGGGATTCGTTGGCATGGACTTCATCACCGGTTTGCCCGCTCGTCCAAAGGAATGATGCTATCTGGTCGTGATTGATGATTGACTAAAGTGGCACATTTCCTTCTGTCAAGACTCGGCCGTGTGGGGCCTTTGGCGAACTTTATGTCTCGAGGATTGTGAGTCTTCACGGTGTCACGAAGACGATTATTTCGATCGTGGTGCGCTTTTCACCTCGCGGTTTGGCATAGTCGCAGAGGCTATGGGAACCCGCCTTCATTTGTCTGACTTTTCATCCCCAAGCGATGGTCGACGGAGCGAGTCAACCAAGTGTTGGAAGATATGCTCGTGCTTGTGTTCTTTCCTATGGGAAGAAGTGGGAGAAGTGCCTACCTTTTCTTGAGTTCTCCTACAACAACGGCTATCGGGCGATCTTGGCATGGCACCATTTGAGGCTTTGTATGGGAGGAGGTGCGAACCCCATTGAACTGGTGAAGCGGTGGCGGCGGTTTTGGCCCGATCGATCAATGAGGCGAAAGTCGTGCAGTTGATCCACAAGCATCTGCGCACGGCCCAGTCCAGCCAGAAGAGCTATGCAGATCGCCGTCGCCGTGAGTTGGGATTTGAGCCCAATGACTTTGTGTATCTCAAAGTCTCACCCTTGAAGGGCCATCGCGTTTGGCATCAAGGGCAAGTTGGCTCCCCGATATGTTGGGCCTTATCGCATTATCGAGAGAGTGGGAGCTGTTGCTTACAGGCTTGAGTTGCCAGCGACATTTGAGGGGGTACATGATGTGTTCCATGTGTCCCAACTGAAGAAGTGTCTCCGCGTCCCGATTGAGGAAGCTCCTTTGGAAGGTCTCGATGTACAAGAAGACTTGACCTACCATGAGCGTCCTTTCCGCATCCTCGATGAAGCTGAACGGAGAACAAGAAACCGTTCCATCAAATTTCTTAAAGTCCAGTGGGCAAATCATTCTGAAGATGAAGCAACTTGGGAGCGAGAAGATCGTCTCCGTGCAGATTACCCTTCTTTCTTTTCCGAGTGAACCAAATCTCGGGACGAGATTCTTGTAAGGGGGGGAGATTTGTAACATCCCAAACTTTGATTTAGGTTCTAAATGTAATTTGTGAGAATAATTTAAAACTTTTGTTGCCTCATGAGTCATTTGGAAAGTTTCTAGAATTATCCCCCAATAATTTCCTAATTAAAAAGAACCATATTTCTTTAATGGAAATCGTTGTCGCTAAAAACTTTCAAACCAAATCTGGTGATCATCCTCTGGAATTATTTTTCCCATCATCTTGGTCATCTTGGGAACCTCTCTGAAAAATTTCAGGATTTTTAGATTTTATTTGCTATTTCAAAGAGCAAGTCAAACCAGTTTGAAATCTGGTCAAACCCTAGGGCAGCAGCTTGTGGAATTTCAGGATTAATTCAGTACATGGAAATGTCTGGAAAAATGATACAAGGTTTTCCTATGTCCCAGGAAGCTTCCATAAAAATTTGAGAATTTTTGGAGCTACAGAGATCCTCTAAAATTCCCTAATCTCTCAGCCTTTTAAATCAAACCACAGTAAACACTATTCATCGGGTTCGGACCACACTCCGACTCGGGCTCGACCAACCCAACTTGACTCGCCCAACCGTCTTAAGCGCGCGCGTCGCCGCGGCCGTCCGATCGGCGCATCCACGGTCGGCGTCGCGTCGCCGCCGGCCGAACTCTTATTTCCTCGCGCGTTGTAGGCCCTTGGATCTCGATCTAACGGCCGCGCCAACCCATCTCGCTCGCCCTCTCGCGACGCCAGAGCCGCGCGCGCGGACCCACCGTCGGTGCATCGTCTACCTCGCGCGCGCGCGCGCGAGCTCGGCGCCACGCGCCCGCAACGCTACGCCCGCTCCGTCAACACCGTCAATCCACCGCCTCCCGACCTATCCTTGAGCTCCGTTGCCTAACGCGCTTCCATTCGAGCGTTGGGGCCCTATAACCTGCCTCCTTCACCTCTAGCTCTCACTTTCCTCTCGGCGGCGGGAAAGGAGGCAAGAACTCGACCCTCTCTCGGGTAAGTCTCCTCGCGTGGTTTACCTCGTTTCTCTCCTTCGCTCTCCCTTGTGCTCAGTGCGAGACCTTGTCTTCGTGTGTAGGACCGAGAGCACGAGGAGCGCCACCAGCTGCTCCAGAGCACGCACCCGTGACCGCCACCGTGTCATCTTCATCTCCGGTGAGTTCCTACTCTTTTCTTGCGCGTCACTTTGCGCCTTGGGCTATAAGAAACGTTTCCCCTAAATCAATTTTGTCATCCACTCACAGGAGCTCGGGAGTTTTGTCTTTCCCCCATTTTCGGCCGCAAGTGCCACCTTCTTCTCCGGCGACGTTGCGGTGAGCCTCTGTCCGATTTCCCTCTCTTACACCATCTCGAGGCTCCACTGATGCATCCTCCATCATCCATTCTCTTCCTCTGTCCCCAGGTTGTCCTCCCCGGTAGCACCATCGCCGCCATTCCTCGTCGCCGACTCAACTCCGACCACCTCTCGACTCGCGTCATCCGTAGCTTCCACGACCTTTGCTATTGCTCATGCTCGCACTAGATCGGTCGAAGAATGGTCGTTGTGCGTTTCGTTTTCGTGCTCGTCGCTCGCTCGCCGCGTCGCGCCGCGCTCTCGTCGGCTCGTGGCTCGGCCATTGTCGGTGCGCGTTAGCGTCTTTGGACCCATTTGGTGCTTGGCGCCGTCGCCGAGCCCTCCTTCGCGGCGAGCCGGTCAAGCTTCGCGGTCAAGCGAGCTCTGTTGCCGGGCGTTCCGACCGGCACTGTAGCGGCATGATTAGGAGTTAATGGCGTTGATTAGCATTTAACTGCGAATCTTTGTCGGAATCACGTGTTTAGGTGTAGCTCTGTGTGGCTTACATGCGGGCGAGTGCGGTAAGTGCGATCGTGGTCACGTGGACGGCCGTGGACCAAGGGTCCATGCGCTTGTTCGATGAGACGAGCCAATGACAGGCGGGTCCCACTTGTCAGGGCGTTTCGGAAATCCTTTCTGGAAAATAGAAAATAGCACTGTTCATGGACCCCACTCGTCAGTGTCTGTGGCTAGGTTAGCTGTGGGTATAAAAAGGATTTTGCGTGTTTATTATTTCTGAAATACTTTATTGGTGAACTGTTAAATGCTTTAAACTTCAAAATTGCATGACTAATTCATTTTAGCTCCAAAATGGGTGATTCAAATTTTATTAGCTTCCATTTTAAATGTACTTTAATACAAAAATAGGTTGAGCCATGTTTATGTCTCAGAAAATGTTTAAATAATAAAATGACTCTAGGTTAGATTTATTTTGCACTGAAAATTGTTTAAACTTCAAAAATGCATAAGTATTTCTCTGTAACTTCAAATGGAGTGAATCCAATTTTGTTGGCTTCCTCTAGTGATGAACTTTCTGTGAAAATTAGTTTTAGGCATGTCTCTGTTGTTAAAGAAGTTGCAAATATAATTGTATGATGCTCATTTTCATGTCTTTGAAAATTAATAGAAAGTGCATTATAGCTCCAAATGAGATGAATCCAATTGGGTTGTTCATCTTGTGAGGTGCTAGGTTTACTGTAAAAATTTCAAGTGCACCACATTTCCAGAAATTTTTGCTAAACAATTTAATTACGACAAATAGTAACAAATTGCATTTTCTAGTCTAGCGAATTGTTTTGCTTATAACTTTAGTTCAGAATGTCCAAATGAGTTGATTTTTGTTTCTAAATTCATTATAAATCTTGTCCTTACTGCTGTACAATTTTAGGGCATTTGGAGAAAGTTGATTTTTGAGCTTTTTCGGTGTTCTTCGCTCTTATTGGTTTTTGTCGGTTGTTTTCGCTCTTTCGCTTAGGTTTCGACATTTGCGGTGACCCTGAGAACGACCCTCCGCAACAGGTTGAGCAACAGCAGCAAGGCAAGCAGTTTGATCATGTTACTCCCATTTATTTTAAGTATTTATTTTGTTTGCAACTCCTATGTATGCATTGCTAGTTTGTGTTAAACTATTGTCGTTAGTTTACCTAGTAGATGCATTTCCTTAAGCAAATTTTTATCCTCTACTACCATGAGCCTAGGTTATTGCTGTGATTAGAGTTCGCGGATGAGCTCTTGTCACTTAGTAGTTGCGAATTTAAATGCTTAGCCATGCCTAGCTTCCGGTAGAAAAGGGCGGTTATCGACTTGTCGATAACCTTGATCACATTAAAACTTATTATGATTATGATTTTCACCTTGTGCCATGTCTACTTATGAAAACTAAAACTGAAAATAAAAATGATTTAGACTTGGGCATAATGGTAAGATGGTGTGATTGTGGGGTGTGGCGGAATGGTGCAGAGTCATCAAGGACCGAACATCTTGTTACACTAAACCAAGCATTTTAGCGTGCTAACCACACTAGAGGTATGAGACCTCTCTTGACTTAGTACTTTGGCGTGTATTAGCTTGGTCGCGGAGTCGCGGGAGGGATGGTGTTGGGAGCATTGTAGAGTCCGAAAGGTTCCCCCCCCCGTAACGGTGGGTTGTCTTTCGGCTGGCAATGTAAGCGTATGGGTCTCGATCCATACGAGCGGCTCGTAGTTAATACACAATATTGGAAAGCGTCTCGTAGGACTTAGCCGTGCCGGCATACCTTCGGAAGTGTGCTTTGTGGCGTAAAGGCGATGCAAGTGTGGGTACATTGGTACACCTGCGAGGTTAAAACTATTCGAATAGCCTCGTCCTAGGTTATGGACACGCTTGGCTAGGTCTTTCAAGAGTTAGACTACAACTTTTAATTAAAACTTGATGGGTGTACGAATCGAGATTCATGCTATGTTGTGGTGACTATTGGGATAGTCACTTCCAGTGGTTACTTGTACTTATATTTATTTCACATGTTATTTCAACAATTAAAATGAATTACAAACTTGTTTTTAAATGTATGACATTATTGCAAATAAAGTCGGCTTTGTGCAAAATGAGACATATGACCTCCACTTAAATAAGCTGCATGTAGTTATGAATAGGTGCGCTATTCTACACGTCGATCTTGCGAGTACAAAAATAATTTTTGTACTCAATTGCTTCTTAATATATTTGTTGCAGAGGAAGAAGGTGAGCTCGATGGGCCTCACTTTTGTGAGCTTTGTTGTGGGAGCTGAGAGGCGAGTAGCTCGTGGCCGGTCGGTTGCCTTGTGGGTTGTTGGCTAACCGTCGACTTTTGGTTCTAGCCATCTTATGGCACCTTTGCTTCATTGTCATTCTTGTATATTGTTCTATTTGGCAGGTCGGCTCTTTTGTAATAACTTTACTTTATGTATGTCTTTGTTGAACTTAGTGATGATTGTTGTATGGAAATGATGTGTAATTTTGTGATGATGTACATATCTTGCATTTAGGAAGCATATGTCCATCGAGGCTTAGAATGTTTAATTAGTAATGCTAGAACCATTTGGAGGTTAAGTGTTACTAGTTAAATATTCCGGGTCCTCACACTTAATAACCCAAGCTGGAAGTTCTGTCGCTGTCAAATGGTATGTTGGTATGGAAGAAATAACAGCATTGAGCACGACTAGCCTCCCTGCACGGGATAGCATATTCTTCTTATATCCACTTAATCTAGCTTGTACCTTATCCAAAAGAGTCTGGAACTGAAGCTTCCCAGGCTTGCGGCGTGATAGTGGTAGGCCAAGATAGCTACACGGTAGCTGCAAGCGTGTCGCCGGAAAGTGTTCCAGGATGTCATCTAGATGGAGCGACTGACATTGGATCGATAATGATTAGCCCCGTTATTTCGCCAAAAATCCGTAAAATCTCTTTCAGACTGTCAATGTCTTCCTTGGTTGGTGACAGGAAGATCATTGCATCATCAACATACAAGGACAATCTTGCTTTCACTGATCTTCCATCAAGTGGTGTTAACCAACTGTGCTCATCTGCCCTTTCCATAATACAGTGCAGGGCATCAATTGCCAAGAGAAATAAGTAAGGTGACAGGCAATCACCCTGCCGCACCCCACACTAGTGCCTAATGCTAGGACCCTGAATGCCATTGAGCACAATCTTCGAAGTTGAGGTGCCAAGTAGCATCTCAATCCATGCCTTCCAACGACTGCCAAAACCCCTACAATGCAGCATGTCCAACATATAGGGCCAAGAGACAGAGTCAAAAGCCTTTGCAATATCCAATTTTAGCAAGAACATTGGAGTCCTAGACCGGTGGAAGCTCCTGGCAATGTTTTGTACGTAGAGGAAGTTATCTTGAATAGTCCGCTTCTTTATGAAAGCGCTTTGACTAGCGGAGACTAGGGTATCCATGTATTTCGAGAGCCTGATGGACAACATTTTTTAAAGAATCTTGACTATGCTGTGGTTTAGGCTAATCGGCCTAAATTCGGAGATCTCAATTGCCATATCTTTTTTTGGAAGCAGTATTATATTGGTTGTGTTAATTTTCCTAAAGTGCAAGCCATTCAGAGAGTACACCTTCTGAAACACAGATAGAATGTCCTCTTTAATTATTTCCCAGCTTGTTCTAAAAAAAGCAGCCAGTGTACCCATCCGGGCCTGGGGCTTTATCTGTCGGCATTTCATTAATGGCTGCCTTGATTTCCTGCTCAGTGAAAGGACGGTCCAGGTCAGAAGAGGCGTTGGCTGATAATTCTTTTAGGCCCAGGAGGTCCCAGCGGAAGGTATGCGTTGCCGGTTTTGCAGTGCCAAGAATTTCAGAGTAATGCTTGGCCAAGGCTTCCTCCTTTTGCGTGTGCGAAATGAAAGTGCTGCCTTGATGCCTCAGAGAGTGGATCAGCTTCTTCCTCCTTCTGGCATTTGCTTTTAAATGGATGAATTTTGAATTTGCGTCTCCCAAATACAGCCAAGTCAGCCTGGATCGTTGTTTCCATTTCATCCTTTGAATGGCTGCTAGCCCTAGGATTCTAAGCTTTAGCTCTTTGTAAAGATCATGCTCTTCCAGAGAGAGCTGACGGCGCTCTTGTGCTTTGTCGAGCTTAAGGACCACCTCTAGAGACAAGAGCATCTGCGATTTATAGTCACCAATTTGGGATTTGCTCCACGTCTTAAGAGCCCTCGTAGTTTTTTGCATTTTAGCTAGCAGCCTCTTTACCGGGTCCTCCTCCTGTACTAGCTGGGACCAAGCCTCGTGGACCACCTCATTGTAACCTGTCACGAGTGGCCAAAAATTTTCGAATGCAAATCTTTTGGGAACTCGAATCCAGTCAAGACTGGAGATTAAAAGGGTGCAATGATCAGAAATAGAGGAAGAAAGCGAGGTTAAGCAAGAATTTGGAAATGCTGCGTCCCATTGCAGGTTGCACAAAGCTTTGTCAATCCTCTCCAGAGTAGGATTGCGCTGGCCGTTGGACCAAGTGAACCTGCGGACCTGAAGGTGAATCTCTTTCAACTCGCAATGGCTAATTGCCGCTCGAAATTGTCCCATTCGCCTTCTGTTCAGGTTCAAGTTGTTTTTATCAGAGGCCTGATAGATAAGATTGAAATCTCCGATAATCAGCCATGGCCCCTCAACGCCACTGTGCATGTGTTTTATCTCCTCTAGGAAGGCTTTGCTTATGCTGATCGTCATGCAGACCGTACATGACGGTTAGGGACCAAGCAAGAGCGCCATCTTGTGGGTTTACCTTCAATGTGATCCAATATTAAAGTATGTTAGATTGCTTTCTGTTTTTGCTATCTTAAAATTCTTAAGTAGCATGTCCTTAAGTTGTTTGATGAAATGCCTATGAACATAACATCTATAGCATATGTGTAAGGCTACTTGAATGAAGAAAAAAATCATGGCACCAGCTCAAGAGAGGAGGCATACATGCGGGGTCTAAAGCTGTGCAAGATTGCAAGGGCCTTGCCACAGTTTGTTTGGCGACCTTTCCATTTGGTGCAGCGCAATCCATAGGATTTTAGCTAAATCAATTTGACTGGGTTTAATGTTAGTCCTTCGTCCACCACTGTCTTGACCCATGAGCCCTCCTTCTATTTTCGTCTTGGATCCGCTACTGCATATATTCCACATGATATATATGTGTGATACCACTATGACACGAAACAATATTTTGCGACTAATTTTCCTCGTCAACAAGCTGTCTTCCTAGTTTGGTCGACTACAACTTGTTACTTGCAACTGGTTTATCTGCATGCATATGAGATTGATGTAGGCATGTAGCTAGACCCATTTGCATATATGAGTTGATGAAACTCGAAACTCCCCCGGACAGATGCATGCAAAACATGAACACGGAATTGAACCACACGAGGGAGATAAAAAAAAAATTCCCACACGTGCCACACACGCCTAGCTAATTGAAGTACACAATGTCAGTACTACATCATACACTCCTATTACGGCAAGATAGGGACTTCACTTCACTTGTGGGCTCAAGATAAGCCCAGAAAATTGCCTTTTTGTGATAAGTAGGCATTAGCTGCGCACCTGTCAATGGCCAATCAGCATATATGGATCTTTAAAAAATGGCAATCAACATATATAGTCGGCACAGTGGGACATAGGCAACCGATCAGTTGCAAAACTAAGCCAAAATTAAAGAGCGCCACTGATTATTCTCTTGGTTTGAACTTTGGAGTTTGAAGCTTACATTTGACGATGTGATTTTCCTTTTGGTGTGTTTCTAAATTAACGAGGCGAGAGGTACGGATGGCTCGATTGGATAAGCACCAAAGTATGGATTAGGAAAATGCAGGATCATACCTCCAATTTCTTTCCTGCCAACACGCACTACTGGTAGTAACTACTCCAGTTGCTTTCTGAATTCTGATTGGTCACGCACGCATGCTATTCAAAATGGACGAAAACGAGTTCCATGCCAACTTCTTCTCCTTTAATTCGACACGAGATAGCTTCAAATAAACTTGTGTACTCCTGTAATTCGATAAGAGCCTTCAAAGGCGAAGCCTGATGACACATGCACCCGGTTACTTGTAACTACGGTAATTACATTCTGTACGCGCTGATCGACATATGCGATGCGGTCGCCAGTTTGACAATGCCATGCACAAAGTGATACCCAACTGATAATTAAGCCAATCAACAGTTGGGTTGTCCGATCAATGCCATCCTCAAGTTAATCACATCACAGGGAATCGTTGGACCAATCACGTCCTAATCCAGCGAGATCGTGTCTAGACGTGACCTCGCGTGGCCACAACTTTCCCTGAGCCGCTCTACTTAGGGTATGCACAGTGGGGTGATATCAGCAGTCTATTATCTTTGTCACGTAAGATTTTTCGTGACGTGGATGAGAGAGAACAAGGAGAGAGAATGAAGCTGTCTGGCATGCAACAGACAGTCTATAATGTCCTTATAGACGACTGTTTTGCTGTTGTATTTATACCGTCTGTAACCCACAAGTTTTATAACATCATTTTATGGACATATATAGACAACTTAAAGACAACTCATTGTATAGGTTGTGTTTAGTTTTGTCTATAGATAACATGGAATGTACTACAGACAACCATTGTCTATACCACTATACATGCCCTTAGTCGTATTCGTAAAGGTACGTGCATTAGAAAACAATGCCAATCATTGCGACGGAGAAGCGAAAGATGACTTGGTTGAACGAACGATCCACCCAGTCTTCTCTCTTTCTGTGAGGGAAATTAAGAACGATCCGCCCTAGTCAAATGGCGTTGCTATACACATGATGTTTATTCATTGTACACGTGTACGATGCACGTGTTGCGGTGGTGCAACATTCGAAGGAGCCAGCCAGTGCGCGCAGCTCATGTCCGGACGTGGTGTGGAGGCTGTAGTGGGCGATGAGCATGTGGCGGTCTGAGAGTGAGCCGGAGTCGATGAAGGTGATGCGGGGGTCGATGAGGAAGCGGCGGAGCTCGTCGGGACAGCGTTGGCTTGGGCGAGGTGGGAGACGAGACAACAGTGGTCAACGCAGAGCTGTAGGGTTGTTGATGGTGAGGGGTGGCCGTGGAGGCGCGGTCACGGTCCACTAGATCCGAGGTCGACGAGGCGGCGGCGGGCGGATGTGGTGAGTGGAGCCGCAGTGGTGCGGACCCGCGTCGGGCATTGGTGGGTGGGCGGTGGCGAGGCGGCGACTCGGCGGTTGGCGGCGAACAATGTAGGCTTGGTGCATGGGCGTGGAGCGGCGGAAGCAGGTGGTGACAGTGGTGGGGTTTTTTTTTCTTGGCCATGTGGGGACATGTGCGTCGTACGCGAAGCATTTGTATCCAGTCAAAATAGGAAATCGTGTGTGTGAACGGCGAAGACGACGACCATGAGAGACAAAGCGAGAAGACGAGGCGAAGCGAGGCGGATAATTCCCTCCGATCGGAAAAAATTCACCCAAGGTACCATTTTTAGTCTCCATTCGCATTCGAAAAATCTCATGAAAAATGGGTTAGGATATAGGAAAAGCAATATCTGTATCCGTATTTTATAGGATATCCGATAAATTAAAAAATAGATATTCGATAAACATCAATATCCTCTATGGTTTTCTAGTCATTGACTAATATGTAATATGATTTTACATTTGATTATGTTTGTGTAGTTAAGTGGCGGCATATCTGGTGAGCATGAGCTAATCCATAGACATATGGACATGGGCGATCGTGCCCATCCAATCCGAAATCGGCGGGCGAGATCAAGGCAACGTTCCCACCTCCCCACTTATGGCGCTTTTGCGAAAATCCCCCTGTGATGTTTCTCCGTTTCTCCCCAACCCGTCCCCTCCCTCCCCCATTTGATCTCCCGGTTCTCCCCTAAACAGGAGCTAGGGCTAGGGAGAGCCGCCGCTGTGCCGCGCCGCCAATGGCCGCCGCCACCTTTACAACTCCTCCATCTGCGCGGTCACCCCCACCGCACCACCGTCCTCCATCGGCACGGTCATGGGCGGCGGCAGAGGGGGTGCCCAGGGTGCACGGGCACCCTAAAAAATAAATGAAAACTTTTTTTAACTAGCTATAAGCGGTATAAGCACTCAGCAGTTGGGCATTTAGATTTGTTATTTCAACAATTCAGCCCACCAGGCCACTAACTAGAGCAAGTCGCCAGACACTGAGGCAGTGAGGCATCCGCACCTTCCTAAGTCATTATACAATCGATCACAGAGAGTACTATCACAAAAGGCTGGTTGTACAAGCTAGCGAAGGCTTTTGGCATCTGTTCTGACGAAACATTTCGGTTCTTGGCGCAGCCTTTTGTTCCTATCATGGTGTCATCTCGGCTAGCTACAATCGCCAACTGAAACAATTACTTCCTGATGCACACCTGCACAGTACCAGTAATTTATCTTTGGGTACAATCATGGGTGGAGCCAGTAGGGGTGCCCCGAACACATAAAAAAAATCAAAATATTTTCAGAGATCAGTTCTGCATTTGGGCCATATTCATAGTACTCTTTGGTGTGTACTCTCTTGGAAGCTCAACTCACGGCCCGCTCGTGCCTCCACCAGCCCACAGTCATCTCATCACTCACCATCCCACATCCATCTCTATTTCCAATACTCCAACTCCTCCCCAATTTGGTTCATGCGGCTCGGCGGCCGGTGCGGCGCGGAGAGGAGGAGCGGTGGGCGGCGTGGCACCAGTGTGGGAGCAGCAAGCAGCAGTAGGCGACACACCATTCAGTAAGACCAATGGTTTTGCAAGTGCGAATGGAGCAACTTCTATTTTTCTCACATTCATATTATTATGCAAGTCATTTTTCAAATTGATTAAGATACTAGTAGACAATTTCCTCCGTTCTTTTTTTGTTTGACGTTTTTTTACTTCTAACGGGCAAATTCTTGGCTCCGTTGGGCGATGCGTAGTTTTTTGACAAATATAAAGAAAGTTTGTAACCATATGCAAACACAAGAGTGCATATGCCGTGGTGGAAACACCCTTAAGTCTTGAAGAGGTTGGTTCTGAGTTGGAACCTTGGCTATGCATTTTTTAATGTATTTTTCGTTTTAACTTCACAAAAAATTCAAATTTTGATTCGAAATTTTTGGTAACCGGGTCTATTGTTAGGCTCCGAATTTTTTTCCCAACCAGTAGCTTTTTTCCTGATTTGAACTAATCGTACCCGGCGTTACTTTGAGTGTGCACTCCCAACACTAAATTCCTGGCTCCGCCACTGGGCACGGTGAGCCCCCCTGCTCGACACCGCCCCTGCGTGTCCCCTGCCCTTCGCCACGCCCCTCCCGTCGGCACCCTTCACCGTGCCCCCCTGCGCCAGCGCCCCCCTACGCTGGCCCCCTTGCGTTTATCAACATTGGGAAGATTGGCAACTAAATATGTAATCTTGTTATGTAATGTAGTATTGTACTGTGTAATGATGTGTTTGTAGTGTGTCATCTTCCTTCTTAAACTTGAGAGTTGAATACTTGACTATTCAGAGTCTTTCAGGAAATGTTGATTGAAACTTAAGAGTTGTAAGCATGTAAAAATTCATTGTGAGTTTGATTTGTGAGTTGTATGTAAATTGAGCTTCAAAAAATCTGAATGGTTCTAATTGTGAAGTACTTGGTCATGTGAATTCCTAGTTGTTTCAATTGGCTTGTAGGATCTGAAATCAATGTTCACGATCTACATTTGCTTGAAATATGAATGTTCCTGATCTTCAATAGTTGTGTCCATATCAATCTTGTCACTTTCAACGGACTTTGTTTCATTCGATCCATAGTGACAAAAGCATTACAGTGTCAATGTGCCCTGAATGTTTGGTCAACGATCAATTGTTCAGATTTCTAGACTCATGGACAATGCTACAATATCAGATTCAGTTCAGTAAGTGCCATTCATTTCATTTCAGTACAGTATCAGGTCCAGTGCTCTCTCGACTGAGTTTTATCTCAATCTCATTTCCATTTGGCTCATCTCCAGCTTTCCAAGATTTTTGACTCTGGGCAAGCTTTTCTGGCTCCAGCCATTTTTTTCATGTGATCTAATAGCTTAGCACCCGAAGGGACATTTAACCAGTTAGACAGTGAGAACTGAGACATCACAGAGCAGTTCAATGCATGCCTTCGCAGTACTCTGGGCAAGGAGCACAGAGCACCCAAAGGGACAGCAAACTCTGGGCAGTGAGACAGCATAGAGCAGTTCAATGCATGCAGTTCTCAGTTTGTTTCATCAGCCACACAAAACATGCAGTGGTTCTTGCAAAAAATTGACGAAATCTGCCACACACATTACCATGATTTCTAGTTCAGACATACAACACAAAACATGCACATATATTTGGATCATTCATACAACACATAACATGCAGCTCATTCACTCATACAATAATTGAAATCATACATTATTTGTTCGTCAATACTACATGGCGAATTACAGTTCACGGATACATGACACATACAGTCCGTCAATACTACATGGCGAATCATACATTATTTGTCTGGAGAATTCAACATTCTGGACTGCAGTCTACTAACTGAAACATTCAAGAACAGAATTTTGACCCCAGAACACTACAGAACACTGCACTCCAGAATTTTCATTCAATATTACAGACTACTACATTCCAACAACAGAATTTTGACTCCAGATTACATCTTCAACATTTCAAGAACAGAACAAGCTTCAATATTGTTCATGTAAACATCCTGGACTGCAGTGTCCTACTTAGCCACCTTGGAGTCTCTACAAAAGCAAATATGAGAACATCAACATGTCAATTGGAAACATGATATATCAGAACTTCGAAACATGCACATGTAAACATTCTAGGAAGGAATTGTCTAGTGCTATGAAGGAATCGTCTTCCCACCTTACACAGGCGGCAGAGCGGGCGACTAGGGAGAAGCTTAGGGGGTGTGCGCTTGGTAGGGCGGCCGCGGATGCAGGGGCGGCGCGCGCATCTGCTTGGGCGGGCGGTGAGGGGCGGCGGGGGCGTCTCAGCGCATTGCAGTACACAAGGAGGCGCTGCTGCTGGGGAGGGCTCAGCGCGGCGGAGCGCGAGTGCGGCACGCAGCGCAGTGGAGGGAGGCGCGATCCTCCAAACCCTAGCATGGGTTTGGTTTGGGGGTGGAAGCACCGAAGCAGGTGCGCGTGCCGTGGAAGAATTCTCGGGGTTTCCGTAAATGTGGCGTAAGTTGGAGGTGGGATTTGGCTCAGTGAATTTGGGCCGCTGATTTCGCGATGGACGGCGCGGATCGTCTATGTGCATATATCCTTAAATTAGCTCATGTGCAAGAGATAAGCCGCCTAGTTAAGTATGACAAATAATTTTCTAATAAGTAGTACAATTTGACACTTTCGTTGATGAAATTATATTCTTTCTTTATGTGTACACTATCCATCAAATTATCCGTAATCGATTTGAATCCGATCCGTATCTAACCTGTGGTTGTATCTTAAAAAATTCGTATTCATATCTGACTCTGATCTCGAGATAAAAATATTATTTACGACACGGGAAGAACAATATCCGACCCGTTTTCAACCCAAAGAAGACGACCTACCCTGTATGGGCTGTGTTACGTGTCGTGTAGGCCGTAAGCTTGGATCGAAACGGGTCGTACTGTGGATCGTGGGCCTGGCCTTAGTCGTTTGGCACGAGAGATCTCTCATTTTTGGTGAATTTTGAAATAATTTTTGGTGAATTTTGAAATATGTCGCTCCTTAGTTTGTGGTTTTGAAATATGTCACTCCTCAGGTTTTTCTTTGAAATATGTCACTTCTCAATTATTTTTTTTTGAAATATGCCACTCTTTAGTGTAATTTTTTGTACTAAGAAGTGACATATTTTTTTTAAAAAAAAAACTGAAAAATAACATATTTTAAAATCACAAACCGAGTAGTGATGCCCTCATTTTTCGTCGTCGTTTCTTGCGTGATACCTCCGCAACCGCAGCTCCGCGTCCCGCATATCCCAAACCTACCGAGCAGAACAAAGCTGAACCCGATTTGCGAGTACACGCACGACGCGACCCGCGGGTGAAACCCTACCACGACCGCGACCCCCGCCTCGTCGGCGATGAGCTCCTCCAACGGCGGAAAGAAGCCGGCGTCCGGCGGCCGCGGGGGGCCCGCCATCCGCACCCTCGCCGACATCAACCGCGGGCCCTCCGGATTCCCCGGAGGAGGAGGCGGCGGCAGCGACGAGGACGAGCCCCAGGAGTACTACACCGGCGGCGAGAAGAGGTCTGTCTGTTTTCCTCTTTACGGCCTTGTATATTCCGATCGAGATTTGGTGGCAATCGTGTGCGGGCATCGTAATCCCCGCCTGCTACTGCTATCGTCAGGTTAGGTCCTCTGATTAGATTTAAGAGCGGCCTCCGTGTAAATCGTTGAATTTGGAATTTGTGCGACGGTTGATCTGTTCGTGTTAGGTTGATTGGATTTGTTTGGCGTGCGAACTGTGCGAGATGCAGGCAAACGTGAATACTGACCGACGAGTGCTGAGCGGTAGTGGTAGTGGGCGATACTGTTCTGATTTGATCGCCACAAAAAATTTCGGGTTTAGTGTTTTCTGTATGGCACTTTTTTGTGCGGAACATACTCATGATCGGATTAGTTTACTTTGGGCATGCTTTGGTGCTGTTAAAGTTTAGGAGTTTGTTTGTAGATTTAGATTTGGGGAGGTTTCTTCCACTGCGGAAAACATGAGGTGACAAGTGTGATACAACCACACAAAGACAAATTATACAAAACGGCTCGGCTTGGTTATCTTCACTTATGCTATAACGTTTTCTGCTGATTTTGTTTCTTCTAGTTGCCCTGTTCTAGATCAATCTATGGAGTGTTTGGTTCAAGGAACCGGATAGGATCATCCGATCCTAACTCTGAACCTAACCTACTTGCTTGGTTTGATTAATGGGATGCGCTGGTGACATGACCAAGTCACTCCTCAGTCCTCATTACCATAAAGTCTATATAAAATGAGGGCTTGCAACATCTTTCCAAAATCATGGGATGATCATTATCCCATGGTGGTCCAACCTGTCCTAGGATGAGGTTGTTCATCAAACCAAACACCCCCCTTTAGAGCTTGAATCTTGTCTTTTGGCACATGGTAAACTCCACTTGTAGCAATACTTCGCACAAAACACAAACCCATTAACTAGTTGCATTGGCTGATTTGATGGGTTGTCTGATTTTCCTCTAGTTCCAAATCATTGTGATATGTGCGTGGCATCCCTATGCATACATGTTTAGTAGGCGAAGCTCCTTCATTTTCTGCAGCGATGTTAATACTAGTCTTTACTCTTCAGTACTCAGTAGTCTATGGCCCATGCTGTTACTAGCAGCAAGAAACTATGAATTGCTGCTACAATTGCTGTGGGTAGTAGTTGGCTAGTTTATATGGTGGCCATAATTTTAGTGATGAATCTTTTGGCAACCATCAGGTTCACAACTTCTGATCTCAAAAGAACTTAACAATTTTGAATGGTTGAACCTATACTACCACTTCACGCTTTGATCGATGGCAGCTTATATTGTTGTAGTGAGAATTTGGATTGGCGCTATCCCTACCAGAAAGCTCCGTAAAAGGATCCTAGATTATAATCAATCATGGAATCTCCTGACTTGAACATCTGTTACATTGCATGTTTTTTGCACCTGCCCTATTTTAACCTGCAGGTTTGTGCTAGGGTGCATGTCCTGTCTAATCATGCATCACGGGTGAAGCATCTGAGCTAGTTGTTAACATTTTATTGAGTTTTGGGTATGACTACAGAATTGAACCCCATTAAAAAGAAAACAATGGGTCATAGTCAGTGGTCCAAGTAGAACTCGGTCGTTTACTTTTCCCTTGGAAAAAAAATGATACTATGTTCTAGCATTTAGGGTCCATACGTTTTGGAGCCCATTTTGTTCCTTTCTAGCATTGAGTAGATCTCCACAGTGTTGAGCTGGGAATTTTCAAGTGCTTGGGATGATGTTTATATTCTTAGTTAAATAAGTACTTTTTTCTATGTCTGTCTTCGTGCATGTGCAGTGGGATGCTTGTTCAAGATCCAACAAAGAGAAACGATGTGGACTCACTCTTTGAACAAGCTAGACAGATGGGTGCTCTCCAAGGTCAACCACCTCCCTTTGATGGTCAATCTTCCAGCTCAAGCTTTACAGGGACTGGTCGACTGCTTTCAGGAGAGACAGCACCATCTGCTCCTCAACCACCTGAGAATGTACTTCACAATATACATTTCTGGAACAATGGATTCACCGTAGATGATGGTCCACTAAGAGACTATGATGATCCTGAAAATGCAGACTTCATAGAGGTGACTCTCCTCAACATGATATTTCTGGGCAACTTTATCATATAGCAAGTTACTGTTTGCAGTATAAACTCCTTTTCCCCCTTCTCTATGTGGCTGCAGGCTGCCTTTATATTTTGCATGAATTTTGATGCTTTAATTTTATTGAGTATAATTGTGTAGATTATATTTAAGGATGTCTTCTAAAAGTAAAAGTATATCGCTTTTATGCTTTTACTGCTTATCTGCCTTGCTGTCATCTGCAATTTCTTCTGGAAAGTAGTAACTACTAGGGCACCATTTGCCCATCAGAAGATTGTATTTTTTGACTTAAGTCTGAAGTCTACCATGAATTCATGATGAAATGCCAATTACATTAGTTCCACCAGCTGTTGACAACACTTTTCTGTACCCAGTTTCGGCATGGCACTAGTACTGCGGTACTACTTCCAGCCAGTTATTGGCAGGGCAGGGTTTAGTTGCAACATCCGAAACTCATCTCGACTGACGACTGGAAAAATTAGCTGGAAGCTGAGTCACTCCGAAGTCCCTAACTCATTGGGTCATTGTAACTTGAAACAGATCTCGACTTCACTGTGCCAAATCCCATCTCTTGCCAAAAAAAATCAAGAACTAACTGTGTACTTGCTCTGGTTCTTAGTGAATTTGTTCTTCATACACCATTTCTTGTCACAGCTTTTGGCCTTTAATATTTGGCTGCTGTTTGTGAGAGATGGATTTTAACCTTCTTTTTCAACACCGAAGTGTTTTGAGTTTGTTGTTGATCTAGATTATCTAGATACCGACTGCTTTCCACTTCCTAGACCATAATCAGTTTTGCATTAGTTAAATATGCTAACATTGGCAATCACCAACTGTTCAACTTCTGATCCTTCAATGGAACATGTAAACACACATAAGTAAATACCGAATGGTTCGCCGTTGAAGGAATTGTACACTAAACGTACCTCATTCTGGCTTTTCAGAGCATCAAGAAGTCCCAGTGCCCCCAAGAGCTGGAGCCTACTGATAGAAGGACATCTGTTCATGTGAATGTTATTAAACGATATGAAGAGTACCATGTAAGCCTTTCATTTCTGTATGGCTGTACCCCTTTTACGTTAGCAGTACTTTGAGTTAAAACATATTAACCTTTTTTTGTGGTTTTGTTCATCTAGGAACCGGTAAAGCCTCCATCACCTTTCCAGGGTGTTGGAAGAACCCTTGGTGGTGGATCTTCAGCAGATGAGAGTCCGGCACCAGCTCCTGCCACTCAAGAGCACACTGCTTCCAGGTCAATTGGCATAGTTCTGGACGACTCGCTGCCATTTACATCCATACAGCTAAGGTTGGCGGATGGCACTCGGACGGTCGCTCGGTTTAACATGCACCACACCGTGGGTGACATCAGGTCTTTCATCGACTCATCCCGGCCAGGAGCTGGACCGTATCAGTTGCATACTGGCTTCCCACCCAAGCAGCTGACCAACCCAACGCAGACTATTGATCAAGCTGGTCTGGCGAACTCTGTTATCATTCAGAAGATGTAGGCCTCACGAAGCTGGGACTTGTCGGCGAACAAGCTCTGGCGAACTCTGTTATCATTCAGAAGATGTAGGCCTCACCAAGCTGGGACTTGTCAACGCACAGGCTATCTTTTGAAAACTTTAAACTCGGTATTCTTGAATGGTTGGATCATCTTACCAGATACTGCACTTGCACCAGTACTGGTGGTTTCCCTGTAGCTATCGCCTTTCACGAAACGTCAGTGAAGTCTATATCCCTATTAATAGCAACTACTGAAGTGCCATAAAATGTTTATGCGTGTGTCGCGCTATCGATCATCAGCTGTAGCTTGATTTACTGTTCTCGTTTCTCGAGTCTTAAGAAGCTGGATCTTATTATGATGTCAATAATTCACACTGCAATTTCTCTTAAGGAACGAGACGGTTATCGCCGAGTCAAAAGGAGACACGAGTTGATTCAGTTGTATGCAGCGTTTCCATTCAAGTATGTACGGTACAGAGGCCTAAAGTTTTCCACCATTCGGCCCAAGACCAAGATGCCGCCCAAATGCAAGTGTTGTGTGACAACTGACAAGGGAATCCGTGCTAGATGCCTATGGAAAGCCACCGATCAGCATTACCTCCGCCGCCGCTGAAGCCCCCTTCCCCCCGGTGTAACCTCCCTTCCCATGTTCCCGCCGCTTTCCCACCTCCGGCGCCGCCTCCTCGCCGCAACTCCTAAACTCCTCGTCCCACCCTTGCACCACCTCTCCAACACCCCAAGCCCCAGCCCGGCAACCCGCGCCCCGACCACCTCCGTGGCCGTCCTCTGGGACCTCGCCGCCTCCCGCCCCCCCTCCAATCTCCCGCTCTACGACGCCGCCGTCCGCCTCCACCTCGCAGCCACCTCCTTCGGCCGCCTCCGCCTCTCCGCCGCCTTCCTCCACCCCTCCCACCGCCTCCCCTCATCCGCCGCGCCTACCGCCCACCTCTGCCGCGTCTGCGGCCGCCGCTTCCGCGCCCGCGACGCGCTGCTGCGCCACTTCGACACCATCCACACTCGCGAGCACGCCAAGCGCCTCGAACGCATCGACTCCTCCCGCGGCGACCGCCGCGCGCGCCTCGCCGCGTCCCTCTCCCTCAAGCTCTCCAAATACGCCAAGGCCGCCCGCGAGCTCACCGCCGCCGCGGACCCCGGATCCCCCGCCGACGACCTCCGCCGCGCCCGCGTGCGCGCCGAGCTCTCCCGGACTCCCTCCGCCTCCCTCCGGGAGTGCGCCCACGAGGTGCTCGACGAAGGGTCCGTGGGGTGCCTGATGCTGGTCTCGGGGCACGAGGAGCTCGCCCCTCTGCTGCGCCTGGCGAGGGAGAGGGGCGTGCGGTCGGTGGTGGTTGGCGGGGAGTCCGGGCTGGCGAGGTGGGCCGACGTGGGGTTCAGCTGGGCGGAGGTGGTCGCCGGAAGGCCTGGAGGCAGCGCCGTCCGTGTCCGGGAAGTGGCGGGACAGGGACGTGCTTAAGAGGCTGGAGTGGAGGTATGAAGAGGACGGCGACGAGGAGGAAGAGGTGGTGTTTGAGGAGGACGGCGACGGAGATGGGATCGAGGAGTTGGCGGGAAATGCGAAGGGGAAGCCATGGTGGAAGCTGGAGTCGGATGGCGAGGACCCCCTTGTTGGCGGTTGAGTGGCGATAGTTTGCACATAAGGTGTTCGTTCATTTGCTGCTTGGGATCCTTCAGTGTTCAGAGGAAGTATGGATCATGGCACACCGGTGGTGTCATGAGATCGTTTGCACGTAGAGGGAGATGGGGAGTAATTCCATGGAAGATCTTTGTTTCACTCGGATGGTCTCGTAAGAGGAGGTGATGCTATGCAAGGGCTTTGCTTTAGATTATTTGAACTTACATAATTAATCTCGATCCCATGCATTCGCATGGAATGTGTTTCCTTTGCAATTGACTCTATTGATTTCATATCAGAATCAGAATGGAATTCAAGATATAAACCAAGGGATTTATACTCTTACAGTTGTAAAGTGATGTACTGATGTTCTCTTAGGGTGGTGCAACTCTTGGATTTACATCATATAGTTTTTACTGAAACATTGTTTATTTAGATATATGCTACAAATTTTTGGCTTTAATATATTCCACTAAATTGAAGATATGCCATTATGAAAAAACTCACGACAATTCCCCTCTTCTTTCTTCACCTCTCCAATTCCCCAATTCCTTCACCCGGTCACCCCTCACATGGCCGCCAACCCCCACCTCCCTCCACCCCAGAGCACCCCCTTGGAGGGGCGGACTTGCCATTCTGGCAAGGTCTGGCATCCGCCAGAACTTCTTCTCGTCGCCGAAACCCCCTACTCCCGTTATTTTCTCCCTCCTAGGCTCCCACCGGCGTCGGAGAAGATGTTGCTGCCTGGGCAAATGGCAAAGGAGTAAGGAGTTGCTGCCTGGGCGTGTGGGTCGGCCATTCTGCGGCAGTGGCGTAGTCTTCGCGGTCGCGGCCCACCAGCCCAAGTGCCCCACTGCAGCACTGCTCCCAGTCTCCCTCACCTCATGCCCTCACCCCCACTGCCGAAACCCGAAATCCAGTTCCTAAATCCAATCGAGCGCGCGAGGCGAGGCGGCGACGACGCGCGGCGCAAGCGGGTGAGGCGGCGATCGGCGGCGTGGTGGGCACGCGCTGGGCACAGGCGACGGACGAGAGACACGGAGCGTCGAGCCGTCGATCGCCGGGCGAGGCTCGAGGCGCCACGCACCGCCCGCCGGCGGCGCTCCGGCATCGGGGCTCCAGCCTCCAAGCGTCGCGCCGACTCGCAAGGAGCAATGGGAACAGCTCGGCGTGGCCGGTGGCGAACCCCGCGCTGACCTGCGCATCCACGACGGAGGCGGTACCCGGCAACCGTCGCCGACCCGTTCCTCTACGTGCAGGTGAGGAGTTGCTTCTGGCTTTCTTGGTCCTGGGTGGGATTGTGTGTTTGTGTTGGTGTGCTAGTGTTGTGTAGATGTAGGGATAGCTTGCAACTTTGCCGAGGTAGGATAGCAAATCTTCGGGCTAAATAGGTAAAATTCAGGTTGACCGGCTGTATTGGTGACAATTGTAGTGGTTCTGAATTCAGCTCCTCTACAAGTGAAGCTTAGCAATGGGAGGGCATGTAATCACCTCTCGGGGAGTAGCAAGTTCGTAGATAACTGAAATGCTACTGACTTGATGGATGGTTTCATACTTGCATTTACCTAAGTACCAAACAAAAAAAAAATGTTGTTAGAGAACTTGTACATTCCGTGACAACAGAAGCTAATTTTTGAAATAAAGTGGTTTCTACAAGCTTCAAAAACACAGTTTTAGGATAATTGGGGTGTAATTTTATGTTTTAGATCATATTTATGTTGGATTTCATACAAGACATCTAAACCATGATATTTTTTAGACTTTCCCCAAGTGGGAGAAGAGAGATATGTACCTGCTTTCTATCAACCAAGACATGCAATCTTTATGATTATTTGTTAGGAGTTATCCATAGAGTACATTCTTGAGTCCAGTAGTAATTTTCAGTCCAATTTATGCGTCTGTTGCATTTTGCTCTACTTATCATAATATACTCTCTTCTGAGCAATTTTCAGTCCAATCTATGCGCTTGTTGATACCATTTCGTGTCATATACTTGTATTGGAGCGATTGCAATATAATTTGCATTGCATGCGTTATTTTGCTTTTGGGTGATACACTTTGGTTCACGCTTGCGATGCCGCTATACCTACAAATTAATCCTGGGTCCGCCACTTCCCCCTCCTCTCCACTTCCCCCTCCCCTCCCTGTCCCCCTCCGACCTCTCCTCCCAGAACACCGAACGTTGGGGTTGCCATAAGGCCGCAGACGAGGAAGACAACGACGCATCTGCAGATGAGGAAGGCGGTGGTGCAGTTCTGGACGTCGGCGTCTCCTCTTTGTCTAATTTAGACTGCCTTTCGCTTGCTTACACTAATCCAGTACCTCTAATTGGAAGGTGGGGGCAGCTGCCGTTGGAAGGTGGAGGAGGTGGGGGAAGGAAGAAGAGAAGGGTTTTTTTTGTCGAGATTTTTTCCATAACGGCGTATCTCTAATTTTGCATATTTAGCCGTGGATATCAAAGCTTGAACCTTACAGTGACATATCTCAAAACTGTTAACTATATAGTGGCATATACTAAATAACCCTTGTTTATACTTCATAGAGCGAGTGAGTGCAATTTCTAATTTACTGGACTTCTATCAGTTTATTAGAAGTGTGCCATCCGTTGCACCATTAGCGCACACTCAATATGATTTTAATTGATTCTAATCATTTGCTTTGACATTCAAAAGGCACGAATGGCATATGCTTGGATTGATCGTAGTGGCGGACCCAGGATTCTTAGGATGGGTGTTCGGATTTCGGAGCTAGGTTATCCAGATATGTCGATACCAATACGTTAATACCGTGAGATGCTATTTTCCCCCAAAATACTAATACGATGATACGCGTATATATAATAAAATACAAAAAAAACTTATGCTTGGTCTTGATAGAGGTTATGTCTTCTTTTTTTTAAAAAAAAAAAAAAAAAACTTGTGTTTGGTCTCGATCGTTGTTGTTTTCTCACTCTTTTTTTTCCAGGTTATAGTAGCTAGACTGCTAAAATTTATTTTCTTCCTCTGATAGTGATCGGTAGAGCTCCTGCCTTCTTTTTCAATTTTTTTTTACAGATGCATACCTTGCTGATCATACTCTCTTTTGCTCTTTTCCCATCAGCAAAAATCCAATCTAAGAATGTTCCTTCCATAGAGCAAAAATTAGCATATGAACATATGTAATAAAGGCATAATTATCTGTTCATTGCCTAAGACAAGGATTGTATTTTTGTACAACATCTATTAGAAAAAACCAAGAAAGCAGAGGAAGAGGCTAGACTCCAGAAAAAACCGGAGCTGGAGCGGAGCAGAACCAGGGAGAAGAAGTGGAGTGCGTGGAACACACCTAGATCTGGAGAGAGGACGATGACGGTGAGCTGGATATGCTGCTCCCTTCCCGCCGCCATACTCCCTCCCAGCCACCGCGTTGCTCCCTTGGTGTCGCCCGCTCCCTTCTTCCTTGTTTGTCGTGCTACCATCCACTTGCTTGCGTCGTATCTCTGTTCGCCCGCGCAGGTGCACTGCCGCACGCTCGCCCTGCGCCGCTTCATGCCTGCTTGTCGTTGCGTCGTAGCGTTGTGTCTACCGACCATCGCTCGTCTTCGTACCTCGTGTCTTTGCCCGTTCGTCACTTGGAGGTTGGAACCTAATGTGTTACATTGGTCACACGCGAGGTGTGGGAGTGCGAACTAAATTCATTTGCGGACACAAATATATAGTTTTAGCATGACTAATAACATATACATCTAATATACCTATTATATACCAGATATTTTGAAGAAAAAAATGGGTGTTAATTTGACGCCCATGACCTTAAGAGGGTCCGCTCATGTCGGAACCTAATGTGTTACATGGGTCACACGCGAGGTATGGGAGTGCGAACTGAATTCATTTGCGGACACAAATATATAGTTTTAGCATAACTAATAACATATACATCTAATATACTTATTATATATAAGATATTTTGAAGAAAGAAATGGATGTTCGACTAAACACAGTGACCTCAAGAGAGTCCGCCATAATTGATCGGTTAGAGATCAATACTGAATACTTTGGTCAGGTTAGAAACTGGAGCACTTAAAACTTTGACTACTTATTTGGGTTAGGCTTAGGGCTGTTCATTTGGGTTTTTTGGTTAAATACAGTTCAGTAAATAGTGTATACGATATTGTTAATTTGGTATATACGGTTCGGTATCGGTAAATACCACTTTATTTTGGTTCAGTATCGGTAAATATTATATTTATCAAAGTTGAAGCGAATTACGAGCATGACCTTATTAAACATTTAGACTTAGTCCACAGTGCATTCCACGTGCGTTCAGTTCTTAACTATTGTAGACTTACTTAGTCCACAGTGTATTCCACGTGCATCCAGTACTCCACATGTGTTCAGTTCAGGCAATCAGCACTTCACTTTGGCAGCAGTCGGCAGTAGCCCAGTCCAGCGGTCCAGGCGTCCAGCTCCAGCAGCAGGCACCACACCACCGGCAGCCCGACAGGCAGAGCCAGAGGCCAGACCGCCAGTCGCTACAGGCCCAGCGGCCAGAGGCTCAGTGTTGTGACGGGATGGGCCGATAGGCTGGATGCCTGGCTGTGACTGGACCGCTTGTGGGGATAGGCTGGAGTGGTCTCGGACTCACGGACCTGCTGGTTAATTTCAGTACCATCGGTTTTGCCGGTTTTCAGCCCATTTTTATCGGAAAAAACCGAACACCAAAAAAAAAAAAAAACTGAATTCTATGTACCGTACCGGATACCGGTCAAACTGAGTTGACCTGTGCCTGTACGGTGCGGTTTTTTCGGTTCGGTGTGAATTTGCACCACTCTAGTTAGGCTAGTTATTGAAAGTTTTTTCTGTACTGAATTCTCAGAAAACTGAATACAGACTCCTAGAAAATAGCCTAATTAAGCAGAATGTAGCTGTACTGTAGTCCTGACTCACATGAGCCCTGAACTTGATTATGCCTGATTGACATTTTGCTTGGACTTCGGATTGACAATTCGAAAAACCCTGTACTGGAACTTCTATCAACTAGGATGGATACCATATGAGCGCTGTCAGTTGGCAACGCATACCAACACGTTTGTTCATTGCTCTGAAGTCTGAACTTAGTATATATAGATCTGCTACTTAGGTCTCCCTGTCCGATCCAGCATTCCAGCCTGTGTTGTGATCATCTCTACGTTGTTCGTGCCGTGCTGGCCAGTCGGTCAGAGCATCACATAGCATGTGTTTTCCCCGTCTCCTTTGTCGCTGTGGTCAACTCACTTCCTGGGTGTCTACAGATTACCAGTGCAATTGCAAAGGCCCAAAGACGCTTGCACCTGCGCGCTGCACAGCATCCTTACCATTTTGCGCCCCCCAGAACCTCAACTCCCCCCGAGGCCCCAGGCCCCGAACCCCTCTAATCATAGCAAGTTGTGGCATCCAACAGGCGCGGACCAGGACAGAATTTTAGGTAGGACAAATCGCCGGCCGCGATGTGGCCGTGCTCCCGTTCGTCCTCCTTGTGTTTCTTGAGGAGGTCCGTCGTTCGCCGCGCTATTGCCCGGTGCCGCCGTGCTCAGCCTGTCCGAGCCGCACATGGCGATGCAGTCATGCAATCTTGCTCGCCAACTGCGCGAGAAAGAGGACGAGACTGTGGGTGCCAATGAAAGTTGAGCTAGTGGCCTCCGAGCTCCAAGTGGTGCTCAGCTCCATGGCCACGACGATGAAAGTGCTGCCGGGGGACGTGGTTGAGGCATTGACCGAGGCAGAGGAGCTCGTGGGGCTGGTGTCCAAGCAGGAGTGATGCGCGAAGATGACGGCTGCGCGGCGCGGAGCGTGTTCTCGATGCTCGCGCAGTTCAAGAGTGATGTCACGCAGGACGCTGAGGATGCCAGACTGGTGCTCGGTCGTGTTGACATCACGAGCTGACCGGTGCCTAGGAGAGGGTGTCCACGCCGGAGGGTCCGCCCTAGCATCCAACACCGTGCCCGGCAGGCAAGCAACCAACCACGCCGCGGTGGAAGCAGCGGTTGCCCGGCGCCGAGTCCACCGCACGCGCCGCACAGCGCGAGACGCGGCTTTACACGTACGTATATGCCCCCAGCCGAACCTGCCCAGTGCCCAGCCCACCGCTCGATCAAGGGAAGGGAGGCAGAGGAGCCGGTCGGTCCGGCGCGCGCTTGCTGGACCTGCTGCTGCCGCCACGTTGGAGCGCAGCCGCGAGGGGGTGGGCTGACCCGAGACTTGGGCGACGAATTTCGTGCCGCGCGGGTCGGTTAGCCTCCGTGCGTGGCTGTGCCGCACAGACCGCGAGATGTAAAAGTTAGCCATGCGCCGTTGCGCGCGTCCCTACTCCCCTCCCACCGGCCGCGGCTCGGTGGACGTGCTAGGTAGAGGGAGTGCCGGCCTGCCGGGGTTGGAGCTCCCCTCACCGACTGGAGCTGGAGTTAACAAATTGACAAGCGCCTGACCGTCCGGCTGGCCGTGGCTTGTGGTTGGGAGTTGGAACGGACGGATTACTCATCGGTTGTTGCCAGGATCATCAGAGCCAAGATCAAGAGGCAGTGCACGCTCGCGTTAGCGACGATAGGTATTCTTCTTCCTTTTTTTCTTAAAAAAAAGGAAAAAAAGAAGAAAGAAAGGTATTCTTTTTCCCGCATCTTAGACTGCAATATTGGCGCTTGAGAAGGATGAACTAATAAAAGCACTGGTGGCACGTACTCCGTACTAGAAGCTGCCTGCAAGAGCACCTCATAGTTCCTACAGCCTGATCACTTCATAATGTAAGGTTGTTGGCAAGTATACGTCTGCCGGCTACGGTATCCATCGTTCATGTGAACGAGCTAGCTAGCTGTTTCCCGTGTGCAAGTAATCATGCATGCACATATGTAAGCTAGTAGCTAGCAACCAGCAAGCTGAGGTCCATCTCCCTGCTGCAATTAAACGCTGAAAACACTGCCCCACCGGCCCGGCCGGCTCATCGTCGGCAAGAACAAGAACACGATCGAGCCACCTCATTTATTTACATAAATACGAAATGGGAGTACGTACCGGAGTAGGGATAGGAAGAGCGGAGGCACCAAGCTAGGCTGGCTGGCCTACGGCCTACCAACCGTGCAATTGCCACTCCTTAACCCGTTCATTTATAGATCTACCCCGGCCTGATCGGATCAGATCAGAGCTGGTCACACCCGAGTTCCATGATGACCATATGTCCATATATCATAATTGTTCTCTTCACATCTAATTGAGCAGGGAGTAGTACTAGTACAGTGGTCACTTGGAATAAAAACTGACAGCTTCTGGAATCAGGGATCCATCACACGCACATACTATATATACAATGAACAACCATTAGCTTAAAATGAAGGGAAGTACAAGCGATCAGGTCGGTACATCTTTCATGCCATGCATCGTAGGAATACTGGTACGAACAAGTGAAATTAGGGATCATGACGATGGGTAACCTCTGTATGCATGCATGGAAAGTAGGATGGCTTCACAAGCCATGCATCCTATGCATGGTACCATGCAGATGCAGCTATGTTTAGCATGGTGTCTGTTGCATGTGTATTTTGTCGGATCTGATACTCTGTATTACTGCAGAGGTACTGTGCAAACAGTGTTTTGTAGGAATACGAACAGCGCTCTGCAGTGTATGGTAGTAAAATACTATAGCAACAGTGGTACGTGCAACGTGGGGACTTTACTGTATCAAAAAACATTGTAGCAAAAATGCTATAACGATTGATCTAGACCTTCGATTTTTGACCAAACAGTAGAGATCACTTCTAATACCACGCAGTTATAAATTCTCTGTATTGACTACTTCAATGCAGATGATCTTAATCCTATTTTGTGTCTCCGTCCGTTGAAATGCTATACACAAGGTAAACATTCGTGCGGTTCTCCTGGGTAAAACAGAGTACGGAGAAACGATTTCTTAGTAGTCCTCGAGTACATTACATTAATCCACATGCATGAGCAGAAAAACAAAGAAGAACCATCAAACGGGGCATGCGGGTGGGGTGGGGTGGGGTGGATCAAATGTACTAACTGCGTTCTTGTCATTCTCCATCATTTTTATTAGCAGCTTGTCATTCGTCATTTATACAATGTGGGTAGAAATGGGGATAATTTATACAATGTCATTCTCCCAATGTTGTTATTATGCACCAGAAGTACGCCGGATTGAAAATGCAGAAGTTTCTAAGCTTGTAACAGTACGGACAAGGTATTGTCTTGCACTGTGAAATTGCACTTTTGTAAATAGCTACCTGTAAATTCATTGAGTAGGTGTAGCTAGCCGTGTAGGTGTATCCATGAAAAGACGAAAAGGAAACCAACTAGCTACAAAGTTAAATCTACTTTCATCAAGAAATAAAAATATATGTCGAACTAGCTTTCTAGGTAGTCTATACACATAGCTAAGTTACAGGTATATAGCCGATATCATGGATATCCAACATTCTAACAGCTGTGTTGAAGGTATATAGCTGATATCATGGGTATCTAACATTCCAACCATTCTTAGAATGCATCGAACTACCCACAAACTTAATTAGAAAAGTTGTTTATTAATTCTAACTGGAGATATATATGGACCATTCTGAAATGCAACCAAAATCTACTAGGTACATATCAATATGCGATCTTCAGAAGTTATATTTATAATATGCAGTCTAGAATAGAGGTGATACAATATACATATGCGATGTACCTAAAACCTTACTCCCCGATTATAAGAGATTCAGAATATATACATGATAAGTAGAAAACGAAACAAAAAGAGGTTGACCTACTTCACAATGTGAATATTATTGCGTATACCCATTCCAGTCACAAATAAGTGTCATTCTGGACAGTCATACAGTTTCTAAAACACAACTTTGATCATCAGTTTTTATTATAATATATTTGTAAAACTTTTTTAACTAGAGTGAGCATATGAATACAGGAACAGCTGGCTCTCATTTGTTTATATACGTTTTTCTTTTGTTTCCTTCCACTCATGTATATATGTGAACTACTACTCCATGAACCAAGCATATTTTTACTGCATGAACCATAAACATGAGAACCCTACAATCTACATAACCTTTTTTTTCCTGTTTGCTGAATTTAATCCTTATATTGGGAGTTGTTGCAATCCTACAAAGGAGAGATGATTGCGTTGGAAAAGAAAGAGGTAGCATGTGAAGCTAGATGGGCTACCTCAGCTAATGACCAATGAGCTATCATGACACATTATAGTCGGTGCGTTACCTAGCTTTAGCTTGATACCTCAGCTCATAGGTGCAATGCCCAAGAGATTTGAGGCAGCCGAAGGATCTTGTTTAACCAGGTCTTGCTCTTGTTCGTGAATAGTTGGGCTTTAATGTGTGTATAGAGCATAGACATGCATGTAATGAATCTTGTTCTTTTTTTCCTGACAGGAGGGAGATATATGGGTGCTAGATGATGGAGATATTTCATGTTCTTCATCAATACACGCAACCAAGTCTAGAAAAAGAAGGAACAAGCTCGGATGCTATGGGTGGCTTGGGTCAAGAAGCAAGCAGCACATCTGAGGTCGATCAGATCGATATCAGAAGTTCCATAGAATAGCCCAAGAATAAAATCCACAAAACTAATGAAGCATATATACATACAACAAATCTCCAAAGAGTGAAACAAAACAATCAAGATAAACTTATTTATGTTGTTTGCACAAACATCGTAAGAGATTTGAGAATATAAAGGAATAACGTAACATAACATAACATGACATGACATACTCTAGTACAAGTAGCAGCAGCTATCTTCTCTTCTTGCATAAGTAGACCCTAGAAAAGAAGACGGATTTCGATTCGGACCAAGTCGCTTGATTCCCCATAGCCATGGCAGCGTACAAAGAAGCAGCAGAAGTACAGGAGGAGAGGGAGGAAGCTAGAAGGAGAGGTGCAGCGATTTGATGATGGCTTCTTGACTCACATCACATGAGGAGTACTAGATCCCAACCAAATCATCATCATCATGCTCCATCTCTCTCTCACACACACCTCACCGGCTCACCCTCTTCTCTCTTTCTCTCTCCTCCGCCCCCTCGTAGTACACCACGCACGGCCCCTCTCTCCTCTTCCTCTCTCCTCATGAACTACAGCTCCTCCGGCCACATCTCCTTGGAAGTAGGTGCTGGAGGTGAGAGGTGGTGGTGGTAGTGATGATGGCCAAGGGCCCAAAGAGCTTGAGGCAGCATGATTGCTTCTTGGAAGTAGGGGGCGGAGAGCCTCCTTGCATCACATGGTATGGCATGATGAAGCCACCACACAAGCCACACACATTCTTTCTTGGTTTCTTGGCCTCTTGATCTTCTTTCTAGGGGTCTCCCTTCTCTCTCTCCCCCCTCCTCTCCCTATTGTGATGGTGACGGTAGTGGATTGTGATGGAGTTTGGCCAATCTACAAGGCTGAGGGCATTTTAAGGCCTGCCTTTGGCGATTTTTTTTAATCTTTTTTTAACTTTATTTTAAAGTTAATCAATCGTGAACTTTATTTTCAATTTTAACCTTTTGGTCACGCCACCACCCGTAGCGTGACAAAACACACTGTCACGCCAGCCTATTTCTGATCAAAGTCTGTCACGCCACTGGTAGTGGCGTGACAGTGTTGTTTGGTCACGCCACCACCAGTGACGTGACGAAAAGTACAATTTTGGGACCTATCATGTGACGTGACAATGTTGTTTGGCGTGACCAAAAGGATCAGAATTGAAAATAAAATTTGCGAAGAGTTAACTTTAAAATAAAATTTAAAAAAGAATTAAATAATAAAAAAGTTCGCCTTTGGCCTTCCCATGGGGCTAGTAAAAAACAAAACAAAAAGGTGAGGAACTATACAATAAAGCAATCCCAAGTGTATACGGGACCACGTATGTACTATCTACATCATTCAAAGTGCATGGAGATTCACGTCTCATCTATTTTGCAAAAACACTACTCGCTTTCTCTACCTCCTACTCTATCTCTCTCTTCGCTCTAGCTGACGACTCACCGGAAACTCGCCGCATCGGAAACCTCGAAACCCCACTGCCACCACCGTTGGAAACCCCGAGCCACATCACCACCACCACCGAAAACTCTAGCAAACCCCGCACCTCTACCGAAACCCCACGAACCCTGAGGTTTTCGGTGGCGGCTCGAGATTTGGCGAGGTTTTCGGTGTGGCGTGGGGTTTTCCGACGACGACGACGGAGCGGCTCAGGCCAGGGCGGCGGCGAGGCGCAGGGGCTCCGTGGCGCGGCTGGCGGGGACAGAGGAAGGAGAGATGAGATGAAAGGGGGCGAGGAAAGGGAAAGGGACTAAAAGGGAGTTTTTTTTTAAAAAAAAATCTCGAATCTTGGAGCACTTCAATGGCGGAGATAGCATATGAGATACCATGTACATGTGCAAAAATCACACTCGGAACTATTGACTACAAGCACTAGTACTTATCACAAGAAAATTTCTTTTGGGTCACTGTATTTAACTTCCATAAGTTACATTCTGAAATATATTAGCAATGTTATTTATTTTGTTGAATAGTTATAAAATCCATTACATAATAAGAAAACTAAGGGCATGTTATGTTTAGTAATTAGTATAAATGTATTGATGGTGGAGATCAAAGTAACTGCGCTGATATAGAGGACAGAACAAATTTACTTAGGATTGTTTATAGTGTGAAACCATTTGATCAGTGGCGCTGGTCAGAAGTTTAACCTTTTAAAGTAACAACATTTAAATGCAGAAAAAAAATATCATATTGTTAACTTTTAGTAGTTTGCAACGAAACTAGTCTAAATATTGGTCAAGTCTCCATCCTTAAAAATGGCCACATAAATTTGTGATATCAATTTACTTCAGAGTGAGAGTACTTTTTTATTGAGTATATACATTTTATAAAATAGAAATGGCTTTTCCGTCCTCGCAAAAAAAAAGGAGTTTTCCATCCTTCTGTTGAAGCGTAACATATACTGACTTACGTAAATCGCTAAATTATGTAGGATTACAAATGAAGAAGTTGAAGCAATAAGACCAAAAGTATTGACACGAACAATTTCTAAAAGTATAAAAGCCATTAAAAATTACTCAGGCAAAGTAACTATCTGCTTTTTAATGGGAATAAGTCAATAAACTACACTGGTGTGCAGGGGCAGAGAAAGAAGGGGGGTGGGGGTGGGGTTTCTCTTGGTTGGTTGTACTAGTTCTCAAAGGTGTCTATTCATGGCATACTTGTGGATACCATTCCTAAAGTTATATCAGTTTTGCTCTTGAAACGAAATATAGCTTATACCGGCGTATCGTTCCGGAGTTTAATATAATATTATATAGTTATAAATACATATATGTTTACATATATAGACACCAAATTTCACTTGTAATATTATTCCAAATACATAGTAGTAGAATCAAATATAGCTTATAGTTCATTGAGTATAATAGACGGTATTATCAATTCCGCCGGTATAGCCGGTATTATCCAGTATCGAAGTCGGTATGATCAGTCAGTATTGAACCGGTATGGCCCGTATTAACCGGTACCAAGACCGGTACGGGATGCGGGGTAGCTCTATACCGGTTTAGATGGAGAAATAGTACATACAGGGCAGTATAGAAACGTTATTGATAAGTTTGCTTCACGTTTCTCTCTACTATAAATTCAGTGCTGCAATTTGTATTTTTTATACTATATATATTCTCTTTTTACCAAGATGAACTTTTTTAGTTGTGTATGCTACCTCTGTCGGTGTATATACTATATAGGTTTTATTTTATAATAATATAAAACTTACAAAATTTTAAAGGTACTTTCCAACACATAACTATTGACATTAGTTCTGTGTGGTCAACCTTACTTACATAAAGGATGACTACATAGATCCTATAACTACTATACTCTATTTAGCGACAGAAGTATTATATCTTCTAACTCCTCGTTACAAATAGGATTGCATAGCTTTGCTCACAATCACGTAATCACGTGAAACCATTGGATTAATTTTCCCAGAGAGCTCACACGAACTCGATATATTTATTGGAGTAATCAATAACAAGATCAAACTAGTAAGTTACTCCCTCCGGTTACAAAAGGAAATCGTTTTGGGTAACATACAGTAAAATATTATAAAATTTGGCTATCAATACCTTTTTGAATATTTTGAATGAAGCAAAGCAAATTATACATGCGGATTTGTCTCGAAGAGTATTTTCATAACATTATAATTTGAGTATGTTGTATAAATATATTATAATATAAATGAGTTGTCAAAATTGTATATTGAAAATTGTGCAAATGTCCAGAATGGCTTCTTTTTGTGACCTCACTTAAGGTCCGCTTTGTAGCCACTACTACTCCCACGAACTCCGCGTCGTTGAAAGATCTAGACCCGTCATTATGTGTTAATAGAATTTTGGTGATTAATGATAAATCTAATTAGGAGACTAACACTTCTTATTGATATACATATTGTGTAGTCTTATTTGGATATAAAGGTGAAAATCATGAAGGCATGCAAGTGTGAGACTAACACTCCTATTGTTATATCATGTTTAGTCTCAGCTTGAATATAAAAGCAAAAATCCAAACAGGTATGTATTCATTAATGACAAATTTATTTGTGAGACTAACAATTCTATTGATTATCAATTGCTTAGTCTCGTTTGGATATAAAGATAAGAATACAAGAGGTATGCATTTTACTTCTTCTTATTGTATATTGTTACTCTCCTCGGATCCAAAATATAGGTTGAACTTCACCAAAAGGTTAACTTGGATATGTGCATATGTTTTTCATTACACATTTGTGTATGCACACATTTAGGGGAAGTTCATTCTATATTTTGTGATTCATTAGTATTGATCCATATTCTTTCTTCACATATATTTGGGATCCTTACTTTGAAACATATCCTTGAATATATTTAACTTGTGTAGTTAATATATTCATATGAGTATATGCTAATATATCATTGAATATATCTAACTTGTGTAGTTAATATATTCATGTGAGTATATACAACTTGTGTAGTTTGTATACACTCATATTTAGTATATATAACTTGTGTAGTTCATATATACTCTTATGTGAGCCTATGAGACTTGTGTAGTTCATATATGCTCATATATCATTGAATATATCTAACTTGTGTAGTTAATATATTCATGTGAGTATATACAACTTGTGTAGTTTGTATACACTCATATTTGGTATATATAACTTGTGTAGTTAATATATACTCGTATGTAAGCATATAAGACTTGCGTAGTTCGTATATGCTCATATATCCTTTCATTCAATTACTTGCTATTGAAGTGGTTATCATCAATTACCAAAGAGGGAAAGATTGTGGTATCTTGTCCCAACCATTATGAGTTAATGGTATGATGTGGTAATTAATGATAATCATATTATGGAACTAACGTTTCTCCTTGAGATGGATGAATAGGTTATGTTCTAGATGGTTGAAGACTTTGGATGACATCATGAGTTGATTGTCATCAAGTCAAGATTCTTGAAGAAGAAGAAATCATCATGCGTTGATGATGTTCAAGAAGAGGAAGATCATCATGGGTTGATGATGTTGAAGAAGAGCTTGAAGTAAAGGATGCATCATGAGTTGATGCGTGTCAAGTTCAAGAAGATGAGATGATCATTAGTTGATCATCAAGTCGAGAGAAGAACCATCATGAGTTGATGGAAGTCAAGTGAAGAATGCATCATGTGTTGATGCATATCAAGACTCGGGATGGAAGATGTCATCATGTGTTGATGGACATCAAGTCGAGATCCCGAAGCAAAGGAAATCATCATGTGTTGATGATTGTCAAGTCAAGGACTCGGACTTGAAGTGAGGATGTGCGTCATCAAGCTTCAAGAATGTGTGCAAGGCAAAGGTATGACTAGCTAGGGCTAAGGATGTGTTCCTAGTCTTTTACCGGTCTTGGTGTTTGGTTGTAGACCGGATTGCTAGTATAGGTTGCCGTACTATTAAGAGGGGTCTTGACTAGTAGTTTGAGTTAGTCATGTGTTGATAGCTCATTGTGTTTGCTCTGGCTCAACTTAACATGGTGCCTATATTTGCGAATGCATTTTTGCAAATAGTTGAGGCTCATGGTTATTCCTTGTAGCATGTGACTTGAGTTTGCAAATGTGTTTTGCAAATGGTTTAAGTCCATGTACCTTATTCCTTGTGGCGTTGATTCTAAAAGTTGGCAAATGTGTTTTGCAACTTGTTGAGAATCTCGCTCTTATCGTTATTTGCATCGCTTGTCAATTGTGCAAATGTGTTTTGCAAATTGAGTTGAAGCGAAGTGCAATTTGTGGCTTTGATTCTAAAAGTGTGCAAATATGTTTTGCAACTTGTTGAGAATCTTACCTACATGCCTTGTTTGCATTTCATATCTTTTGCAAATGTGTTTTGCAAAATTGAGTTGAAAAAGAAATGCAAAAATCATTTTTGTTTCATTGCGGTCTGACCGGAGGTATGTGTCCGGACTGACCGGCCTCGCGGGTAAATAGTCGCGGTCGGCTTTTTCCAGAATGTGTTTTCCTGGAATTGCTGTGTGCGGTCTGACCGGAGTTATGAGTGCGGTTCGACTGCACCCGTGTCAGGACCCGTCGACTTTTTCCGTAGAGCCGTTTTTACGATTTACTGGAGTGCGATCGACCGGCCATTGGTTGGCGGTCAGACGGGAGGTCCTCCAACGGCTAGTTTTCCGACCGTTGGAGGGGGTGAGGTCTGACCGGCCAAGTGCCTGCGGTCAGACCGGCCCTGCTGTTTTTCGACAGAATCTTCTCCTAACGGCTAGTTTTTGTCTGTGGGCTATAAATACCCACCTTGGCCGTGTGAGGGAGAGTTGCTGGTGCCATATACATTCTATTGAGCTAAGAGCAAGCCCTCTACACCCATTTGTGCATGTGTTGCATTTGTTGAGGTTTGAGAGGAAAATCCTAAGTGCATGTGTTGCATTAGGTTGTGGATTTTGTATCCATAGAGCCTTGGCACTTGATTGGTTCAAGTGAAAGTTGAGTCTTGTTACTCTTGGTGTTTGCCGACACCTAGACAGCGTGGAGGCGTCGTGCGTCGGTGATCTTCTCAAGTGAAGCTTGTGAGAAGACCCGGGCAATTTGTGAGTGGCTTGGTGCTCGCCATCTTCGGAGTGGAGTAAGAGCAACCCTAGTGGAGCGAGGTGTTTGATACCTCGGAGGAAGGCTCAATTGGTGGAGCCGGCCCAATTGGTTTGGGTTTCCCTCAACGTGGATTATGGGAGACCGGCAAGTCTCCGACCACCACGGTAAAACATCATTGTGTCCCGTGTGCTTCTTGTGATTAGTTTTCATATGCTTTACTTTGTGCAATTTACATTCATTGTATAATTGCTTATTCATTTATATGATAGCTATCTTGTATGTGCTTAATTGATCATATCATTAGTTGATAGCCTACAAGTCTTTGCTAAATTGCTCTATTTATTATTGACTTGTATTGTTTGTGCACTTAGTTGTTTAAGCGTTAATTGTGCTAAACCGAATTGATATTTAGCTTCCGCATTAGAAATCGGTATTAGCGCATAAAAGTTTTAAACTGACTATTCACCCCCCCTCTAGTCGGCCTACTCGATCTTACAGTCGTGACTGACGCCCCACCCCTGAGTTCTCTATGGCCACCATCTCGCCCACGAGGCCTACGTTGTGACCGCCACGCTACCCATGAGCTTCTTACCGTGGTTACCACCTTGCCCTTGAGTTGAGTTCTACACCACCGTCCGAGCCAATCGTGTCACCACCTCTGCCCCCGAGGGTGGATATCGAGTCAGGTACTCGTCTTACCGAGCCCCCCTCCCCCCCCCCCAAAAAAAGGGCACAATTTGATTTAATATCATTCAATCATGATTTAGAAGTATTTTTAGAACCAAACTAATGAGCCGAGCCAGAGCCAGAGCAAAATAAAATTTCATTCGAAATCGAGTCATTTCAATGTTAAACCAGTTAGCGAGTGTAAATGGAGTAATTTTGAACCGAGTCAACGAGCCCCACTAATGAGCTTTTTCCCACCCCCTCGGCCTCCTCAACTCTGCAACGCCCTTGCTCGAGCCTTGACATCGCTAGAGGCTGTCGGCGGCGAGTACCTCTGTTGTGCCTTGGGGGTCGACGTCGCCATCCCACCTCGAGGCATCTCCAGCCAAGACACCACCGCGGATGGGCTCCCCTCATTGGCATCGTGCTCGTGCCCTAGAGAACCCAACCGAGGAGCCGTCGGAGTTCGCAAGCGGGCTCTTCTATCCATGCCTCTTGCTCAGATCTGGATGCCGGTTGTTGCTATTGGCCCATCAGCATTGCTTGCTCTAGCTATGCGCATGCTTGGAGCTAGAGGTTGAGTATGGGAGTAGCCATGGCCGTGGCTCATCAGCAGTGCCCAAGAACCTCTTCGGAAAGATAAGTCAAGGTAGATCTGAAGAGAATACCGATTTGATCGAAGAAAAAGGAGGAAGAGGAAGACAAAGCAAAGGCAAAACGGTACTTACACAGTCACTTCACAGCTTGATTGGTCAATAATATCAAATTAGGGCAATGTTTCGAAAATACAGTAGCATGTAAGAGGTATGCCACTTTATAATAGTAGATAAGGGATCCGGAACATTTACATTAACATTTTTTTTCCAAAGTAATACGCTGAGGTGCAGTCTTTTTAGAAGTTTTTGCTTTCTTTTCCTGCATCCGGTCTGCATGTCTGAGGTAAAGCAATTCCCTATACCTGTACTTCAGTTTTATGCACAGGCTGAGCCAAAAGCTTTGTCCTCTTGCATGGTAAATAAAGCTGGGATTGTAAGGTTTTTTTTAGGTTGTAAAGCTATTCTTTGTTAGTTTCCAGGCAAGATACGGCTTTTGCAGATGCGGTACGTACGCGCTCACGGCTGCGGACCAGAAGAGCTGCCGCTGCCACTAGCGTATTTATGAATTTTTTATTTTTTAATTCCTTTTTAATAATATTTTAAACTTAGCAACTGTGAACTTTATTTTCAATTTTGACATCTTTGATCATACTATAACCCATAGCGTGAATAAACCGTTCTGTCACGTCACCATCCTCGACGTAACCAAACATGTCACGCAAGCCATTGGCTGCGCACCGTGAAAGCATATGGAGGGCTGGTGTGGCAGTAGTCACGCTCGCACCCATGGCATGACAATCCCGTCTTGTCACGCCACGATAGTTGGCGTGATAGGGTCGGCCTTTATTTAAAAGTGTTCTCAAACGATGAAATCTTATGTTTGTTGTATAAATTATGGACCAATTGGCACGAAAGATGATAATATAAAGCCCAAGTTCACTCTCATGTACCTTGTTCTTAGTATTTTATTTTTCATGGACGTCTGTTTTAAAAATTTTAAACCTGAGTTGATATAGCAAGAATTGAACGGTGTTAATAAAGTGAATGCAAAATCCTAGGCAGTAGATTTTATTTTGGACCTGCGATGTTATTAGTTTGAATGAACAGATAGATAATTAGGTAGACACACCCCATCCTATTGCAATGGTAGATGGTGCTTGTCGTCACTTTGAGGTCAAAGACCATTTAGTGCCTACTTGCAGAACACGTACTTTCGACCTTTATTTTTATGTTGTTTCCTGCCTTGCTACGCAAAGAATTGAATATGAAAAGACAACGAGATTTCAAGTCGGCTTTACAACGCAATAGTGAATCGAAATATACTTTATAATAAAGTTACAAATTACACAGCGCACAGAGTTTGGTTACGTGCACAAGCAACGACATCATGCACAATGCAACAAACTGAAATACACCTACGATACATATACGCTTTTTTGTAATGAAAATAAAGTCGATTGGAACAAAGATCATTAGTTTCGACGGCCTTTCGCTCCCTTCCCTTTGTCTCCTTGCTACCCGCGACGGCAACGGCCAGTCTCGAAGTCATCTATATCTTGCGAGATAGGGTGGACGATTTAATGATGTTAGGATAACACAACGTCGTGCCTAATTAATAATTATGATGCATTCTGAACATAACTTACCTCTTAGATCCAGAGTGCGTCCGAAAAATAACGTGCAGTAAAATATTATAAAAACCTTTTTAAATATTTTGAATGAGCGCATGAAAATTATACGTGTGGATTTGTCTCGAAGAGTACTTTCATAACATTATAATTTTAGTATGTTGTATAAATACATTATAATATAAATGAGCTGTCAAAGTTGCACATTGAGAATTATGCAAATGTCCAAAAACGCCTCCTTGGGGTCACCGGAGGGAGTACTATCGAGAATTAGCATGACAGTTTCACACTTAACCTTTTGAGAGCAGGGCCTTCAAATATCGGTAATTATGATGCGGTCCAAGAAGCCGTAACTCATGCTACGCACGGCGAGGTGACTAGTCACATGGACGAGGCAGCGAGGGGTGCCGGACCTACGCGTCAGGTGCATGTGCGCGCGCCGAGTCAGGCCGAGCACGGGCTGCGGTGTGTGCGTGTGCATGAAACCGAACCAACCATCCCTGCATGCATCACCAAACCGTGTGTGTATGCAGCGTGATGGATGGGAGCTACTCCGAATAGAAGAGGCATGTACATGGAAAGAGAATGCATGCGTAGGCCAGAGAAAAAAAAAAAGCAGGACACGAAACCAAGCCATGCATTACGCATATGCTGTTTCCGTTCGAAGCAGGAGATTGCAAGAGAAGTAAATATGAACCAGGAAAAGAACGTGGAAGAAGAGAGGGATACATGAGCAAGGAATATTCAGAGTTCTATTGTTACTCGTCTACAACAATCCGAGAAGGATTTTTGCTACGTCAATTACAAGCCAAACAAGATCAGGAAGGGGCGTAGCCACCAGGGGCGGGCTTCATTGGGCTCGAGTCCCCACCCTCTGCCAGCGTCAGTAACTTTGCGCGAGGTATTTTTGTTATATTTTTTATCTGCTCCTCTTATATTTATGTATAAATTTAGATTACATAAGACTATGTTTGTCTTAATTTAGTTTTATGTTTGTCTCAATTTAGTTTAGTCGTCTTCGGTTTCTAGTTAAAAAAATAGCTTGGTCTTTTAAGCCTCCCTCTCTATTTTTATCCTAGTTTCGCCGCTAAGATCAGGAGTCCTACATTGCTGCCCTTGTTAGAGATATTTTAGGGGATAAGCAAGGAAGGAAGGGATCAAACAAACAATGGGAATATAATTTTTACTCGGTGCTTATGCAGGCAGGACGACTAGGGCGGGCGCAGCTCGAAGCCTGGACACTAATGGCCCCCTGTGCATCTAGAATTCCGAAAGTAGCACGCTACCGTGGAAATTCCAAGTCTAGCTCCGTGGCCCTCGTGTTGCGCCCATGCCAAGCAGCGAGAGGTGCCGCGTCCCGCGACGCAAAGAACAAGTCTGCTGCGCCGAGAACAAGAAGACCAAGATGTTGCGCCGGCGAGCAAAAAAAGCGGCGGACGCGGCCGCGCGCAGGCGCAGCGGCCGGCCAGCGCGACGCGCAGCGTGTGGCTAAAGCGCGAGGAAATCGGTGCGGCGGCGGGCGAAGCGCGTGGCGGTCTTCTGCGTTTCTGAGCGCGACACTCGCCATCTGCGCCGCCACGCAGCGACCACCTCTTGCGCGATCGCAGCGCAGCACCCCTCTGCCGCTTAATGCGCAGATCAGTAGCGCATGCGGCTACAATTGGAATTTCTGTTGAGAGGAGCTACATATAAAATTTTGAATTCACATTGGGCCAACAGTGTCCAAACGTCGCACAGCTCTACATACACGTGTTTTTCTTCACGTACGTGGTATCCTTTCTTTGTGCACACTTGGCTGGGGCCCACCTAGCAAACCATGTTGGAACGTGTGCACACGAGACAAAACTTTACAACAGTTTATTTTGTTATATCGCACCGCGCACATATGACAATATTTTTGCACAAATTTTTGCAAGTACACATGTTCCGTGTCTATGAATTTTTCGACAGTTTTTTTAGTGCACAAGTAAATATAGGAGCTAGCATATAATCCACTCCCGCCCTTCGAACCGGTAATGTTTCTTTTAACCTCTGTTGAAATGAGAGGCTGGGCTTAGACCAAGCAGGCACAGATTACATGTTACAGGTGACATGACTTGCCCGCAGTGGCGGATTCAGAATGAAAATGACCAGGGTCTCTGAGGCAAGATGAGTCACATTCCACTGGGCTGTGACTTAGGGTGTACCCTCATATTGAGCTAGGGATATCCACACTACATATACATGATTATATCCAATGAAAATTAATTTTGGACAGCAGGGTCTGCCCAGCCCCTCTTTCCTCTCTGATAGCTTTTCTTGCAGACCGGGGCGCTGGCAGTGCTGTCTGTGGTGCATGGATGCACCTAGCTAGTGCCTTTTTGGTGATGGGGAATCATAGACAAAAAGCATGCACTGACTGGAATGTCATGGTTTGAGCATTTGATAAGATCTTCTTCCCTGGTGATGCCCAAAAAAGCCTGTCAAACTCGTCTGGTACATGATGATACCACCTTGCATTAGCTACATAGATGTTAAAAGATCTTTGATCCTTCCTTCACTCTATCGGTATCGTGCCTAAAAAGCTGGGAATTTGTGAGAGCCGTAGCTAGCCTACATTTTCATCTACATATTCGTTGGGTAATAGGTTAAGTACTGCCCAATTCAAAACGCAGCAATTTACTAGGAATTTTCCTGGATTTAGACTAATTCGTGCGAAGTTCCTGCGCTTCAGAGGTTCCTAACAGGTGGAGTTGCATACAGGCCATTGTAATGAAGCCCTAAATACACATGCAATTATTTTCTAAAGGAAGGCATTTAGGTGAAGTGTATCGTGTTCCAAGCCTCCAAGGCATTAGTGCTGTATGATTCAGTGGAGATGCTTTGTGTATTAATTTGGTCCCTGTTAGCTGCACTGCAGCTTCATCGAACCAATGTTCCCTGAAACGAAAACAATCCATGGTCATGAGTTCATGGCCCTGTCACCTGTAAACTCGGGATGTCCCAAGAGCATTCATTCATTCATTCATTTTCCATGTGGCCTTTCGACGACAAATCGCTTCGTTTTTGCTATGATGATGTTCCATGTCAAGCGATAGCCGATAAGCCACTTGCAAGCGGAAAAAACGGTAGGAATCATTGGATGGAGAAAAATCGCAACGAATAATGGATGGGCACACCGCACACCAGCATCCAATGCGGCTTGCTAGCTCCCACACTTCTGGGCGTCTGGATTAGACTATGGTCCAAACGAGTTCAGGCCAACCGGCCAATATATATATTCGATAGTAGGAATTTTACCGAAATTAGGTAGAAATGGATGGTTATATGGAAATCTCTTGTTCTAAATAGAACCTAATATAAAACCTTCCAGAAAATGGTTCATCCAATCTTATCTTGAAGATGCAATGTTTCAGGCGACCAAAAGCATCTCCTAAATGTATGGCAAAGCCTTGCATAATCCTTTGTATGCACATTGTTTGTTAACGAGTCTTACTTAAGTCAGGCGCATTATGAGCCAGGGGAGATGTACTGTACCACGAAACATGAGTGTGGATTCCCTGTACCAGATCGGCTTAATTTACAGATAAAGCGTGCCAGACAAAGTAAAAGGAAAAAAAATTATATGTCATTGCAAAGTTTTCGGATCCCTGATCTGCCATCGCAAAACACACTCTTTCTTATATGTCACTTCAATTTCGAAACCTTACTTTATTATGTCACTGCCTTCAACTCTGTTAGATTTTTTTTTGTTATTTTTTTGTTTCCAAAATACCTATATTATCCTCATCTTCCTCCTCCACTCTCCCCGCCCTCTCTCTCTTCTCCTTCTCTCCCTCTTATCCCTCGATCTCATCTCATGCGCTGAGCCCTGGGCCATGGTCCAGCTGAACCCCTTCTTATCCTCTTCTTCCTCTATTCTTCAGGCCTCCTCGCCCCTCACGCCGTGGTTCCTCGCCGCTCCGCCGCTGAGGTCCACTCTATAGACACTATTCCTCCCATGAACTCTGTGTTGTGACTACCGCCCCGCCTCTGAGTTCTCCGTGGCCACCACCTCACCCAATAGGCCTACGTCGTGGCCACTGCACTGCCCATGAGCTCCTTACCGTGGCTACCGCCTTGCCCTTGAGTTGAGTTATCCACCTCCGTCCGAGCCAACCGTGTCACCCCTCTGCCTCGAGGGTGGATATCGAGCCAGGTACTCGTCTTACCGAGTTTTTTTTTTGCCAAAATTGACACAGTTTGATTTAATATCATTTAGTTATGGTTTAGAAGTATTTTTATAACCGAGCTAATGAGCCGAGCCAGAGCAAAAAACAATTTCATTCGAAATCGGATCATTTCAATGTTTAACCAATTAACGAGTATAATTGGAGTAAATTTGAACCGAGCCCCACTAACGAGCTTTTTTCCCACCCCTCGACCTCCTCAACTCTGCAATGCCCTTGCTCGAGCCTCAACATTGCTAGAGGTTGCTGGCGATGAGCACCTCCGTCGTGCCTTGGGGGTCGACGTCGCCAGCCCACCTCAGGGCATCTCTAGCCAAGACACCATCGAGGATGGGCTCCCCTCATCGGCGTCGTGCTCGTGCGCTAGAGAACCCAACCGAGGAGCCGTCGGAGTTCGCCAGTGAGCTCTTCTATCTGCGCCTCTTGGAGGTTGAGCATGGGAGTAGTAGCTATGGCCGTGGCTCATCAGCAGTGCCCAAGAACCTCGCTGGAAAGACAAGTCAAGGTAGATCTGAGGAGAATCTCGATCTACTTGAAGAAAAAGAAGGAGGAAGGAGGAGGAGGAAGACAAAGCATGGTAAAACGGTACTTACACAGCCACTTCACGGTTTGACTGATCAACAATAGCAAATATGAGCAATGTTTCAAAAATACAGTGGTATGTAAGGGTATGTCACTTATAATAGTAGATCAGGGATCTGAAATATTTATGGTGACATATAGTATACTTTTTTTCCAAAGTAATACGCTGAGGTGCAGTCTTTTTAGAAGTTTTTGCTTTCTTTTCCTGCGCCCAGTCTGCATGTCGGAGGTAAAGCAATTCCCTAAACCTTTGTCCTCTTGCAAGGTAAATAAAGCTGGGATTATAAGGGTTTTTTTAGGTTGGAAAGGCGAAGGCCGTGCTATTCTTTGCTATTTTCCGGGCATGATACAGCTTTTGCAGATGCGGTACGTGCGCGCTCACGGCTGCGGACCAGAAGAGCTGCCTGCCACTAGCATATTCATGCGTTCGATTCTTTTCTCGCGGATAAAAATTGCAAGAATACTGAACAGACCACCCTTTCATGCAGCTACGACTACGAGCCTACAAGGAAGCGCAAGTCCAGCCTCAAGCAGTTGCAGTTAACGGGTGCTTAAGTCTCAAACAATTGAGGATCAGTTTGTGTTCGTTAACGGGTGCTTAAGTCTCAAACAATGGAGGATCAGTTTGGAACACAAGAATTACGTAGCTAAACCTAGGTCCGAAGAGTGGTTGGTTCTTTCTTTACGATTTTTGAGTGAAATTCACGTGGTTCAAACGAGGCCTTAAATACCAAGGGAAGGTGCCAGCACTAGAGTAAAGAACATATCCCCTTTCATATGTGCAGCCATACATAGCTATTTCTTTCTCATTTGCATCAATTAGCCATTCGACCCGTGAGCATACTCTGAGGGCATGAACAATGTGAGAGGGCTAAGTTTACCACATCACCGTCACATCACACGGGGGTTAAGATTACTTTCGTATTAGAGATAATACCACAAAGAATTTAGAAAAGATATGAAATAATTAAGAAAAAAATATCGAATAGGGAATTTGGGACTGAGGAATTGAGGAATGGGGGTGCATATGTGCTGCTACCAACGTATGCGACCTACCTCGCCGGCTCAGCTAGGTCCCACTCGATGCCCGCTTTCTTAGTGCTTGCTACCTTGTGTTGAATATATGAGTATTTTTCGAATTGCTTTAATCCAGAAATATGGTAGATAAATCATGAAAATTACTCTAGTCATTTTCACAAAGCAAGTAAACAAGAACACTATAGCCATACTAAGATCCAGAAGGACAGAAACTAGCATAACTATCTCAGTGTTCATGGTAACAACAGATAATAAAGCTAACCAACAAATAAGTGCGAGATAGCCATACCTGATCCAGTGGAAGGAGCAAAGCGGCAGGAAACTCGCATCCAAAGAGCATCGCCGTTCGTCATGGCGTAGTAGATGTCGTGGTATTAGTCGTGCGCTTGATGTAGACATAGCGTAAAATTGATGAAGAAGAAGCGTGAGCGATCGCGTGAATGCTTCTCAAAAACCTTATTCGTCCTCGCTCGTGCAAGCATTCAAGGACGAGGGTTCCGGAGGCCTGCTCTCCCGGTGCGACTATACACGCGCCTCGCCGGGATGGAGATCGCCGGAGACAACAACAAAAACGTACAATATTGTCTAAGTCTTCCGTATGAAGATCAGTTGCAGAACCAGTGCTTTGTTCTTCTTAATAGCAAAAACGAAGAGGCTAGAATAGTGTTAACTGTAGTCATTACTCAATAGTAACTGCAGTCATTATTCACTAGTAACCTCATGCAGCCATTACTCAATAGTAACTGTAGCCATTATTCACTAGTAACCTCATGCAGTCATTACTCAATAGTAACCGTAACCATTATTCACTAGTAACCGCACCGTTACTACCAGTCGTTCGTTAATATCATTTACTGCGAGTCGGTGCGTTTCGATTTTCGAATAGATAAAGAAAAATACGCCTGCTCCCGACACGTCTGCACACACACACACATGCAACGCACGCACGCACCGCACCGCACCACACCGCACGGCACAGCACGGCTCGACGAGGCTCAGCGAGCGAGCGAGCACACGCGTGTATTGGCTCTCTCCAATTCCACAAGGGGGCTACCACATTCCACCTTTTTAAAGTGGTGTAACTCTCATTCAACTCTCCATATGGGACTAAACAGTTTTAGCACGTGCACATGGGCCTTTGAATTTTTTCAAGAATTAATTAGAATTAAAATTAGGCCTAGCCCATATTAATTCCAACAATCCCCCACCAAATCCCAAGGGCACATGTCAAATGTCTTGATCCACAGTATTGTTTTGATATACAGTGTTTCGATGGAGACCGATTAAGGTTGAGCATCCACCTAGAATAGAAGCTACACTTATCCACAACTGCACAGTGGACTAAACCTTGAATTGACAGTTTTGTGTGAATAAGTTTCATTTAAGTCCTTAACTGATACTAAGCTGTCAGGCATCCCCATAGGTTGGAGCATATAAGTCATACTCCTGGCCTATTCATAAGCTTCCTAAAGATTACCCTATCTCATAGACTGTGACTAGCAGTCGGGTTCATATAGATATGTTCTTTCAAGACTGCTCTGTAGGACATCATCTTTGCTTAAACAAGCCACAGAACACATTAAAATAAAAATTTATCTGCCATATAGATTTAGAAGAGAATTGCATCTCCAATGGAGTGGGTCTATAAAGGTACTATCCTTCTAGTTAATCAATAGCTTGTTTCACAATCCTATTTCACGGATCTTCGATCATATAGGATGGGTTACCACTATGGTATAACTCACGTAGGTCTCGAACCCATCTCTCTCGATGCATTGTCTATCACATTCCGTGATAAACCTTTTGTGAAGGGATCTGCCAGATTCTTAGCTGTTTGGGTATAATCCAAAGTTATTATTCCAGAGTTTCTCATTTTCCTGACAGACTTCAGTCTTCTCTTCACATGTCTTGATGCTTTCATATTATCCTTAGAACTGTTCACTTTGACGATCACGGTCTAATTGTCACAGTTCATTAGAATAGCCGATACCGGGTTTTCAACCACCAACAAATCCATCAAGAGCTCACGAAGCCATTCGGCTTCAATAGTGGCAGTATCTAATGCTATGAGTTCTGCTTCCAATGTTAACCTCGTTAAGATGGTCTGCTTGCAAGACTTCTATGAAACAGCGTCACCTCAAAGTATGAAGACATATCCACTTGTGTCCTTAATCTCATCAGTATCAGATATCCAGTTTGAATCGCTATAACCCTCCAGTACCCTGGGGTACCCGATATAGTGAATGTCATAGTTCATAGTACCCTTTAGATAGCGTATTACCCTCTCAAGAGCATTCCAATGATAATCTCTCAGATTGAAAACAAAACGGCTTAGTTTGCTCACAGCAGACGAGATGTTAGGCCTGGTAGCGCTAGCTAAATACATGAGTGAACCAATTATTTGAGAATATCTCAATTGGTCTCTTGCTATTCTCCGATTCTTCCTAAGCAACACGCTAGAATCATAAGGTGTTGGAGAGGATTTGCAATCGCTATAACCAAAATGACTCAGAACCTTTTCCACATAGTGGGATTGCAACAATGTAATCCCACCATCATCACCTCTCAACAGCTTGATGTTCAAGATAACATCAGCTACTTCCAGATCTTTCATCTCAAAATTATAAGACAAAAAATCCTTGACTTCCTTAATCACATTAAGATTGATCCCAAATATCAGTATGTCATCAACATATAGACATAGAATGACTCCCTCACCCCCACCATGGCGATAATACACACATCTGTCAGCTTCATTCACAATAAAGCCTGCAAATGTTAAAGTTCTGTTGAACTTTTCATGCCACTGCTTATGTGTTTGTTTAAGACCATACAAAGATTTCAACAAATTGCACACTTTTCCTTCTTGGCCTTCTACTACAAATTCATCTGGTTGTTCCATGTAAATTTTCTCGTCCAACTCTCCATTTAGGAAAGCTGTCTTAACGTCCATCTGATGAACGAGAAGACCGTGTGAGGCAGTCAGAGATAGTAGTACTCGAATAATAGTCAATCTAGTCACAGGTGAATAAGTATCAAAGAAATCTTCGCCTTCCTTTTGGGTATAACCCTTGGCCACAAGCCGTGCCTTGTACTTCTCGATAGTACCATGAGGCCTAAGTTTCTTTTTGAACACCCACTTACATCCTACAGGTTTACAACCATATAGACGCTCAGTGATCTCCCAAGTTCCATTAGTGATAATGTAATCCATTTCACTACGGACTGCTTTCTTCCAGTATTCCGCATCTCGAGAAGCATATGCTTCAGAAATGTTACTTGGAGTATCATCTACAAGGTACACAATAAAATCAGGACCAAAAGTCTTTGCAGTCCTTTGTCTTTTACTCTTCCTCAGAGTTTCATTATCTTCCTCCTCAGGAATTTGCTCAGGAGTTTGCTTAAAATATTCCATTGGAATGGCAGGTTCGGGAGTTATATCAGACTTCTCACTCGATGAACTAGACATATCTTTCATCGGAAAAATATCCTTAAAAAATATAGCATCTCTGGACTCTATAATTGTACTGACATGCACGTCAGGTACTCCAGATTTCACTACTAGAAATCTATATCCAATGCTATGGTGAGGATAGCCTAGAAAGACGCAATCCATTGTTTTTTGTCCAAGCTTACGCTTTTTGAAAATTGGCACATTGACTTTCGTCAAACAACCTTAAGTGCGGAAGTATGAAAGTGATATTCTTTTCTTCTCCTATTGTTCATATGGGGTTATCTCTTTATTCTTTGTGAGAATCTTATTTAGGACATGACATGAAGTCAATATAGCCTCCTTCCACCATGCTTTGGAAAGACCCGCTATTTCTAACATGGCGTTAACCAAATCAGTTAGAGTGCGGTTCTTTCTTTCAGCAACCCCGTTTGACTGGGGTGAATAAGGAGGCGTCCTCTTATGGATTATACAATGTTCCTCATAGAATAAATTGAACTCATTAGAAAAATACTCGCCGCCACGATCAGACCTAACCCTTTTGATTTTCTTTTCAAGTTGGTTCTCAGCTTCTGCCTTATAGATTTTAAAATAGTGAAGAGCTTCATCTTTTGTTTTCAAAAGATATACATAGTAGAACCTAGTGGAGTCATCAATCAAAGTTATGAAATATCTCTTACCATCTTTTGTCTACACACCATTCATCTCACACAGATCTGAATGTATGAGTTCTAATGGTGTCAAGTTTCTTACCTCTGTAGCCTTATGAGCTTATGATGCTGCTTTGATTGCACACAAACTTGACATTTAGAACCTTTGGTAAGAGTGAGTTTTGGGATTAACTCTAAGCTGGCTATCTGTGTCATGCAACCAAAATTTATGTAACAAAGTCGTGAATACCAAATAGTAGTCTCATTACTACTGCAAACATGGTTCACAACATTATTACACAAATCTGAAAGAGATAGGCATAACAAGCCTCCACACACATAGCTTTTACCAACAAATTATCCACACTTGGACACTATAAATTTATTGGACTCAAAAACCAGTCTAAAGCCATATCTACACAGAAGAGATCCCGCTAACGAGATTCTTATTGATAGATGGCACATGATGCACGTTCTTCAGTTGTACAATCTTCCCCGAAGTAAACTTCAGATCGACCGTGCCAACACCATGAACAGTGGCATGTGACCTGTTCCCCATTAGAACGGTTGAATCCCGTATGACCTGGTAAGAAGAGAACAATGAAATATCAGCACATACATGTATATTAGCACCAGTGTCTATCCACCAATCGGTAGATTAACAAACGGAAAGAACAGTAGGTAAATTATCATACCGTGATGTTCCCGTCTCAGTAGTACCAACAACAACATTAGCATACTTGGAATTCTACCCTTGCTGATTCTTCCCACCCTTGCATTAGTTGCAATCCTTGGTCCAATAACCAGGTTCGCCACACACAAAGCAAAGGCCATCCTTTGTGTTCTTCTTCTTCTTCTTCTTCTTCTTCTTCTTCTTTTTGAAGCTAGTTGTTTGTGCAGTCTTGTTTTTACCTTTGAACTTTTGAGTTTGGTCATTCTTCTTCTACACCATATTGGCACTAGAATGTCCCTCATTACCTCTAGTGTGTATATCTTTTGCCCTCGCCTTCTCTTCAACATCAAGAGACCCAATGAGATTTTCAACAGAAAACTCTTGTCTCTTATGTTTAAGAGAAGTAGCAAAATTCCTCAAAGGAGGAAGCTTGGCAATAATGTCTCCCGCGATAAACTTGTCCAGTAACACACACTTGAAGTGCTCAAGTTCTATGGCCATAGATTGTATCTCATGAGCCTGCTCAACTACAAAACGACCATCAACCATTCTATAGTCATGGTATTGCTCTATGAGATACAATTCACTGCTTGCATCCAAAATCCCAAACTTAGCCTTAGTGCATCCCACATCTCTTTCCTAGTTTTAATCACCATGTATGCATCAACTAACTTCGCACCAAGAACGCTAACCACGACACCTTTAAAGAGGTTATCAGCAGCCTCGAACACTTGCTCCTGTTCAGGAGTAAGTGTTCCTTCAAGCTTGCCTCTTGCCACATGGAAAACGTTCATAGCAGTTAGCCAAAGCACCATCTTGGTGCGCCACCTCTTGTACTTCGCGCCATCGAACTCAGAGGGTTTGAGCGCAGGAGCAAAGCCAGTTGACAAAAAATGCATAAAATAAGGTTTTTGGATTATTGAATATATGAGCATTTTTTGAATTAATTTAATCCAGAAATATAGTAGATAAATTATGAAAATTACTCTAGTCATTTTCACAAAGCGAGTAAACAACAACACTATAGCCATACAAAGATCCAGAAGGACAGAAACTAGCATAACTATCTCAGTGTTCATGGTAACAACAGATAATAAAGCTAACCAACAAATAAGTGCGAGATAGCCATACCCAGATCCAGTGAAAGAAGCAGCAACAGCAGGAACTCCAGATCCAGTAACATCATCGTTCGTTGTGGCGTAGTGGATGTCGTGATAGTAGCTGTGCAGTTGATGTAGATGTAGCAGAAAATCGGATGAAGAAGAAGCAGCGAGCAGTCGCGCGAACGCTCCCCAAAAACCTTATTCGTCCTCGCTCATGCAAGCCTTCAAGGACGAGGGTTTCGGAGGCCTGCTCTCCCGGTGCGACCGTACACGCGCCTCGCCGGGATGGAGATCGCCGGAGACAACAACAAAAACGTAGAGTACTGTCTAAGTCTTTCGTATGGAGATCAGTTGCAAAACCAGTGCTCTGTTCTTCTTAATAGCAAAAACAAAGAGGTCAGAATAGTATTAACTGCAGCCATTACTCAATAGTAACCGCAACCATTATTCGCTAGTAACCTGCAGCCATTATTCAATAGTAACCGCACTTACATTTTGATTTTTGAATAGATAAAGAAAAACGCGCCCGCACCCGACACGCCTGCGCACATGCACGGCATGACACGGCTCGGCTCGGCGAGGCGAGCGAGCGAGCGCACGCGTGTATTAGCTCTCCAATTCCACAAGGGGGCTACCACGTTCCACCTTTAAAGTGGTGTAACTCTCATTCAACTTTCCATATGGGACTAAACAGTTTTAGCACATGCACATGGGCCTTTGGGGTTTTTTAGTAATTAATTAAAATTAAAATTAAAATTAGGCCTAGCCCGTATTAATTCCAACACCTTACTCCTACATCTATCCAAGACGCTACCACCGAGGTCAAGTTGGAGCCTAGAGCAGCTCTCGCCTTCTCGCTTGCCACCAAATCGCCTTGCCCAATGCCTGGTTGCCTCATAGACTCATGTGCTAGCACCGCCTAACAACCTGAGAGAGAGGGGGGAGGACTTGCTTTGAGGGGGGGGGTCTCCGATGGACTGAAAACTATTGGGTTGGTAGGTTGAGTCGCACTACTTAAGACGAATAGGAGAGGGGAGGTGTGGGGAGTGAGCTGAAATCTCTTAAGGGTATAAATGTGAAGTATTTGGTCCATTTATCGTTATATATGCATAATATATCTATTAGACACATAGTATTTCTTGTTGGGTCCGTCCATGCCTAAGGTGCTAAGGCTCTGTTCGGTATGTGTGTGTGTGTGTGTGTTTTAGAATCCATAAACATTTTTATAGGCTATATTATATTGCATGTTTTAGTGGAGTTTTTGGCCAAAATGACACAAATTCGCCCCGTAATTGCAAGAATATCTGTTTTCGCACGGAATTTGCAAAAATAGCACCCATCATGCGGTGGCCGTAAGCAGGGTCCAGAGCCGACACCTACCCCCTACCGTGCGGTGTAGGCCTCCCGAATGACCACCATGAGGTAGGGCTATCAGAGCACCACCGCCACATGGCCACAAAGTGCGGTAGGGCTATTGTAGCATTTTTCGTCTTTTTATATTCATTTAAGTATACTTTTATACGACTTTTTAAATATAGCAATGAACTCCAAAATTATGAAACATTTTGTGAAGCTCCGACATAGTTGACTTACTTGTATAATTTTCTCAAAATTTTATCCATTATGAATTTTCCTCGAAAATTCCTACTAATATTATACTTAAATGAATTTTTGAGAAAATTCAGAATGGATAAAATTTTGAAAAATTAGACAAGCAAGTAAACTGTGTAGGGAACCTCCACAAAAAAAATTCATAATTTTTGAAGCATATTTGCTATATTTAAAAATTCATACAAAAATATACTTAAATGAATCTTAAAATACTACAGTACCTACTGCCGTGCTATGACTATACGACAGATGTTGCTACAGTAGCCCTCCGCTGTACAGCTCCGTACAATAGGGTATCATTTTTACAAATTCTGCGTAAAAACAATCATTCTTGCAATTATGAGTCGAATTTACGCAGTACGGCTTTTGCTTCCGTTTTAGCGCAGCAACCGCCAACTGGGCTGAAGAGACTAGCAGAACATCGTGTCAACAGGCTACTCCGACGCTCAGGTATCAAGTTTTACCAAACATACCTTTTTCATATGGAAGCGGGTCAATTTAATGGAGGCGAGCACAACGCACATAAGTCAGCACTGGTCTTTATCGTCCGATCGAAAACGAATGATCTAGATCAATTGCTATAGCATTACTACTGCATGAACAATATTGTTCATGTAAACTAAAATAACTGTTTGAACCATGATTCTCTGCTGTACAAAAGGATCCGGATTTTTTTAGTAGCCCACGCATACTGCAATCAGATAAAGTCGACAATCAGAGTTCAGAGATCGCTTCTAGTCGAATTTATAACCCGCGGAAGACGAGAGCTTAGACATCTGAGGGCAATCTGGCGATAGTAACAATAGATATTTGTGTCGGTGGTGCTGAAACAAATCAACGTACAAATCCATAACTTTTTGTCGCAGCATCACGCTTTCAGGACTTTTGCCGGGTCCCAGCATATACATAACTAGTTTTTGCCGTGTTCTAACCGAGAGTTTCCTAGCTTTTGCCGGGTTCCCGAAACCGATAGTTTCGGGGGCATCTAATTTGGGCTACAGCAAAAAATTCTCTCAGTCAAGCCTTTCAGACGTGTAAGATTTACAAAGGAAGAAGATAATGCCACGCCTCCACCAGATCAGGCGAAGGAAGGTGAAGGCGGCCACAGGAGATATGACATGGCAAGTATTGCTGGCGGGGGAGCCCAGCTGTAGCTGTGTGTGGGTTGAGTTGTTAAGGAAGCGTTGGTGGATTGGCGCATTCAGTTTCTCGGGTGAAGCCTGAACGAGTTAAAAAGGCTCTGTAACAAATACGACAACATTCAGAAAGGAGATGAACTCAGTTTTCCCCACCACCTTCGTCTCTACCTTCTCATCTCCTGCTTCCTTCAATCCTACGATTCCAACTACCCCATCCAATCGATGTTTGTGAGTTCCGTCGATATCGATCGGGACGTCACAGATAAGAGGACACTACTGATAAAAACATGCTCTTCTGCGTTCCTATCCGCACAACAAGAGGAGGTTCGACTGGACACCTGTATAAAAAGGAGAGGGGAAGTAAAGAAAACAAAAGATGCACAATGGGTGCACCACGAAGTGCGAGCACAGCTATGTCAGCGCGGCATAGTTCCACGCCTAGCTTATATGCAGCTTCACTGCCCGCACGTCTGCCGGACGACTTTGCTCCATTTGTCCACGGGTGAAGTCGTGAGGATAATACGAACCTTCTACAACATGTCCGTGGAGGGGCTTATCCAGGAACCAGCTACTCTGATTCACCAGGGTGCAATCCACATTCTAATCTGATGGCTTCAGGGAGCTGAGGTGATATCACCTCCTTTGCTCCTTCATTTGTACTATTTTCCTTTGCGCTTTTCTGGGCCACTTCTGCTCCCCAACCCCTGTACAAAATCACTTTGTTCGATTCTCGCGACACTAGAACCGATCCAGATGCCTCCTGATTTAATTGGACAGTGGAGACTGGAGAGGCTCAGATTAATTCCGAGTATTTAGGATCTAACTATTCTCTGTTATAGATTACAAACCTCCAGTTCTGGTATCAGCTGCTGAATTGGAGTTCCATCCGCTCTGTTCTTAATATTCACAGTAGCAAGAGGATGCTTCTTGAAGTGTCTTTATTGTTTTTGCAACTCCCGTGATGACATTATTCCTCCCTAAATCAGGAACCAGATGCTCAGCACAGTTTTGAAGTTTGGTGTAAACTGTACTGGGGATAAAGACTAAAAAGATACCAATAGCAAGTACTGGCCGTTTCTTCATTTTCAAAGCTTGCTTCCTTAGCACAAGCCTTTCTCGATTTGAGAGGGTGAAGCTCTGAAAGGCAAGTGAGGAACAGATTTCTCATCCAATTTTGGATCATCCAGTGTCGGGCAAGGTTTAAGGTTTCCTACATCTTTTGAATGACCATCTGAATTGCATGTCACAGGAGAACTAAGTTGGTTTTGCTGCAACATGAATTCATCAGCATCAGCGGAGAACAAAAGCCATATGGTGGGAAAACAACATTAACAAACTCACATGTTTAATCAGATTTTCGGATGAAGGTGTACTTCAACTGTCAGTCAGACATGGACTTGCAGCCTCAGAAGAATCATCTTTAAGCTTGTTGAAACATAATTTGTTCTGTAAATACCATTGCAGTGTGCACATTAGTTCACCAAAATTCATTGAAAAGGATCAAAGTACAAAGTACAGTTTCTATAAGGAAGGGGGACTAATGACCTGCATATCATCCAAAGGAACTCCAGTTTCGGTTAAATATAAGGTTCTATATGTTTCTCCTGTAGTACACTCCTCAACCTCTGACTCGAACACACAGGAGCAACTTCAGGCACTTCCTTGACCATGTATATTCACATAAACAGATAATCAGGCACATGATGGAATATACTGAACTGCAATGGAACTACATTCAAGTTATAAAGTGTTTACTTTGATTTTCTCCTCTAATGTTCCAGAGTTAGCACTGAGATCATGAACGTCTTTATTTTTGTAGCCTGAGTTCATCTGATTAGATGGACTCACAGATCGCCCTCCATTTGATAAAAACATTGCATTCTAGTTAGTAAAGAAGTAAACACCGCTCATAACAAAATGATAAAAGCTGAGCATTGAACAAAAACTCACCATCTGATCCTCAAGTAGTCAATATTCTTTGACAGATTAAGGACATGAAGCTTCAAAGACTAAAATGAACAAGAGAGATTAATTCAGGATCTAAAAAATAACTCCACAAAAGAACCATAGCAACCCAATGGATTTAAGCTTCACCTTATAACGTTGATACTCCACAGAATGCTTCAAAGCATCCCTTTATTCAACAAAGATTTTGGTCTCAGAGTTGATGGCCTCCGGTAATTCTTTCCTCAATATATTATAATTGCATGTCCTTTACTCACTCTTTCCACTGCCACCAAAATACCACCACTCTCCGCCTCTAGCATTTGAGCAGCATATTCAACATCTTCAATGCTATGTTCTTTGCATATAATCTTGGCAGGTTCTCGATACTTCCAATGAAGGTGCATATTTTCAACAGTTCCATCAAAAACTCCTCTCCTTCCTGCAAACTTAAACAATACAAATGGAAGATACACATGAGTGGGAAAAACCCCCAAAAATTTATGGAGAAATCACAAGGAATCTTCCCATTACCCTAGCTACACAATGTACACCTTTCCTAAAAAGATCAGTGCATTACTTGCAGTCCAGTGTCTTTCCACTGCCACCAAAATACCACCACTCGCCGCCTCTAGCATTTGAGCAGCATATTCAACATCTTCAATGCTGTGTTCTTTGCATATAATCTTGGCAGGTTCTCGATACTTCCAATGAAGGTGCATATTTTCAACAGTTCCATCAAAAACTCCTCTCCTTCCTGCAAACTTAAACAATACAAATGGAAGATACAAATGAGTGGGAAAACCCCAAAAATTTATGGAGAAATCACAAGGAATCTTCCCATTACCCTAGCTACACAATGTACACCTTTCCTAAAAAGATCAGTGCATTACTTGCAGTCCAGTGTCCAGCCATTTACATTCGATTAACTTAGTGGAACCAGGATGTCAGATATGTCTCAACAAACCAGTAGTGCAGGTGCAGCTAGCTGCCTTGGCAGAGGTCAAGGCTACTATTCGAACAGGTTGTGCAGGCTTCGTATGGAGTGAGTCCTTTTTTCTCCAGATTTTTTTTGCCATGCCTCTTTTTTCTTTTCGGGTTGGGGGTGGATTGTTATTGCTGGTGTACTTAAAAGCAGTAACAAACACATCATGGATTATAAGATGATATGAAAGGAGCAGTTTCCCAGATGAGTCACAAGAAATGACAGAATTACTTCAAAGTTGTGCACTTCAAAAAACACAAAACCGCATATGATTCACCCTGTTAAACACCAGAACTGGGGAAATGATTTAGAAGAACTAAAATATTGTTTCGCATACAAGCAAACCTCTAACAGAACTAGAAAAAATATTATGCATGTCATTTCAATCTGATAACCTGATTTCATGTGAAAAAAATGGATAATCTAATTAGGTAGTGTTCAGAACTTATGTGTGCAGTGCAATGCAAGGTTGAGGAGAATATCCACCTAGCAACAGAAATGGTTTCATCTTCAAACCAACTTTCCTCAACATGTACCTCTCCTCTTCTGAGATAGCCTTTATAGTTTCAGCTTTTGAAGGCTGAGATGCCTTTTCTAGCTCTTCAAGAAGTTTTTCAGCCTTTTCTTTCTCTGCTATAGCCTGAAAAATATTTTGTATGTGTACTATGTGATGGAATTCACACAACAGACATTACAAAGAGATAGCAGCTAATAAATTTACAGAAATAAGTACCTGGGATAATCTGGTCTCCATGTTCTGGGCAACCGTATTTAAAGATTCTGTTCTATTTTTTGTAACAGAAATTTCCTCTTCATGCTTCTCCTCATGGCATTCATGCTCGTGTACAGAGGCATCAGTTGCCATCTTCAGTTCAGAAGCATCTTGAATAGTTGTGCTTTCTTCAATGTTAGGCTTGGGCTTGCTGATTGTAGAATTGCCGTACTTTCTGCGCTTTTCTATAGCAAGAGAGACAGCTGGGGAAGGAAATCTTTCCTCTGTAGAATACAATTGATTCGTTATCCCTTGATAAAAGGGTCCCACCAGTCAAGCCCTGCAAGATTAAGAACATAATAGTTGAAATTACCATTCTATTTTTTAGAATGAAGATTCTAATGAGTAATGATGGTGTCTTGTGATGTAAGTCAAGAGTATAGTAGAAACAAAAGTAAAAGCTGGAAGGTCTGGGCAGATTTGGATCACACCAGAAACTAAAATTAGATTTTCCTAATGTGATGCACAATAAGCAAGAACTTGTTAAGTTTCTTTGAATTAGAGAAACAATTTTGTTTTGTCATGTAATAGGTATGTGTTGCAGTAGTTCAACTTCAATTATGAAACAAACACGATCACAAGTTAAACCTACAATGCCATCAAAGTATTGTTTTACACTTTTACGAAAACAGTGCTAGAGAACATAAAATGCAATGTGTAACTATGGTTGATGAATCGTTAACACCTACCTACCTTCCTTTAATTCCTCAGAGATGAGCTCACTATCAATATTGTGTGTGCCTCTCTTGATTGCAATCTTTGCTACTTCACATCTTTCCCATAGCTTGATCATGGATGCAGCCAATCCTTAAAGGTTACTGCTTCTTCCTAGACAGTGGACGCCACAAAAATTAATAACTATGGTCCTTATCAAAAGCTATCAAATACAATAGAAAAGAGTAAATTACTGAGCATTACCGAGTGCATAGTGGCAGGGCAAGGGACGAGCTAGTCTCCTAAGGATAGTCATTTCCCTATCTGTTAGCTTAGGTGGCACACCTGAAGGAAGAAGACGAAAAGGCCTACGGAATCCAGGAACAATAGCTGGTAACAAATCAGCATCTACCGGAAGGGGGTCATACCCCCACCAATCAGAAAACTGTGGACCCAACCCATCCAATAATTTGTCAGCTTCCTCTGCAAGTTCGACCTCCCAGGCAACTGTAGGCTAAACTTATTCGGAGAACCAACACCAGCAACTAAGGCTGACCGAGCTCGAGCACCGACCTCGCTAGGAGGATGTACATTAGTGTTGCTATGCAATCTTGCATGTTTTTCATTTGGAGCTCCATTACTGTGTTGCTCTGTAGATCTAATGTTTAAATTCCCCTCCTGCCCACCAACAACAAGCCATTTAGAGGATGGTGCGAGCTGATTTGCATCTTTCTTTCTGATGCCACTCTGCTCCAAAGGCACTGTATCATGATTCTTGTCCTCCTCTCCTATACTCGTCTGTTTTCCATATACTATACCAAGATTCTCGCCCTCCTCCTTGTGAATACCATCATGTTCTGCATGATTCTCGGCATCTTCTTCACTACTGCTTTGTTCCGCAGATGCTATACCAATACCTTCACCCTTATCTCCAGAACTGCTATGCTCTGAAGATTCATCCTTGAGACAATCATCCCTCTTTTCTCTGTCATGGAAGTAAGGATACTTATAGTTGGTTCCTCTATACAGTATAATGGCGCTTCCAGCTCTCCAAATGACTAAGCCTCCAGTTTTCCTCTATCAAGCAAAACACATAGAGCATGTCAATTAATTGCAAGTTGAACAACATTGAGATGAAAATTGTTGGGTCCAAGTGCAACTATACACCGCGCCATTTCTCTTGTTACAGCTTTTGTTTGTAAAATGGAATTCGAAATGAAATCTATTTTGAAGAAGCAATAGTTATGTGCATGCAAATGCAAGTGCACTGTTAAATGAATTTATTTCAAGTAACATATCCCCGTCTTGATCATATGACCTCAAAGTGGACCTAACATGCTGCTCATTTCCCCTTGGTAACAGTTTCACACCAAGAGTGTACAACCATGTATACTACTACATCTTATCCTATCAGGCTATTACAGTGTGAAACAAATTCCAAAGTAACATGCTAACATACGGTGGCATTTCAACCTAAACTAGCACCCTTATGCCTCCCTCCAGTATCCAAATTTTCTGAAAGTGTTACTAAGGAGACACACGGACACACCCAACGCCAAGGCAAACCTATGTTGGACACGCGTAGCACAGCTGCACAGGGCATCGCAGCGCTCACCTCGAGGATCTCGTGTGTGCGCCTCATGTTCATGGCGGAGACGTCGTCGCACCTGATCTTCACGAGCTCCGCGTTGCGCCACCGCTCGTGTATCCCGCTCACGATCCTCCGTGACGCCGGCCTTCCCAACCTTGAGCCTCTTCCGCAGCCGGATTCCGATCCCCGCAGCCGACGCAGCTCGTCCGGCGGCAGCGCCAGCTCCGCCGAGAGACGGCGGCCTCGCCGGCGCCCGTGGCCCAGCTCGAGTCTAGCGTGGAGCCGACGCGGTGGCGCGGAGCTGTGTCGGGGTGGGCACGAAGATCTCGCCGGGGGCATCCTAGCTCGGGTACGGGTCCGCATAGGGGGCCTCGGGGGCGTCTTCGAGGTAGCCGATGCTGCGGAGCTTGTCGGAGATGCGGCGGAGGGCGGACTTGGCGAGGAGCTCCCGCGATTGGGAGGTGGAGGCGGCGGCGTGGAGGGGAGGGAGGCGGGAGCGGGGGTGTTGGGGCTTGGAGGTGGCGACGGGGAGGGAGAGGAGGAGAGGGGAGGGGTGCGAGAAGAGGAGCAGCATTTGGATGGGAGGAGGGTGGGGTGGGAGCGGAGGGAGAAGAGGGGCTTAACTTGGCCGTGAGGCGGTAGACGATAAAGCGTTGGGAGGTAGACAGAGGAGGGCGATGAGTGGTGCTTTGAGATGCGTGCTGTTGATTGAGGTTTGTACGTGCCATGAACGTTTTCACTGCAGACAGATCGATTCTCTCTGCCTCTATAGTTTATATACACCATGAAGGCACTATGGTCGGTGCTGTGCTTTCCTCTGGTTGCCCGTAGATCAGGAATCGAGAAGTGATATCGCTTGAGCACTGCAGCATCAAGATTCTTACAAAATCTCCGCGTTCCAGATGAGACGTAAATGATATTGGGTAGCAAATTCTTGGCAATTATTAGCTTGAAGTGCACTCCCAGTGATCCAGCGTATATGACGTACATATAATTAATTACCTATCCACATAGAGAGATGATGTGGCAAAGAGTCGAGGAAGAGCAGGATAAAAGCAGTGTCTTGCACGAGACATTGTATGGGCACACAATTCAATATTAAGAAATGACAAAAAAAACGTCTTGCATTGGAGCGGCCAAACACGCCTAAAAGATGTCTTGCACGAGACATTGTATGGGCACACATTCAATATTAAGAAATGACAAAATCTTGCATTAGGGAAGAGAGTAATGTCTATGTACATTATTTGTTGGGCCACGGTGTAAAACGGTGTGATGCTCTCATCATCGCCGCCCATGTCACTCGAATTGGCCGTGTCGCTCGCTGTCTTCCGTCGTGGCCGGTTCGCTCGTCACCGTGACCGAGCTACCCGCCGCCTGCTGCGCTCGCCAGCATGGGCCGCCACACCCGACCTCCTCATTGTGCTTGTCGCCACGGGCCGTCGTGCTTGTTGTCAGCCCGCGTGCGCGGTGCGACTGAGCTGCCCGCTACCTCGCTCGAGCTTGTCGTTGTGCTGGCTGCCCACATGCTCGCCACTGCCACACCCGCCACGCCGCCTACATGCTTGCCACTCGCTGTTACTCACTAGTCGTCACCCCATCGCACCCCTTGACGAGGCCACCGTCGCGCCATGATTACCTCGGCAGGGACGTCTCATATTTGGCCAGAACTAGGCACTGCCGACGCAGATCCGGCCGAATCTGGGAGAAGGCAGTGAAAGTGGACGGGCAACCGGCACCGGTAAGGGTGGGCGGGGTGGTCGACAGAGAAACCGTGGGAGGAGGGAGTTGGGAGGAGAGGGGGGCGATGGCAGGAAGCTGCCAGCGGCCGTCGGAGGCAGAGAGGGTCACCTACGAGCTGGGAGGCGAGGGTGAGGGAAGAGAGGGGGCGGTCAGTGGGAAGAAGGAGAGGGGGGAGAGAGAAATTGGGTCGGAGTAATATCTATAGTCGTTTCTAGGTGATGTGAAGGGTATAGACACAACACGTCAAATGTCTTCCACTGTGAATGTCCTAAGCACACCCATGGCCTCTTCTCGATTCTCTCCTGCGAGAGCGAGTGGGTGCAATGTATATATTCCCATTAATAGCATGGCACACTTCAACTAAAACTAGAACAACACACTCGCAAAACCCGAGCTAAGTTCTTCTAGATTCGGTAAGTGTGGTACGTGTAGTAAGTAGCCTGTGCAGAGTTGGCAATGTCCTTAGGACCGAAGTATCAAAAATGTCATAGCATATTAACCATATGGCTCGATCTATCTTCCGAAATACCTTAATTCTATCTTCGAGTTAGCTTTTTTTTTAAAAAAAAAAAAAAAGAAGAAGAGAAGGAGGATTGCTCTTTATATCAATAAAGCAGGAGAAAAAGGGAATATAATGGTTCACCGCTAAGGACACCTTAGACAGAGAGAACCCGCAACTAGATGCACCTCGTGACGCCTAAACAATATCACCGGAGTTAGAGGCGAAACCCAACTCGCATACGCCACCACTCCGACTGCTTCGCCTTACACACACATCATGACTAAGGAAGGGCTATTCTCCCGCCAACGCACGTAAACTCCAAAATCGGCTAATCCGACAAATAAGAGGATCACCAAGGCACTAGCTTGAAAGAGAAGAATAGAAGCGGGGCAAGGTGAATCCACATGCTGACAAGACAACCGCATGATGCTTCAAACGAATTGGGTGAGAAAGCGGCTCCTTCCCTCGGCGACGACGAAGGACGACAAACACAGCACTCGCCAATTCCAACTCCTCCCACCGGCTTGTCCATGATGTCTTGGACCAGTTGCTACAAATGGGCCCCCCGGGGCGATCATCTTGTGCCTCCTGACGACCCTTCAATGGCGATAGATTGACTCTTGGGCCTCTTCCACCAGTTGGTCTGCTACTCTTCAGGTCACCGGTCTACACTTGGAGTGCCGCGGTAATGCAGCAGGATTGGTTCCTCTCCGCAGCCACACTAGCACTTGTAGCGACAAGGGTTAGGGAGGAAAGATGGGGACCTGTGTCCGGGGTGAGGGGGTTCTCTGACATAGAACTTGAGCGACATGCCCCTCGTGCACGACGCCGCTGACTTGATGTGTTTGCCGACCGTGGTGGCTCCGGCGACGGCTACTATCGATGATGTTGGCAACCTCCTGTGTGGAGCACACCGATAGCAACAAGGGAGGTTGCCCAGAACTCCACGCGCCACCCGCCAAGACACCCTGGGCAAGGCACCTTATAGGCCAGCGGCACGACAGCGCGCCTACCGCACCGCGGGGTCCACGCTTGGGTGCTTTGCGGCTCGTCAAATCCAATCTCGCGCCCGCCACGGCCGCGGATGAGGCCGTTGCCGCAGGCGTGCCCGTTCTTGCCGATCATTGGCGGAGAGGGAATGGGGGGTCGTCGGAGATCCACATCTAGAACTAGATCTGCGGCCGTCGCCTCCACCAGCTGCAACTTTGGAGAGGGAACGACCGGGGGGGAGGGGGGTCCCTAGAACTGCCGGGATCCATCGGCCGACGCCGAAGGAAAGAAGCCGCCTGGGTACAAGGGCGTTGGCCACCCAACGATCGTCCCAGCCGCCGCCTCCGCCAGCTATAGATCCAAAGAGGGAACGCCTGGGGAGCTCCAGATCCGTCGGGATCCTAGTCCGGTGGCAAAAAAGAATCGCTGGGAGCGACGAGGCACCTCCAGATCTGGTTAGCAGGGGTGCAGGGGGAGAGGAGACTGCAGGAGAGTTGCAAGAAGAAGGGGATGCCCCGCTGCCGCCGCCATACCGGCGAGGCGGCGACGTCGACAAGGGGAGAGGTGGCGGTCTGAAGCTTTTGCGAGGCGGCTGGTGTGAGCCCCTGAGTCGCCCGAGAGCAACTCAGACAGGTGAGAGGGGAGGGGGTTGTTTGAGTTAGCTATTTCTAAGTTGCCGCCAATCGAGCATGCGACAGTTCCCTTAAATTTATGGTAAAACCACCTTCAGGTGACAAACTTCGTCATTTTGTTGGCGCCTGAGTTATATTTTCAGCTTGTTGCACTGCAGAGCTGTTGAGCTACAGCATTTGGAAGATGTCCTCGTCGACTTAGCCTTTCCTCTCTTCCTGTTCAAGCTACCTAAAAACTGTTGATTGGCAGTACACACGCTTCATATTAGATGGTAAACCAAGACAAAGGAGCTAAACTGCCCTGTTTAACTTCGGCAAAAGATACAATTTAATACGGCGTACCTAGCTTGCAATGGTACATAGCTTTACATATACATATACATATACATATATATATATATATATATATATATATATATATATATATATATATATATATATATATATATATATATATATTAGTGATCAAAGTTAAGGAAGTTTAATAGTACTTTTATAAATTGTCATATATTTCTTAACAAAGGGAGTATAAGGTAATTGTCTCCATCCCTGTATAGATATATGTTTTAACACGACAAATAGAATCTAGAACAGCCATAACTGTAACATTTTTTTTGTAAAATCGTTTCAATTTAAGTTTTTAAAATCATTTCTTTTTTTACATTTTGTTTTTCCGTACAATGATATCCTTTTTACATTTTTTTTATAGTGAACACTAGGGGAGGCGTCTATGTATAGTAATATATATGAAAAGGTTTATGTAGAGAAGAAAGGAAAAGGATTGAATCAAGCCACTGAAAAGTAACTGTTTGTGTCGCTCTTTAACCTTTTACGTCTATTTCCTCGCAAAAATCCGCGATCATCCCAACACAATTGTCCCTAGCCCATACACGGCTGCACACATAAAACAAACAATAAACAACACAAAAAAAAAATTAAAAGAGAGTAAAGACATTACTTAAATCCATCCTCTAGTTGATTTTCGGAGATGCGGCAGAGCGCGGACTTGGCGAGGCCGAGGAGCTTCGGCATAGGCCAGATTTTTTTAAAAAAATATTATTATTTTTAAAGATATTTACAAAAATAAATAGTCATTTAAAAAACTACAAAAATATGTTCCTGTCGCTAGTTGTCAGTTCAACTGGCGACAGGAACCTATCGCCAGTTCAAACGGCGACAGAGAACTCGCCGCCACTCATGCTGCCGGGCGGCTATTATCGCCGCTTAATCGGCGGCGGTGAAGTTGAGCGCTTCGCCGCCATTTGAACTGGTGATAGGTAGCTATCGCCGCTCAATCGCATGTATGCGACTATAAAATCTCAAAAATCAATCCATAATTCATTTTAATTCCGTAAAAACAAGAGAGAGTTGGAGAGGAGAGAAGAAATTGCGTGAAGCCCGCCGGTTCGTCGCGGTGAGAGAGATTGATAGAGCATCGCTTTGATCGATCATCTTGTGTTGCGAGTAAATTTTTCAAATCGTATGTTACGCCCAAAACTTGTAGGTTAGCAAACGACAATAGCGATATAGAATTGAGTAGGTTAGATACATGTAGTCGAACTCAGAGTACATATTTTGAGTTGTGTAGCGACATAGAATTGCGACTATACCGACATAGAATTGAGTAGGTCACATAAATTTAGTCGAACTGCAAGATATATTTTGAGTTGTGTAGCGACATAGAAATGCGACAATAGCGACATAGAATCGAGTAGGTTACATAAATGTAGTCGAACTGTGTAGTACATATTTTGAGTTGGACATAGAATTGCGACAATAGCGACATAGAATTGAGTATGGCGCTGGTTGACCGCTATAGTAACATAATTAATGCACGATACATTTTTGAATTGTGAGAAAAATACGGAGTAGCTGTGTAGGTTTAAAAAACAATGAAAATATTTGTACGCAGTTATTATTTTGTTAGTACGCTGTTATTAGTTGTGTTAGTGCGCGGTCAATATCTTGTTAGTGTCGAAAACATTGTTTAACTAGAAAAGTAGCATGACATGTATTACATTTGTAAAGAAAATTCGTAGTTGCTACATAGACTATGTAAAGATGCATGAAAAAATATGAACTTTCTCTCTTCGCATTTTCGTGTATGGCGACGCGAGTCAAGACGAGTTGCTTGACCCGTTGATTGACCAACACACCATAGCCGCCAAGATCGCGTCTCCCTCCGGGCGAGGTGCCGATAGAGCTTGAGGCGTTCGCCACGCACCCCATCGTGGCATGGAGGTCGCACCGAGACCGGATTCCGAGGTACGTGAAGCTTCGACCTTGATGCACTCAATCGCGATCTGCTTATGTAGCGTTGACTCATGTTTGTTCTTAATCGCTTCGACGCAGTTGAGAGCGGCAGCCTCCTTCCACTAGCGAGGATGGTGGAGGCGACGCCGAGGATCGACCAGACCACCGTGCGGCCGTACATCTAGGCGGTTTCCATACGATCGCCCTCCCGACGGCGCTGGTTGACCGAGGCCGAGACCCATACGCTCCATCTCCGTGCGCGGGAGATGACGCCGACGCCGCAGGATGTGAGCTACCCGACCGGGTTGCCCGCGCAGCGCTCCGATGGTGGCGCGACGACGCCCCGCCACGTGGCGCATGGACCTCCCAGCCAAGTTCGCGATATCCCGCCGCCGCAATAGAGACGTGGAGTTCAAGAGACCGCACGCCCACGCTGGTGGATCCGCCGCCTACGTAAGTGTTTTCCTAACTATTTTTCTCGCGTAACAATTCGTTTGTGAACCCTGCTGACGTTTACATGTCTTCTTGCAGCCCGAGCGTATGGCTGAGGACGCAGGGCCCGTCGCTCTTACGAGGCACTTGGAGGCCTACCTGCTGTGGTTGTTCGGGTGGGTGATGTTCCTGAGCTCCCACGGCAACAGCGTGGACAAGCACTGCATCCGGTACGCGCATGAGGTGGCGGAGTCACCGATCGAGCGGATCCCGCAAAGACGCGTGGGTCCGGCCGTCTTTGGCGCGACGCATCGCGCCTCGCGCGACGCGCGCGCCGCCATGGCGTGATGGCTCCATCCTCTCGGGATGCCCGCTCCATCCGCACCGTGGTCGTTGGCGCTTCAGATCGGACGACCACGTGGACTTGACAACAGACGGACAACTTGTACGCCCCGCAGATTTACTCGACCGCCACCATGGGCACTTTGTGGTGCCGCCGACGGGTTAGTTTCGTAATCATTTATTATTTTTATTTTGCAATCATTATTTTCGTGTGCTTAGTTTGCAGTATTGTATTGCACAGGTCACCTTCACGCCGATCACCTCGCAGGGCTCCTACGGGGAGTACATTGCGATGTTCGATCAGTTGACCGATGACCGCGTCATCTGGACCCCGTACAGTGACGACAAGGTGATCGCGCGCGCCTAAACGGCCTCGCCGGCCGCGTGCACGCGAGACTACCTCGCACCGTACACGCGAGTGCCTTGGTGCACGACATCTTCGTGGAGGAGTACAAGATACGCCGTGTCATGCGCCGCCGATCTCGCGACAGAGGTCCCACCCCTTGGGGAGGCGGTGCCGCGCACGATACGCGTAAGTTCACCGTTGACTTTTATGTCCGCATAATATGTGTTACATCGCAACCAAATATTTTTCTTGTCGCCCACAGTACACTAGGAAGGAAGTTCGTGGCACGATGTCCCGGTCGGACAGATGGCCCTTGGGGTGGACGGTTGGAGTGTCGCGCACGAGACCCTCGTCGAGGTTGGGGACGAGGCCTCGACCCAGACGACGAGCACTACATGGAGTGGTACTCGGCCGACGAGGCTCGCTGCGTCGGGTCGTGGTCGACCGCCGACATGTGGCCGCGACGTCGACACGCACCCCACCACCGACTCGCTTTCCATCGCAGTCGTATGTACTCAATATTACATATTTCATATTTAATTTGACATACTTACGTGTACAACTTGTTGATTACCCGCGGTGGATCTTCACCGAGGTCGCCCGGATGGTAGACTCGCGCGAGACATGGCAATGTCGGGAGATCGAGGGCTCTCGCACAGATCGTGGAGGCGGCGAAGACGCGGAGCGGACCGCGATCGTCGCGACGCCGATCGCCCCGTGGACCGAGCACCGAGGACGCAGGGGTCACCGAGGTGGTAGGACACGCCTCCCGCTCCGCACGTGGCGAGCTCGCCGGCGTGGCGGTGGGGAGCACCTCCGAACATGTGGGAGGTGAGTTGACACGCCGACATCGCTTCTTCATTTCATTTCAACGCCATAAGTTTGTAATGACGATCTTCGTTACAGTCCTCGCTCTACCCGCACGCTGCCGACTATGCCGCGTCGTCCGAGCACATCTTTGGGCCAACGGTAAGTTCCGCTTGCTTGCGTAACGCACTTTTAGTCATGACTATGTTTGTAACCTAATTCTTCGCAGAACGACTTGGGAGGACGATGCATTCTCGCGACGATGCGGACCTATCGGCACCCATCGAGGACTTCTTCAGGATCCGCGTGACACGCAGCTTCTCTTTGGAGGCTTCACCAGACGGCGCGCGAGTTCGACCAGCGACGCAGATCACCGACGCAGACCAGACGACGCAGATCACCGACGCAGAGCAGCCCTGCTACACCACCGCGGGCTACTCGCGTGGTCGTAGTCAGCGCCGACCCTCCGACGTACTCGCCGCAATGACAGCAGAGGCCCGTATGACACGCGGTGCGACCTAAGAGGGCACGCCATTAGATTTCCTTTTATGTAATTTTTTTTCATTATGCCAACTCTTGTTATGACAGCTTTTGAATATGAGTAATATGCCTGCTTTCTTTGACGATCCAACTGTTCGCAACGACGTGACAAAACGAGCTAGGTTTCTTGGGCGATGCGACAACACGGGCTACCTTTTTAGGGCAATGCTACAAGACGGAGTAGCTTTTCAGACTCGTGACTGGCGGGGCCGCCTTTTCGAACGATGGCACCGAGTAGGCGCTTTTCAGACGATGTGACCACACGCCTAGCTTTTCGTGATGATGTGACCACACGCTAGCTTTTCAGACGATGGCACCACGACTTTTGGACGATGTGACCACACGGCCTAGCTTTTCAGGACGATGGTACCAGAGTAGGCAGCTTTTCAGGACGATGTGACCACACGGCCTAGCTTTTCAGGACGATGTGACCACACGGGCTAGCTTTTCAGGACGATGTGACCACACGGGCTAGCTTTTCAGGACGATGTGACCAGGCGGGCCAGCTTTTCTGGACGACTTACCAAGACGAGAGCCCCGGCAACGGCTCCGTCCGCTCTAGCTATAAATACAGCGTAACTCGTCCAACTAGTCCACAACAGCACCACCAAGTAGAAAATATGGACAAGGAGAAGGAATAGGAGAAAATCCGCAAGCTTTTGAAGGACTGGGTGTCTCCCCATGAGACCACCGCTCGCTATCATGCCGCTAGTCAGGAGCCTTTCACACACCAAACTTTTCCAAAACTGGTGGATCTGAGGAAGCTGCCTCGTAGTACGCCCAACGATTAGGTCGGGTCCACCACACCCTCCTATGCTCGCGAACGCCCGGAAGGACCCCGATAGGTGGCACCCCTATGCCGTGTAGGGACGCCAGGCGCGCCAAATCAACCGATGAGTGGACCATTGGGTAGCGCTATTGGTGCTTTGCCAAACTACGCCGTTGATCGCAACAACAGCATCCGTAATGAAACCGTATTTCATGGTACAATGCTTTTTTATTCCGACAACGGGTAACGAACTCTCTTTACCCACCGCAGCTTCCGCCACCACTATGCGACTTCCGGCAGTGGATCGACGACAAGATCCACCCCTACGACATGTGGTCGCTGCTTGAGACTAAGAGCCGGGCCGTGGAGCACATCGAGACCCGTGAAAGGCGCCTCAAAGAGTTGAAAGTCGAGCAAGCCGAGCAAGGTAGGCGGGACAGCAACACGCGAGGAGCAGAGCGTGAGCATGCGAGGCGACGGAGGCCGAGAGGAGCGAAAGAGGGCCATCGCGCGAGAGCCAAGGCGCAAGGCGAGGAGTACAATGCCGAGCCGCCCGCAAGGGTAAATGGCCACGCTCGACTCGTGAGTTCTACCCTATTCCTCCACATGTCCCATGTATTTCAATTTCCTAAAGGCATGCGTACCGCCCTCGATTCGTTGTCCCGTGCCATGTAATCCCCTTGTCTGATGAAATGTCGTGTGGTTATCGCTGCGCCATTTCCCAAAGTTCTCCAACGGAGTTGTGCAGAGATTCTAACGCATTGTAATATCACCGCCTTGGTACATACGAATCATTAATCCTCAATCGCCCTCCAAAAATCTTCCAATAATGCACAACAACAATAGCCAGCGCAACAAGTTGCATAAATTAATCTCATCACCGCTGAACCGCTAGTTGTCGGTTCACCTATGTATCGCCGCTCAACTAGCGACAGAAGGTATCGCCATTCAATCAAGCGACAGGAAGGTATCGCCGATTAAACCGCGACAAGCCCCGCCTCTACAAAACCCTCTTGCAAACCGCCAAAATTCCACACAGACTCACCTTACTCAACAAAAATAGAAGGACACAACAGAGAGGAGGAGGAGAAAAGCTAGCGGCTACTGCTCGTCGAGCTTGCCCACCCTCTGTAATTTTCTTAATGAATCGGATTACATGATTCTTGATGTCATATTCGTAGTGAAGTCCGCTTTACATACTTTTTGGTGGGATATTTAGTTGCACATATGTAGTTCATCGTGTAAATGTTCTTCACATCGCAAAGACGTCAAATATGTCCGACGTCGTCAATTTCAAAATTTACTACGGTAGAGGGACTATTATGGAGGGTCCCGAGGGAATTGATTTGAGTTATTTCCACCGCGGACGTGCCCTACCAAGACCGAGCAACGCATAATAGGCGCCGTGATGCGGTGGTTGTTCCACACGCCCAAGTGGACCGTGATGTCACGATCCGACATTGAGTCGCCTCGCCCCGGGCAGACAACCCACGATTGGGAGTTAGTGCAACTAAAGGGAACAATTCATGGCGGTCGATGTACGCATGGCGACGGAGAGGATGGAAATTGGTCCTTCGGTTCAGCGTATGCTAAACCCACTCCAAAGATCCGCGTCGTAACAAGTAGGACTTGCTAACACCGGGGAAGAACTAGGTGACTCCAAGGCGCATAAAATGGCGTATGGGCAAGAGGTTGCCGATGTCGCCGATGAAGACTACGCCGAGTTACCTCATTAAGTGAGACATGCTAGTGGGCTTGCCGACGAGGGGGGAGCCGAAGACCTAGTGGAAATGATGGAGCTCAAGACCAAGACTACATGGCATTGTCCAAGATGAAGGTTCTGATGACGACGATGATGCGACCACAGCGGTTCCATCCGAGTGGAACACATACCGCCGAGAACCTCGTCGTCAACGAAGGCTCCCATGTACCATGGGAGTACGACTGAGCGAGGTCGACTAGGAGCTACGACAAATGCAAGGAGGCCGCAAGATGCGGTCAAATTCGGCATTGTCGGTTCGACGACATTCACCGCCGCTAAGTCTACCCCAAGATGCTACGACGTGAAGTGCGGCATAGAGGGACGCCCTTGGCGCATGCACGCATTTCACCGCGGACACCTACCGGAAGTGCTCCATAGTGGTCCTCACACATGCGCCGTCACCGAGCCGCATGATCCCACCGGAACTATCATCGCTTCATTGCCAATCTCATGTACGGTGAGATCGTGGATAACCTAGATTTTGAGCCACGATCCATCATTCGCCATTGAGGCAAGGTTCCAAGACACTATCGGCTATGCCAAGGCTTGGAGGGCAAAACAGAAGGCATTAGAATCAAGGTTCAGACGCTCGAGGATTCCTACCACAACCTCCCGGGCAACTCCGAGTCATACAAGACAGAATCCCGCACTCATGTCGACATTCAAGACGCCACGCATCCGGCGGCCTAATAAGAGGGTACTACAACGAGCATTCTTCGCGCTTGGTCCATGCATCAATGCATTCCGCCTTCGCCGCCCAATCTTGTGTATCGATGGCACATTTCGATCGCGGTGTACAAGGCTGACATCGACCGCAATAGCGACGGACGGAAACAATCAAGTTCTTCCAGGCATTCGCCGCTGAAAGCGAACACTGATAGCCGGCCGTGGTTCCCAAGAATGTGAGGATTTTTGTTGTGCAGACCGCCCCAACTATGCCTCATACATGACCGCACGCGGCCTCGCTGCGTGCAATAACACAAACTGCAAATGAGGAGAGAACGCTCCACTTCCATGGCCGGATCTACAGAGGTGGTGCATGAGGCACTTGGGTGCAAACTTATAAGCGCCCGCAACAAGGACTTGATGAACATGTTCAAGCTCTGTGCAACCGTAACCGCAGCCGTAAGTTCGACACACTCGGAAGATTCTCGACGACCGACCCAAACCTACGTAAGGGAGGCATCGAGAAGGGCCGCCTAAGCGCCACTGCACTTCAAGCATTGTCACAATACCTACGCACGCCCTAGTGTCACGAGGAAGACAGAGCACGTGTCAAATGCTTCTCGATCGGATTGAGCACGAGCCTAAGGAGAAGTGGTCGCCGCCGCATGACAGGGGTGGTGCTCGATATGGTATCATGACAACCAACCTAGCCGAGGTCTACAATCTGGTCATGCGCGCGCCAGTGCCTCCTTTGGTTGGTATTGTGGAGGCAATTCTCGCAGACCACAAACTACTTTGTTAACAGATGCAAGAATGCGCCGCTACCATGGCAATGACAGAGTACTCTACCCGCCATGATCACCGTGATACATGGAGGAGAAGAGCAAGAAGGGTGAGATGCACCGCATTCAAGATGGGCACGAGGGAGCTTCGCCGAGATAATGTGCAGGATAAAGGGCGCCGCGGACTAACCGCGAGAGGATCACCCATGAGTGCACGCTATGCCGCGATAGTTGTGTATGCACTTGTAACAAGCCCTTCTTCTCGCATAGGCCCCGCTCCCATGTCATGGCCACTGCTCGACGGTGGCGCAAAGATCCCGGCCAAGACTTCTCACTATTTCACCAAGGAGGCGGTGATGCAAACATGGAGTGGAGAGATGTATGGTTACGCCGTTGTTGGCCATTTCACCGCCATCCATCCCGGAGCAACTAACTGGGCCGCGACATTGGTAGGCTCAAGGAAAGGTTGGCCGGCGATGTGCACGACGCATCAGAACGATATGGACGAGGCAGAAGCCGACGCCGCACGAAGAAGTGCTCCATTTGCGTGGAGTCCGCACACCTTCAAGACATGCCCCACGCGAAATACTCAGACTAAGGAGGCATCGGCATTCCGGACGCCACCACGGGACCTCATCCGCGCCCGACTAGAGGCACCCACATGGGAGACGCTGACGCCGCGACCACGCACAAAAATATTATTATTAATGTTGTCAATTATCATTTTAGTTAAGTGTTATGACGCTCTTCCGCAAGTTCTGTAATATCGAGTGTATGAATTCCGAGCGAATGGCAATATCACTTATCTTCCTTTACTTAATCGCTCATACCTCAAACGCCCTCGTTAAATTCTTCAAAATTAACCGTAGTAGAACAACATACGATGATGATAAAATGTTATTACGAGTCTAATGATTTCGTGATCGCTTAAAATTTATGAAAATCACAAACCGCCTAAGTGAAATAGGGAAAATCAAAATCGGTTAGGGTTGGGAATGAATCGCCAGCTCAATCGGCGATTAATCTCGCCGCCACTCAATCAATATAAATACCTCAATCAAGCGATGAGGGGGGGGAACTCTCGCCGCCAGCTTGAATCAAGCGATAGGTTCTGTCGCGCTAGTTGAATCGCACAGAGATACATTTTTGTAATTTTTTTAAATGACTATTTATTTTTGTAAATATCTTTAAAAATAATATTATTTTAATAAAAAATTCGGGAGGCGGCGAAGGTGGTAGACAAAGGGGATGAGTGGTGCTTTGGGATGCGTACTGCTAATTGAGGCTTGGGGCATGTTTGGTATAGCCGTAGCTTTTTTGAAATACAGCTTTCGACTAAGTTGCAGGGCTAAACGGCTGAACTAAAAAGGTTTAGTATTTGGCTGTCTGATTTTTAGGTAGACTAGTTGTAGCTTTTGAGATGCAAAATGTCTAAAATGTCGTTGAGGCAAATAATGGCTTATTTGATGCCGTTTAACGGCAATTAATGCAATTGATAACAATTAACGACAACTAACGATAATTAACAACAATTGATAATAATTAATGACAACTAACGCAATTGACAACAACTACCGCGATTAACGAGAATTACCACAATTAGCGACAACTACCACAATTAACGATGATTAACGCAATTGATTGCAATTAACGACGACTACCACAGTTAACGATGATTAACGTAATTGCATGCAATTAATGATAACTATCGCAATTAACGACGATTATCGCAATTGATCGGAATTAACACAATATACGCAATTAATGTAATTAATGATAATTAACAATAATTAATTATTAAAACAAAAATATTATAGAAATAATTGCAATAAATAACTATTGCAATAAATAATAATTATATAAACAATTCATTTACAATAGAAATTGAAAATGAAAAAAAGGAAATGGAAATGAAACAAATGAAAAACGATCATTGCTTGGCGATCACGATCGCGGAGGAGGAGGAGAGAGGAGGTGACGATAGAGTCGGTCGGGCCGATGGAGGAGGAGGGAGGCAGCGGTCCGGGCGGGTAGAGGTGGCGACACGTGGTAGCAGATCCGACGGGGGAGAGAGGAGGAGGGCGGCGGTAGATCCGGTCAGAGGAGGGAGGATGGTTGCGGGAAAGGAGAAGGTGAGCATCGATGGAGGAGGAGGAGGGAGGAGGTGGGCGTCGGATCAGAGGAGGGAGGGGTCGAGAGGAGAAGGGAGGAAGGAGTGGGTGCTGGGAGCTAGGGTTTCAAGTGGGCAGTCGATGGGGAGGAGAATGGGGTTTTGTTGAATAGAAAAACACGCGTAATTACCCCCAACTTCGAGGGGTAAAGTTAGAATAAGGGACGTGGGAAACTGCTCTCGATAGCTTCCGACTTTCAGCTTTCCTATATTATGGGTGGATTTCGTTTTAAAAACCATGAAAAAGTCTCCGTTTAGAACAGCTTTCGACTTTTTTTCTCGAAAAGCCGAGGTAGAAGTCCTGGTACGTGCCATGAGCTTTTCCATGGAAACGGACCGATCCTCCGCCAAATATCAATACACGAAAAAGGCAACGTGATCGTGTTGAGCCCGTGGATCAAGAATCGACACGGAGTACTCTACCGTAAAAATTCTTACAAAATTCTCGCATTCCAATTCCAAATGAGACATAAATGCCGCTACATTTTTTGGTGATTGTTTGCTTTACACACAACGCTGGCCTCTTTTCGATTCTCCATGCGAAATGCGAGTGGCAGATATTGATCCCTTGTGCTACTTGCAATAGCTCTTGATCCACCTGCAGAGCGGATCTAGTACAGGACATAGGTGTATAGATGTATATTTATTTATTTTTTGAAAAATTCTAGTATTTGTTAGGTATATATATTAGTAAAATATCGAAAATATGTATTTTAACTGCAGATCGCGACTCGATCGAGATTCGATCGGCGATTCTACCGCACAGCGCAGCGCACCCACTTGGCCATCGCCCACCACGCCGCACCAACACACTCGCGCTCAGCAGATCCCTTTCCTCCGCTCCAGCCCGGCGGCTTCCCGGCCGCGATCTTGCGTTGCGCGTGCCTCTCGTCGCCTTCGCGACGCCTCCTCGTCCTATCCTCTCGCCGACGCTCGCGCCGACCTCCTCGCCAGACCCGCCCCACCGTGCCTGCTTCTTGATCCTTCCTCTCACAAGCAGTTATTGGTTCTTCTTTTCGCTTTGGTGCAGCTTCTCCCGCCCGAATCGTGCGTTGAGTTAGGTTCTTGTTGCAATGTTCGCAAATTTCTCTAGGCTTGTGCCCCGTTGGCGATGGCGGAGCGCAATTTTCCAAAGCACGGCAAGCCGCATACTATGTTCCTAATTATAGTCTATTGAGAACCGCAAGCATCGATATTCGGATACACAATTACACGGATCCTATTTTTCTCCTATTCCATCAAGAACATCACCCAATCGCCGCCTCCTTGCATAAGCCCTAAAAATACAACCATCGCAAATCAACCAATTCATATCCGGTTCCTTTATCACTACTAATTCACCGAAATGGAGCCCGCAAGCACCAAACGACGACAACAAGAAGCCGAGAAACCATTAATAAAGAAAGCACACGGTGGTAAGTACTCATCCAATCATCCTACTAGCGTCTAGCACTAAAGAAATCGTGAACTTGGGAAAAATGGGCTCTGCTCACTGCTCACCTAGGCACCTAGCTGCTTGCTCATCGCTCACAAAGTGCAGAGGAGCCACTAGCCGCCGCCGCCGTCGCCCCGACTCAGTCCCACCAGCCGCCGCCGCGCTCGTGCCGCTCCCGCCGCCGCCGAGCTCGTGCGATCGTGCCGCTCCGCCGCCGCGCCACGCTTGGGAGTTGGCCGTTGGGGTTGGGAATGGGAGGGGAACAGAGAAGAAACGAGGCTGCGAAGTGCGAGCAGTGCAGAGGAGGCGTGGAGCCACTACCTGCCACCGCCACTCGGATCGGAGCGATGCACGCGCGCGCCCAAAGAACGCGGTCGGGTCGGCGACGCAGGCGAGTGGCCTAGTTGGCAATGGCACGCCGAGCAAAGCCCGGCAGCGTGCGCCCCAAAGAATGCGGTCGGGTCGCCAGCGCAGGACGAGCAGCCCAGCTGGCCCATGGCGCGTCGAGCAAAGCCCGGGCAGCTGCCCGGGCTGGAGGGATGCTAAGTCCGCTCATGCCCGTTGGTAAATTCAACTCGTTTCTTGTGATCTGTGACATGTCTCCTGTGTAAAAAGAAAACTTATCAGTTTGTTCGTGCAACAGCTGAGCATTTGACATGGATGTTGAACCTGCTCTTGGGAGATTCATCAATAGACAATAGTAGTAGCGGTAGGCCAAGATGAAACACTCTTTTCTAGAAACTAAAGACTGTCGAAATGAAATCTTATAGCTAAGATAGAGAGGGAAATGATGTAGCTAGAGCCTAAAGAAAGCATCTCGACCTCAGGAATGTTGAGCCAGCAAAACTCGAGAAGTGTAGCACTGTGGCAATGCGCGTTGCTCAATATCTCATATAAAGTTCTAATTCATGGGTGTTTTTATATACCAAATTATCATACATGTGCAATGGAACTCTCTCAAACCTAGCTTCTTAGACATATAAAATCACTTCATGTGCTGCCCATTTTCTTAAAATGAAATTAGTATTGAATCATAGGGTAGTGATGGTACGGTGTTTATTTATCGAATGATTGTTGAACTGGAACAATTATCGATGTTCAGGTATCATATGAGCAGCTGTGGGGTTCTAATGGCTATAGTTATCATGCTTGCATCACACCAACCTCTAGATATATGGGTAAATTTCTTTCTTATGCAGCAGTGTTTTATCAATCATGTGATGGTTCCTTTTTCATTTACTAAGATGAAATGTTTTGAGTGTCTGCAACTTAGAAAGCACTAGCTGCTGTTGATATGAAGTTAGAATTTAGTGGAAATTGTGGCCGTTTGTTCAGACATCAATTTCAAATATATGTTTCGTAGTCCTAATTTCTCCTTTGATTTAACTACGATCTCCCTGTAAGATAGTAAATGGATGATTAGGTGCAGTGTTTTACTTTTGGTAATAGGAATATGTGCTTTATCTGCAATAGGAATGATACAACAATGATCAAGGTATAGCTTATTCTTGCTGTAGCTTTTTTAGGGTTGAATGTCATTAATTCGGTAATCCCCTATACATGTGTCTATATATGTACTCTGATGTAGAAACTAGAAACACTGTTTATGCAAATCCAGTGCACACACATGTATATGTGATAATGTTTTCCTCAATATGATTCCGTTGTTTACAGTCCTAATACCATATTTTGCATTATTAGCTCCAAGAGAGTCAGACCGCTATATAATTGTTAGAAGTAATGGAGGACTCAACCAAATGCATATTGGAGTTAGTTTATGACACCAAAACTCAGTTTTTAGCCTCATATTTATCTGGCTTACATGTACACACTTTTCCATCGATAATTATATAGCTGCTCAAATAATTTGTACTTTGTTTTTTTATATTATGTATTTTTATGTTTTACATTGTACAACATGTTTGTTACTCCAAACACCTACTTTGAAAATCCTGGATCCGCCACTGATGCCCAAGTCTTCCAGATTCGGTAAGCGTGGTAGTAGCCAGCCTGGGCAAAGTAGCGCCTCCAATTTTATTTAATATCATTAGGACCAAAGTATCAAATATGGGATATATAGCCTATATGATAATTAACCATATCACTCTATCTCCCGGGAGACCTGAGCCTGTGGTAGTGCCCCCGAAATTTCTGATAAAACCTTGTCCAGGTGACTGACATCATCATTTTGCTGGTGCTTGATCTCTATTGACTTCAGGTTCCCGCACTGGAAAGGTGTTGAGATACGACATTTGGAAGATGTCCTCTTCGACTTGGCCTTTCCTCTCTTCCTCCTCAAGCTACCTAAAAACTGTTGATTGGCAGTACACAGGCTTCATATTAGATGGTAAACCAAAACAAAGGAGCTATCCTAAACAATCCTGTTTAACATCGACGAAAAGATACAATTAATACGACGTACATACCTTGCAATGGTGCAATCTAAGCTTCTCCAAATTAGGGGTGTTCAGAAGGATGCTCCTCAACGCCTGGCAGCTGTCTCCAACATCACAGTCGTTGAGAAGCAAGGTTCTCAAGTTATGGAACATTGGGAATTCTAGGGATTCCTCGTCTAGCAATGCCTGAAATATAGGAACCAGGAAAATTTCAGTTGTGCATATAGTGCATGCAGACTACTGGATTGCCTACTGGCTCTAGCTATGAGTATGAAGCAGTTCTTTCATGTCGTTTTAGTTACGCAATTTAGTTAAGAATGAATTTGAGAATTGCTGTACCACTGTCGTGAACCCCGACAGGTCTAGATTTCTGACATTGGGGAGGCGGGCGAGGAAGTTGCACATGGATTTCAAGAAACCAAGCTTGCCTTTCTTCCGTCGGTTCAGCTGGAACTGGGCGTGGACCGTGTCCGTTATACGGATCGACGCTTCGACGAGCGATACCATCTCCTCGTTTTCTGGAGTAGTGACGACTGTAGTGTCCTTCGTGCTGCCGAACGGGAGGACGAGGCGCAGGGAGGCGAGGCGAGGAGCCGCGAGGACCACAACGACAGAGGCGAGGCGGCCGACGACGGCGAGGCTCTTGAGCGTGGGAGAGGCGATGGTGCGGAACCCGTGCATGCACCTCTCGATGTGCAGGTCCTCGAGGACCGGGAACTGGGCGCCGAGCTGCTCCCCGAAGTCCAACCTTAGGGACACCCCGAAGAGGCGCAGCCTCGTGAGGCGGTCGGTGCCGGTGCCGGAGCCCAACCTCAGGTAGGGGGACGACCGGTTGCCAATAGCGACGTGGGCGTGGTGGATGTCGACCACCACGGGGAGGCGCCTGAGGCCGCGGCGGATCCACCTGTCGATGGTGGTGTGCTTGCACTCGTCGGCCAAGTGCAGGAGGAACGCATCCAGCGGCGGCGCCCCGGGGAACGACGCCAACATGTTGTCGGCGAAGTCCTCGAAGCTCTCCCACTGCCGCTGGCGCTCGGCTTGCCTCGCCACCCAGTCGACTGGCGCGCCCGCGGCCGGCGCGGGGGCGGCCTGGAACTCCCGCTGGTCGATGTTGACGCAGGGCACGGAGCGCCAGAGGTGCCTCCACCGCCGCGACAGCGCGCTCGTCTGCACGGCCTGCCGGGACCCGACGCGCGAGAGGATGTCGTGCAGGAGGCAGTCCGGTAGGTCGCCCAGCCGGTCCCGATCCGCAACGGCGCCGGCGCGGGCACGCTTGCGGGAGCATGCCGGCGTCTCCGCCTCCATGGGTTCGTGGGGATCGTATATTCGTATCTTGTCTTATGGTAGTTGGTGCTGACCATGTGTGAACTGAGGCAGCCGACATGCATTTCTTCTGTATTAAGCCGGAAGAAATCGCTGCCCTCTCGCTTGTTCCGTACGTTAAGTCCTCCTATGGCGTTCGTCCGCGTGTGCTGCCGATGCGGTGCTTCGCTGTCAACGCGTTCCGATACTTGCTATCCTCGGTTTGCTGGTCGTTCGCTGCGGCCACTGCCTCGGCCTAGAAAGCTGCGCCACCGCTTATTTGGTTTCGTCGCTACGTGCGGTCCATGAATAACATGAATATTTTTTTTAAAATAATATTTTAAAAAAGACATTTATAAAAATAAATAGCCTCTCCAAACAATTACAAAAATGACTCGCCAGTCGTCGGTTCAGCTATCTGTCGCTAGTTGACTTGGCGACAGGAGGCTGTCACTAGGTCAACTGGCAATAGGTAGCTGGTACCCTAAACTGCTTAGCCTATTTTTTATTTGGAAGAAGTTCATTCTACCCCGTCAAGTATTGACATGCAGACACCTAACCCTCTGAGCTAAAAAATCGGCCATTTGATACCCCGAAGTTGCAAAACCAGACAACATACCCCCTTCGGCTGTTTCGTGCGGTGGTTTTGCTGATGTGGCGTCCGAGTGGCCTGATTTCGCCAGGTCAGCGCTGACTTGACTAGATGAGCTGGCGGTTTTTTTTCCCTTACTTCTTTGGCACTTGGGCCCACCTGTAAGTGTCTGAACACATGGCCCCACATAATCCAAAGGTCCACGTAGACCAAGTCCACCGGAACTCCCCTCATATTCCCCACAGATAAGCTCTCCCACCCCATTCTCTCTTCCTCGCCGTCTCTCCCCGCGCCGGCCCACCAGCCGCGCGGCCATCACCGCGGCCGCAAGGAGGACACGATCGCCGCCGTCCGTGAGCAGCTGGAGGGGTGCTACTCCTGGCCGATATCCGCTACGAGGGCCTCACGGTGAAGCAGCTGCAGGGCATCCGCGACGCGCTGCCGGAGGCACTGGATGGAGGCGACGAGGCCGAGCTGCGCCTCGTGGCAGAAGAAGACGGCCTCCTCCAGGCTCCAACATGGGAACTCGCGGGCCGAGCGCGGACGGGCCGGGATCGAGCCGGCGGCGGGCACAGCTGGCAACCAATGGCCAAGGCGCTGGCGGTCGGAGGCCAGCAGGATGGAGAAGGAGGGCGCGTGGGGGCGAAAGACGAGGTACACGGTGCCGACGAAGACGGTCGCGAGGAGGATTAGGACGAGGGTGGGACGCGGAGGACCTGGTCCTTGGGGATCTGGATGATGTACAGAGCGACCTCGACATCGCCGCCTCCTCGCTCTCGCTACTCCTCCATGACCTCTCGCTGCTGCTCCACTCGGGGCTCCTCTCCGTTCATTCGTCGGCTTCTCCCCAACGCCATTGTGATGCGGTGCGATCGCGCGCCGACAAGTCTCTGCTCATCCGGACGCCTTTGCACGGATCCGATTGGGGCTCGACCTTAAGCTCAAGTCGCCACTCGGCGGCTGGTAACGACCCCGCCGCCGAGGCCGCTCAAATCGTTGCCGCGATGGATGTCGCCGCTTCTCGCATGCTCGACGATCGTCCCACTCGGCACTACAGACCGTGTGGCGCGGGCCGTGGCCCATCTCGCCACCGCCTGCACCGCATCCCGGAAGGTGGTGTTCGACGAGGGCGGCCTTGGCTCGCTACTGCGTGTGCTCGACTCGGCTCGCCACGGCCACCACAGGGCCGAGGCGCCACCGACCAAAGCCGGAGTAGGAGGCGCGGACTTGAGCCGGGCACAGTACCACCGGAGGGAGGAGACGCTTGGGGAGAGAGAGAGGACCGGGCGTAGGTGCGCTGCCAGCCGAAGTCTGACCGTAGGAGCACACGGGGCCGATGCGTAGGGAGCCGGGCGAGCAGCGGTGGCACAGTACGCAGGCGAGCTGGAGGCGGCACCAAGAGGAGGTGGCACCAGGGAGAGGGAAAGGCCAGAGGGAAGGAGGAATCAAGAGCTCCATTCGGCTCGAGCAAGAAGCAACAGGGAGAAGCAAGAAAAAATGGGGGAGTGAAATAAAGAGAGGAATGAAGAAGAGGAGAGCAACCCTAGGTAGTATCGGCCGAGTGAAATGGAGAGAGAAAACGGGCCACCCAGATGCCACATCAGCAAAACCACCACATAAAATAGCCGGAGGGGGTAGGTTGTCCCGTTTTACAACTTCGGGGTGTCAGAGGGCCAATTTTTTAGTTCAGGGGGTTAGGTATCCGCACGTTAATATTTGAGGGGGTAGAATGGACTTCTTCCTTTTGATTTTCATAAATTTTGGACCGTACGAAATCTGTTAGACCTGTAATAACATTTTGTGATCGTCGTATGTTGTTCTAGTGCGGTGAATTTCTGAAGAATTTTGCGAGGATGATTGAGATATCAATGATTCGTAAGTAGGGAGATAAGTGATATTGCGATGCACCCAGAAATTCATACACACTGATATTACATAACAAGCAGTAAAACGTCATAATACTTTATCAAAATGATAATTCAGACCATTGGCAATAACATATTACTACTGTCCGTGTTTTCTCGTGGTCGTGACCTCAACGTCCTCTATGTGGACTGCCTTGAGTCGGGCGACCGGATGAGGACCCCGCGGCGACGTCCGGAGTGCCGATGTCTCCTTCATCCTAAGGATTTCTCATGGGGCATTTCTTGAAGGTGTGCCCAGACTCTCTGCAAATGGAGCACTTCTTCGTACGATGTCCGACGCCGCTCGTCTATGTCGCTTCTTGATGCATCGACGCGTGTTGTCGGCCAACCTTTCCTTGAGTCTATCAATGTCCGGGGCCTAGATTAGTTGCTCAGTGTCGGATGGCCGTGAAATGGCCAACAACGGCAGAACTATATATCTTTGCACTCCAGGTTTGTATCACCGCCTCCTTGGTGAAATAGTCAAAGAAGTACTACTCGGGATATTTCGCCACTGTCGAACATGCGCCATGATATGGGAGCAGGGTCTATGCAGAAGAAGGGACTTGTTGCAAGTGCATACGCAACTACCACTACAGCGTGCACTCGTGGGTGATCCTCTTGCGGTTCATCCTGCGGCGTCTTTATCCCTACACATTATCTCGCAATGGCTCCCTTGTTCCCATCTTGAATGCCCGATGAATCTCACCCTTCTTGATCTTCGCCCATGTACTTGGTGATAATAGCGTAGTAGAGCACTCATCATTTACCATGGCGAGCGACGCATTGTTGCATCTGTCAACAAAGTAGTTTGTGGTACCGCTGCACTGCTCCACAATACCAACCAAAGGGAGGCACCTTGCGTCGCGCATGACCAGCTTGTACACCTCGGCTAGATTAGTTGTCATGACACCATATCGAGCACTACTCTGTCATGTAGCAAACACCACTTCTTCTTAGGCTCGTGTTCAATCCAAAGGAGAAGCATTTCACTTGCGCCGCCGTCCTCCTCATCACACCGGAGCATCCGTGGGTAGTCAGGCAATATTTTGGGAGCATGGTCGCTTGAGCGCCCTTATCGTTGCCTCTCTTCTATGCGTCTTGGTCTGCTCATTTAGAATCTTCTAGAGTGCTTCAACTTCCGCTCCAGTTCGGTTGCACACCGCTTGAATAGGTTCATGAAGTCCTTGTTGCGGAACTACTTGTAGAAGTTTGCACCCAAGTGCCTCATGCACCATCTGCTCTGTAGGTCCGGCCATGGAAGTGGTACGTTCTCTCCTTGTTGTAGCTGAGTTATTGCACGTAGCAAGCCTGCATGCCGATCATGTATGAGGCATACGTTGGGACGGTCTTGCACAACAGAAATCCTCATATTCTTTAGGAACCACAACCAGTTGTCCGTGTTCTCACTTTCAACGAAACCGAATGTCACGGGAAGAACTTGATTGTTCCGTGCCTCACGCTATTGCGATCGAGATCCGCCCTTGTACCTCCTAGTCGAAATGTGCTATCGACGCACAAGATTGGACGACAGGTTTAAATGCATTGATCATGGACCAAAGCTGAAGAATGCTCGCTGTAGTACCCTCTTATTGGCCCACTTCGGATGTGTGGCGTCTTGAATGTCGACATGAGTGTCGGGATTTGTCTTGTATGACTCGGAGTTGCCCGACGAGGTTGTGGTAGGAATCAGCGAATGTGCTGAACCTTGATTCCAATGCCTTCTGTTTTGCCCTCCAAACCTTGGCATAGCTGATTGTGTACTGGAACCTTGCCTCAACAGCCCGAATTATGGACCATGGCTCAAAATCTAGGTTATCTACGATCTCACCGTACATGAGGTTGGCGATGAAGCCTGATGACAGGTTCCGGTGGGACTACACTGACTCAGCGACGACGCATGTGTGAGGGACCAATATAGAGCACTTCCAGTAAGTGTCCCACTTAGGCTGAAATGCGTGCACTCGCCAAGGGCATCCCTCTATGCTGCACTTCACGTCGTAGTATCTTGGGGTAGACTTGATGACTGTGAATGTACGTCGCACTGACAAGACCCAGAATTTGACCGTGTCCTGCATGGCCTCCTTGCATTTGTATGTAGTTCCTAGTCTGACCTCGCTCTGGTCGTACTCCCATGGCACACAGGAGCCTTCGTTGACGACGAGGTTGTCGGACGGTATGTGTTCCATTCGATGGAACCGCTCACTGGTCCACATCATCCTTATCGTCGAACCTTCATCTTCGCACAATACCATGTAGTCTTGGTCTTCGAGATACATCCTTTGCACTACGACTTCCACTGCACTGCACCCTCGAAGACCACTAGCTTGCTCGATCAAGGAGCTACTCCGTAGGGTCTTCATCGACGGCATTAGCAACTCCGGAGCTTCACCATTGTGTGCGCCGCTATGGTCGAGTCTCGACTTCTTCTTCGCATCAGCACTCCTTCTTGTTCAACACGGATGGATGGGAGTCCGCAGAGAAGGATAACGGCGACATCGCTTGAATCCTCCCCTCTCGCTGCCGAACTCTTCGAGATGGCCGATCGATATGCAACTGTTGAAGAAGCGGTCGAGTGGAACAACACTATTGATCGAAAGGACAACGTTCCTCAAGACGCATGCGAAAGTGGTAGAAAGAAGGACAAAAAGGCTAAGAAATCCAAGAACAACGTGAAGGGTCACAAATCTCAAGCCACTGGTTCTAAGGAGGTCTTAGCCGTAAGCGACAAGGAGCCACGTAACTCCAAACAAAATTCTGACCGAGGCAAAGGTAAGCGCCCTGATCGAAAGAATGACAAACCTAGGTGGTGTCGTTTTCATAAAAAAGAAGGGCATGACCCCCGCAACTGCCCAGTTTTTCTACGAAAACTCGAGGACTATTACTCCGGCAAATGGTCGCTTCCTACTCTTGAACAGGTAGGTCAAACAAGTGGTCGAAGGAGTCAGATGACGATGAGAAGATGTCGTTTCAGGATCCACAACACACCATCGATCACATCTATGGGGGATCATTGGCATACAAGTCAAGGCGACAGCTTAAGGCTGTCGAGCGCGAGGTAAACTCAATCGACTCTCCTCTTCGTCAATAAGATGTCGAAGTGGCTCAAGTCATCATCTCTTTGAGAAGGGTGATCGCCGATCCTTCGACTCGACCGGTCGATTTCCGATCAGAATCGAACCCACCATCAACAACTGTCAAGTAAATCGAGTATTAGTTGATGGTGGTAGCTCGTTAAACATTCTGTTTACGAGTGCCCTAGACGAGATGTAGGTACCCAGGACTAAGGTAAGACCGGTACAATACTCTTTTCATGGGATCATACCATGGTCTTCGGCCAAACCAATTGGACAAGTTTCTCTTCATTTAACATTTGGTTCACCAAGTAATTTCAGAACAGAGAAGATCTCCTTTGATGTGGTCGATTTCGATACGGCATATAACACCATACTTGGACGACCAACTTTGGCAAAATTTTTAATAGTAACTCACTATAGGTATCAATGTCTTAAGATGCCAGGTCCCAAAGGAGTGATCACAATTTATTGTGACAAGAAGATGGCGCATACCTGTGACCATCGGTCCCTCGAGATGATTGGACATATACCAGCTCGAGAAGAAAGTCAGCTTTCAACTAGCAAGTCGAAGCCTAAAGCTGCACCAAAGCCGAATGACCAAGTCAAGGAGGTTCCTCTGGACACGGAGGAGCCCTCAAAGACTGCTCGCATCGGATTCTTCCGACCCCAAGTAGGAAGATGCCTCATCACTTTCCTCCGAGCAAACGCAGATATCTTCACGCGGCAAGCGCTCGACATGCCCGAGTACCCATGGAAGTGATCGAGCACGCATTCAGCTTTACTACCGCACGACAGTACTCGTAAAACAAAAGTTACGGAGATTTGCCCCTGATGGATGAGATGCTATTAGGTCAGAATTGGACAAGCTACTTAAGGCAGGCTTTATAAGAGAAGTCAATCATCCAGAGTGGTTGGCTAACCCTGTAATGGTTAGCAAGTCAAACGGCAAATGGTGTATGTGTGTAGACTTCACTGTGGTCGAAGTTACGCTTCTAGGTTCGGTACGACTAGCAATGGAAAACGGTCGAGTTCTCTCAAACTCTTGGAACATCGACCAGTTACGCAAATTTTACGTGTAACAAACTTCCACGACAATAAAGTATTAGGTTCTTTTTATCTTTATTGTCTTCCTTTGAGTAGTGCTTTTCTAATCATTCGACCATATTTTATACGCTCAGTTTTTCTTTACACTAGTCGAAGGAAGGACATAACAACTAGTCGAAGTCTTTCCTTTCTGCACGTGGTCCTGCCCGCTAGAAGGAACTTCCTAGTATCGACTTGTTCCTAACTTTTGCTGCCAATACAAAGATATTGGGCTCAGAAAATATGGTCGAAGGATTTTAAGCCAACTCTTGCCATCTTAGTTTATTTCTTTATTTTGAAAAATACTCTAAGAGTGCACTTTTGAGATTTGTTCGACTACTTTTGGTAAACTCGGTCAGTTTTAACCGGTCGGAGGAAGAAACACACCTAGTCGAAGCTTCTCCTTTCTGCACGTGGTCCTGCCCACTAGAAGGAACTTCCTAGCGTCGTCTAGTTTCCTACTTTTGCTATCAGGGCAAACCTATCGAGTACACTGAGAAAGGTCGAATGAATTTTTAAGGTCCTGTAGATGTTTGTTTCACTCAAATTGCCGTTCTTTATTTGATCAATCTGGTCAGAGTTGGTAACATCACCTAATCGAAGCCTTTCCTCTCTGCACGTGGTCCTGCCCACTAGAAGGAACTTCCTAGCGTCGATTCGTTTATACTCTTTCAACCCGTGCAAGATAATCGTGATCGAAAACTATAAGTCAAACAAACCTCTCTATTTTTAAAAACATTTTTTCTCACTATTTACTTAGTTTATTCAAATAAACTAAGCAAATAGTTGAGGCTAGGATAAAGTTATAAAAATGACTTCAATTCTTAGTCTTGGTTTCTTTTTCCGTCCATTATCTTATAAGTTACTAACTATTTGACAAGATGATTTGCAGAAAAAAGGAAGAAGGAAGGAAGGATTACATATGTCTGGTCCAATTATCTTTTCCATTCATTATCTTATGAGTTACTAATTACTCTACGAGATTATTTGCAGGAAAAAAGGAAGTCATATATATATATATATATATATATATATATATATATATATATATATATATATATATATATATATACACACACACACACTTTTAGGTACTCAGGAGTATGTACTCCCACTTCGAATATACCACTTAAACGAATATATTATACTTCTTTATCATTCTCAGTATACTTAAATACCAATTATAATATACTCCATCGCGACTTGATTGAAAAATTTTCATTGGAGTCCTTTATTTTTGCTATATACTATTTTTCACATATAAAAAGAAGTATGTACACAAATATTGCAATAAAAAGTGGATTTTCATGAATTTTTTCATGGAACTCACTTTGGGGTATCTTATAATCATTATTGGAGTATACTCAAATAGATAAAGAGGTTTCACCATACAATTTAAGTGGTATATGAGAAGCGGGAGTACATACTCCCGGGAGTACGAAGCGGGCATCCTATATATATATAGGAAAATGGTACTCCCACTTCCAATATACCACTTAAACACATATATTATACTTCTTTATCATTTTCAGTATACTTAAATACAAATTATAAGATACTCCAATGCGATTTGATTGAAATTTTTTCATTGGAGCCCTTTGTTTTTTTGCTATATACCCTTTTTCATACATAAAAGAAGCATATACATAAATTTTGCTAAAAGTGGAATTTAATGAAATTTTTCATGAAACTCACTTTGGAGTATCTTATAATCATTATTGGAGTATGCTCAAATAGATAAAGAGGTATCATCATACGATTTAAGTGGTATATGAGAGGTGGGAGTACGTACTCCCAGGAGTATCATACCATTTTCCTATATATATATATCAACAAAAAAGCTTGCCTTTACAAGTTCATGCTACATATTACTCTGACGGAAGAGACCCTATTTGCATCTCCTCCGCGACCTTCTCGCCACCGACTACATCTCTTCAATGAGCCGCTCCGCTTCTGCTTGAGTGCAATCGAAGTCGGCTTCAATCGAATGAGGGTTAAGGTTAGGGTCATGAGCTTTAAGTTTTGCTAAGACATAGCTTACAGCCCCTTTGACCGCTTCCTTTATTGAGTCAATTTGGTTGGTCTGACAATAGAAGATTCATTAAGAAACAAAAGCACTGCTTGATTTAGAAGTTTAGCTCTTGCTCTCGCTCTGTGGACCAATATGCACTTCTGTTTTGAATTATTTGTAGCGCCATGTATGGCGCCCACCTCGTGATGTATGATCACCAATAGGGAAAGATGTATATGTTAGGATGCCCTCATCATCCTCCCCTCTGAAAAGGCGCCGTCCTCGACGCTAGATCATCACCACCAAAGAAAGGTGATAAATCAGCAACATTGAAAGTAGAGCTCACGCCATAGTCATCGCCGGAAAGCTCTATCTTGTAGGCATTGTCGTTGATCTTCTCAAGCACCTTGAAAGGTCCATCACCGCGTGGCAAGAATTTAGACTTGGCGGCTCGAAAACGATCCTCGCGGTAGTGCACCCAAACCAAATCACCGTTGAAAATCATCTTCTTTCGCTTCTTATTCGCTTTCTCAAGATAGGACTTGACCTTGCGCTCTATCTCCTCTTTTGTTTTGAGATGCAATTTCTTCACATACTCAACCGCTTGGATGCTCCATATGAACACGTGTTGACTTGAAGTGGCAAAGAAATCAAGCGCGAAAGGGTTTGAAACCATACACCACCTCAAAAGGACACAATCAGAGTGGAGTGCACGACCCATTATAAGCGAATTCCACGCGCGGCAAACAATCCTCCCACTCGCGCATTCTTCTTGATCATGGTCCGGCAGCATCGAAGTGTGCGTTCACCACCGCTTGACCATCGCTTGGGGATGACAAGTCGTCTTGAATAACAACCGCCCCCGCTTACCCCAAAGTGTCTTCCAAAAGTAGCTCATGAACTTCACGCCACGATCCGACACAATAGTGCGTGGCACGCCATGTAGCCTCATGATCTCCCGAAAAACAAGTTAGCAATATGCGACGATCGCCGCTCTTGTGGCACGGAATAAAGTGTGCCATCTTTGAAAACGATCCACAACGACAAAACACAATCATCGCTTCCTCTTAGTTCTAGGTAATCCTAAAACAAAATCCATACTAATATCCTCCCATGGTGCATTGGGAACAGTAGGTAGAGGTATACAAACCGTGTGGATTCAATTTTGATTTCGCTTTGTGGCAAGTAATGCATCGTTGCACATACCTCTCTACATCTCGCTCATCTTAGGCCAATAAAAGTGATCGCCAAAGATAGATAACGCCTTCTCACGCCCAAAATGTCCCATCAACCCACTCCGCATGTGATTCCCAGAATAGCAAACGCACGGAGGAGTCCGAACGCATAATTTGTTATTGCGAAACAAAACCCATCATGGATGTGAAATTTATCCCACCTTTCCTCTTTGCAATGTGCATAGGAACGGAAAAATCATGGTCATGAGCATAGAAATCACGCAAACTCTCTAAACCAGAACTTGCACTCCTAATTGAGTTAAAAGCACACTTTTCCTAGAGAGAGCATCACTACCACATTTTCCTTTCCTTCTTATATTTTACAATGTAAGGAAACGACTCAATGAATTCACCCATTTGGCATGTCTACTGCCTCAGTTTGCTTGGCCCTTTAAATACTTTAATGCCTCATGATCGAATGAATAATAAACTCTTTAGGCCATAAATAGTGTTGCTAAGTTTCTAACGACGCACTAAAGCATAAAGCTCTTTGTCATAGACCTGATAATTCAATTGAGCACCATTTAGTTTCTCACTAAAATAAGCTACCGGTCTACCCTCTTGCATTAAAACACCGCCAATACCCAATCCACTAGCATCACACTCAATTTCAAAATTTTTAGTGAAATCAAAACAAGCAACGGTGCTTCAGCCAAGCGCTTTAAGTTCAAGAAAAGCATTGTCTTGCGCTACCCCACACAAATTCAACACCCTTTTAGTAAGTTCATTCAAAGGGGGCGCTATGGTGCTAAAATCCTTCACAAAGCAACCATAAAAACCAATGAGACCATGAAAGCTCCTAATCGACTTACATTCACAGAGTTGGCCAATTTTTAATCGTCTCAATTTTAGACTCATCTACTTCAACTCCTCAGTAAAACAACATAGCACAAAAGATGACACGATCTTTGCAAAAGGTGCACTTTCTAAGTTACCGAATAACCTAGCCTCACGCAACACTTGTAGAACTTGTCTAAGATGGTCTATGTGTTCGATTCAGCATGACTGTAAATCTAATATCATCAAAGTACACAACCACAAATTTACCAATCAAATGCCTTAAAACATGATTCATTAAGCGCATGAATGTACTAGGTGCATTAGTTAAACCAAAAGGCATGACTAACCACTCATACAACCCAAATTTTGTTTTAAATGCTGCTTTCCACTCATCCCTTCATGCATCCTAATTTGATGGTAACCATCTGCAAGAAATCTATCTTAGAAAAATAATAACACCACTCAATTCGCCTAGCATATCATCTAAGCGAGGTATAGGATGACGATATCGATTGTGATATTATTAATCGCTCGACAATCTACGCACATACGCCATGAACCATCTTTCTTAGGAACTAAAATAACAGAAGAATGAGACAAGGGCTTAAGCTTTCACGCATATACCTTTGGAGAGAAGCTCTTGTACTTGTTTCTCAATTTCCTTTGTTTCCTCGGATTGGTGCTGACGGTGGTTCGTCTGGCAATGACGCTCCCGAATCAAGTCGATCTTATGTTCTATCCCACGAATTGGTGGTAGCCCACCGGTACCTCGCTTGGAAAGACGTCAAGTCCCGCAAAACACAAGCAACACCACTAGGAAGAGAAGACAAGTCGTTAGTCGAAAGCAAGGCGTCTTTGTACAATAGTACAAAGTGCACCAAATTGGGATCTTCGCGAATTTTCTCATTTCGATTTGGTGGCTAACATCACTAAATTCTTCTCTCGCTCTTTGGCGCCTCAACGTGCATCTCAATTTTCTCATTAAAGAATTCACAACTGCTATGTGTAAGGGGCTTCAAGATGATATCCATATTATTCCATCGAAATGTAGCGATTTGTACGCCCATCATGAACAAAGAACGGTCATATTGCCATGGCCGTCCCAAGAGCAAGTGACACACCGTCATAGGCACAACATCGCAGTCCACGTGTCGGTGTACTTCCCAATAGAAAACGCCACTCGCACCATATAGTTCACCTTCACTTCTCTTGTCGCTCAACCATTGCACATGATAAGGACGTGGATGCGCAAGTACTTCAAACCCAACTTATGACACATATCCTTGCTAGCCAAATTGTGACAACTTCCCATCAATGATCACTTTGCGCACCTTACCTTATCAAGCTTCCCAAGTCAAACAAATTGCACTGCTCGAGTGACGGCGATGGCATCACACTAAGCACCTTGGGCGGCAAACAATGGAATATCGCCGTTGTTAGGAAACTCGTGATCGCACTCACATTGTTCTATGTCATCGCAGTGCAAGATCAAGGCGCATCAAAGTACTCGTCATCACTAGTCAAACATAACCGCCATCCTCGGTGATAAGCATAGTTCGACATTTGGCGCTCCCTTCAAAATGGCCAACACCCTTGCACTTGTGGCAAATGATGTCACGTGAACGCCCCGTTGACCCCATAGACGAGGTCACACTAGCAGCGGCGCCGCAGTCGACGCGACCGGTGCTGTGTACTTCCCACTTTCTTACGGTGAATCGCATTGCCGAATTGCTTCCACGGAGTGCTCTTGTTTGGTCGGGCTGTTGTTATATGGTGTCTCCGATGGTCAAGGACGGAACGGCAACAACCGCATCTTCAATCACTTCGCCGCCACAGGTGCTTGTGCAAAGAACTCAATCATATCATTATAGGGATGGTGATTGACAATGCGCTTGACAAAGATGATTCATGCCACTAGAAATCTCGCCATGGTCCGTTTCTTCATTCTCGCGACATCCGCATGTATCATGATAGTTTCCATCTCCTTATGATATTCATCAATTGACCTCATACCTTGTCGCAGCCACAACTTCTCAAATAGTGAGCGCTTGTAGTGGCGAGGTACAAAGCGTGCCCGCAAATGTCGCTTCATCCGCTCCCAGTGATAATCGGCAACTCATGGCGCTCCATGCGCTACGAATGAATCGCTCCCACCAATGTGTAGCATAATCATCCAAGCCATTGGAAGCAAGCAATGACTTCTTCTCATTGGAATAGTTGTTCATTCAAACAACTTATCCACCTTCACCCCAAGTGAGGTATTGCTCCACATCCGTACCACCCAAAATATAGGAAGAGTAAATTTGGGCTTAGCGACAAAATCGCCGGCGCTGCGGTCGACGCGCACGTTGTTGCGATGGTGGCGCTCGCGGTCATCGTGAGTCGCCGACGGAAATCGCTATCCCATTGCTCGCCTCATCACCATGCTACGCAGGTGCACGATGCACACCTCCTCCGTGGACACCCTGTGCGTGCGCCACCTGCCGCTGCTGTTCTCGCCACGCCCATGAGCTCAGGCGGCCGCGGCCGCCATCCCAACGCTTGGCGGCACCGCCATGCGACGCGCCCGCCGCCGCTGCCTCATCCACACGAATAGCACGCCATCCTCGGTCTCATTGTGCAAAACGGCCGAGGGCCGCGCACACTGCGTGTCATCACTTGCGCACCTCACGAAGATTGTGTTGTGCGAACATGGCGCGAGCTCCGTGAAGTTATGGTTGATGGCGTGACGCACTTGTGTGACCTCCTCCCCGAGGGTGTTCACCCACCCAACTTCCCCGAGTTCATCGCGCACGCCATTGTCACCATCTTGAAGTTGTTTTGCAAAGATTCGCGAACCGAGTGTACTCGCCCACGTAACCTGCCTCTGGATTAGGTGGATCCTCCTCGTGACCCGACATGGCAACAACTCACAAACAAGAAACGAGGTTATATCCGTTAGTAAAACAAAAGCGCTCTCTACTACGCCGCAACTCATCGTCCCGAAACAAGACAAGCTTACTGCTCCAAAGTGAATCAAGGATCGCAAATCGACAAAGGCCAGACAATGAGCGACCTTAACCCAGAATGTATGAGCGTAACCAAGAGCAAGGGAGTATACAAACGGGTGTAGGTGGAGCTCTGGACAGGTATGTGTATATCCTATGCAACCGATATTCAAGGTATTGTAAAGCTAAGTAATGATCCAAGCTAGAGTATTTTGCCTATGTGTCGATCCAAAAGGTTTAAGCGAAGTGTATGAACGCACAAACAAAGATAAATGTGACTTAATGCAAACAAAGGAATGAGCTAGTGATAGACAAACCGAATTGAGATGAAAACTAGCCTGCTTTTTGCACCAAGTACTATGAGAGACGCTAGCCAATTGCAAAGATATCAATGTTAGGGCACAAGATTGCTCAAATAGATTAAATACACAATCTGAAATTGTGGACTAAGGTTTACTCTTCCCAATTTCGCCAAATTTTGTTTGTTTTTTTTCTTCTCAAACCGCATGAACAAGCTCTTCGCCTTTCGGCTATTAAGGAAACCGAAAGGAAAAAATTTGTACCGTATTTATGGTTTGATCTTTTGTTTTTTTAATACCTTTTCAAGCCGTGGCTTTTTCTTGTAACCTGCCGCTTTTCCTCTTTTCTTATTGCAATGGCCAAATAGGGTTTGCTCCTCTTGATTGCACAAGTCTCACAATTCAACAACGTAAATAAACCAAAGAACAGCCCTAGTGCAATGTACAAAAGCTAGTCTCAAGGATGAAAGAATATAAGTGAAGCTCAAGAAACCCAAAGTGTTTCTGCTCGCCTATCTCTTTTGGGTGCTAATTGAGGAGTTCAATCAAGAATTTGGTACATTTATGTGAACACAACGATTAAGCAACGCAAAAAGGAACACATGGATCAGACTAAAAACAAAAACTCTAATGGATGAAAACTTAACTAAACGCACAAGAAATAAAGAGACAAACTACGGTTTTGGTATTGCAATTTTCGCTTTATTGGACGATAGGATAGAAAACGAATCTAACTACGGTAAAGAAATTCTCACCGAGTAAACCTAGAATCTTCGTGAGTGGTCACTAACTCTTATAAAGTACCGACTTGCTCCCCAATGGCACTTGTGTGAGCAGTTATCGTGTCTTCGCGAAGAATGACTTCTTCAGCACGTAGCCCACCGAGTACATTGTTCAAGAGGGAGATGTTGTCTTGAATATTGACCTTCGTCGATTTCATCTCCTCCTGTGTACAAGTCGAAGCCTCAGAGAGTCGTTTTATTTCACCAATCGCTCAAAAGATTGAGGTTGGTCGATAAAATAATCATAGTGAGATGGAAAACCAATTTGGTAGCAATAAAGAATTACTTACCGGCTAATTGAGAATCTAGTTTATCAATTTCTCGATCGTTATCTTTGGCTACGCGGGAGATCTCTGTAACAGCCCAAAATCCTTAAGTCGGATTAGTTAAGTATCTAATGTGTATTTGTGAAATTTTGAACTTTTTAAAAAACTTTTTGTTGTAAACCTTATGTTGAAGAATTCTTGATTTTCAAAGGCTATGATTTCAAACCTAGAATCAAATACTCCTTCTCCCTTTCAAAATCTCAAAGTGGAACTTAAGAAAAACTAAAAAGGTTTCCAATGTGGGAATATTTCAGATAGAATCTATCTCCTCTCATATGTTTGTTTGGATTTCCTGAAATTTTTGAAGATTATTTGGTTCCTTGTTTACTTGCTTATTCAAATTGGGTTTGAATTTAAAGTACAAACTAAACTTGTGAACAGTGCTTAAAGTATTTTTCCTAGGTTCTAAAATATCTTATCAACTCACCTATAAAATTTCATAATTCTTAGAATCAATTTGCTATTTTTAAACAACCAACAAAGTAGTAAATTAAAAGTCAAACATTAAGAACATGCACTTTAAATAATTTTAGGAAAAAATTACTTCAAGTAAAACCTTAGAAATTTCACAGAACAAACATATATGTTTCCTCAACCTTACCTAAAAATTTCATCAATTTTGGAGATAGGAGCTATATCTAAAAATTCGCTAAACCTTCTCACCATTTTCCAAAAATCGAAAAACTCATTTTCCTCTCCTCACTGCTCCTCGGCCGAGCCGGTTGAGCCATCGCAGTGCCAGAACCAGCTCGCCCGAGCCACCTTCTCCCTCCCGACTGCGGGCCCCATCGTCGTGTCGTCTTCTCCACGCGCCTTTCTTCTCTGCCAGAAGGCGCATGAGCGCCACGCCGCCCGGCTATCCTCCGCCTTCCTCCGCTGCGCTGCCGTGCACCGCCCAAGCCAACCAACCGGAGCTCATCTCCTCGCCGACGCTATCGCTCCACTCTCGCTCCACGCCGACAAATCACGGGGCTACCACCGCCGAGACGAGATGAAGCTCGAAGTTCTCGCGAGGAACTCCTCCTTCTCGCCCCTTTAACCCAACGCCGAGCTCGCCACCTCCGCCACTTCTCCGCCACTCCTCTCCATCCTCCTCCCCGGCTGCTCATTTGAGCTCCAAGCTCCGAATGCCATTTCGCATGGCCGCCGCCTCAAGCTTTCGGCTACTCCGGCGGCCCTCGACAACCCGCGACCGTGTCACAGCGCGCCAATCATCTCAAAGAGCAAATACCCCCCCCCACCAATTTGAAGAAATCGCCGCCGAGGAGCCGCGCGCCTCCGTTCTTCCTCGTTTCTTGCCGAATCAACCTCCACCGCCGTCGTGTCTTCTCCAGTGAGCCCGAGCTCGATTCCTACCGCCATGAGCATCCTTGTACATCCCTTTACCTCCCCATCACTCACTTGCCCTCCTCGTTTTCCAGTGTTGCCGTGCCGCCAACCACCCCTGTCGCCATCGCCACTGTCGCCGACCACTCCGGTGCCTCCCATCTTCGCCAACCACCCCGCCGCTCTGTAACCCATCGTGCCCATGCGCCTAGTTTCAACCCTTTCTCCCGGCGCTGCCGCCTTTTCCACCTCGCGCCGCCGCCACTCGCCTTGCCCGCGCCGCCACAGAGCCTCCCGCCACCCCGAGACCACCCTAGCATCCTCGAGCCTCCCTCAACCCATTTTTGCAATCACCCGCACCTCACCGCTACTCCGACCGCCGGCGATGAACATCACCCGCAGCTCGGCCTCCCAACTCCCTGTTCTGCCTTCTGTTCTTTGTATCTAAAATCTTCCACACTCTGCTTGAAGGAGCACTAATACCATTGCAGTTAAATCTTTTGAATGGCTAATGGAATCACTTAACCATATTTGGCAAGTGGATAATTAAAATAGTGGAAACTTTAGTGGTCAAAATAGCAATCTTTGGTTGAACTGGAGTCCAGAGATGAGAGTGTTGTAAAGGGCTGTTTTGTCGGTGAAACTCTTTTGTAAAAATCACTGTCATAAAATTTTGAAAGTGTCAAATGGATCACTCCTTTGAGTTAACAGGTTAGAAGTTTGAGTTTTAAGGAAGTGGAGTTAATCACATTTTAGTTCAGAAAATCTTGCTGTTGTAAGCGTGTGCACTGTAATCTATATTCAGTATGTCAATAGGTTGATGACTTGGTTAATATAGTAGCTAGAAGTGTTGGGATAACTTTGTCAAGGTAGTAGTAGGAGTTTATCTCACTTTAGTATTTGGGCAATCATTTAATATAAGTAGCCAAATCTGAAAATCAATGGTGGTGGTGAATTTTCAGAAAATAGCAGTGAACAATCAACTTGTTCAGTTATTGTTCAGTTAAAGTGTTGGATAGAGAAGACAAGTTGAATAGGAGAAAAATCTGAATTCTCAGTGAACCCATTTGCAAGACCAACCAATTTTCCTGGTAACTAACATTATGTTTGTTAGTTAACTCACTTCATTGAGTTAGTAAACTGGAAGTTTAGGTTAAAGAAAGTTAGTTCTTAGCATTTTGGTTCTGAAAATGCTTGCTGTTGCAACTTTGTAGGAGCTTGAGCAAGAAATAGAAAGAGCTATGTTGACTAAGGCCTTTTGATGTTGGCAATAAGATAGAAGAACCGTGTTGTCGAGAAGTAGGGCCATAAGGTAACAAAGATGTCAAAAATTAGTTAGCTTTCACATATTAGTTGAGTGGTGCTTGGGAGTGTTAATAGTTGAGTGTCAAGAAGGCCCAAATTTGATTAGAAATCGATTAGCATCTAGTAGTTGGCTTTAGCTAGTCGGTGTTCCAATAGCAAATTTGTAGGTCTAAATGAACTTATCACAGTGAAGGTTGCATAGAATAGTTAGCTATTTTAAATGTGGTAGTATGCTACTTAGCTAATGGATGTTCAGTTAGAAAATGATGAAATGACCAATTATGTTCTTGTAGTAGCATCGAGAAGAAAATCAATTGATTAAAATGATAATTAAGTGAATGGTTAGGCTAGGATAGTTAAATAGATAACTAGAGCCCATCTGCAGCTAATTGATGTGCACGCAATCACCATCAAAGTCTGTCGAAAGAGGAAAACATATAAGAGGATTGATTTTGACTGTATGATCATCGTGGATCTATACATAGAATGCCCGAGAGAGAGTGCTTGCGAGGTTTAGGTGGCTCAGTTAAGGAAAACAAAGATCACCTAGGCTCTAGGTTTTGTCCGTCGTCATCGTTCTCGTAGAGCAATAGCATGACAACTTTCAGAATTGCCAATAGGTTTATGACTTGGTTAGTGCAGTAGTTAGATATGTTTCTGTGTCATTTAGTTGGTTGGACAATCATCCAGTAGTAGTAACCTAATCTGAAAAATAAGCTTCGCTTGGATCCTCATGAGCAAACAGTGAAATCTATGATAATGTGGAAAATAAATGAGTTTGGAAAGAACAGTAAGAAGAAATCCTAACTAATTTAAATAAACTCCGAATCAACTAATTTTTGTTCCTAAATTCATAATCTATCTTCTGAGTTATTAATTTCTGGATACTTTTGGCATTCTGGTGTTTATTCGCTGTTTTTCGCTTTGGCAGTTTTTATCGTTAGATGACGTTGATTACGAGAGTGATCCTCTGCAGCAAGTCGAATATCTCTAGCAAGGCAAAGGCAAGCAGTTTGATCATATCCACTTAATCCTATTACTTTTGAAATCTAATACTTTGTTTTACTTGTATGTATGCATGCTTTTGTGTCAATGATTAATTTTGCCGAATAGAGGTAGCTAATCCTATTGCATTGTTTCCCTTAAATGGTTCACCCCTGCCACTACCTTAGGAATATTATCCTCACTGGTGAATTAGAGCCCGGTGAATGATTTATGGTCTTTTTATTGCTTTTGCGATATGATGCTTAGCAATGCTTAGTTACCGGTAGAATTGGGCGGTTATCGACCTAGTCGATGACCTTGATCACACAAAAACTTACTATTACTTTTAATCTATATCTTGTGCTTTGTTTATTTGCAAAACCAAAACTTAAAACAAAATGATTTAGACTTGGGCACAATGGTATGTTGGTGTGATCTGTTGGGTGTGATTGGAATGGTGCCTAAGTTCCCAAGGACCGAGTTACTTGTGTCACTAAGCCAAGTGATATTTGCGTGCTAACCACACTAGAGGGATATGAGACCTCTCTTGACTAAGTACTTTGGAGGGTGTTAATTAATGAGTCGCGTGGTGGGTTGCATATGGGATATATGCAGCATGGACATGTTTGTGGGGAGTGGAGCACCCGCCGAGGCCGGTGTCTCCTACTCCACGATGGGTCCTTGTGATCCATATTTCGCCGGGCAGATCACTAAGGGTTAACCCCATACGTGCGGCTCTTGATTAGCTCAATCCATTGGAAATGTCTCAGAGGACTTAGCTGTGCTTGGCATACCAAAGGAAGTGTGCTTAATAGCTTGGCAAAAAGACGGTCTGAAGTGTGGGTACATTGGTACACCCGCAGGTTAAATCTATTCGAATAGCCTCGCCCTAGGTTATGGACATGCTTGTAAGGTCGTGCAAGAACTAGACTACAACTTTTAATTAAAACTTGATGGGTTGGTATGAATGGATGTTCATACTATTGTTGTGGTGACTATTGGGTTAGTCACTTCGTGTTGTCTTTATTATTGTTATTATTATTGTATCATTATTATTTCAACAATTGCAAACAGTTTGTCAAATTGCTTTGAATCTATTACATTATTGCAAATGAAAACTTGCTTTATGCTAAAAGTAAGTCCAGAGCCCTCCACTTAAATAAATCTTGCATATAGTTAATTATAGGTCTGTTATCCTTACACGTCGCTTCTTATGAGTACATCATTGTACTCGCTTTTGCTTAATGTTTATGTTGCAGAGGAAGAAGGTGAGCTCCAAGGGCTTCCTTTTGTGAGTTGTGCTACTGGTTTGACGACTAGCTTGGCGGCCGGTTGGTTGCCTTGTGGGTAAAGGCACACTAATTGGCTCTTTTGTTTATCGCCATCTTATGGCACTTTGGCTTCATTGTCTAATTGTTATTTAGTTGTTATTTGGCCGTTGGCCCTTGTTGTAATAAATCTCTATTATGTATGTCTTTTATCGTTGTGCTTTGGTTCTATGCGATTGAATAGAATTGATGCATAACTTTGTAAAATGGTGTATGTACAGCACTTCTGAGATGTACATATTTTCCCGTGACACGGGATATTTTATTTGTGATGCTAAACTAAGCATTACAAGTTAAATACCCCGGGGTCTCACAATCTCATGAACAATCAAAGTTTTCTCTTTGACCTCAGCATGAAGAGTTCCCACTTCGGCATGAAGAGTTCTCACTTCGGTTTGAAGAGCCCTTGTTTCGACTTCTTTTTCTGAAAAAGAACAAGAAGTTAGGAAGGTAAAGATCAAAATCATAAGCAGTTGTAACTTCAAGGACGTATTGTTTATTTCTTCCTACAACTGTTGGGTCGCAGAGTTGGCCTCCTGAAGCTTCTTCAGAAGGTTATGTACTTCTTCCGTTAGCTTTTTTGTCTCGGCTTTTTCATAGTCGAGCGAATCAGTTAGGATCTTTTCGTCACTCTTGAACCTACAAAGGTTAAGGGTAGACATGAATACAGAGGCAAGTGGTCGTAAGTTATTCTACGATCATCCTCATAGTCGTAAGATTTCCTACAACAATCTTTTGGTCATAAGTACTTCAGCGACCAGTACCTAGCTGTGAGTTTTTCCATGACAAGCTTCTGACCATGGCATGCGGCTCTGGGTTGCGGTTGAGAGGGCGAACCCGGGGTGCCTTTTATAGGGGCCGGGAGGGGCTAGGGCGACGTACGGTGGCGGAACCCTAAAAGAGTCCGATACGAGCACGCGGGGAAAACGGAGATAGAGACGGAAACGAGATACGATTTTGATCCGGAAGGATGCGGGGAGATTGGGGATAAGATTCTACGCGTTTTCTAGAAGGGGTTCAAAAGGAAAGGAGGCGCTGTCGTACGAGCTTGAAGCTCTTACCATGGCAGCGGTGAGCGCCGCACGCGAGGACGGCCGGGCGCGAGCGCGGCGTTCGACGTGTGGGGCCCACACGCGGCCGGTGTGCGACGCCAGCGCCACCGGGCTCGGCGCGAAATGGGCCGGAACAACGAAGAGATGGGCCAGAGGAAAGGAATTCTGCCCGAAGGGTTTTCTGAGATTTTAATAGCTTTTCTATTTTAGAAAATACCATAAATTCAAATAAGCAATAGAAAATAGCAAATGAACTCAGAAAAATTCTAGAAAAATCTAGAAAATATATCTGAGCACATAGAACCCAAATAAAATAGTTTTGACTATTGTTCATATTGGGATTATTCACATTAAAGGTATTTGATTGTAAAGTTCAATATTAAGCTTTTGAATTAAATTCAAATAAAACCAAATGGTGACTTTTCCCTACTAACTATTAAAAGATTTTTAAACTCAGAAAATTGGGATGTTACATTTATCTAGTACATTTACGATTAATGTAATTCGAAAAATGCTCATATTTTCAATAGAGATTACTGATCGAAAGGTTCTTAAGAAAATTTTGATCGCTTTACGTAAAGTTATGAGTATATTGTCGCTGCAGCTTGAGGAGTCGAAGGATTTGGCGACCATATCAGGCAACAACTAATGAGTTCATTAGAATCTCTTGAAGAGAGGAAGCTTCGGCGTGCAGGGAGTTCTGTTGAAAGCGCCTTTCAATCAAAGCTGAGTTTCAAATCCTACTATTCAATAAATAGTGGAAATTATCAAAGAAAAGGTGATCCAAAGAAAGATTGGCGAGGAAAGCTTACTGACGATAAAAGAGAAAAAAGGCACGACTAGTTCTAAATTTTGGTGTGCTATTTGCAAAAAGTCCACTCACACTACAGATAGATGCTAGAAGAAGATGACTTGCAATAAATGCAAAAGATAAGGACACATTGCCAAATATTATAGAACCCGAGATAACAATGAGCAAATTTTTCTAAGAAGAGAAAATTTAAAAGGGTAGTTTATTCTTGCCAAATTGCTCAATATGAAAAGAAGATACTTGGATTGTGGACAGTGGTTGCACAAACCATGTCTTTCAATCAGGATATATTTCAAGATGTTGACTCATCATATCAGGCTAATCAGAATGTTTATATCCTCGATAAGATGGCACCATTCAACTAAAACTAGAAAATCAGCACAACACACACACACATAAATTGAGCTAAGTTCTTCCAGATTCCGTAAGCGTGGTAGTAGCTAGCCTGGGCAAAGTAGCACCTCCAATTTTCTTTAATATCATTAGGACCAAAGTATCAAAGATGGGATATATAGCCTATATGATAATTAACCATATCACTCTATCTTCCGGGAGATCTGAGCCTGTGGTAGTGCCCCTGAAATTTCTGATAAAGCCTTGTCCAGGTGACTGACATCATCATTTTGCTGGTGCTTGATTTCTATGGACTTCAGGTTCCCGCACGGGAAAGGTGTTGAGATACGACATTTGGAAGATGTCCTCTTCGACTTGGCCTTTCCTCTCTTCCTCCTCAAGCTACCTAAAACTGTTGATTGACAGTACACAGGCTTCATATTAGATGGTAAACCAAAACACAGGAGCTATCCTAAACAATCCTGTTTAACATGGACGAAAAGATACAATTAATACGGCGTACATACCTTGCAATGGTGCAATCTAAGCTTCTCCAAATTAGGGGTGTTCAGAAGGATGCTCCTCAACGCCTGGCAGCTGTCTCCAACATCACAGTCGTTGAGAAGCAAGGTTCTCAAGTTATGGAACATTGGGAATTTAGGATTCCTCGTCTAGCAATGCCTGAAATATAGGAACCAGGAAAATTTCAGTTGTGCATATAGTGCATGCAGACTACTGGATTGCCTACTGGCTCTAGGTATGAGTATGAAGCAGTTCTTTCATGTCGTTTTAGTTACGCATTTTAGTTAAGAATGAATTTGAGAATTGCTGTACCACTGTCGTGAACCCCGACAGGTCTAGATTTCTGACATTGGGGAGGTGGGTGAGGAAGTTGCACATGGATTTCAAGAAATCAAGCTTGCTTTTCTTCTCCCGTCGGTTCAACTGGAACTGGGCGTGGTCCGTGTCCGTTATACGGATCGACGCTTCGACGAGCGATACCATCTCCTCGTTTTCTGGAGTGACGACTGTATTGCCTTGCGTGCTGCCGAACGGGAGGACGAGGCGCAGGGAGGCGAGGCGAGGAGCCGCGAGGACCACAACGACAGAGGCGAGGCGGCCGACGACGGCGAGGCTCTTGAGCGTGGGAGAGGCGATGGTGCGGAACCCGTGCATGCACCTCTCGATGTGCAGGTCCTCGAGGACCGGGAACTGGGCGCCGAGCTGCTCCCCGAAGTCGAACCTTAGGGACACCCCGAAGAGGCGCAGCTTCGTGAGGCGGTCGGTGCCGGTGCCGGTGCCGGAGCCCAAGCTCAGGTAGGGGGACGACCGGTTGCCAATAGCGACGCGGGCGTGGTGGATGTCGACCGCCACGGGGCGGCGCCTGAGGCCGCGGCGGATCCACCTGTCGATGGTGGTGTGCTTGCACTCGTCGGCCAAGTGCAGGAGGAACGCATCCAGCGGCGGCGCCCCGGGGAACGACGCCAACATGTTGTCGGCGAAGTCCTCGAAGCTCTCCCACTGCCGCTGGCGCTCGGCTTGCTTCGCCACCCAGTCGACCGACGCGCCCGCGGCCGGCGCGGGGGCGGCGCGAAACTCCCGCTGGTCGATGTCGACGCAGGGCACGGAGCGCCAGAGGTGCCTCCACCGCCGCGACAGCGCGCTCGTCTGCACGGCCTGCCGGGACCCGACGAGCGAGAGGATGTCGTGCAGGAGGGAGTCCGGTAAGTTGCCCAGCCGGTCCCGATCCGCGACGGCGCGGGCGCGCTTGCGGGAGGAGGCCGCCGTCTCCGTCTCCATGGGGTCGTGGGGATCGTGTATTCGTATCTTGTCTTATGGTATGTTGTAAGTCTAGCCCTAGAACATTGGCTAGCCCTTCACCGTGGTGCCGACCAAGCGAATCCGGATGGATTCCGTCACCGTGCGGGGAGTGTGGGTAGAGAGGCCGTGTGCCGCGCCGTCTCGATCTCCCGCACGTGCACGGGGTGTCATGCACCGTGTCTCTTGCATCGTTGGATCGGGACCTGCCGGCGTGGTGGCGCCGGACTCACAAGAGTTCGCGGCGCCGGCGCAAGCCTTCAGCCTTGGGTCGAACCGATCGCACTGACCTGGATGGCTTGCGGTTTTCAGCTCTCCATATCACGCGTTGGCCCGAGCCTTGGTCGGGCTGGGGTTTGTGCCGGTCCTGCCTGTCAGTGATTCCTTTGCTTTGCTTGGGAGCATATCTCATTGGCTTTTCAGGTTGATCTTTTTATTTAACATTTTTTTCATGGCCAAAATGATTTTTTTTTTGGCTCGGAGCTAGATCTACCGCTTGGCTCGGAGCTAAAGATAAGTTAAAAGAGAAGTTATTAATAAAAATAAATTAAATAAGAATTAAATAATAAAATTTCTCTTGCAGGTTGCACCCAACCATGAGGTTGCAAGTGTTAAAAATGAGGGCAATATTTTAATTCCAAATTTTATTAGAAGGCAAATATTGCAAAAGACTAATGATGCATAAAACAAGATCGCTAGCGCATAACTCATTGTACTTCACAATATATGAAAACCGGGATGTAAACAAGTCTATCAATCACACAAGAGACTTACTGATGGGTCCGATGAAGAGCAGAAGCGCGCAGAGTTGATGCAAAGCGTAAACGAGATGTCGCAGCGCAGACAAGCGGTCGCGCAGATGCGCTGCCTCAGAACCTTATTGCCGCCTCGCAAGTCTCCACGGCAAAGAACGGTTCGAGATACCGCTTCCTTCTTCACGGTGCACGCGAGAAGAAGAGCTCAGCAGGTTCGCACTAGCGCAGCATGTCAAGACGCATTAGAAGGAAGAAGAAATGGAGGCTATTCTTGTACTCACTATGCAATCGGACGCCTCCGCATATATAGATGCGCATCGTAATCGACAGATTATGTACCATTTACCCATCGGTAATCGACACACTTAACCACCCATTTACCCATCGGTAATCGCCACACTTAACCACCTTTTACCCATCGTAATCGTTACACTTAACCAGCCATTTACCCACCGTAATCGTCGTCATCATCACTCAATAAAGCTCGAATTTAAACATTTGAATCTCATTCAAACAGAGAGAGATGCATGGTTCGAAGAAAATAAGGTGGACTTGGTCGCCAAATGGCGTGCACGCCACGGCACGGCCGCGTCGCAAGTCACAAGTCACGCGATTTTCACGCGAAAATACGCGAACGCGCCGCGCGCAAGGCGCAGGCAGTGTGTGTTTAGCCGAGCCTCCTCATGCCATCCTCATCCATCCATGTGTTACATGTTTCAAGGAGTGACAAGGACTCCACCTTATATGTTGGTCACTTCCACCTTGCCTTAGCAATATGGTACTAACCCATAAATGCTTTGGAATTATAGAAAATGGGCCTCACTCATATGGGCCAATTTCTAACAATCCCCACCAATTCCAAAGCAAGAAGCAAAAGGATATCAAAGATATTGTGTCAAGTATCATTAATATACCGCCTTTTAGTGTAAGTCCCGTCTGGTTGAACTTGCACCTAGAATGACAAGATTCATCTTCTCACACACCGATGAATGGACCATGCCTTGAATTCACAGCTTTTTGTGATTAGATTTCACTTGAAATCTCAATCGATACTAGGTTGTCAAAGAACCGCGCTAAACGGAGCGTTATTTGGTCATGCTCCTTATCTGCTCATGAGCTTTCTAGAGAATGCCCTATTCTCGTGAATCTGCACCTCACGGCTTGGGCTCAAGTAGGTATATTCTTTCTAGAGATGTTGCAGATACCGAACATCCCTTAAAAATTTCAGACGGCAATTTACGGCTAAATCCACTTCAATCGTGGGAACAAGATTACAGATTTGATTAAGCCTGTGTTGAGTAGAGATTTGGTGTAGGGATAGCAAGTAAAAGGGTTCTTGCTGGGTGACCAATGAACTACTTCCTCCGCTTCATGTATTTGTTTATGGTCTTAGAGTATCCGTTTCAATATATTTGTCCATTGAGGAAATTTAGAAAGTAGTTATTGCATTCTTTGGCACTCTATACTCTTAGTTAAATGCTTTGAAAGAGTTTAAGTGATTTTGTTATGTCATTTAATTGGGGTATATATAGTCACGTCTCATTAACTATTTTTTAGCATTAGTGTTTTCTTTTATCTGTGCGCATAGTATGCTATAGACAAATATAGCGAAATGGAGAGAGTAGTATTGTTCCGCAGATGGGGATGTATAATTTGCTAGACACGTTGCAAGTGTTTTTTTTAAAACACTTTGATTTTTATTAATAATAACTTAAGTAAAGTACATGAGTACCCAACTTTTACATTGAATATTCTATATGAAGAACATGTTAGCATTAAGTCCATGAGTCGATGAATGTGTTGAACTTTTTTATCTTCCTCGTCGAGACTCAGATCTTGTATACACGCTGTAAGTGTTGATCATTAATGCCATGTTTAGCTTGTTGAACTTGATCTTGGTAGATGTTATGTTGCTAGCTTTCATCAATTGCGTCGTCAGTACCTCAAGTTCCCAAGAACAAACAGAATCGTGGTCAATGACATCATTGACATATTATATCTTGGCAAAATTAGCTACATGACATCACAATTTTGTATCATTGACTATTAGACACGTAAAATTTGTTTCTTTGCCGAAAGACACTACAATTTATGGCTCTTTGTTGTGGGATATTGAGATCATTAAAATAATATATCAAGCTTGGAAAGGAGAGAAGGCTCATAAATGTCCTATTTGCCCTCCATCCTCCTCCTTCCACTTTTCCTCCCTTCTCTCGCCTTGCCCACGATGACGCATCACCATGGTAGCGACGGCCAACTGTGACATCGGACGGCATGCGACCCTGTGGCTCGACTTGCTATGTGACATGACCGCTAAGGAGAAGGAGACCGAGCAGAGGCTGTCAGAATATCCTAAAAGTTTCTAAAGGCAAAATATTTAAAATATGGGATTTTTTTAAAAATGCATGTTACTCGTTATTGCCTTGAATGCATACTTCTTGGGAATTATTTGATCTCGCATTTGTTTTGCCGACACGGTGGTAAATACAAAACCCTAAATACGAAAAATCCTAGAAACATAAATTGTAAAAGCAAAAGAATCTGATACAAGCAAATCGTCATAACAAAATTAACCTAAAGTATTGCTTTGAAATATTACATAAAATGTAAACCTTAAAATCAAGACCTATTCAAGCCTAATTCTCCAATGTACAAAAGCCCAATTAGAATTTTTAGAAAATATCGATTATATCTCGCTATCGCATGAGAATTTTCTTAGCTAAAATCACCACATTTCCCAAGCTTTTCCTCCCTATTCTTTTCCTTATTTATCGTCTCTGCCAAAACCATGTTGCAACCGCACCATCACCTTTGGCCAACCAAAGATACCAATTTTCTTCCTCCCGATTGCATCACCACCGCTGCTCCTCAGAGCGACATGCTCTAGCACATGAGCCACGTGGCACCATGCAACAACGCGCTGTCGCCGCTATCATCGCGCACTCCGCGTCATTACCCCAAGGGGTAATCACACTTAGGCATACGGATTACTATTCGCTTGCTCGTAGAACACCGCTTCAACGAATAGTAAGCCTTACCGCAGTCAACGCAAAGAAACATGATGAACCCGGGTCCGATTGTTGGCCCGATCTTTCGATGAAAACGATAAGTTCGGTAGGGCGCCGCCAACTCACGATCCTCGCTACGAACACGCAAGGCTCAAACAACGCAATCGCCGAATCGATTGACAAGTCGTTATCAACCGCGCACTAATACCGGATGACTCGACCACGAAGGTCGATTCTCGCATACACCAAGAAGCACGCGAGAAAAGATAAAGCAACTGAAATTACAAATAGGAATTGAAATATTGAATTGAGTTGGGATTTTGAAGCGGTATTATGGTTGGTCTAGTCGACACAAGCCAATACACGGTTGCAACAAGGCTAACTTTAACTAAACAAAATCCAAGGAAACTAGAGGGGTGTGGCCTCCTTATATAGGGTTGGAAGAGCCAAAAATCTAAAAGAAATAATGGGGTGGGACTAAACTGTGGATACTGTTCACATGAACAGAACCTCACCCCTGTGGGTCGCAGCAGATGGGCCAAGTTCAAGATGATTACAAAGCCTCGATTGGCCCAAACAAGTGATATGACGCCTTATTTTGATGATTGCGATCAGTCTAGAAGGAATTTGAGGTGAGGCCGGATCCGTTGAAAAGAGGACGAAATAAGATTTTAATCAAGTACTTGTGGACCTCCAACGGACTCAGATGTGAAAGTTATGCCTGCTTTAAGTTGGTGTTGTCGCTGATTTCGAGGTCGAATCGATTCCAAAAGGTCCACTGAATCGCTTGCTTGTCTTGGACCAAAAGTGACATGGTGCTGCACACACACACACACACACACACACACACACACACACACACACACACATATATATATATATATATATATATATATATATATATATATATATATATATCATCATTAGTAGCATCATATAGTTCATATAATATAAAGACGCCCTAAAAACAAGCTCACCTGATAATTTAAGTGAAGCGCATTTAGCTCTTATATTTGGAATAGTAAGCATAGCAAATATGGTTGTATCCATAGGGCCATGTCCTCATCATCCTCCCTTTCTTGAAAACAAAGCCGCCCTCGGCTTTTGATAAGTCAAAATAGGTAACAAAGAAACCAAAGTGTATACATGGTATATGTATATGTCATCTGCTTTAATGGTTCTTCGTTGTTGCACAATTAATGTTAGAAGACAAAGAATGATCATAAAAGATCATTGTATTATTAACCCAAGAGTAATCATAGATGTGAATGATCAAAACAAAAGTTCTCACACAACAATTATTGCAACTAGTTTTGCAAATGTAAGTGAAGCGCTTATGCAATTTAAATATCCAAGTTGTAAACTTGCAAGTGATAGCACATATGGCAAATCTACAACTTTTAGAATCAAACAAAATTCATCCATATAATCGATTTCAATCGCAAGAATAGAAAATTCATCTAACAATGGTGAAAAGATTTGTAAGTTCTTCCATAATTCAACATCTTCATTCAGATTGTCCATGCTAGATGGTGCAATAAAAGGTGAACACATAGGCATGAGATGAGCACTAAATTTTATTTTACTCTCATATTGAACAAGATTCAAGACACAAGAATTGTTGTCCAAAACAAGAAGTTTCAATTCATCCATGTGATTACAAGTTATGCATATGCAATATACCAAAAATTGATTGTCTACACCATAATCTCCAATTAACTTAAAACAGTAGGTGTAGGTGCTAGAAGGAGAATTTAGATATGAAATTTTAGAAACTTCCTCCATAGCACATTCTAGACTAATGGGATCATTAAGCATGATATAACACAAAGCTTTAGCAGGGATATTCTATCCAATACTTCTTATGTGTAATTAATTCAACATGTGCAAAATTATAAGAATTCGATCAAAGCACATGGTTCTGCTCAAGTCAACACAAGGAATATCAAAAGATTGCACCACTCACAACAGTATATACTCACAAGGTTGCTCTATGTCTTGTCAGAGCACTAAATCAGATTTTTGTCATTATCACCCTCATCGACATCAGAGGTACCTCAAGCTTCTCCTCTATAAGATACGCTAGATCATCGCTTATTTCTTCAAGCGCCTCGACAGATCCGAGATGGAGTAGGAGCCAAAACAATGTCAAGATTTTTAGTTACCTTATATTGCACCTCGCCAGGATCGTGGTGGAGGTACAAAACGACGTTGTAATTTCTTCTTCATCCGCTCCCATGTGTACATAAAGTGGTACTCCAGATTCGACCACCAATGTTGAACATCACCGATCAGCACGTCCCGTGCATGGTCATCTTCTCATAAGGATCAAGGTCCTGTTTTTCAAAATAGCACTCCAACATATTAACCCATATAAAGTAGTCTAACGACGCACTCTCGCCGTGAGTGGCAATATGTATGCAGTAGTTGTTTCCTTGAGTTCAAATCGCCCGTGATGACATCGAATCTACCAACTTGAACAAACTCACATTGTTAGTAGAAAATAAGGAAACTATCAACTACGGCTGGGTTTATCAAGTCACACACACTCAAACTTATACCAAGTTCTTACAAGTTCTTATCAATGCAAAGAAGGAAATGGTACAACCGGTGTCGGTTCCCGATACTCACTTGCGATTAGCCCAACGATTGCAGGAACGACACCGCCGAAAGTTAGTAGGAAGTGGAGCTTGGAAGGCTTCAATATGGTAGTAAGGATCAAGAATAATCAAATCGCTTAATGCAAGTTGAAAGATTGTTCAAAGTACTAGCCAATGTTGCTGATCTTAGCCTAATCAAAGCAAGCTAATCAAAGCCCGATGTAGAGAAGTGTATGTACGCACACGCAAGGATCAATGTGACTTGATGCAAGCAAAGAAAAGCCTCACAGCAAGTGCTGGAAGAGACGCTAGCCAACTATTCAAACTTTTATAAAGGGTACAAGATTGTTTACACGACATAGAGCACAAAAAACAGTAATATCGGTGCAATGCAAACAGCCCTCTAGATTGAGCAGAAACAATAGCTAGTCTCAAATGATGAAAAAACAAAGTTTTATATGGATTATATATAATCTTCTGAAAGGTTTCAACGAGATCTACAACTTTGCAGTTGAGGCAAACTCCAAATTCCGAAGGGAAGACTGAAGAAAATGGTAAAAAAACAGAAACCGAAAACTTGCGACGCGAATTCGGGGCCGAAGATGGCCGATTTTGGGGCACCTGGAGGGTGACTAAAGTTTTACATGGAAAAGATGTGCCTCATCATTAGCTTCGAAACGAGCACAAGAACGTCAAAAACGGACACCGTATGCAAAAGTTATGCCCGCTTTATCAATGTGTCTCTGACACTGATTCCTACTGAACTCGAAACCGCCTCGGTTTAAATTTGAAATTGCTATATCTTTCAAACCCGTGGTCCAAACTTGCTGAATTTTTTGTGGAAGCTTTTGGTTATATGTAGAAGGTCTCCATTAATTTTTATGCACTTTTCTTTTCGCTTTCTTTTCTTTTTTTTTCTCACCGCTGCTTTATTTTTGCTACTCTTTCTCCTTCTACTATTTGGCCGACCCTAGGATTTGCCGCAAGTCGCAAATAACATCAACTCTCCCAAAAGATCACAGCAATCCTCTCTTTTTTTTGGATTAACAACAATACGATTTTTCTATTTTTGGTGCGGATTAGAGGAGTTCTAACCCACGAATTTCTGTTTTAGATGCAAAAACTAAGAACCCTGAAAGAGCGATCAAGCGACGCGAAGGAAAACACGAAATGCAAACTAGTCAACGATGAACTAGACTCTAACTAAACTAGCAATTAGCAACTTGAACACGACAATACAACCAATGATTCAACGAACAAAAACTGAAAGAAAAATTACAATGGCTCAAATTGGTTCGATATGGATAATAGATGCGAAATTTTTTGGGGCAATTTTCTGGACTCTAGGTATGAAAAACAAATCTACTACTAAGGGTACTGATTTTCACCAAGAACTCAGAGTTCGATACCACCCGATGAACCCGGGTCCGATTGTTGGCCCGATCTTTCGATGAGAAAGATAAGTTCGCAGCGCCGCCAACTCTCACGATCCGCTACGAACACGCAAGGCTCAAACCACGCAATCGCGAATCGATTGGCAGTCGTTATCAACCGCGTACTAATACCTTGATGACTCGACTACGGAAGGTCGATTCTCGCATACACCAAGAAGCACGCAAGAAAAAGATAGAGTAATATGAAATTGCAAATAGGAATTAAAATATTGAATTGAGTTGGTATTTTGAAGTGGTATTATGGTTGATCTGGTCGACACAAGTCAATACACGAAGTTGCAACAATGCTAACTTTTAACTAAACAAAATTCAAGAAAACTAGAGGGGGTGTGGCCTCCTTATATAGGGGAGGAAGAGCCACAAATCTAAAAGAATTAGTGGGGTGGGACTAAAACTCATGGTACTGTTCACATGAACAGTAACCACGCCCCCAGGTGGGCCGCCGGCAGATGGGCCAAGTTCAGTATGATTACAAAGCCCAGATTGGCCCAAACAAGTGATATGACGCCTTATTTTGATGATTGCGATCAGTCCGGAAGGAATTTGAGGTGAGGCCGAATCCGCTGGAAAGAGGACGAAATAAGCTTTTAATCAAGTACTTGTGGACCTCCAACGGACTCAGATGTGAAAGTTATGCATGTTTTGTTGGTGTTGTCGATCGATTCCGAGGCCGAATCGATTCCAAAACAGTCCACTTCGAACGACTTGCTTGTCTTGGACCAAAAGTAATATGGTGTTGCACATATATATTTCATCATTAGGTAGCATCATATAGTTCATATAATATAAAGACACTCCTAAAAACAAGCTCACCTGATAATTTAAGTGAAGTGTACGAGCTCTTATATTTGGAATAGTAAGCATAGCAAATATGGTTGCATACATAAGGGTCATGTCCTCATCAAAATAATAAGATAGAAACTGCACTTTATTAACATTACAGCAGTTAGCCACACAAGGCTATAGTCTTCCTTACAGGTAGCAATTTACAGCTTGCCAAAAGGAACTAATTCCCTTCGTCACCGCCTTGATCCACTGGGCCGCCTACTCGTCCCATGCGTCGAAGATGGCACCCATCTCGCCTCGTCCCCGTAGTGCGCACTCTGCCTCAAAGGACATCTACTGCACTGCAGAAACCCCCATCCCACTCGGGATACCTCCCGGCCAGACTAGGATCTAAGCAAGGGGAGAGATAGCAAAAGTGAGTACTAGTGTACTCAGCAAGCATTAATAGCAAAAAATGCACTGGATGGCTCATCTTTTGCCGGTTATTACATTTTCTAATCATCTCTCGCCTGAAAATAATTAACTCAACAAAACATTAGGTGGCCGCTTTAATTCGTAAGAGACTACTTGTCACCGAATAGAGGAAAGACCCTAAGCGGTTCCCGTAAGCTCCAATCCAGGAGACAGACATGAATTTATGATTTTGTATAGCACTACGCAGGCTTGTACCACTTTACCTATAACTATTATGGACTCGCTGTGCTAGGTTCCCCAACATTTCCTTTGATGCGGTTCGAGTTCATAATACGTAACGCTTTCCAAGTTACGTGATTAGGTCTCCACTCATTATTTTTCGCCGTGTCCCGAGCGCACTCGCCCTCCACCGAAGTTCCAATAATGTTGGTTGGGGCGCCCATCTCTCCCGTGCCCCAACACTCCACCTGTTGCGCTATTGTAACGCCTTGGACGCCCTTAGTTCCGGACTTATCCTACCGGCCCCTGAGATCCTCATCCCTACACAACCCATGCAATATTACTTACCCGATGTGGAGAGGATAAATCACGTAACAAGGTAGCATTTTCTGCCCGCCGAAACGGGAAAATGGTTGGCACTAAATTACGGCCTCTGATCCGGGTGAGAGTTTTGTTGGTCCTTATATACTAACCATATGTAAAGGGATCCCACCTCTTACCATATCATCATCTTTTTCTCATCTCCTCCCCTGCCTGGCCCCCCTTTACCAGCCACAATATTAACTCTTTTCTCATCTTTCTTACCTTTCATCTTCATTTGATTTATTCGATTTGGTTTTGAGACATAGTTTTGATGCAATATATAAATATATATGAGACAACAATATACAGTTTACATTTAATATAGCTATATTTATGTTGAAAAGAATAGCTTTCCTTTAAAATGGTAGCAAAGATCGTTGGCGAAGAATTATGTATCAACTACTCCTGTCGGCGCTGGTTCGCCTGCTGCAATTACGCGACGAAGCGAGATAATAATACACAAATACTTAGTTGATTTTTGGATGATATTAAGAGTACATAAGTTAGTGCAATTTAATTTAACAACATTTTTCAGTCCTCACTAAGTTAGCAATCCCCAAGTTAATTAACCTAGTCTACCAAGACTAGGGTATGCAGAGTCAAAACTAAAGCTTACACACAAAAATGAACTACTACTCATGCTTGCATTTTATTAAATCTATCAATTTTGTTTACACAAACTCCTAATTCCTATTTCTTTAACCCTACTCCCTTCTCTCTCTCTCTCTCTCTCTCTCTCTCTCTCTCTCTTAACCTCTCATCTCCCTGTGCCAGCCGCAAGCCCCAGCCAAATCCCCTACTTCCTCTCAAATCCCTAACTCTCTCTCTTCTCCACTACCATCGCCGCTTGTTTCTCGCCGCCACGACCGCCGCGCCGCCTCCTCGTGGCGCCCCACCGCCACTAGCTCCTCGTTGATCGCTCCACCGCCGGCCGCGCTTCGCCAGCCCTCGCGCCCACGCCTCTTCTTCCGGGCACCTACGGCCAGCCCCTATGGCTCTCCTCCTCTCTCTCGCGGGCGAAGGCCGCTGCCGCCGAGTCGGCTCGGCGCTCATGGCGCCGCCGCCCTACCACCGGATCTGGGTTCCCATGGCACCACCACGTGCTCCTCTCTCGCGCCCGCCCGAAGCGCTAGTGCACCCGGCCGGCTCTCGGTGCCGATGGCTCGCCCGCCGCTCTGCTCCTAGCCCCTTCTCTCCTCTCTCCATGGTTGGCCTCCGCCGCTAGCCCGCAGCTCGCCATACCTCCTGGCCGCTTCCCTTCCTTTCTTTTCTAGTTACATTTTGTTATTCTTTGATGTTACTGATGTTGGTTGGTTTAGCTTTTGATGACAAAAGGTTGATGCATGCTAGATGTACTCGAATGCAAGTGCTACTGGTGGATCGGTTGTGGTTAGCACTGAGGTATTACCCCCTTTTCTCTCTACTCACCGACCCTTGCTCAGAATGCGATGAATCGAGAGCTAGATATTGATGCCACTGAGATCTGGTGATATTGTGAAAGATGAGGATGTGTAGTGCATACTGAGGTGTAGCTGAGGTTACCTCAAGTTGGGTTCGGGATGGGAAGGTGCGGTAGCGCGGCTGGCCTCGAGCTAGTGCTCCTTCGCCGCCTCGCGCCGGTTCCGGTGGGCCTTCTGCTCACTTGCGGTGCAAAGCCGCTACCACGGCGCCGCCTTTGCTCGGGTGCTCACTTGCGCAAAGCGCCACGCATCGCCTCTTGCTCTCGGTTCTCACTTGCGGTTCGAAGTTACCGCTTGTCGCCGGCCCTTCTGGCCTCTCTTCTCCGGACTTCTGCCTCCTTGTGGTTGCCTTCTGCTGAATGGGAGTGTACTAATAAAACACATCCACGGGTCACATTAGAACATGAATAAAGACTCGATCAAGCATGAATAAATGTTTAGGGAAACATAGCAAGATAATAAGTCTAAAACAACACCAAACCAAGAGGTCCAAAACCTTGGAACAAAATGCATCAGCCCAAAGCATTCACCTAAGCTTATTCAATTTCTAACATATCCTAAAAGTAGTCCAAAGAATAATGAATCAAATGGTTTTCATGGCAAATAATTATATGTCCAAGTATAAAACTATTCCATGTGCTCTAGTCCTCCCCATCGTGGCGCCTCGATTCACCTAAAGACAACAAAGAGCAAGGGTGAGTCCACGACTCAAGAAATACATCAATATACAACGAGCAATGATAAATCAATAGTATTCAATAACTTCATTATCATCACATGTCCTGCTATTAATATTCTCATGTCATTCTCTTCTCTTTGTTTTCACATACATTCAACTCATATCTCCATGCAACCCTACTCTACATGTCCACATGCACTTCTTTCACAGATATCAGATAGCATGAGTGAACGCCGCGATAACGTTCATTCTCAAGCCCGCCCTCCTCGAGGATCGGGATCTCTCCACTCCGTGGAGTTGTGATCAATCATGATCACCGCTCATATGCAAATATGCTTATGAATGCAAAGATGCATAATTTCATCATATTCGACAATATCCAACTTTTCTCATATCCAAGATCATGACATATTCATAACCATTCCATTGCTTGCAAAGCTAAATAAAAATAAAAGCACAACAATAATGGTGATGAAAGATAAAGAAATACATGATCAATCATTGATCGCTGCTCACCATGCACTTGCCTTTACTAGTTGCACGCACGGCCCGACTAGAAGATGGCAACAAGCACGACGCCTCCTACAATAGACACTCAAATTTCAATACAAGCTAAAACATCACAAGAACAATAGCTAATTGACATCGCTCCTACATCTAATTAATCTCGATTCAAATCTCTAATTAAATCTCTCTATCTACTATTCAAGGCAAAGATGCACCCAAACAAAACAAGGTTACACTTCTAAATAATTTCTAGTGCTAGTTGCTCTTCTACCACTACAAGCATACAAAGCATGTGTGGCCAAATTAGTTAATTACTAATTAGCACTATCTAATTTATCTCTCTTCTTTACTAATCCAATTAAATAATCAAAGTAGTGCATGCATGCATCTCCAATTAAATATTATCCATTAACTATTCAAGTACTAACTAGCACTATTAGTTAATCTCTACCCAACTAGTCCATTGTCACGCATTTGTGCAAAGACTAGTTAACTATTGCCTCACTTTTACTTGTTAAAGCATGCATGCATAGGAATCTTGCTCTACTAGTTGATGACTAGCACTAGCACCAAACCGAAAGTTAACACAGTGTCTGTCCAAAGATGCATGCAATTTAATTAACTAGCACGTTAGCACTATCTAGTAGTAACCTATCCGCCCCTTATCGCCAATCGTGACGCTTGCATGCACCAAAGACAAAACCAAATAATTACTATTGCCTCTATTACCTCTCGCAAGAACGCCGCAGCAGTTAAGATTGGAAACGAAAGCAAAGACGAGAGACGAGGACACGTGAGCCGTGATGCACTCACGCACGCTAGCGACGCCCCGGCCGAAACAAAGAAAGTCGTGGCGTATGGACGACGCGCGGATAGGAGGACGGCGCCCACACGGCAGCCAGGAGCTCGACCACGAGGCCACGCCGGTAGCAAACGGAAAGAAAAAGAAAACGACGATCGCTCTCGACGCAAAAGCGATCGCAGATGATGCGCACTCGGAAAAAGAAAGGAAGAACCGCTAGGGTTTTTTTGCATCCACTTTCTCACGATCCTTTAACTCGGCTCGCACTTTAACCTCCTTAAAACTCCAAAATATCCTATTTTCACGCATCCCCTTCGCCTAATTACACTTAGGCCCTTAAAGTTAATTTCGTGATATTACATTCTACCCCTAAACTGAATTTGACCCCGAATTCTACTACTGCTCTACTCAAAGAACAACCACACCGAAATAAAACAACAAATCACACGCACTCGACGTGAACAACTCCGGATATTGCTCGCGCATGCAGACTCCAACTCCCAAGTCGCTTCTCTCTGGCTCGAGCAAGGCCCACAAAGACCTTGACGTATACCAACGCCTTGTGCCTCAAAGACTCGCCCGACCTCTCTAGAATACGACCGACGTGACTCAATTGTGAGGTCTTGCTCAATAGTCGCGCTCCAACGAAATCTCATGCTCGGTCTCAAAACTTCTCAACATCGATATGTGAAACACATTAGAACTCCGCGCATGGACTCGTGAAGGTCCAAGCGGTAAGCCAATTTTCCACCTTGCAATAATCGAATGGTCCAACGCACTCGCTAAGCTTCCTTTGGTACCAAACCGACAATGCCTTTGGTGGAGACACTCAAGAGCACCCGATCACCCACCGAAACTCAAGTCACGCCTCACATCTCGCATAGCTTTTCCGTTGGCTCGAGCCGCTAGCGATTCTCGCTCACTATGGCCACGCGCCAACGGCCTTCTCAATCCAAACCGACTTAAATCGCTTTCACCCATCGATCCCAACAAAGTGGCGATCAGACTACTTCGCATGTAACCTCAATGGCGCGCTCTAATATCGAATGGTAACTATTATTATAAGCAAACTCGCAAGTGGCAATCGATCCTCCCAACTACCATTCCAAGACAAAACACAAGTCCGCAACATATCCTCCAAGGTCCGAATAGTGCGCCTGACCGCCCATCTGTCTCAGGTGAAACGCCGACTAAGACGGTTGCAGCCTAACGACTCGCAAACTCTCCCGTAACTTGAGACAAACTTCGCCTCGCTGTAAATGATAGTCTTGGCACACCATGCGCCTCACTATTTCACGACGTAAATAGGAGCTAGTTCGCCACGAACTTGTTGTGCGAATAGGAATAAAGTGCGCAGATTTGTCAAACGATCCACCACTACCCAAATCGCATCCTTCCTCGCGCGAACGAGGTAACGCAACCACAAAGTCCATAGAGATATCATCCCAAGGCCACTGGGAACCTCCAAAGGTCGCAATAATCCCGCAGACGCTTATGCTCGCTTTCACTTGCCGACAAACACCACAAGAAGCCACATAATTAGCAATGTCCACCTTCATCCTTTTCCACCGTAAATTTTGTTTCAGATCTCGATACATCTTAGTCTCACCAGATGAATAAAGGTATGGAGGCGATGAGCCTCCTCAAGATGTCATCCTTGACTTTCGCTTTTGTGGCACACAAAGGCGGCCTTTAAACCGCAAAGCACCAGATTCATCCATGCTGAAATCTCCCTTTGCCCTCATCCGCACGCTTCTCGATCTCCTGTAATAACCGGTCACTCACAGCCTCCAGACACGGCCCGAATAGCTGACTCAAGGATCAACCGCCTCAACATGTGCGTGGCCCGATAGCAATAGGATATCCCCATGTGATCAAAATCAGCAATGAGGCAATCTAGAGTAGTGAGTCGCCATACTAAGAGCATCAAGAACAACATTGGCCTTGCCCTGATGATACCGAATAGTAAGATCATAATCCTTGATCAATTCCAACCACCTCCTTTGCCTCAAATTCAGATCCTTCTGAGTGAATATATACTTGAGACTCTTATGATCTGTGAAAATATCACAGACTCACCGAGAGATAATGCCTCCAAATCTTGAGAGCAAAGACAATCGCAGCCAACCCCAAGTCATGAGTGGATAATTCCGCTCGCTTCTTAATCGCTCGACGCATAAGCAATCACCTTACCATCTTGCATAAGCACACACCAAGACCCACTCGAGATGCATCCGAAAAGATCGTGAAACGCTCCTCGCTCAGAAGAGTGAGAATAGGAGAAGTCACCAACCTCTCCTTCAAAGTGCCAAATCAGGCCACACTCATCACCCACCGAATTCACACCTTTCTGAGTAAGCTGACATAGCTTAAGGATGATAGAGAAATCCTGCATAAAAACGCTCGATAGTAACCAACACCAAACTCCAAGAAATTCTCACCTCCTTCACATTAGCTCGCCTTCTTCCAATCCACCACTGAGAGACCTTCTCTCATAGATCAATGAATGCCCCGAGGATTTATCACATGACCCGTAAAACCCACTTCAAATCCAGAACTCACATTTCTTCAACTTGGCATAGAACTTGTGCTCCTCAAAGTCTCTCAATACTAGCCTCAAGTGACGCTCATGATCCTCATTGGTCTGGAATAGATAAGAATATCATCAATGAACACCACCACGAAGTCATCTAGATACTCATGCAACATACTGCTCATGGTCTCCATAAAACAAGTGAAGTATTAGTCAAACCCAAAAGACATAACTTTGTATTCATAATGCCCATACCGTGGAGAAAGTCAGCTTTCTACATCTTGCTCACGACACTGATTTGATTATACCCTCGACTCGAGATCAATCTTGGAGAACACCGAAAGCTTCCATTCAACCGATCAAACAAGTCCTCAATGCGCGGGCAATGGATATTTGTTCTGATCGTGGATCGCATTAAGCGCACGATAGCATCAACACACATGCGCCAACCGCCATCCTTCTTCTCTCTGAATAGAACAGAGCTCCCATGGCATGAAACACTACGCCTAATCAAACCTTTAGCCAACAAATCGCCCAATCGCTTCTTCAACTCATCCCAAACTACGACGTGTTAGTCGATATGGAGACAACGTAGATGGGCCGAGTGCTCTGAATAAGATCAATGCGAATTCCACGCCTCGCGTAGGCATGCCCTAAGCTCACGGAATACATCCGGATAATCACTAACCACCGAAATCTTCTCAATCCGCGGCCACACGCTTGCTTCCGCAAGAGCTAAGAGAAGTCCAAGCCACCGCACGTTGATTCGAAACAATCCGCCAACACCGAAGAGAGCGCGGAGGCGCACTCCTCAAAGGTCAAAGTCTCCCGTGACGGAGTCCGCACGCAGACCGCCCTCATGTAAATGTGATATCACGCCTCAGAAGAGTGAAGCCAATCCATGCTCAAGATAACATCGAAAGGTACTCCAACAATGACCATCACCGCCGTGAACTTCTCCCCCATCGGACAGCAATAGAGCACCCAGACTGTACTTGTGGAGGCCTGTAATGATACCCCGTGAGAACTAACCAACACCGATCGAGAAATCAATCGATACATAGGTTTGCCTTCCTAGCAAACAACACTTCGCCGAAACAAACTAATAGGTAGCCCCCGAATCAAAAAGGACTAAAGCATCAAACGAATCCACATGCAAAGTAATTGCCACCACGCCAGACGCCCCGCGACTCGCGGTAGGCATGGCGCGACACCTGTGTGGTGCCACGGTGAAAGAAGACGGTGCCTGCATGGCGAGAGCCCCACCATCCGGCCGTGGGGTGGTGTAGGTAAAGCCGTCGCGCACTGTAAAAGCGCGGGAGGCGCGCGCCGCCAGAGTACCCAACCGGAGGCGCTCCGCCGGCGAAGTGGGGCATGTATGAGCGTCCATCATCCGGACAGATCTCGAACGGGACCCATCAAGAAGAAGCCGCACAAAGCCTCACTTGATCACACTAGCGGGTTCTCGCGAACACACCCGCGCTTCCAGTGACCGGTGCCGCCACACCGACGGCAATCTCCCGCCCAAGAGCACTCGCCAATGCCAAGCGTCCATCACCACACTTTAGCTAGCATGCCCGCGCCCGGGACAGACGGAGCCGGAGTACCTGCAAAGAACGAGGCGCCGAGGAAGAAAGTTTGCCTCGATCGCTAGGGACTTTGAGAACCGTGTGTCCTCCTTTAAACTTCTGAAAGCAAAGTCACGAATGCACCCACTCCTCACCAAAGCTCCTCTTCCTCGTCACCACTGTAAGCAATAAGTCCACTAGAGGCTCGTGTCCCTAGTAGTGAGCCGCATCTCCAACTCCATACTTCTCTCGGCTTGCTCCACAAACAGTAGCTGAAGTCGCCAGAGTGGAGTGGCTCCCAACACGTGGTCGATATCGAGTTGAGACCTCGACGGAACCTCTTGGCCTTTCGAAGATCATCGCTCACACATCAGGGACAAAGCGAACCAAGTTATTGAACTCGCACTTCATACTTAGCAATGGACCTCTTCCCCGCACAAACGCTATCAAGGCAACCTCCATCTTCTCAACAAAGGAGTAGGGGTAGAACTTTGCCTTGAATCGATCCACAAAGTCCTCCCAAGTGATCGCTCCTGAGCGGCGGCCTCGGAAGACAACACGCCGCCCCACCAAATGTCCGCTGCCCTTTAGTTGAAAGGCTACAAACGGACTCCTCTCGATGCGAGGACATCTCCAAGGCCCCAAACCGCTTTCTCCATATAGCGCAATCCACCACGGCCGCCGATCGGTGTGCTCTCACCCATCAAACGGATCCAACCTCAACCCCATCCACTCGGGTGTCATACGCACTCGTGCATGCTGGAGGAGCGACAGAGTAGCAACAGATGTCGCAGCAGACATAGGTCGCCGGCGCTCGCTGTCGGAGAGCACGGATCTCTCCCACCAACTCTCTCAACAAAGCGGTGGGGTCTCATCCCGACTTAACCGAGGCGCGGTCAACAAAGAACCCCTCCCTCGGTTCCGCTCCTCGCCATCGACTAATCGCCACAAGAGGTGGCTCCACGGGACCACGCCCGCGCTCGACTCTCCACCACGGCCCCGACCGCGCCACTACGAATTACGCCTCTCTACCTCTCAAGATAGCTATCAACCACAATCAATAACACACAATAAGTTCAAAAGTCAAGATCAAATCATGCATCAAGATACAACATAACATAAGCGTAGTTTACACTCATCCCACTCTCTAACCTATTGTGCGTTAGTGTGTCAAATTTTAAATAAGATTACCATTAGCAAATTTTAGTTGTTTTACTAACCATAAAACAATTTTTAGCAATTTTAGGTTACCTGTTGTTAATCTATTCACCACTGACCTAAAGCTCCGCTCGATACCAACCGTATACACCAAACCCAACACGGAGCGTGGAATGCCACTAAACTACCCAAACTAGATAATATTCATCAACACACTATAAAATTTCAGCAGCCAAAGCATTAATAAAACACATCCACGGGTCACATTAGAACATGAATAAAGACTCCATCAAGCATGAATAAATAAGCGAGGGAAACATAGCAAGATAATAAGTCTAAAACAACACCAAACCAAAGAGGTCCAAAACCTTGGAACAAAAACAGACTAGCCCAAAGCATTCACCTAAGCTTATTCAATTTCTAACATATCCTAAAAGTAGTCCAAAGAATAATGAATCAAATGGTTTTCATGGCAAATAATTATATGTCTCAAGTATGAAACTATTCCATGTGCTCTAGTCCATCCCCATGCTCCTTCTCAGATTCACCCAAAGACAACAAAGAGCAAGGGCGAGTCCAATGACTCAAAGAAATACATCAATATACAACGAGCAATGATAAATCAATAGTATTCAATAACTTCACTATCATCACATGTCCTGCTATTAATATTCTCATGCCATTCTCTTTCTTTGTTTTCACATACATTCAACTCATATCTCCATGCAACCCTACTCTACATGTCCACATGCACTTCTTTTCACAGATATCGGTATAGTATGAGTGAACGCCATGCACAACGCTCATTTCAAGCCCGCCTCCTCGGTGATCGGGATCTCCTCCACTCTCGTGAGTTGTGATCAATCATGATCACTCGCTCATATGCAAATATGCTTATGAATGCAAAGATGCATAATTTCATCATATTCGACAATATCCAACTTTTTCATATCCAAGATCATGACATATTCATAACCATTCCATTGCTTGTGCTTAAATAAAAATAAAAGCACAACAATAATGGTGATGAAAGATAAAGAAATACGTGATCAATCATTGATCGTTGTCTACCATGCACTTGCTTTACTAGTTGCACGCACTCCGACTCACTAGAAGATGGCAACAAGCACGACGCCTCCTACAATAGACACTCAAATTTCAATACAAGCTAAAACATCACAAGAACAATAGTTAATTGACATCGCTCCCACATCTAATTAATCTCGATTCAAATTCTAATTAAATCTCTCTCTATCTACTATTCAAGGTAGATGCACCCAAACAAAACAAGGTTACACTTCTAAATAATTTCTAGTGCTAGTTGCTCTTCTACTACCACAAGCATACAAAGCATGTGTGCCAAATTAGTTAATTACTAATTAGCACTATCTAATTTATCTCTCTTCTTTACTAATCCAATTAAATAATCAAAGTAGTGCATGCATGCATCTCCAATTAAATATTATCCATTAACTATTCAAGTACTAACTAGCACTATTAGTTAATCTCTACCCAACTAGTCCATTGTCACGCATTTGTGCAAAGACTAGTTAACTATTGCTCACTTTTACTTGTTAAAGCATGCATGCATAGGAATCTTGCTCTACTAGTTGATGACTAGCACTAGCACCAAACTGAAAGTTAACACAAAGTTGTTCCAAAGATGCATGCAATTCTAATTAACTAGTACGTTAGCACTATCTAGTAGTAACCTATCTGTCCCTTACTGCCAATCGTACGCTTGCATGCACCAAAAGACAAAACCAAATAATTACTATTGCCTCTATTACCTCTCGCAAGAACGCCGCAGCAGCAAGATTGGAAACGAACAGCAGACGAGAGACGAGGACACGTAGCCAGATGCACTCACGCAGCGGCTAGCTGACGCCCCCGGCCAAACAAAGAAAAGTCGTGGCGTATGGACGCACGCCGCGATAGGAGGACGGTGTCCACACGGCAGCAGGAGCTCGACCACGACGCTCACGCGGTAGCAGTGAAAGAAAGAAGAAAACGACATCGCGTTCGACGCAAAGCGATCGGCAGATGAGCGCACGCTAAAAAAAGAAAGGAAGAACTGCTAGGTTTTTTTTGCATCCACTTTCTCCATGATCCTTTAACTCTATCGTCACGAGTGGAGAATGAATGGTGCCGGCTTGTCTTGGGGGTGAATGGTGGGGCTTCTCCGCCTTGCTTCACTGTGGGTGAGGGTGAGCTGGCTGCAAAGGTGGTCAGGGGGGAATGGTTTCACCGCATGCCGCCTCCTGTGCTTGATATTTCGGGGTAGCTAACTTGTGAAGAAATGGTGGTTTAAGGAAGTTGACCAAGGGGAATGAATCTATGGGGGTGGGTCAGAGGTAAGCATTTGATCTGTGCTCGATATTTTGATGGCTTGGTGAAAGTGTCTTGACTGGGGGGAAATGAACTTATGGCTGGCTCTAACCCCTCTGGCTCTTCACATTCTACTGTTGGTGGGGTAATGCTGATGGACCTCCGGTCCAAGTGATGCTTCTACTATTGTGGCTTAAGGGCCTTTGGGCCAAAGGTGGGCTTTGCGTCGGCTTTCGGATATTTGGCTGAGGTAGGTTGGTAAAATGTGGGTATTGGTTCTAATATTGTCGGATGATGTGGCCCTCAGAAGGCAAAATGGTGCCACTACCCTAGGGTGGTCGGGAAGCCTAAATGACCTTCGCAAAGAGTCTAACGGCAATCTTCTCCTTCTCCCAATCCGCACTTTAATAATACCATGTTTGCTACTGTCTAATGGTAATGGTGAGAATGTAGGTGTGCGCGCTGGATGACTGGGAAAAGATTTGGTACATCAAGCATCAATGGACGATGATACAAGGAGGGCTTTAGCAAGATGAATGCAAGATAAGGGATTGTAATTTTATTAATTCTTGTAATTTCTTTTGATTGGTTGTAAAATAATTGTTGCGCTACATTGTAATTAATTGAGATTATGTTTTGACACCGAGTTAATTTTTTTAATTATGGCTAATTACCAATTAGTGTCGTTTAGCTTTAAGCTAATAGTTTGGGTTCTCACACCGTCGCCAACCTATCGATCAAGATCACCTCCGTGCCATCGTGTCGCCCAACTCGGCCAAGTCCATCACAAACTCACACCGAGTTGCCGAGTTCCACCGAGCGCGTCGCCGGCTTCATTGCCATCTCCGTCCCCCCATTGCCTATAAGTAGCAACCCCGAGCCTCCCTATTTCCTCTCCTCGCCACCCCAGTCCTTGTACTACCTTCTCCATTCTTCTGCCGAGCTCGAGTGCAAGGTAAATCTCAAGCACCCATTTCGGCCATGCGCTGCCACATCACCGCTGTTGCCCCGGAGGGTTTTTCTCTTCGCCATCCCCGTCATCCCGTGTTCCGGGCCACTAGGATCATTTCCCCCATGTTAATTTTGCTTTTTAAACCGCAGGAGCTAGCCGCCGCTTTCTTCTTCCTCGTCACATGCGGAACCACCATTTTCGTCGCCAATAGAGCTTCGTCGCACTTTGATTCGAATCCTGATGGCAGGAGCACCGCGTGGATATCTCGAAGCATCTCCAAGCCGCCCCGATCTTCATCTCCTTATTCGGTGAGCTCTCCACGCCAACCTACCCTCGTCGCCGCTGTCCACCGTCACCAGATCAACTCCGGCCACCTTCTTCCTATCCCTCGGCACCGGTGAGTTCCTAGTGCCCCTAGATACTTGTGCGTGCGATGATTGGGCGTGGTTGTCGAGCACCGAACCGCCACGCCTCCATATGCCGCCGCCACTACTTACCCGCGTAGCGCCACTCAACAGCCACCAAGCCTCACCGCCGGTACAAATAACTTCGCCTAGACCTAGAGATTCCATTTTTGCCCTTAGTCGATGCCGCAGCTCTCTATCACAAGGAGAGCTAGAGCCGAGAGCTCCCGGGAGCGTCTCTGCTTTGTCCGAAGAAGACAAACATTTTCTTTAGAAATATAAAAGAAAAAGAAAAACAGCTTGGCCTCACCTACCAATCAGTAGAGTCTCTCTCCCTTTTTATTTTTCCAGGACTTAAATTAGGTTTAAACTTCAGAGAGCCCGTTCTCACTCGTTTTAACTCCGAATCGAGTGATTTTTGATTCTAAATTTATCTAAATTCAAACTCTACTCAACCAAACCAGAAAACATCCATTTTGATGTTCATTTGAATTTTCAAATGACATTTGAATTCTGTGATGTGTGTCCGAACCCTAAGCGATAAACCCTAGGCCAAGGCTAAGGCAATAAGAGCATTAAGAATACTTAACTAAGGTTAGTCAGTAGGTGTTACAAGAAGATGTTAACAAATAAAACACAAAACCTTATGTCCCTATTATTACAAAGTTAGGCACATAAAATGACAAACGACCAGTAGGCCCTAGGCCGTTGCTATAGCATGGATAAATGATGATGATGATGATAATAATATGTCAATGACACATACAACCGTTAGTAGAATAGAATTAAAATGATGCATCATAGAGACTCGCAATTACTACTAGTTATCATTCAACTAAATAACTCAAAAACAACTAGGGCCTACTTAGTTGGGTGGATTAACCCAAAACCTCTTAATGCTATAAGATAATCAGGAGAACCAATGTGTCTCTAGGCGATAGCCCTAGGGTTTACTAATGTAAAGATTAACTACCATACAACGTCAAGTAAAGTGTAATAGTAATAGACCCTAATTGAAACTAGTTAGTAAAACATGGTATGTTGAGCAGGTCTCACCTAACTAGGTTTTACCAGGAGCTAGAAGCTAAAATATAAACTTCATAATATATAAGATTACTGGTATTACTAAGCAGCTATTAAGATTAGCAATAGCTATGTCACGACCACTGCTAGTTAATCTGAACCAAATCGATAAAGTAAATATCCAACAAGAAGTAGTGGATGGAAACACATAGGTTGTACATAGGACACGAGTAAATACCTAATTAACTAGAACTAATCATTATCATATGTTGTAGCTAAGGATCTAACCTGGTGTAGTAGATTCACCTTAGTGTATACCAAGCCACACAAGTAATAAAGCTAGCTAAAGACCGCCACCACGATAAACCCAAACCCATAAACACCACTAAGGGCATAAGGCTGATGTTCAGTCATTGCTTGGAAGTTCCAGCTAAGGCTCATGAAATTTTCTTGATAAATATTAATTAATAAGAAAAACCAGTAAATGAACCAGGTCCTGTGAGTCAGTGAGACTTATGTCTGCCTAGAGCGAACTCCGCACTTATGCACATGTCTCACCCGACTATCATGGAACTTCCTCAGAAATAGGAAATAACAACTAATAGAATCACTAGAGTAGCCAGTACCACATATGAGTAGTAATGATACGTTCCCAATGAGTGATAGTACTCAACCACCAAAAAGCCTCCTCCGCTTTAGCTATCATCTATCGTTATCCGCTCCTAGTACTAGGGTGATTCGTGATCCGAAAGTAGACCAAAGAGTACTACCCAACTGGGTAATCTCTCCCATCTCGGTAACCGATGTAGGATGTTCCTACGAATATTCTCTCTCTCTATTGGATTCATCAATTTCTACACTAGACTTTCTGAGAGCCCGATCCCTCTCGCCCTCACTCCGGATCAAACAGTTGTCTAACCCTAAGTCTAACTATCAACCCAAAGCCACGACCCTACACCAAACGAATATAGTTTAGATCTATCTACTTTGGTCTGATATATTCCTTCATCAACTACTTTAGATATAATTCGTCTGCAGTATTTCCTTCATCAATTCCTTTGAATATAATTTGTCTACAGTATTTCCTTCATCAACTCCTTTGGATATACTTCAGCTGTAGTATTTTCTTCATCAACTTCAGATGAGTATGTTTTGGTCTCATCTGAAGTACTCCCTTCTTTCAAGATGACAATAGGTATGTTTGCTTTCATTTGAAGTGTTTCATTTGGTTTGAATATCTTTGGACTTATTGGATTTCATTTGGTTACTTCTAGTCGTTTGGGTTCAATCGATTCTCGTGAGATTGAATCTAAAGGTACAATGGGATAGCAGTCCGAGACAAAGCAGGAACAAGATGTTAGAACATTGAACAAGACGATTATCAACACATTGAGCGCGATGATTATCAGAACATTGAGCAAGAACAGACCGAGGTTATCGAATATTGAGCAAGGCGAGTCAATACTTTGATGATGTTGCACCTACTTTTGCAATTATATTATTTTAAATTATGAAATTGCAAATGTTATGATTTATATAGCTATATTAGTTTAGCTCATAGTTAAATGCCTCAATAATAATTGTGTATAAACTTTCAATCCTTGAATTTGGACACTATCCTTATCACCCTAGAATTATGGTTTACATACTAGTTAATAAGTCTGTATTTAAGTATCATACTTAGCCTTGCTTAGATACAATGTTATCCGGGCAGTAAATTGTCCGACATCACTTAACCACTTGAAAATGGTTTGGGCAGTCGAGGCTGGACCCTGGCTGGTATGTTGGACTAAAGGTAATTTTAAAAATAAAGGAAAATCCAAAAACATATTTCGACTTGGTTGGCTGGAAAGAATGGATGATGCCGGGTGCATGAGAGAAAGTAGATATGTGGATGTACCGCCTGAGTCAGTAAAGGACCGAGTTCTTGTGATGACCTCTCATGTAAAAACAAAGGCAACCATAAGTCTATAACTGCATGACCGCTAACTAATTTGTCCGCCGCCTTGCAACTTCACTATTGGTGGGTGTGTGGAGTCATCGATACCCTGGACTAGTAGATACCACAAGTCTATAAAGGGTAAGGGAGTCATCGATTCACACGACGCAAATGGGTGACCTCCTGTGGGCGTAGCCTAAGGAGGTGATACTTAGCGCGGGGTTGCGCGAGGTGGGACATTGCAAAGGTCTTATGGTAATCAACTTAGTCACACACCTATGGAAGTGTGTTAGGGATATTATGAGTTAATTATCTCTTGTAGGTAAAGTATACAAACTCTGCAGAGTAAATAAAACTATCTAGATTGTCTTGATCACGGTCAAGAGCAGTACCAGAAACTAGCTTTCAACTTTAATGAACAATTTGTGGGTGAAATAAAAAGCTTGCCTGAAACCCAGAGATTTGAGATGGCCTGGTCGTGGACCAGTGAGAAGTACGAGATGTGACCCGAGCATTGAGTGAACAAAGTCACTCAACGGTATAGAAGATGGAATCTCCACTAGTACTTTACAACAAAAACTCAGTTTACAAAACCTGTGTTAGTAAAAATGCTAAGTCTCAGGTATTGCTACTACATAATCTAATCCAAGGCTTTGTGCAACTAAAAGAACCATAAACCTCTCTTGATTAGCCTTGCATGTATAATAATTGCATTGTGTGTTGGCTCACGAGTATGGTTGTGTACTCATGCTCGCTCTTTACATTCTTTTAGTCAGTAAACATAAATGAAGACTACATTGACAATTATGAGTATTGGTCTAGGACTGAAGATCAATAAGGCCAAGAACTAGGTCGCGAGCCCCAGTAGATTATCTGTAGGTATATCGTGAGGGTTCCACGTGTTACATCTTCATTTTGCTTCCGCTGCTATTATCTGAAAGGTATTTGGCCTGTTCGGTTATTCTGCAAGTCAAAATCCATAAGGTATATTTACGCTTTATTTAATATTATGCGATAGCTTTATATTTTCGTGATATGTGTTTGAACCAACAATGTAAATATGTGTGCTATCTACTGGTCCAGAGAATAACACAAATTAACATAGTGGGTCCCAAGTAGACTTATTCAAATCCCGGGTCGGGCCGGGCTTGAAAAGCCCAGCCTCAAACGGACAGGCCCGAGCTCTGCCAGGCCCGAAATTGGTTTTTTATTTATTTTAAAAACATTATTTTAATTATTTTTTGGAATAAAAAATAATATCTAATTCATTTCCAAAATTAAATAAATCATTTTTTTATTTTTAATCCCATTTCTAAGCTTCTGTGTCGAATCGAGTCCCAAGCCCGCCCAAAATAGCTCGGGCTTGGTCATCACCATAGGCCGACCGCCATGAAAGATCTAGTCCCAAGTTACAAATTTGGTTCGACACGGCCGCGAGAGCGACGTGGCGCGCCTTGCCCACAACAATGAGGTCGCCGCGTTTGCGCCGCCGTGTCACGCTCAACCGCCTTCTCATCCGTGCCGTGCCTGTCCCCGTCTGACTTGACCATCGACGACGCCCACTCATGTTGCTTCGAGGCGCTGAAGGACGGTGTATCAATGGCCTCCCCACGAAACAAAGCGGAGGGTGAGCTGGAGAAGGACATGGGGATCTCAATGGTGGTCACGACGTGGATAAAGGCTCACCAGCGAAGAAGATCGAGTTCGACGAAAAGCTTCGGGATGGCATCAATGGCGGTGGTGACTTTTTCTATTCCGACAAACTCGAACATCTCGACAGAATGCGGCCGGAAGCGATCGATATACGAGCATGCAAGCGCCGCGTCGGTGTTGCCGTTGTCGCGTCGACACTGCGTTTGCGCAAGGCGGCGAGCCCAAAGCGGACGCCGCTCTATCTCGCTTTGCCACCAAGAACGCCTCTTTCGTGGGGCGACGACGCGCGCGGCCCGGGAACGCCCGTGAGCTCGATGAGTGCAAGTATTGCGATAAGGAAGGGTATGAAGGTCATTTTGAAGTGTTTCTCTTCTAAACAACAAAAACATTATTATAATAGTTTTAGTGTCCCGCATCAAATAGTCATAAAATTATAGTATCTTTCGACAAAGATACAAATTTAGATCTTCTACTGATAATGACACAAAACTATGATATCCTATAGCCAATTTTACCTTATATCTTTTACATCTATTTCCACCTCAACAGTTTGATTCGGAGTCGAACCACCCAGTCACACGGCCATCGCCCACCGTCCGCGATCGTCCCATCACAACCGTCCCTAGTCCCTACACCCCGGCACACAGAAAACAAACAATAAACAACACAGAAAAAATGATTTTTTTTAAAAAAAATACAGCCAAAATCAATCCAAAAAGCGCAAAAAGCCTTGCACTTGTGCGCCACCAAAGCGAACCCCTCTCCCTCCCATCTGCGCAGGTAAACTTCCCCACGCCCCAATTTCCATTCCCCACAAACCCTAACCGCCCCTTTTCCGGTTTTCCCCTCCCTCGTCGCGTCTTCGCCCGCTCCTCCCGCGCCGCCCTCCTCGGTCCTCCAGGGTCAGGGAGGAAGCTCTCCTCTGGGCGGCGGCGGCGATGGCCTCCTCGGCGTCGTCTTCCAGGCACCAGGTCACCATCACCTTCGGCCGCAGCGGTCAGGTGAGCCGTCGCCTCGGATCTCCGCGCTCTAATACCCGTGGGGTTGCCCCGTGTTTTGAATTTTGACTCTTCGTTTTAGATTTGGTTATAGTGCCGTTGCCGCCGTGCCGGTTTAGTTGATTAGATACGAAACGTACGATCGGATCGACGGAAACATGGTGCTACTGTGTAGCTTCAGTTTACCGTAATCGTAGTGTGGTGGGGGTGTCGAGAAATGCATAGTTTAGGGCAGTGTTCACCTCGGCGCTAGGCAGAAGGAGGGCGGGCACTGGCCGCCTAGCGCCTAGACCGCCTAGGCGGCCCACCGGCACAGCAGGGCATGCGGGCGGGAGCAGCAGCACATGGGCAAAAGCAGATCAAGGCAACCTGCTGACAGCGAGAGCGAGAGAGAATCAGAGGAGGCGGTGAAGCGAGAGACAGAAGCAGAGAAAAACCTGGAGGAGACGGCGACGGGACGGGGAGGGGTTGGAGCCTTGGAGGCTGGAGACGGCGCCGACGTGACGGGGTGGCGTTGAAGCCTGGAGGAGGCGGAGCCGACGGGAGGGGGAGGGATTGGAGAGGAGGCAGCGCCGAGGGGTTGGAGGAGGCCGGAGGCGACGAATCTTGGTGGCGGTGAAGTGGATCCGGCCGGCGGAGAGGAGGATTTGGCCAGCGACGAGGCGGAGGGGAGGTGGATGCGGTGGAGGGGATGAAATCCCTAAACCCAAACCTTTCTAACTCAGGCACCGCCCAGCCTTGGACCTTGATGTTGCTGTCTGGGTCCGCCTTGGACCGGCATTGACCGCCTAGGCTGGGTCAGCGCCCAGGGTGCCAATTAGCCTGGAATCGTGGCGGCGGGGCTGTGCCTAGGTGGGCTAGGCGGGCGCCTAGGGAACACTGGTTTAGGTGGTATAAGCTAGCGGGGAGCTGGGGTTTCGTGGCGCCATCTGGTGGATGCATGCTGTTGGCTTCAGTTTTCATCTCTGCTGAAGTCTCAAAAGTTAGTGTTTAACATTCAAGGGATGATGGTGTGATTTTGTGAGCAACCATGAGATGCATGGATGTTCCAATATTATGGGATTTAGTAGTGGAACCTTGGGGGAAAGTGTGATGGGTTTATGGCTGTGGGATTAATTATGTTGCCCGGTTGTGATGGGTGCTTGACGGGATGAAATGCTGATGTTGGGGGAAAGTGTTGTGATGGGTGTATGGCTGGATGAAACGCTGTGTGTGTGTGTTGTGGGGCCGGGACTAAGTATATGCTTTAGTTGCTAAATATATATGTGAGATAAATAACACCAGGTGAAACAACTGAGGTTTGGGGGACAAATGTTGTCTTGCAATTTTTGTTTAGGGCATGTACTGTTCCGTAATAAATTATTACTATCTGTTGGCTGTTTTGATGATTATCACCTGTCACCGGCACATCCTTAATCCAAAGGATGCATGATGTTAGTGGTTAAGTTCTATGACGCATGTAAATGTCATCTTATTCCTGTTTGCATTTTTATCTTTTTTTTCCCCTTTAGCTCAGCTGCTCAGGCTACCTCTTGATGTCATGGCTTATTTTTATTAGGATCCCCTGGAATGATGGAGTGCTTGTAACTATCTTGCTAGATTAATCAAGATTTATTTTAAAACTATTCCATGGTGTGAATGCTAGCTGCATGGATGCCAAGGGCTTGCATTGCTTGCATACCAATCTGCATGAATTATTAATTTCAGTTTCATCACGTTTATATTGTTTGTTGCAGGTTGTCAAAAGGCAAGCTATATCCGATATCGGTAATGATGATGAAGTGCCATTATCGGAAAGAAAGCGATCTGTGAGAGATAGGTTAGGAAGTAATGTGGTTGATTCTGATCTGTATGACAGCCAGCGGAGAAACAAAAGGTATATTTTCTTGGATCTACCGTATCCATTTTTCGTTGAAATAAGTGTTGCAAATTTATTAACCAGATGGTAATATACTCTTTGCATATCATATGGTCATAGAATGAATTCCTTTATGGTACTTCGCACCCTATTATGTGTAATGGCTTCAGTTGTACAGTGCTAATTTTTCAGCCACTTAAACTAGCCTAAATGCTTTTTATACATGTTGTTGTCACTGTTTATATGTTCATTGGTCAAGTAGAACTCCATCAGTCCATCATTTAGAACGTACATCAATATTTTTTCATCAAATTTATTAGTAGTGCGCTTATTTTTTTTATATAAAATTAAGCATGTGACTTTCAATTTAGTGCTGTGCAGTTTTCTGTTTTACTGCAGCATCAATTTCAGTATATAATCTTAAATTATGTGATATCTAATATCTTGTCCATTTTCCCAGCAAATTACTCGATCTATATGTATATGGGCATGCATACCACTTTTTTTTGTTTTATTCAATGAAGTGTGCTGCACCGCATGTTTCTACTTGCGCTTTACATTCATTTTATTAATTACCCTAAAGCATATTTGATAGCTTTGGTTTATTGCTTTACTTTGTTTTATTTGGAAAGTACTTTCTATTGAAAGATCATGAGATGTGCAAGTCCATTTACTGTATTTATTTTCATTACCTCACTTATGCTCCAAGCTTTAGCTTACTGTATGACTGTTTCTATTGTAGACCTCAATTTGAGCATCTATTGTAAGTGATTGTTTAGAAAGTTTACGTTCTTATGCCAAATTTTTTAACTTCTTTGCAGACAACAAACAGAAAGCAATAGCTCACAGCATGGAGATGATGGTTTGGATGATGATAAACATTCCATTTCCAGTATCCAATTTTCTAGGATGTAAATAGGCCCTGTCTAACACTTCTTTTTTCTTGCACATGTTGGGCTGCATAATATTTGAAGATCGCCAGGTTGGTAGGGATGATTTAAGACTGAAGCTTATGAGGAAAGGCTTGTCCCAGAGGAGCAATGGTGGTGCAGAACAGAATGGAGTGGATCTCCGTGAAAAGCTTTCCCGGAATTCTAAGAATCCACCGAGATATGATGCAAGAGGGCATGTTCCAGAATCAAGGTCTAGGTATGATGCGAGAGATAAGGTCCCAGAATCAAGGTCTAGATATGGTTTGGGGGGGAGAGTCCCAGAGTCAAGGGCATCTACTCTTGTAAGCCGAATGCCTTCTGCAAGAAGTGCAGATGATTTGTTCAAGTTGGAGTCTTCAAGAAAACCTTATTCCTCGTGGACAGCTGATGGTTTGAGGCACAGGTCTCCAGACAAGCTTACAAGTGTTCGGAGAGATGTGTCTCCCCCAAGAACTTATGACCAGATGAGGTCCATGCCATCCCTTAGATCTGTCGGTACCGAAAGAGCTTCAAGTCTTATCACAAGAGATGCTCCTGGCACATTAAGAACTCAACCTTACGCTGGCAAATCTACCATTTCTATTGATACTGTACAGCCAGCTAATGGAGTCGCACTGCCTGGCACAGTTCTGCTTGCTGCCCTGTGATGGTTTGTATTTACAGTTCCTCTCTCTCATATATCTGAATTTAGTTAGGCTTCTGAGAAAATAGAAATCTTTAGAGCAAAATTCCTCACTTTATTTGTGCTTGACATTTTCAAGTTGCTTTTGAAACCAACATCTATTGTCTGCTCTATAATGCTGTTGGCACTATGAAACTTGACATTTGTTTTTGAAACTCGAAGGTGAACTTATCAAAATATATCTCTGCCAATAAGGTTCATCTTGCACTTTGTCTAGGTTCTAGTCATGTATTTGCCTATCATTGCAGTTATTTGTTTGCTCAATAGAACAGAAAACCTTCTGAAGTCAACATCATTGAAACATGATTGTTCACATATACGGATATACCTATACAATACATTGAACTTTACTATTATTATCAAAGAAAGAAACCTATTTCAACTTAATCAATCATTACAGGCTTATCGTTGAAAACCTATTTCAACTTAATCAATCATTACAGGCTTATAGTTGAACTTCTAGTCAGTGTGCCATAGTTAGTTATCCATGTATGTAAGAGTTAGTTATGTTAACCACTAACCGAGTGTCACACCAATTTTATTAGTTAGTTTCTGGTTATGCAATATTTAACTATCATTTGCTCTTGAAATTTTCTGACATTGTTCTGTGCAATTTTGCAGACAGAAGTACCACTAACAGTCACTGGATTGCTGAATTCACTGGGACTTGAGAAGTATGTTGTTCTCTTTCAGGCTGAGGAGGTGATTTTCCATTACTTCTTGATTCATTTCCAATTTTTATAATCTTTTTATGTTTTTATGGGTAAATACTATGCACTACATTTAAAATATTCTTTCTTGTGGATAACAGTTTATCTGTTATCTATTGGCTATTTTATTGTCTCTGTCTTTTTCTTTCACAATTATCTTTCCATTAATACAATTTCATGTCTCAGTCTGTTCCTCTGATGGCTACACCCTATTGGATGTTCCAAGTACCTGCACCATTATACCTTTTTTCCCCTTTATGCAAGATCCAGATTCCAGAATATGTTTCTCAGTCTATTCGAGCATAGGCTTGAGTTGACGAGAGTACATTCGTACATATGTTTTTGAAGCAAAATATCTTTGTGGAGTGATTACTGACAGTAGTTCATTTCCCCCCTTATTATTCACTTGTTTGCAGGTGGATATGGCTGCGTTGAGGCAGATGGGAGATAGTGACCTCAAAGAAATAGGAGTACCAATGGTAACTGATGTCTTTTAATCATTTTAGCATCTTTACATAATACATTGTGATGTTCTGCTTCTGAGTATGTTGTTAATTCAGTACTGTTGCAGTTAGCCATTAAATTGAATGAAGGGACTGTAGCTGAAGTTCATTTGAAATATGTAGTCAAAAGGCTTCTTGGTTCATTTTTCTGTCAAGAAGTTAAATTCTACTGTTTCTGTTAGCAAACTAGATCGATCATCAAATGTGTTTAGCATATTCTTTTTATAGAAATGGTGCGACAGAGCTCATCCAAGCATGATCATATTCGGCCATCCATTGAACATACTGGGTACGCAGAGTGGGCTTGAGACAACTACCACATCACTTGCTGATCAAGAGGGTTATGTTGTTGTGCTGCCTAACACCTGCTAGCAACTTGCCGGCTGATCAAGAGGGGGTGTTTGGTTTGTTGCCACAAGTTGCCACACGAGTTAGGCATGTTTGACTTTGTTAGGCTAGTGTTTGGTTGTTTCATATTTGCCAAACTTGTGGCATGCCGCACTTTCTTAGCATTGTACCCCACATGCCATAGACTGAGTTTTTTTGCCAACTATTTGCTAGCCACAAAAGTTGTGGCATGCCACACTTTTGGCATAGAATTGTGGCAAAATATGGTAAGCAACCGAACAGGCCAATATTAAGCTGATTCAATAATGCTATGGCCATGTTTGTTTAGGCTTAGGTTTTTTGGCTTATAACTTAAAACTAGTTTTTTTGGCCTAATCAGCTTATAAGCCCTTTAGCTTTTAAGCCGAGTTAAGGTATTTGGTAATCTGGCTTTTTTATGGGCTGTTGGCTTATTGAGTGATATGTGAAGGATAAAAAGTCTGAATTACCCTTGAGGCTTTGGAGAACTTGTTTATGCATGTATTTAAACATATTTTTGCATGGGAATTGAAAAAAAATATGACAATACATTCAAGTGTACATATGAAACAAAATAGATATCGCTCATACGTGCATGCGCGTGTGTACTAAGGCCTAACCAAATAAATTACAAATTTGAACGTACATGCATGTATAAATTTTGGGCATTGCGTAATGAAAGAAATTAATATAGAAAGGCAAATTAATATAGAAAGGCAAATGCCTTTTTTTAAACAGAGTGGACAACCTCAAATTTATATTATTAGAAACTGAACAGTTCTACATAAGTTCTGAAAGTACTAACGAAGCAGAGAAAGACCTACTGACTCAACAGAAGAAAAAGAAACTACCTCCTATAGACTACCAGCATTCCTCTGTAGAGGTTATACAACAAGAGACGAAAGAAAAACCCAAATTAGATGCCAAAGCAGTTTTCTGAAAAGCTACAGAATCTCTGATTAATAACCACACGATCCTTTCACAATCCTCCTATTTTCCATTGCTGTGCCAAGTCTCCATCCTCTGCTTGCATTGAAAACTTCCACCGCCACCTGCTCAAGCACCCTTTTTCAGCAGCTGAGCCCAGTAATTCATCCGGTGACAAGTTAGATAAATAAAAGAGAGGATCAGAAGGCATTTTATTTTTGAAGCAAGCATCATTCTGAATTTTCCATATGGTCCAAAATACAGCTGCTACTCTAACAGTAACTAGCTGTTTCATAGGAGCTCTGAATTGTCTCAGCTAAATGTCAAACAAATGATCTATGCTTAGTGGAGCATCCCTGAAACCAAAAGAACATCTCACAATATTACATACAGATCTGGCAAATGGACACTGCAAGAAGAGGTGATCAGTACTCTCATTCATGCCACAGAATTGGCATTTATAAGATCCATTCCAGTCCCTCTTCTTCAGATTGTCCTTTGTCAGAGTGCTTTTCTTCAAAACCAACCAAAGAAAAGCTTGATCTAGCAGTTTGGATCTGTGGATTATGGAGGCCGGTGGAGGTCGAGGGAGGATGGCGGCCGATGGAGGGTGAGGGGAGGCGGCGGACGAGGGGAGGCGTTGGGAGGAGGGAAGCGGCGTTGGGTGAGGGGAGGTGGTGGCGTTGGGCGAGGGGACGCGGTGGCGGCGGCGGGCTGGGGACCGAGGAAGGCCAGCGGGGGTAGGCGCGGGGTCGAGGGAGGAAGGCGGCGGCCTGGGGAGCAGGAACCGCAGGAGGAAGGAGGTGAAAGGATTATGCTTATATACGATGGCATTGGTGGGTAATTTCGATGAAGTTGAGTGGCAAAGGCCTATTTCCATCCTACAAAAGCTAAAAAAGCACCCATCAACAGGTTTATGGCTTATAGGCTTAAAATGATTTAAGCTTTTTAATAAGCCAGTTGAAAATGCCACCACTTTGTTTAGCTTTGGCTTTTTCGTTTTTAAGGAAAAAAAGCCTAAACAAACAGGGCCTATGTGCCTATACTACTGTTTGTGTGTTTAGACATGAGTTGCAGCACAACCCAGGTTGATAGACCCACCATTCCATTTAACTGCTGTTGGGAAGAGTGGCTGCATTATATGCTATGTTTTTTTCCCAGAAAATTGTTTACCATGCTTCTAGTAATTGAACCCACATAATGGAAGAAGACCTTAATTATTACCTTGAAAATATAGAGCATCTCGAATATGAATTGTAGTACTAGGCTACTAGCAACTAATGTTCTCTGGAATTTAGACTTTGTTTTCTGGACTAGTTGTTTGTAGTAGTTTAAACTAATGTGATATTATTTTGATGGATCAGGGCCCTAGGAAGAAGATTCTCCTTGCAGTGGCACCTTATTCAAAACAACGGCAAAGATGAACAGCATGCTCTTGCAAAATTTGCCGGCAAATGCAAGTTATTTGGTGTAAGCATGAATTACTGCAGATCTTGTATATCCTCAGTCGTTGTTTGTCTTAGTCTTTTTGTTGCTGATAGATTCATGAGGCACCTTTCTTGATTCGTGTAAAGTCCTATCTATCAGCTGACACTTCCAGTTCTATCATTCACGGTCTGCTCCCCAGCTGTAGTTGTTCGAGTAGCGGGCTTTGAAACAGATGGATATATGGTTTAGCGCAGTTGCCAATCTGGATTTTGGTCTTTTGGGAACATATGAGAATGACAAGTAATCTCAATCCATTATTTATGCCTAATAGCATTTGCCATCGATTTTACCATGTTTAGCCCCAAAATGGTCACACTAGAAAATGTCCATCAGGTTTGATTATGCTGCATGGTCTTCGCAATCGAATTATTTTATTTCATGTTTGATGATGTGTTCATAGACCATCGTCATGAGTTACTGGCAAGCATTGGTGGTTAGCTTGTGTTAGTCGTTGGACTCTTACTATTGGTGATAGCAAGATCCTTACTCTCATGGAGAGGATGACACTTGGAGATGGGACAATTTTTCTTGTATATTTCTCTTCACAATGCCATACCAACCTAAGGGGTTGGGGATACATATTTATAAAGTCACAACAAAGAAGCATATGCCGATGCTAGTCTAAGATGCTCATCCTAGATGCTCATCCCTCTATGTCCTCTAAGATGCTAAAGCAAAGATGTCATCCTAGATGCTAGTCAAAAGCTAGTCTAAGATGCTAAAGCAAAAGCAAAGCTAGTCTAAGATGCTAAAGCAAAAGCAAAAGCAAAAAGAAGCCGACACACAAAAGCCGACACGAGACTTATCCATCAATCTCCCTAAGTCTTGTGTGTCTCCTCGTGAGGAATCTGAGCCATCCCGATCCCGGCGCGAAACTCCTGAACTTGATCCGCCAAGAGACTTGGTCGAAGTCTGGCGAAATGGTCTTGGGTGTTGATGTAGTTGGTCCGACACTCCTTCATCCAGCAAACATGAAGTGATACCTCACCGGATGCTATCGCGCTCATGGAAAATGTGGTTCTTCGCAGGCCAAGGCGACTTGTCGCCCACCCCGAGCTCCACCGCCTCCGCGCTCGCCAAGGAGATCGCCAAGCGTACCGTGCACCACAGAGCCCGAGTAGAAGCGGTAGTGGTCGCAATGTACCGCCAGCACCAGACAGAAGTCACTACCGCCGCTGACCGATCGCCACCGACGGACACTTGCCGAGGAAGAACAACACCGCCGGTGCTCTTGCTCGTGTCGATGTCGCCGCGTGGTCGCTGTCGCTGCACCGGCGAAGCGCCGCCGCGGGCACCTTGGGTAGTGCAAGCCGAAGCCGAGGTACCCGCAACGTAGCGAGGATCCTCTTCATGGCTCGCCGATGCTCGCCGCTTGCCGCCGTGATGAACCGACTAACGAGCCGACGGCGAACGCCAACCGGACTGCGGTGGACAAGGTAGCGGTAAGGTCGCCATACGCGCCGCGCATCGCGTCGCGCCCACTTCTCCGCCAGACACTCACGACTCGGCCGCCTTCTCCATAGGAGTGTGGGGTTGGCTGCGCGGAGACCGCCACCCACGATGCGCTTGGCGAGGCGCCGGGCGAAGAGAGATGCCGAGTCGCCCTAGCGGACCTCGATCCTGTGTAGAAGGAGAGGAGCCCTGTCGCTCATCCGAAGGCGGTCTTCATCTCCGCTTGAACGCCGACTCGCCTCCTGGAGCCGTGATCACTGTCGCCGACGACGCCACCGCCAGGCGTTGTCGCCTTGCCCCGCCGCAGAGACCGCAGCTGCGTAGCTCTGCCGAACCCCATTTGCGTAATGGTGGAGTCCACCAGCGTTCAGCTCGTGGTGCCCGCCGCAAGCCGTAGAGGGCCTGGCGCAGCGAGGACCTTGCCTCCTTGCCGGGATGACGAATCCCGCGGCCGACGAACGAGACCTCCTCCTTCAAGTCGCCGCTGAGGAAGGCGACTTGACGCCCATGTGATGGACGCGCCAACCTCCCGGGCCGCAAGTGCGAGGAGAAGACGAACGGACTCTGCGCGCGACGGTGCGGCGCGCTGCCGGTCGAACTTCTCCCCGCCGCATGAACTCGTGCCACCAAGCGAGCCTTGTGCTTGACGATGGCGCCGCCATCCCGCTTTCACTTGAACACCCACTTAAGGGTGATCGCGCAGCGACCGGCAGAAGATTCGCCACCCCACGCTCGTTCCGCCGACGGCCCATCTCTCGCCATCGCGACACGCCACGCCGCTCTCCCTCCGCCTCGGCGAGGCGGGGCTCGCCGCCGCCGCCGCACGCCAAGCGCGCCCGCCGGTCGCGGCCGCGCCGCCCCAGGACGGCAGCCGCGCGAGGATGTTGTCCATGGTACGCAGAGCGCAGAGGCTCGCCGTCGTGGTAGGCGCCGACGCGGTCTCGCCGTGGGGACGGCGAGTAGCGAACTCCACCGCGCGCCGCCATCGTGGGACCGGCCGCCAGGCCGATCCCGCGGTGTGGCCGGCAGCAGGAGAGTGGTGAGTCTGCGCCGAAGTGGTGGAGCACTCGCCGAGGTGGTGGCGAGCGAGGTGTCGGGTGGACGAGCCGGTGAAGACGAGCCGCTAGCTCCCGCTCTCGGCGGACGAGTCGACAACGGTCCCCGAGTCGGTCGAACCGCCGCCCACCGCTTTGTCTCACGCCCACCGCCGCCGAACACAACGCCACGCGATGCGACGCACAGGTGATAGGGTCGAGGATGCGAGGCCTTCGAGCCCTCCGCGAGCCGGCGAACACTCCCGAGTGCTCTCGCTGCCGAGCTTGCCGATGGGCCAAGCTCCTTGGCGAACGCGAGGAGCCAAGACCCGCAAGTGGGAGACCGCCGGCTGCGCCATGCAAGCCTCGCACGGGCCCCGCTGCCGAGCGCTGGTAGGCGAGCGGTTGAGGATGTAGACGGCCGTCACTACCGCTTTCCCGTAAGACACCGCATCTCTCTCGCTGAGGAGAGCCCAGCCATCCCCACAACCGCTCGTTGCGCTGCCGACGACGCTGCTCGCTACGGGTCAGACGGCGCGAGTAGTGGCGCTCAATGCCTCATCGCAGAAGACGACGCGACCACCGCCGTGAATTCGCCGCCATTGTTCAGGCGCAAAGACGCGCAGCCTACGACCGCACTCGCCTCAGTAGCGCTGCGGTGGCGCTGATGGCGCCCGCAGCCTTCCCTTGCCGCTGAGGACCATCACCACATGTAGCGGAGAGGTCGCCGATGAGCAGCAGAAGTAGCGCCGTCCCTTCTGTGGCCGGTGTCACCGCCACACAAGTCCGCGCACGAGCTCGAGCCTCTCCTTGGCCTTGAACTCGCTCCTGGGAAAGGAGTCGCCGCTTGCCAACACACGCACGCCGCAGAATCGCTTCCACATGGTCGAGGCACGGCAGCTCGCACCATCTCCGCGGCACCGAGCCGCCTGTGGCCTCGGGCCGAAGGTGCCCAAAGCGCTGCGTTATCGCACGCCGCCGCCCCGACGAGCAATGAGACAGAGGGTTGTGCCACCGCATGTGAAGGATGTAGAGGCGATTTGCGCCCGTTACCTTGGCAAGAAGGCGGCGACGAAGATCCCAAATCGCGAAGACCTGCGTTCGATCTCGACACGCGAGCCGTTCTCATCCACCGCCCCAAGCCGATGATGGAGTTCCGCAGATCGTGGATGTAGTAGACGCCGCGAGCACCAGGCTCACCAGACACCGGCGCGAAGATGACGAGCCGACGCCTTGATTTCCACGAGGCGCCCCCAAACTTGACGAGCCTCGAACGCTAGAGTCAAGCTCGCAAAGAACTCCGTCGACCGGCCATGTGATGGGTAGCGCCGTGTCGAGGCACCACCCGCCGCCTTGTCGCGCTGCGAGCCATAGCCAGGAAGGCGTGTGCTTTGGCTCGCTGGCGTGGAGGAGATCCGCTGCGCCGGTGCCGCCGAGGTAGTTCGATGCTCGCATGAGCAATGAACAAAGCCGGCCGCTCCTCCTCCTCCGCTCGACGCGGCTCGGCGCTGCCGTGGTCGCCGACACTCGCCCAATGACCAAGCTTGCCGCAGCTGTGGCAAGAGTCGCCTCGTACGGCCAGGCTTGCCACGCGCCGCCTGGCGCCCACGGTCATCATCCTCGCGACGCCCTCGCCCATGCCCGGCGTTTTGCGCCGCTTGCCGCGCTTGCACGCATGCGTCGCTTCGCCGTGAAGAAGGCTCTTCTTCTTCGCACCTTGGCCGGCACCCACCGCTTCCCGAGCGAGGAGGAGCTTCCCGCCAATGGTGACGGTCCCGAGACGCCAGGCTCATCGCCGCCGCCGACCTTCAGCGACCCAACGCCTCGATCGTCATCGTGGAGAGATCCAGCAGATCGGATCGAGCGAGCCATCTCGCTTGTACTTCTGGACGCAGCCAAAGAGCTTCTCGGCGCCTCTCTCTCGTAGGTGTCGCCGCGAATCGTACTCAACTTCGCAGCAGAGTGTTGAGACGAGAGCAAAGTCATCAACGCCCTCACCGCTTGAAGGCCGTGGTCTCCCACCGCGCGGCGCTCGCAGCAGTGGACTTGCGCGCGGCCGTCGCCGGCGCGCGCCGCAATGATGGCGCCCCAAGCCTCCTTAGCACCGCTTGTTGGTAAGCGAATCGCATCTCGCGGATCGCAATGATGAGAGCATCCGCGCCGCCGATCCGGTTGTAGTCGACGCCGCTGCACGGATCGCATCCCACATATGCCGCACCGAGCTTTACCTCATCACCGCAAATTTCACTCGACGAGTTGGACTTGGCGAGGGTAGGCCACCGCCGCCGGGCCGACGCCCTCGACGACACCGTACTGGTGACCACGTGATCAACCGGGAGAGAGCCGCCGCCGCCGTGAAGGCCGCGCTCCGCCGACCACACGCCGCCGCCGCGCGCTTCCTCCAGAGCGCCACCGCGATCGCGCTCGTTCGATCGCCGCTGCGCGTGGGCGTGAGCGGCCGCCACTACGCCGCTGACTCGCCGCTTCCTCTCTCCGGCCACGGTCAAGGTCCGCGCTTGCCGCCATCGCAGAGATGGAGCCGCCGTTGCCGCTGCCAAACCTCGACTGCCGCAGCCGCGACGCTGCCGCGCGCCGCCGCTTCCACCTCCGCCGCTCGCCGCTGCCGCGCGCCGCTGACGCTTTTCCGCGCCGCAGCGGCCGCTGCTGCTGCGCCGTTGCTCGCACGCGAGCTTCGGCCGTCACGACGCCGCGATGCTCGAGGCGATCGAAGCGCTGAGATCGCTCGCGACATGGCGCGCCATCGTGGTGTTGCGTGGAGAGAGGGTCGCCGACGAGCCCGCCTCCTCCGGAGAGAGCGAGCGTGGATACCGAGTCGCCGCCACACGGCAAATGGGTCGCGAGGTCGAGAAGGAGATGAGCGGAGATGCTCAGCTACAGGATACACAAGCTCGATACCACTTGTTAGTCGCTTGACTCTTGCTATTGGTGATAGCAAGATCCTTACTCTCGCGGAGAGGATGACACTTGGAGATGGGACAATTTTTCTTGTATATTTCTCTTAATGCCATACCAACCTAAGGTTGGGGATACATATTTATAGTCATCAACAAAGCATATGCCGATGCTAGTCTAAGATGCTCATTCTAGATGCTCATTCCTCTATGTCCTCTAAGATGCTAAAGCAAAGATGCTGTCCTAGATGCTAGTCAAAAGCTAGTCTAAGATGCTAAAGCAAAAGCAAAGCTAGTCTAAGATGTTAAAGAAAAGCAAAAGCAAAAAGTTCGACACACAAAAAGTTCTATTACGCAGACTTATCCATCACCAGACATCAAAATGACGGGTCAGCAGGACCCATGCAGGTGGTCCTACTACTACAACGCTTTTGGTTAATTATCATGCAACGACACTTAATTATTGTTAATTCAAATTGTAACAAGAACGAATTGAATTGAAATATTACACTGTTGATGCAGCCCCCAGATGCTTTCTGCCCCGGCAGAACTTATTACCAGGATCGTGCCATCAGATTAGGATGCCTAAGCTTTGAACAGCAGTAGCCTGTGCCTCGAGATCCACCATTAAAATGAAACCAAAAGCTTCACCCGACGAGAACTGTCCTTACACTGTTTACGGCGGTAGAGCAGAGCAGCCCGCCCAGGTTGGCCGATTTAAGGGTGGCGTCCCCATGCTGTCCTCAAGAAGCGCTCTCCACTACAACACAAAGCAGCAGCAAATGCCGCCTTTCCCTTCCATGTGCCAACGGGCGGCTCACGTCGTGCTGGTCCAATTTACGATCGTCTGTTTGTGTTTGGACCCTGTGGTGTGGGCGTGCGCCTTTTCATGCCTAGTTTGTGTACAACAGTAGAGCAATGGGTGACAGTGTAGCACATCGATGATACCCGTCCGGCTCTTCTACTGTGACAGAGACTCTAGTTTCTGATGGAGAAATGTTCCATCCAGAGTTCAGACCAAGAGGACAACTGGATGTTACAATGCACATGATCAGCGATAATGACGTGTAACTGAAAACGCCAACGGTGAGGCAGGAAAAGAAAGAAATGTCGCTGAATTAGTGAATTGGCTGGTCTTCATGCTGTCGTAGCTACAAACTAGACAATAGAGAGAGAGGGACCTGGTCTCTATGTGGATATGAAAATGGTAATCTCAAGGGTCATCGAAGGTGAGAAACAGTATTTAAGTATATTAATTGCTAAAAAAACTCGCCCCCATCACATGGGAGAAAGAGACTATTTATAATGTTACACCCATGGTACAAGAGTTTACAATTCTACCTATAAAAAAGGTCTTATGTCTATAAGGGCTTCAGAGTTTTTTCACCTCCTTAGACGTAGCATTCGCTGCACGATAGATCCTAATAGGCTTGGTCTACCACGCTCGTACCCTTGGTCCACAAGTAGCCTTGCCTCCTATCACTCCATGTGAGGTGGCCACAAAGCGAAGGTCCCCGGACCCCCTTCACATCATGCGAGGTGGTCTAGGTCGAGGGCCCTTGAGGACCCCTTCGCTCCAGGACGTGATGTGCTCTTCTGGTGAGACTGCCTTCGGCAGCTTGTCTGTACCCTTCGGCTTGTGCGAATGGATACTTGGTACCCTTTGGCCTATGCGAAGGGGTGCTTGATACCCCTCGGCTAGGACGAGACGTACCCCTGGATAAGTGTCTTCGCTAGATCGCTGGCGCCGATGGATCGCTTCCACGACGTAAAACCTCTCACCGTCGAGGTCTTGCTTCGCCATGGTTGAAACCGTATCTTATTGCCCCCCCGAAAGGTTAGGCACACCACCCCTTCGGCCTGGCGAAACTACAATGTGGATATATAGTTTAGCGCCGTTGTGAATCTGGATTTTGGACTTTTGGGAATATATGAGAATGACAACTATCTCAATCCATTATTTATGCCTATAGCATTGGTCATCGAATTTACCAGTCTGGGGGATTATGGATTTATGATCCAGTTAATTTGGATGCTAACATCAGCTTCTGTAAGCATGATGGTTTATAATTATGCTGCTGATGCTAGTATTTGGGCTTCTCAACTACGAGGTGTTTTTCATGGCTGATGGCACACTGACTGAGTACTGTTTTTTTTTTCAACGATGTTTAGCCCAAAATGGACACACTAGAAAATGTCCATCAGGTTGTATTATCCTGCATGTTTTTCGCAAACGAATTGTTTTACTTCATGTTTGATGATGTGATCATAGACCAGGGCCAAACATCTTGAATTACTGGCAAGCGTTGGTGGTTAGCTTGTACAGCTAACTGACGGGTCAGCACTCAGCAGGACACATGCAGGTGGTCCTACTACTCACTCCAATGCTTTTGGCTAATTACCATGCAACGACGCGAACTATTCGCTCGAGAATGCCGATGGACGTCTTGTCGAATTATTGTTGATCCAAATTGTTAACAAGAACGAATTGATTTGGAAGATTATACTGTTGATGCAGCCCCCAGATGCTTCTTGTCCCGGCAGAACTTATTACCAGGATCGTTCCATCAGATGGGGATGCCTAAGCTTTAAACGGCAGTAGCCTGTACCTTGAGATCCACTATTAAAATGCAACCAAAAACTTCACCCGACGAGATCCGGCCTTACACTGTTTACGGCGGTAGCAGCAGAGCAGCCCGCCCAGGTTGGCCGATTTAAGGGTGCGTCCCCATGCTGTCCTCAAGAAGCGCTCTCCACTACAACACAAAGCAGCAGCAAATGCCGCCTTTCCCTTCCATGTGCCAACGGGCGGCTCATGTCGTGCTGGTCCAATTCTGCCGCTAAGACAATCTACTCTGCTGTCTGTTTGTGTTTGGACCTTTGGTGGGGGCGTGTGCCTTTTTATGCGAGATTATGCCTAGTTTGTGTACACCGGTAGCTGTGTAAGCCAGTGTGTAACAACAGTGAGCGACTGAGCATACAGAAGCACTTAACGGTTTGAGGCTTTGAGCAATGGGTGACAGTACTGCACAGCGATGATATCCGTCCGGCTCTCCTACTGTATGTGGCAGAGACTCTAGTTTCTGATGGAGAAATGCTCCATCCCGGAGCTCGGACCAAGAGGACGACTGGATGTTACAATGCACATGATCAGCGATAATGACGTGTAACTGAAAACGCCAACGGTGAGGCAGGAAAAGAAAGAAATGCCGCTGAATTAGTGAATTGGCTGGCCTTCATCACACTCATCTTTCATTCTATGTATCTAAAAGCCTAAATTGTCGAATTTCACTACCACAATACACATCAGGCAGTGCCGTCGAATGCGATTTCCAATCAGTTCAGGACGTCGCAATGCCTCCTCACGACGCCCTGGCGTCCTGTCTTGACACCGACGGTCATGAGCTTTTGCATCGCCTTGGCGAAGTCCTCGAAGAAGGTCGTCCGGTTGTCGGCGTACCGCTGGACGAACACCCTGGTGGGCTCGTACTCCCACAGTGCAGTGTCGGAGGCGAGCAGCCTGAGCTCCCGGGGCAGGTTCGAAGTAGAGCTCGTCAAAATCCTAGGGCGTCATGATGTCGTTGAAGATGGAGATGGTGGGGTCCTTGTTGTAGTTGGCGCAGGAGCTCTGCAGCGCCCGCGCGAACGCCGGGTTCAGGGACGGGTCGTAGCCGTCGGCGCTCCTGAAATTGTACAGCCGGTGCGCGATCTCGGAGCAGTGGGAGAAGCCGACGGTGTGGGCGCCGGCGAGCGCGACCATCTCCTGCGGCGTCAACCCCTTGCGCGCGAAGAGGACAGTCATGGCGCGCGCGGACATGTTGGTGCGGGGGAGGTTCCCCTCGACGTCGCGCGCGTCGGAGCGGCGCGCGTCGCGGCGGCCGAGCGCGACGGGGAAGCGCGGCCCGCCGAGGATCCCCACGAGGTCGCGCGCGGCCAGCGCGAGGATGTCGGCGCAGGAGACCGTGCGAGGGCAGGCAGCCTCGAGCGCCGCCTTGGCGCGGGCGACGGCGTCGAAGGCGTCCCCCGGGAGTGAGAGATTGATCTCCGCGGCGCGCTCCGGGGACCGGTCGGAGGAGAGCGGGGAGACGAGGACGGAGGCGTCGCAGCCGGAGACGAAGCAGTCGTGGAAGAAGAGGCGCAGCGTGCCCGCCGCCGTGGACGGGTTGACGCGCTGCTTGGCGGCGACGACGTCGGCGACGATCTGCTGGACGCGCGGGCAGCTGCGGCGGTAGTACGACGTGGACAGCCTGCCCGCCACCGCGCCGCGGGCGGTGACGAGGAGGGCGAGGGACAGGAGGAGGCAGCGGAGAAGCGCGCCCATGGGAGGAAGCTTGAGAGAGAGAGAGGACTGAGGAGGAGGTGTTCTTGGCTCGATTTGGAAAGAGAGGGGAGAGAGGGGAGGGGAAGGGTGGTGGAGGGAGAGGTGTAGTGAGGTGAGGTGGGGGATCAGTGGGGATGTAGAGGTGAGCGAATTAATTGCGGGGTTTAAGCGGATTTGCGTAGGCGGAACGCGGTGGCTTGAAAAGAAGGGGGAGGAGCTCGAGGCAGGAGGACGCGCGGATGTTCTGCCGCCCGCGCGGTGGGTTCTGTGCCCGGAGCTTGCTTGCACGGGAGGCCCTGCACATGCACGAGAGAACGCCACAACTAAAAGCTACCACCGTGGCGTGGAGGTTTTACCCCCTCCAAGGCTCCAAAGCAGCCATCTCTGTGTGGAGTGTGGACCTCGCCTTCATATGCGCAGTTTTTTTTTGTTTTTGTCTGGATGCTTTCGTTTACGCCAAAACAGAATGCTACACAAGCACTAGCCTGGGACTTGAGACTGCACAGAGCGCTAAAAACCGAAGATCACAAACCATCACAAAACGAGCAAGTCAGCGAATATAAACTTCGCCGATCGATACGGCAGCTGCATTTATGCTGTTCTTAGGCAGACGAGCTACTAGTGCTAGGTTGGTAATGCTGGTTTTATTAATAGCACGGGAAAGTTGGAGGTTCTTCAAGAATCAAGAGAAGCATATTACTGGTTTGCACGGCAGAGGAGTTGGGACTTGGGAGTTTGGAGCACAAGAAAATCCGGAAAACCGGAGGCCGCGTACGCGCGTTGCACCGCGAAATCGTTGCCCCCATGGCGCGTTCCACGTAACGGCGCGGCACCAACGGCTGGCCGCAGGATGCTATGCTATTGCTATTGCTATTGCTGTCCCGTCCGTGAATAGATCGAGTGAGCGAGCTGGGTCCCCGGCCGCACTTGCTTTCGTCTCTCCAGAAGCATCTCCCTCGTAATATACAGCTGTGCGGTTAGTGCGTCTTCTTTTGGTAGAGGCTTAGCCTAGGTTTGGTGCATATTTGCACGTACAACTGCCGAAATGCGAGAGAATCACGGGAGGACGATACGGTTTGATTTGGAGCGTTGAGTCGAGGGTAATACGAATTTTATTTTCTACTCTAACTTGTAATTCTATTTTTATATAATTTTTTTTTATGTATCACTATAAATATATTAATATAGTCCATAGTCAAGAGCAATAACTTAATTGTAAACATCTCCTCATATAATGGTATTGTCTTCATGCGTCAGTGATTTTTTTTAAAAGTATTTTCTAGGTAAAATGCATGTCTCTTGTTCCTATTTTTTCTATACATTATATACATCAAGTGGTATCAGACACAGAGGATTCAATTGGGGAAAAAAATCATCGGATTGGCTCTGCTCACATCCCGCGAGTTATCTGCGTGCAAGGAGGGGACAACCACTTGCGTCTGTCCAATCGAATCGGAAACGGTCCACAAGACCAAAGCGAACTTGATCTGTTCGTGACTTCCCAAACAAGCGTCAAGTCCGAAGCAAAGTTCTAATCGTAATCCCAAGAGCGAAGCGTTGACCAGCTTCGTCGCCAAAATCGGACCATCGGTGATAGCCAAATAGTAAAATCCATCCAAAATTACTACATGCACACATAAGTCTACCAATAAGTTAGAAAGATGTTCACTGCTTTGTGTACACGGAAGTGTACCAAGGAAGTCACATTTTACTGCTAGGTATACACGGAAGTGTACCAAGGAAGTCACATGATGTTCCTGTTGTGTTTCAATCACCACAACGTTCCATTGTAGTCGACGGACTTAAAAGGAATATTCAAGCTTCCAAGATATTGATTGAAGAAGCTGATGTTATTGCTTATGTCGTAAATACGGCAGAAGAAATTGAAGGTACTTTATGACCTTCCACTTATTCAGATGCTATCTCTTCTGGTGATTCAGAGAGATGGATGGGTGTCACACATGATGAGATGTAATATCTTGGGAACAGGTCAAGTTGTCAATTGTTAAGAAGACTATTCGTTGCAAATGAATCTTCAAGAAGAAAAAAGACATTTCACAAACCGATGAGGTTAGAAACAAGGTAAGGCTTATTGCTAAAGGATATAACCAAATTTCAAATATTGATTTTACATGTCTTACGAAGGATCAGATATTTTATAAGAGAACGAAGCACATTATCATCAAATATCATTATATTCGAGATGTCATTGCTCAATGTGACATTAAAGTAAGCAAGATAAGTACTCATGATGATCCAGCTGATATAACAATAAAGCCAGTTCATGCTACCGCTAAGTTGAGCTTTGTTCAGACTTAGTTGATATCATTCAGTAATTCTATGGACGTTTAGCGCATAAGGTGTTCATACTAATATGTTTCAAGGAGACACGTTTTGTTTTGGCTACAGGAGGTCGCCTCAAGGTGGAGATTGTTGAGTTTGAGTGTGATACGAATTGAGTTTGAGTGTGATACAAATTTTATTCCCACTCCAATTCATAGTTCTACTCCTAAACGGAGTCTTTCATGTACCACTATAAATATACCACTATAGTTTATAGGCAAGAGCAATAGTTTCATTGTAAACATATCCCTATGTAGTGACATTGCCTTAATACACCTATGATTTTTTCTGAAAGAGTTTTCCATATAAAATCTGTGTCTTCTGTTCCTATTCTTCCGTACATTATTTACAACATGGAGTTTGGAGTTAGAAGCAATGCTTAACTCACACACTTCAAGGCTCATATGATGACTGTCAACAGTGGTAAAGCAAAATTGTCATTTTTTAGCAATTTATATTTCTTTATATAAATAAATATTGTATGAGAGTACATGCAAAAGAAACAATCCTATCATTTGAGCTAAGTGTAGCTTAAAAAACTACCATGGAGTGAAGATAAAGAGACATGTCTATCTATAAATTATGGGAAATGCTTTGACCTTGATGTCCGAGCGAAACATATGCTCGGACCGAGGCGTGGATGGTTTTCACCCACACAACCACATCCATGACCTCAAAACACTCCGATCCATCAAAGCATCAGATGCCTTCTATGCCCACGGGGTGACCTCCCCACACTTTTTGAGTTTTGTCTCCCTGCCTCAGCCTCTTCTCCAACTAGCGAGGTATAACACTAGATCAAAGCTTCTCTCTTCCATCCTCTCTTTCTCCCTTCCATCTCTTTCACCATGGCATTGTTAAGGTGAGCTCGTATGCACCTCCTTGTTCCTCTTCCTCTTCCTCTTCCTCCCTCATCTCGCCACTCGCAATCATGGTTGGAGCCCTACGCGGATGCCCTCCCCTTTTCGAGGATGCTATCGCTTGTGCTCACGAGTGCCACTTAGGCCAGCCATGCTCCATCGTAGGCGAGTATGGACTCCATGAGCGTTGTGGCCATAGTTGATAAAGAAGAAAAGGTCATCACCCTACAGATATGTGAGATATTGTGATAGGTTGTTCGAGTTGTTGCAATAAGAATTGTGAGATGTTTCATCTATTTATTTTGATTGTTGCAACAAAATTTTGAAATGATGGGTTTAGGACTTCAAGATTGTTAGGGATCTCAGATGTTTTCACTATTATGTTCAAATGTTGCAGTTGATGTTTTTATTTGTTGCACAACTTTGTTGCAAATTTCTCCACCATTTGATTGTTGCATCATTGTTTTAAAAATATTGCAACAATTATTTTTAGATATTTCTACTGTTATTTTCAAATGTTGCAATGTTATGACATCGATATTTGTTTGTTTGGACCATCGGAACGAATTTGGAGGAGAAATTTTGAATCCCATGGGCGAGATTGAGGAACTCACACGATGAACGAGATCGGGCGGAGGAGAAGGAATTTTGGGCGAATTTTGTTGTGTTGGGGTGCGTGATGTTGCATTGGATTCATTTTCGTTTGTTTCGGAAGGAAGGAAAAAATGTGTTGAGATTGGACGGCTGAACGCCATGACGTCAGTTCGAACGGTAACACGCAACGTATGACGTTAGCATCCGGACGTACGATCCGAGCGATCTAATCGCGTCCATAAATTATATTTGTTCGATAGACCTTCGTAAGACTATCTGCGTAACTTTGACCTGGCAGGTGCAAAAATTGTCGCGATTTGTGGGGCGGCCGATAATGCACGTCGGACGATATAGCTAGTGCTGTAGTGCATACCACGTACAGCCGGAGCCAGGATAGCGCTGCCGACTGCAGTTGATGACAAAGTCCCGAGCGACCCTAATTATTTTCCGATCACAGGAATTAAATCGTTCAGGGGACCAACTTACCCACCCCGTGCATACATACATCGTACATGTGCAAACAAATGTCTCATCTAACAGACTAGCAGGTTTGCCTATTTTTCACTCAGCTACAAGCCTACAGCTACAAGATCTCCAATGCCTTACGCGGTTACGCCCAGCGATTCGTTACAAACGACCCTATCTGCAGATTGAATATACGAAATGCTCCCATACAACGCTATTTCTCGTGACAAGCTAATCTATATATATTAAACAAATAATCATCACTAACTAATCAATGTTATTTCTCATAACTCCTGGATGAAAATTGAGTTTTCTTTCTTTGCATTGTCTTCTCTGTATGTCCGTCCACTCTCCACCGTCGAGAAGCCATGAGCTGAATCGAAGCATGCAAATTGCAACGACCGACACGAAGCTGCGGGGTTGGGCTTTTACAGCTCAGAGCGAGGGTGGCACGGGCAAATTCTGTGGCCGCGCGCCCGCTAGGCCCATGCGCAGCTCGTACACCCACCGCCGCCTCCACCACCAAGCGGACCCAACCGGCAACCTGTGGATGGGAATGTGGGATACACACATCAGATGATCAGACGGACTCGGCACGTACGCGCGGTAGTTTCGGCCTGCTGGTCCATGCCTAGTGGCAGTCGGCGCGTCGCGAATCGAGTGTATCTCGACGGGCGAGTGGAGCCTGCGTGCCGAGCCGGCTACGCGGGATGGGGCGCGGCAGATTCGGGAGGATTTCAGTTTCGGCCTTCCGCCTGCTGTGGCTTTGAAGTTGGGCAGGCCGAGAAGTCGTATGGGCATTGAAGTCTTGGGTCCAGCTACGTTGGTGCTCCTTTCGCCGGCGGCTGGAGCCTCTTCACGGCACGAAGCATGCGAGATTTGCCGTTTTTCGCCGGTGATGCGACGGTGCATCACATCTGGGAATTCGGGTACGATAGTATTGTACAAGCACGGATCAAACGATGCAAAAACCCAGGACTCCAAATGCTTGGTTCCAAGACTAGCTTCACATGCCAATCGAACAACTTCGGGAGAAACTTGATTTTTACTACCAGCCAACACGTTATTAACCGTCAATATTGTCTTCGATCTTTTGTCATGACTTCGATGTTTGCATCGCCGGTGAACGACTGAACGTTCTCGTTTCATCCCTCTAGCCCAAAAGGTAAAAAAGGTTCGCGTGGCCTCCAAGCGACACAGCAGTGACAAAGCTTGGTGGAGGTTGGTGTTACTACTACCGGCGCGTGGCCACGCCTTATCTCGTCCATAGTATTCCATGACTTTCAGCTTTAGATAGTACTACTGCATGAACAAGCATATGCGCGGCCCTTGCAACACGACAACTCATGCGACAGTGTACAGAGGTGATAGAGCAGATGGTGCATGCAGTGCGATGGATAAGAACTGAAAATTTTTCTTTACCTTTTGCATTTCTTTTTTCTATGCGAAGATTCCATTATGCTTCTCGATTTCTCATAATCTCAGTTGACAACTTGACATGTCTGCGTTAGACTATTAGAGCTTGGAGTTAGTCCCTGTCCTATCTTAGTAGCAACTCTGTTAGTTTTGGCGAACAACCTTTCGCTGAGCTAGCTGTACATGGACTGATCACAACTCACGAGCATGTGGTAGCATATGTAAAGCGGCTAGGACAATTCCACTCCCAAGTCCCAAGTATTTTTTCCCCCACAAAGTTCGTATCGCTCCTGCCATGCGCTCTAAAAGTAATTGTTTCAACCAGATGGTACTCCAGTATTTTTTTTTTGCAAGATTTCTCACCAAAAAGACGAACAACTATTTCGAAATAAATGTTTTGCATGTCTCAAGAAAACATGTAAGACAGCATATGGAGTTGAGAAAATGGGAGGAACATGTAAGCGAACGACGCCAAATCATGCATTCACGAACCCCAGATGGATTTTTTTTTTCTCACTAGAGAAGCGCTCATCACCTCAAGAAGAACACTCATTTTTACACAAGAACACACGAGAGTTACCATCTCGTCAACATCCTCTCGAACCAAGACAAAACCCCACGGGCAGCAAGAGAGAGCACAGCAAGCTTAGGCTAGATCTACGCCGATCGATCATACAAAACATGGTACTACTACCAGTATGTCCATAACTCGGGCTGCTTTCTGGCCGGCCGGAAAACACGCATATGCACGCATGCTCACGGGCACTTGGTCTTGTTGCCGTGCGTGGTCCAGTCCGTGTAGCACTTGCCGCAGGTCTCCTTGTTGCCGGCCGTGCCCGCCGGCACGCAGCGGCATACGCTGCAGCACGTGAGGCACGCCCGGCTGCACACGTTCTTGCGCGAGTGCTCGCTGCACCGCACGTCGCACGCGCCCACGCAGTCTGCATTCATTCGCGCGCGCCAACGTCACACACACAAGCAACACAGGAACAACATGATCATATTCGTATACAAACCCTCTCCATATGTCGCACTTGTATATAAATTACGCAGCAGTAGCTTGCACGCAGAATGTACATCGTACCTTTGCGGGGGTCTGCGATCTTGTGGGGAGGAGGCCCCATGGGAGGAGCTGGAGGGTAGTCAGCAGCCTATCAGTCGAGAATCAACCGAAGAGTTCAAAGCAAAATCAGTCATGGGAGCACGTATGCAACTGATAATCATAAAATCATCTTGATGCGCGAGCTTAACCAGCTACTAGTCACCCCATACCTTGATGGTGCTGAGCAGGAGGAGAGACGCCACCAAGGCGATCACTGCAACCTTGCCGACAGCCATGGTGCCTCAGGACTGGCTACAGCTAGAGCTTTCTTGAGCTAATGGTCTTGAGTGGCAATGCTGGCCAGTGCCCAGTGAGATGGTTAAATAGAGCAGGGGAGCGAAGTGAAGAGTGTTGTAGGCATGTGTAGCGTGGCCCTGTGCAAGTGATTGGCCCAAGTTAAAAGAAAAAAGAGCGAGGCACGATTGGGTTGTCCGGACATTTTTATTATGCTGAGCGGGTGTAAGTGATCAGATCTTTTTTTTTTATCCGCCCTGATCATGGTCAAACGTCACGTTAGCTCCAGGGCAGGGGGCACGCCCCGTGGAGGAAGGGCATGTTTGGTTTGCTACCTGAGGTCAACTTGCCTGGCGAGGATGCAGCTAGGAGATCCCTGTGACGCTGTTTGGTTGGCTTCCTGTGCATCGACGCCAGGCCAGGCGACTTCCCAGGCCCAAGCGCTAAAAACGGACGTCTGGGAGCCAGGCAGCTCTATCCACCGTTCATAGCTTCGATTTAATATTATATTTTTTATTCACTAATTCTAGTCACAGGCTTCCAATCAAATAACTAATCTTCAGATTTGTCTGCCCAGGTAAAAATCATCTACTTTCTAGACTACCTTCAGACACTATTTTTTTTCTACGCATAGAATCCAATGCACCAACTAAATAAGCCCTAACTGGCCTACGACTACGCTGCCTCGCCCAATCGCCTCGACACGTACCGGCATCCGTTACTTGAGTGGAGCAAATGGGATTAATCGGTTTTGCTAGTTTTAAGTTGTCTGAAATTTTCTTAAGTTTAAGTCACTTGTTGTGACTATTGGATTTGTGTAGAGATTGGTGTGTCATATGATTATCATATAATTGGATATTGATTCAATGGCCATAACAAGTGACTTAAATTTAAAAAAATTCGGTCAACTTATGAATAAACAGTCCGGGATTAATTTGTCCCTCCGACAGGGTGCCACACTTGCCCCCTGATTACAGGAACACAGGCGATTTCCATCCAGAATTGTTTTCTATTTCGTGCAAGGCCAGTAAGTGTTTTTACACAGATAAGTAAATCGATTCCTTTTGAAAGTAATGATCAGATAAAGCTCGCACTGTTCTATCTCTAATCTCATTTTGGAGCGCGAGGGTTTCTATAGATTTATAAGATAATTAAATTATTGATGTGAAATTCCCACATTTAGAGTCGTTTAAACCACGGAAACTTTGCAAAACTTTCGTGGAAATTGTATCGTTCTTTGTAAAAAATTTCCGTGAAGCTGTCTTATTCCCAAGAAGCTCTTGGTTTCGATGCCTAAACTCGTGAAGGGTGTGGTCATGCACGCAAGACCATGCATGCTGTGATGGCTGCAGAGTCGAGCAGGCACTTGAACGGTTCCAGTTGACGGACTGCCCACCACATTTTCGCCGCGTTCTCGCGTCACTGCTGTATCTACCTGTCTACTGTCCGATCCCCTAAAGCTACTACCGTTAAGAATTTCACCAAGAACACAAACAGCCTTGAGTTAGTACTTAGTACCGACGCTACTTCTACTGCACGTTGGTTCATGGGCTGATTGGTTTGCTGCCAGTTGTTATCAACGCTTGTTTTTATCAATTTTTAATAGTGTTAACCGAATTTGACGAGCATTTGATTTGTTACCAAACTTTAATAAGATTCTCTTTTTTATTGGCTCTCTAGTTCATTTTTTTGCCGATCTTTACTGAAAACATTGGTAGCTAATTTGATGTTACCAAAATTTGATAAGGTTTGATAGGTTAAATTTAGTACCAAATCAAACAGGGTCAATCAGCGCACGGGTCGAGACACGGGTGGGGGACAGCAAGGCGCGGCACAACGTTTGGCGAATAGTGAGCGAAAGAGAACCGGGGGGAATTAAGGGCGTACTAGTGCTGAGCTGCATTCCACCGAGGGGCGGGAGCGGAGCATGTGCGGGCGTGCAACGCACTGCTGTGCTGCGGGCGAGGGCTATCTACCACCGAGGACGCAAGCGGCAACGCGTGCTGGGGGGGAGACGTCACGCCGGCCCAGGCCTTGTCGGCTCAGCCTGAAAAGCAGCGTCTCTCAGTCTCAGGTCAGGAGTGAGAAAAGAGGTGCCTTTCTACTCCACGGTCTCCACCTCTCTCTCTGCTGGTATCGCCACAGGACATCTCGTGTCAATGACCCGTAGGCCCGCGGGAGAGGGCATCTTCAGGGTCGGGCATGGGCCAGTGTCGGAGGCACTCTTGTCGTTTCTGCTGTACGTGCTTGCTCCAAGCCTCGAATGAACAGCTAAGCCCTCTTCACCGCTCCGCTCCCACTCGTGTGCCGTGACCAAACCAAAAGATATACAGGATCGGTTTTCCACGGAAGAGAAGGCCGCGTCGACACTGGGCAGAGCTTGCTGTGTCGGGTCATTCTCGCAAATAAGGGACACTGCGTCGGGTTTGCGTGGGTCATTCTTGCGAACACGAGCAGTGCGGTAGGACGTGCTACAGTGCCCTCCGCGCGGGAGACATTCGACTGTAGCTACAGTACCCCACCACAGGTAGCCGTCCGGGGGCGCTCTACCGTATGATGGTCGGGCGGCGGGGAAAGGTATTAGCTCTAGATAACCTACCGTATAATGGTTATACAGCAGAACATCATTTTTACAAATTTCGCTCGAAGACGATCATTTTTCTAAGTTCAGGATGAATTTACGCCAAAACGGCCAAAAAGTCGGCTGTTGGCTCAGCCCGTTACGGTACGGCCTACAGGAGTTGTCGAAGGGATTGCCTTGCCGGGCCGGGCCAATTCGTATTATATTTCTTCTATCAGCGCAATATAGACAAGTGACACGGCCGATGCCTCACCGAAACAAAGGCGTGTCAGGCTGCCAGCTTCATCTTCTCAGCACCCCCGGTTTTGCTTGCCTGTGCGGCTGTGCCTGTGCAGCCGGCGAGCGTGATGCAGCATTCGGGCCACGGCTCACAGGAGGAGAGTGCGTCCAAAGTCCAAAACCCAAAGCCGTGGGTTGGATGAGAATAGGAAGTGCAACTTAACCAAAACTGATGGCCCGGAGCCCCGGACTGCTCGCTTCCTCCCATGCCTTACCCCACGAGATATCCACGACGCATCTGGCTCGCTTCCGCCCAGTGCCCATGTTGCTCCGCCTCCGCGTTGCATGCCCAGCTCGCTGCACCCGTGCCGAGGACGCATCACAAAACCAGCCTAAATATACCCTACATCCATCGCCGTCGGAGCTGATGGCTGTTAGAATAGGAATTTTATTTATATTTTATTTATATGTCTTTTGTAATTTTTTATTTATGTATGACATATTTCTTTATAATATCTCTTTGTAATCCATATATATATTGCTTATTCGGCCATATGAATACACACATAATATTCATAAAATAGTTTCAGAGCTAGGCCATTAACTTAGCTCCTTCCGCCGCCGCAGCTCGTGTTGTCCTCGCCACCGGGCCAAGCGCCACGCCGCTGCATTGCACCTCCGCCGCTCGCGCACTCGAGCTCGATGTAGCCCAACTCGAAGCCGAACGTCGACCCGAGGCCCCGCAGTCGCCGCCGCCGCCGCCGTCGCGCCGGCCGACTGAGGCCGCACTCTCTTGCCGCGCTCGAACCCGACGTAGCTTGATGCCCAACGCCACACCGCCCATCGCTCGTCGCCGAAGCGCCATTGCCGCTGTCGTCGTTGCCCTAGCTCGGACCGCGGCTGCCAGCAGGGGGGAACCCTAGTCCCTCTGCGCGCGCCCCTTCGTGTTTCGCTTCGCAGGCCATTCGATCATTTTTGTGAGAGCCGGCCCGGCCTGGCCCGCAAAGAAAAAAAATTAAAAACAAAACAAACAGAGCGTTGATCTAACCGCCACGCCGTCCAGCGCCGTCTGTTAAACTTCGTTGCTTTGGTCGCCGAGCCATCCCGCGCCGCCTACCGATGGCTTCCGTTTCATCAGCTGCGATCCCATTCTCTGGAACAAAACTTCATGGGACGAACTACATGTTGTGATCTTCATTTATGGAGATCACGCTCGATGGTCTCCGCCTCTGAGGACATGTCACTGGTGCTCGACCTTGTCCGTCATTGCCGGTTCAACATCCTCCAAGACAGCCTAGTTTTGACCTCCTGTAGAGAAGATGAGGTCGCCAAGAAGGAGGCAGAGACTGCCGCCGCCGCTGCTGATGAGGCATTTCAGTATGCCATAGACGCTTTTGAGCGCTGGTGTGCTGATGAGGCCCGTGTTCGAGCCATCCTAGTTGTTAGTGTCGATGACTCCATCCAGTCAGACATTGTCAGTCTACGTTCCACTCATCAGATATAGGAGTATTTGCACGAGAGATACCAGCAGAGCAGCGATGCTTAGTTCTTTTCGTTTCAGCATGAGTTGAAGATGCTTCGTGTGAGGACCCCAATTTATTTGGCTTGTAATGCTTAGCCAACCACCTGGCCCTAGCATCACAAATCAAATAAATGAGCCTCGAGATATGTATACTTCCTGAGCGCAGATACATACCTCACCACAAAATTATGCATCAACTCCATTCCAAACATAGAGTCCAAACATTACACTACTAAGCGATAACAACAATGAGATTATTACGCCACTGCCGACCGCCAAAAGATACACAAATAATGTAAGATAGACAATGAAGCAAAAGTGCCATAAGATGGCTATAAACAAAGCCAATCGCGTGCCTTCAACCCACAAGGCATCTCGACCGACCGCCAAGCCTAGTCGCCAAACACGGCGGCACAATTCACAGAAGTGAGACCCTTGGGGCTCACCTTCTTCCTCTGCAACAAAAACATTAAACAAAGCCGATGAGTACAAAGATTGTCTTTGTACTCGCAAGACTGACGTGTGAACTAGCAGACCTGTCCATATGCTACATGTAGGCTTATTTGGTGGAGGTCATATGTTTCATTTGCACAAAGCCAAATTTATTTGCAATAATGTAATACAGTTTAAAGGCAAGTTTGCAATTCATTTTTTACTTGAAATAACAGTAAGGATAATAATAACAAAAGAGTAAAGATAAACAACCTAGAAGTGACTATCCCAATAGTCACCACAACAATAGCACAAATCCCAGATTCGTACCATCCATCAAGTTTTAATTTAAATGTTGTAGTCTAGTTCTTGGGGGCGTATCCAAGCGTGTCCATAACCTAGGACGAGGCTATTCGAATAGTTTTAACCCTGCAGGGGTGTACCAATGTACCCACACTTCAGACCGCCTTTAAGCACACTTCCGAAGGTATGCCGGCACAGCTAAGTCCTACGAGACTTTTTCCAATATTGTGTATTAACTACGAGCCGCTCGTATGGATAGAAATCCATACGCTTACATGGTAAAGTCGAAAAGACAACTACCTTTGCAGGGTAAAGCTTTTCGGACAACTACCATGCTCCCAACACCATCCCTCCTGCGACCCGGAGTCAATACATGCCAAAGTACTAGGTCAAGAGAGGTCCCATATACTCTAGTGTGGTTAGCACGCAAAATGCTCAGTACGGTGGCGCAAGTAACTCGGTCCTTAATTGACTCGGGCACCATTCCAGTCACACCCAAAGATCACACCAACATACCGTTGTGCCCAAGTCTAAATCATTTTGTTTTCATTTTTAGTTTTTACAATTAAACATAGCACAAAGGCTGATATAACCAAATAATAAGTTTTGTGTGATCAAAGTTATCGACTACGTCGATAACCGCCCAATTCTACCGGTAACTAAGCAATGCTAAACAACTGAACTCGTGATCTACTAAGTGATAAGAGTTCATCCAACGAACTCTAATCACAGCAAAATAACCTAGGCTCAGGTAGTAGAGATCAATATTTCACCTACAGGATATGCAGCTACGGATTTTAATAATCAATTTTAACACAAATTAAGCAATGCATACATACAGCTGAAACCAAAATATTAGACTTTAAAATCTTGGGATTAACATGATCAAATGCTTTCTGGCGTTTGTTTGCTCAATGTCTTCTTGAGGATCACTCTCGAGCATACGAGAATCGCTGCAATCTATCGATCGAACAAAAACAACGAATAAGAACAAATAACAAACGAAAAACTCAAACATTCAAAACCATCTAATGAGCACAACATTCATACAAAGAGCTAGAGCATGGTTTAGCACAAATTTTAGAAACAGAGAACAACTCAATTTAATTTGTTATGAATTTTCTAGGAATTTTCTAAGCTAACAATACACATAAAGCACCAATTAATCATTTAACAAAATTTAAGAACAGAAACATATCTAAAATCTATCCGATAATTAGTACACTAAAATGAAAATCTACAAAATTGGATTCACCGGATTTGGGCAATTATTGAAAAAGATATGAATTTTCTAATTGGGAAAATACATAATACACCATTTAATCAATCAATGATTTACGCTAACAAATGACATGGTTGAAACTAATTTTAGTAAATAATATATTTAAAATGAAAAATAATGAAGCTGGTTTCATGCGATTTGGAGAAAAAATGAATTAGTTATGAATTTTCTAAGTTAAATTGAATTATCGATTACAACAAAACACATTTCGAAATACTAAAGCATTTAAACCTTTTTCACCGACAACACCTAGCCCAAAGAATCGACAAAGGGATCGCATGCGAAGCGCCGGCACGGCATACCGCCCAAGAAGGTGACATCGAACGCGATATGAGAATACGTCTTCGGCTTACTCAGACGTACTCCTAACTTACAAGTAAAGAGAAATACGCTTCCCAACCGAGAAAACGTATTAAACAAGATACACGAACACTAACTGACAACATGGGCCCACATGACAGCGACTCAGAGGATAACTAACGAATAATTAAGATTCTAAACGCGATTAGCTCGGGAGGCCCACCGGCGGCTGATACAAATCCAAGATGATTAACGCTAATGGAGGGAGATTAACTCTAACGCTGCCGGCGGTTCGCCGACGTGCACGGGGACGGCGGCGCTGCCGCACAGCGGATCTAGCGAACCGAAGGGTTTCTGGGCAAGTGGGTTATACCTTTAGGTTCGCTAAGACCTCGCGAACTCGATGACGGCGACGCAGACTACGGAGATGCCGCGGCGGCGGCGCGAACGGAGGCGGAGAAGAAGGTACGGCTCACGCGGAGAAGACGCTACGGACTTCGAGAAGAATCGGGAGGTGCGCCTCGGCTCGCCTTGATCCCGGAGCAATAAGCACAAGATGATGACGACAAAGGAGGTCCGAGATGCCGGAATCACCACGGCGCGAACACCGAAGCTTCGGAGAAGAATCGGCCGCACGCCCTCCACGATGCACCAAAGATGAAAATGAAGCCACCATTAGATTCGTGGATCGATGCGATCCTAAGGGATCGACGTTGAGGTAAGAGACTCACCGAACACAAACGAGCTCGCGGGGCGCGGAACCGGAGTTGGAGACGAAGAAGTCGCCGGTGACCCGTGAGCACGCCAATGATCCGAGCCGGCAAAATGGGCGGCGTTGAACAAGGAAGACGGAGGCGGGGTTGCGGAAGCACGAGCGGCGATGAGGTGGTGACGCTATTTCACCTTCCTCTCCGACCAAACTAAGAAATGGGCGAGAAGGCACGAATGAACGCGAGGAAGAATGGATGACCCTAGGAGGTAGATGGACTCCGGCGATCCTCCGGAGGCGCATACACGCCCTCGAGTGGCGCGACGAGTCAAGGTGGCACGCATGCGCGAAGCGCCAATGAGCTCCGTGAGGCGCGAGTCGGCGAGGAAGAACGACAAGAGGACCCACACGCCGCGGGTGGTGAAGCGGCGCGAGTCGGGTCCGTGCGGTTCAACTAAGCGGTTCGACTGATCGGAAAGATGCCGACCGTTTGATCTAGAATGGACGGTCGAGATCCACTGGTGCAATAGGACGGTCCGATTGTTTCAGGCGCACGAGCCACATGATTTGCATCGGACGGTCGAGGATGATCGGGCTCGCGCGATGCAGCTAGGCGGTGCGGCTGAACCAAGCGGCGTGGTCGGACTCGAGCCAGAATCGGGTCCGAGCCCAACAAACAGTGATTCCAGATTTGAAATAAAAAGGCAGAGAAGGTTTGGGGAATTTTTAGAGGTAGCTCCAGAGCTCCAAAAATTCTGAAATTTTTATGGGAGCTTCCTGGGACAGAGGAAAACCTTGTGTAATTTTTTCAGGAATTTTCATGCACTAGATTTCTCCCAATAAAATTCACAAGCTGCTGTCCAGGGGTTTGACCAGATTTCCAAACTGGTTTGACTTGGCCATTTGAAATAGCAAACAAAATCTAAAAATTGTGAAAATTTTCAGGGAGGTAGCTGAGATGGTCAAGGTGACAGAAAAAATATTTTCAAAGGATGATCACAAGTTTTAAGGCTAAGAATTTGTTGACAACAATTTCCATTCACAAGAATTAAATCTTAGAATTGGAAATTGTTTAAGGAAAATTTGGAAACTTCCAAATGACTTCATGAGGCATCAAAAGTTTTTATTTCTCCTCAAAATTTTACATTTTAAATACAAACCCTAACTTAGGGTCATTACAAATCTCTCCTCACAGAATCTCGCCCGAGATTCTCGACATCGGGAGAAGAAGGACTGTAGTCCAGACGAGACGATCTTCCCGCTCCCAAGTGGCTTCATCCTCGGAGTGATTCGACCACTGAACTCTAAGGAGCTTGATCACACGGTTCCTCGTTCTGCGTTCAGCTTCTTCGAGGATACGAACGGGTCGCTCACGATAGGACAGATCTTCCTGCACATCGATATTTTCCAATGGCGTTTCCTCAACCGGAACACGGAGGCACTTCTTCAATTGCGATACATGGAAAACATCATGCACTCCCTCGAGTGTAGCTGGCAATTCTAACTTGTATGCAACAGCTCCCACTTTCTTGACGATGCGATACGACCCGACATATCGAGGAGCCAGCTTGCCCTTGACACCGAAACGACGATGACCCTTTAGAGGTGAGACTTTGAGATACACAAAGTCATCGGGCTTGAAACTCAACTCACGGCGACGGCTCGCATAGCTCTTCTCGCTCGATCGAGCTACGCGCAAGTGCTCACGAATCAATCGCACTTGACTTTCGGCCTCATTGATGGAATCGGGCCAAAGAACCGCTCTCCCCGCCGACCAGTTCAATGGTGTTCGCATCGCCGCCCATACAAGGCCTCAAATGGTGCCATACCGAGACTAGCTCAAAGCCGTTGTTGTAGGAAAACTCCAAGCGGTAGGCACTTCTCCCAATTCTTCCATAGGAAAGAACACAAGCACGGAGCATATCTTCAAGCACTGTTGACGCGCCCGTCGACCATCACTGAGGATGATAGGCCGTGCTGAAGGTAAGACGAGTCCCCATGGCTTCTTGTAAACTGTGCCAAAATCTCGAAGTGAACAAAGAACCGCGGTCTGACACAATGGTTCGGGGCACACCATGCAAACTCACAATGCGGGATATGTAAAGATCCGCTAGCCGATTCACATCAATCTTCGATCGCGACCGAAGGAAATGGGCCACCTTCGCCAACCGATCAATGATAACCCATAAGGCATCCTTCCGCAGGAGTACGGGTAGCCCAAGAATGAAATCCATGCTTACGTAATCCCACTTCCACTCGGTATGGGCAAGGGTCAAGAAGACTCGCTGACGCCGATGCTCGCCTTGACACGACAACATACGCCGCATCCGCAACGAACCTAGCAATCTCGCGCTCATGCGAGTCCGCGAATCTCGACGCAGATCTTGGTACATTTTGGTGGCCCCGGATGGATGGACAAAGGCGAATCATGGGCTTCGCGAGAATCAAATCCGTAATTCCGAACCTTTGGAACCACGAGACGTCCCAAACCACACAACACCATGCTCATCTTCGCGGAAGCACTTGGTGATCCATTCTTGATGTTCTCGCTTGATCTTACCCACACCAACATCCGACATCGTGCGCCTTGATTTGGTCCACCAAGGTTGGTTGCACAACCAAGACAAGAAGGGAACCATGCTCAACCAAACCCAAGTTGAGACGCTAAAACTCGCAAGGAGTGCAAAGTTCTTTGCTCTTGGACCATCAAAGTATTGCAATACACCTTTCGGCTAAGTGCATCGGCAACCACATTGGCCTTGCGAGATGATACCAATACCCATGTCATAATCTTTGATCAATTCCAACCATCTCCTCTGCTCGAGGTTCGGATCCGTTGGGTGAACAGTATTTCAAGCTCTTGTGATCGAATACACTTCACGTGATTCTGATCCGATAATGCCGCCAAATCTTGAGTGCATGAACCACAAAGCAAGAAGCTCTAAATCATGAGTGGGATAGTTGAGCTCATGAGGTCTCAATCGCTCGATGCATAGGCAATCGCCTTGCCTTCTTGCATAAGAACACACCCGAGTCCTCGACGAGAGGCATCGCAATAGATATCGAAGCTCTTGTGGATATCTGGTAGAGTAAGGATCGGGTGAAGTCAATCGTTGTTTGAGCTCCCAAAGCTCTCATCACAAGCAGAGGACCACACGAACTTTTTGTCCTTCTTGAGCAATTCACCATCGGCTGCGATCTTGGAGAAGTTCTCGATAAAGCGGTAGTAGCCCGCTAAACCGAGAAAACTCCGCACATCGATGATCGACTTGGTGACCCCAAGATAGAACATCGACCGACCTTGGGATCCACAAATACGCCTCGGTGAAAGAACATGGCCCAAGAATGCCACTTCCTTCAACCGTAACTCACATTTGTTTAACTTTGCATATAGTCGTGCTCCCAATTTGCCCAAAACAATCTTCGATGCTCAAGATGCTCTTCTTCGATCTTGGAATAGATAAGAATATCATCAATGAAAACCACCACGAACTTATCCAAATATTCCATGAATATCGAGTTCATGAGGTTCATGAAATAAGCCGAGCATTGGTTAAGCGAAAGACATGACGGTATACTCGTAAATACCATAACGAGTAGTGAAAGCCGTCTTGAATATCCTCGATCGATCTCGACTGATGATACCCCAATCTCAAATCAATCTTTGAGAACACCGGCTCCGCATAACCGTCGAAAAGATCATCAATGCGGGCGAGGATATTTGTTCTTCAACACACCTCATTGAGCGGACGGTAATCAACACACATGCGCAAAGTCTTGTCCTTCTTCTTCACAAAGATCACCGACAACCCCAAGGAGATGAATGGGACGGATGAAACCCTTTGCCCGGAGCTCACCAAGTCGCTTCTTCAATTCTTCTAGCTCATTGGGAGGCATCCGATACGGCGCCTTGAAATCGGAGCGATGCGGGCAAAGCAACTCAATGACAAACTCAAGGTCTCGAATCGAGGCATCCTGAGCAAATCTTCGAAAGACATCCACAAAGTCGATACTATGGGGACATCCCGAATTTGCAAGACTCGCTTCGCTTCAATGCACACAGATACGGTTCCTGCAATGCGCAAAATCCAACTCGCTGCTCGAAGGGTGGTGAGATAGACAATCTTCCGGCACAATCGATTTGCCCCAAGTGTTGGGACAACCAATCCATGCCAAGAATCACGTCCGCACTCATTTGAACCGAGTAGAATAAGGTTTGCCAAAAATCCCACCCTTTGACTTCAATAGGAACACCACGGCATTCAAAATCGCTCTCATTTCCAACCCGAGAGCGAATGAGCAAAGGAATCCCTAAAGGAACACAAAGAAGACCACTAGCAGCAAAGAAATGATCTTGAAATAAAGAATGCGATGCTCCGTAATCAAATAATACCGCAGCGGGACGATAATTGACAAGAAGTGTACCCATCACGACATCCGCGCCCCGAGCCTCCTCACCGAGAGATGGTTGACTCGACCGCCGCCCGCACTCGGTCTTCGGATCATCTTACGTCGGTGGTGACCACTTCCGCCGCGTCCTCCATTAGGATGAGGGGCTGCTCCAACACTCTGAGGGCAAGCGTTGGCGTAGTGGCCCTTGTTGTGGCGGCGAAAACAAGTAACCTCGGCGCCGGATTGCGAGGCCACCTGTTGCCGATCGCAGCGCCGTGGTCAAACACGGCTGCGGTGGACGAGGAGTCGGCGCCGATGGCCTCGGTGCCGGTGGAGCAAAAGAACGAGCCCCTGGTGCTGGCCCAGCCCGAGGACGAATGAGGTTAGCCTGTGCAGATCGATGGGCCTCCTATTTGCGCTTGCGGGACTCACCAAGCGTCTTTGCCTTGTGCTCAGCGACAATGGCCTTATCAACCAAGGCCTGAAAGTCGGGGAAGTCTACAATAGACAGCCTGTCCTGCAGCTCCTCGGACAAGCCATCCATAAACTTCTCCTGCTTAGCCTCATCTGAGGCCACCTCCCCCGGAGCATAATGAGCCAAATGATTAACCTCGTACAGGTACTCCATCACAGACTTGCGCCCTTGCTTGAGCGCGAGGAATTCTTTCTTCTTCAGCTTCATCAGGCCATCAGGAATGTGGGCCCGACGAAAAGCAGACCTGAACTCCTCCCACGAGACCACATGGCCCGCGGGCTGCATGGCGAGGTAGTTCTCCCACTATGAGAGTGTTGCGTCCTCAAGCTGGTGGGACGCGAAGAGTGCCTTCTCCTGGCACGGCAGGCTATGTTGAGCTTAAGCAACCATGCGCAGCCAATCATCCGCATCGAGAGGGTCCTCAGAGCGGGAGAAAGTCGGCGGCTGCGTACGGAGGAACTCTACAAGTCTCCCGCGAGTCTGGTGCCCGCCACCTCCAGATCCGGAGGCACCGGCGGGAGTGGAGGTATTCCCCAAACATTCAAAACCATCTAATGAGCACAACATTCATACAGCAGCTAGAGCATGGTTTAGCACAAATTTTAGAAACAGAGAACAACTCAATTTAATTTGTTATGAATTTTCTAGGAATTTTCTAAGCTAACAATACACATAAAGCACCAATTAATCATTTAACAAAATTTAAGAACAGAAACATATCTAAAATCTATCCTGATAATTAGTACACTAAAAATGAAAATCTACAAAATTGGATTCACTGGATTTGGGCAATTATTGAAAAAAGATATGAATTTTCTAATTGGGAAAATACATAATACACCATTTAATCAATCAACAGATTTCTGCTAACAGCGACATGGTTGAAACTAATTTTAGTAAATAATATATTTAAAATGAAAAAATAACAGAACTGGTTTCATGCGATTTGGAGAAAAAATGAATTAGTTATGAATTTTCTAAGTTAAATTGAATTATCAGTGCAACAGAAAACACATTTCAGAAATACTAAAGCATTTAAACCTTTTTCTACCGACCACCACTAGACCCAAAGCATCGACAGCGGGATCACATGAAGCCGACTAGAACATTCCCTGTCGAAGGTGACATCGAAGGCGTATTATGAGAATACGTCTTCGGCTTACTCAGACGTACTCCTAACTTACAAGTAAAGAGAAATACGCTCCCAACCGAAAACGATAAACAAGATACACGAACACTAATCGACAACATGGGCCCACATGACAACGACTGAGGATAACTAACGGTCGAATTAAGATTCTAAACGCGATTAGCTCGGAGGCCCACCGATGCTGATACAAATACAAGATGATTAACGCTAATGGAGAGATTAACTCTAACGCCGCCGGCGGTTCGACGCGCGTGCGGGACGGTGGCGGCTGCCGCGCAGACGAGATCTAGCGAACCGGAGGGTTTCTGGGCAAGTGGGTTATACCTTCAGGTTCGCTAAGACCTCGCGAACTCGATGACGGCGACGCAGACCCACGGAGATGCCGGCGGCGAGCTGGCGGCGAACGGAGGCGGAGAAGAAGGTACGGCTCACGCGGAGAAGACGCTACGGACTTCGAGAAGAATCCGGGAGGTGCGCCTCAGCTCCGCCTTGATCCCAGGAGCAATAAGCACAAGATGATGACGACGAAGGAGGTCCGAGATACCGGAATCACCACGCGCGAACACCGAGCTTGGAGAAGAATCGGTCGCACGTCCTCCACGATGCACCAAAGATGAAAATGAAGCCACCATTAGATTCAGTGGATCAGTGCGATCCTAAGGGATCAGATGTTGAGGTAAGAGACTCACTGGAACACAAACGAAGCTCGCGGCCGCAAAGAACCGAGTTGGAGGCGAAGAAGTCGCCCCGGCGACCCAGAGCACGCCAATGATCCGGGCTGGGCAAAATGGAGGCGGCGTTGAACAAGGAAGACGGAGGCGGGGTTGCGGAAGCACGAGCGGCAGTGAGGTGGTGGCGCTACCCCCACCTTCCTCTCCGGTCGAAACTAAGAAATGGGCGAGAAGGCACGAGAATGAACGCAAGGAAGAATGGATGACCTAGGAGGTAGATGGACTCGGCGATCCTCCGGAGGCGCATACACGCCCCGGTGTGGCAATGACGAGTCGCGTGGCACGCATGCGCGAAGCGCCAATGAGCTCCGTGAGGCGTGAGTCGGCGAGGAAGAACTCGACAAGAGGACCCACACGTCGGCGGCGGTGGTGAAGCGCGCGAGTCGGGTCCAGTGCGGTTCAACTAAGCGGTTCGACTCGATCGGAAAGATGCCGACCGCTTGATCTAGAATGGACGGTCGAGATCCACGGTGCAATAGGGCGGTCCGATTGTTTCAGCGCACGAGCCACATGATTTGCATCGGACGGCCGAGGATGATCGGGCTCGCGCGGTGCAGCTAAGCGGTCTTGGTGAACCAGCGGCGTGGTCGACTCGAGCCGCAGTCGGTCCGAGCCCAACAAACGATGATTCCATTTGAAATAAAAAGCGCGAGAATGTTTGGGGAATTTTTAGAGGTAGCTCTAGAGCTCCAAAATTCTGAAATTTTATGGAGCTTCGGGACAGAGGAAAACCTTGTGTAATTTTTCCAGAATTTTCATGCACTAGATTTCTCCCAATAAAATTCACAAGTCGTTGTCCAGGGTTTGACCATATTTCCAAACTGGTTTGACTTGGCCATTTGAAATAGCAAACAAAATCTAAAAATTGTGAAAATTTTCAGGGTGGTAGCTGAGATGGTCAAGGTGACAGGAAAAATATTTTCAGAGGATGATCACAAGTTTTAAGGCTAAGAATTTGTTGACAACAATTTCCATTCACAAGAATTAAATCTTAGAATTGGAAATTGTTTAAGGAAAATTTGGAAACTTCCAAATGACTTCATGAGGCATCAAAAGTTTTTATTTCTCCTCAAAATTTTACATTTGAAATACAAACCCTAACTTAGGGCTATTACACTTCGCTAGGAGGACTCCTCCGTTGATTTACTCTTCCGAGCCACAGTCGGTCTCTAACGCCACCGGTGAGCAGTGGCTTCTCCACTCTGCAAGGAGTGTCATAAAAGTGTAGAAGGCAGATCGTGGCCGCCTTCGCTTTTATGACTTCATCTGCCGTCTTCGCCCAAAGTTTGAGCCTGTCAGGGCTCAATTGCTGAGTCGCTCACCACGACCGAAAGTCACCGAGGCTCTTTCGACGCTTCGTACAGAGGAGTTTCGCTGCGGGTTAGTAGCATAGTCTGTTTCAGTTGTGCTTGCTACCATTTCTTCTTTGACTACATTCACGGCTTCTGCTTCAACTACAGTCCCTTCTCAGGTGTCTGTCTTTGCTCCTATTTTTGCACCAACTGAGGTTCAGTACAATTATTACAAAAACTTCGGGCACGACTACCAGATTTGTGCGGTGCGAAAAAGCGGAACAAGGCGCGTGGGGGTGGACGATCCAAGGGAGGCAAGGAGGCCCTTCCTCGACGAATAGATAGACCAGCACGTCAGGACCTTCTTAGCGAGGTGACTCTGTTCGATGGTTCGCCTGGGCTCTACTTGAGAGCTCTCTCATAGCTCGAGAGGTTACGCTAGTCTAGCTCGACGTCTCCTCCGGGTACTTCTTGGGTTCTAGATTCTGTTGCCTCTTTCCACATGACACAGGACTTCACATCTCTCACTTCCGTAGGATGTCAGACCCAGGAGTAACACCCCCAAATCCTCTGTGTATTTCTGAACTAGTCCTATGATCAGTGGCTAGCTCACACAATCAACAAATGTGTTAACACAACCATAAACACAAAACTTTATTAATGAACAATAGAGTTGATTACAAGATAGCCTTACAGGGCAACATTAAATAAACACAGCGAAAGACGATGAAGAAGTAGTGTAGTCCAGCTGATCTGCCACAGGCAATCGACTGGGGTAGCGGTCTAGTCGTCATGATCCACATTTGTATCGAAGTTCTTCTCCTCTGAAATTTGTTTGCAATAAGCAAGTGTGAGCACAACTTCCGTGCTCGCAAGTTACACTCGTCAAATAACAGAATGACATGCATACATGGATGTAACAAAGGGAGGCTTATAGGGTTATTTGTGTAAAAACAACATTTGACATTAAATACAATACTAAGTTCAAAAGCTCAAGTTTTATAATATATCTAAAATTGATTTTGAATTAATAAAGATAGTGTAGGAACCAACCTAATATCAACATAAACACGGGCACCAACCCGGGGTTTCAACCTGTAACTTTTCTCATGGACACCCATCCATGATCAAAGCTATTTTACAAAAAACATCAAAACCAAAATCTAACTTTGAGTGGCTTTGCCAGCATGTCCATGACCGTGGACACGGCTATCCGAATAGATTGACACTCTGCAGAGGATGTACAGCTTTACCCACAAGAGATAATCAACTTTTAATGTCCGTCTGACACACTTCCGAAGGTGTGCGACTAAGTGATTATCACGAAGCCTTTACAATGCGCCATTCCAAAGTAGTCATGCCCGCTAAGGTTTCACTTCCTTTGGACTAACCATTCGCCAGAAGCCCCCTCTTGCGCCAGGTGGGAATATTGTCTCACCGACACCCACTCACCAAAATGGCACAGCCAACAATGAAACGTTGCAAATTAGTTGGCCAGGTCCCGCCCACACAGAACATGTGGTAGTACGATAAGGCATAGCAAGATGCGGCTCGAAGACCGGTCCTTAATTGACTTGGGCGTCTTCCATAATAAACCCTGGGCCTTAATCCTAACGAGATTAAACCCGTGCATAAACCTGCACCCACCAATCATCCATTTCGCCTAAGTCCAAACCTATTTTTATTTTATTTCCCAAGTAAAAGCATTTTATAAACCTTCTATGGTAAAACAATACCATAGATCCAATTTAAATTAAATTTGGAGGATTTGGCTAGAATTTCCCAAATACAAAATTTGGTCTAAGCATTGGCTAAGCATATGAATAGCTTTAGTATATTTTTGCCTAATGGTGACAAGGTATTCACGCTCAACCTTCAAATTGGCTATACAAGGAAGATTGGAATAACTAGCTAATTAAAACAGGGAATTAAAAATAATTGTATAACATATGCATGCAGTAATAATTTAAAACAGAATATAAATAATTTGAAATAATAGGATCAATATGATCAAGGGTATAACTTGTCTTGCTTGTTTACTCGTTGATCTCAAACGGCGTCGAATTCCGGTTGTCCGGAGTCGTCGAAATCTATACGCGAAAACGAGCTAAATTCAAATAACACTCAAATAAAATCCAAAAATTATAAAATAAATACTACTAGGAAGGTATCGACTTTATATGAAGTTAGGAGTTGAATCGACGGAATCGAGTTCGTATGAAGGAGAAACGAACATCCGAAGGTTGATTATCTCATGAAAAGATGAAATTCCGAATTTGTAATTTAAGGAATTATTTTTCAAGGAAATCCCTTTATTGTGTTAGCATGATGTCTACAAAGGGAAAATGAATTTTCGCCAAATTTATTTTGTAAAGAAAAATGGTTGGAGTCAATGACATGTGGGCTGGTCCACGAAATGGGTTTAGTCCACGCGGACCGCCCAAGGAGTAGTGTCGACCACACAAGCGCACACGCAACGCCACATGGGCTTAGGCGGTGAGGTGACCATGACATGGCAGTGACAAATTATTGCGAAATTCAAAATTTTGTTTGAATAGAAAGGTAGATAATATTGAAAGGAACATGTAGGTAAAAGGGTTCGAGCAATTACCCAACGGATGAAGAGATCGGGCTCGACGAAGTTCTCGTCAGACTTGGGGGAGAAGATGTGGTCAGTGGTGATAATTAAGTAAATCAAAATTCCACTTGAATAGAAATGTGGAGAATCTCAATAGGAACTCACCGGTCAAATTTGGTGCACAACGGAGCAACCGATGAGGAGATTGGGCTCGCCGGAGTTGGAGAAAAAGACTGTCAGTACTTTTGTGGTCGCGGTGAACCAACAGGATAATCAAAATTCGGTTTGAATAGAAATGTAGAGAATCTCGAGAGAAACTCACTGGTAAAATTTGGCGAACAACGGAGCTGCGAATGAGGAGATCGGTCTCGCCGGAGTTGTTGCCGGAGTTGGAAAATAAGGGCTAGCAGAGAGGGCTCCGAGAGGATTTTGGCAAATCTGAGCGAGAGGGATGTGGGGAATAGGGTGGAGAGGCTACGGTTCAATTTATAGGAGCAAAGGAGTAACGGTTTGGCGAATTACTCGTCGAGTTATTGTTTAAATAACGCCACGGAAAGTTATCTTTAGTGAGGCATGAATGTTCCAAGGATATTTCTTTTCAAAATTCGGAAAGACACCAATTAATTCCGGAAAAATAGCAAATTAATTCCGAAAAATCCAAAATAAATCCCAGATATTAAACACAGCATTCTGAACTCAAATAAAATTATTATTATTATTATTTTATTACCCAGTAATTATTTTTATATTGTTAAAAATTGTTTTTAAACTTGAAAAATAGTAATATAGGTTTAAAAATTTAATGAATTTTCAGATTGTTTTTAAACTTGAAAAATAGTAATATAGGTTTAAAAATTTAATGAATTTTCAGAGTAGTTAAATAGGCTATTTTGAGCTTAAATAAAGTGTTTTCAACACAAATTTTGTTTTTATTTGCGGACAGCAATTCATTTTTAATTGCTAGATATTACAAAAATAAAAAAGGGACTTAGAAAATACCAAATAGAGTTCCAAAATTCTATGACAATTCAAGGAAATTCTCTAAATTATTTTGAACTTAATAAATTATTTCCAAATTAAACATGGATTTTATTTTTGTACAGAAGTTATTTTTAATTTCGAGAAAATACAGAAAACCTTTTTAAATGCCAGAAAATTCCCAAAATTAAGTAGAATTTTATTTTTCACTTTAAATCTGACAAGAAACTCAATAAATTTTCTTTTTGACTTTAAAAGCCAATAGATTAAATAAATAATTTTTTTCTTTTAACAAAAAAACTCTTTTTAAATCTAAGAAAATCAAGAAAACAATATTGAAACTCAAAAAATCCAATAAAATAATAACTTTATTTATTTTGGTAACAGAACTTTGGGATGTTACATAGGACCTCCTGTTTTCCTATATCTGTTCAGATAGCTAACGGTACTCCTCTGTCTGTCAACTGTCAGGGCACTCTTTAGTCCACTGATTTTTTTGGTTCCAGATGTTTTCTATGTTCCCTAGTTTACCATTCAGCTTCTCTCGGTGGGCCAGCTTAGCGATCTAGGCTATAGGGTTGGTTTTAACTCTCACTCCTGTTTCGTCCTAGACCGACAGACAGGGACGGTACCTGGAACTGGCCGACGCCGTAGGGATCATCGGGGTCTCTACATTCTTAACCACCTCCACCTTACGTCTACTTCAGTTGCTCCTATCACATCTACGTCTATCTCAACCGCTACAGTTGCCACCACCTCTGGAGTTTTTTGCGAGTGACATCATCGTCTAGGTCACTTGTATGGGTTGCGTCTTTCTTCATTAATTCGTTAGGGTGTTCTTGGATGTGTTACTATTGACACGGTCATGTTTTGTCAGAGTTGTAACCTGGGCAAGCAGCTAAAACTTCCTTACCATTCTAGTGAGTCCTTGTCTTCTCGTCCTTTTGACTTAGTTCATTCAAATGTATGGGGACCTGCGCCTATTATCTTCAACGGTGTGCATAAATTTTATGTGATCTTCATTGATGATTATTCCTGTTTTACATGGATTTTTCCTATGTCTAATCGTAGTCAGTTTCTTGCGATCTATCATAGCTTTGCAATGATAGTTTGTACTTAGTTTGATTCTTCCATCCGTACTTTTCGCTGTGATTCTGCTCGCAAGTACTGTTCTGGCGCTTTTAGAAAATTTCTTTCTGAGCAGAGCAATCTTTACCAGCCTTCTTGTCCTGGTGTCCATGCTTAGAATGGTGTTGCTGAGTGCAAACATCGTCATCTGATTGAGACTGCCTGCACTCTTCTCTTTGTCTCTTACGTTCCAACACAGTTCTGAGCCGAGGTTGTTTCTACGGCTGCATATCTCATCAATATGCAGTCTTCCACTGCTCTTAAGTGTGTCAGGGCTATAGAGCGTCTCTCCTCTCAAGCCCCCCAGTACGGTCACCTTCGTGTTTTTTGTTGTACTTGTTTTGTTCTACTGCAGCCTCGTGAGCGCACCAAACTATCGGCTCAATCAGTTGAATTTGTGTTTCTTGGTTATAGTTCTAAGCATAAGGGTTATCGTTACTATGATCCTTCTGCTCGACGGATCAGGATTTCACGAGACGTCTTTGACGAATCTCGACCTTTTTTCTATCGAGATTCGACTCCTTGTCTTGTTTTCACCGTTGAGTCGATTTCATGGTTGTCTTTTTCTGACTCTTCACCCATTTCTCCACTATCATAGTCTTCCCCTGGTCTGTCTCCAGTGTTTCCTTCTGTATCTCTGCCTCCGGTGTTGCCTCCTGCAGCACCGCCTCTTGTTCCTGCTGCACCACCGTCTCGTTTCTCTAGCATTCACTACTCAAATGTCCTCATCCTTCACCAGTCTCCTCTCCTGATATCTTGCCAACACTCACATCTGATCCTCCTAGTGATGCTCCCCGTTACGTCATTCGTGACGGGCATCCCTTCGACCTCTTGATCGTCTTGAATTTGCTTCGATAGCTCATGCTCTCTCTGCATTTAGCCTAGTTCTTATCGTGAGGCTGCTCCTCATTTTGAGTGGCAACTCGCTATGGCAGAGGAGCTTGATGCTCTTCGACATACGGAGATTTGGGATATTATACCGACACCTGTGCATGCTTGTCCTATCACGTGCAAGTGGGGTGTACAAGATTAAAACCCAGTCTGGTGGTACTATCGAGCGCTACAAGGCTCGTCTTGTGACTCGCGGTTTTCGGTAGAATGCAGTAGTAACTACGATGAGGCTTTTGCCCCTGTTACCCATATGACCACTATTCACACTCTTGTTGCGGTTGCTTCTGTTCGTTGGTACTCTATTTCTCAGCTGAATATTAATAATGCTTTTCTTAATGGTGTTTTGCATGAGGATGTCTAAATGCAGCCACCACCTGGGTATTCTGTTCCCGATGGGCACGTCTGTCGTCTTCGTCGTGCTTTTTATAGCCTCAAACAGGCTCCTCGTGCCTGGTTTGCACGTTTTACCTCAGTGATTATTGTTGTCGATTTCACTGTCAGTTCACACGATCCTGCTCTTTTTGTCCATGTCTCATCTCGGGGTAGAACACTGCTTCTTTTGTATGTTGATGATATGCTCATCACTGGTGATGATTCCTCATTCATCACGTATGTAAAGAAGCATCTCAGTGAGCAGTTTTTGATGACTGATCTTAGTTCTCTTACGTACTTCCTTGGAATTGATGTATCTTCTATACCTTAGGGTTACTACCTCTCCCAGCAGAAGTATGCCCAAGATCTTCTTGATCGATCTGGTCTGACTGACACTCGCATTGCTGAGACTCTCATAGGGCTATCCCTACAGCTTCATGCCACTGATGATGATTTTCTTGAGGATTCTACTCGATATCGCCATCTTGATGGGAGTTTGATGTATCTTGTGAACACTCCTGATATTGCTTATGATATTCATATCTGGAGTCAGTTTATGACTCGTCCTACCCAACTTCACTATAATCACCTTCTTGGTGTTCTTCGCTACTTGCGTGGGACTATCTCTCGTCGTTTGTTTTTCCCTAGCTCCACCTCACTCTGACTTCATGCGCATCCGATGCGACTGGCTAGTGATCTTTCCGATCGCCGTTCTCTTTACATTTCGTGTTTTTCTTGGCTCCTCCCTGATTGTCTAGAAGATAAAGAAGCAGACTGCAATTTTCCGTTCGAGTGCAGAGACTGAGTTGAGAGCTATGGCAGCAGTGACAACAAAGGTTACTTGGTTAAAGTGGCTACTTGCATATTTTAGAGTGCTTGTGATGGGACCTACGACTCTTTTGTTTGATAGTACAGGTGCTATTAGTATTGCCTGTGATCTAGTGAAGCATGAGCTCACCAAGCACATTATTATGGATGCTTCATACACTCGCTCACAAGTGCAGGAGGAAGTACTTGCTTTACAGTTTATACCCTCAGAGTTACAGATTGTTGACTTCTTTACGAAGGCACAGATTAGGGTATAACATTTGTATTTTTCTCTCCAAACTCGGTGTGTATGATTCACCATGAGTTTGAGGGAGGTGTTAGAATATGAATTCCTTTCTATTTCCTTATTTGTGTATAGCATATTCCTTTGTAATATCCACGGTGATAAAAAAAAAGGAGTATACAGGTGCATAGGAGTATGTCATGTCTGCATGGAGTATATGTATGGTTAAAGGGGTATCTAGGTGTATGGTAGTCTGTATAACGTTTGCACAGGAGTATACTTTATGCTAAAAGTAGTTGTATGGGAAGTATATAACATTTGCATGATAGTGTCCTGTATAATAAAAGGAGTACATATAGAAAGGAGTGTATAGGCTTCTGGGAAATAGGAGTATATATGAAAAGAAGTATATTTGCAAGGGAGTATATACTTTTGTACCCTCATACTAGCTAGCATATACACATGGTATATGCCTTCTATCGTAAAGTATTGCTAGCTAGCAAGAGTCAAGCATATGGACCGTGCTAGAATGGCGTATGTGTACTACTAATTAACGAGGGAGTATTTATCTCTGAAAAATATTAACAAGGGAGTATACTCCATACCACTTTTCAAGCATATATATCTAGTTTATTATCTCGTATGTGTATGTTTAGCACTGGTTGCTCGGCTAATGTATCAGTAAAAAATGATTATGAATTGTAGAGTTGATGAATAACAAGTATATCCGCAAATGAGATAGTAAGGATCAAAGCTTGGTCAGTTGAGGAATCAATTGAATGAGACACTGAGGATTATGGAGTGATTAGTATTCTAATGTACATGGTGGTGAGATATCGTCTCCAAATCAATTAACTAGCTAGTGAATGGGCGTCTTCAAAAGGTGCCGATTATGGAGTGATTAGTGTACTAATGTACATGGTTGTGAGATACCGTCTCCAAATCAATTAACTAGCTAGTGTACAGGCGTATAGAACAGGAAAGAATCAATCACCGTATGGATCAAGAAAGAATCATCACCAAAATCCCGGAATTTTTTTTTTTAAAAGCAAGCTCTTGATTGGTTGTGGAATTTGTTAGAAAAAAAAAACTCCCGAAAAGTTAGCTGTGATTAAACATGAGATAGGTATTGGTTCGGGTCTCTCTCCTATCCGTGATTTTTAAGCCCATTAGGCTCAGAAAAGCACAGATCTTATCGAGGATTAAAAAGTGGATGAAGAAGGAGTAACTACACCTAAGAGTAGATAATATTTTTCATAGATATATATTGGCCATTGTCCATTCGATCTCATGAATAGACACACAATATTCATAACAATGGCTATGGATGTCTCGTATAGTACCCCTTAAATATGAGCAAGACAATCCAAAGCCCTAGGTTCCATCTGCACGGAAAATTTGTGACATGATTGACTAATATAGCTAAAACTAAGTACTCCTGCGACTTGCAACGGTGTCAGGAAATCGATGCTACCTTGAGATCCTCAAAACATATAAAAAAAAGTTTGCACATGAATTTGGTGTATAATGATACTACTACGGTGTACTACTGTCGGCCAGTCCCTACTTCAATGACTCAGTCCTGAGTGCTTTTCTCCAGCTTTGATTTCTGACGTGTGTTTACTGCTCTCTTCCTCCCTTTACTATTAACTCATCTTGATAGCTCCTCTAACTCCCAGTTGGCTTGTACTAGTACACCTATCTTGCAGGTCAAAGGAGCAACAGAATATTTTTTTTATTTTGGCCTCTTGACGGCACGTCAATTGCAAAAATAATTTTCGTGTTGCTGTATTTATAAATTTGATCTCCTCCCGAGCGCGGAATACCTTGAGCATGACATATGTCCATTTCCGCACTTGGGGGCCACGGAAGCTCGATAGTCAGCGCGGCAATTCTCCGGCGCGAGAACTAGCGGTGACAGCGGAAGGTGGTAGGCCCGAGCTCTTTCCGCACTGCAAGAACGCGGAAAGGTGCTGCTGCATACGTGAAGTTTGCATGCATTAAATGCATTCTCACGGCTGTGATTGTCCAGCTCTTGCCGCGCTTGGTAAGCGCAGAAGCAGCATGAGCCTGCCATCTTTCGTGTCACGCCTCACGTGTCGCACCTCACGATTCTGCGCTCGCCCGGCCTTCTGCGCTGTCCAATTGGTTTCTGCACCTCCCAAGCGCGGAATGTGACACGTGTCATGTTCAAAGCATTCCGCGCTCGAGAGGAGGGTCAAATTTGCAAATACAACAGCACGAGAGCCATTTTTACAATTGACATGGCATCAAGGGCCAAAAAAAAATTTCCATCCTTAGGCCATGTACAATCTAGCATCGCTTCACTACTTGATTTATTCTCTCTCTAATGTATAGCACCTCCTCTCTTCCATGGCGGACCCACAACTAATCAAAATATCACTTTTTCTTTGTTATACCACTCTATTTTCTCCCAGCTCATTTCACTTACTAGTGAGCCCATACTATTTTTTCTTGAGCTAGCACCGGTTCCAGCTTTCTGGTTTTACCACCGGTGGTGTGCAGTGGGAGGCAAAATTCGTCTCTAGCACCAGTGATTTCCCAGGGGGGAAAAGAAACAACAATGTGCCTACTTCATTATAAAATCCTCCTGCCATTGAATTTATTGCAAATTAGAGTACCTCGAGGAAACAACCACTCCATTCAGAAATCGGTAGGGAAAGATTTCTCAAGAACAATAGAGGCACAGTAGGAAGTCTAAAACTCCCGGTATCTCACATTAAAAAAAGATGCAAAAGTTTTCATAAAAGAAAAAGATCATAACAGAACATAGAGCAAGCCAGCCAGAGCTCTTTGCCTCCTTGCAAGCAATCACTGTAGCAAGCAAGTACTACAACTCCTAATATGCATTTAGCCTGACTTTCAAGTAAGACTAAAAAATTTCTGGAGCCAGCACTGTGTTCTCATTGTGCTGAGAAAATTCACATGCGCTCAATCTCCTAGATTGATAACATCTAGGTATATGACTATAAGAGCATGTACAATGCTGGTACTTAGAGAGGTGTTAGCCAAGAAAAACTGATTTTTCTTGCCACAGAAGACAGATAAGGTTTTTATTTTGTAGCATCAATGCTTGATTAGACACCGGTACTTAAGAGATGCTTATATATATATATATATATATATATATATGACTATATATAATTAATAGATAATACAATCATCTAAGCACCTATAAAACAGACGTTTGCGTTAGAGGAAACGACTTTTACATAGGTACCTGATGACATGATTGCTTCCTAGTGATCCATTGACCACTGCTTACTCATGCCCTTGAACTTGGTGTAAGCTTCTTCCATAGTTTCAGTAAGAGATGGGGTTCCCTTGATTCCAGGGATAAAAAGAAAAGTTTACAGTCAACTTACCACAGAGAGAACAAGGAAAATATGCACATTTGTCTATGCGAGCACTGCTTGCCCCCCTCATGTAGCTTCTCCTATAAGAAGGTGGTGACTTCTTACAATGATACAACCAAAGCTACCCATGGCTAAGGAAAGCATTCCTCCTGCAAATCTCCATGGCATAAACCACATCAGAAAAGCTAGTCAAGTATTTCCTGGTGGAAGAAAAACACTTGCACTGATGCTAAGCACAGTGTTACTCGTTCTTGTTTTTTCAACATATTATCCTGCGCAGGTTTTCTATGACTCTCCAATGCCAACTCACACTTCTCATCAGATGACCATCACCAGTATGCCTCTTACACACTAGCATATATTTATATTTATTTGCTCTTCATTTTCATGCAATACTGCCAGTACAGTTATTTTTGGTGCCAGATTTCTCTAGCATTTGTTGAGAAGAAAGTACCTTTTCCTTTGGAAATATATTTGCCCTTTTTAGTTTGGAATATGAATAAACTGCAGCACAAGATACCAGTTCAATGTTCTATATCAATATATGTCTGGGTTTTACAGAAAGCACAAATAGTACGGTTTGGAAAGCTTGTGATTTGAAATGCTTACCAAGCCTGGCTGTCACTAGATTCAAATGCTTTCTATTAGCTTTCAGATAACCTTTACATTGTTTTTCAGAGACATTTTGATTTCATTCTTGCAATCAGATTAGTTTATGCAACAGGAAAAATGCAAAATAAACAATCCTTTAAAACATACAAAGACACAAGTATCTAAATAAACAAACAAAAGAGAGGAGACCTTTTGCCTCCGAAAATTCAACCCTCCAAGAGTCACAGTACATTTACAATGTCATCAAAGATAAGTACTAGCGGTCCTAATAGTACCAAGCACAGCAAGCTTCTCTGTCCAAGAAATTCATGTCATGGTAATTTTGCTACTTTTTAGGTCATGATGACAATGACATAGCCTGCAATCTGTTCAATGGCACATGGGTCAGGGATTTTGGAGGCCCAAATTACACTAACATGACATGCTCGACGATGCCAGAGTCAAAGAACTGTGGAAAGTATGGAAAGCAAATGGATTATGTAAACTGGAGGTGGGCCGCATGGCTGTGATATGGCAAGGTTCGAACCCCAGCTATTCTTAAATATTGTGCGAGGAAGACATTGGCGTTTGTTGGGGATTCAATTGGACGGAACCAGATGGAGTCACTCCTCTGTTTACTGTCTCAGGTGAGCAACCCGTGTTTTAGTTCTGATACATGTGATAAACAATAGCAATAACCCTACCACCAGTGACACACTGACACTAACTTGCTTGTAGTTTAATTCTTTTGAGTTTTGTGCACATATACACTAGGTATTCTTTGACAAGATAAAAGGTGGGACAGGAAGTAGAATAAAAGTTCCCAGTTCAGTTGCCTTTTTTCTTCAAATTTTCTTATCTCCCCCTTTTTGGGAAATGGGAAGGAAAAAAAAACTATTGGTGAAGATAATAAATACCTTAACCAGGCATCACAGCTCTGCAGGAGGCTTCACCATGTCAATGAGATAACCTAAACATCTACAGATCTTTACTCCAAAGGTTTAGAAGCTACAAATGGGCAAAAGTGGCTCAAGGTCTGACTTTATTTATATGCTAACCTGAAATGGCATAACATTCAGGACAGCAGACTTCCATACTTTCATGGGTTTTATGCTAATACAGTAGGCATGAAGTCATCAACCACTTAGTCTACCTTAGTACTACAGAAAAATTATTTACCGTAGATTACTTCTGTCATGGGTAGGAAGATTGGAGGAGGGATTAGAACGTAGAGGATAATCGTGCGAAGTCTCGGGCGCGCCTTGGCCACTTGCGGCGCGACGGAGGAGCCGTGGTCGGCAGTTGCACAGCAAGTGCAAGGCGTGCACACACACACACACAGAGAGAGAGAGAGTAAGTTTGGGTTTTCTGATTTCTTATTCCAAAACTGATCATAAACCTCTCCTCTTATAGGAAGAGATGAGTACTAAACAAGGTAACTAATCTTTAGCAACTTGGAAAAGCAATCTAAACAATCTTGGAAAGCAAGAAAGGAAACTAAACAAAAGGAAAGGTTTATCTCTAAGCCGATGGCATCCCTGCTGCAGCCGACTCATTCGGCTAGGTGTTGCGGCACCATGAATAGTGGCAGCCCCACATGACATCTCTCCCCTCCCCGGCAAGCATCTCGTCCTCGAGCTGAAACGTTGGGTATAAAAACTGAAATTGTTCCAACGGTTCCCAAGACGCATTGGCCTTTATCAACGCCGTCCCATTGAACCAGAACTTCACGAACACCGCAGGCCAGCTGAGACTTCAAGACTGTGGCAGGAGTTGGGCACACTTAGATCTGTTCAAACCCTGGGCTGGGTCTGGAAAAGCCCGACCTTGAATGTGCAGACCCGAGCCCGGCCCGAAACCTATGTTTTCCCATAAAATATTTTTGTATTCTTCTTTGGAATAAACATTAATATTTAATTCATTTGGGAATTTAAAAATATTTTTTATTATTTTATTGTCATTGTCGAGCTTTTCCAAGTGGGCCGAAAATCAAGGAGCGAGCCCAAAAAAATCAGACCGGGCTCGGACCGGGCCGCCCATGAATAGGTCTAGACACACTCGGCCGTGGAGCAGGTGTGGGAGCGCCGGTGGGGCACTGGGAGATTCTCTAATGAAGGTCTTGAGCAGGCTGACATCGAAAACGTCGTGAATCTTGGCGCGGTCAGGCAGTTGGAGGTGATATGTGATGGTACCGACATGCTGGAGGACCTTGTAAGGACCGAAGAAATGAGGTGCTAGTTTGCCACGCCTTTTGGCCACAAGAGAGGCAACTTGACGATGAAGATGGCGCAACAATACCCATTGGCCCTCCTGATATGTGACGTCGCGATGTTTGGCGTCGTTATGCCGCTTATAGTTCTGTTGAGCCTAGAGAAGACACTCCTGAATTTCGGCCAGAAAATCATCGCGATCCCGAAGTAACTATGCAACGGCTAGAAGCCAGCCATCACCTTGCTCATAGCAGCGCAAAGAAGGTGGGTCTCAGCCGTAGACCACCTTGAATGGAGAAGATTGTAAGGAGATTTGAAAGGAAGTGTTGTAGCAGTATTATGCCCATGGCAACCAGCGCAGCCATTGTCACGGTCTATCCCCTGTGAGGCAGCGAAGATACATGGTGATAATTTTGTTGACCACCTCTGATTGTCCGTCAGATTGAGGGTGAAAAGTTGAAATAAGGTTCAACTGGGCACCCGACAAACGGAATAATTCTGTCCGGAAAACGCTAGTGAATATCGTGTCGCGATCGCTAACAATGGAGCTGGGTACTCCATGTAAGTGAACGATCTCGCTGAACAATACCTGCGCCACTAATGGAGTCATGTAAGGGTGAGCCAACGGAAGAAAGTGCGCCATCTTGGAGAAGCGATCGACGGCTGTAAGGATGATCGTCTTGCCATTAACACGCGGGAGTCCTTCCACAAAATCCATGGCTATGTCGGCCCAAACCATGGAGGGAACTTCAAGAGGCTAAAGAAGACCCGCCAAATGCAAGTGTTCACCTTTGTTCTGTTGGCACATGACGCATGCACGAACGTAGTCCTGGATCACTGAATGTTCATTAGGTACATGAAAATCCGCTCTTAGCTGATGAAGAGTCTTATGGACACCCTCATGGACAATATCATTGGCGGCTGCGAGGATCAGTGGTAGTGCTGGTGAGGAGGCTTGTACATAGACCCGGCCAGCAAAGAGTAAGAGACCATCAACGATGGTCCAACGGCCCTGCTGCGATCTTGTCACGCAAATGCTGATAAGGAAGTGTCGGTTGCCACCTCGTGATGGAGGTTGTTAAAGATGGTAAACTGCGGAGTGGAGATGGCAAGGGACGTGGGCTGCATCTCGGTGTCGCGACGGGAGAGAGCGTCCATGACGATGTTGGTGCTTCCGGGTTTGTACTCCACGCTGAAATCATAACCTAAAAGTTTGCTGACCTAATGGTGTTGCGGTATCGTTGATAATCGTTGGTCAAGCAAAAACTTCAGGTTGTAATGATCAATGTGTACCAGGAACTTGCACCCCCACAAATATGGCCGCCAGTGCCGCACTGCAAGAACTAAACCAATTAACTCCCGTTTGTACGCCGGAAGTTTGGTGTGGTGGGGTGAGATGGTCTTGCTGAAGAAAGCAATGGCGCCCGTTCCTTGATGAAGAACCGCCCCAAAACCATGGCCCGATGCATCGCACTCGACCACGAATTCGTGAATGAAATCAGGCGATTGGTGAGTCGGGGTTGACGTCAAGGTATCCTTGAGACCACGAAAGGCGAGGTCAGCCTCGTCCGTCCACGCAAAAGCCTCCTTCAATAGCTTGGTGAGAGGAGCCGCCAGAATACCGAAACCCCAGATGAACTTGCGGTAGTAGCTGGCGAGGCTGATGAAGGCTTGGACGGCCCGAACCGAGGAGGGTTGTGGTCATTCCATCACGGCGCTGACCTTCTACGGATCCATGGTGACGCCCCTCCTCGGAGATGACATGGCCCAAGTATGCCAACGACGTATCCCTAAAGAAGCACTTGAAGCGCTTGAGGAACAGCCGGTGTTGTTGTAGAGCGTAGAACACTGTACATACATGTCGAAGATGTGCTGACCAAGACGAGCTTATATGAGAATGCCATCAAAGAACACGAGCACCGACCGCCGTAAGAAGGGTCGGAGAACATAATTCATCAGTGCTTGAAAGGTGGCCGACGCGTTGGTCAACCCAAAAAGCATGACCAAAAACTCAAAAAGGCCCTGATGAGTACGGAACGTCGTCTTCTCGATATCTGCCGGGTGCATCTGAACTTGATGATAACCAGAGCGCGCAGGTCTAGTTTGGTGAAGAACCGTGCACCCCTTAGTTCATCAAGGAGTTAGTTGACAACTGGAATTTGAAATTTGTCTTTGATAGTCTTGTCATTAAGCGCACGATAATTGACGCAGAAACACCATGTACTGTTCCACTTCTTAATGAGGAGAACGGGAGATGAAAAGGCCGAGAAGCTACGACGCATGATGCCTTGCTGTAGCATCTCATCACATTGCTTCTCTAGCTCATCCTTTTGAAGCTGTGCATAACGGTATGGATGTACGGCTACCAATTCGGTGTCGGACTTGAGGAAGATGTGGTGGCTGCGATCACAAGCCGGTGGCAGACTGTGTGGGTCGACAAATAAGTCGTCGAATTCGTCAAGTAGCTCGTGCATCAAGTCCTGACCCGTACATACGAGGGCACGGGTCGGCCAGCGTCCTGCACGGCCGAACATCATGGTCATGATGGAGAAGTCCCAGATGACCGGCCCAAGGTTGAACTCCGAGAATAACGTCAAAGCCCTCAAGCAGAATGACATAGTAGTATAAAGAGAACGCCTCCGCACCCACGCGAATAGTTAGGTCGCGACAAACAACAAGGCTAACCACGCGATCGCCGTTGACCACTATCACCCGAAGGTCGGTCCGTGGTGGAGGAGACAAAGGCTCAGCGCACCACGCCTCGCCGTTGAAATTGTGCGTGGACCCGGAGTCGAGGAGTGCCACGAGGGAGCTGTTGTTGATGACAACCATGATGCGCATGGTTTGTCCCGAACGTGGCTGAATGCCCGCTATACGCCCAGAAAGCTCGGTGCGAACCAACGGAGCGCCTGGTCGTCTTCATAGCCTAGTACAGGATCAATTTCCAATACAAAGAGCTTCTTGCACCGTTGACCCATGACGAACTTCTCTTCACAATAGTGGCATAGGCCGATTGACGACCGCGCATTGACGTTCCATCTCGGCGAGCGATAGCGTCTTTACGAGGAACGGGCCTTATCGGTGGCATGGCCTCGGCGGTGCCAGGGCCCACCGGAGGCGAGCCGAGCTTGCCGCCCCATGCGCCGTGGTCGCGGGTTTGTGTAGACGACGGCCGGTTGGGAGAACTACACACAACGCTCATAAGCGCGAGCTAGACTCGTGGTCGCTTCCAGCGATCGAGGGCCCGAGTTCGACGTCGGTCTTCACACCGCCCAACCCGACCGTGAAGGGTTGTATCTGCTGCTTTGCTCGAGGGGTTGGTGCGGCGAGCGGCGCCAAGAATCGCTTGGAACTCGAAACGAACCCGGTCTTCCATAGAGAGATGAGTTCGCTGAGTGGATTGTTGCGCAAAGGGGGGGCGGCGAACTAGGTGTTGACGAGCTCGGTGAAGTGGCGCCATGACGAGGTACCAAGGTCGTGCTCTAGGCAATAGTACCACATCTAAGCTGCCCCGGTCATGTGGAAGGAAGCTAACCAAACTTTATGTTCATGGTATGTTGGACTCGGAAGAACTGCTCGCAGCGGTTAAGCCACGGTAGGGGGACATCTTTACCGTCGTACGTCAGAAAGTTAAATCTTGTAGAATCGCAGAACACCGCTGCGCCCAGGTGCACGAGCTTCTACCTCGCCACGCGCCAGCATGGTACCCGCCAAGTCATCGATTGGAGAGAGAATGTCGAGGTAGCGGTGCGGCCGGTGGCCCCATCGGTTGGGAAGAAGGCCAACCGAGGTTGCCCCGCAGATCAAGGCGCGGGTACGCTGCGGTCGGCCGTGCTCCAGGCGTGTGATGGCGACGTGATCGTCACGCTGCTAATTGTCGAGGTCACGCATCGTGTTGGTGAGGACATCGATCTTCTCGTAGAGGTGTTGCCGATCAGCCGCCATCTGCTTCATTAGGGCTTCAATTTGTTTGCCCAGGCCGTCGGATGCCTCCCCTTCGGACATGGTGGACATAATTGCGGGTGTCTCTGGTACCAAGTTGCCACGGGTAGGAAGATTGGAGGATGGATTACAATGTAGAGGATAATCGTGCGAAGTCTCAGGTTGCGGCCTTGGCCACTTGCGTATGACAGAGGAGCCGTGGTGTGATCAATGCGTCAAGTGCAAGGGCGCACCGAGAGAGAGGTAGGTTTGGGTTTTCTTATTCCTTATTCCAAAATTGATAATAAACCTCTCCTCTTATAGGAAGAGATAAGTCCTAAACAAGGTAATTAAGCAACTTGGAAAGCAATCTAAACAATCTTGGAAAGCAAGAAAGGAAACTAAACAAAAGGAAAGGCTTATCTCTAAGCCGGCGGCATCCCTGTCTCAGCCGACTCATTCGGCTGGGTGTTGCGGCGCCGTGAACAGTGGTGGCCCCACATGACAACTTCCAATCTAATTATTATTGTAGCAATTCTACTTTATTTACTTTACATCTAAAGAAACTTATCTCCTATTATTGTGATTAGAACAACTGACACAAACTGTACAAACTATTGCAGGTAGAAGCCCCAACCAAAGTTCACAGCGACACTAAAGATAAGTTTATCGCTTGGCACTTCAGATCTCATAACTTTACTCTCACGGCACTGTGGACCAAATTTCTAGTAGAAGGGTCTGAAAGAGAGATCAACGGCACAGTAGTTGAAGTGCATGACATACACTTGGATAAACTTGATGCAAGATTAGCTTCAAACTTACATGAGATCAATATTTTAGTTGTATCTAGTTCACGTTGGTTCTTCAGAACGAATTATCTCTACGAAGGCGGGAAACTCATTGGATGCATATACTGCTCAGAGGATAATATCACAAGCTTTAGTGTCCTTTCAGCTATTCAAAAGGTGTTCAGGATGGCTCTCAATAAATTGAACGACTACCACGAAGGCAGATTGCAATTAACAGTGGTAAGGACAGCAACACCGGCACACTTTGAAAACGGCTTATGGAATACTGGAGGATCTTGCAATAGAACTAAACCAGTGGGAGGACAAGCAATGACCAGTAAAATTGAATGGGCAATAAGAAATGTTCAGATTGAGGAAGCTAACAGAGCACAAAAGGAGAAAAACCACAAGGGAGGGATGAGTATAGAGATTTTAGATATAACCAATGCTATGTCTATGAGACCTGATGCACACCCAGGGATCAACTGGAATAACCAGTGGATGAGGGGTTACAGTGACTGTTCGCATTGGTGCCTTCCAGGGCCAATTGATATGTGGAACGAGCTATTACTTGCCATGCTTACCAAATATAGGAAAAACTTGGAAGATCAATGATGCAAGGCCTTTTGCTAATCCATACTATCACAGAGAGTTCCTTTTATTCTTTTTACCATGTCAGCATCAAGCCTCTTTTCTCTCCCTCTTGTTTGCAAAGGTTTTGTTAGATTAAGAGAATAGGACATATGAGTAATGTGATGACCTGTATGTTGAAACCACTTCTAATTAGTGAGCCTATGAGCTACAGCAGTATGTTCAGTGAAGATATGTTACAAGCACTTTAATTCATAAAGTCAACTCATCTTCATGAAAACCATTTTAAGGTGGCTAACCAATGAACTGTAGTCGGTTTCCTCACAAGCTATACAACAGTAAAATATGCACATGACAATTAGTGGTGAAATAAAAACACAGATTTACACACAAAATTTAATCTTATATGTACCTGATGGTGCTATAGGCCAATAGCATGTTCAGCTTGTCAAAATGTTATCATCAAAGTCTTTGGTTGTACACTCACTGCCAACAGAAGCTTGGGGTAATTCCTTGCACATCAAGTGCTTGCGCTTTTGGAGGCTCAGCCAAACCAAAATACTGTCAGTTTGGATAACGTCATATCCTGCTTTTCTGTACATGTTGAATGGGACTTGGTCGATTATTCTACAATGAAGATATACACGCCCTTTTGCATCCATCTTGGTAATGAGATCCTCACATGCCTTAAGAAGTTGTTTTCCAATTCCTCTCCTAATGTGAAAAAAGAGGAGGCTTTAGCAAAATACTATAATCCACACATTTCAAACATAATATAGATGAACAAACTACTCAATATGGCATTAAACCAACAGGTTTTACAATTGACTTGTCATCTAAACAAAACTACTTCTTTTAACTAGGTTTCTCATGTAATTGTTCTATTTATACTTTTTTATGAATCTGATTTACATTGGCCCAGTATTTACAAGCAAAATTTCCTTGATGATAAATTTAGACAAGAATTGGTTCCTTTCGAGTAAAATCATATCATGTATTGATCGTGTACAGTGTAATATCAAAAGAGCATTGCAATTTCTACAGTAAGAAACCATTGCACCCTGACTCCTGATGTACCATATCCACAGAATTCATTCCATTGCATCTTAGAGGTTGAAATTATTTCCAATCAATCAACCGGAAGAACACATATATGTTACAATTGCCCAAAAACAAAACCCTCTTCCAATTGCAACACACATGATACACATGTAAGAAAGCATCTTTCACAGTCAACTCCACACCACACCCAACATCTATTTACATACTCTATCTTACTTTCCAAAATAAATAAGTGGGCAAAATGGTCGTTCGTACTAGAGCATCATTATCCATTACCTCCTCAACGAGGTCTTCACAGTCATGTTGCAGATGTAAGGGAACTCAAGCGGCGGCGTGGGCGTGGGCGGCGCCCCGGGCGCGCCCACCGCGTTCAGCGACACCTCGGCGGTGCACGCCATCTCCCCCTCATCCTCGTCGTCCCCGCCCTCCTCCCCGTCTCCCGTGGCGGCCGGCCGGTAGAACCCCACGAGCACGGCGGCGTGCGGCGCGAGGCCCCGGCGCTCGTGGAGGTACCGGCGGATGACGAACGCGAGGAGCTGGGCGTAGCGCTGGGCGGGGGCCCACCTGACGTTCTCGGAGAAGGAGGAGGCGAGGAGGCGGACGAGCGCGTCGGCCACGGCGTCGTCGGCGGGGGTGAGGGCGCGCACGGTGAGGCATCCGTGGGGGAAGGAGTGCGCGTATCGGAAGGCGGCGAGCGCGTCGAGCTGCGAGAGCGCGCGCGGCGAGAGGAAGACGCCGCCGCCGCCGCCCGGGGAGGGGGAGGGGGAGACGGCGGGAGGCGCGAGGCGGAGGCGGCGAGGCGAATGGGACGGGGAGAAGAGGAGGTGGGGGTGCCTGGAGACGGCGGGGGAGAGGGAGAGGGAGAGGAGGGCGGGGGACGCGGCCATGCCAGACGCGAGAGGCGACTGTGGAGCGGAGGCGGAGCGTAAGGGGGAAATGTGAGGGAGTGAGAGGCTTTTTTCGATATTTTTTGAACGGGTTTACGTGGATAAACGTCAACTGTGTGTGCCTGACTTGTGTCTTGTGTGCTTCTCGCGATCTCTTGTTTCGAAAATCCAAACCGCTCGTACAGTCGTGCGTCGGCTGGATTTCATGTCCGTCGATTTTTTTAAAAAAAAAATATTGTTTTTTAATATAAAAATAAACTGTCGATTTTTTTTCAAAACTAGGACACTGTTGTCATTCTAAATGATAATAGTAGCTTATGCCATAGCAACAGGGGCTTGAACAATAAAGAGTTCCCTGTCGCCAGTTGAAATGACGACAGAAACATGTCGTCACTCCAAATGACAATATGATTCTGTCACCATTTTAACTAGCGACAGGGATTAGGAATCCTGCAGGTTTGTTTAGCTATTCCAAATGCGACACAATTACCTTATAAAAGATCTTAAAATTATGACATAACTCACTTTTATTCAGAAAAAAAGAAAGAGGAGAAGGAAGGGAGAGGAGTTGCCCGTCCGATCGTCCATCTTTCAGATAATTTTTTTAACCGAATTAATTACATAGTTTTATATGTACGATTACGTAGCGTGGTATGGTGTACATAATCATTTTCAGTTGATAGTTTAGTTTTAGATATGTGGTTAATCGTGAAATCTTGTTTACGGTGCAATACATCAAATATGTTGGACGCCACCAACTTCAAAATTTACTATGATCAGTGAACTATTCTTGAGGGTCCTGTGGGGGTTGATCTGCATTATTTTCAATCTGTGATCGTGACCCTAACAAGACCAAAACAGCGTACATGGGGCGCTATGATCTTGTGGTTGTTTCACACATTCAATTTGGACTATGTTGTTGATGATCTGAGATTGAGCTACCTTACTAACCAAGCACCACATGGCATATATTAGGAGTTAGTGCAGCTCAAGAGAACAAGATCACGTCAGTCATATGTACACAGGGCGAGGGAGGAATGTGGAATTTGGTCCTTCTAGCCCAGACATATGTCAAGCCCACTCCTGCATCGGCGGCTGAACAAGAAGGGATGGTGACGCCGAAGAAGAAATCGGGGACTCCAGCCATAGCGTGGTGCACACAATGGCCGAAGGTTTGAGAGAAGAAACAACGCGTCGCTCGCTATGATAAATGATAGAGTACTATATTCCACCATGATCACCAAATACATGGAGGAGAAGAGCAAGAAAAGTGAGATGCACCGGGCATTTAAGATGAGCATAAGGGAGCTTCGCTTTGAGATACTGTGCAGGGATAAAAGACGTTGTGAGACGAACCGTGAGAGGATCACCCACGAGTGCATACTACACCGTGCTAGTTGTGTATTCACTTGCAATAAGCCTATTCTTTTGTATAGGCTCTGCTCCTATGTCCTGACCGTATGTTCGACGGTGGCATAGTATTTTGGCCAGTGCCTATTTGATTATTTCAACAAGTAGGAAGTGATGCAGACCTAGAGTGCATAGTTGTATGATTACAGCATGGTTGGGTATTTTACTGGCCATCCAACCTAGGAGCAACTTATCCGGACCAGGGACATTGATAGGCTAAAGGGAAAGGTTGATCAGCGATAGGTACGACCCATCAGGAACAACATAAACGAAGCAGAAGCTAGGAATCGTACAAAAAAGTGTTCCATTTGTAGGGAGTCTGGACACACCTTCAAGAAATACTCTACGAGAAATCCACAAGACGAAGGAGACATCGTCAGTCCGGACGTTGCTGCGATGACCTCATTCGACTGCCCCACTTGAGAAGGTCCACATGGCAGACGTTGAGGTCGCGGTCACGGGAAAGGTTTATCCTGTTGAAATATGTGGTGCCCAATGCCTTGTAACATCACTTTGATTTATCGAAAAACTAGGTGATAACGTTGTGCTAAATATTTTGTAATGTTAGTGTGATTTATCGACAAAATATATGATGACGTTGCGCTGAATGTTCTGTAATATCATTGTGATTTGTCAACAAAAGATGTTATGACGTTGTGCTGAATATTCTGTAATATTATTATGATTTATTCACAAAATATGTACTCGAAAATAGTCAGTAAATGCGGCAGGAACATCTCTGTACTGTTCAAACCCCTTGTCGTCACGGCCCACGCTACTGTCACCATTTTAAACATAACAGTAGCCTAGTTTTTATAAAATAATATTATTTTAAAAAATTCGTCTCGTTTCATCGCCACAGTCTCCGTCACCGTCACTATGCCAATTCGTTATTGGAGGAGGTGAGTATTCGAAAAGATCCTGACTAAACTGTTGGATGGAGAGGCTAAATTGCCTCACCCCCGTCCAACCACAGGCCAGAAGTTTTTTTTTTTCTTTCTACACACAACATTTGAAATCAATCGTATGCCAGACTTGATCAGTAGAAGTCATGTCATTAAACTGACACTTTTTGCTTACACATCCCTGGTATATGAGAAATTACAGATAGCGTAGGCAAAGAATTGAGAACTGAGCGTTAACTCAGTGGTGAGTGATGCCGGTGTGCAAGCTACCCTCCTAGGTTTTATCTTAGTATTGACCCCGTACATCTCACCTCCCACACGTGTGTGCGTTTAGTGAAAAAATATGTACCCGCACTCTGTAAGGTACTAGATAAATTCGAGATTTATTCAGTGACCTCTGCAAGAAACCTAGCGTATGTTTCAGTAGAACGCACATGTATGTGTATGTGTGGTGTTGTGTGAGTGTGTGTACTTTGTTGTAACCTAAAAAAAGAGTAGGTAAAGAATTACTCATTTTGCTGATTGCATGTGCGATGTTGGTTGGTGCTGCAATGGCATATACAGTGCGTTCGTAGTAGTTGTCTACTTAGCCCACTAGGGAATTAGCCTATGCTAAATCATATGCAGGAGATTAGGAGAAATGTCGTTCATGGGCCTGAGTTTTGTTTGTCCAAACTCCAGAGACCAGAGTCCACACAGCAAGGCCAAACAGAACGTCCACCGCCACCGGCAAACTAATCTGCCGCCACCGGCAAACTAATCTGCCGCCACCAACATTTTGCTGCTCAGTCTTTACAGTTGGTTAGCGCATGGCACCATATATGGCAGAGTAGTTTATACCTGTATCATTTCAGTTCTCCAATTCTAACGGCACGGCCATACCGGATATTCAGGTGGGCTAGCTGAACTGATCACCTACTTTCGGCGCTGCTCCTACCACCTCGATGGAAGATTAGTATAGATCGATTGCTGATTTAACCAATCAATTAGACTGGAGCCCTGTGCCAACTGCAAACCAGACTAACACTATTAGGCCATGTTCGGATGTTACAGTATTTGAAAACCACAGTTTTCAAAGCCACATTCATAAGATACTACAGTTTATGAATGCCATTGTTTTTTTTTTTTTTTGCAGTTTTGAGAAAAACCAAGGTGTGGTTGGATGTTGTAGTATTTAATGCAGTATTTCCCTGGAGAAATAATGATAATGATTAAATTTAATGTTGAATTTGGATCAAACTTTCAAAAAAGCAAGGGGAATTTAACAACTTGATTGGTTCAAATGAAATTTTGTTTTTTTATATAAATTTCAACATATTACCTAAAAATTGATATAGCTAGATTCTAATATAAAATTAATAATTTTGAATTTAAAAATTGGAAATTGGAACCAAGTTTCCAAAATAAAAGGCACTTATTTTACTGCTTCTTCAGTGTATCAAAATTTCATTAGCTCAGTAGAAAATAAAAATACGGTTTTGCTAGTTTTAAATTGCCTGAAATTTTTTTAAGTTTAAGTTACTTGTTGTGATCATTGGATTTGTGTAGAGATTGGTGTGTCATATGATTGGATATTGATCTAATGGATATCATATGATTGGATATTAATCAAATGGTCACAACAAGTGACTTAAACTTAAAAAAATTTCAGACAACTTATAAATAGACAGTCCCATAAAAATAAAAGAATGTAGTGTAGTGTGAGTATATAGCATAATACGGAAAATATCACATAAGAGATGATGCTAGGACGGCTAGATATGCATGGTTTTGTTGTATACATTATGAGGCTGTCTCATGTTACATGGAACAGAAAAACACAATTTTGAAAAGAAAAAAAGGTCTTTAGTGGATTTCTAAAACTCCAAAAATACCATAGTATTTGTGATCAATACTACAGTTTATAAAACTACAATGTTTGTTGTATCAAAGCACCTCAAAGTTTTTGATACTATAGTATTTTTGAGAAACCATGGTATTCTTTAAAAACTTTAAAAATACCTCCTATCCAAACAGACTCTTATCCTCTTTTTCAGACAAGAATTCCAACCTGTTCAGCCAGCCTCGCAGTGCCACTAACATGATGCGTGTCAGTAGCAGTGTGAATTAGTCTTTGCAGGCGATATATATATGTTCTCAACGATGGATCACCTACATGTATCGATCTGCATGCACCGACGCCATAAATTCGAGGCTGAGATAGGTAGGTGGATCTTGCCGGAATGCTGGGAATCCTTCAATGGTCGGCACAAGTAGCAGCTACTCCGACCCTCTGAAGAACACCAATAAGAGCGCACTGGCTCGTGCTATATAAGGCCGCAAGCTCTCGCCATGACCAGACCACGCACAAACAAACACATCGCCTCGATCATATCGCGAAGTAGAAAGCTACAGCTTGCCTGCAACTCAATCGGTCGATGGCGTCCAAGGTCGAGCTGGTTGTGGAGGTGAAGTCTCCTGCGGACAAGCTGTGGACGGCGCTGCGGGAGTCGACGGATCTGTTCCCAAGATCTTCCCGAGCAGTACAAGAGCATCGAAACCGTCGAGGGCGACGGCAAGTCCGCCGGCACCGTCCGTCTCCTCAAGTACACCGAGGGTACGCGCGTTCATGCCAATGGATCATTAATTCATCGCTTTAGGCTTTAGCTGATGGGAACGTGCGTGTACGTACGCAACGTCGATCGTGATCGATGCTTCTGCTGCTGCATGCAGGGGTCCCGATGGTGACGTTCGCGAAGGAGAAGGTGGAGGTGGCGGACGACGAGAAGAAGGTGGTGACGTACAGCGTGGTGGACGGCGAGCTGGTGAACTTCTACAAGAACTTCAGGGTGACGCTGCAGGTGACCCCCAAGGGCGCCGACGACGGCGCGACCGTGAACTGGGCCGTGGACTTCGACAAGGCCAGCGACCAGGTTCCCGACCCGGACGTCATCAAGGAGACCGCCGCCAAGACCTTCCACGACCTCGACGACTACCTCCTCAAGAACTAGCGCGCGCACGCGCACGGACCGTGCATCCTGTCTGATCCATCCACGCATCGCACGGTGCGATCGATCGTGCGCACGGTAGAAATGTTGCAGGGGTATGCGTCTTAGTCTGAGTCTAGTAGCGTCGGTCGTTGTTGTTGCGGTGCGCACGGTACAAATGTTGCAGGGGTATGCGTCTTAATTAGTCTGAGTCTACTAGCGTCGGTCGTTGTTGTTGCGGGTTTACTACTGTTCTAGTGTCCTCCTCTGGTGCGTGCCGTGGTGCTGTAGTACTCTAGTCGCTGTTGCAGCAGCGATCATGTCTGCCTGCTTTGGCCAGCTTTTGTGGCCACGTCCGGTGTATGATTTATGTGATTTGATTTGATCATCCGATCCTAGAGATGGCGATGACAAATCAAGATGGCAATGTTGCTGATTCTGTGGATCCATGCTGGCGCAGCAGGAGCGCATATGGCAGTTGCATAAATGCATAAATATGTACGGGCCGTATCAGGTGCTCATGAGTCATGAGTGCACAAACCGCAGCCGGGCGCTCCATCGCCAATCGGACGGTGAGCGTGCGAGCGGATGGAGAGGCGCGCGCGGGGCGAGCGCGGTCGACATTTTGCGCCCCCAATGAGGATTTCGTGCCGAGCTGTAGGGTTCCTCTCCATCCACCGCGCGCGCGACGCACTCGTGTCGCACCCCATTCGTATCTGCTCCCGAGTCGCCCCCTCCACTGACTCCGAGCCGCCGAGCTGGCCTTCCTTGCGCCGCCGCCCCCGCCGACTTCGCCCCATTGGCATCTGCTCCCGAATCGCCCTGTCCACTGGCCTCATTGCGTAAGCTGTTGTCTCATTGTGTGTTCTAATAGTTCACAATTGATATGAAGGGGGATGTCTGATGGTGGATTGCTTTGTTTTGATGTGCAGCCGCATGGACGAAATGGAAGATGTGAGCATCTCCGTGCGGCCACTATCTTTGCCTAGTCCAGAACCCCTCGAAATGGCCGATGCACACTCCCTCATTGCGATATCGGATTGTAAAACCCCTCGGAAGGCAGCTAGCATCCCATTCTACGTGAGTGTGCGCTCAATTTTTAATTTGCATGATTAATATCGTTCTAGGGCTAAATCGTTGTTACCACTGTAGGGATCGTCATCCACACCGGTAGTTACTGAGTCTTTGACACTTGCGAAGGGGATGATTTTTGAAGATGAGGACACAGCCCTAGAGTTTTACAAAGCATACACACATGTTACGGGCTTCTCCGTTCATATTGGACAGCGGACGACTACGAATGGGATGTTGCAATGGAAGCGGTACTATTGTGCCGCATATGGGTGGAAGGAAGAAAATGTAAGGACAAGATGAATGTCAAAGTGAAGAGGACATATGAGTCTAAATTGAGTAGGTACGGTTGTGAGGCCATGTTTGATATCAAACGAACTAAGGACAATAAGTTCAGATTAGAGATATTTGTCAAAGTCCATAACCATGGTTTTGTCTCACATAGTAAGCAGCACTTGATACGGTCTAATAGACAAGTAACTGAAAAGGCTAAGACTACACTGTTCGCATACCATTAGGCTAGCATTGGCACTTCCAAGGCATTTAGATATCTTTATGTCAGTGAGGGTGGATTTCAGAATGTAGAATGCACAAGGAGGGACTTGCAAAATTATCATCGTACATTGAGAGAGAGTATAAAGTCATCAGATACTCAGATGTTTATCTTGACAATCTAGCTAGAAAGAACAAGAATAATGCTACATTTTATTTTGACTATGTTATTGACGAGAAGGGTAGATTGATGCATGTGTTTTGGACGGATGCAACCTCTAGGAAGAATTACGTTTATTTTGGTGAGTTGCTATCATTTGATACGACATATAATACAAACCAATACGAGATGATATTTGCACCATTCATGGAAGTGAATAACCATGGGGAATGTGTTCTATTTGGGGCTGTATTGTTGCTCAATCAGACAATTGAAACGTTCAAATGGTTGTTCTGTATTTTCTTAAGATGTATGGGAGGTGTTTCCCCTAGACTTATAATAACTGACGAAGATGCGGCCATGGAGAAGACAATTGAGCATGTTTTCCCAACTAGCACGCATAGGTTATGTATGTGGCACATATTGAATAAACTTTCAACTAAGATAAGACCAGATTTGAGGGATAACCAAATATTTTACAGTCATGTCAATTCATGTGTATATCCCTCAAAAACTCCAGATGAATTTGAGTCACAGTAGGCAGCTATTATTTCCGAGTTCAGTTTGGAAGATAGTGAGTGGCTCGCAGGTCGGTATAGGATTTGGGCCTCTTGGGTACCAGCCTACTTTATAGACGTACCCTTGGTAGGAATTTTTAGAACAACTTCAAGGTTTGAAAGCGCTAATTCTTTTTTTCAATCGCTTTATTGGTTACAAACATGCTTTGGTGGAGTTCTGGATCTGGTTCGACACTGTAGTGAACGAACAAAGGCAAAAGGAGCTAAGAGAAGACCATGCTACCTTTCACACTAAGCCTCAGTTGAAGACACCATGGGCATTTGAGTAGCATGGCAGTGAAGTATTCACCCATATTGTGTTCGCTAAATTTCAGAAGGAGGTTATTGCGGCCAGGGACAAGTGTGTTGTCGAGAGCACGGCGCAAGTATGTGACCTTAAAGTAACAGCGGTCAATGAGGATGGCAAGAAGGTAAGGAAAGTCATATGTGACACTAACACCATGATTGCCTAGTGCTCACGTATGTTGTTTGGCACTCATGGGATTCCTTGCCGTCACATTATCCTCGTATTACGAGGGGCATTGCTGAATGAGCTTCCAAGTCATTATGTTTTGAAAAGGTGGATTGTAAATTGTAAGAGGGAGGTTGTGTTCGATGAGAATGGCAATATTCTAGAGGAAAAACCAAAAGATCCCACGAAGGAAGAAATTAAAAAGTTGGCTTCGGAGATGCACAAGGACTTAGAAGAATTGATACATCGAACTACACCTTCACTACCTTACATGCAGACTGCGAGAGGGAAATTTAAACAGTTTATGCAAGATATAAACCAGGAAATTCCTGCCCAACCACAAAGTAGAGTGGAGGAGGTTGAAGCATAACTTGGGTGTGGCATCCCTCATGGCGTCGATATATTGCCGCCTACCGACAATCTTACTAGAGGCAAATGCAAGAGGAATCGACCTGGGAAGAGCAAACTAAAGAAGTTGAAGGGAAAGATAGTTCGCATGTGCAGTACTTGCAATGAGATTAGCACCCATGACAGCTGCAACTGCCCTTTAAAGAAATAAGCAAACTAATGGTCAAAGGTAGCTCACTGTCTAGCATTCCATTTTTCTTAAGTACTCACTGTCTAAGATGTTCAGTATTCATATTTGCAGGAGGTGGCTTTGTAGGTGGCTGCAAAGGAGTGATGGTCAATGGTTCAGTGAAATGCTACTTGTAATATTTGCTTTTATGTCATCTTAAATGCTACTTGTAATGGTCAATAGTTCAATGAAGCTGGTATCTGTTTTGAATTAGTATCTATTTTATGGAATACTGGATTCAGTAATGTGCTTTGTATGCTGTCTAGATTCAGTAAATGTGCTTGGTATGCAATGAGCTCATCGTGTTCATTTGCTTGCAACCTCTTCTTTTTGTTTCAACTGGGAAGAGTTTTGTAACATGCCTCTTTAGTTCCAGAAACTTATGCTTGTAATGTGCTTCTAGAAACTTGTAATGTGTTTCCAGCATGAACTCTTTGAATATGATATCAGAGTGGTTAGTTCTCGACTGCACCTGCAATGCCACATTTCAGATTACACATTCCAGACCCAAAATGTCACATTTCAGACCTAGACTTGAGCACAAGAAGATTGCCAAACCATTTCAGACCCAGAATGTCACATTTCAGACTAACAAACCATTTCACATTCAAAAGCCATTCTTTCACATCTCTGAATACAACTCATACATGTTCCAAACTATATTACATAAGACTAGGAATATATCAAAATTACAAACTCAGTTGCGAATGTTCCCAATGCACATTCCTAGCAGCAAGAATAAAAAAGCGACAACAACCATTTTTATCTTTTCATCGACAACAATGGACTTCCTAATGGACATGTTCATCTGGTCCAGTGAGGATTTAATCGCAGCTAAATTTTCCAACACACGGTGGTCGACTTGGGAAACCATCTCCATTCCAGTGCTAAAACCGCTTCTCTGGTTCCACCACATGCATCCCACTCAAATGCCTCAAGTATTAATCTTTCCACATGAAAGTATCGCACCCCATGGAATAGATCTGGACAAAAATAAAGCACCCAGCTTCATCACCAAAACAAAGCACCCAACAATACAAAAAGCAATTTTCAAACTCAAATTGAAGACAAAAGGGAGTATCCTACACCGTCGTTTCTCGGGTATTTGTAATACTCTTTTCCTCGATTCTTCGAGCTCCCGAACACGGCCCAGATCATCTTTCGCGTGGCACTTTGGGCATGGTACGAGAGGCAGCCCACCGCTCGGAGCTGTCGCTGTCGCCGACCACTCGGAGTGCGCCTCCGCACAATCCTTCATCTTCTCCATGGTGCGGCAACGCGCGGACGGAGGGCACTAACCCTAGACTCGCCCGATGCGGCACCGCGGGCGGAGGCTCAAATGCCCTAACCCTAGACTCGCCCGATTCGGGATTTGGGGAGGAGCCATGATGGGAGCACAGCACCACAAGGGAGGCGGAACGAGGCGCTCAAGGGCGGAGGAGCGGCACCGCCATGCTCGCCTCGGGCGATTTGGGAGGAGGGCGAGAGGATTTGGGGATGAGTGGGATTTGAGAACTAGTGAGCGGGGCAAGGGATCACAAAAATTACTGCTGAGCCGGGGGGGACGCAAAATGTCGACCGCACTTGCCCCGCGCGTGCGCCTCTCTGTTTGCTTGCGCGCTCGCCGTCCGATTGGTGATGGAGCGCCCGGATGCAGTTTGTGCATATGTGCACACATACGCTCATGTGCACCTGATACGCCCCCAATATGTACAGGTTTAATTCAGGAGTGAAGTTAGTACAGCGCTGACGTGATCATGATTCATGGCAGTTAATTCCTTTCATGAATGGAATTTAATATTTGCAGTGTTTATGTATGTGCCAGTTGAATGTGGGGCCACTGTCTCTACTAATGAAGATATTGTTGTTTTGTATTATCTTTATGTGAGGAGTGAGAATGCAAAGTAGGGAGCACATGACACCGAAATCGAACATTTTTTTAATAAAAAATAACCCTTTTAGTTTAGAATATTTTTGAAAATAACCTTCCTGACAATTTATTTCAAAAAATAAAACTCGCTTTACACACATCCTCGGTGGTAAGTCCAAACTCATTTTTTTCAAAAATAACCATTTTGGCCATGTTATTGCACCAACATGGTCCTCTTTTTCCACGCTGATGCGCTGGTTGTTTTGCCACATTATGATGTGATCAAAAGGGTTGTTTTTGAAAATAAAAATAGTTAGACGGGTTATAAATTCCCACCGATCCATCTCGCACACCTTTACATATTTCTGATGGAAAGTAATTAGCAATGCTAATTTAGCATGCAATGTGCTCTTCTTTTCTATCTATTTTAAGAAGAGATGTATGGTTTCATACTTTCATAGGGTAGCATTGTGAATTCTCAAGAATTCTTACTAGGTTTAATTTCAATCAAGAAAACATCTCCATTTTCTTTATTGCACAACTTTGTTCAAGTTGGTAACATGGTTGGAATGATAGCCTCACACTAACTTTGAATTATGGTTCACATATTGCGCCATTCTGCACGAATAATGTTCACGTAGTTGTACCTTTCCTTTTCAACATATAATACAAAGAGTCTTGCTATTTTTAAGTTGTCTGAAATTTTCTTAAGTTTAAATAACTTGTTGTGATCATTGGATTTGTGTAAAGATTGATGTGTTATATGATTGGATATTGATCCAATGGATAAAAGAAGTGACTTATGCTTAAGAAAATTTCAATACCTTATGAATAGACAAAGTCCACAAATGTAATAGGGTATGTATTGCTCAGTTAGAAGTTTAAGGTTGAATTCATTAGAATCCCCCTCCATCCCCCATATCCCTCTCATTGCCAATCCTAACATTGTTGTAACCCATGTTCACGCGCGCTGTCGCACACTCACTTCACCTCCTCACATGTAGCAAGGCTCGCTGGCCACATTGCCTCCTCCTACGCATTGCGCCGCCTCCTGCCGCCACTACGCCCCGTTGCCTCCATCATTGGTGACAAAGGTAGCAACCACCTCTAGATATTGACAGTTGACACAAAAAAATCTTACGGTGGAAGAAGGGGGCATCCTGCGAAAACAATGATGGTGGACTATTCGCTTATTTACAAGTTGGGAGTCTCCATTGACCTATAAATGGCAAGCTTAAGAGAAAAGCAGAGAAAACAATATATTTCTATTGTTGAAGTAAGCTTGCTCTTCTGGTCGTGGCCTTCGCAACACTCCGAACGAGCTTCGTTAGAGGCGGCGCATGCCGGGGATGGAGATGGAAACACACATATCCTAAAGCATACCATAAGGTTCTAGATTGACTGAAACCGTCTAACCTCTCATATAATAGATATATAGCGAATTCATCTTGCTTGTGTCAATCTTAGCTGGTTTTAGCCGTTTAGTTTTAGAAATTGTGATGGGAGCACTTTTGTGCTTTCAACGATGGTAAGTTGTACAACCTCAAAACTGGGTTTTGTGACTTGTAGTAGGAGTTACAAAACCCCAAGGTGGCGTTTGGTTCATGGGTTTAGATAGCTGGGAATAGGAAATGAGAGGATGGGGATGTCTTTTACCATGTTTGGTTTGAGGGTACGAGAAGAGGAGTTTTTGACCTAAATGGCATCATGCGTGGCGATTTGCAAAAGTGGCTCACCTCATGCGCTATTTGCAAATATGGTAGCTCGTCCGTACGACCATAGCCCGAACGAGCCTCACACCGCCACGTGTTGTGTCTGCACGGCCACTGGCTGGATGTGGCCTTGTCCGCATGGCCATAGCCCGGACGAGCCTCACACCGCCAAGTGTTGTGTTCGCACGTCCACCGCCTCGATGTGACGGGAATCCGAGGGCTCGGCACACGCGCGGGTGGGAAACCGGGCGATGGTCGTGCGAACGAGGAGGGAAAACGAGTGGTGTCCGTGCAGACGAGGAAAAACGAGCGGTGGCTGTGCGGATGAGGAGGGAAACCGGGCCATGGTCGTGCGAACGAGGAAGAAAAACAGGTGATGGCCGTGCAGATGAGGAAAAACGAGCAGTGGTTGTGCGGACGAGGAGGGAAACCGGACGGTGGCCGTGCGGACGAAGGAATCCAGGCCGAGTGGTGGCCACACGGACAAGGTTTGTCCGCACAAGCCTTGTCTGGGCTACGGGCGACCGGAATTGCACACGTGCGCAGCGAGAGGCTTGTTCGGGCTGCCATATTTGTAAATAGCGCACGAGGTAAGCCACTTTTGTAAATACGCCACACAACAGTGCCATTTAGGGCAAAAACTCTGAGATGAGAAGTGGGTCTGGGATTGGGATAAGATGAGCCATTTTCCCACTAATCCAAACCCAAGAGGAGGGGTAGGTTTTGGCTGGGCAACGCGGGTTTGGACAAAAATAGCCTTACCTAGACATGGTTGTCATTCTCTATGTGAAGGACATTTTGGTCAACTAAAAATTTATCCCTGGCCCTAACCCATGATATGCCAAACAAGGAAAAAGGATTAAAATCACATATCCCCATCTTAAACCCACCACATCGTAACCTATCTCATTTCTCTATCCCATTCCCGCTACACGTCCAAACGCCACCCAAGAAAAACTCCGACCGAGCCGTGATCTATGCCGACGGCGGCGCCGGTGCCCGTAGCCACAGCCACGCTGCGGGTCTCCAACATCCCTCCCTCGGCCGTCGCCGCCGAGCTCCTCGCTTTCTTCGACTCCGCCGTCGCCGGCGCCGGCGCCGCATTCGCCTGTGAGATCGCAGCCGCCCACCGCGGCTGGCTCAGCCGCGGCCATGGCACCGTCCAGTTCAACTCCGCCTCCGCCGCCACCCTCGCCGCCGACCTCGCTTCCTCCGGCCGCCTACCCCGCTTCCTCGGCTCCCTCCTCTCCGTTTCCCCCGCCCCCGTCGACCTCCTGCCCCGCGCGCCCGACCTCTCCCTTCGCGCGGCCGACGCACGCCTCTTCGTAGGCAACCGCTTGGCCGAGCGCAAGCTCGAGGTGGCAGACGCCTGGGACGGCGTGCGCGCCGAGGTAATCCCGGGGAAGCGCCGCGTGGACCTGTACATGGAGCACGATTTCAAAAGGTACAAGCTTGAGGTACTCTTCGAGGACATCAGGGAGTGCTTTGGGTGCAACATCGACGGGATGGCCGCCATCTTGCTGCAGGTGAGCTGCTCACTAGAGTACTCTTATAGTAGTACTTTGTTACTGTAATGTACCTAGTACATTGCAAGGGATAAACACCGTGGAAAGGAGACACGGACGGCGGTGGCTTGAAAGAAGAACGATGTGTAGAGGAGAGGACACCTATTGTTATAGAGAGAAATTAAACTAGGGAGATGAATTTGAGACTTGAGACTAATTCATCTTCTTGCTTAATCTAAATAGATTACAAATGCTTAGCCTTATATAGCAGACACAAGAAGATTGGAAACAAACAACTAATTCCATTTATAAGAGATTGGATTCTATTCAAATCATAACTTCCTATCCTTAAGGGATTGATATCTAATCGAATCATAACTAACAATATCTCTTAACTAATCTGGCTGCTGCCCTTTCCTTGTGCGCCAATGCAGCTGGCCCACGTCCATGACAGTTACATTAGTCAGGCGTTGCGGTTGCAGGGTGACGTGGAAAGTTCCAAATTTTGATGGGTTTGCATGTTACAATTGTGTTTGTCGAAAGTGAAGTATTGACGCGTGATATAATAATTTGTTTTGAAGCAACAGCTGGCATGCAGATAATATGTTGGTATTCTTTGTGTATATACCTTGATTTTACTCCGTAGTATGGTCATGATAGAAGTTCATGCAATGTGAGTAGAGTCGTAAGTGAATTTACAGTTGTTCGTTCTAAAACATTAGTAAAACCAGATTTTGTTAAAGTAGATTTGTAACCTAAGCACCTAAACCTTTTTTTTATTAAATGCTATCCTAACTATCCAAATCATCGCTATAATTTTTGGGCATGACGAGATTTAGTTAATCTTTAGGTTTTCAGAATCTTGACCTGTCAGGAGTCCAGTGCTAATATGAATAGCACTCATGTTTTTGTTACCAACTGTTTATAAAATCATGTTCTATTGGATTAATAATTTGGATGTTGTCTTCCTTTTTCCTTCTGATACATATGGACATTTCTAAAATTTAATTTATAGGGAATTTATGTGGGGGGCCAAAATAAATAATCTGTCTCCAATGTTACCGCAATTTATGAACTATCAATAAATTTATAAGCGTCGCAGCAGGATGTTATATGGATCTGTTGGTACCCAGAATGTCAAATGTGGAAAGCATGTTCTGTTTGAACTTTGAAACAAGGAGCTCATAGATGTACTTACTCCTTCAAAACTTGCATGAGCCCAGAAATTGGTTAATTCTGAACCAGGGAAACTATAGTGAACTATCACAGTGGTCTGGTTGTGATTATGCCTTAGAGCTGATGAAGTAATACTGATAACTCTGTTGAACTTTTATCTTTTGAAAGGGAAAACTGATGCAGCTATATTCACTTGAAAGATTTGAGTAGACTTTGCAAATGGTGGAGGAATACAATCCCAGAAGAGTGTGCCCTAGGCTTTACATACTAAATGTGCAAGTTTACGAGCATCACCATTTGCTTCTCTCATCTCAAATTGATTTTCTGTCTGTCACATTTCTGTCCTTAAATATTAGTTCATTTCAGATGGAATATTCTTTTGATTTTTTAAACTATGAATCTGAAGCTTTTCTGATGAATACATATTAACTGTAGTGTTCTTAATTTAGTGTTTGTCATGTTTCTTAGACTATTAGTTGATTTCAGATGCAATATTCTTTTGTTTTTTTAGCAATCTAAATTATTGTTTATTTCCAGCTCACTTATGCACCAAGAATACACACGGCAATTTCTGGGCCTGCAGTTAATTCAAGGTTTATGGATGACCGCTTTCATGCATGTAAGGAGGATGCCAAGTTTGCCTGGGTCAGAGCACTAGATTTTACACCTAAATGCTGTTTCGGGATTTGTTCTAATCTCGTCTTAAAATTGAGTGAAGGTGCACCAGTGTCGCATATTCTCCAAAGTTTACCTTTCTCAGGAGAATTAGGGGAATTGTTCATTTCTTCAATGGATGTTGTTGGCCCCTCCTCCAAAGTGGTTCCTCTTGTTGACTGCCCGAGTGGCTGTTCAGTGCCTTACGAAGTTCTTTTTCGTCTCAACTCTCTTGTTCATATGGGGAAGCTAGTTGCGAAGCATGTTAATGCTGATCTGTTTAAAGCTCTTGAAGAATTACCAGTTGATATTTTAAGGAGGATTTTTGAGAAAATGAGCAAATTGAAGTTTACCTGCTACGAACCTTTGCAATTCATCCAGCAGGAGGCTTATAGCATGAAGATAAGCCACAATACTTTGCTGTCCAATAAGAGTGAAGGCGAAGGAAAGTTGATGAAGTGTTACAGAGTTCACATTACTCCATCAAAAATATACTGCTTGGGACCTGAGGAAGAAGTTTCAAATTATGTGGTTAAGTACCATTCTGCATACGCCTCTGACTTTGTTAGAGTTACTTTTGTCGATGAAGATTGGAGTAAGCTTCCTCCTAATGCAATCTCAGCTAGAATTGAACAAGGGTTCTTTTCTGAACCCTTCAAAACTGACCTGTATGGTCGCATTCTCTCCATTCTAAAAGAAGGGTTTTCCATTGGTCAAAAGAAGTTTGAATTTTTGTCCTTCTCAGCAAGTCAGCTTCGTGGAAATTCTGTTTGGATGTTTGCTTCTAATGGTTCCTTGAGTGCAGAGGGTATAAGAAGGTGGATGGGCCACTTTGAAGATATCCGCTCAGTCTCTAAGTGTGCGGCTAGAATGGGCCAGTTGTTCAGCTCCTCCAGGCAAACATTTGAAGTCTTACCATATGATGTGCAAGTGATCCCAGATATTGAAGTCACAACTGATGGCACTAAATACATATTTTCCGATGGTATCGGGAAGATATCTTTGAAATTTTCCAGAATAGTTGCACAACGAATTGGATTAGACCCTGATAACCCTCCTTCAGCTTTTCAAATAAGGTTTGGTGGCTACAAAGGAGTCATTGCTGTTGACTGCACTGACTTTAAAAATATTTCTCTGCGACCTAGTATGAAGAAATTTGAATCGAAGAGCATGATGCTGAACATTACAAGTTGGAGTAAGTCTCAGCCATGCTACGTGAATCGTGAAATTATCTCTCCTATCAACATTGGGGATAAGGGATGAAATATTTGAGTCGATGCAACAAGATGATATGCGTGAAACAGATGAAATGCTGACCAACAGAGAAGTTGCTTTGTCTGTCCTGGGGAAAATGGGTGGTGCTGAAACCAAGACAGCAGTGAAGATGTTGCTGCAAGGTTATGAACCAAGTTCAGAGCCTTACCTGTTAATGATTCTTAAGGCCCATCAGGAGAATAGGCTGGTTGACATACGAACTAGATGTAAGATTCATGTCCCGAAGGGCCGTGTTCTTATTGGTTGTTTGGATGAAACAGGCAACTTAGAATATGGTCAAGTTTTCATCAGAATTACAAAGAACAGCAAAGAGCACAAGGACGGTGATCAACCATATTTTTACAATGATAATGGGGAAACAGCCATAGTTGTTGGAAAAGTTGCAATCTCTAAAAATCCGTGTCTCCATCCTGGTGATATCAGAGTACTTGACGCTGTCTACAACCCTAGATTGGATGATATGTACCTGGTTGATTGTGTTGTCTTCCCTCAGAGAGGGGAAAGGTATGTGATACTGAAACTGAATGATGATCTTCAGAGTTTGTGGAGTTTATATTGCTTTGCCCATGGCTTCAAAGTAGCTTGTCTCTCTATTGGATTGAGTCACTGCATTTGTCAGCATTGTTTTGCATGTTAGGTTGATATTTGATTGTGTTATGTCACTATTAACCTCATCGATGGATGTTACCAATGCTTGGACTATCCTTACTTAGTCTCGGATGTTGATTAGGCCTCATCCACATGAATGCTCGGGGGGAGATTTGGATGGCGACCTCTATTTTGTTACTTGGGATGACAGACTGATTCCAGAGAAGGTTGATACACCTATGGACTACGCTGCAACAAGGCCACGCATATGTGATCATGTTGTTACACTTGAGGTATATTCCTGATTGCTTAGATTATTGTTGCTAATTTATTGAAGTTTTTTTTTTGCTAATATCAGATTTTTATAGTTGCAAATATTACCAAGGATTAGAGTCTTTATGAACTGTAGCATTTTAATCATGTAGTTGTAGCTGAGGCACCTAACATCTTTCTAAAAAGTGTATTCATTTTAGGGCATGAACTCAATACGCGTTGCAAACTGGAAAATGCATTTACCATTTACCACCGATATGCAGCTCCAAGTTGTCTCTTCGACTAACAAATGCATTTTCCCCCTTCTCACATAGTCACATGGTTATACTCGCCCGAGTGAAATGTCACAAAAACATCTGTAACTGCAGGAAATTCAGAAGTACTTTGTCGATTACATCATAAACGATGCACTCGGTGTTATCTCCACTGCCCACTTGATCCACGCGGACCGCCAACCATTGAAAGCTCGGAGCCCTGAGTGCCTACAGCTGGCTGCTCTGCATTCCATGGCGGTCGACTTCGCCAAGACGGGAGCTCCAGCCGAAATGCCCCGGTCACTGAGACCGAGGGAGTTCCCCGACTTCATGGAGCGATGGGACAAACCGATGTACATCTCGAACGGTGTTCTCGGCAAGCTCTACCGAGCAGCCGTGAGTCACGTGGAGAGCTCGGAGGCTCGCATCCTTGGTTCAATCCAGCCCCACGTACGATCCTGAACTCGAGGTCCCTGGCTTTGAGGAGTTCCTGGAAGCCGCGGAGGAGTACTACAACCTGTACGAGGAGAAGCTGACCACTCTGTTGAATTACTACCGCGCGGAGCACGAGGACGAGATCCTGACGGGCAACATCCGGAACAAGCTGCTGTACCTGAGGAGGGACAACAAGAGGTACTTCGAGATGAAGGACCGGATCGTCGCCGCCGTCGACGGCCTGCACACGGAGGTGAGGGGGTGGTTCAAGAGCGGCAGGGAGGCGGAGGCGTCGAGGACGGCGTCGGCGTGGTACCGCGTGACGTACCACCCGGACCACCGGTCCGAGAAGCGGTTCTGGAGCTTCCCGTGGATCGTCTGCGACAACCTGCTGGCGATCAAGGCGGCGAAGCGGTGCAGGCAGCGAGTGGAGGGCGACGGCGCCGCCGCTCCGATGGACTGCAGCGCTTGACGCGTTGGTGAAGTGAATTCGCAAGGTCTAAGCGCCTAAGCGGTAACTGCGCGCACTGCTGTCATAAGCAAGTTATCTGACGCGGTGCTGCTATATGCTGTAAAAATCTGGCGCGGACTATGTGAGCTCAACAACAGAGCTCTACCTAATATCATTATCAATTGAGTAAAATACCAGGAAACCTCGGTTTTTTTTGGTAAAGGTAAAACGAAACCTCAGGTTTTAGAAAAAATTTCAAGAAACCTCATGTTTTGGAGCAAAATGTATCAAAAATACCATTACACCATCCGCCATCCAATACATGGTATTTTTAAATATATACACACATTAACGGTCCCACAGATGCTCGGCTGCTTCTTTGTGTAACTGATCGTTGGTGTTTCCACCTCACGCCGAGGAAGGGTGAGAACGAGAGAAGAAATACATATAGGCTATATTATGGGCTAATCTAGGAGAAAAATGGACGGTTAGGTGGTGTATTTTTTTAATTTCGCGCTAAAATCTAGTATTTCTTGAAAAAATTGTACAATTTGGAGTTTTGTATTACCTTTGCTCTTATCAATTCCCAGTATAATATGGACGGACAGCTTGACGAACTGTACTGCTGGACATAAACGGTGCATGGTGTGCGATGGTTGAGCTCCTAAGAGGCTAAAGACGAACTTTTTATTATTATTTAATCTTGTTTTTAATTTAATTTTAAAGTTAACCTTTCACAAATTTTATTTTCACTTCGATCCTTTGGTCACGTCACCACCCGTGACGCGACAAAACAACACCGCCACGCCACATGATAAGTCATCAAATCACACTTTTGTCACGCCATCGTGGTGGCATGACCAAACAACATCACCACGCTACCACCAGTGGTGTGACAAGAATTTGATCGTAAATAGGTCGCGATAAATGTTGTTTTGTCACACCACGGTGGTGGCGTGACCAAAGGGGTCAGAATTAGAAATAAAGTTCGCGATGGTTAACTTTAGAATAAAATTAAAAAAAGATTAAATAAAAAAATCGCTAAAGACACGGTAGACCAGTGCATAATATCATGCTCCACCTATCATTTTCTTAGCATAACATAAGCTTTGCGTGGAATCCAGTAGACCCGGGAAAATAGAACGATGACTTAAGATAATGCAAGTATGCGGATTATTAGCTAAGCCGTTACGTAAGGGACACCACGGGCCCCGCATCGACCATCCACGGTTCGTTGGGCAGCCGGGCCGGCTGCTTGACCATTCAACGTGTTCTGGGGTCGTGCAAGCGTGTAGCAGCGAGCAAAATCGGGGCCGACAACTGCTGTCTACTACTTACTACTAGTTTTGCTAGCGCTTAACCGCGAATCACAGACACTAGTGGGTGGCCTCCCCGCTCGGGGCAGGTGCAACGAGGGTCCAGAAAATCGGCAGATTTTCGGTAATATCGGTCCTGTTGGACCCGTTTGGTTTCGTACCGTCAAAATAAAGTTCATCTGAGTGGCAACATACATCAAATTTCAGCTTCATTTTCAGCTTTATTTCATGTATATGTGAATATCTAGTTCATATATATCTACAATGTTCAATGGTTCTTTTTCAAAATTTGATTTTTTTTTTGACAAAATTCAAAAAAAAAAATCTGGTTGAAAATTTTCATCCATATCGGTCCTATCGGAAACCATGTTGGAATTTTGAAACAAAGCGGCCGATGAGGCTTGCCACATATGCAGTAGTTACGTTCGATGTCGCCGCAATGGCTCGCTAAGCTCGCAAGTCTTTTCGATCACCGCCTTGACTATGAAGACCGAGCCAAGAACTTTGCTCGCGAGCGCCGACATTGCCAGGAAGCCTTCCACTATGCACTTCATTGAGTAATATCCGGTTGGACCGTGCACCCGACACACGGCCATAGACAAGACGTCATCGGCTATAGCTTGTCGCATGACCACCTTGTTAGGAAGTGCTATCCAATTAAGAGGGTGTCGCACCAAATCCCCACTGACCCTTCTTCTTGTGGCGACAAGCAATCGCATGACAATGATGTCAAGTCTAGATGTCACGACGCACCTTGGAAGACACAATTCCGCCAGAGGATCAACACCGGTGCATCGCCTCGCTACTATTTGAGCTCGTGTTAGCGCCTCGTCGACTCCAACCCGAGAGGTTGGTCCGAGATACTCATGGTAGTCAATGCGGCCGACCACCACACCCACCCCATTTTGTACAAAATTATGCGCAACTCCTCTCTCGTGGACTTACTCCAAAGCAAAGACATTATGTGCTACCATCTTCAAGCTCACTGCACGCTCGCTTCGAGGCACTAACATCATAAAGGTTTACCGATGGCCTACATATGAAATTCATATACACCATCGACTCCGTATACGCCGCCTGGCCGAGAAGCAATCAATGTATCGCCCCATGGAACGCTTTCGTTCACCTTGACTAGCTCCCACACCCTGTGCGTGCAAGTGATCTTCTCGATGGCAAGTTTCTTCGTTGTTGCCTCCATGTCGAACTCTCTTCGGATGCAGCTCCCAAGTTCGTGAATATTCATCGCTTCGAGCTCCTCCGCTCGGACCACCTTGTACTGCCATCTCAACAGGTCCAATTCATCGAGTCTGGCCCGTACGAGATCATCACCATAAAATACTACCAAGTCTTGCATGTTTGAAATTACCTAAAGCCACAACAACCCGATTTACAGTACGTAATATAACAAACAGGGTATGTAATTAAAACTAATTAATTAACTTTACACGACTATTTATATGTGATTATTTCTTCAATTACCATTACTTAAATAGGACTATTTACATGTGATTATTTCTCCAATTACCATTACTTAAATAGGACTATTTACATGTGATTATTTCTTCAATTACCACTAGTTACACATGACACAGATAATTACGACATATTACATACAAGTAAGCAATTAAATATGAGTAGGTCAACACGAATAATTAATTAATAAACAACAAATTGATTGCTTACCAATAAATTACTTATGAGTAATTCATTACACCTAAGTAATTCTCAATGAATTAATTACGATTAATTAGTTACAACTAATTAACTAAGCGTCATTAATTATTTGTAATTGCTTACGTTTATTTTATTATCACCGATAAACAACGGACCATTATTTACCAACAAATTAAATATGGTTACATAAATTGATAGATTATTTTGCACTAAGGGCATGTACAATGGTATAAACAACTGTCGTCTATAGTATCCCTCTATGTCATTTATAGATAACACTAAAGACAGCTTCTACAATGGATTGTCTTTTACATATCTCTATAGATAGCTCTTTCATGTATAAGACGCTTTGTTTCTCGGGACATAATGATCATCGCATGAGAGACGCACCCAATTCTCTATGCCCTCTCTCCTCCATATCATCTTGTGTCCTACGTGTCAAGACTTACAGACAGCCAACATTACACCATTGTACATGCTCTAATGTCATTGACACTAAAAAACTACGCGCAATTTAATTATGTAATATTAATTACGACTTATTAATTAATTAATACTTTATTTTTGCTAATTGATTAACTACCTAAGACTACAACATTACCGCTAGTTAACTATGACTGAAATAATTACAACTAAAGCATACGAAGTAATTTTACCTTGCCTTGATGTCGACGTCATGGTACTTGTACCATCGTAACCATTGCTCTAAACATTAATCACTTCACAGCGTAATCTCAACAAAGTTTTTGTTTAATTCTCTTTGTTCTCAGCGACGAGCACGAGAACGAGAACGAGAGCGAGGGAGCACGACGCTAGTTTTTATAGACGCGTGAAGGCACTTCGCGTAGATGGGGGCAGCGAGATTAGAGATGCATGCAGACGGAGGTAGCGACATGACGGATGTGATGGGGGAAAGACGAGGGTAGATATGAGGCTTTCTGGCGAGGGGGGCAATGGTGAGGGGAAAGACGAGGGTAGATAGGAGGCTTTCGGGCGAGGGGGGCAAGAGCGAGGCGGCAGCGCACGTGACACGCGTGCGGCTGTGGCTCGTTCGGGCTAGGGATGTGCGATGAGGTGCGCGCTCGACAGCAGACGGGCGGACAACACCTCCGAAGCAGGGGAGCATGGACGAGGAGCCAGGTGGCGCAGCGAGACCTGTTCGCACAGCGGGCGCACTGGTACTTAGCGGCTACTCGCGCGTCCGGGCTACGGGTGTACATAGGTTGACGTGTGCGGACAAGGGTTCCACGATGGAGCACGGAGACGGGTTCGCGGCGCCAGTTTTGTAGAAAAGGGCGCGAGGGCGCTGGTTCCGTAATAACTAGCAACAGCGCTATTTAGGCTTAAAACTCTACCACTCCCACCAACTCCATCGCTTCCTCTCCTCGCAACCTTAGATTCCGACCGCGTGTGCATCTCCGGCGACCATACCGAGCTACTAATCGGTCGGCGGCGGCCAGGGAGGGAGGGAGCGGCCGGGATGCCGGGGCCGGGGGCGCACCTGCTGTACGCGCTGTCCAGCGGGGCGGCGCTGTCGCGGCTCGCCGGGGGCGGCCGCCGCTTCGGCCCGCACCACTGCGCCGCCTACGCCGCCAACGCCTTCCTCGGCCCGGATCTCGGCGCCTTCGCCGAGTGGCTCGCCTCCTTCCTCCCATCCTCCGCGGCCACCGCGGGGGACCTCGCCATGGCCGCCGTCCACCACCCCTTCTACTACCCTATCCTCCTCGGCCTCCCGCTCTCCTGCCTCTACGCCTGGCTCTCCTGCTGGCTGCTCCGCGTCGGCCTCCTCGACGCGCCCGCCGGGTGGGTGGAATGGGATGCTTCCTCAATATTCTCTTCTCCTAATCTCCTTGGATTTGCTTGCTCCCTTTTTTAATTAAATATTCTTTAGAGCTGCGGCTAGCAACATGGTAACTATACTAGTACGAATCTATGTCATGGGTGAGAGCAAACCTCGGGATTGTTTATTCTAATTACTTAATTAAGGAGGGCGTGTCTAAAGCATAAACACCTGGTACCTGTGCAGTGCTACATACCCTTTGTTATCTTCTTTCAATTTAATATCAGTGTGTGTAGCAACTAGCAAACTATGCTTACAAACAATTGCAAATGGAAAGAGCAGAAATATGCAATACATTGTACAAAGGGGCTAGCTCCAGAGTGAGAGTCCAGACTCCAGACGACTCTGATCATGAGGCATTTGTTTGATTTGTTTAATATCGGTGTTGGTGCAGGTAGCATTAAGCAAGAGACAGTGCCTCTTGCTTATTGCAGCCGGCTCACTCTCCCACTTCTTCTTGGATCACTTGTTTGAGGTGAGCATTGATTTAGACCTTTTCTTAACTGGAAGGAATGTACTCCTTAGTCCTTACTACGCTGGTTCCTCATGATGGAATGAGACATTAACTTAGAATTGATGTTTTTTTGTGTGCACAGTTTTAAGTTTTTTTGGCAAGAACACCACATATTTTCATGTGAAAAGTTAAATTTATTAGGATTGTAAATGACTTCCTGTTTTTGAAGCATTGTATTCTTGTTAGACTAAATTTATATCATGTCTTTCTTTGCAGGAAAACGGCCATTCTACGATGTATACTTGGATTCTGAGCACTGGTTGGTGGAATGGCCGTGCTCCTATTAATCCAGATGCAGTGGTTGTTGTAGGCCTTCTTTGCATTTGCCTCATGGGGGGATTTGTGTACATTAACAGGTGATAATTTAGCTACGTATTCTGTTTTTGTGTCTGTACAAAATATGGAGTTTTTGCTGATGACCAAGTTAGAAACCCTGCTCTCTCTACAAACTACTAAGTATACACCGATCGTGTTGATGACCAACAAAAGGACATAATGGTACACTGTGCAATTCCCTGATTACTTTATTAGTATGTTAGATTATACTTGTTCAGTCAAGCACTCAAGCTGAGTTTCATGGTGTTGCTATCTGTTACAAATCCCATTGTGTTTCTAACTTTCTATAAACACTTCGTTCTATGTTTTGGCAGAGTGAAGCATGGAAAATCAGTGACTGAAAAATCAAATCAATCTTTCTTTCTCATCCTGGTGATAGCCACCCTGTACTGTATGTGGTGTGCCAGTCAGATATACCTGCGAAATCCCCGTCAACCAGCCATAGGTGAAGAGGCTGATCTTGGAGTGATAATCTTTCTTGCCATTTACCTTTTTCTCCCACATGGCTTGTGTGTCCTGTCGATGAACCAAAAAGATTACGCCGAAGCACTGGATGAACTGCCACTTTGATGATATGCAATATGGTGGTGCACTTTTCTCCTCATCTGCGCGGAAGGTCATTTTGGTAGCAGTCTAGTCTCTGCTTCATGTTGTAATTAAAATTAATTGTTAATTGGCTTATTGCCAGGCATCTATGTATAGCTGTGTAATTCATCAGGCTAGAAATATGTTTTCTTGAGGAAATAAAGAGGTCGGAAAAGTTCAGGATGATGTTGGCATTTGTATTATTGATGATAATAAAATGTTGTTGATGATACTGTTTGTTCTTCAAAACACCCCAGCTATCACTAATCTTCTTCCATTGACCACTATTGAGTATACAATGCAAAGTGATGATATATGGAAAACTAATTATTGTTGCTTGCAGCTTGCCTTCTTACCATTGTTTCCTTTGTAGTAAGTTGAAAGAAAGCAGATTCACATGGACCGCCATTGTGAGGTCAAGTATAAAATTCAGGTCATTGTCATTATCCATTGATCATTTTATTTTCTTCAGGTAGTATGATTCTTTTGTTGGTTTCCTTTGCAGTAATTGCAATTATTTCTGTTTAGCGTGACAGAAAAAATGCTAAAATATCCAAGTCCGCATCATACAACGAATCTAGATTGCGGTGATGCCTGTTGATCTGATCTCTATTTAAATCTTGTCATGGGTTCAAAGTAGTTTTTATTAATTCAGCTTATTTCTAGTGTCAATCACTCACGCTGCACTGGATTCTGTTCACCTCAGTACACAAAATGTTCAAACATGGTCATGGATACATCAAGACTTGCGGCTTAAAGAGTTATACAGAGTATCTATGAAAGGGATTCAACAATGCTTACACCGTTGTGCTTATCATAATCTCTCATGGAGATCTCTAGAGCTCTCTCTAGCCTCGACACTACTTGCTCCATGGACGGCCGCTGCTGCTTGTAGCCTGTGCATGAGAGAGAGAGAGAGAGAGCTTCAGACTGAGGTCAAATGCCTCTGTCGAGAACTCTCCGTTCAACCTAGGATCAGCAAACTCTAACGCATTGCCATCTCTGATGAGCATGGAAGCCTGAGAACAAAAGGTACGGATACCAGATTCAGCACAATTGATTGTTCCATCCCAGAAATGAGGAGTCTTAGTTATCTATCTTTTTTGTGTTGTTGCTGGAGGGTTTCACTACTCTTGGTTGCGGTTGTGTGTATCTTACGTACTCTTATCGCCTTAATGAAATGATGTGTAAAGCTTTGCACTTCAGAGGATCGCAATGACAATCGAGGGGGTGAATGATTGTAATACCTAATGAATCTTTTTCAACAATCCTGCTATTTTCTTGTTGTCCAAACCTGCAAACACAACTAAAATACAAAGTGCTAACAAGAAAACAGGAACAGAGAATCAATTTTCTTTCCACTGGTTGATCTTTATACGTACACCAAAGCAACAATGTCACTTTCAAGCTACAGTGCATGAAAGAAAACAAAGCTTTGCTGTACTTGTCTTCCGTGCAGCGGCTGGCGAGAAATTAAATCGCGCCACGTGCAAGGTCATGCGCTCGCCGAGTGAGGCCCGCCAATCAAGAAGAGCGATTCCGCCGCCGCCCGCTTCATGGCGCGCAATCAAGAACGGGTGAAAGCGACGCGGATGAAAATAGGAGCGCCGCGAGCGACGCGCGCGGTGCTCGCCCGTGGTAGCACGCCAACCGAGGCGAAGAGAGGCAACCGTGCGAGACGTAAAAGACGACGATAGATTGATGAATCGCGCACAAAGCCTCGCCGCCGAAACCCCAAAACCAAATTCTCTCGACTATAACCCTAACAACCAGACGAGTCTTGAAAACGTGACCTTAACCTTGTCCACGCACAAGGGCTTAAATACCTCTATAGTCACCAACCCTAATGACCCATGTATGGCCCACTAGTATTAAGGCCCAATACATGAACTTAGCATCCGACAGACAAATCAATCCACCCAATTTTAGACACCTAAAATTGTCACGTGTCGAGCCTCCGGACTACACATCCGTAGCTCCACCACACATCATCCAGCCTTTGACCTCCACGCGCCCAACTCGAGCCCGACTGTCTCCTCCAAAGACCTTGACCCTTCGGACCATAACTTTGCACCAAGTCATCTCCTGGCCACCGCCAGAGACCACGATCGCCTCCAAGTTACCCCGCACATGCAAAGACCAAAACACCATCTTTTCCCTACAAGTTCTTTCCAACTTGACCGACATAAGTCCACACACGCTACACGCCTCAAATAACATCAAGACCCAACATTGTCAATTATTCATCACTAAAATATTCTAGACTCGACCACATGGTCTAACAATCTCCCTTGATGAATACATTGACAATATTTCAAGATTGCATAATGAGTAATAGGATAATGGAGAAGCTTCAAAACAAATATAAGTGAAGAACCAAGCCAAAAGCCGTAAAAACTCCCTCAACATAAGGGAAGCAAAGCAAATTTTTCTTATTTTTCTCCCCTTTGGCAATGTAATCATCAGGAAGCATCAAAGAAGGAATCATTCTAAGAAGGAGCAATGAGAGTAAAAATCAAGAAGCTTTGTAGATTATCCAAGTTATTTTGCACTGATTTAGTAAATTTAACCAAGCCATCTTTTTTAGTAGAGCTATCTGATCATATAAACTCATATACCATATAGCAAAGTCAAGACAAGTCTTTTAGAATGATTAAGCAATTTAAATTTATGACAGGCATCTCAACAATGACTAAACAGATTATAAACACCACAAAGAGATATCATCATGAAAAGTTAAAGCCTAACAAATGAGGCAAACTTTAAATCTAGATGAGCTATCAGTCTTATGTAACAACCTATTGCTCCACTTTCAATTCTTCTTTGCATGTGGCATGCTTGCAGCATACTTCTTTTCAAGGGTGGCATGCTTGAAGCATACTTCTTTTCGTTGGAGCACTTTTGTGTGCATTTTTTCTTCTTTTGAATACACAGACATGTATGGCATGCTTGAAGCATACATCTTTTCAATTTGTTTTTTTTTTTTTTTTTTTTATTATAACATGCCAAATTGAGTGAGCATAATAGGATTGTAATGAGAGACATACTTGCTTCAAATCCAAGATTTAAAATAAGAATCACAAACAATCTCATCCTTTTCGATGGACATCACAAAGTGATAACAATAATCAATCTAGTCAAAGTTTTCAGCCATGTCATGCTTTAGTTCTAATGTAGCAAATTAATTATAACCAATAAGAACACAAATACACAAAGACATGAATAAATATGATAAAGAAGGCTCTACAACTCATTTGATTTCAATGGCTTGGACTTGAAGAATTGTTTGACAAGTATAATAAACAAAGCTTCAAATTTAAACAACAAGCTCCCCTCGAATAATCCCATAGGGTGCAACACACCCAACTCACTTCGCAAAAGAGCAAATCATGCAAAATCAAGCGATTTTGTGAGAATATCAAGAACTTGAGAATCAGATCAACAAAATGTAAAACAACATCCCCTTTTCTACATGGTCTCTAAGAAAGTGATACCGAATATCAATGTGTTTGGTTCTTGAGTGTTGCACAGATTTTTAGCAATACTAATAGCACTAGTGTTATCACGTAAAAGTGGTACACTATCCAATTCTAAGCCAAAATCCTTAAGTGTAGATATCATCCAAAGCAATTGTGAGCAACAAGAAGCAAAGAAGAACATATTCAAATTCTCAGAGTGGAAAGTGCAATGACAAACTGTTTCCTAGAAGCCCATGAAACAAGAGATGTGCCTAAAAGTGACATGTACCGTAGTGCTCTTTCTATCAATTCTACAACCCCAAAATCCGCATCCGAATAAGCTCTAAGGGTAAGGCATGATGAAGAAGAATACCATAAACCAAATTCTAAAGTTGATCAAGATACCGAAAATTCGCTTAATCGCTCGACGATGTGAAGTACGTGGGAAGCTTGAAAACGAGCACACGACATACAAAGAAAGTGAATATCCGCCTTGAAGCGTTGAGATATAGAAGTGAACCAATCATGCTTCGTATTCTTTTGATCAACAAAGCTCTCCACCTCGCCGTGGTCTAACACCGCAGTGGATCCCATTGGTGTGAGACCGGTTTGCTTGTCCCCATGTCGAAACGATTTAAGTAGATCCTTGGTGTACTTGGTTTGATGAACAAAATACCCAGCTTTGATTGTTTGATTTGAAAGCCTAGGAAGAACGTGAGTTCTCCCATCATGCTCATCTCAAATTCCTGCCATAGTATCTCAAAACTTGGAAACAAGAGCATGAGAGGAACCACCAAAGATGATATCATCCACATAAATCAACGAGTAAAAGATCATTGCCATACTTGAGAGTAAACAGCTTTTATCTACCTTGCCCATTTGAAAGTCATTTTAAGCAAATATGATTTAAGCCTATCATACCACGCTCCTGAGCTTGTTTTAAACCATATAAAGCTTTGGACAGTTTGTAGACATGATCAGAAAATTGGGATTTTCAAAACCAAAGTGTTGTCTTACATAAACTTCTTCCTCAATATAGCCATTAAGAAAAGCGCTTTAACATCCATTTGATACAACCTGAAACCCTTGGATGCAGCAAAAGCTAAAAGAATTCTAATGGCTTCTAATTGAGCAACTGGTGCAAATGTTTCACCAAAATCGAGACCTTCTACCTGGGTAAATCCCTGAGCCACAAGTTTAGCCTTATTTCGAACAACAACACCATCCTCACTTTGTTTATTCTTAAAAACCCATTTAGTTCCAATAACATTATGACCATGAGGAGGTGAAACTAAGGTCAAGACTTTATTACGCTCAAAATTTTCTAATTCCTCATGCATGGTATTAATCCAAGACTCATCAGTTAAAGCGTGATTTACATCTTGGGGTTCAAAAGAGGAGACAAAGGCAGCATGAGCATATGAGGCATCGAAGTTATACCGCTATGGTAAGCACTCTCTTATCTAACTCACCAATCATTTGTTCAGAGGATGACGTCGTTGAATATGCAGAGGAGCTTGTGGGGTCATTGATGACATATGAGTGGTAGTAGTGACCTCTACCTCATTGGAGGTAGGAGTAGAGCCACTAGGTGTAGACACCATCGGTGTAGATACTTGTGTCGTAGTGTGAATCGGTGTTATCCTTTCATCGCCATCGAGTCATAGAAAATGTCTTGGTGCGGCCATTTACTGTATACCGCATTGTCGAATCTAATACTGTGACTAGCTTCATCAAAAGTGACCTCGCAGTCTCTCGCAATTTTGTTAGTTTCTAAGTTGAATACACGATAACCTCGAGTATGTGCCGATATCCAAGAAAAATACCATCCGAGGATCTAGATTCAAACTTATCAAGATTTCCATGTTTAAGAATGAAACATCGACATCCAAACACCCTCAAATGAGAAATATTAGAGAACGACCAAAACGAAGCTCATAGGAAGTCTTATGCAATTTGGCTCGCAAAAATACTCATAGAAATATAGCAAGCAGAGAAATAGCTTCAGCCCAAAACTTCCTAGGAGTAGCATGTTCATTTAACATTGTTCTAGCCATCTCAACCAAAGTTCTTTTTCGCTCTACAACACCATTCTCGTTGAGGCACACGAGTAAGAGAATTGATGATCTAAACCTTTTCAAGACAAAAGAAGCAAATAAAGTGTTCTTGAATTCAGTTCCATTATCACTTCTAATTGCTCTAAGTGCTCCCGGGAGTTCAGTGGCAAGTCTAAGAGCAAGCTCTCTAAAGAGACCAAAACTTCGCCCTTAGATGCCATGGGAAAACCCAAGAGTATCTAGAATAATCATCAACAATAACAAGAACATACCATTTACCTCCAATTGATCGAACTCTAGCAGTCCTACAAGATCCATGTGCAACAGCTTGTCCAGTGCATCACCATTACAAGTGAGAGTGGAGGATGTGATGCAGAGACCATCTTGCCATGACGACACGGAGTGCAAACAAAATCCATTGATTTTTCAATTTTAAGACCGTGTATTCCTCTAACAAGATTCATATTATCGATACGCAGTGAGATGATCAAAACCAATATGACCTAATCTTCTGTGCTGAAAAGATCTTTAGAAGCGTATGAGACAAGACACCTAAGATCGATGATGAGGAATATGAAAATCGCCTTAAATGCACGATCAACTCGAGTAATTTTGCACACTAGATCACCGATGAATCTAAAATGCAGCAAGAATGTCTTTTAAAGCTCACCTCAAGATTGTCATCTATCAATTGTGAAACTGAAAGCAAATTATAGCTCAACTTATCGACAAGAGCAACATCTTTTAAAATGAACTTATCGTTGACGCAAGACAAGACCTTTTGCAAGAACTCGTCCTTGAGCATTGTCTCCAAAGTGATCATCTCATCACCGGTGGCATGAGGAGTGAGGAGAACCATCGTGAGTCCCCGGTCATGTGTCGAGCAACCGAGTCAATGAACCATATGTTCTCCTTCCGCTACGACGAGTCTACAAAGACGGACAATCGTTGTATCTTAGCATCAGTTAGAAAATAAAGATTTAGGTAGCCGATCGAGATACACGACTAACAGTGAGCAACAACACTAGAACCTAAACATGTGTGTGTGAGTGATCGTAACACCAAAAGAAGCTCGCCTAATCGCCTCTTGAAAAGGTGCAATGTCAATAAACATTATTTGAATTATAACCCAAACCAAAGACGTGAAATGATTGAAAATCATCATAAAAGTTTTCTACAAATCTAGCTTTTGCATTAGCTCTAGGAATAACAAACGAGGATGCACATTTTTGTCTTAAAGCATTCAATCTTTCCTTTTTCTCTTTCTTAACACGCCTAAAGCAAAATTCATGCAAGTGTCCATCTCTACCACAATAGGTGCAACAAAATTTAACATAATCGAAATTCTTTTGAGATGATAAGTCGCACCAACAACATTACTAGAGGAGCTTTGCACAAAACCACAGATTTGAACACGCTTTGTTTTGGTTCGATTTTACTTCAAATTTTCCAGTTCAAGAAATTTAGCAACCGTAAGAGGATTATTCTGGCATGCTCAACAAAATTAAATCCTAGACCATGATTTTTAACACTTACTTTTGACTTGTCTAGAATCATATTCAAAATTTTCTTGCCAAAAGAAAATCTTTCTAAAGTGTCCTTCAGATACTCAATTTCTTTAGCTAGAGTAGGACAAACAAAGGCATGTGATGATTCATTCACAATCTTCTTAGAAGCACTAGACTGAGCCAACTTTTCTTTTCAAAGAAAATCATTAAGTTGTCTAGTCAAAGCTTCTATTTCTATGGTAAGTTTAGGACGCTTAGAGCAAGAAGCTATTTCATGATAGAGCATCTCATGAATTGTTTCTGAGATGAATTAAGTCTAGCTTCTAGCAATCCACAATTAGAGCAAGTTTTAATCTGAGCATTACAAGAATCATGTGTCAATCTTAGTTCATCAAGTTTAGCAGTTACATCCTCAAGTTGAACTAAGGTTGATGCATTAATTGTTCTAGCAGCTTCTAATTCAGAGTGTAAAACTTGACAAGACTCACAATTTTCATCATCAGGAACAGAAGCTCTAAGTCTATTAATTTCAGAAGTTAAGTTTTCAACAAGACAATTATTTTCTTTCAGTTTCTTTTTAGTCTTTTCAACTCAATAGCAAGTTTAATCAAACCATCTTCAAGTTCATCATATGATGGTCTTACCTCATCGGATCACCGTCATCGCCGCCGTTGTTGTCGCTTTCTTGCCATGAAGCACATGCCCGTGAAGTCGCCGTTGTTCTTCTTCTTACCTTTAGCATCATCATTGTCGTGGTCATCGTCGCCACAAATTTTCATATTCCACATCACTCGATCAAGATGCTCGATAGTCGAAAGAACCTTTTCAAAGAAATTTTCGACGGAAATTACCACCCTTGGTGTTGTTGTTCTTGGATGGCCGACGACGGTAGTTCTTGTCTTCCTTGATCATCTTCCCTTGAGCTTGGGACAATCCACTTTAATGTGACCTGCTCACCACACTCATAGCACTGATCGAATTTGGCACGCCACCTCGCTCTCATTCTTATGTTGTTGAGTGCCTTGTATGCCCGTGAGGAGATCAACACCAAATCCTCTTCGTGGAGCTGTTCAAACTGCTCCTCCAAAAGAAGACAAAATGCATAAAGGAAAAGAACTCGACGAAGTAGCTCGCACGGGTTAGTCACAAGTGCTAAAGATGAAGATTTATCAATTTTAGATGGAAAAGCTTCCATCTCATAGGTTTTCAATCTAGAGAAAAGATCATCCATGGTTAAAGTATCTAGATCGATAGTTTGATTGATAGTTGTGACAACCATCAACCATTCAGGACCTAAAGATCTCAAAATTTTAGTTGCATTATCTTCATCAGTAGGAATAACATCAACTCCACGCAAATTACTTAATATCTTTTCAAAGCGAGCAAAAGATCATCAATAGATTCACCAGGCTTCATAGCAAAATCAGAATATTCTTTTTGATAAAGATTTTTACGCTCTTTCTTAATTTTAGTGGTTCCCTCATGATAATCGCAAAGAGTCTTCCAAATTAAGTGGGCAGAATTAATATGAGCTACACGATCAAATTCTTTATAGAAATTCCTTGAAACAAAGAAGTTACGAGCTTGGGTATTTAAATCAACATCGCTTTATTTAGATCAAGAATAATAACAGAACCACATAAGGTCTAGACACTTTATTCCACACATCACTACCTTGAGCCTCAATATAAGCTTGCATACGACACTTCCAAAAAGCGAAATCAGTACCATCTAGCATGGGGGGACGATTCACATACCTCTCTGACGCCATAGCAACCTTGCTCTGATACCACTTGTAGGATCGTTAATGACAATCAGAGGGGGGGTGAATGATTGTAATACCTAACAGAATCTTTTTCAACAATCCCGCTATTTTCTTGTTGTCCAAACCTCGCAAACACAACTAAAATACAAAGTGCTAACAAGAAAACAGAACAGAGAATCAATTTTCTTTCCATCGGTTGATCTTTATACGCACACCAAATCAACAATGTCACTTTCAAGCTACAAAGCATGAAAGAAAACAAAGCTTTATTGCATTTGTCTTCCGTGCGTGGTCGGGCGAGGAAATTAAATCGCGCCATTGTAAGGTCATGCGTCGCCGAGTGAGGCCCGTCAATCAAGAAGAGCGATTCCGCGTCACCGCCCGCTTCATGGCGCAGTCAAGAACGGTGAAAGCGACGCGGATGAAAATAGGAGCGCCGCGAGCGAGACGGCGTGCTCGCCCGTGGTAGCACGCCAACCGAGGCGAAGACAGCAACCGTATGAGACGTAAAAGACGACGATAGATTGATGAATCGCAAGACAAAGCCTCGCCGCCGCCGAAACCCCAAAAACCAAATTCTCTCGACTATAACCCTAACAGCCGCACGGAGTCTTGAAAAACCGTGACCTTAACCTTGTCCACGCACAAGGGCTTAAATACCTCTATAGTCACCAACCCTAATGACCCATGTATGGCCCACTAGTATTAAGGCCCAATACATGAACTTAGCATCCGATTAGACAATCAATCCACCCAATTTTAGACACCCTAAAATTGTCACGTGTCGAGCCTCCGGACTACACATCCGTAGCTCCACCACACATCATCCAGCTTTGACCTCCACGCGCTCCAACTCGAGCCCGACTGTCTCCTCCAAGGACCCTTGACCCTTCGGACCATAACTTTGCACCAAGTCATCTCCCGGTCACCGCCGTAGACCACGATCGCCTCCGAGTTACCCTGCACATGCAAAGACCAAAACACCATCTTTTCCCGGCACAAGTTCTTTCCAACTTGACCGACATAAGTCCACACACGCTACACGCCTCAAATAACATCAGTACCCAACATTGTCAATTATTCATCACTAAAATATTCTAGACCTGACCACATGGTCTAACAACTTCCTTAAAAAAAAAAATTAAGAAATGAGTATCCAACTTTAACTGTTTATGAACTTACCATTCTGTCCAGTGACATTGGTTTAGTAATATTCATGATGTTGATTGCTCTCTTTCCCGACAAGAGCTGTAGGAGCACCATACCAAAGCTGTATACATCCCCTGCAGCATTCACCCTTGTGGTTGTGGCGGTACTCTGGATCGACGTAGCCAAAAGTTCCTCTAACTTCAGAGTTTACACGCGATACGCCTATGTCTATGAGTCGACAGTCCAAAATCCGACAGTTTGGGCTCCATAAGTCCATATCAACCCCAAGAAGTATATTGGTTGGCTGTAATAGCATGTATGAATTTGACATTACTTGAATTTGCAGATGTACTGAAGTCTTTCAGATCATGCAACCAGTCTTGACGTCACGGTGAACAATGAAGCCTTCAGGGTATATATGAATATGAAGGAGCCATAGGCCGCAAGCGCTGCCAAGTGCGATCTGAAGCCTCTGAATCCATCACAGGTTCTTATCCTTCCCTGCAATTAACTTGTATACTTTTAGTCCTTACATTACATATTTAGTACATCCTGTCGTTTCCTCAAAAAGTTACTTACCAAATTGCCATTCTGATAGGTTACCATTGATGCACAGCTCATACACAAGGAAGCACTCGTCCTGCCCATAACAATAACCTCTTAATGACACAAGCTTTGGATGCCTGACATGTGAGAGGCTTGTAATTTCCTTAGGAAGGTTTTGGCACGTTCATTCTTAACGATGTGCTTCACTGCAACAGGCCAGCCATTTGCAAGCACTCCTTTCTACACTTTCCCTGGAAATCATATCAGGAAGGTGCATCCAACTTTCAGAGCAAGTATAACCTACTGAACGTGGCTATTACATTCTACTTCTCATGTTCTTTCATCACAATTACACTTCCATCTGTTTTGTGGAATAAAGATCCTAATTCTCACCTGACTAGTATTGTCGTGTACCTGCAATGCCCTGGCCAATGACGTTTGCTGGACTCAAGTTTTCAATTGGGGTGTATCTCTTTGATAGACATCTGCTTGCGGGTAACCTCCTGATACTCAACGGAGGCCGCAGCGACCTCTGCAAGATAATAATGCACAATTGCACAGTGCTATTAGCCTATTACCGAGTAAAACCATCAGTATGTGTAAATTGATTGCTGATTAGTGAAATTACCAATGTCCTTTTTTTTATGGTTTGAGCTTGTATGTGTTAAAGATAATACTAGAGTTAGAGATAGGATTCTATAGATGTAATCGGAACCAACACAATTCATGATCCGGCAAGAATACGATACGGAAACATGCGTAAACTCCTGTAATCCCAGTCAGGATTGGACCTGGTTTGTAATCTCCTGTAATCCTGAGTCATGATTGAAAGAAATCTGTAGTTTGATCAAAGAGGAAAACAGAACAGAGGACAATTTCTCACGCCCTGAAACGAGTCCGTGAGTCCTGCTGTTATATTGCCGCAATACCGTATCATGAATAGTGTATACGGCAAGGAGGTTACAATCGTACAGGCTGTTTACAGGTTGTTTGCTTACAGATAACAGAGAGACTCCAGATTTGTTTGGAGTTCTATCTCTAACAGTATACATAATCTAAACATCTTATCTGAAGTCTAGAGACGTATTTTGACAGCCTCCCTCAATCTCAACTCGAGGAACAAGATTGAGATTGCCTCTGAACCGTTCGAAACTCTGCACAGGAAGTGGTTTTGTGAAAATGTCAGATATCTGACCACGAGATGAAATAAAACGTATATCAAGCATCTTGTGTGCCACTCTTTCTCTTACGAAATGATAATCCACTTCAATGTGCTTGGTTCGAGCGTGAAAACCGGATTTGCTGAAAGATACGTTGTTCCTGATTATCACACCACGTAGACGGTGGTCTCGACCAAAAATCCCAGCTTCTTTCAAAGAAGGATCAGATTCAGATGATTTCTCGCCGTCACATTCGCGATAGCCTTATACTCGATTCAAGATTGATCTAGAGATCAGAGGGTCGTTTACGAGAGCTCCACAAAAGTAGATTCTCACCAAAAACACAAAGAAAGCTCTCCCGTCGATCTTCTCATCATCGGGCAACCACCTACCCAATCGTAAAAGGCGTGAAGGAGATTAGACGCCGACATCTTGATATGTAATCCCATGGTTAGAGTACCTTTTAGATACCGGTATTCGCTTTACACCGACCAGTGATCACTTGTTGGCGCTTGCAAGTATTGACACACTGATTGATCAAAACGATATATCGCCTTGTGATTGTCAAATACCGAAGTGCACCGACAATACTTCTGTAATGAGTGGACTCTATTTCATTCAGAGGATTGCCTTGTACCTTGGACAGTCGATCAGTAGAAGCCATTGGAGTTGTACTGATCTTACAATTTAACATATTTGCCTTGCGAAGCACATCACCAACATATTTGGTCTGACTCAAAACAACACTGTCATCTCCTTTTGAGTGAATTACCTCAATGCCAAGGAAATAGTTCAGAACTCCTAGATCCTTGATAGCAAAGGATTTCTGAAGTTGACGAAGTAGATCAATACTAGCTCCTTCAGATGAACTAGCAATGATAATATCGTCAACATAGATTAACATATACACTGTAATTCGAGTATCTCTGAAAATGAACAGAGAGTTATCAGCGCTTGAAGGAATAAATCCAAGCTCTTGCAACTTTGAACTCAACCTTGAGTACCAAGCCCTTGGTGCTTGTTTGAGCCCGTAGAGAGCTTTATCCAACTTGCATACATGCTGTGGATACTCCTTATCTTCATACCCAATTGGTTGTTTCATAAAGACATCTTCCTCCAAGACACCATGCAGAAAAGCATTTTGCACATCTGCTTGTCGCAAACTCCAACCTTTTGACACCGCAACAGAGAGAATTAGCCGAATTGTTGCAGGCTTGACTACGGGACTAAAGGTGTCTTCGTAGTCTATGCCATAACGTTGTTTGAATCCTTTTGCAACTAACCGAGCTTTATGCCGATCAACCGAGCCATCCGCTTCCTTTTCGCTTGAAGACCCACTTGCAATCAATTAGATTCTCGCGCTTGATCTCTTGGGACTAGATGCCAAGTTTTATTGTGTCAGAAAGTCGAGAATTCCACATCCATTGCTTGTCTCCATTTCGATCTTGTATTGCTTCATCATAAGAACTTGATTCTGCTTTCTACCGACAGAGAAACTCGTTTCTCCTTTTATAGGATATCGAATAGTTCCATCTGCGTACCGCTTTTGGCACTTGGATTCTATTCAAGCCTTGTTCTTACCCCCATCTGTTGTTGCACTTGTTCTTGTTGATCATTACTAGCATCAATCGATTCTTGCAAACTGGCGCTTGTACCTGAAGAATCTGCAGGACTAGCAAGGATTGAGTCAGTAGCACTGGACAAGGATGGACTAATATCAGCAACACTATCATTCTCAATGGAAGTTGGATGATGAATCGGGTTCAAGGATAAAGAAATGCATACACGGGAGAGGAATTAAAATATCATCCTGTAATCAGATGTGTTTGAGAAGATGACTCTTGTGTAAAAGGAAACACATATTCATCAAAGATTACATCTCTAGAGATGTAGATCCGACCAGAGCTCGATGGAGGCACTTGTACCTTTATGCATATGGATCAGAACCTAAGAACACACATTGTTGTGATCGAATTGAGTTTGTGAGCATTATATGGCCTAAGATTGGGCCAACATGCACACCAAAACTTTTCGGAAACTGGTAATCAGGTTTCTTGCCAAAGATTTTTTCCAAGGGAGTCAGGAAGTTGATGACTCGACTAGGAATCCTATTGATAAAAAAGGTTGCTGTTTGGAAAGCATCACTCCAAAACTTCAGAGGCATAGAAGCTTGAGAGAGCAAAGAAAGCCCAATCTCCACAACGTGCCTATGCTTCCTCTCAGCAGAGCCATTTTGTTGGTGAGTATGAGGACAAGAAACTTGATGCTTTGTACCTACCTGATTGGGTGAGAATTCTATTCAAGGACTGATACAATCCACCCCAATCTGAATGGAGGCACATAATTTTTCTGTCTAGAAGCCGTTCTGCATGTTTCTGAAACTGAATGAAAACATTCACAACATCTGATTTTGCTTTGAGAGGATATAACCAAGTATATTTGCTGAAATCATCAATAAAGCTGACGTAATACTTATACCCTCCAACTGAGGTTACAGCAGGACCCCATACATCAGAGAATACAAGACTCAGGGGAAAAACTGACACACTTTCTGAATTAGAAAAGGGTAGCTGACGGCTTTTCCCTTGCTGACATGCATTACATATAGTTGCAATGTCTTTATTTGGAGCTACTGGAAGTTTATTGGAACGAAGCACTCGATCTACTATTAAAGGAGATGGATGGCCAAGACGGCAATGCCATAAATTTGCTGAAGCTTTTACACTATTGAAGGCAAACTTGGAAGGAGAAGTCTGAGTTGAACTTGGCAGTGGATACAAGCCTCTCTGACATCTACCGTGAAGGATGACCTTCTTCGTGAGCTGATCCTTAACAAAAAAAACGATCAGAGTGGAACTCAAGGAATACATCATTGTCTTTGGTGAACTGATGTACAGAAAGCAGATTGCGTTTGATTTTAGGAACATATAATATGTTGTTCAACTTAAGGAACGATCTAAGGAAGGAATATGAGAATGACCAAAGTGTGATATAGCCAAACTCGAGCCATTAGCCACTTGAACTTGATCTTTGCCATAGTATTTATCCTTGACCGATAGTTTATCAAGATCACGGTGATATGATCCGTCGCTCAGTTGTCGGGTGTACCGCTTGGATCATCGTAATAGGAGTTCGTTACCATAGATGCGATCGATCCTCCACATGATAAGAGTGATCAAACCTATGGTAGCACTTTAGTGCAATATGTCCGCTTTGCCACAAACTTGACATACCGCCGCTTGCTCCCTTGATTTCCACCTTGAAAATTGCTATCACCACGACTCGCCACGATTGCCACAGCCATGACCGCGCCCATTGCCACGGCCTTGGTGAAATTATTGTTGCTTCACGAACATTGTTCGCGAAGCATCAATCTAAATTGCCGTACACCGATTCTCTCTCATCTCATAGCTCATCATGTGAGCGCATGCATCCATGAGAGTCATGGACTCGCTTCTGTACAGATGGAAGTAACCAAGGCATCATAATCGTGGCTCAGCCCGCCAAAGATATATGAGATGATCTCTCATCTCTCAATTGTCGACCAATTGCTCCCAACGATTCGCATGACCTTTCATCTTGGCAAAATATTCGCCATTGTCCGTCACCCTTCTTGAACGTGGTGAGTTGGACCCGCAATGATGATTCTAGCTCTTGAACTTGATGCTAACATCGATTCCAGAGCATCCTGCACTTCTTTGCAAAGGTGAAGAAAAGGACTTGAGCAAGAACCTCTTCAGATAGCGAGGAGAGGATTGCACTTAGCACCATCCGATCTTGTTGTAACCAGATAGTGTGCGAAAGGCCAACTTCAATTGTCGCTCTCCTTCAGAAGAACTCGAGAAATCGCCACCGCCGATTTAACCGGCGCCATCTACGTAGCCAAGCAAATCGCGACCACGCAAGTATGGCATGAGTTGAGCCTTCCACAAGAGGTAGTTGGTGCGAGTCACTTGACATTAATCAAGTGACCGAATGGCGCGCGGAAGAAGGTCGATGAGATAGCACCAACAATGAGACGGCACCATTGTTGCTCGTCGACATGCTTGAGGATTGTGGTGTACCGCTCCGATACTATGAAAGAAAGCTGTAGTTTGGATCAAAGAGGAAAACAGAATAGAGGACAATTTCTCACGCCCTGAAACGAGTCCGTGAGTCCCGCTTATATTGCCGCAATACCGTATCATGAATAGTGTATACGGCAAGGAGGTTACAATCGCATGTGCCGCTTACAAAGTTGTTTGCTTACAGATAATGTGAGAGACTCAGATTTGTTTGGAGTTCTATCTCTAACAAGATACATAATCTAAACATCTTATCTCAAGTCTAGAGACGATTTTGACAATGATTGACTCGGCTTGTAATCTCTAACGTGTATAAATATAGACCAAGCCCTTGTCATATGTGCGGCTTTCAATCTATTTTTCAAGTATGCTCTTCTCCGAGGTGACAGGAAATGGCAACGACTTTACGATCATCGCCGCAATGAGGCATCCAAGCAATACTTCATATCCTGCAGATAACTCCAGAGTCGTGTGTGACCCGGATTTTCTAATCCGAATCCTTCAGTGAAAACGACGCTATTCCTCGATCGAGATAGCACTCACGTGCATTGTCGAATCATTCATACATGGCGTGAACTAAAGTATCAATATTACGCATAACAGAGTGACATAGACCACGCCGGTCGAGTTTTACAACAAATGATCGTGCCAAATTGATTACAATACGTAACACCGATTACGGTGCGGAAGCAAAAGGGTAGAGCTCATCTCTTCACAGCAAGCGATCGGGCAACTCGTGTAATGATCGATACTACCCAAGGACCGGATAATATCGTTGTACGCAAGTACCAACGAAGTCAACTTAGATCGCGCGTCGAGGCTCAGACTACGATCCTAGACTACTCTTCGCCGCTTCCTTGTCCATCAACTTCGGTTCCTCGTAGTAAGCATAGTCTCCTCCATCGCATCATCCAAGGGTTTGGGAGAGCGAGGATGAGCACAACTACGTGCTCGCGAGCCAATACACAATGCAAAGATATACATGCAAGGCTTACAAGGATGGCTCGTTCTTTTATTTGCGAAAGCAATACTTTAAATATCATAAGTACAAATTCCTAGCACTTAGCATTTTTAACAAATTTCGCTTTTAGTTAAAGAGAGAAATTGTGCAATATTTGTATCACAGAGGTTACCTCCACCTTCATGCTTAATTTTGATTGTGGTTACATCCACCACTAAACGACACTGGTACAAAGACCCGTGAGTAACCAATCTCGTGGCTAGGTGAGCCCGCCACAATTTTCATACCACCCAACAAGGTTTTTGAAATAGAACTAACTCAAGTTAAGTTCCCATGTCCGCTTTTGACCAGAGGCACTACTGCTTTAAACAGCTTTATAACTCACAGAGATTGTACACTTTACCCACAAGAGACAATTAACCCGCTGCCTACACGATTCCGTAGTCGTAGTCGAGAGGTTGTCACAATAACTTTTCTAAATATCTCGCCTTCCTCGTCTCACCCATATGGGGTTATGCCCATACGTTGCGCGGATGTCCACCTCACCGATCGGCGCGAGCGTGGCTACACCTCGCCGATCGCGAACTTCACCTTGACTCTGTCCCATCCAAGCCCGACATACCCAGAGCTTGTGCCTCCTTTAACCCTCCAAAGAGATGATTTTCGTGGATTTGATAAATGTACTAAGCCAAGTCGCATTTTGTTGCGATTTGTGGTTGTACTTGTTATACACAGGAGGTCGTGACAAGATTAAGTCCTTAGGGTTGTCTGGACGGCTCAACCACATTCCCACCATTCTCGTGCTACATCCGCACTCCACCATCTTACCATCCGCCTGCACGGTATTAGCGCTTAGGGTTTTGAGATGTAAAATACCACAATTCAACCATCTCACCATTTACCCGCAATGACCGCCAAATCATTTTATGTTTGAAAGGATGATGATTAGGACATTTAAATGTCCCGCATTTAAGCAAGTCTAGCATGTCGCTTAAGTACAACCTATAGCTAGTATTACCATATAATTTCTAGGTGACAATGGAATTAAGGGATTCAAGTTGTCAAGGATGGCATAATAATTAATTATTCAACAATTGGGTAATTAGCTACCTTAAGCTTTAACATACGCTTGTTTAACTAATTAAAGCATGCAATTTGCTATTTTAAAAGAATATAATTTGCATAAAATGTAGGCTCAATATGATCAAAGTATTGACTCGCCTTGGTTGTAGGAGAGAGTCCGAGTAGTCTTGTCCTTGATCGACGTGGAGGTCTCCGGCGTCTCCGAAATCTACGCGGGCGAAGTACCGAAAAATAAACGACAAGCAACAAAAGCAATTAAATACACAAGAGTACACAAATGAACTCCAAATTGAACAAGACCTATGCCATTAGCAAGATCTTGATTTTAGAAATTTTAGAAATTTATTTCATAATTTTGGAGCTAAAATGAGGAGATATTAATAATTAAAGTCCGACTTTGAAAATAAAATAGAAAAGGAAAAAGAAAATCACAAAAAGGAAAATCGAAACGCCCGCAACCAAAATCTCGGCCCGCCAGATGCAGCATGCATGCGCGAATGCGCTTGCGCGCGAGCGGCGCCCAGCGCGCCCACGCGCTGAAGGCAAGGGCGCTCGCCGGCCGGGAGCCAAACGAGAGGGGAGGGGTTAGGCAGAGAGGAGGGAGGGACGGGGCGCGGCGGCCGTGGGAGAGAGCGCGGCGGCCGGAGGGGGGAGATGGAGGCGCGGCGGAGGTGGAGGAGAGGAGGCGCGCGCGCGAGGAAGGCGCCGCGCGGTGGCCGGCGGAAGAAGGCTCGGGCTCACGGCGACGACGACGCCTACGAGGTGCGGCTAGGGCGGCGGCGCACGAGGCGGCGACGCGGCGGCAACGGCGACACCGAGGTACGCAAAACTTCGCTCCTTCTTCCTCTTTCTCGGTTGCTTGCTTTGGGAGAAGGGCACCGGGTCTTTAAAGCCGAGGAGCTCTGGGGAAGGGGGTCCGGGTGGGCGAAGGACGGCGTGCGGCGCGGGTGATGATGGCGCGGAGGTAGCGTGTGCGAGGAAGGAGGAGGGGGTCCACGCGAGAAGGAACGGAGGGGGGCCATGCGCTGACCCGGAAGAACGGGGCATCACAAGCTGAAAAATTCAAGAACAAATAAAAGGAAAGGGGAAAGAGAGGTAAGAAACACAAACCTCTTTGCATTTAGCCTATGGGACGTATGGAAAGAACACAATATTGTTTTATCACCTTGTGATTGTTCTACTCAAATCAAATTAATATCATGGTCACTCTCTGACCAGTCGTTACTAGCAATAATGACTAGCCATTGCCGGCCAAGGGGTAGGAATGGAAGAAGCCAAAGCACTAAAAGTATTGGATCATATAAAATCGAGCTGGTCTCATGTTAGGTACATTGATTTGATTGCTTTGCATGATTTTAATCCATTTTGTTATGTTTTTGTGACATTGCTTTCTCTGTCGACCAAGTTAATTAGTTTCTGCTGCTCTAGCAAATGCATGCTTTCTCTGTCGACCAAGTTAATTAGTTTCTGCTGCTCTAGCAAATGCATGTTGAACTTTCGGATTGCTTATTTGCTAAAGAGTTGTTGGGTTGCCGGAGGTCCAATAGTGGTTTGGGCACATATAACCCTTCTGTTAGTCCGTGCATTTTGTCAGACCCCAAATTTGCAATTTAGAATCTTTTGTGTTCACAGCACTAGTTCCAGAATCAGCAGCTAGTGCCTATAGTTACATCGTTGAATATCATTCACATATCACGAATATGTAAAGCTACAATATTAAACAAAGCATAAATATATCTTACAGCTTTGGATTTGCAGAATGGCTGGACAATCCAAATACCTTTCAAGATCAGCAACGGAAGCAGAATCAAAGTACACCACATGGAATCCTCACGATATATCCACAGGCAATCGACTGGGGTCCACGACCTAGTTCTTTGGCTTCTTGATCTTCAGTCTTGATGAATGCTCATAAGTGCCCTCATAACCTTCTTTTATGCTTACTGACTAAAAGAATATATAAAGCGAGCATGAGTACACAACCGTACTCGCGAGCCAACATACAATGCAATTATTATATATACAAGGCTAATCAAGGAAGGTTTATGGTTCTTTTATTTGCACAAAGCTAAGTTTGAATTAGATTATGTAGTAGCAATTCCTGAGACTTAGCATTTTAACTAACACAAGTTTTCATAAACTGAGTTTGTTGTAAAGTACTAGTAAAGGCTTCAATCTCCTATACCATTGAGTGGCTCCATCCACCCAATGCTCGTGTCACATCCTGCACTTATCACCGGTTCTCAACCAGCCATCTCAACTCTCGGGCTTCAACCCAACATTTTCAATCACTGGCTCCCACCCATACTCTCATTCCACCCATAAATTATTTTATAAAATGAAAGCTACTTCAAGCAAGTTCTCGGCAGCGCTCATGACCGTGAGCATGGCTATCCATATAGTTTTCTTACTTTGCAGAGTTCGCACACTTTACCCACAAGAGACAATCAACTCATAATGTTTGCCTTGACACATTTCGTAGGTGTGCGACTAAGATGATTGCCACAAGACCTTTACAATGCCGCACCTCAACGCAACCCCACACCGCTAGGTATCACCTCCTTGGGCCTCGCCCATGGGAGGTCTCCCATTTGTGTCGTGTAGTTCCCGTGGCTTCGTTCCCCTCTATCCATACCGTATTCCCACCAATGGTGAAGCCATGCCAAGGTGAACAAATTAGTTAGTCAGGTCGTACCCATATAGACTTGTGGTTGCATTGTTTTTACATGAGAGGTCATCACAAGATCCGTGCCCTTAATTGACTCAGACGGTACATCCACATACCCACTCAGTCGTGCCCCCCAGCACCAGCTACTCTTTTCAGCCACCCGAGTCTAAATCTGTTTTTGGGTTTTCACTTTTGTTTAGAAAATACTTTTCTACTCCAACATATCAGCTAGGCTCCTACCCGACTGCCTAATACCTTTTCAAATGTTTTAATGATGTCGGGCAAATCATTTCCACATGTCAATGTATCTAAGTAAGGCTAAGCATGACACTTAAATACACACTTATTAACTAGTATGTAAACCATTAATTCTAGGGTGACAAAGGATAGTGTCCAAGTTCAAGGATGGAAGTTCATACCCAATTATTATTAAGGTATTAACTATGAGCTAGACCAACATAGTTGTATAAATCATAGCAATGCAATTTCATAATTTAAAACAATATAATTTGCATAATCTTATGAGCACAATGATCAAAGTGTTGACTCGCCTTTGCTCAATATTCTGATAGTTGCATTGCCCAAGGTTTTGAAAACCTCACTCCTGTTCTTGCTCAATGTTCTGATAATCTTGATCTCGACCTCGTTCTTGTTGGGACTGTTGTTCCTGTCATGGCTTCAGAGTCTAACTATGCAAAATACGACTGAGCCCAAAAATGTCTGAAAACATTCAAATGAAATCCAATAAATCCAAATACATTCAAACAAAAGGAAATACTTCGAATGAAAGTAAACACAGCTAATAATATCTTGGAAGAATGAAACATCCCTAATGACGCTAAACCCACTTAGTGGAGTTGATGAAGGAAATACTTCAGACGAAGTATAACCAAGGAAGTTGATGAAAAAAATACTTCAGACGAAGTATAACAAAGGAAGTTGATGAAGGAAATACTTCAGATGGAATGAAGTACATCCTGTGATAGTTGGGGCAAAGGAAATACTTCAGACGAAGTTGTAAGATCTAGGAGGCCGACTAGAGGGGGGGTGAATAGTCATTTCTAAAAATCTCTAAGGCTACAACCGATTTCTAAAGCGGAAGCTAATAACAATTACGGTTTAGCCCAAATCAACTAGGTTCGACTAATGTGCACCAACAACGAGTCTAATTATAATGATATTAATCAAGCATAGACTTGTAAGCTATTCAATTCTAGCTAGGTGAATAGCACAAAGCAAGGCAAGCATTCATACACAATGAATAAGTAATTTAATACAACGACTATAAATTGCAATATGTAAAGCTCAAGAATGCAAACCACAAGATGACACGGCGATGTTTTACCGTGGTGATCGGAGACTTGCCGGTCTCCCCTAATCCACTTTCAAGGAAACCCAAACCAATTGGGCCTGCTCCACGAATTAAGCCTTCCTCCGAGGTATCAACACCTCGCTCCACTAGGGTTGCTCTTACTCCACTCCGGAGATGGCGAGCACCAAGCCACTCACAAACCGCTCGGGTCTTCTCACAAGCCTTCTTTGAGAAGATCACCGACGACGACGCCCACGCCGCCTAGGTGTCGGCAAACACCAAGAGTAATAAGCCAAAACCTCTCGCTTGACTCTCACCAAGTACAACACATGCACAATTGGACGCTCAATCCAATTCTAGTTGCAACATATGCAACTAGACCCTCTCCTTTGCTCACAGGTGCAACACATGCACAATTGAGAGGAGAAGCTCACACTACCTCAAGAGAATGAAATAGGATGTCAAGAGTTGCCCCAACCGGCCAAGGTGAGTATTTAATGCCCACACACAAAAATAGCCGTTGGAAGATAATCTTTCGAAATTCACGGAAACCCGATCGATCTGCAGCACAGTGTCCGGTCGGTCCAAAGGCTCTGACAACGGCTATAAAAATAGCCGTTACACACAATTCCCTGTAAGTCCGCTCACAGGTCCGGTCGACCGACTTCGTCGATCCGGGCCTTCCGGAGGTAGAAAACCGAAAACACGCTTTTGGAAAAAACGACCGCCTTATAAGGGCGGTCCTGCAGCATATGGGCGGTCACCCGAGCTTTCAATGCGGTCAGTCCGCACTGGATTTCAGCACATGCGACACTTGGAAAACAGTCATAACTTTTGACTCGATGTCGAATTGAGTGATCTTGGACTCTATTGAAAGCTTATTCAGAGGGCTACACAACCCACCTATTTTATTTGATCTCAAACACATTTTATCAAATAAAAACACAACTCCAAAGAACCACTATCATGGTCTAAGTCCAAATAATTAGCAACAAGCAATCTTAGACTATGTTAAGGAAAATACATGAATCCTAACAATTTACAAAACACATTTGTAAACTTAGATCATGCCACAAGGAGTAGGTACATGGACTTCAACCATTTCCAAAACACATTTGCAAAGTATAGTCACATGCTACAAGGATTAGACGCATGAGCCTCAACTATTTGCAAACACATTCGCAAATAATAGCATCATGCCACGGTGAGCTAGAGCAAGCAAGATTGAGCTATCAACACATGATGAGACTCAAGCTACTAGACAAGACCCCTCTTAATAGTACGACAACCTATACTAGCAATCCGGTCTTCCAACCAAACACCAAGACCGTAAAAGACTAGGAACATATCCTTAGCCCTAGCTAGTCATACCTTTGCCTTGAGCATCTTTTTGAAGCTTGATGACGCACATCTTCACTTCAAGTTCGGGTCCTTGACTCGATGATCAACACATGATGATTTTCTTTACTTCGGGATCTTGGCTTGATGCTCATCAACACATGATGTCATCCTTCATCCCGAGTCTTGATATGCATCAACACATAATGCATTCTTCACCTGATGTCCATCAACACATGATGAGTTTTCTTTTAACTTGATGATCAACTCATGATCATCTCCTCTTCTTGAACATCATCAACACATGATAACTTCCTTTTCTTGAACCTTGACTTGATGACCATCAACTCATGATGCCATCCAAAGTCTTCATCGTCATGGAACATAACCTATTTATCCAACTCATGGAAAATATTAGTCCCACAATGTGATTGTCATTAATTACCACAACACACCATTAACTCATAATGGTGGGTCAAGATACTTCAATCTTTTCCTCTTTGGTAATTGATGACAACCATCACAATAACAAATAATTGAATAAAGATTTGTATGAGTATATACGAACTACACAAGTTGTATATACTCAAAGATATGTTTCAAAGTAGAGATTCCAAATATGTGGAAAGAGAATATGGATCAATACTAATGAAACCACAAAATATAGAGTGAACTCCCCCTAAATGTGTGCATACACAAATGTGTGTTAAGAACATATGCACATATTCAAGTTAGACTTTTTGTGGAGTTCATCCTATATTTTGGATCCGATGAATGCAACAATATATATAAATATGAAGTAGAATACATACCTTTTGTGTTTTTTACCTTTATATCCAAACGAGACTAAAAAATAGGTAATCAATAGAAGTATTAGTCTCACAAATAGATTTGTCATTATGAATGCATATCTGTTTGGATTTTTCCTTTTATATCAAAGCTGAGACTAAACATGGTATAACAATAAGAGTGTTAGTCTCATAAATAGATTTGTCATTAATCACCAAAATACTCCATTAACACATAATAGCGGGTCTAGATCCTTCAATCTCCCCTTTTTTGGTGGTTGATGTCAAGTCCATCATCAATAGCAACATTTGGATATAAATCATCATAAGATAATAAATTAAGGTATTGAACTATATCTATGCATACCATTAACCAATATAAGATCTATGCACATAATGAATTCTTAAGCATACAAATGAGACATGCATGAAAATTCATCCAAATGTAGCTCACACAAATTCTCCCCCTTTTGGCATTAAACACCAAAAATTGAAAAGAAAGCTAAGCCAACAGGGAGTCTTTGCAAATCAAGAGCTTGGCAATGAATTTATCTTAACATGGTCACAAAGAGTATGAAATAGATACATATGACCAATATGGGGTTTGGTTTCAAGAAAATTGAAGGAAACTATAAGAAGTCACAAACTCCCCCTATATGGCCAAAAAGAGCAAAACAACTTGATATAAGGCCATATTTTGAGTTAACCAAGGAAATAATATTTGGAACATATTCACATAAGCTTACTCTTGAAATATTCTCAAGAAATATTTTCATGAAGATACTATGCTCATTTTCTCAAAATCCAAAGAGATGTGTGCATTTGAAATCATGTTGAGCTCGAAAGATATAGCCAAAATATTGAAAAATATGTGGAAACAAGCTCCAAAAAATCTGAGATAAATCATGGAGCTAGTCTCATAAATAGATTTGTCATTATGAATGCATATCTGTTTGGATTTTTTCTTTTATATCCAAGCTGAGACTAAACATGGTATAATAATAAGAGTGTTAGTCTCATAAATAGATTTGTTATTAATCACAAAAATACTCCATTAACACATAATGGCGGGTCTAGATCCTTCAGAAGTATATAAACCCAAACTCTATTCATTTGGTCTAGTGGCGGGGTTTTGGGTTGATAGTCAGACTTAGGGTTAGGTCACCAATTGATCCGGAGTCAGGGCGAGAGGGATCGAGCTCTCAAGAAGTCCGCTGGTGCAAGGAGTTAGAACTCTAACGAGTGGGAGAGAATGTCTGTAGGAACATCCTTTAATGGTTATCTAGATGGGAGAGATCACCCAGCTAGATGGGATCCTTTGATCCACCTTCGGATCATGAATTGCACTTCTACCGTGAGCGAATAGCGATGGATGATAGCTAGAGCCTAGGTGATGTTGTTTGGTGGATGAACTTCTATCATCCACTTGTGAACATACCACCGCTACTCACGCGGCGCCTAGCTGCTCTAATGATTCTTTTAGTTATTACTTCCTATTTACTGATAAAGTTCCATGATAGTCAGGTGAGACACTTAATGATTTCTTTTTTGATTCTATATTTATCAAGGAAGTTCCATGAATCTTAGCTGGAACTTTCAAGCATTAGCTAGACACCAGCCTTACATTTTTAGTGGTGTCTATGGATTTGGGTTCATCGTTGCGGCGATCTTTAGCTAGCTTCATCACTTGCATGGCCTGGTATACACTAAAGTAACCTATTACACTAGTCTGGTCCTTAGATCTGACATCTGCTAATGACTACTTCTAGTTAAGCATATAACTATCACACAAGGTCCATGAGCTCTTGCCTACTAGCCTTCACTTAGCAATCAACTCTATTGCCTTGTTACTATCACTACACGAGGCTAGGTCATAGCCATTGCTAACCTACATTAGGTTTTATCACTACTACCCTTTTGCTTGGCTCTAAACGTTGATGATACACTTAGTTGCTTAATCAACTTCTAGCCTAGTCCACATGTCAATTGACGTACATACATATACATATACTTTTGCTTGCTTGCTTATGCTAGGTCCTAATTACATGTGAGCTTATGTGCCTCACTATAGGGCTACTATATTAAGATTAACCATAGACATGATGTTGCTAGATCGTGGTATTCAACCCTATGTTCATTTATGTATTCCTAGTTTACTTTATCTATTCATGTTATATTAACTAGTTTCAACGAAGCTCTTTTACCTTTACACTTTACTTAGCATCGTAAGGTAGTTAAGCTTATGTTAGGGGATCCTAGGGTTCGGGCACATATGAGAGAATGCAAATTGCCTTCAAAAATTATAATGGACTCCAAATAGGATGTTTTCGGTTTGGGGGGTAGGTTTTGAATTTAAATGAATTTATAAACAAAAATCATTCGATTCGGAGCTAAAACGAGTGAGAACGGGCTCTCTGAAGTTCAACCCTAGTTTAATTCCTTGAAAAAGAAAAGGGAGAGAGAGTCCTCTCTCTGAGAGGTGGGGCCCACGACCCTTTTTCTTTTCTTTTTGTTTTATTTTCTAACCGAAAAATGTCTCAAACTATATGGTCGGACGACTTGAAACAAACGACAGATCTTGGAACTTCCAGGCCATCCATCGCTTTGATCACCGAAGACTTGATCCTATAAAGGTTACTGAGGTGAGAAAGGTCAATTTAAATTTTTGAACATAATGTTTCAGAAAGAACAAGACGTAAGAATCTTGAGAATGATATGAGGAAAGATCAGGATAGATGATAAAAGAATAGAATAAGATGGGAAAAGAATATCTATTCATCAATTGACTTGGTTTGACTTATAAAATAAGTTTTGAAACTCTTAACTAAAATGACCATGCTAACTAAGGTTACGTCCAACAGTCGATATGGCTCTGATACCAGCTCTGTCGGGACCCCGAGTATGCAACCCCGGAACCCTATGTGCATTCCAAACTAGTCCCAGATCAGTAGCTAGCTCGCACAGTTGCAACATAGATGAAATCATATCCATAAAAATACAATAGAACGACTAAAGAAGCAGACAAAATAATAATACATAATAGCAAAAGGACCTTCTGGTCAAGTCTTACAAGGTTTGCCATGCAGGGCTCATGACAACATACAACTTGCAGCGGAAACCAAAACAACATGTGGAGGCCACGCAACGTGCCCACAGGCAATCGAGTAGAGGACACGGTTTAACTTGCAAAGTCTTCGAAGTAGTCATCCTCGTAGAACTCGGTGCTCCCTGGGTCTTCTTCGACGACTGATCAACAAAGGGCGCATAGCCGTGAGTACATAAAGTACTCAGCAAGTCATAGGGAACAGTATGTAAATAGTATTCATGCAAGGTTTGACAAAGACAACTTTATGTTTAATTTGCCGAAAGCAATGCTGACAGTAACTACAGTAAGTAGATTACAAAGCACAAGACGAAAGGTTAGCACATAAGTAATCAAGTTTCTTTGAAACAACTCGTGAACACCATGTTCACTTCCTAATCAACTCGTGAACATCCTGTTCACTTTCCAAACCACTCGTGAACACCCTGTTCACTTCCCAAACCACTTGTAGACAACCACGACAATAATTTTGAGAAAATCTACCCCTCGTGTGAAATCATCAGGCATTATTCATAACCAGGGACACGGCTATTCGAATAGTTTTACACTCTACAGAGGTTGTACAGCTTGACCCACAAGACATAATTATCTTATACTGTCCGTCCACACACTTCCGAGGTGTGTGACTAAGAGATTATCACAAGGCCTTTACAAAGCTCCGTTTTGACTCGGTTCTGCTCGCTAAGGTTTCGCCTTCCTGGCCTCCTCTTGCGTCGTTCATCAACCCAAACAGAACCGACTCAAAGCATTGCTAATTATTCAGCCATGTCCACCCCATAAATGGACTTGTGGTTGCACGGTATGGCCTAGATCAATTACGCACAAAGTTAAGTTCTTAGTGGCTACTTAGGCAAAACATCCTCATCCCAATGTGCTTTCTGCACCCCCTTTACTGCACGATCATTCGCCTGAGTATGAAATCATTTTTGGTTCAACCCGACCAAATGGCAACCCTTGCTATGGTACAACAAATTTCAATATTAGCGACAACACATGCCGTGGCAACACATGCCACAATTCCATATTCACTTAGTCAAATTTATCATCATTGAATCATGTGATCGAGAGACATCGTATAACTAAAGAAGGACTAAGCATAATACGCACCTATGTTGGTATCACGAGAATGTCCAACTAAGATTACCAACTTTGTGGTGTCCAAGGGTATATGCCAACATGTCATTCATAATTATTCAAGGAGTCATACTACCAAGTAGATATTTAACTACTCCTAGCACCATTTTTATACAACTAGCCATGCATGTTGATATAAAACAATATAATTTTGTAAACTGGTACGACATGATCAAAGGTCTACGACTTGCCTTCGTTGAAGAGTTGAGATGCTTGATCGAGGTCGTCGGGTCCAAGAATTCTTGAAAATACCGAAATCTATACGTGCGAAAAGAGCCAAGTAAATAAAACCAATCTAAATAATCTCCAAAGAAACTACCAAACTAGAGTCAAAAGAAAGGTACTAAATTTAGAAGAAGTTAGAGATTTGAATTACTTGAATCGAAGCTCGAACGAAGGAGAACGAGCTCTCGAAAGATCTGAAATCACAAGGTCGGAAGGAGGCTTGAATATAGGTGGTCGGAAGGAGGTGCGACTACTTGGTGGCGGCGGCTCGACTGGTGGAAGGAGGATATGACTACGCAACATGGTCATAGGAGGGATAGCAAGAGGGATACGACTACTCAACGTGGTCGTAAGAACAAAGAAAAAGAACAGGGCACGGAGAAACTCACCAGGATAGAGAGAGGGGCCGAAGGAGGAGGCTGGGGAAGGACGGCGAGCGGTGGCGGGGAAACTCGCAGCCAAAGGTGAAGGAGGACGGCGGCGAAGGGGTCAGCCGGGACTGACGGGGAAAGAGGAAATGTAGTGGCTCCTGTGAAACAAAACTGAAATAGAGAGAGAAGATTGCTTCAAGGAGCTCTGGGATAAGAATTGATGCGGGGCTTAAACTCGGAGCGTAGTGCTTCGGGCAAACCACGGCAACAAGAGCGAGGGAGGGAGAGTTGGGAGCACACGGTGCTAACCTAAATAGGCGAAGGTGGCACACGGTTCGACAAGGAGGAAGATGGTTCGGCCGTCAGCAGGAGAAGCTTGATGGCGGCGCTAGAGGCGGTGGCGTTAGCTCCAGCCGACAGCAGCGAAACTAGAGGCATGGCAAAACGGGGTGAGAGAAAGAGGAAGAGCTGGAAAGTTGAGGGGAAAATAGGAGGGAAAAGACTCCCTGGTGCTCTATTTATAGAGGAAGGAAGGAGAACCGGGCAGCAAGATGGAGCGGTGTGAAAAGGGGAGGAAAAACACGGCGGGGCAGAGACCACAACATTAAATGTGCACGTCGCTGTCGCTGCAGAGACGACAACATTTAATGCACACGTGGCTGAGGCAAAAGCGAGAGGATAAACGCACCGGAGGTGACAGCATTTAATGCGCTTCGACTTTTACAACGGGAGGAAGTGAGTAGGGGGGCTGACAGGCTGGCCGATCGAAATCGAGGGGGTGGTCGTGACCGAGAGGGTGGTCGAAACCAAAAGGCTGGTTGAAACCAAAGGCTAGTCGAAACCAAAAGGAAACAGAGAGGGTGGAGCGGCCGACGACAAGAGGGGGAGGAACGGGCCGCTGGAAAAATCGGAACACAGAAGGAATTCTAAATAAAAGAGAACAACTCAAAATAAAGCAAATTCGAATTAGTTGAAGTTGGATTAACTCATATTAAATTGCTTTCAATTTCCAAAATCTCCAGGTTAAGCTTTAGCAGTTCAACAAAGCCAAATGATTATTTTTATTTTGAAAACTTTCAAAAACTCCTGAAAATTGGGATGTTACTCGCTCAGACATCGGGTTAAGCTCCATTTCCAATACCTCATCGCAGGTATATGGCAACCACGTGACTTGCACAAGATTTACCATCCATTACTAATGAAATAAAACTTTGAACAAAATTTATTACACGCTAATTAAGTCATGAAACTATACTTGGTCTTGAGTGATGACATCAAGCTCGTTTGTGTAGACGAGGTAGCGTGACCTCCGACGCTAGTAGGTGGGATGATGGAGCTCCAGAGGTAGGCCACCGTGGGAAGCGACGGAGGGTCCTCAAGGGGCCAAGCCTGCAGGAAGATGGCTTTCAGTTGTTTATTTTGTTGAAGGACAAAGATTATGAAATAAGAGAATTTGTCCTTACCTGCAAGGTAGCATGAGTAGGCCTACCCATGGGCAAACGCTCCTGTATCCACACTTGTGGGAGGTATGTGCAACCACCCAAGTTGTCGTCGGCACTCTGTGAGCAGCACGCATCACACAAATGGTGGTATAGACAGGCTAACGCAGCCGAACCCCAACTGTAAGTCCCTACCACTCCGGATTCAGCCAACATGAGAAAGTATATCCAGGAGACGACATTGCTGGTACCGTCAGGGAATAGGAAGGACCTGAGTAAATGCCAAACCCACGCCCGTACGAAGCGCTGCACTGTAACCGCATCTGTGTCCTCCGGGCACAAGTTGAAGTTCGCTCACAGCCATGACATAAGCACGGCGAACGGCCGATTGTCCCTCGCGTCCTGAGCCGGGTCGTCCGGTCGTACTCCTAGCCACTCGCCAACCTGGTCATACCAACCCGCGCTGTTGATATCCCCAGTCTCGGGAAGCCCATCTATTAGAAGGCCCAGGATCATAGCTACATCTCACAGCGTGATGGCCATCTCGCCTGAGGGGAGGTGGAAGGTGTGGATCTCCGAGCGCCATCGGTCCATGAGTGTCGTCAATGCAGTGTTGTCCATGCGGGGTAGCCCATTGGTGACAATCCATGCCAAGGCTAGGAAACCAGCCTCGCGGACGTATGGCACGTACCGCTCATCCGAATCAAGAGGGGGTGTGGGTCCGAGGACGGAGTGGCTGAAGCACCTGCCAGATAAATAGGCATACACATCATCAAAATACTAATAGCATGATCGAAAAGAGAATAATGTTGAGAACGATCAAACAAGAGGAAAACTCACCACACCATCATCCACTGTAAGGTGTGCGTGATGGTCATTATCGTACTCGAGAGAGAACGCGCGTCTTGTGGGTGTTGTAGCATCCAACAATACAAGATAAAAATAAGTTAGTGCACATGAATTACAAAACATTGGAGAAATGCAACTAATTATGCGCAATAAAGATACATCAATACTTTTCTCAGTGAAAATAGCAATTACCTCAAGGTGGCAAGACATCTAAACGCAACTAAAAAGACATATAACACACAAAAGGAGGAATAATAATGAAAAATAGCTCTAAGGCAATTGCAACTAGAAGTAAATGTACATTGGAGAAGTTCAACGAAAAATACAGAAGAATATTGATAATGATATCCCTAAGACAAGAACATTAAACACTATCTTATCTCAAAACTACCTAATCTTTTCTATCCAAAGACGGTTACAAATTACATGTAATAAGAAATCAAGAGAGTTACGACACTGAAATTTGGAAATAGCAACATACATTGTCACCGGAAAAAGGTACTTTCATAGTTGGGTAATGCTAACTAGCAGACGTCCGATATGGACATTTTCCGTCGGACGACACGTTCGGCATTTCCACTAGCTAGGCTCTGTGTCGATTGCAATGCAATCCCCAAGGTGGCGCCGGCTCGAGGAGCATTGGATGTAGTGCGGAGGAGAGGGCGCCATGCTGCGAGATCGGGCGGCACGAGCACAAGTGGCTCTGCGGCACTTGCAGGCGCCTAGGCCGGCTCTTGCAGGCTCTGTGATTCCCAAAGCTGCCCCCACCAGCACCGCCCCCTGACGTAACTGTCCTTGTACTACCAACCAATCCAGTGAACACTTAATCGCAAGGATGATGCTTTATTAATCGCTAGGAGGATACTATATCAGAAAATGTGTTTACAAAACGCAGGGATTTTCGTGAATCGGCAACTCTTCGAGTGTGACTTACAAGGGATATATATGGTGCCATTGTCTACGACTCCTCCGGGGGCGAGGAGGACGAGCGCGCCGCGTGTGAGAGGTCATCGACATCGACATGAGGGCCACCTCGATGCCGCTGGAGCCTCCGAAGCGCATGGCGCCGGTTCTGATTTTGTTTTCAAATAGTTATCCTATGTTGGTTCTGCTGATGTTGTGGTCCGTTGAAAACAATATTATGGCCTGTTGAAAATAATGTTGCATATTGTTATTTGGAATGTTGCATTTATAAAAAAAAATGTTGCATCTGTAAAACATATTGCATCTGTAGAAAAAATATTGTATCTCATTTCACGACGATGTTGCATTTTTTCCAACATGTTTTTTTTCTCCAGATGCTTTGTTTTTTGATTTGTGATATTGCAACCGTTGCCTGTAGATGTTTGCAATCATTGTCCTAGGATGTTGCAACCGTTGTCCGGGGATGTTGCAACCGTTGTTTGGGGATGTTGCAATTATTGTCCTAGGATGTTGCGACCGTTGTCCGGGGATATTACAAGTGTTGCATCTGCAGAAAAAATGTTGCATCTATAGAAAAAATATATTGCATACTGGCAATATTGTAATTTTCTGATTATGCAACATTTTTTTTCTAGTATCACCCATAAAGTTTAGATAATCCTCGCGACTAAGACGTACTCGTCGGCATTTTGTGCAAGCTCCACTACATTTAGATCCCGGTCGGTTTTTCAATCCGAATCGTACGTCCTTAGTTCCCATCGATCGAGCAAGCTTATGTATGCGCGTTGGTCTCAACAGTTGATACGATTCTCGAATTCAGCCAATTACATCACTTAGCCCACTCAGATCGGATCCTCGATACACGCTACTTTCATAAGAATCGAACAGGAATCGATCTTGCTGGTACTTATTGTGCTGTTAGATCACGAATAGGAATTGATATTTAATGCGTGTGGCTTCGGATGGGCTTCACCTGCTGCGTTCGCTCGCGCGAACCGAGGATGGACGTTGCTGACGCGCTTGGATTGAGGCAACCAAGGGCGTTGCTGGTGCGCTTGGACCGAAGCGACTGGAGGACCGTACGGGTGGGAGCTTCCACCGTACGTCCGACTCCTAATCCTTCCCTTCATAGTTTTCTTACACCGATTATCCTACATACAGGACAATGCTACACATTTTAATGGATATAAAGGTATATACTGTACTCACTCTATATGCAGTTATTTTCACAAGAGTATATATAGGCGACATGGTTATTTACCCTTCATACGTGCTTACGAGAATACACTCTGTTCCAAATTAGACGGGGGCCTAACTGCTAGCTTGACATACTGTATTTGGAAGGCATGATACGCAAGGATTTCATGGGATTGCATTGTTTTTATAAGAAAATTCATGTGAAATACATGCGTTCCAAAGATGCCATAAATGGTCCTCCCAAAACAAAATACCATGAATAGGAAATGAAACAACGGATATGTAATCGATCGTAGTTATATTGTCTAATACCATTCACAAGACACTATCAGTCCATGCATTACGATGGAGCCATCAGAGTGCTAGTGATTGATCATATAAATATGAACATCTAGAATGCAATCCCATTCAATCCGACGTGCAAACATTCAAGCCAATTCACTCAAACATCCAATCCGGCATAAACCCTAAATCCACAAATCAAACCGATTTAAACCAAAATAATTGGATGGAATATATGGGTGACATTACCTTGGGGGATGATCTCCAAGGGTTTATAGGCGTCGAATTGGCTCCAAACCACCGAATTTGGGGAGATTGGGGACGTGGAGGAGATAGGGTCCGCAGGAGGAAGAGAGGGCACTTGGGAAAAAAATGAAGAACTAGGTGAACGCCTTGACTAAATCGCCATTTGTCACGCCACACGTTTTGGCGTGACAAGATAGGCTTGTCACACCATAAGTTATAGCGTGACAACGGTCACGCAAGCCCTCAAGCTGACACGGCGCGGACGAGGGCTTGCATAATGTTTGGTCACACCGAGATTTGTGACGTGATGAGCGCTTTTTGCCCACGTCATGGGTGGTGGCGTGACCAAATGGGTCAGAATTGAAAATAAAGTTAATGGGAGGTTAACTTTAAAATATTATTAAAAAATATTAAATAAAAATATTGTTATGCTATACCTAGCTAAAAAACAATGCATTGTTTTTACTTTTTAGAGAACGAATGGACGAACTATTTTTTTCCCCTGTAAATGAATGTCCTATCGTTTTCTTGTCCTTTTAGCTTATGGTGAGGATCTAACGTACAGTATCTATGGTGACAACATAAAGTTTTTTTTTCTGTTTAGGCGTCTATCTCGTGATTTCTACGCGAAAGCAGGAGAATAAGATCCTTGTTTGATTGATTTGTCTCAAGTTAAGTTACTATTTTAGGAAAACTAACCAAAGTCCTGCATACGGTCGCAGCATTGAAATGTTTTAGACTTTTTTTTTGGTTTTCTGCTATTTTAGAATTAATGTTGGTGCTTGGTAGGCACTTTCTTGGACTCATGTATTATATCCATCGGTAACCATATGGTCCATATATATGCTTTACAGGGCATGGAATTTTTAATACAGAAAAATTAAGCACCTCTGGGTTTCCTCGGTAAAAAATACTAGTGAATAGAATAGCTGAAATTTTTTGTCCAGCAGATCGACGCAAGTGTAAACTTGCGCAAAGCTCTTTTCAATTTCCTCTGTTACATTTTCCCCAGAATTTTTAAAATCTCTTGTACCATGTAGTTTTTTATAACAATTATCATGTTACTGTTCACCGGTCATGATCTCATGCTATTTCACATCTCTTGTCATGCTGACATTTTCTTTCAGATAGATCGACCATCGGATCATCTGGAGCCTAGGATCAATGTTGGAACCTCCAGGAAACAACTAATAGTGTCGCCCTGATCAACTAGCAAGATGCAAATTCAGATTGCATTACAAGCTTCAGATGAAATGAACGGCAAGTGTTCACTGCACAGTCTCGGATGCAGGGCTCGACAAAGACAATACACCCCAAAGTTACGCCCTTTGCCTTTTGTGATGCAACAGCACATCTGACAATTATGTCTACGCACAATAGCACTTTTAACAGGAGATAAGGATCAAGGATGTAAGCGAAGGTGAGCAACTGAGCCTATATGGCTAATAAGCTGGTCATTGACCACATCGATCTTGTTCTGCAAAGGGCTTGGTTATTTAACAATACACTTGATTCTTGCATGATTGAAAGTATTATTGTTTGCTGACTTGCTCAGCTTCGTAGTCACTTCGTTCGTAAAGCCCAAGAAAACAAAATGCTTCCTTTTTCTTTTCCTTTTCTTAACTGTTGCCCACAGGTCACTGCTTGCCAGCTGCTTTGGAGGCAGAAAAAAAGGAAGCCTGAAACAAGAAAGTAGTACATTACATTGACCTTTATAAATTTATATTTCGTTATTACTTCAGCTAGTATCGATTACTTGCAATTTCAAGATATATATATATATATATATATATATATATATATATATAGAGAGATAGATAGATAGATAGTTGCTATCAGTTTTGTGAATTTATCTGCTTATATTATGAAGGGAGCTAGGTTTTTTCCTTTCATCTTTTTTAATCAGATTTTCTTCATTGTTCAAAGCACGCATACGTACATTGAGCGTGCGAATCTATACAATGTCCTGCCTCCCGAATGAAAAGATTTTGAATATAGCATGGATGGCAGTTCATGATTGAGAATTCCTTTTCCTGCTTTTGAGCAATGTGATGACAGCCATAAAATGTTTAATATTGGGTAAACAATAATGGGAGAAATGCTAATCGATAGTATCCACTCCATGATTAGTCTGCTTAAAAGTGGCATACCAAGCTAGCCATGCATGGCTCAGAATGTAGGATTGCATTGTGCAGCAAATATAGTATTGGATTGGATATCATATATATGATGGGACTGCAAAATTAGAGGAACACAGCTTGCAGTAAACCTTAGAGTGCTCCAAGCTTAAAAGACCACCCTACCGACAGGCTGCTATAACGAAGCATTTTGACCTCCATTACCTTGGGCAACAGCCTTAGTTAATTATCATATGTAAGTAGCGTTGTGCTTTTATTCGAAGCATGCGTTGTAAATTAGATTTCTGTGCAAACTTATGAGAATATTAAAGGCACCTCAATAAAAATTTCTAGAAAACTCTAATTAATGAAGAAAAGAGAAGCATCTACACCGTTTATTTCATGGGATTTGATTATAACAACAGTGCAGATTGATCAAATACTCCTCCATTCATAATAACCAGTTGTTTTGGATATCGACATGGTACCTAAATACAAATTTGACCACTAATTATTATTGTAATATATTTGTAAAACCCAATAATATTATAATATTATAAAAGTACTTTTAGAGACGAGTCTACACATATAATTTTCATATATCTAATCTAAATATTTAAAAAGATATCGATAGCCAAAGTTTCCAAAATTTTAACTGCATGCATTCCAAAAATACTTGTTTTTTGTGAAATGAAGGGAGTCTTTACTAGAGGTGTTATAATTAATTGTTTAACAAATACAACTATAGGTGTTAAGGTTGTACAACAAATGCAACTATTTTCTAATAATTTTTTATTCGAATATTTACAATTTGATCCACATACGTGTAAATGTCCTCACAACCCAGAACATTTACATTGATCCAAATATATAAATGAATGAATATAAATTTTCAGGCTAATCTGTACTTATGCCCCTACTTCAGAAGCTTAATTTGGCTTGCATGGATGGTGTGCAGCTTGCGGCAGATTGGGGTTTGGCCAGTGTCATGAGACCGACTGCCAATCACTCGTGCATGTAGCTGTGGAACTCGAGACAACACCAGAGAGCAGAGATATCCCCGATCCTGGGCGACATACAGGAGCTTAGCATAATTATTCAAATTTCTCTTTATGTTTTGTTCATCGTTGTGTTAATTTATGTGCTAGGCAGGCGAACTTAAGTAGTCCTAGGTGTCTTTGGTTGAACCAAACACCACACTTTATTTCTTTATGTCTACAATCGGATTGTACTCCTGCTGATGATTAATAAAATCTAAGCTCTTTGATCTAAAAACAAAATTTGAGACACTGACCACAAGCTATATATATATATATATATATATATATATATATATATATATATATATATATATATATATATATATATATAAACTTCAAATTAACGTATATATATGTACGGTTGTTCGATCTTATTAGGATGCATTGACAGTACAAAAAACCCATCCCGAGATATTTTACGATATTTTCATGCATGCCCACAATGGTGTGGACGTCCTCTAGAAAAGCTATCTTAGAAATTGAGAGCCAAATGATGAGGAAGTGCAATGACCACCAAGGTGGGGCACTGGGGATGGCAGTACTGTGTGAGAATGCAAAAGCTAACGATAGGGTTATTCTCTCTCTCTCTCTCTCTCCTAGGGATCAAAGCTCAAATACATCCGCGCTGATCTCAACGCAAAAGCTAGCTGATGATCGAGGCCTGGAAACCGCGCGCTTTGCTTTTCCATGCAAAGACTCGCGGTTTCATCAACCACATCGATCGTGCGCTACAGATCGAACATCTCACCACACTTTAGCATCTTATCATATCGCGCGATCCGGGCCGTCCGATCTTGATCTTCATCAGATCACACGATCCGGGCCGCCCGATCTCTATCTCCCCGATCCGGCGCCTTTAGTTGTCTAGACCGGAAGAACCCTAGCTAGCTAGCTCGCAACTACCACCCTAACACATAGCTCTAGCTACTACTGATGGATCCATACATGTACAAGCCATGCAGCTGGGCAGCCTCTTCTATAAATTGAGGCGCGGCCTCTTGCACCTTCCTTAAGCTAGCCCAAGACAGCAACTCTCCAACCACTAGCTAATACGCCACCTCTCTCTAAGCTCCAATTAAACCCTAGGTAGTTAGCTAATCAACCAGTAACCTGGTAATATTAATATATCATCATATACATAACAAGAGGTAGCTAGTATATGGGAGGGAAGTCGTTCTTTTGCCCCATCTTCAGCTTCTCACGGAAGTCGAGGCGGTACAACGTCGACGACGAGGAGGCGAGCGACTGGCCAGAGCCACCGGCGAGGCCGCGCAACAAGGTCCGGTCCAGCGACGAGGACTACGGTCGGTGGGTCGGCGAGCGCGACGTCGACCAGAAGGCCACCGACTTCATCGCCAGGTTCCACCAGAGGAGCGTCGTCGTCTAAGCAAACTATACGTATAAACCGGCCGCCGGCCGACCTGCCGGCGGCGCATGCATGCTTCGTTCGCGACGTCGAGGATACCTGCGTTACGTATAACTGAGATCGAGGGCGCGTAGCTAGCTTCTCAATGTAGTATCATATGTACACTCTATGTCATGTACGTGTATGTTGTGTGCTCTAGTACGTACGTGTGGTCGATCGAATATTGTATAATATATGTATGGTATTGTGAGGTGAGAAGGGAAGAATAAACTGATGTATAATATAGTTCTAGTTCTTTTTAGCTGTATCTCATCACTGGGAATAATCAATATGTACTGTGGTTGTATTATATATGTATCATGCATGCTCATGCATGTACCTATATATGTACGTTTCCATAACACAAGTTGTTGGATATGCATGGACTTATATATGTGGTTGCTTGAACGTTCTTGTATAGATCGAGTGTGTGTGTTATCACCCATGCATGATGCATGAATGCATGCAAAACATATATGCGATGGATCTATTCTATATACATTTATATGTTTAATCTCAGCAGAATACATCTAAATGCATGGTTTTGGTTGCATATATATCAAATGTTTAATCGGTTGCAAGTTGCAACCGGGATGTTCTATTTCCACTTATGTTTTGACCATGCATCTTAGAGGTATATATGCGAAAGAAACTACGAACTAAACATAAATTTCCTCCTTTTCTTCTCTCGGTGATACGGAGATCTTAATTATAGTTTTCTTTTAGCATTCCAGTGAGACCCGGCCTGGCCCTACTTGGTCCAGAGAGCTTCTGAAATAAAATGGGTATTTCTTCAACAAATCACTGCCGGTTTGAAGAATAAAATTTGTTGCCAATGCATGCGTTTTAGTGCACACATTTCTCAATTTGTTTATAAATTGTGTAGTCATCGTACTTTGCTGTTCTATTTTGTTCCGAAACATGCAACAATTGTACGAGGTAAAAGAACAATGTTAAATACTGGCACACATATATATGCCAATCAAATGATCATATAGAAGTGTCATTTTCGTTGTGATTAAGGGCTTGTTTGGTTGGTGTCCTAGGTTTCATGCTTAGGAAAAAATAGTGCCTGAAAATAGTCTGAAAAGTAGATGATTTTTGCTGACCAAGCAAATCTAAAGATGAGTTGTTTGGTTAAAAGTCTATGTCTAAAATTGATGAATAAAAATAAAATATTAGATCGAATATCGGAAGGCTAGCCTCAGGCACTGCTTCCAGGCTTAGGCGCTGGATTTGAAGGCCTGGGCTGGCAGCTTTGCCTGGTACGCATCCAAGCAATATCCTGGCAGCCTCCGGCGCTTCTCCCGCCAGGCAGACAAGAGCCAGGATACAAAGCAAACAGCCCTAAAGAACTGGTCAAGAATAGATAAGCAGTACATATATATCGAACTGTTAGCTGGATGGGTGGGTATCACACGATAGCTGGATGGTTAATTACAAAAGGAACTTAAAAATTACTGTACTTATGGTTTCTGCGAACATTTTCTTTCGCTAATTACTGTACCTCATCTTTTTTTTCCTATTTTTAAATAACATTAAATCGTGTTCAATTATTCTATGATATATCTTGCATGCCGTTGTGCTTAATTCTTATAATTAAGTGCAATAGCATATAGGATATAACTCCTGGAAAATTCTATGATATATACTATAGCTAGTCGCAATGTGAATTCACATGTACACAAATAAGTTTGCACATGTACGTTAATTTGATGATGTACTTCGTATGTGGAATATTGGGTGAATTCACATGTATGCTGAAAAAGCAAGAGATGTATATATGTATACGTATAAAGGATAATTGGCTCGCATGAATGAGAACCTTCTGTTTCGTTCGCATGAAATTGAGAATTAATTATGATATGTACATATCGGCTAGTTTTTCTTGTTTGCTTCACCACAGAACTTGATTTCTATTTGGGACGTCGTAGAAACTTTATAACAAACAGTTCAATTCTAGTATGAAACCAAAAAAAATGGGTTTGTTTGTTACAATAAGTCCATTTCACAATTATTGAGTTGCATGCACCAACCAATTCACTCAAAAGCTTAAGCTGATGAGGAAAGACGAGCAATTCACTTATACTTCAATACTCCCCCTCACGTGTAGGCTCTCTCAGACCTAAGACGTGGAATATAAATGGGTTGCAATTATTTTCTTAATTGCGCGAGCCGGGTCTTGAACTCAAGACCTCTTGGCTCTGATACCATATTGAGTTGCACGCACCAACCAATTCACCCAAAAGCTTAAGCTGATGAGGAAAGACGAGCAATTCACTTATACTTCAACAACAACCTTAAACAATTATGATTGTTTAATTTTCAACCTCCAACTATGAAATTGTTCAATTCTCCATTGCTATGCAAGGGTAGGGCTTTGCACAGGAGGTTGTGCGCGTCCATTGGCACTCTGCGCACTTGCTGCTGCGGCAGGAGGAGGTAGGGTGGAGGCGGCATGGGGATGAGATGTGGGGAGAGAGGGAGAAAAAGAGGATGAAGAGGAAGAACAGAGAGAGGAGAGGAGGCAGATGAGGTGGGGTCAAGGATCCAAAAGCCGTTTCGGTGGACATCCCGGTCGTGGTGCTGGAAAAAACGGCAGTGTCGATCGGTTCTGGATTTTCCAGAAAAAAATTTGGTTGAATTTTGCTTGAATTTTCTTGAAAACCAGCCGAAATTCAAAATTCAAAATTTAAACTTGTAAAACCGGAAAACTGGCCAGTTTTCCTTTCATGGTTACCACAGTAAATCCAGTTATCGCCGATAGTAGTAACCGGCTGGTTTTTTCTTCCCTGGTGGGATAGAGGCTAACCGGTAGGCCTCACAGCCATATGTCAAAACCATGGTCATGTTTGTGCTATGTAAGTTGTAAACCTGGTTGGAATGATCTTGAGGGGGTGAATTACCTAGTGTTGACAGTTGAAGAGGGTCAAACATCCAATTCGTAGTTGAGAGTTGATTGTTAGATAAAAACAACAGTTAAGGGATGAATAGACCTATTCCTTGTTTGTTCGATAGTTGAGCTAATAACGAGGACATTGTACAAGATCCATGCTTAAATGGTTTGGCTAACCAAGATTAGTACATGAGTTTAATTGCTTGGTTTACCAATCGGTAGTTGCATGCACCCGGGATCTGATGATGAGAGCACTTGAAATGACGTCTTGGGAATGAGCTTTTTGTTGGGAAAGCAACTCAACTACAAGCCTAGAACTATTCGGCTAAGAGCTCTAGGTCTTTAGCAACTGAAAGTCACTCATCAGTGCATTACTTTGTTCTTGCTTTTCTCTTCTTGTCTCTTAAAATATTCTTTGTCATCTCACTTTCTTTCCCTTATTCTCATCGATCTCATCTCTGCCGTCGTATGCATGGATGTTTACTCTAGGATTATACGTGCTGCCAATTATTCCTGTGCAATTAGAATGTGTTAAATATATGCCTGTATATGTATTACCTCATAAAAATCTTTGTGTTATGTGAAATGAAACCTATAGGCACACATACATGGTTAACCTATACTATATTGCTGTCTGAATTTTCTCTGGCAAATACAACAGGTCTGTATTCTACCCCTAGCTATATATGTCATGAGCCCTTTCTCAGCTTTCTAGCTACCCCTACATTTTCTTATTCATTGAGAAAAGTTGCAATAAAATGTAGTGTGCTTATCTCTGGTGTCAGCATCATGTCATGTCCTCATCGTAGTATCCTAAATTCCTAATTCCATAGCACAATACAACTTGGAGTGCAAAACTGACATGACATACATCACCTTTACATGTGTCCTCAATTAGTCATTCCTAGTAGCTGTCTGAGTTATAAGCCTCTAATTAATATCCAGGATTCCTCGAAGCATTTCCAACTCTCTATTCACAAACAGCGAAGATAACTGTTCATAGATATTAACAGGAAGCATATGTGCAAACAGCATAGTTAAAAACTGTTACCAGATGACTCTCTCAGTCAAGGATCAAAATCCCGGTGGTTACGGAAATATCGGTGGGGACCGGTATGAAAAAATGGCCGAAAATTTTCAGAAATTTGAATTTATGACTACATCTGCACTTCGAGGTTGATTTTGACCTTTTTTTATGCTAGATTACTGTTGTATGAGCTAAATATGCTTGAATTATTGTACTCCCAATACTACTACACAGGGTCATCACAAACGGTTCTAAACCGTCATCATAGACGATTTTGAACAAATGCAATTTATATGTCTGTGATAACAAAGTCGATCTGACGGTTTTCAAACTGTTTGTGAAAAAGCTATCGATCTATTTTACAAACGGTTCGAACAAGAACTATCTGTGATAGTTTTTCTATTGTAAAAAAATCGGATTTCATGTTAAGCTGTGTAAAGGGAATACAAATCGCATCTAACAACAATGGCAATCATCTCACATGCTAAGCTATGTAAAGGAATATAGATTTGCATCTAACAGTAATGGCGCGGATCTCCTCAGAGTCTTGCCTTTGATCATCTCTTGAATGACTGATCATTTCCATTTGCAAGCTTCTATGGTCTACACACTACACTTTAATCGGCATGTAATGGAAAATGCAAAGCACAAAACATAATTCATAAATATGAAATCAAATTATTAACTAATTAATATAGATAAAATGGGAAAGGTTGTCATGGATAGCTAAATTAGCAAGTAAAAAAATGGAATGCCCATCTACATGTTTTCAAACTGCATGCCACACATCCAATACCTATAAGAAATACTAGAACTCCAAGGATATTGATATCATCTATTCATATGTCAGCAGCACTCTGGTGAAAGCTTAACATATGTACAGTCCTACAGATATTTCAAGAAGCACAAAGGAACATCAATGAGAGTTGTATTTTTCTTAAACATTAATGACTGATGGATGAGATAAAATCATGTCAGTAATTATTGTGCTAAAGGAATATATATGATTGTTCTTTCTGTGGCTTAAAAGTATATCGTACATGCATACGTTTGGAAGTAATAAATCAACACGCATTGAAGCATTGTATTTCATTCGGCTGCTAATTAGTTATCACTACATGAGTATATGCCAGAGCCAATGGAGAACAATAATGATGTGTAGATAAAGAAACAATAATAACATGCATTAGCCAAAATAAGGGAACCACAATAGGCATTGCGGAGACGGCAATGGCGGCGAGGCAGCTCTGCGGTGGCTTCTTTGTGGCGAGCGGCGGTGGTGTCACTACGGCGTCAACGGCTTGAGCAGCTCCTCCGTCGGGTGGCTCGCTAGATTTGCCACCAAAAGGCAACACATAATCAAACCTCAGATCGAAGCAAAACGAACGGGGAAGGTGAAGAGCTAGGGTTAGGGTTTAGGGCGGCGAGGCTTACGGTGGTGGAGGAGGTTGGCGCCCGGTTGCGGCGGCGAGGTTGACGCACCGCTGGCGGCGGCGAGCGTGGCGTGGGTGGCAGCCGGTTGAAGAGGAGGCGAGGGGGCGAGGAGCCAACTGCGGCGGCCGTCACCGCCAGATCTGCGAAGGGGGAAGCGCGGGTAGATGCGCAGCGGGGTGAGAGGATGCGAACAAGTGGCGCAAACCCTAGAGACCGAATATAAATAGGCACTAGGCTTCATCACGGATGGTTCGTGTGTGATAAATACTTTGCGTATAGAGGCATTGCACGGGTTCTCTGCACGGCCTCTATATGCGTAATTAATTACTAAAACGAGTTGCTCAGTAATAAATAGACGATAAAAAGATCATATCCTTTTTATATCACAGACGATAAAAAAGGATTGACGATCCTATCTTAGCCTTCAAATATTCGTAAGCCTTCTCGTCGGCTTCAATGGTGGCGGGATCAGCGACTGTCAGATCAAACGCCTCCACCTGCAACCTTGCATGCTCGATTCGCGCTTGTAGCCGTTCGGACTCCGTAACCAAGCACCATATAGCCCAGAGGCCATCAACCCTTTTCTCCTCCGTCTCGGTGAGGTCAACCCACTCTCCTACAATTCGGATGTCGTCCTCGACTCTCCGGGCTGCATCCTCGGTGCGGACCAAGTAATTCCATAGGACAATCTCTACAATATAGATCGGAGAGCCTACAACGGATGACATTGCGAACAGAAGGCTTGTCCGCGGCTTGGGCGAGTTGCGGCGGAGAGGTGCAGTACACAAGCACAATGTAGGCCAATACAAGCTGATGCGAGAGGAAGTCATTTGGAGTTTGTGGAGAAAGGGATCAAGGAGGTTTGTGAAATCCATTTGAAAGAGGATGTCTATTTATAAAACAAGTACTAAAGCGAGCGGGAGACGAAGAGATACATTGGTAGCCGTAGCGGCGACATTGGTGCGATCGTGAGACGGAAACTAAGGGGTAGACACATCGCAAGGAAATAAAGGCGGCAAATGCGTGATAATTCACGGACGGTTCTTAAGAAGAACCGTCTGTGGTGAGTGTGATTATCACAGACGACTCTTAAGAAGAACCGTCTGTGAATTATCACAAACGGTTCTATTTATAAATCGTCTGTGATAGATACGTAGCACAGATAATTCCTTTGGAACCGTCTGTGCTAAGTACAACACAGACGGTTCCAAAGGAACCATCTGTGATGAGGCGTCTTGTATAGCCTGTTTTATAGTAGTGCAAGTTCCAACATTTTTTAGACAATCTAGCCTAGCTAGTACATGCTAGTTGGATGCTTAGCCAGCATGAGCAGTAGGGAATCCTGGAAAGCACATTGGATGCTTGGACTTGGACTATTTGACAGCACTACATGATGTAAAGAAAAGAGCGATGGCGGCAAAGGGGAGAAGAGCGGCGGCAGCAAGGGTATGGGAGAAGAGCGTTAGGCGGCAGTGCGAGCTACCTTGGATGAAGACCATGGTTGTCTTGCTTCAAGAACAATCAATAAGACCTACGGGAGGGCTAAGGATCGCTAACAAGATCATTCTCGGTCACAAGATTCTTCTTCCTATGAATTCCATGCTAGCTCAAGGTCTATTCGGACTTATGGATGTTGAGATGCCAACCTATTACCTTACGGTGATGATTCTCATTCGTCACACATGTGTTCTCATCCTACTTACCGTTACGGAAATCAAGCCAATGCAAAAATTGTTTACCATGGGTGGAACCCGCTTATTACCAACTAATTTATAATCATTGGGTAAAATATGCCCAACAAATATACACTTAGGATCAATACAAAACCCACCTAGCTCAATCTAAAGGACTTCTCCTAGTTGATAGTTGGTAACAATGAGTACATTGCACAACTTTCGTGTTTCTCGACAATGTATTGGTATGAATTGATACTCCATTATTGTTTTTAGTATGCTAGTTAAGTTATCATTCATTATCATTAACTTATGTTTTTATTATTTTAAATGCTTTAGAACACTTGGAGGAGAGGGCTGCCCTAGATAGTGAAGCTAGTAAGGAAGACTTTTTATGTACAACATCAGACTCCTTACAAATTTATAACTAGACATCAAGCTACTTATGTATCAGGATTGTTACTTCATTAAACGCTTTCTAATTAATATTTGCATTATTCCAATTGCTAATTATCCATAACCAGTTTTCTCATATATTTTTTCCGGTTTTGGTTCCAGTTTTTTCTAACGGTTTTTTTTTTTCAGTTTTTGGCGGTAACCGGTTTCAAAAGCTCCTCAATTCAAATTTTAGTTTTCGAATTTCCGGGTTTTTTTTCTGGTTTTTCCGGTAATTGGCCGGTTACCGTTACCGATCGCCGGCTGGTTTTTCCACCCGTTCCGGAATTTGAATCCTTGCTCTCACTAGCCTTTTTTCTAATGATGTGCCAATCAGCAGGCACACAACTTGAGCAGCTACTGCACCATTTCTGCTAACTTTCTTCAATGATAAGATAGGCTTCATTCAAAGTCATAGATGCAAGCACTGAGCTCATCGCAGCCTCAAATCATCAGTAAAGCAAAGCTAAGAATCAAAGGAGTGAAAGCTACAAATCAATTTCCTTTTTTTTCCCTTTTGAGCCTGCGACTTGATCCTGCAGATAAGTTTGCTTAACAAGATCTCAGAAGCACATAGAACCCAGAAAAAGGAACACTAAAAGCCAAACCACACCCTTCATTCCAGTCTATGACAGGTCGGAATCTGCATGCCAATGCTCTGCCTTTTACTCCATTTTCTCTTGCTGGGAGAGAGCAGAAGAAACTTCCCCTTTGTCAAGGGTATATGTCCTGATTCTGCGGCCCTTGCATAGCTTTCCAATTATTAAGGTCATGTCAGTGTCGCTACGGAATGTGTGTGTCTGACAGCAGATGGCTTTTCTGGGTCAAGCAGATCGGGTCGTTCTCCGACGAACTGTCAGGGAATCCACTTAGTCCTGCACCAGGAACCCTTGTTGCCAATTTTTCACTCTTGGAAGGCCTAATGCTCAAGTGAACCATCAGAGTTATCAAGCAAATGCTGAAGAAATGACACATAGATGACAGAAAAATGACTACCATGGGATATCAATAGTCTGAACAATTTCATATTTCAAAGCTGATCAACCAATTCATGACTGTAAATTTACATAACAACAGTAGGAGAAATTGGATGGAAATGAAATGAGGCACAATGCGGATATTATTAGCTGAGATGCTGATTACTTGTCATGAGCTAAATGGCTGATTCGTATACAGCAGAATTGGAATGACCCTATCTGGTAAATTAATGCACTGCACACTATTCTGCTATCAATACGGGCTATGGAACAAAACCAAGGCAGAAGTGGTTGTATCAGAACTATGGAGTGCAAGATTGATCAGAGTCGCTAGTAAAATTCTTGGAACAGTATTTTATATTCACAAGCTATGCTCTTGTAATTTGTAACAGTTTCTTCTGGGCTGCATCAAAAGTCCTTGAGGAATGCCCCCCATCTCACTGAGTGCAATATCCTTCACAGATACAGTTGAACTGTATATTTGCTGCCTGACAATTGTATTCAACTGTCCCCTAGTACATGGGATTTTGATACCATTTCCATTCATGTGTATCTCCTTTCTGGATTCTGCGTAACAGAAATAAAAAACCAAATAAGGACATTGCAATTTCAATAGAACTTAAGAAGCAGATGAAACATCATGTTTTTTTTTTTTTTTGGAGACGATGAAACATCGTAACTTCATGAGTTGTTTAGTTGTTCTATCTGTGATGTCTATTAAATTTGCAGGCAGCAAAATGAAGTATATGTAATAAGGGGGAAACACCAATTTTGCAGGTTAAAATAGACCTAAAGCATACAAAACTTAGTAGTGCACATTTGATTTGTTAAAATTTGACCTGTCGCAAACTTGCAATGTCTTGGTTAAGGGAAAAAAACAGGATGGTGCAGTGTCTTACAAAGTTACAGTATCTTGATACTGGAATCAATTATTATATTATTAATAGGGTCCACCTTAAGCAGTCATAAGAAGAATTAAGAGATGTATTGTTGGGAATATTTGGAAAGGTTGCCATAGAAAGATTTCAATCTAACAAATCAAATAATATGTTCATGAAAGTTCTGTTGAGTTGTTATGGTGGCCAAGCTGATTGAAAAGGAGAAGAAGGAGGAAGCACGGGTAGCAACTGCTGCGCGATCTGCGCTGCCGGAGGCATCTCTGATTTTGCCCGTGACTTCTGCATCGTCGACCTCCATGCCTGTGGTTGCCCAAACGGTGCTCTCGCCGAGGAAAAAGGCCACTGCCCAACGACTGTCTTCTCCACGCGACCGGCCGACATCTATTGGAGCATTGCGGACCATCTTCCATGCAATGTTCTGCCGGCGCCACGACCCCTCGTCAACATGGGGTCTCTTAGGGCTTCAACCATGGCCGCCACCACAGCTCGAGGACGAACTGTCGCGAAAGGAGGAAGTAGTGTCATGGCACTGGGGTACTGTTCACGCATATGAACAGTACCATGGATCTGTAACACGAGAATAGAAAGGGATTACCTTCCTAGATAAGAATATATATTTCCTTAAATAGTTGATTAGTTTCCTTATATAGGGATTAGGTAATTAGAAAAATTATCTATTAGTTAGGAAGGTTATCTATTAGTTAGGAAAGTCATCTTTTATATTGATTCTATCCATAATTGTTAGAAGTGTTATGAATAATGTGTTCATCTATTCAAGAGGCCCAATGAGCAATATATATAGGGAGTACAAAGGGGTTGCCATATCTGAGATAAGGAAATACAAGAGTCCTATTCTAACACCCCCTCAAACTCATGGTGGATCACACATGCGAGTTTGGAGAGAAAATACAAATGTTGTGCCCTAGTGCGTGGCCGTGAAGAAGTCGGCAACATGTAACTCGATGGCACAAACGTAAAGCAAGTACTCCTCCCTGCACTGTGGCGAGTGAATGAAGCATCTACACCAATGTGCTTGGTGAGCTCATGCTTCACGGGTCCCGAACATCTCGATACACTGTCTTGTCGGACAAAGAGTCGTGGGTCCCATCACGGCACTCCAAAATCGCAAGTAGCCACCTCAACCAAGTAATCTCTGCATCACTGCTGCCATAGCTCTCAACTCGACCTCTGCACTCGAGCGGAAAAGCGCGATGCGCTTTAGTCTTCCGGCAATCGGGAGGAGCCAAAAAAACGATGCGCGAAGAGAACGACGATCAGAAGGATCACTAGCCCAAGTCGCATCGGAGTACGCCTGAAGCTGTAGTGAGGTGGAGCTAGGGAAAAACAAACGACGAGAGATGGTCCCGCGCAAGTAGCGAAGAACATGAAGAAGGTGACTGTAGTGAAGATGGGTAGGACGAGCCATGAACTGACTCAAAATATGAACAGCATAAGCAATATCAGGACGAGTGCTCACAAGGTACACTAAACTCCCAACAAGATGACGATATCGAGTAGGATCCTCAAGAGGATCGCCATCAGTGACACGAAGCTGGAGGGATAGCTCCATGGGAGTCTCAGCGGTGCAAGTGTCAGTCAGACCAGACCGGTCAAGAAGATCCTGGACATACTTCTGCTGGGAGAGGTAGTAGCCCTCAGGCATGGAAGAGACCTCAATCCCAAGGAAGTATGTAAGAGAACCAAGATCAGTCATCAAAAATTGCTCACTGAGGTGCTTCTTCACATATGTGATGAAGGAGGAATCATCACCAGTGATGAGCATGTCATCAACATACAGAAGAAGCAGTGTCCTACCCCGAGATGAGGTATGGACAAAAGAGCGAGATCGTAAGGCGGCAGTGAAACCAACAGCAGATAATCAACGAGGTAAAGCGCGCAAACCGAGCACGAGGAGCTGTTTGAGGCCATAAAGAGCACGCGAAGGCAGCGGACATGCCCATCGAGAACAGAATACCGGTGGTAGCCGCATGTAAACCTCCTCATGCAAAACACCATTAAGAAAGGCATTCTTAACATCAAGCGAGAGATAGACCACCGCGACGAAGCAACCGCAACAAAAGTGCAAGCGGTGGTCATATGGGCAACGGGGCAAAAGTCTGCGTCGTAGTCACGACCGTGCCTGCGAAAACCGCGAGCCACAAGACGAGCCTTGTAGCGCTCGATAGTACCATCGAGCGGGTCTTAATCTTGTACACCCACTTGCGTGATCGGACGAGGATGCACAGTGTCGGTACAATATCCCAAGTCTCCGTACGTCGAAGAGCATCAAGCTCCTCTGCCATAGCGAGCTGCCACTAAGAATGAGGAGCAGCCTCACGATAAGAACTAGGCTCAGTGACAGAGAGAGCATGAGCTATCGGAGCAAATCCAAGATGATTAGGAGGTCGAAGGGATGTCCGGTCACGAAGGACGTAACGAGGAGCATCATCAGGAGGATCAGATGTGGGTGTCGGCAAGATACCGGAGAGAGGCGGTAAGGACAAGGGCGTGCGGAGTAGTGAATACCAGAGAAACGAGACTGTGGTGGTGCAGGAACAAGAGGCGGTGCTGCAGGAGGTAGCGCCGGAGGCAGAGGTACAGAAGGAACCACTGGGGACAGACCAGGGAAAGACTGTGATAGTGGAGAAATGGGTGAAGAGTCAGAAAGAGACAACCACGAAATCGACTCAACGATGGAAACAGGAGGAGCCGAATTTCGATAGAAGAAAGGTCGAGATTCGTCAAAGACAACGTCTCGTGAAACCACGATCCGTCGGCGAAGGATCAGCGGCGATAACCCTTATGCTCGAACTATAACCAAGAAACACACACTCAACCGATGGGTGCGGTTTGAAATGCGCTCACGAGGCTGCAGAACAAAACAAGTACAACCAAAAACACGAAGGTGAGTGTCTTGGGGCTCGAGTAGAGCGCGCTATAGGGTGACACCCTTAAGAAGCGGTGGAAGGCGCATATTGATGAGATATGCGGTAGTAAAGCAACCTCGACCCGAGGCGTGGTGGAACGTGAGAGGCAAGGAGAAGAGTGCGGGCGATCTCAATCGGATGACGATGTTTGCGCTCGGCAACCCCATTACGAGCATGGGCACCGGGACAAGAAGGCGGTAAAGAGTGCCTGCTCGAAAGAAACTATCTAAAAGCGCGAGCGATGCTCGCGGCGAGAATCACGCGTGAAAATGCGGATGGGAGAATCAAGCGAGTGCGAACCATCGTTGCAAAGCTACGATAGATCGCAAGCCCGACCACGATTAGACATAGGAAAATCCATGTAAAGCGGGAATAATCATCAATGAAGATCACATAAAGTTTATGCCCGCCTTTGGAGATAATAAGCGCGGTCCCCATACATCCGAATGAACTAAGTCAAAGGGCGAGAAGACAAGGACTCACTAGAATGATAAGGAAGTCGTAGCTGCTGCCCGACTTACAACCCCGACAAAACATGGTCTTGTCAGCGATAACACGTCCAAGAACACCCTTACGAACTAATGAAGAAAGACGGGACCCACACAAGTGACCTAAGCGGTGATGTCAACTGCGCAAAAACTCCAGAGGTGGTGGCGGCGATGGCGGTGGAAGTAGTCGTAGAGGTGGCAGGAGCAATCGAAGTGGACGGAAGGTGGAGGCGATCAAGGATGTAGAGACCACGACGATCCTACGGCGTCGGCGGTCCAAATCCCAAATCCTGTGCAGTCGGTCTGAACAAAGCAGAGTGGGAGTCAAAACCAACCTCTGGCCGAGATCGGTGGTGACCACCGAGAAGGCGCATGGTAAGCGGGAACATGAGAAACAATGGAGCAGAAAAGTCGATGGACAAAGAGTGCCTGACGGTGGCGTGGACAAAGGAGTACCGTCGGTATGCGAGCAGATAGGAAAAACAGAGGTCCAATGGCGTGAGAGATGTGGTCGGTGTCATGTGGAAAGATGCACGAATCCGAACCCAAGAAGTACACGGAGAGACGTCGAGCTAGGCGGCGAAACTCTGCGAGTGTGAGAGGCTGGCCAAGTAGAGCTGCGAATGGCGAAGCAGTCACCTCGGCGAGAAGGTCTGACGTCTTTGATGCATCCTCCCCGTCGAGGAAGGGCCTCCTACCCCTTTGATCGTCCACGCGCTTTGTTACGCTTTGCGCCTTTGCTGCAACGGCCGTAGTCGTGCGAAGTTCTTGCAATAATTGCATTGAACCCGATTGGTGCAAAAGCGAGGCGGCAGACAAGCGAGAAGATCCTGTAGTCGAAGCGGCCGCGGTGTAGTCGAAGAAGGGTAGCAAGCACAATCGAACAAGCGTCTTTGCTAACCGCGCGCGGCTCCTCGGCCAAAGCGTCGAAAGAGCCTCGATAGCGCCGGTGCGTGGTGGCGGCGGCGAGTTGAGCCACAGCGAGCTCAAACTCGAAGCGCGAGCGGCGAGCGAAGTCATAAAGCGGCGACCACGATCGCCTGCGCTTTATGACACTCGGCGAGCGGAAGCGAGCTCGTCGGTGGCGCCGAGAGGCGCTGGGCTCGGAAGAAGTCATCGACGAGAGTCGTCTGGCGGCGTCTCAACTCACGCGGAGGCGAAAAGAAGCGAGCATCGCCGCTCTGTTGGTATCGCTCGCGCAAGTACTCCCGGTCGGCGAGTGGCACGCAGACCAACGATGTCTGGTTGGATGGAGTCGTCGACACTGACCACCAGGATGGCTCGAACACGGGCCTCATCAGCACACCAGCGCTCAAAAGCGTCTATGGCATCTTGAAGGCCTCATCGCAGACATCGGCGGCGGCGGCGACCTCGCCTCGCTGGCGACCTCGTCTTCGTAGAAGGTGCGGTAAGGCATGCGGGAGGAGGCGAGCCGCGACGGCGGACAAGGTCGAGTACCAGTAACATGTCCCCAGAGGCGGAGACCATCAAGCGTGATCTCCATGAGTGAAGACCACAGCCTGTAGTTCGTCCCATGAAGCTTTGTTCCCGAGAATGGGATCGCAGCGGATGGAACAGAAGCCATCGGTAGGCGACGCTGGACGGCGTGGCGACCAAGGCAACGAAGTCTAACAGGCGGCGCTGGATGGCGCGGCGGTTAGATCGACGGTTTCTTTTTTCTCTTTTTTTTCTGCGTGGGCGCTCAGGCTAAAAAAAGGTCGAAGGCCTGTCGGCCGACGCCGTGCGCGCGGGAACTAGGGTTCCCCTGCTGCTGCTGGCGGCGCGCGGCCGACGCGCTCGGCGGGTGGTCCTCGGCGGCAACCAACTTCGGCCGAGCGCGGCGGCCGGCCGGCGAGGCGTCGGGGCGGCGGAGATGGGCGGATGGCGGCGGCCTCGCGTCGGGCCAACGAGTGGCGGCGGCGCATCGCCAACGGCAGCGGTGGCGGTGTCGGTCCGTCCGGCGGCGAGGCGGCGGCGGCGGCGTAGCGGCGGCGGCGCCTCGCGTCGATTCCCGTCAAGCGGCGGCGGCGGCTTCGAGCTCCGCAGCGGCGCGGGCCGGCGGCGAATCCATGGCGGTGCGGGAAGGCCTCGGCTCGGCGGTGGTGTTCTCGGGCTCACGGCAGAGGCGCGAGCTCCGGCGGCAGATCCAGTGGCGGCGCGGGAAGGCCTCGGCTTGGCGTCAGACGACCGGGAACACGGGCGGCGGCGACGGCAGCGAAAGCGGAAGGACAGCTAGGTTAGAACCTTGCTCTGATACCATGTTATGAATAATGTGTTCATCTATTCAAGAGGCCCAATGGGCAATATATATAGGGAGTACAAAGGGGGTTGTCATATACAGATAAGGAAATACAAGAGTCCTATTCTAACAAGAAGAACCCTCTATATAAGGAGGCATATTATAATCGTTGGCATTAAGCAATGAAAATATGATAGTCTAAGTCCCAATCCCTTTCGTCTCCCTAATCTATAGTCTCCCCTTTCCCCTAGCAGCTGACACCACCCGGCTATCCTCCTGGTGATGCTTACCCCTATGATCTAAGGATCAAACACACCAACTCACTCAAAAGCATTAGGTGCTAAGGTGAGAATATACTCCTACTTCAAAACCCTCCTCACTTCGGCTCAACCAAGCCTACAACATACACTTGACACTAGGCAGGATCTGGAAACACCTGGGAACATCCAGGGCTCACCACTAGACCTTACACCTACCACAAGTAATTCTTTCCTAAAAATGTGCCAGATAAATCCTAACTTAAATCTCTAAGCTGCCATGTTGGGTTTCATGAAACAAACACGTAAGGTTAAGTTATTGGGAGAAAGATGGGTAATCTACACATACTTCCATAGGTCCTTTGAAAGCACATATGCTCACGTAAACTAGTCCATTGAAAGGATAAGAAAGTTTATTGTTGTATGAAATATTGAAATGTACAAACTCTATCTATTGAAGTTTAATCCAAAACCTAAGAATTTCACAGATAAGCATTAGTGGAATAGGTCCTCCAAAGTTCAGTACTCAAGACAAACAAAGCAATAACTTCTGTAGCTTTCTGCTATTCCATTTCATGTTTTTGCTCAGCATGTCATTTAGCAGGCTTAACAGGACAGCAAATAAATAAAACCTCGAAGTTTGGCATGATATATATTTGGCTCTTTTAGAAGATATAATTTCAGCTAAAAGGGGATCAATTTGCCAAGCTACTTTAAAGAAAACTAAAATGGAACAGATTGATAGACATAATCATCAAAAGGGGCTCAAATCTGAGGATACCTTGCAAAAATTCCAGTTAGCTTAATGTATGATAACCCATAAGTCCTTGAAAATCATCTGGGTTTGATGGTTTATTTCCAGGTTTAGGTAACCATGGAAACAATTTGGTAAGGCCTTGCCTTTCAGAATCAGGATTCTCTTGTCTACCATTGACCCCATATTTCTCCCTCTCAATTGCATCCATAATATCCTCCCGAGCCACAGTATTGCCACCTAGACAGATCACAGATCACGCTTAGAAATTTCATGATAACAGAACTTTCTAATTGTCTTACATTTCATTAACCTAACCATATAAAAACTCTCTCCTTCCAAAAGATGGAAAAATAGACAAAACGGAAATGCAAGTGGCATTATGATTTCCCAGTGGCAATTTCTAACATGGTGGAGTCAAGGCACTGATAGGAGAAATAATGGGTTAGCAATTTTTAATAATGGAACATAAAATACTTGTTCTGTTCCTCTGAAAATGAAACATGAAACCGTAAGCTTTGCACTTTGGTAACTCAAAGCATTTCTTAATACAGCAATGATTTACATTAATATGATATGTGAAGCATAAAGAACCAATTGACTTGCTCTGTAGCTTTAAGTATCTGACATAAGATGATTTTAACTCACCTCTTCGAGCAGCTAGTAGAGCAGCCTCGTTAACAATGTTTGCTAGATCTGCACCGACCAATCCTGGGGTTACATTAGCAACCAGATCACAAATTATGTCAGGATCCTCTTCCAAAGGAACTTCCCTTAGATGAACAGCCAAAATCTTTCTGCGGCCCTCCAAATCAGGCACACCAACAAAAACCTTTCTTGAGAAGCGACCAGGCCGACAAAGAGCAGGATCGAGAGCTTTTGGCCTATTAGTAGCAGCCATGACAATAACTTTCATGTCCGAGTCAAAACCATCCATTTCAGTAAGCAGCTGTTTATAGAGACAGCAATAAAATCTTCATTCGTTAATATTATATCACAAAGGAAATAAAAGAGAGCCGAAGAGCGAAAATCACACCTGATTTAGGGTTTGGTCCCTCTCATCATTAAAACTTCTACCTCTACTTCCACCCACAGCATCAAGTTCATCGATAAAAATGATTGACGGAGCAGCTTCTTTGGCTTCCTTGAACAAATCCCTGACACGGGCTGCTCCTCTTCCAACAAAAACTTCAACAAACTCACTAGCTGAAACAGAGAAGAATGGAATTCCAGCCTCTCCTGCAACTGCCCTTGCCAGCAGAGTCTTCCCAGTTCCGGGAGGGCCAACAAGCAGAACACCCCTGGGTAATTTCGCTCCCAGCTTCTTGTAGTTCAGTGAACCATGCAAGCAGCTCACTATCTACATTAGGAAATTGTCATATTGTACAATGGTTCATGAGTCTTGTCTGGATATTCTGCCAACAGTAGTACAGAACTAATTCTATTACAAAGAATTGGAAACAAGACATTAGTTGAAAGCAATATAATTCCTAGTATCAACAACCTTCAGCACTCAAAACTTACTACAGAATTGAGAGATAGAAGTACTAACTATTAACCAACCATTCAGCAGAACAACCTACACTTGTCCTAGACGTCCAGTACCATAGTATCTGGAGACGTACTACAGAGATACTCCCGGTATTTTCTTCAAATGAAGTTTTATAAAACAAAAGAGCAAACATATGATTTCCTAGAAGAACTACATTGCAATTCAGCAACAGCAAGTCAACATGGCAAGCAGGCTCAAATGCCCCTGAATGAAACTTTGACCAGATCATATTGTAGCATACTAGCATTCCTATTTTCCGAAGTTCCCTTTCCTCTCATATGAGAAAACTTAGTTCAAATTGTCCTACTGAGCCAGAGGGTGCATAAAAGAGCATTTAGTTTGCATCACAAACTCACAATGAATGACAGAGGAAATTCCCACAAAATGTGAAACCGCCTTTTGCACATGCCTAAAGTCAAGTATTATTTGATTCAAGCATCCTGATGATGCAAGAGCAAACAAAAGCAATCTCACCCTTTCTATTTGCATTTTCAATAGAATGACACACGATAAGTCAAACAAAGTTTATTTGGCTTGAAGTTGAGCATATTTGATATATGTGTAATTGCGTTGAATACCACCCTTGATGCTTGATTGACATTTTGCTGACTTGTAATATTAATCTGCTCTGCGCCTCTGCCCTTTCCTCTTGCACTCTATGTCTATTGTCTACTGATTGTTATATTCACACATTCACCAAATATCACAGAAAACAATCATGGGTGGGCAGTAGAAAAGCCATGTTCACCTCGACAAGCTCCTCCTTGGCTTCATCGACGCCCTGGACATCGCCGAACCCCACACTCTGCTTCCTCGACCGGCGCCGCTTCTCCGCGCTGCCCCCAGCCGACATCTGCCTCTGTATGAACCACATCATCGGCAGCAGTGAGACCCACAGCGTCAGCAGCGTGCTCAGCATGTCCACCAGCAGCCTCCCCGCCGGCCGCGGCGCCGACCGGTAGTCCACCCCGCCCTCCCGCATCAGCCCCAGCAGGAAACTCTCGTCGTGCGGCACCCTCCTCGCGTAGTACGGCCACTTCGCCGCGGCGGCCCCTCTACCGGCCTCGCGCGCGCGGTCGTCGTCGCCGCCGTCGTCCGCGGCCTTGCTGAAGTAGATGCGGCGCGAGTCCTCCTCGAACGCGACGGCAACCACGGCGCCCGCGCGGAGCCCTGTCACGAGGTCCGAGTAGGGCACCTCCCGGGCGGCGTTCTTTGGCAGCGCAAGCCGGGCGGCGAGGAGCAGAACCGCCAGGACGACCGGCGCGGCCGCCGCCGGCGGCATGCGGTGGACGGCCCGCCGTAGCGCGGCCGCGGCGTCGCCCACGAGGTCCCGCCGAGAAAGCCGCCGGAGCCGCCACAACAGCAGGCGCAGCCGCGGCCGGAGACGGAGCCGCAGTCGCAGCTTCTTCCCGTCCGGGCGGAACCCCAAATCGGCGCCCTTGTCCTTGTCCACCTCGTTGACCTTGGCACGGACCGGGCTCCTCCACCGCAACCGCAAACTAGTGCAACGCCCGGCGTGAAGCACTGCACAGCCATTGTTCCCAGCGAAGCGGGTACAGGGAGTGGGGTTATTGAAGCAGCAGACGTGAGGACGCGGGAGGGAGGTAGCTGATAAGGGGGAGAAAGAAGCCATGCCAAGCACTCTTCCGACCATGGCTTGTTATGCCATTTGATCGGACAAGGCCGCGGGCTGTGCGCAAGCGAGTGCACACGAGGTGTTCGAGCGAATCACTCCGAGAAGAAGATCAGGAGATGCATGGATGGCGAGGATTACGGTCGAAAAGATTTTTTATCCAAGAATCAGTGGCCGTGGGCTTTCTTGAAATTTCTTGCTACGCGATACTGCGCTGGGCTGGTTATGTCACGTGTACGCCCCGATAGGACCCCAGACCAAATTAGAGTGATAAGAATTGTTCGTGTTTGGGCCGAGCTTAAATCGGCAAAGCCAAGTGGCCCAAATTTGCGTCTTACCATCCTGTGCTAATAAATATTTAATTTGTGCGAATTTCCTTCTCCCTTTTTTTCGTGAGATGACTATGCAGGAAGCAAATACTCTTTCTATGTTTTTTTTTGTGAGTGAACTCTTTCTAGCAGCCGTAGACCAGGAACACTCACAATCAAGCTTTAATGGCAACATAGCCGTCGGGATGACAACACGAGAGCTGTTAAGAAATTATTGTGGCGACGGCAGGGACAACCGGACAAGGATTTGATGATTGCAGATGCTGCTGACCGACCGATTGACTTGATTGTTAGGCACCGTGGAGCGATAGATGATTATTGGGCGATTAGCATAAGTCGTTCAACCGTGGAGCGATAGATGATTTTTACTGAAAAACAGAGTATTATTTTCTGTATTTAGGAATAAAATATAGATTATTTTAAAAATTCTTCAAAACTACCTCCAAGTACCGGTGCTAACTATTGCAAAGGCAAGTGCTAACTTCTTTTTTTTGGAACCGACGTACCTTCTTGCTCCAGTGCTAGCTTATGAGAAAAGAATATGGGCTTACTTGTAAGTGAAATAGTGAGGGAGTGTGGTGCGAGAAAAAGATATGATATTTTATTTAGTTGTAGGTCCCGTTTTGGAGAGACGATATGCTAAACACCGTATAAGATAAACAAATCTAGCACATGTGTGACGTGGCAGCGAGGTGGCGAATCTGGCATCGCTCACATTGTGCATGGTCTTAAAGGAGTAGACCTATTCAAATGACAGGTTGTGCTGGGATTCGAGCCAGGCTTGAAAAGGCTTGGTTTAAAATGGCTAGGCCCAAGCCCTACCTAGTCTGACATAGACAAGCCTGAAGCTCGAGAAAAGCTCGAAAAACCTTTTTTTGTGAATAAAAATACATTTGTTATTTTGAAATAAAAAATATTATTAATTCATTTTTTGGAATACAAATTTTTTTACTTTTATTATTTCATTACAACCTTCGGACTTTTTTTGCGCTTTGGGCTTCGAGTCAAGCTTATGTGCTGAAAATCGAGGCTTGAGCCTAGAAAAATCGGGCCGGCCGCAAGTCAGACTGGCCATGGACATGTCTACGCAAGTCAGACTGGCCATGGACATGTCTACGCAGAGGCAAAGCAGAAAGAAAATGTTGCTTGAACTAGAAATATTTGAGCTGATGTCAGCTTTGCCGATTTTGCAATTGATCTAATGAAACTAACTTTTCTGTTGGTTTTGTTTTCGAGTAAATAGCAGAAACTATGCTATTAATTCATTAAAGAGGAGAAGAGAAGTACAGAAATAATTGGTTCATTAAAACAAAAACAACAGGTTCAAGGGTCCCGTGTAAACAACTGCCCTGTAAACAACTGCCCTATGTCAAGCAATTAACGTGACACTCCCTCTGTTCAAAAATATAGGAGTAATGATCTCATCCACAAATATAGGGTGAATTTCATATTCAATGCAAAATAAGTATGTTGTTTCTTTTATACCCTCATAAATATCTAGTTTTACTTTATATTCCCTACATGCTATCATTGAATATACTCCCTCCAATGGTGCAAACAGCTATTATCTATAACAACTTTCGATGTCATCTATAGACAGCACTAAAATCAGCTCATACAATGTGTTATCTTTTTACTTGTCTTTATAGATCACACAATCTTTTAATTTTTTCATAAACCTAATAAATATGGTTGGATAGCCTTCTTGGTTCTAGTGATACAACAGGCTGCAGGATTGTAGATAACATATTTCTCTCTCTTTATTCTCTTTCACCCACATCAGTTTAAATCCTACATGACAGAGACTATAGACAGCTGATGTAAGCCTATTGTACATGACCTAAGACCATCAGCAATGCGTTGTTTTAGCTGGTTCAAAGAAGGAGATAGAAGATATTGAATCAATTCAATACAATGGAAGGATCGATTCCAACAAAAAAAAAATTCTGGAACCGGACTCTACATATGAGTCGATTCAAAGCATTAAACAACTCATATGAGCCTAGTTATGAAAAAGAAAGAGAGAGACTGTGGTTGAGAGGGGATATTATTTTTTGTGGTTTTTTTAATATAACATGGATCCCAATTATTAGTAGGAATTGGATTAATATAATGTAAAAAAACAAACTCAATTCCTTAAATGCTTACGTGATATCTCTTTGAATCGGTATCGGTTCAATACACTAAAAATACCCTAAAGGAAGTTGTTTTCGCCGTCAACACGGTCTTCAAAATGTAACTTTAATCATTCATTCATTTATATTATAATATATTTATAAAACCTACTAAAATTACAATATATATTATGATAGTACTCTTCAAGACACACACACACACACACACACACACACACACACACACACACATATATATATATATATATTTCCTACTCTCGGGTGTAGTTACTCCCTATTTCGTATCCCACAACGTAGGGAGTATTTTGCGCAACCAAGAGTATGCATGTGTAGTATACGAGTATATAAGACCACCTAGGTGGTATTCACACCTTTTTAGGGGTGGTATGTACAATTTTTTAGATATACTCCTTTTTATGTGACATACTCATTTTTATGTGCGAATATGAATGTATTTACAAAATATGCTAAAAACTATAGACTCTCTTGCAATTTTTTCATGTAGTTCACATTGAAGTATCTTATAATTAGTATATGAGTATACCCAAAGTGGTAAAGGAGTATGTTAAGTTCTTTTAGGTGGTATATCAAAAATAGGAGTAACTACACCCAGGAGTTGAAAGTATTTTTCCTATATATATATATATATATATATATATATATATATATATCTATATATATATATCACTCTCATGTGTTCATTAGAAATATGAAATAAAATATTGATAACTAAAGTTTATAAAGTTTGATTGCACGTTACCCAAAATGACTTTCTTTTGTGACGGGGGAGTAGTACTTAGTGATAATAATTAGGTGTAGTTTTAGTCATCTTCAATGTTCCTTGATCTATATGTTAGACAAAATACGTTCTACATGTTTGGACGGAGGAAGTAATATTTTCCTCCAGAACTGGTGCAGCAAGCCTAGATGCACCACTTGCATGCACCATTTCTGTTGGATCTGTAGATGGTTGAAACTTCACATGTGCCCTTCTTCCTTCATTGTTTTGGTGGCGTCCCCTTGCGCGATATTGGCATCTAAGTTTTTTTTAGGGAGGTATTGGCATCTAAGTTAACAACGAGGTTAGATGCGCTTTATAACAGCTTTTGTATTGAGTTGCATGCACTAGTTACCCTAAAAGCTTAAATTGATAAGGAAAGATGGACAATATACTTCAACACTTCACCTCATGTCTAGACTTCATCAAGCCTAAGACGTGAACCAAAAGCATGCTTGAATTATTTTTAAAATATTACGTTAGCAAGGTTTTGAATTTAGACCTCTTGGCGCCTCGAACTCAGACCTCTTAGCTCCAATACAATGACCTTTACGAAAAACTTGAGTTGACGAAGAAAGATGAATAATATACTTTGACACAGGATAGTTAATGGTTACACCATCCCAAGTACTAAAGCCGAAAGATGCAAATTTCATGGAATATACTATTAGTCAAACAAATTTCTTTCAACCCCTTTAAGATTGGATACCCTTTGGCCTAAAATGTTACGCAACCTTTACATTCCAATTCCCAAGAAGGGTTACTCCTAATATTCTAGACTAATTAGTGCTATAAAAAAAATCTTTGGGCAGGTGGATGCCGCCCAAATTAGTTTTGGACGGCTGAGAAAGATCCGAAAGCTAACGGTAGGCCCACACGGCCATTCTCCCTTTGTGCCTTCCAGTGGCGTTTCCGCTTTGTCCTGGGTATCTATAGCCAAGGCAGGCTTGCATTCCCTGCACCTTTGCCCTGGCCCACTGGCTCGCGGTAGCGGGCCCACTCACCAGAGGGACACAACAGAAGCAGCCAGCTAGCGCCTTGGTTAGTTGGTATGGCCGGGACGTGCGACAAAGCGCCACCACGCGGGCCCCGCCAGGCTGCTGCCACGTAAATGACATGTGGGTCCGCGACCACGCCTCTCAAGTCTCGAGGCTCGAGTCCGGACCCTCCTGCCTTTCGCCTTCTTCCCATCTATTATCATGTGTCTATAAGTTACACCAAAAATTTAAAAGAAAGAGATGTATATTAGCAGATAAAATTCTAAACTGTATAATAAATATTTATTTTTTCAGACACATATAAACAAAAATATTAGCTCTGCAACACCTACTACTACTTAGAAATTAAAATTTTGAGCTTATAAATTATTTACCTTTGGAAGTTGAACTTGACGTCGACTTTCCTCCCTAACGTGTTGCCCATTTTCAACCATTGCCGCCTGACAAGGAAGAGGACTATACGTCGATGACCACCTTCTTTCACCCTGAATCCAAGCTATGACTCGGTTTTCACGATCATTGGTCTCTTCAGCCCTCGTTAGGCATATTACGGCAAGGAGATAGGAGACCGGGGAAGGAGGCGGTGGCGGCATCGCGGTGGTAAGTGAGGAGGAGACGGTGGTGCTTGCTCGGCTGACATGGAGCAGAAGGCGGTAGTGATGCATGAAAGGATTAGGATGAAGAGGATATGGTACGGTGAACTCGACGTCAACATGACAAAGGGAAGGACGTCTTCGTTTCGGCCTCTTCCTTGTGCGTCGTCGCTGCCTCCCTCTCTTCCCGGCGCCATCGCTTCTCCTCCAAGGTACTGCCTCCTCCTATCTTCCCTTCCCTCTCGATGCCTTCTCCCGACCCCGACTCCGTCTCCCCCCTCGCTACCTCCTTTTGTCATCGGCACTATCTCCCTGCGACGCCGCCTCCTATGTTGTCGGATCTCCTTATTTTCGTGAACGCCGTCGTTGCAACCCGCATATTGAGTGTCGGATGGGGTCGAGATCTCTAAGGCACGAAACGAATGCTGGACAAATATATGTGGCGAGTTGTGGCGCGCGATAGGAAGGAGTGAAACAATACGAATTTTAGTATATGCATGTGAAGAAGAAGTGGGCGACAATGGCTTAAGTGGTTGCGAAAGAAACGGGGCATAAATATGCTCGTGAGTCACGGGAGATTGTAGAGAGAAACTTTATCTCTATTAAGTTGAGTTCATAGGTTGGTGTGTCTCGATAAAAAAATTAGCAGGGGTGGGAGAGAACAACAGCTAGAAATGGCGTCTTCCTGTGCGTGAGGCACACTCCTTTTACCAACCTACGAGCGAATCCGATGCAGTGTAGCTACATTGTTCCACCACCAGTTTAGCGCACCAAATCTTTCACCAACCAACACTAACCGGGTGATTATTAGGATGGTAAAGGCCATGGCGGGGTGCCCGGCGAAGATGGGGTTCCGGATGCCGGCGGAGTGGGAGCCGCACGAACAGTGCTGGATGGGCTGGCCTGTACGTACTCTACCCTCCTCCTCCCCTTCCTCTCCATTTGGTAGCTCTGTTGATTGGTAGCTTATCCTTGTGGTGCGAGCATCCGATTTCAATCGATTCTCGTTCCTTTCCGGTGCCTGTCTGAGGTGCAATTCGGTGGAGTCGCTACCGATCGAGGGTCTCGTCGTGGGATTTGATCGGCGCCCCTAGCGGAGGGGGCGCGATTCGCTCATGTTCTCTCGTTGGCGCCGTTTCTCCCCGGCTGCTGTTTGTTTGCGCATCCCAAGATTCGTCGGTGTGACGTTGCTGCGGAAGAAATGGGGAATCCTATTGCGTCGGCGCGTGAAATTTGATTGCTGCGGCCTCTCGGATTAACCCAGCCTGCTCCCGAGTGACTGAATATGATGCTCCGTAAGCTGGGCTCCAAGAGTAGTTCTGGCAGAAATTGGGTTCTTCATTTTAGCGGCTCGTTTCCTGGTCAGTCAAGCTGGGCGGATGGGCTCGATCATGCTATCATGCACGCTCGCAGTATTAAAAATGTATGAATGAACCAGTCAATCCATTTAGGTGCACTAAGCGATTATTGCCTCCCATTTACGTAAGTCCTAGAATATGTGTCAGTCAAATATTTTTAGGTTTAACTATCAATATAAAAAAATTACCAAGATTGAAAACATGAAATTGGTATTACTAGATCCATCATGAAATGTATTTTCATAATTTATAATTAGTTTTATTTGAAACAACACAATTACATAGAAATTGATGGTCAAAATACCACCTTGAAGACAGTGTCAATGTCCAAACCACTTATATTTAGAATCACAGGTACTAACACTTAGCAGCAAGATGAACTGCTCGTTACTATATTCCTTATCAAGTTGGAGTCTTTGAATCTGAGCAGTATTATATGTTTTTGGGACTCGGTCACCGGAGTATCCAGATTTTATTATTTAACTCCTGAACGCATCAATTGTTTTTAGGTTGGCACATTAACTATTCCGAATAAATGTTGTCATCCCCCCCCCCCCCCCCAAGAATACACAGGGGAACGGGGTATATTTTGCGCTAAGAAATTGCAGCATTTTTAAAAATAAACTAGAAATTACATAAACTGCTCTTTTACCTCCGGCAAATAACAAAAGATTTATGAATGCATTGTGCCCATGACCTCAAGCATCAGCAAGGTTGTCATGGTGTGCTGGTGGCACAAGCAATGTAATTCTGCAGACAAGACAAATCGTTGATGTTTCTGATGGCAGTCATTAGCAAAATATAATTTTGGGAGCATTACGCTCCCAAAACTCTACTGTGTTCCTTGTCCTCCTTGTCCCTAGATGACTCAATCTGCCGGTCATGACCACAATTTCCCTCACTTTGTTGTCTATTGTAGTATTTCGGGGAATAATTGTATGTGTCCCTTGGGACCCTAACACCCTTTATACTAAAGTAAATAAAAAGAATTTGTGTGATCAACTGATCATGTGTGGTGCCATGTGCCACCCCTTGCAAGCATATTGTCGCCCCTTGCTTCCTTGATCCAATAAAATGACCATTAGTTCTTCTCCCTTTTGTTTGCCACACAATTGTACCTTGTTTGGTGGTTGCAATTTTCTGCCATCACTAACCATGTGAATATTGGCATGAGTTTTCCTTTATGGAAAAATTAAAAAGGGAAAAGATAATGCTTATGTAATTGTTGTACTTGATATAACAATGTCATGGACATAATGTTCTAAAAATGTTTTCGCTGCATTTATATTGTGCTAAGTTAGGTCCTAAGAAGTGCAGTTGTCAATATCGTTTACTTCCACGCTTTAGCATCCGGAGGATATCTATTTTGCTTCCCAGCAAGCCTTGAAAAACAAAATCAGATTGTATCAATTTCGTTTATTTTCCTCCACATCCTTAATGATCTCTACTTATTAAACAATTTCAAGGGCGTCATCATAATGAATGTTATCACTTTGCTTTGAATCCCAGGAGCGTCCGGACAACTGGCGGAGCATGCTGGTCCAGCTCAAAAGACATTCGCGCGAACCGCAATTGCCATTTCAAAGTTTGAGCCCGTCACCATATGTGCAAGTGCTGAACAGGTAACATATTTTCTCAACGCTGCCTTATATGAACTGTTTTGTAGTACATTGGTATTCAATTTCACATTTTTGTCTCTGGCAGTACCCTATGTCCACGAGCTGATGCAACATCAGCCAAACATCAGGGTGGTCGAGATGAGCATGAATGATTCCTGGTTTCGTGATATTGGTCCAACTGTGCGCCAGTTCAATTCTTTATCTTTTCAATTCTGATTTGCAGTCTGGTGTTTGTGTTTGCTAATCGTATCCCTGGTTTTTAGTTTGTTACTCGTAAAGGCGGACCCGACTTAGGAATCACAGAGCAAACAATAGCAGGAATTGATTGGGAATTTAATGCATGGGGAGGTATGTTGTTTTAAATTGAAGTGTGCATGTATATTCAGTATTATCATGCTGTTTATTTCAGTTATATTGTTAGTGCCAATTATCAATCTAAGTCGATGTTTTAGTAGAAACTTGCAAGCTGTTCCATATCTCTGAAAGCAATAGAGTCTGGTTTCCAGTTGGAAAGCATAGAAGCACTCTTTTATTTTTAGAGCAAGAATTTCAGAACTTCACAAGTCAATGTCTAATCACATTCTCCACACGATAATTCAGTGAGTTCTGCTACTGCTATCCTGCAGGAGTCAGTGATGGTTGCTATGATGATTGGAGTCTTGACAGCAACGTTGCCAAGAAAGTAAGAAATGAATCCCTGCTTAAGAACAAATTGACGTCTTTTGTTAATCTCTATCTGTACCGATAACTTTTCCTATTTTGACCATCGATTTCAGATAGTCGAGATTGAGAGGATCCCTAGGTTTCCACACAGAATGATTCTTGAGGGTGGAAGCATTCACGTAGATGGAGAAGGTGCTTGATGTGTGGTATCTTTGTCGATGTACAAATAATTTCAGTATTTTTGTTGGTGTCTTGCTAACAAATTGTCACATTTCAACAGGTACATGCATTACAACGGAAGAATGCTTGCTGAATCCTAACAGAAACCCCAACATGACTAAACTAGAGATAGAGAATGAGCTGAAAGATTTTCTTGGAGTCACAAAGGTCATTGGGATACCTCATGGACTTTATGGTAATCATGAAAAGCATTTTGTCACTTAGAACATCTAAAAGCACAAGATTTCTGTTCCTCGCTTCTAGAACTTTGTCATTAATAAATAACCTTGTAATGATTTTCTAGGTGACGAGGATACAAATGGTCATGTTGACAACTTATGCTGTTTCATTAAACCTGGTGTGGTCCTCTTGTCATGGACTGATGATGAGAACGACCCACAGTATGAACGATCAGTTGAGGCACTATCAATTCTCTCTCAGGCTGTCGATGCGAAAGGAAGGCAGATAGAAGTGGTAAAAATCCACGTACCAGGGCCTCTATACATTACAAAGGAAGAGGCGGAGGGTGTTGATCCAACAGTCAGTATTACATCTACACTCATTACTAATTTTGGGTCCTTTGCAAGGCTGATTTCAGCCATTTCTAAGAACGAACAATGTATGACTGCATTTTCAGGGGCATGCTGTACCAAGGGAACCAGGCAAGAGATTGGCTGCCTCGTACGTGAACTTTTACATAGCAAATGGCGGAATCATAGCACCAGCTTTCGGTGACAAGCGGGACAACGAAGCACGTGAGGTTCTCCAGAGGGCATTTTCGGATCGTGAGGTAAGCTTTAGTGCCCATTTCACCTAAAAAAATTAGGTATCCATGCTGCTCTTTGTGAACTGCCACAGCCCAAGCAAGCAATGGCCGCTAGTTATCATCAAAAAATTTGTGACGGTGGATACTTGATTCAACAATACAGTATGGGTATCACATTGAGATTCAATGAGCTTTAGATGATCTGATGGGATCTGTTAATTGTTGGCTCATAGGTTGTGATGGTGGAAGGCGCAAGAGAGATCGTTCTGGGAGGTGGAAACATACATTGCATCACGCAGCAGCAGCCGGCGCGCCCATCGTAGATGATGAACAGTGAGGCACAGGCGATAATCTTCTGCAGTAATGATCCAATATTTAATTATCACTCACCAAATGTTGATAGATTGTGTGAGGCGAGGTAGAGGAAGAAATATATCCTCGAGTCAGTTATAGCGGAGTCCCAACTCCCAAGTAGCATGCTTACACTAGAAAGTGCATTGCCGGCCAATAGATATGTGTGATTGGCCAATATCGATCTGATGAAAGAAAGAAAACCACTTGTGTTACGAAACCTCGCGGTGATTTACTTTGTTGGTAATTGGCTAATTGCCCCCTCTTATTCGCGCGTGAGCATCAAGAGAATACTTACGCAGGGAAATCAGAGCGTAACTCCCGCAATTATCTGCAGTTGTTAGTTGACTTAGCTCTGTGCATTCGATCTTGATGTTTCGATCACAGTGGCAGATAAACGGAAGACATAATTCGGTGATTGTCTGAAAATACTCTCATCAAGGCCATGGTATGGCCTGCTATAACGTTTTCGAATTCGCCGGCTGGTAGAAGCCGCGCCGCGCCGCGCGGCCCTGCGAGCGAGCGTCTCCCAACCGACTGTGGCGCCGTGCCGCGACACCTCCGCACGAGCGGTTGCAGCCCCACCTGGCCAGACACAGGTCGTTGTTCGGCCGGCCGGCCACACGCGGCCGCGGCTGCGCTTTGACTCGCGACGGTGCAGTCGCTGTAAGCTCCCGAAAATGGTAGCGTGGCTCCGTGGCTGGCCGCCGAGCTCGCCTCCGCGGGACCCGACTGGCTCCTGAACCCATGCGCGGAGCGCTCGAATGGGGTCGTCTGCTGGGTTGTGCATAGAGAAAACTATGTTACACAGCAAGAAAGATCCACGTGGAAAAGTCCATCGACGAGAAATGGTAATTTAACCACACAATCTGACAAAGGCCAAAAATGTAGTACATGTTTGTTTCCACCCTCCGCGCCGTTTTTGTACAATAACTTACTGATAATCTCTACTTAGCACTAAATAGAATGAAACCCCTCGTAGCAATCTATTGGGCAACCCACTATTTATTCACATAAGTTGTCTGCTCAGCTCAAATACTAATGTATCTTCCCAGCCCAAAGAATGCGCCAATTCCAGCTAGAATCACCCTCAAAAAAGGGTGCAAATTGGGTATCAACGGTGATCGACCTCAAAATCACAAGAATCGACATAATTAACATGGGTTCATCCTTCGTGCTCGTCTTCACCTTCAGAGTCTGTCGACAGTGCAAGATTGACGCCAAACAATAGTCAATGGATTTAACGAAGCTAAGGGCAATTGGAACAAGTAACGATAAAAAAAAAACACAACAGTAAAGAAAATGGAGGGCTTAAGTGAGTACGTCTAAATTTTAACAATGAGATTCGCAGGCATGCATGCCATAAAGTTATAAAGGAAAAGCACGTACCAGAGCGAACATCATCACCGACATTTCTTGACTTGATCTGTCTTACAAGCATCCGACATATTAAAACCCACCAATATATGTGCAGCACGAGTAGTGAAAATAGAAGAGAATTGAATACATAATAATATATTGGCCCATCAAAGCTGTGCTTCTTCTTGTCCAAAGTCAACAGCACTTCGTAGCTGAAACATATGGAGGTCGTGGCTATCAACCATATTAGAATCTAAACCCTATAGGCCACAGTACTTTGGCAGAAGCATCCAATACAATGTATTATAGAAAAGCAATACCTTGTACTTCTGAGAATCCATAATGGAAAATATGTGAGGCGAAGAACAACCCATAAAGCTGCGAAAAGAAGAAAAGCAACATTTGCAAGCCACTCGCAATGACTATACTTGGACATCTTCCCGATTTCCAAGAACACGTCGCTTGCATCATGAATTGCCAATACTATCGATCCAACTCTAGCAAACCTGTTTGATGGAAAATACAATATTGGAAACAAATATGATTACTATTCCCAAACCAACAACTGATAAATGGGTGGTAACGACCAGGAGATGTAATAAAATCAACAATCACCATGAATCATGACCATACAGATAATGAAACCTGGAAAGTCATGTGATAGCAGTTCCACATAGGACACACCTGAATATGTAGGACAAGACAATCACAACAACAGTTGTAACATGATGAGACATTGAGACCCCAAAATCAGAACGCCTTGTTTCCCAAAATATAAGCGCAAATATGGAGTATGTGTAGAACCCGCCGAAAACATATAAACAGCCTTAAGTTTAAATCTGCAGGTGACAAAGACTGAGACATTAGATTTCGAGATTGTTATAATGACTAAGACATTAGATTTCGAGATTGTTATAATGTTTACGAAAGTCTAAATATATAAATTCAAGTAGTAAAACCTTGCTTACTTTATCTTTTGATCAGGCCAAACCTGTTCTCCAGGTCCTACCCAGAAGTATTTGGTGTTAGTGAACCAAGGTTCATTATATGTAACCGACAAAGATAAGAGTTCCCCTGAAAGGAAGTAAATGCACTTCCAAGCTGATTCTTTGAATTTTCTTATTTTCATTCTTGTCTCCTCTATTTCATAATCAACTTTTCTGTGACCCTTTCCAAGTATAAGCCGCCTTGCCACCCTCTGGAGCAAACAGAACCACACTATAAATAGTCAAGTTCGATAAAGGTTATCTCATTGATCCAGAAGGGAAAAAAGTTCCAACTATTTCCAATTAATAAGTTGGCGAACACAGCAAGCTAATATCATACTAATCATGAGATCCTTGGATATGTAAAATTGGCCATTAGCCTGTAGGACAAGTTTATGTTAACTTTTACATGCAACCTCTTTTGGCAACAGGTATTTGTTAAGAATCTATCCTATTTTTAGCACATCTTAAGAATATATTCTGCCACCCAACCAAAGCAAAATATGCTCCCTCTGAAAGCCATCTAATTATTCGCAGCTGGCCCAAAGAAGTAACAATGCATTTGGGGTGGGAAATGCTCAGCTTTAACACAATTTCCCACCCTGACTGCAGAATAAGCAGCAACCACCAAAACTATTAACTATCTGCTCCTACGCAATCAGGACACTTACGCTAAACGTTCGTTGTACTAGAAATAAGACAGAGACAGGCAAAAATCAGAGCTTTCCGGGAGAACCCGAGTATACTGATATACTAAGCCAACAAACGCACTAGCTCCACAAGAAATTTCCTCAGACGAAGCTTGAACTCCAAAACCGTAGGTTTTCAGGCCAAAGAGCACCAGATCCAGCTAAGGAAACCTAGAAACCGCAAAGGCTGGACGTTGATGCGAACCACCTATAATTCTATAAACAGGCGTCAAACTACTAGTACTAGTCAAGCAAGCAGAGAGGAAAAGCCGCCGATGTTGGCTGGACATTTTGGAGCACCTCGAAGACGAGCCGGTCGAGGAGGAAGCGGGCGGCGGGGAAGAGGACGACGAAGAAGGGCAGCGCGAGGAAGTCGCCGTACGCCGGGTAGGACTCGCGCTCCCAGTCCACCGCCGCCGCCATGAGGTGCTCCACCAACCCAGGCCCCGTGATCACGTACACTAGTGTACTACCACTCCAGCCAAATCGAGGAGAGCTGTGCTTGCACTAGGCTTGGGCAAGTTTTGACGGAACTGGAAGCGTATTTGGGAAGAAGCGAACGGGAGGAGCTTGGATTTGGACCGTGTTGTTCTTTCGCCTCTGCTCCTCTCTCCCAGAGCCTGGGATCCCCCGCCCTGGGAAGGAAATTTGCTAGAGGGCGAATGGGTTGCCCGGTCATGCACGGCACGGGCACACGAACCGGTCCGATCTATCAAGGTACAGTTCATCCTGGTTCAGCTATTATAAGGGCTATGCTATGTCGGCTCACTTATCGAGGAGGCGGCTCGCACGCCCATCGACCGCTCGTGCGGATCAACTTGAAAATGAAAATGAAAAATATGTAGAATTCATAAATAGATATGAAAACTGAAAAAATAAAACAATCATATTGAAAATGTAATAAAGAGTTTTATTAATGTTCAATCGCTTGCCTCGTTAAAACCTTCGCTAGGTAAAAACTAAAAATAAGAAAACATTAATAAATGAAAAGGAGTACACACTATAGCTCTATATACATCATTGTTCTACGCGTCATTGTCCAAGTACATATTTTCAAACACCTCCGACAACTCTGGATTTTTCACAGAGTGTTGTGTTCGTAAATCAGCTTGTTCCTAGTCTTTCATAGTTAGAAGTATATTCATCATCTTACTTGTGAGACTAGTTCTTCTCTTCTCCAATATTCTTTTAGAAAGATCAAAGCGCACTCTGAGGAAACCATCGAGATAGAAATAAGCAACATATCACGTGCAAGTATGGATAGCACGAGATATGTTAACTTATGGGCTTACCACCATTGCAAAATTTCAAGCCTTCCGAGTTGAAATCTATCATATCACCGCCCGTATAGGTGGATAGTTCCCCATTTCTTGGGGTTCTTGTCCGAGCAAAGCGTTGTAGGGCTACCGGAGGTCGCTATGCAGCGCACTTTTCGTAATTTATTTTCATACCTTTGGCAAACCTCATGTAACCGAGAACGAACTTCTGCAAAATAGTTAATATAGTCTAGCCCTATAGCATCACTAAGAAGATCAGGTACACTACTAAATGCTCCAATTTTAGCTATAGGATCTAAAACAAATACAAATGCATATAGGTAAGGGACTTCTCTCTAATATTTAAGGTATTTACTTTTATAGCAACAATAGTCTCACGTAAAACTAAGTTATTTTCGTACATTTTTAATTGAGTAGTAATCAGAAAATACTATACACAATGATAGGATATGTTGGATAGTACACAATGGACAAAGCAACAAAGTGGCCTCATAAAAATTTCTAAAATCAGAGTATCTTCTCAAAGAACTGACTAATGTTGCTCACCAATACTATACTATCGTTAGTGCTCTAATAGTGCGCTTGAATAAAAATAGAAAAATACTCTTATATGGTAAAAGACACTTAAGCATCGCTTAAATAGAGTTCCATCTTACCGGCATGTCCAAACCGAACTTTCTTGAACGTACACCCATCGGCCTGCAGAAGTTCTTATATGCTGCTATTCTTACGTTAGAATTATTCAAGAAAGAAATTCATCGTGAAAAGCTTTAATATATGGACTCAACATCTTCAAACCGTATTTGACTATAAGGTTAATAATATGACAAGCACATTGTCGATGTAGCAAGAAGGAATCGCGATGTACTCAACATCGAGTAAGAATATCCATAGCCCTAGAGTTCAAGTGGCATTGTCTAAAGTAGTTGAGAATATTTTGTTTGTAAGACCGAGTGTGCTACATCAATTAATTTTATACCTATAATCATTTTCTATTATCCAATGTCATTAATATAATGGGTAACTACACTAAGATAATCCTCTCTAGCCCGACTATTCCATATGTCCGAGGTCGTATAACCAAAATATGCACGCATTTAAATAGTTTCTTTATTTTATTATATGCTTCATTATAATATTTTATTAGATACCTAGTTGTTGTCTCTATAAAAACAATGAAAAATCTAGAATTATGCACGTTCTAATGTAATTTTGGAAAGCACAGACTCCCAAAGCCTAACGGTAAATCCTCAAGCAATTAAATGACAGATAGATTGATGGGCTACCTTAGGATCGTCGTCCCAGCTACGCATCGTACCATTGGGATTGTATCGCAGCTTGCATCCGCCTCATCACCAATCATTGCTTGGCTCGACATCTTGTAGCATGTTTAAGTAAGTGGTCTGCTCCACCCATAGATCTTGAGACAATTCATTGCGATAAATTTTGCAAACAAAGATATGATACCTCATTTCCTTGTGCGTCCGGCTTGGTTGTCCGATCGAAATGCTCCCACACTCGATGTAGACGGTCTCGATATCTTTGCTCGGTGGTCGCCGACGAGATGTCTTGTCGTGGAGCCTAACGACGAACTCCGCCTTGCCCTTCCAGAAAAACTCCGATTGGTTTGAGGCAACCTTAGTAGCCTCCATGGATGCAACATTGTAACATCCCGATTTTCCGGGCTTTTGAAAATTTTCAAAATTTATTTCGACCACTTTCTAGTTTCGACACCACCCTATCGTGTCGACCACCTCCTAGTTTCGACCACTCTCTTGGTCACGATCGCCTTTGGTTAAGACCAGTCTTTTGGTTTCACCAACCTTCGCTTTCAACCACCCCTTTGGTTCAACCACCCTCTCGGCTTGACCACCATGCGTGTCACCCCTGCTTCACCTTTTTCTTCCTTCGCCGCACGCATCGCCACGAAAGTCCTCGCGCATTAAATGTCATTAGCGCATTTAATTGCTCGTCCTCCGTGGCACCCGCCCCATCCTCGTCCCTCTTTTCTTTTGCAGCGACGCGCGATTAAATGTTGTCGCCTCGCCCGCCACGCTTTCCTTCCTTTTTCACACCGCACTACCTTGCCGTTGTCTCCGTCCCGCCATATATTTTTCTTCTCTTTTCACACCGCTCTATCTTGTTGCCCGGTTCTCCTTTTATCCTTTATAAATAGAGCACCAGGGAGCCTTTGCCCTCATGTTTTTTTATTAGCTTTCAGCTCTCCCTCGCCCCGTTTTGCCGTGCTTCGAGTTTCGTCGCCGCTGGCTGGAGCTCGCGCCACTGCCTCTAGGGCAACCGTCAAGCTTCTCCTATCGACGGCCAAACCACCTTCCTCCTCGTCGAACCGTGTGCCTCCTTCGCCTATTTAGGTGAGCACCGCGTGCACCCAACACTCCCTCCCTCACTCTTATTGCTGTGGTTTGCCTGAAGCACCGCGCTTCGAGTTTAAGCCCCGCATCAATTCTTGTCCTAGAGCTCCTTGAAGTAATTTTCTCTCTATATTTCAGTTTTGTTTCGCAGAGCCACGATTTCCACTTTTCCGCGGGCCCCACTGACTTTTTCGCCGCCCTCCTTCGCCTTTGGTCGCGAGTTTCTCGCTGCCGCTTGCGCCACCACCTCCTCCAATCTCTCTGCTCGTGAGTTCCCTGCACTGCTTTCTTTATTCTTTGGCCAACTTTTTGTGCCTTGTTTTGCTATTTTGTTCTTTCGATCGTGTCGAGTCGTGAGTCTCTTTTGTTCTTTCGACCGTTGAGTAGTCAAATTTTCCTTCTCTTTCGATCTTTGTTGAGTAGTCGAATCCCCTTCTCCTACGACCACGCTTGTATAGTCGTATTCTTCCTATGACCTCATTGAGTAGTCGATCCTCTTGAACCTTTTCTACGACCACGCCGAGTAGTCGTATCCGTCCTTCCGACCACTTGTAGTCAAACTCTTTCGACTGTAGTCCTTCCGACCACCGTAGTCGAACCTCCTTCCGACTATGTAATTCTCAAACTTCCGAGAGCTCATTCTCCTCTGTTCAAACTCCGATTCGAGCGATTCAAATTTCTAAATTCATCTAACTTCCAGATCCAGCTATCTACTGTAAAATTATTTAATATGGAGTTCATTTGATTTTATTTGTGTTTATTTAAAGCTTATTTTAGCTCGTTTTCGCATATAGATTTCAACGACTCCGGGGAACCCGAGTACTCCAAAGAGGTAGATCCTTAGGCATTCAAGCAAGGCAAGTACACCCTTGATCATATTGAATCTCAGATCTCAACGTATTTAAATTCTATTTTAAATTATTATCGCATGCGTATTTAAATTCAAGTAGTTTAAATCTGCTTTAACTTTATAGTTATTCCTAATTCTTTTGTATATCCACACTTGAATGTTGTTTGAATCACCCTTGACGCCTTAGTTAAAAGCTAGTTGGTACATTAGTATGAACTAGAACTTGTTGCAAAAACTCTATGCTTAGTCAAGCTTAGCTCAAAAATTTTACTTTGGGAATTTAGCCACAAATTCAACTATGGTTTAAAATGATACTATGGTATTGGCTTTACCATAGAGATTTATAAAATAGTTTAACTTGTTAAACAAAATAAAAATTGGTTTGGACTTAGACGAAATGGATGTTTGGATGGGTGCATGTCTATGCACGGGATCGACTCATTTCTATGGTCGAGGTCTAGGGTTTTGTAAAAGTCGCCTAAATCAGTTAAGGGCCGGCCTTCGAGCGTTCCTTTGCTACGCCCTATCAGATACCACATGTCTCGAATGGATAGGACCAGCTAACTAGTTTGCAATATTTCACCGTGGTCGTCTATCCGGTTGCGTGGGTGTCTTTTACGACTTACTTTTACGTATTCCCACCTGGCGCAAGAGGGGACTTGAACCCTGCGGGTTTCTATCCAAAGGGGGCAAAACCTCAGCGAGGGGGACTGCGGTGGAATGACGCTTTGTAAAGACCTTTTCATGAGCTCTAGACTACTCACCTAAGGTAGTGAGCGGTGGTATCGACGGATACCAAACAAACTAAAGAGGTTGTGTCATGTAGGTAAAGCTGTACAACCTCTGCAGAGTGTAAAAACTATTCGAATAGCTGTGTCCACGGTCATGAACATGCTGGCAAAACCACTCTAAGTTAGATTTTATTTTTGTTTTCAAAAGACTTGTTTAAATGGCTTTGGATCTCTATCCAAATGGGTTTTGGGCTGGTAGCCTTGTAATAGGAGGGTATTTTTCACCACTTGTTGATGAATATTGTCCGACTATAAAACTTAAGTTTCAGAAAAATGAGTTTAGTTACGAAATAGACTGCCTTGGAACTTAGTATAAGTATTTAGAAAGAAACTTGGCTTTATACAAATCATCTCTATAAGTCTTTCTTTGAGATATCCTTGCATACATTATAATATGTTATTTAACGGGTGTGACTTACGAGCACGGTTGTTTTGCTCACTCTGCTTAATGTTGTTAAGTAGGAGAGGAGTTCTACGAAGAGGACGAGGTTCAGGACGACTAGGCTGCGCCTCCAAACGATTGCCTGTGACGAATCGTGTGGTCCACTAGGTGCTTTTGCTTCCGCTGTAATTTCCTCTTAGCTTTATGCCCCTTTTGTAATCAACTCTAACTATTTCAATGAAAGACGTTGTATGGTTAGGCTATCATCTCTTGTTTGATTGTGTACACTAGCTGCTGATCATGGGACTAGTGTGGGACACAGCGCGAACTCGGGATCCTTCGCTCCCGAGGTCGCGACAAGAAGTGGTATCAGAGCCATATTGACTATAGGCCGTGACCTAGTTAGAATGGCCATTAGTTGAAAACTTCAAAACTTATTTTATATAACAAGAAAAAAAATAATTCGTTCTTCCTCATCCGGGTCATCTATCTACTCTTAGCTTCTTTTAGCAATCCTTCCTTACCTAATTCTCTTTTTACCATTTTATAATGTTAAATGGATCCTCTTTCCCCTGAAAATTTCCATAGATGGGCTCATGATTAGCAACTATGGTGTCCGAGACCACAAGGCCTAAAGCCGTCAAGAGGACTCGTCGTGCAAAGACCCCCGAAGACTGCGAGCACCAAGTAGAACGTTGTATAAGGCTATTAAAGTTATTTGGAAAAGCTTCTCGAGTGGTCGTAAGTCTTGTTTCGACTTCCCCCCTAGTCGTAAGCTTTCCTACGACTAGTCTCTAGTCGTTTTGTTTGGGTTGTTGTTATGCTCTATCCCCCTTAGCCTCTCCTCTCTTTCCTAAGTTCTTGGTGATCTGGCAGATGGTGACTACTCGCAATGGCAGTGGTAGCACTAGCAGTCACGACAGAGAAAATGTGGTTGACCAAGGGAACCCAATTCCACCGCCACCCCCCAGCTGAAGGACCCGACTGAAACCAGATGATGGCCAATCAAGCTCAGATGATCAACCTGCTTGCCCAGTCGATCAACAACACGCAGACCTTGCAAGCAGCAGAGTAGCTCAATCTCCAGCTTATGTTCCACCTCCTCTAAGGGCCAACATCTCAGAGTTCATGAGGATGCGTCCACCGACCTTTTCCAACAGCGTCAAGCCAATGGAGGCTGATGATTGGCTCAAGGCAGTCGGTAGGAAACTGGATATCATCCAGTGCACTGATCGTGAGAGGGTTCTGTTCGTCTCTCACTAGCCGAATGGACCGTCCAATGGTGGGATAATTTCACCCGCCTCACGATGCTCGCACCATCTCTTGGGACGACTTCGTGCGAGCTTTTCGCTGCACACATCCCACCGGCATGATGTCCCCAAGAGAAAAGAGTTTCGCACCTTGCGCCAAGGCAACCGCTCTATCAACGAGTATCCGCATAAGTTCAACCACCTAGCTCGCTATGCACCAACCGATGTGGCGATTGATGAAGCCAAGCAAGAATGATTCTTGGAAGGGCTCAACGATGATCTTTCGCTTCTCTTATCGCTCAAGACTACTCGGACTTTCAGCACTGTAGGCAAGGCAATCCGCCAGAGGGCAAGCACTTGGAAATGGAGAACCACAAAGAAGGATGGCAAACTAGAAGTTCAACTCGTGGTCCCAAGCCTCGCACCACTCATTTCACCATCTCAAAGATGGGAAGTTCTAGTCCTCTCCATCCAAAGCACTGCATCTGCTCGACGCCCAAGCAACCCCGGTTTCGTAACACCTCTCCCGAGGCTAGTCTCGTAAGAAGGCACCGCTACCTCCACTCGCAGAGTCACTTGCTTCTATCTGCAATGAAGTGGGGCACTACACCAATAAGTACCAAGAAACAAGAAGCAAAGAAACCCAACTCGACCAAATCGGGAGTTCCAAAGACCTGCAAAGACTCAAAGGTGAAGCCATCAATTCAGTACATAAAAGGATGTGTGAATCACGTCACAGCTAAAGAAGCTCAGACTACACCAAATGTGGTCCTTGGTATGTTCCTTGTCAATTCAGCATCAAAGATCAGTTCTATTTGATTCAGGAGCTTCGCATTCTTTTGTTTCAAATAAATTTGTGGAAAAAATATAGGCTATCTACCTCTCCTTTAGTTAACCCTATGTTAATCCATTCTCTGGGCTCAAAAATGGGGACTAGTTCTCTATGCCCAAACCTTCCCTTGGAAATATCGAGAGTACCTTTCTTAGCAGACTTAATAGTCTTGCACTCCCAAGGATTGGATGTGATTCTCGGAATGAACTGACTAGCCAAGAATTAAGGTCAGATAGACTGTACCAATAGGTCTATCATCCTCACCAATGAACCAGGAATCCAAGTGGAATTCAGACCTGAGACTTCTGTTAGAGAAGGTCCCTTTCTGACCAGTCTGAAGGAAGTGAAGTTAAAAGACATTCCAGTGGTAAATGAATACCCGGATGTATTTCCTGAAGAATTACCCGGTATGCCACTAGATAGGGACATTATGTTCCTAATTGACCTAGTCCCAAGGACTGCTCCAATCTCAAAGAGACCCTACAGAATACCAGCAAATGAGTTAGCAGAATTGAAGAAGCAAATCAAGAGTTGCAAGACAAGGGTTTTATTCAACCAAGTTCATCACCCTAGGAGCACCAAGACTATTTGTCAGAAAGAAAGATAATAGTATGAGGATGTGTGTGAATTACAGATCACTCAATGAAATCACAATCAAGAACAAGTATCCTTTGCCTAGAATCGACGACCTCTTTGATTAGTTGAAAGGAGCAAGTGTTTTCTCCAAGATTGACCTAAGGTCTGGTTACCATCAATTGAAGATCAGACCAGAAGACATTTCTAATACTGCTTTTACCACAAGATATGGACTGTATGAGTTCACTGTAATGTCATTCGGCTTGACGAATGCACCAGCTTATTTCATAAACATGATGAATAAAGTATTCATGGAGTTCTTAGATAAGTTTGTGGTCATGTTCATCAACAACATTCTCATCTACTCGAAGGATGAAGAGGAGCATGAGAAGCATCACAGGGCAGTTTTGGAAAGACTCAGAGGGCAGCAGCTCTATGCCAAACTCAATAAAAGTGAATTTTGGCTAAGCTAAGTAGCTTTTCTCGGACACATCGTGTCAACTGGAGGAGTTGCAGTAGACCCCTCCAAGGTTGAAGCCGTGATGGATTGGAGGCAACCCAAATCCGTCACTGAAGTAAGGAGTTTTCTTGGATTAGTTGGTTATTACCGAAGATTCATCGATGGTTTCTCCAGTACCGCTAGACCTCTGACTCAGCTTCTGAAGAAAGAAAGGAAGTTTGAATGGACAGATGCTTTTGAGCAAGGTTTCCAAGACTTGAAGAAGAGACTAGTATCAGCGCCTGTGTTAGTCTTGTCGGACATCCACAAAGACTTCGAGGTTTTCTATGATGCCGCTCTTCAGGGACTTGGATGTGTGCTGATGCAAGAAGGAAAAGTAGTGGCTTATGCGGCTCGCCAGTTGAATCCTCATGAAGGAAATTACCCGACGCATGATTTGAAATTATCCGCAATTGGGCATGCCTTGAAAATTTGACTAGATACTTATCCAGAATCGCCGTGAAATTTTCACAGATCACAAAAGCCTGAAGTACATATTCACTCAATCAGAACTCAATCTCAGGCAAAGAAGATGGTTAGAGCTGATAAAGGATTATGATCTTGGAATCCATTATCAGCTAGGCAAAGCAAATATAGTGGCAGATGCCCTAAGTCGAGAAGGGTATTGCAATACTATGTTGGTTCAAGAGAGTCAGCTAAGATTGTACGAAGAGTTGAGACGTTTGAATTATTTCTTTGCATTTTTATTGATCTGGAATGCTATGTATCTGGATGTTTATTGATCCGAGACCGGAGTGGATCGCATGGATCCGCATACTACATACATGTTTATTGCTTGGCCGGAATGCTATGGATGTTTATTGATATAGAGTGCATGTCTGCATGGATCTGGAATGCTATGGATGTTTATTGATGATTGTGAACTTGTGATCTGCATGAATGTTTTTTGATATGGACTGTATGGACGTTTTTTGATAACGAGCCTAACGAGTCGAGTTCGAGTTTTTGAACAAGTCGAGCTGCCCATTCTGCTCGTTAGCTTAACGAGCCGAGCCGAGCTTGTTTGCTTAACAAGCTTTACCGAGTCGAGCCGAGCCGAGCCTGGGCGGATCCTCTTGGTTCATGGGTGTTCAATGAACACCCAAAAATTTTGGGCAAAAATTTAGTATATATAGGATATAATATATGTATATATTAGAAGGTGAGTTCAATTAACGTAACATCTTCGCCTCGCCTCTCGGTGTCTCGTGCCTCGCAGCCTCGCACCAACGTAGCGCATCACACCACGCCGGTCACTCGCGCTCGCTCGCACCCCAAATTCACCGCAGAATCGAATGGCCCAATCGCACGAGTCACACCGTCACGTAAGCACTCCCAAGCCCCAAGCAACCAACCAATCAAAGTCCATTTCGTCGAGACGTTGAATGACCCAAGGAGCTACCTATATAAGTCCGTGCTATCTATCTAGCAAAAGTAAGAGTAAAAAAGATAAAAAGTAACCCATCGATCGAGAATAATCCCACAATGCATGCTAAGTTGCTAACCATCTAGGTCAAGTTCGAGTTTAGAATTCGATCATCGACCGATCCCAAACTTTCTACAACGCAGCAGCTCTAAGATGAACTACCACTCATCGGCCGCCAATGATCGATCGATCGATCGATCTATCACTTGTTACCACTCAATAACAAAGCCGACTGTTAGGCTCATGGGTGTTCAACTAAACACCCATTATTTTTTGCAAAACATCAATCAGATAGTATGTGTAATACATATATAATAAAATATACTCTTAATTAGGCCAACCAGACCATAATTCCCTCCCAGCCCATCAAACCACGCCTCTATATGATGCCCCATAACCTCAAACTGGCCCATAGTAGCCTATGATCACACACCATTTAGCCTTTGCCTTTTGGGTACTGGACCATTTGGTCCAGCCACAACATGACCATTCCCCATCATCTCTCTCTCTAATCCTAACAATCAACATATAGTAGCCGACTCTCACAACTCCTCCCCCTTTCTTGATGTGGCGGCGCGGCCATGATAAAGCCAAACATGGCGGTAGGGCGGAGGTCGAGGAGCAAGGTCTGACATCGGCACAAGGCGTGCCGTTGCCGTAGGGTGCCGAGTAGTGAGCGAGACGGGTGACCGCAAGCGAGAGGGAAACCGAGTAGCTCTACAGCCCGTGGCCTACAACTCTCGGCAAGAAGGTTGCGCGTTGTCGTGGTACCTAAATTCCCAACAAATACAGATGTGAGTTCCATCTAAATTACTAGATCCTCAATTTCCACACTAGTAAAGAGCAAACCCAAATGGCCAAATCGGTGATTTTGTTTGTGTTAGTTTGAATTGTGACCGTAAATCTTGTCTTTTTGTGAAATATAGATCTCGGAGCTTCAAAAAAAAAGAAGAAGTGTGTAAATTTGAACGCGTGAAGGGAAATCAAGTTAAATTTTAATTTTCTTGATTATTTTGTAATTTCACTAAATTATTCGAGATGTTTTCATTAGTACAAATAATTTGTACTTTTATTTTTGCTACTGTGCATATTTATGTTTTACATTGAACAATATTTTTATAACTTCGAACACCCATTATGAAAATCCTGGGTCCGCCACTGGCCGAGCCATCTCGTTATCCACCCCTAGTCCGGCCGACGGCTGGGTTTCGGCCCAAGTGGAAGGGAGGGAAGGATGTAAGGTTTGAAATTCTATTTGCATTTCAAAATTTGATTTGGATTTGAATTTAAATTTTGAGGAGGTTTTGTTAACCAGGTTGTAATTATTTTTGGGTTGCACACAATTATATTTCAAGATTTTGCAAACTCGATTCTTACCAAGGAAATTGTTTTAAATTTTTAAATACAACGCAAAAGTTTTTATAAACTTTTGATATGCAACAAAAGTTTTTGAAAGAAAATCATGCATTTTTAATTTGAAACCAAATTCGGGATGTTGCACAGACGTCGACCCATTGGTCAAAGAGTCCGAACAACTGGCGCTGGCCAATGTTAGCTTTACAGTGCTCCCGGCCTCTACGTGGCTTAATTTGGTTAAAAAAATCTGTGTTACACAGCGCCACTTGGGGATTTTGTTACATCGGTTTACGCGGCCGTTAGCGCGTAAATATTTGACGGCGAGGGAGGGCAGTCGAGCCGCGCGCGCGTCGTACGATGAGCGGCACGTGGCCGGGCGGCGACGTACGGTGTGCAAGCTAGCCCACCAACTTGCACCGCATGCATGCGCGCGCGCGCGCGCTGATGCATCGTATCGTCGTCGAGTCCAACACCAACAGGCAGGCGGCAGGCAGGCAGCTCGGCTCCCAAAAGCCACCCACCACTCCGCGCAAGGTTGGGCAGCACACCCTCGTGCTCCATCCATACCAAACCGGCCTGAAAGGAGGGGGAAAAATGAACACCTCGTGGCAGTTGGCACTGCAGCAGGTCGACGACAACTTGAGGTAAGAAAAGGTCAAGAGTATCGAGTAACCCTGATATCTGAAGGCCACTGTAGTGAGAATTCGACGGCACTGTAACTATATTTAGCAGAGAGTAGCTGGTGTGCTAATGATCCGTTCCACGCTGCAATGAATCTCACATTCTCACATATGGAAGCTTGTGTTTTCACTCCTGCATGGGTGAGGATCAAACCAGCTGGCAAGACCCGAACCAATATTCCCAATTTGAGGCTGACGACCATTACTTTGAGCTCAGTCACAGATACTCCGTACAAACATCGTAACAGCTTTCGATCGATGAGCTTGTGGTTACCAACCAAGCTCAGTCACAGGTACTCCGTACAAACGTTGCATCTCTCGCCATCTCGGACTCGAAGAACTAGCTAACTGTGCCAGAGTGGCGTCGACAAAAATCCGAGAAGAATCCGGCAAGGCCAGATTTGCAAGCTTTTAAACAAGCATTTGCCTTTCTGGGTGGTAACGAACTCCACGTTATGTTAAAGCTACTAGGTACACATATGTAGAAAGCAAAGAGAGCTTCTCTTTTAGCTAGAGAGGATGAATCCATTATTAATTGTATGAACATACATTACCGAGTACACATCGATCACACACAGAGATTAGCTCTTGGATGCTTGCTTGGGCTGATACCTCCAGGCACAGCCAGGACCAGGCCATAAAAAATTCCTAGGGTTTGTTAAACAAAACTAGCACGGGGGTACGGTTAGAACAGATGTTTTATAGGTATTCTCAGCTTGCTTTGACTACATATCCATCCCTAGCTAGCTAGCTATACTATCTAGCATTTGCCATTGCCTTCTCTATAAAAGGCCAACAACCCCAACCCTGCCCCTTGTCGATCTCCTCTTCAACTCCTATCTACCTTGATACTAAGAGCGTATAAGATACAAGCAGTCCACTCACACATATATACACAGGAAAAGTTCAACACCATGAGCTGCAAAAGGACTAGTGTAGTTAGTGTTCTTGTAGTTGCCTTGCTCATCTCCTCCATGCTCACGCCTCACCTTCCCATTGCCTGTGCTCGCCATGGTGGGTTATTGATCTTGTTCATCGATCTTTGCGATGCCCATTTGTTTGAGATTTGCCTCGATCCGTTTCTTAAGTCGACCCTGCTGGCTGTTCTTTGCAGTTGCGGTGCTTAAGGCAAACAATGGCCAGAACATCATAGGACACGTGGTCAGTGAACTTACCGAACCTCCTCATTCTGCACGAGCAATATCTTCTGATATACCGGCCATGTGTATTTTTACTGAACTTATCAGAGTGCTTGGATCGATCGCACGCATGGCCACGCGACGAAGGAGCGCTCGGTGTCGACCGGTGATTTAGCGGCTGGGAAGAAAGGATTGAAGGGCGGAAGCTCGGTGCGCGGGACATGGAGGAAACTGAAGCCGTGGAGTAGATAAGAAAGGTACTGTAGATCATCGGTGATCCGTGATTCCATGGTACTGTGGATCGATATAGTTTTGCGCGTAGCATTTAGCGCATGCCACTATATGCTTCTTACCATATGGTCCCCTAGCTATATAGAAAATTTCTGGCTCCGCCGCTACAGGAGAGGATGCACCGAACATAGTATTTCACAGCAACTGTTCTTGTATGGAACGAATGGGCTCTAATGGAATAAGTAGTTTTTAGACCAAGGACCAGCACTGGACTATCGGACACATCACCAATTTCTAGTAGTTTGAAATGCGACTCAATATATATGAACTTCGCTTCAATTCCTTGATGGGTGCAGGAAAGGCTGATTCTGTCGCGAACGCCGGCTCGCGACCAAGAACAGCGGAGATGCGCACACCGACGAAGCGCCGGGACGCGGCCACCGAGTTGTACGACATGCTCAAGAGGGACTACGCGTCGAGGGCGCGCCGCCGCTCGCCGATCAACAACGGCGAGCCGCTGCAGGAAGAGGAGCCCTAGCTAGCCGCACACCTGCACCAGCTAGCGTCTAGCTCCTTTTATGATCCGGACGTGCACGAGCATGACACACACAGCTAGGTACATAGTTTTAGAGGCTTAGAGCTGCTCTTTTAATTAGTTGCTACACCTGGTTAGGTTGCAGGATATATAATTACCCCATATGGAATAATGCCCTGGTTAGCTAGCTAGATAGGCCGGCCATCCTTAATTTAGCCTCCAAGCTGGACATCATGTTTAGCCCTGATTGCAAGAGCCAGGAAAAAATCATGTGAAAATGGGCAATTTTGTCCCTGACGTTCATGCTTGAGGCCAGCTACCTTGTACTATATATATGTGCACCACACCAGTATCAGGTTTGCAGATATCTGTGTTACAGATTTAGTAATTTACATGTAATTGTATCAATATTGTCATCTTATTTTGTTGCTTGCTTACATAGTCACATAAGGACCATGGCGAACTGAACCTCAGCTTTCTCAGCAGAGTAGCAGAAGCTCAAACTCACTTTACAGTATGTATAAGCAGACCTCAAGAGTCAGTGATGTTCACCTACTTGGCTACTACAACACTTCAACAAGTAATCACAAATGCTACATTAAAGCTATACCTGCATTTCTCACTCACAATGCAAGTTACAAGCCACTACTGAATCCGACAAGCCATTAACCTGCTATAGATAAATAAAAAGCAGGGCATGTGAGAGAGAGAGAGACAGCAAGAGGCAGAGAAATGGAGAAATGAGCAACATTTGAATGAATTTAACATGGCTACCACGAGCTCAGGCGCGACGCAAAGAGCTGAATTCGACAGGAAAATTGCAGGATCAAGCACATTCAGAATTTACAGCAGAGGATTCTGTAACCCCAGCCTCGGTCTTGCCTCAAACACCTGCGGTCCGCTTTCGCCATCTTCACGGGACTGCTGTTCCATTCCGTCTGTAGTCTGCGCCATGAAATAGAAAAAAGATGGTGCTTGATCCATTAGCACATATGAGGTTATATAGTAGCATCAGGAAACAATATCATTTACAATGTCTAACTGATATTTCTTTAGCTCGAGGAATTCTATATCGACTGTTTACCATACTAAAAACAAATGTAGTGATGTCTCATTCGAATGTTTACGTCAGAGGATTAAGCAATAACAGTGCAGGGCAAGAAATTAATTTTACTTCGACAAAATGTAATTGAATAGCATCTTCACTTACACTGGAAATGCAAAGGACCGAGTACTTGTCGTGCTACTATCTGAACGAAGAGAAATGTTGCCGGAATAAGGTATGTGACCAGAGGGCGTCAGTGGACCTGACGTAACACTAGGTCCAGAGAAGCTTGATTCAAAGGGGTTGCGAATACCAGTTCGAGCCATCAGTTTTTCACTATCAGGTCCATTTTGTTGAACCACAGATTCCGTTAGCGTAGAACTATTACGATCTGTGTTATCCTCGCTTCTTTTTGTGCCATCCTCCACATCTCTCGGGTTGAAATCATGTACATCTTGGGCACTATTAATCTCACATTTTGGTTGGTTCTCACTTTTGACACCACTAAGCTCTGGACTGCTAGTTGACACAGATGTAACTATAGCCGTTCCATGTGCTGCATCAGTTCCTATCTCGTTAACGAGATTCTCTCTCACATCATTACTCTCTTCAGATGCTTGGACATCCAAACTACTTGAACTTGCTTCAATAGAATCTAATCTACTGTCTTCAATGCTGGGTTCATCTGTTTCAATAGAATCATTTCCTCCCAGTGCACCCTTGACGAGATCACTAAAACTATCTGTCTTTTCAACAGGACGTCGTCTCTGATCATTACTCTCTTCAGATGCTTGGACATCCAGCCTACTTGAACGCGCTTCAACAGAATCTAACCTACAGTCTTCAATTCTGGATTCAACTGTTTCCACATAATCATGTCCTCCCAGTGCACCGTTGACTAGATCACTAAAACTGTCTGTCTTTTCAAAAGGACAGATGGGTATTATAGAGGCAGTATCGACAGTTGTAGGTAGAGAGTACTTGGGTTCCCACGTATCCTCTAAAGACCCATAGGCGATAAAAGGGTTATAGTGATTAACTTGGTTCAATCCTCTCTTATCTAATGCTGCACCAACAGCATCTTCTTCAGGTATCACCGCTGAGAATCCATCAGCAGTAGACTCAACTGGTAAACCATTGAGGTCATTGGTCACAGATGCAATACTAGCTCCAATTTCATGACAATCATTTGATGAAACCTGTAACGACAGTAATCATACTCAGTGGTCCAATAGCGGAGAGATGGTATAAATGCGAAGAAACAGTTGTAATTCAACCTGCAATTTCTCATTTACTGAACCAGATAAACACAAAACGTAATACCTGTTAGAATAGGAATCCTTTGTATTTCCTTATATGTTTTTTGTATTTTCTTATATGTATATAGCATATCCCCTTGTACTTTTTATATATATTGCCTATTGAGCCTCATGAATATACACACAATATTTATAACATGGTATCGAGCTAGAGCACTAATCTAGCTCCTTCCGCTGTTATCCCACCGCCGCCGACGGCGGCCACCGCCGCCGCACTAAGGCCGCCATCAACGACACCGCTGCTGCACGGAGCTTCATCCGCTGCAGCTCGACACCGACGCCGCCGCCGCGACGGCTTCGTCGCCGCATCTCGACGCCACCACCTCCGCGACCGATTTGGGGCCCGACGCCGCCGCCTCCGCTGCACCGATTCGCTTTCCCGCCGACGCCCGCCTAAGCGCCGATTCGGCGATCGCGCCGCCACCGTGTGGGGTCCGACTCGACCGCCGCATCGCTGCCGGTAGCCGCTGCTAGCGCCGACCGCCGCCTCGCCGCTGCTGGCGCCGGCTGCCTAGTCGCCGCCACAAGATGCGCTTTCTAGAAACTATACCGTTTCGGCCGTTTCTTCTACATAAGAAAAGTCGGTTCCAAAGAAAAACATCAATCTAATCGCTACGCCGCCCAACACCGCCGTTAGACTCGCTTTCCTTGGTTGCCGCGCCATCCGCACCGCTTATCGATGGCTTTCGCTCCATCACCGCGATCCCATTCTTGGGAACAAAATTTCATAGGACGAACTACAGATTGTGGTCTTCACTCATAGAGATCACACCGATGATCTCTGCCTCTAGGGACATATCACTGGTGCTCGACTTTGTCCGTTGTTGCGGTTCACCCTCTCCCGATGACAAATTTACTTCGCACCTCCCGCGAAGATGGGGCCGGCAAGGAGGCAGAGACTGCTGATGATGATGAGGCATTTCAGTATACGATAGACACTTTTGAGCGCTAGTGTGCTGATGAGACCCGTGTTCGAGCCATCTCGGTGGTCAGCGTCGACGACTCTATCCAGCTAGACATTGTTGGTCTACGTTCTACTCGTCAGGTCTAGGAGTATTTGCGCGAGCGATACCAGCAGAGCAGCGATGCTTGTTCTTTTCACTTTAGCATGAGTTGGAGACGCTTCGCTAGGAGGACTCCTCCGTCGACGACTTCTTCCGAACCCCGCCGCCTCGCACCGCTTGACGAGCCGCTTCTCCGCTCGCCAGAGTGCCATAAGGTGCGTATATGCATCGTGATCGCCGCTTTATGACTTCGCTCGCCATCTTCGCCAGAGTTTGAGCTCGCGTGGCTCAATCGCTGAGCCGCCACCACGACCGATAGTCACCGAGTCTCTTTGACGCCGTCTTGAGGAGTTGCCGCGTTAGCAAAGACATTTTGTTTTACCGTGCTTGCTACCCTTCTTCTTCGACTATATCGACGGCCGCTTCGACTATAGTCCTCCTCACCGCTCTGCTTCGCTCTTATTTTTGCACCAATTGCGGTTCAGTGCAATTATTGCAAGAACTTCGGGCACGACTACCAGAGTTATGCGGTGCGAAAAAAACGGAACAAGGTGCGTGAGAGTGGACGATCGAAGGGGGTAGGAAGGCCCTTCCTCGACAGGAGGGCAGACGAGCACGTCAGGACCTTCTCAACGAGGTGACTCTGTTCAATAATTCAGTCAGTCTCTACTTTAGCAGCTCTCTCACACTCAGCAGGTTCTGCTAGTCTAGCTCAAATGTCTCCTCCAGATACTTTTGGGTTGTGGATTCTGTGCCTCTTTCTATATGACACCGCATCTACATCTCTCACTCAAGAGGACCTCTTGTTTTTCTATCTCTGCTCGCATACCGACGGTACTCTTCTCTGTCTCGTCACCATCGAGCACTCTTTTGTCCATCGATTTTTTCTGCTCCACTATTACCCATGTTCCCGACTTACCATGCGCCTTCTCTGGGTCACCACCGATCTTGGTCAGAGGGTTGGTTTTGACTCTCACTCTGCTTTGTCTAGGACCGATAGACAGGATGGTACTTGGGACCGCCAGCCAGAGGGATCATCGTGGTCTCTACATTCTCGATCGCCTCCACCTTCCGTCCACTTCACCGCTCCTATCATCTCTACGTCTACCTCCACCGCCATCGCGCCACCACCTCGGAGTTTTTATGCAAGGGCATCATTGTTCTAGGTTACTTGTGTGAGTCTCGCATTTCTTCATTAGTTCGTCAGGGTGTTCTTGGACGTGTTACTATTGACACGACCATGTTTTGTCAGAGTTATAAGCTGGGCAAGCAGCTACAACTTTCTTATCATTCTAGTGAGTCATTGTCTTCGCCCTTTTGACTTAATTCATTCGGATGTATGGGACCGTGCCTATCATTTCTAAAGGGCATAAATTTTTGTGATCTTCATTAATGATTATTCCCGCTTTACATGGATTTTCCCTATGTCTAATCGTGGTCAATTTCTTGTGATCTATCGTAGCTTTGCAACGATGGTTCGTACTCAATTTGATTCTTCCGCGCTTCTTTTCACGTGATTTTGCCGCGCAGTAATCGCTCGACGCTTTTAGACGCTTTCTTTCTCGAGCAGGCACTTTACCGCCTTCTTGTCCTAGTGCTCATGCTCAGAATGGGGTTGCTGAGCGCAAACACTGTTATCTGATTGAGACTGCCCGCACTCTTCTCCTTGCCTCTCACTTTCCACCACAGTTCTGGGCCGAGGCTGTTTCTATGGCTGCATATCTAATCAATATGCAGCTTCCACTGCCCTTAAGGGTGTCAGTCCTATAGAGCGTCTCTACTCTCGAGCCCCCTAGTACACTCACCTTCGTGTTTTTGGTTGTACTTGTTCTGTTCTGTTGCAGCCTCGTGAGCGCACCAAACTATCAACTCAGACAGTTGAGTGTGTTTTTCTTGGTTATAGTTCTGAGCATAAGGGTTATCGCTGCTATGATCCTTCTGCTCGATGAGTCAGGATTTCACGAGATGTTGTCTTCGACGAATCTCGACCTTTCTTCTATCGAGATTCGGCTACTTGTCCTGTTTCCAATGTTGAGTCGATTTCATGGTTGTCTCTTTCTGACTCTTCACCCATTTCTCTACTATCACGCTCTTCCCCGGTTTGCGCCCAGGGTTCTTTCGCATTCTCCGCCTCCTGTGCCGCCTCCCGTAGCACCGCTTCTTCCCCGCAGCACCACCGTATCATTTCTCCGGTATTCACTACTCTAGGCGCCCTCGCCCTTACCGCCTCTCTCTAGTATCTTGCCGACACCCACATCCGATCCTCTTGATGATGCTCCCATTACGCCCTTCGTGACCGGACATCCTTTGACCTTTGATCGCCTTAGATTTTCTCTGATAGCTCATGCTCTCTCTGTCACTGAGCCTAGTTCTTATCGTGAGGCTGATACTCATTCCGAGTGGCAGCTCGCTATGGCAGAGGAGCTTGATGCTCTTTGATGTACAAAGACTTAGGATATTGTACCGACATCTATGCATGCTCGCCCCATTACGTGCAAGTGGGTGTGCAAGATTAAGACTCAATCGATGGTACTTTCGAGCGCTACAAGGCTCGTCTTGTGGCTTGCGGCTTTCAAAGAGAGTACCGCCGAGACTATGATGGGACTTTTGCCCTTATTACACATATGACCATTGTTCGCACTCTTTGCGGTTGCTTCGTCACGGTGGTCTATCTCTCACCGGATGTTAAGAATACTTTTCTTAATGATGTTTTGCATGAGAAGGTCTATATGCACCACCACCTAGGTATTATGTTCCCGATGGGCACGTCTGTCATCTTCGCCGTGTTTTTATGGCCTCAAACAGCTCCTCGTGCCGGTTTGCACATTTTACCTCGCATTATCGCTGTTGGTTTCATTGTCGCCTCACGATCCCGCTTCTTTTGTCCATGTCTCATCTCGGGGTAGGACATTGCTTCTTTTGTATGTTGATGATATGCTCATCACTGGTGATTATTCCTCATTCATCACGTATGTGAAGAAGCGTCTCAGTGAGCAGTTTTTGATGACTGATCTTAGTTCTCTTATATACTTTCTTGGGATTGAGGTCTCTTCCATGCCTGAGGGCTACTACCCTCTCCCAGCAAAAGTGTGTTCAGGATCTTCTGGATCGGTTTAGTCTGACTGACACTCGCACCGCTGAGACTCTCATGGAGCTATCCCTACAGCTTCGTGCCATCAATGGTGATCTTTTTGAGGATCCTACTCGATATCGCCATCTTGTTGCGAGTTTGGTGTATCTTGTGAGCACTCGTCCTGATATTGCTTATGTTGTTCATATCTTAAGTCAGTTTATGGCTCGTCCTACTCATCTTCACTACAGTTACCTTTTTCGTGTTCTTCGCTACTTGCGTGGGACTATCTCTCATCGTTTGTTTTTCCCTAGCTCCACCTCGCTACAGCTTCAGGCGTAGTCCAATGCGACCTGAGCTAGTGATCCTTCTGATAGCCGTTCTCTTTCTGCTGACTGTGTTTTTCTTGGCTCCTCTCTGATTGCCTAGAAAACAAAGAAACAGACTGTTGTTTCCCATTCGAGTGCAGAGGCTGAGTTGAGAGCTATAACAGCAGAGGTTACTTGGTTGAGGTGGCTACTTGCAGATTTTGGAGTGCCTGTGATGAGACCTACGACTCTTTTGTCTGACAGTACATGTGCTATTAGTATTGCCCATGACCCGTGAAGCATGAGCTCACAAAGCACATTGGTGTGGATGCTTCATACACTTGCTCACAAATGCAGGAGGGAGTCCTTGCTTTACAGTTTGTGCCCTCAGAGTTACAGATTGCTGACTTCTTCACGAAGCCGTATACTAGGGTACAACATTTGTATGTTCTCTCCAAACTAAGTGTGTGTGATCCACCATGAGTTTGAGGAAGGGGGTTAGAATAAGAATTCTTTTGTATTTACTTATCTCAGATATGGCATATCCTCTTGTACTCCTTGTATATACATTGCTCATTAGGCCTCATGAATATACACACAATATTCATAACAATACCAAGGCACATCCCTTAGTAATTATTATAGATAATAGAACCAAAGTTACATATAATCTATCATAATACTCCCTTCGGTCATAAAAGAGTGACGTTTTGGACATTGGCATGGTCCCTAAAATGCAACATTGACCACTAATTTCTATTATAAATATATTAACAAAACCAAATAAAACTATAATGTATTAAAATTACTTTTCGAGACAAATCTACACATATATCATCTTCACATGTCCAATATAAAATATTTATCGAAATATTGATGACTAAAGTTTACAAAGTTTGACTGCATGCATCCCAAAACGTCACTCTTTTGTGACCGGAGGGAGTAAAGCATACCAACTAAAATTTTCCACTAATGCAGAGTCACCAAACAATTATGATTCACGTTAACAGCAAGAATGAACTTCAAGAACTAACATGGCAATCATATAGATTATTTTGTAGAATTATTTGTAATACTGTAACTCTGTAAGTAGCAGCAGACCTGATCAATTGCTTCTCCATCGAGAAATGGCTCATGATTTTCGCAGGTATCAGAAATGACTGTGCACACCTGCTGGCAATCTTTTGCACCTTCGTGACTTAATAACTGTTTGGAACTTAATTTCTCATAATTTAGGTTGGTAAAGTCAGATGCAGTAATTTTGCCTTCAAGATCCTGCACTTTGCAAGAAGAATATTGTTCCACAGTATTACCATCAGTAGCATGTGGGACAGGTAAGATAACTATTTGTGATTCTAATTCATGTGCAGATTTCACAGAATCAGCTCTTATTTCTTCCATCGGATCACCATTTGTATCTCCCATTGAAGAATCAAAGTCTGGGGACACATTTTCACCTACTGATTTTTCTGCTGAAGCCTTCTGATCAGCAAGCACTCCCTCGTCGATGCAGACATCCTTGACAAAATGACCACCATAATCAGAAGAAACTACTGTATCTGGCAGTTTGATCTCAACAACATCCTTGTCATAAGAAACATCCTCAATCCTTATCTGTCCAGTTTTACCTCCATTCTGATACTCAGCCTTCGTAAAACTATGTTCGGATGGATTGGTTTGTTCTACCATTTTATCTGCCAAAAGATTGTGCTTAGTTTCCTTTCAGGTTCACTATCTACTTTAGGGCCACCATTGGATACAAGCTCATGAAAAACATTACTATGGTAAGGTCTTTTATCATCTGCAAGCGGACATCAAAATCATCAGCCATTAAGAGTGTGAAGTGTGAACAGAAAAGAAAACAATTTCACAAGGCAACAATGTGTACCATATTCAATATTGATGGTTTCTGATGTGGACAGTTAAACAATGACTAAAATTATAATTGATAACCAACCAACGAGAAATACATGACAAGAGATCTTATTAGTTATTACGATGGAATGAACAAAAGAGAACTATGATAAGTTCTACTGTTGTTTGTCTTTCATTTTAGTTGTACTGTCACTTTAATCATTTGCAAACATTAAATTTTCCTGCCGTTACTCACAACTCTACCATTTTGTGACACCTTAAATGCATAATGTATCTGTGATAGAGACAAAGCTGTTTCCTTAGTTAAGTAAGGGGTTGCTGGTAGTCTCGAAAGGACAAAACAAACAAATCCTAACCCATGGTATTAATTTTGGCATGACAATTGACAATCTTCCTACCAAAAAAGATCAGGATTCAGGACAAATAGATCATTGTTTTTGGGTCGCAATCAAGTCAATTTGATGAATGAGTTTAAATAAATACTGATTGAAATGGATAGTGGAACCTTCTCTGAGGTTTAAGGTATAGAAAATCAGATAAGATATCTGATATAGCAAGTCACTGAGTGACTAGATTTTTCATTTACTCAGGTCATGGATGTATATCTGGCACACTATACAAGTTAGCAAAGTAAGATCTAATGTAATGAATCATCTAATTCTATGCTGACCATTGGGTTGATGAATGATACAGAGGGTGTTGATCACCACAAGCCCACAATTCACCTCAAAGATTATCTCATGACAAAGTGTAAGAATAAAAAGGAAAATATGATGATTACTCTAGCACTTGCTTGACCTCTCAATGTGCACATGGAAACATCCAATTCAAATTTCAATTGACGTAACAAATGGAACACATTACGCTATCAATCTGTAATTAAAAAAAAATCATTAAACTCAGTTTTTAAAGCCCCAAAAATTAGGTGTGATATTTAATTTCGTGTTGATAAATATCTAATGTTTAACGAGAATATCTGAATATATAAGATTGCAGTCTATCTACCAAGTATGTTTCAAATCATACCAACCTTTGCCACCGCATTATGGATCTCAGAATGCAATGCCCGCGTTTAATCTCTTGGAGCTAAGCGAATGCCATCCCGAATACAAAATTTAAGGTAGAAGATGATAGGTGAAATACTGACTTACCTATCTTCATGATCTGCGCGGTATGCTTAAGGCCTAGCCATGCGTCAGCAGATGCCTTGGAGAACAGAGCAGCTTATCTCCTGCCAAGAAAAAGATTCAGAAATCAAAGCTCCATCCAATTTTCTTCGATTTTTTTTTTTGCTCCATTCAGAAAAACCTTATGCTTTGAGTTCAGCAGATTGCAGAACAGAAAGCTCTAAAGCACCACCAATGCTAATGCCGATGTCCATCTATCGACAAACAAAAGCTGTGCTTTGCGTAAACTAGATTCCCTTGAGAAAGAGTCTCGCAGTGTACTGATAAAACCAGGCACTTTACTCCCTTTACACAAGCTAGTACACCCAAAAGAGAAGAGAAGAAGAAAAAAGAACATTGACACACTCACCTCACCAAACAGTGGACATTTCCTAGAAGAAAGTCAGTCTCAATGCACACACATATCACATATGGGCTACACAACACAACACCAAATAGACTACTATAGACTGAATCTGCAAATTTCTTTACCACGCCGGAATCAAGAGATACAGACAGGGAAGGAACAAAGTAACATTACTAGAGGAAGCAAAGGAAGGCCAAAACTTGGATCAAAACGCAATCTTTTCTTTCCACTCACGAAAGGAAGCGAGGAGGATGAACAGCACAGATGACATCATGACAACATAAGCAAGAGCAACATCAGCAGCAGCCATGTACCAATCCCAGCATCATCAAACGGGTTCAAGAAACTGGCAAGGACCCGAAGGAAGAACCTGATGGGGCTTTAACTGCGCGCATCAGATGGTGTCGCGAAGGGAGTAGTAAATACTTGGGACTGTGCCCCACTGCAGTAACTACATGCAGGCAAGAACCACACACAGAGTAGCAAACAAGAAGAGGAGGGCTTGGAGAGTTTTTTTTTTTTTTTTTTTTTTTGCGGCTAAAAGATTTTGATCCTGTTTCAGAGCACAGGCATCAAACTAATGCAGTCAAATGCTACACCCGCAATTTTACCCTATTCAGGATGATATCCTACCGATTCGGATAAAATTCTTAAGAAAAACAATAAAAGATGGGCACAAAAGAAACAGGGGAAGATGGTGAACAAGGCCAAGGTAGTCTCCTCCACGACTCACCCACATGCAGAGCCAGCCATGGACGAAGGAAAGCACCGTGGGAAGACCAGGAGCGCGAGGTGGGGGAAGACGGAGTGAAGGATCAAGAACTGACCTTTCTCTCTACGGATAACACCGCAATTCTGTTCTCTGCCTCGACCAAAAAGTCCGGGAGAATCGCCGGGAGCAGCGGGGGCCGGCGAGAATGGGATCGCGGCGAGCCCGAGAACCCAAAAAATTCCGAAATATATATAAAAATTTTCCCGGAGCGGACGGTGGAGACTTAAATAAACAGCATGAGAGGCAGCGCAGTGCAATAAATTCGATGTGCTGTGGTGTCTGTTTTCGCAAAGGAATAGGTGGTGTCATGTATTTACACACAGACCCCTCGAGGTGCAGGAAACGATGCCTTGGATGGCTTCAAGGAGAACTGAAGAAGGACCAGGGAATTTTTTTTAGTAATCTTTTGGTGTGATGATGTGCAGGAGTTGACTTGTTATTTAGTCCAGGGATTTTCCCACTCTAGTACCCTTGTTTGTAAGTTGTAACATTGCTCCTCTCCGGGATTACTCTGTTCTGTTACAGCGTTTATATTGTAAATTTACCTAGGTACTCCATACTCAGAGGTTGTTTTCAGAGGGTTCAAAGTGTAAGTTGCTCGAATACAAGATTGTGTGTAATACATATATATATATACATACCATTTATTGGGAAGGAAATAGTATCTCAAGATAGCATTTCCTTGCATTTTTAAAGATTATACAATAAGCTCTTTTATCTCGTTTGAAAATAATAACATAAATGATCATGATTTTTTGTGAGTTTTCTCATATGCGCAAAATTCACAACATAATCTCTATTCCACAAGTATGCGCTACGACAGGAGGTAGCGCATGCCTACCCTGTCGCGCTCACACTGCTGTCATGTCATTGACGCCCGACTTTCAACTCAACCTTTTCAAAATCCGTATTCGAATATCAAACATTCTAATCGGGAAAAAAAATCCCAAATAAACTTTCGATTCAAATCTACTCGAACCTAAAGCTTTCAAACGAAGAATTTCAACTTTTTAACAAATAATTTACCGAAAATTCAACTCAAATTTTATATTCAAATTGGGGAGGGGGATTTTGCTTTAACCTTGTGTGGGGATCATGTGGTATGATCCTAATCTTAGTGAGTTGAAAAATTGGCATTGGTATCGAGGTGTTTGGGAGAAACCCTCGGTTTAGAGAAATGTTGCTTGACTGTTAGAGAGTAGGCGGTCTGACCGGCCTAGGGGTGGCAGTCAAACCGACTGTGCCCGACGATGTGGAATTTCGAGGAATAGGATCAAACACTTGCGTGAGAGTGTGTGAGGGTGTGTTTGCACCAGGTCCCGTTGAAAATGGAGACTGGATGAAAAACTAGATAGAGTTTTATCGAAAAGTCCACAGAGTGGTGTTTTGAAAATCAGCGCGGCTCGATCGCGATGGCCGATCGCCATCGACCGATGATGGCGGCAGTTAGATCGCTGTGGCTTGACCATGCACAGTGAGGTGTGATGATCTTGTGGAATTGACCAAAGTCATGTGATTTAGTGCATAGGTGTTGCATGATGTATGTGTTTGGCTAACGTGGGTCAAGTTGCGAGCAATTTGTGTACAGAATCGATTTCTTGGTCTATTGTTGTGCAGATGGTTTGAAGTCAACTACAGCCAACAACGAGGATGATTGAGACTAGGCTAGGAGAGCTGAGGTCTAGAACGATCGAGGATGTCGGGTGAAGTGGTTGAACTCAAGCATAGTGCAAGATGGACAAGAATGACCGAACGGAAGTTCGCAATGGGTTGCATCAAGTGGCTTGGAGGGTCGGTGTAAGTGTTATGGTGGTTTCGATGAGAGTCGATGGGAGAGACTTGTCGACATAAAGAGAGTCATTGATGAACTTACGTGTGGCGAGCATGGGATTACTTCACGCCGATTGGACTCGGTCTTGAAGAACGATCGAAAGGGATATTTTGGTATCTTTGTCAAAATACCGAGTTGATGACATTGGAGAAACTGCGGTGTGGGATGATGCAAAGGAGAGACGATTTAGGTCAAGAGAAAACGAAGATCATAAAGGGACGAATTCAGGAGACCTGGATCGTCATCCGCTTTGAGAAGCATACGTGAGTGTAGACCTATTTGTGTGTGAACTTAACGGGTGCCCGTTAGAGTTTTCTCTCTGGACGTAGCCTCCACTGTAAAAGGGGAGGATGCGGGGTTTGCACCTCTATTCCTTCAACCTTGAAAACCCTAATTTGTGATTTGAGGAAAGTGAAGAAAATGGAGGAGGCTAGGGTTTGAGATAGATGGATTGAGAAATTATGTGCTCAAGTGTGAGCTATTGCCATCCATGGTGGAGTGGCTGTAAACATACAATCCCTCTAATCAATCCAATCAAGATTGCCTCAAGATAAGTTCTATCTTGTTCTTGTTCTCCCTTTAATGATTTTGAGGTTTTTGTATTCCAAGGGTTTTGGCTAGTATTTTTTTTTGCTATGATCTAGTTTGCTAGGACTTGTAAGGTCTGCTCTAAGGCCATCTTGACCATCTTCCACCCATAAGAAAGTTTTGGCTCAATTTTTAGTTTTCCCTATTTTTGTGCCTTCTTGATGAGTTATGTCTGAAATCTTAGGGGATTTGGAACCCAGAATAAAAAGTTAAGTCGATTTGAGGTCCCTCGAGTTGTTGTTCTTGCAGTCGGCTATTAGACCACCCATCACCAGTGGTCAGACCAGACAACTCGACAGTTAGATCGGCTGAGAGGCTTTTTGCTCGTGGTTTTTCGATTTCAACACGAGACTTCCTATGTGATCTTGTGCCTTTGATCTTCATAGTTTTTATAATTATTGAACTAAAAATAAGTTGAATATCAAGGTGATGAAAAGATAGATGTTGTTTCAAAAACTTCAAATAATCCTCACTTGTGCGCGCCAAGGCGACAGACGCCACTAGAGTGGAGAAGCCGGGGAATCCGTGAGGCCTCATCGGTGAGGAGCACAATGGCGACGCCATATGCCCACATTTGAGCTCGGAGGTTGCGCCTAGGTTTCCTTAAAAAAAGGAGGAAAAAAAGAGAAATGAGAACAAGGGTTGTGCGACCTTGCCGATGACTGTAATCCTCGCCACTAGTGGCGTGCGGGATGAGAGCAAGTGTTGCGGTTAAGAGAACAAAAAGGAATTATTGATTATTTGCCATCGCAAACAAGTGACTTTCATGATTTGTCACTCCTTGTCTCGCTAATAAGTGGGTTCCGGCCACATATCGATAAGACATGAGTGGCAAATAATCATATCTTCAAAAAAATGGATGAGAGAAGGAAAGGAGCGAAGTGTCACCACCACGACGCTGGAGCGTAAGCTAATGTACGGACGGTGCGCATCGATCGCACCCCATGAAACGGAAAATGAGTGGCCCACCACAACAACGTTGTTGGAATTCAAGCGTCGCGACGCTACAGAGTAGTAAGAGCATCTACAATAGTCCATATCACTTGTTACTAAGGGATGGGCACAACAACATTTAGGTGATGTGAAGGAGAGATGGTGAGGAGAGAATGCGAGCTTGTTTCTAGATGAAGAAATAAGCAAGTTGTTGCTACCTAAATAGCTATTAGAGACTTACTTGTTACCTAAAAACTTATTTTGTGGGTAGCAATTGAAGTCTTAGATACACGCTCAAGAAAAACAATTTATTAGAATGCTTATTTCTTTTTATTAGATTGAGTACTTTCTCTCCTCTTAGTAACAAGCTAAGAAAAAAACTATTATAGATGCTCTAAGTGTTCGCTCAAACAAATACACCAAAAATGATGCAAGATTGGGCTAGTAGATCTCTCCCTTGCAAAAGAATATTGTTAAAAAGACCAAGGTGGTCTTTGATTTTTGGAAAGGAAAAAAATATACTTCTATATCTAATTGAAATAACTGTGAATTAGCAGTACAGAAGAGATTGATTGCATAGTAGTAGTAGTAGTAGTAGTAGTAGTAGTAGTAGTAGTAGTAGTAGCGAAGATTTCACCAATATTACTAGGACGAGATTGCACCATACTTAATGACATGGAAATCTTTGATTCAGTGCAGTATCGTTGTACTGCTATACCAGGGACAAATCTTTTCAGATGATACGCTCCAGAACCATGGGTTATTGCAGGGGAAAGTAAGGAAGTAATTACAGCTAAGGTCGAGGTGTGCATGAGAAATGCCTAAAATGAAGGTCAAAGAAAAGAAGACATTAATTTAGCAAGAAAAGAGCTGAGCCAAACCGGAAGGAGGAGATAGCTCGGCCACATTTAAGTATTCTAGAGTCTAAACTACCTCTATGGACCCCCCCAATTTATCACACACACAAGAACCACCATGATTCATCAATCAAAGGAGAACTTGAATAGAAGCTTAACCCAAGGGTGTAGCTAACAAAAGTGATTGATACAGGTGAAGTTTAACCAAAGGGTGTAGCTAACAAATGTGATTGATACAGGTCTTTAGGTTGGCTCTAAATATGAATACGTTTAATAAAAAAATGCTTTGGGTTATAACAAAATAGAAGTATTTTTATACTATCGGAACTAGATATGTGTGTCTATAGGGCTCACTTGTCAATATATGTAGGGATAACAAATTTATCGATATGTCGTAAAACCTTTATTTGTAAACTAGCATATTTCCCAAGTATATATGATTTTACTTCTGCAAATGTCTCTTTCTAATGACGTTCAAAGAGATTGAGATTATCGTACCAATGATGTTTGAATGTTCAAAAACATTTTGATATAGTAATGAAAATACAATATAGTGTTGAGCTCTGCACGAAAACTAGAGCATACAAACAAAGTCTAAAACACATAGTATGAAGCTATTGCTGAGCTCAACCAAATTAAGACCTCATTTGCAATACGGAAATTCTATATGAATTTTGGAGAAAAAAACATTTACTCACGCTCCGCTCATGGTAGGAATTTCTTACAAAGTTATCCTACAACCCCTAAGGGCATCTCCAATAGTAACCACCTTAGCCGTCTCTTACCTGTCATGTTATTCAAAATTCTAGTTGGAGGAGAGAGGATGTGAAGAGAAAATATATCATCTCTTATATAAGAGATAGACTGGGCACGCAAACCATAACAAATGGTGAATGTGTTCTCGATCAAATCTAGCAAAGGACCATACTATCAGACACGAGAGACGACCATAAAAAGGAAGTGACCTTCCGAGATCCTTAAGAAACTCTTCATCATTTTATGTGCCCCAAGGAAGCCTTTTTGGCCCAAAAGGAAAGGAGAGAGAGAAATGATGCCGCATGCCATCATGTCGATCCGAGCTTGTTTTTTTATGTGTGTTCCAAACACAAGGTAGCTTCCTAGTTCCCTCTTATGGGTCAAGGAGGTTTGCAATTGCCATGTGTCGAGGCTAGAGATTTTGACATCATTTTAAAGTCGTGGCTATCTGATTGGAAATCAAGCGGCTTGATTTTTTTAAAAAAAAAGAGCGGTGCAACGAGAACCTTGATTTGTCACGTTTTATACTTCTTGTTCCATTGATGTAAAAATGCACTATTGTTTTTTTATGGTCACTCTCAAATTTAAATGTGGTGCACTTTGAGATATCCAGGGTTAAGGCTAAGGGCACTAATCAACTAGCTAGACATAGAATATCCTGGAATTATATAATGTTGTATTTTGGAGGACCATTTCGGTAATTTCCCAATTTGAGAAAAGAAGAAAATGAAAAAGAAAAGAAAATGACGGACCCACCTGTCATTGGGAGACTTGAGGAGATAAGAGCGTAGCGAATTTTGGGGCTCTTTCCCCTTTTCTCTGGTGCGTGTGCGGCCTGGGCGAAAGAATCGCGAGTGGCGGCGGTGGCGCTGGAGGCGCGAGCGGCCCGGGCGCCTCATGCGCCGGCCGTTCGCAGCAGCCACATCACCCTCCCTTCTTCCTCCTCTTAAGGCAGCTCCTCCTCCAATTTTTCTTCACCCAAAAAATAGTGAGATTTTCCCCTCTTTTGGTTCTTCTTCCCTATTTTGGTTTTGATTCTTGGGGCTTTGGAGTCGTCGCGTCGCGCCTTCGTGGCTGATCTCGGTGCTGTCGACGGTGAGGACTGAATCCTTCCCCTATTTTGTGCATCTCGGTTCTTGCTCCCTCTTCTCGGTTGAGGTGCGGTGAGGGCTTGATCTTACATCGATTGGAGGTGGGATTCGGTTGGCTTTGAATTGACTTGGTGTGGAAGAAGGGCTTTGGTTTCTTGGTGCTTGGCGCTCCTTGGTGCATTTGGCCGGTGCACCTCGATTGGTCTAGTGTGACATTCTCTGTACCTTGTCTTCGCACACTGGTGTGTCCCAGTTTGTGAAGTTGGCATTGTATCTCCGTCAACCTCATCTGGTATTCGCGGCACAGCGGGACGATTGGTTTTCTGAATCAGCGCCTTCGGCATGCCTTACCCGATTTACTACTCGGTGGCTTTGAGTGCCATTCGTATCGTGAGTATCGTTGTTTTCCTTTTCGCTTTACTTTGCGATTGTGTTGTGCTAGAGTATTTCAGACATCGTCTTGTTCATATATAGCACATGGTGAAATTGCATGGTAATTGTGGGGGCTTGTGAAATTCTCAATGTGGATAATTGTCATATAATGAAATTGGTTTGATAAACTAGATCATACTTGAGCTCATTGCTTTGCTTACTGTTGTCACTCCATCTCATTCTGTCAGGCTCTGTTTATTTTCAGTTGTTCAGTTGCTTTGAGCCTACTGGACTGAATTAATTTGTGTTGTGTGACTTTATTGGTCCTTTGTCAGCCGACAGACTTACAAGCTGCATCCTGTGATCCTTTAGCTATGTTAGTCATTTTCTTCTCTGTTGGCTAAAATGCTATAGTACTGATTATATGATCCCTTGCACTGTTATACAAATCTGATTCTCAATTGGCTAAAAATATAACTTGCTGTTTTGAGATAATTCTTGACAATTAGTAAAGCAGCCTTTTGAGCTCAAAGTCTGCTTTTTGGTTGTCATATCCAATTTGTGAAGAGTATAGACAATAGCGGCGAGGAGGCCAAGATCTTATCTTGTACAACTCGACATCTGAGAGCAATAACAAACATTTAAATCTGAGCATTATCCCGATTTTACTTGTTATCAAGTCCTATCTTTTGAGCATATTTTCATGTTTAATTGGCATAAAGATATTACATGTTGTTAAGTCATTCTTGTCAATTATATGTTGTTGTAATTATGCTTTAATTATCGTAATTTATGCTGGAATTAATTCTGAATATTTGCTAAAACCACTAATTTTACAACATATTCACAATAAACAATAGTTTACTAAAGAGTCCTGTTTTTTTTTCTGTTGAAATTGCAAATCAGAGGGTCTGTCATCCATTTCTTAGTTGTCATATTATCCTTAGTATTTAGTTTTTCTTTGAAAGCTAGCCATAAGAAAATTCTGTATCTATGTGGGATTGACCCTTGCCAGGTATAATCTTTTGCTTTCCATATCAAGCCGTGGAATGATAAGATTTGGTACATTGCCGATGTAGTAATGTCGGCCATGGTCCAGGCAATGATTCGTCGGTCTAATGTTCCCTGAGTGAGATGTTGCCCAGATAGAACTTGTTGTAAAGTCTGGTATTCTAAGACCGCTCACGAGACAGACCGGTGAAGTGAAACCACCCAGTTGTCATCCAATAATTGTGAGCTGGTTGTGCAATTCTGATCAGTGGCAAATGTGAATAGAGTGGGAAAGCATAAGTATAATCTTCATTCGATCAGTGGCAATTCTGTTTTTTTTTTCATTCGAAAATAAAACTGTTTCTCTTTTGACAATAGGAATAATCCTATTTTGAGCTACAAGCCTACAACATGGCAAAGCAAAGCACTACCCTAGAACAGTGGATCCTTTCCCCTTTTGCGGGGACAGAACAGGCAAGCCTGCAAGTTGGAAGGCGAGTTGATTGGCAGGGCAGGCAACACCGCAAAAGGCTGAAATTGGCACAAGCATGCAACCTGCAGGGGTCGATGTAGCTGTGGGCCAAGGGGGATGACAAGTGCAGGCATGGCTAGCTTGCAAGGACAAGATAGCATATCCTGCGGAGAGGACAGTTTCACCGAAAGTGTGGGGGAGAAAACTACTAAATCATTAGTGAATATTTTGGAAGATATTCAATCAGTTTTAAGTTCATTTGTCATTCTTCAGCCTAGTCAATGCGATAATTTAACAGACTGTATCAAGTGTCAACCCAACCTTTCCATAACGTACAAATTGATCCTCTAATTTTCCAGGCACGTAGTAATTGAACCTTACCCTTTAACAGAAGTAGTCATATTGCACACGTACGAAAGCACCTACAAATCCTTTTGTAAGTTATCCGTGGCATCATGATCACGCTTGCATGCGCTACCTTCTACCACACCACTTGTGTGACGCCGTCATGTGTGTCCTCTCGTAGCTAGGCAGCATCCAACTTGTGCAGTGTTTTGGCTCTTCGCTGGGACTAGAAACAGTTTCTCTACATCTTCATTCTTCACCAATCATCCTCCAAAGAAACCAAAGCCAGTACTACTATCCTTCAATTTTTGCCACGCATATATCTGTCTTTCCAAACAACTGTTCAGACACAGCCATCACCAACCTACATATATATAGTTATACTAGCTGTAGAGAAGCTTACAACAAGCTAGCACCAACCTACACATATATAGTTATACCAGCTGTAGAGAAGCTTACACCAAGCTAGCACCAACCTACACATATATAGTTATACCAGCTGTAGAGAAGCTTACACCAAGCTAGCACCAACCTACATATATATAGTTATACCAGCTGTAGAGAAGCTTACGACAAGCTAGCACCAACCAACCATCTTTTCCTTCGAACCAAGCAAGCAAAGCTGCCAAAAAAGGGGAGAAAAAACTACTGAAATGCACAGGAGAGGCGATCGATGGATGGAGCAGTGGAAGTGCAATTGAGCTCAGTGGTGCACGGCTACATCCCTACATGGAGTAATGTAGCCTGTGCAGTGTGGTGGCTTTGGGAAAAGTTTTTTTTTTTGGCATCGCAGCCGCACCTCGTCGCAGGCTGACACGCACACACGGTGTGCATGATGCAACGCGCACATACGGTGTTGGGGCCCTCGTGAGCCTGGCGTGATGGCAACACGCCCCCCGCTTTCGCTCACCACCGCAGGGTTTGGTGGGTGGGGCGGCCGGCTTGGGTATTATCATCCGTTCCCCGTCTCCCCTCCTAATGTGCCTAGGACCACTTACATGTGGCCCCAAAACCACGTGAGAGAAAAGGGTTATACCTTTCCATCACCCATGTCTAAGCCTAACACTGATGTCCCTGGACATGGTTAAGTCAACACTGATGTCCCTAGACACTAACCATGTCTAGGAAGGTTGATCGGCTACTTGGCTGAAGAAAACGGATGATGTGGATTACACCCTGCGAGAAGTCATATCCGGATCAACCAATGGAGTTCTGGGATGTTTTCTTGAATTGATAGCACAAGAGAAAAGTGCCCTTTTAAGTGGATCAACTTCCTAGCGCTGCCCACGCATATATCCAAGTCTAGTGTCCATTTCTACCTCGATATCCATAACCGTCTATGTGTGCGCATACGAGTGACATCATTACTCTGCATTCCTAGCATGTGCCCTGAAGATGTCATGCACATAGTTGTTAACAACTAATCTTTGGACGTATACCGTTCCATGTCTGCAGGTCTGAGGAAGATGCCACCTTCGGTCCCAAACTTCCAATTCGGTTGCGCCTTCTCACAAGGATACTAACACCTTTCCGTGGACATGCTGGTTTTAAGGACACCTAGATGTAGTCCCGTAGAGGCATGGAGCTAGAGGAATAGACTGTATTGGCACTGTACTCGTTGCGCGGTATTTGTAGAAATGAGGCCTCCGCTGCTCGGTCACTGTGTGGTCGTCACCAATGAGCCGACATGTTAGCGCTGCCGTATGGCCACTGTGCGGTGGAGTCCTTACCGCGCGACAGGCACTAGATGTAGTCCCGTAGAGGCGTCGTAGAGTAGTACATGGAGTGCTCGCAAAGAAAGAGTCCAGAGACAGAATGCATGACTCATGTCATGTACATCAGTTTCCTGTGACATCACTCATGTTATTCTGATGCCTAGACGTCTGATGTATACATATTTAACCGCTATAGACCACCAAATGCCACCAGCGGCACACACACAAGGCGTGATATGATCTTTAATTTGCGGATGAAATCACCTACAAGCAACTAGGACTGGTAAATTTAGTCCAACCGGCACGAAAGTGCTGTGGTTGGATGATATGATCCGTCTGATTGGAAATCGGATGGCAGAGATCTTCCAGATGGCAACAACTTGAAGTGAAGCCTTGACCTTTAACCAAATTGTGGGCGCTTGAATGGCCGTACGAGTTCGTTTGAACTGCAAAGCAGAGGATACGAGTCAGTAGGCTGGCAAGGTTCTTGATTGTTCGTTAGTACTACGTCTGCTTCCAGTAGAGCTTGCTAGGTTTCATTTGATTGGGATGCCGTGATGCACACTTGATGTCTGATCAATTTTAATTGAGAATCGGCCGCTCAACTAAAACCGAAAAAGGTCCTGATTGAATGCAATCAAGAGACGCTGACAGCTTGGTTACTTGAATTTGTCCCATATATAGGTATAAATCAATTATTGTTTTCTCCCTTTCAAAACATCCGTGTCATTTCTCTTGATAATATATCCACTTCAGCTAGCTTGTCTTGATAGAACCTACTTTGGGTAGCAGTGAGCCTAACCAAGTCAACACAACACTATGTGTTTATTTCTTTAATTGGTCTGGTCACATGATATGATGATCTTCGTTAATCAAACTATGAATCTAGCCCCAAGTAAAGATAAGGCTAAGGAAATTAAGCCAAGATACACTCACTAGATTTGATCTAGGCAATTCTTTAGGCAGTGAGATATTGTTGTTTATTAGCTCTTTTGTTTTTGGAAAAGCATATGAGCTAGCTCGAGTCTTGTTAATCAGATCAGATATATATTAGTTTAACTTTAAAACCCATTTTTGTTTGGAGGTACAGAGAAGATATCAGATCAGATCTGCAGGTGCAGCTGTCCTCTCCCCCCCTCTACCTCCTTTTTTTCTCTCTCCACATTTTTGTATAAACCCAAGATTTAGGAGGAGAAATATATAATTAAGAGTTATTTATATACATGTCACTTCAAAGTACCTACTTTTGATATATACCACTGCAAAGTTCGTTTTTCGAAATATGGCATTGTACAGTGCAAATTCTTTGAAATATGCCATTATGAACAATTTAAGACCACAATGATCATCTCCTCCTCCTTCCTCCTCCCACCTCCCTTTCTTCTCACTCTCTCTCCACCACCTACCATGGACAACTTCGGCATCGGCTCGCCACGGTCGTCCTCGAGCCAGCTTCTTCGCTACATCCAGCGAGGAGACAGTTGAGGCACATCATGGTCGAGCCTGGATCCAACGTCGTCGGTGACGTCCTCCTCGTGCCGCCAGTGGTCCATGGGATCCAGTGGTCCAGCCTAGATCCATCATCATCGACGACCTTGGGAGGCGGTCGGGCGAGGTGAGGATTGGGAGGGGGTGGAGAAAGAAAAAAGACATGGATACTTTGGTCTAGAATGATATATATGCAATTTCGTCAACTTAAGAGTGACATATTTTGAAGAGTGAACTTTGCTGGCAGTGACATGTATCTAAATAACCCTATAATTAAACTTGAAAGCAATAGTATTCACACCAAATGTCAGCTGCAAAGAAAGGAGGATTTACTAATAGGGGTCCTTGCTAGATGGTATAGTGTTAGGGGAGATAGAAAGGCAACGATCTATACCGTCGGAACGCTAATAGTGTTTTCTAGTTTTATATTTAGAAGTCCACCCTTCACTTCCAAAAGGGACAGAAGATGGAGATCACACCCACTCGTACTTTGCCATGTGAAATGAGCCATTTGACCAATTACCTTAGCACAAGCTCAACTCAAACCAAGGGCTAAATATCATAAGCAAGAGATGCAAGAATCACCCATGCATGTGACCCCTGGGCTTTGTATTGTGCTTGCTCCCAAGTCTAACCTGGCAGTGTGTATGCGTGTGTGCATGCATGCAAAGAGGCAGCCCAATCATTTGACTGTCCGCAAAGTCCAAGATGTGAGAATTTTCTTGGATCTCACTAACACCAGTTGCATGTTCTGATGCCACTTTGTTTAAGAAAGCAAGTTAGATAGCCACTACTATTAGTTAGTTTTGTACTCTCTCCCTGTGCTACTTCGACTGGCAGAGAGAGAGAGAGTCACGTGAGCTACTATACCTTGGATCCCTTCGTTTTTAAGAAGCGGGCAATATAATGTGGAGTTCACATGAGGTGTTGTGTTGTTAAAGTTACGAAGCAACTCCCGTGTTGTATGCGTGCTGCCAAATGGGTGCCTCTGTTTTTATATGCTTGCCTATCGCCGAACTCCCCAAAAGGAGACATATACACGTGTCAACTCTAACGATCGAACCGACGAAGAAACGATTTGATTTTTGTGCGAGAGATCGAAGGAATTGCATGAGAAAAGGCAGGCGCGTGTAGGTTGTGTTATGTACATTTCGTTCTAAAATGTTGTAATATTGTTCTCTTCATGAGTCGGCTATCGAAACCGTGGGCTTCCAGAAAAAAAAGAGGAACAGGTACATTACGAGCTCCGAGCAACACACGAGATAAAGGAGAATCTAACGTGTTTAGGTAGCTCTAACATCCAAGTACTCGACCGGGTTGGCTGCATGCCAGAGAAGAAGAGAAGCCAGCCATGCCCGTGCATGTGGCGATGGACCGACAAAATAAAGCCGGGGCTTGCGTTGCCCGCCGTCATTAATTGGAAGCACCTACCTGCTGCCGAAGAGGTTCGGTCGATCGTTCGGTGAAAGATACGGCCGGCCGGACTGCGCCTTGGATCTCCGAAAAGCAGCGTCCAACTGCCCGTTCACAGCGTGGATGGATGGGCCTGCCTGCCTGCCTCGGTCATTACACCGGCCGGCGGCCGCACCGAAATCCCACCATTCATTCGCTAGCGGCGGGCGGCAGCTACGGGCGTCTCTGCCGTTTACACGACTGATGATTGGCACTCGGCCGGCTCGCGTACCGTGCGCTGTTTCTCTACTACTAGTATTAACCGGCCAGCGCGAAACAGGAGTTTCGTTGGCCTGCGACCGTCAGCCACAGCCCAAATACGCCGACGGGCTCGGTGGCACTTGGACCTACGTCCCGCCTCGGCCCATTTCCACATGCTAATCGGCATCGGGGCCCACCGAACCGACGCCCCAAAACCCACCGACGCCTCCGCGGTCCGCCCACTCGGAAACCGTGGATTGGAAAGCTGCAGCCAGCCGCGTGGTGAGACTGTGTGCTGTGTGTGTGAGACGCACACCACCACGCCGCGCGGCGCGCGCTATTCACGGCCTGGCTGTCGCCCTGCCGTGCGCCCCCGGCGCGCGGTGCTGCTTGCGCGGGGTTGAGAAGGCCTAGCCGTGCTATGGGCGCAGGCACGGCGCACGGGCCGGGAGCCGTGGGATCGAGCGCTCGGCGCTAGCGTTCATGGGGCGGGCGCAGCCGACCAGCCGCTGTGCCGATGGCCGCGTGATCGTGTTTTTGCGTCATGGCCGGTGGTATCCTCGTATCAGCAACACCAGATATCAGCATCCAGTGGAGTTCCAGTAAGTCGTTAGCTAAGCTGTGCTCGTGCTCCCCACGGCCTATCGGTTTCCTTGTAGCACTAGATCCGCCCTGTCAGCGTCAGAGGTTGCACAGTAAGGCCTGTGGACAGGCATACCACAAGGTTCAGTCATGAGCGGCTGGCTACACTACATCCTCCGTAGACCATAGATCCTCCTCCCACCTAGGCCTATGCTACATTTACACTCACCTACTTCTCGATCCGTGCTCTGCATCTTGATTCGGTACATTAGTACATGTTTTGTACTGAAGTGTTCGTTACTAGCATTTGCTCCTATTAGGAAGCATACAGTTAAGCATGCTTAGACGTACTACAAATCAATAAAATGTGTAGAAATAACTCTAGCAATGTACGAAGAAATCTAAAAGAGATGCTACTACTGTGTATCTTGCTTTGACAACAACTCCTAGCTGACCAGTGACCAGTTCCACACTTCCACTCCATGCGACCATGTCCATGAGCAAAACAAAATTTGCGCAGCAGGGCTCTGGTTTTCGCAAATCATGTTAATTCATCTTCCTGGCATACATGTTCAATTTGTGGCCTCAACAAGGGTAATGGTATATCAATGATGCCGCACAATTCATCAACAAAGAGACGAGCCTCAGTCTTTTCTGACATAGTCTCACCAGACACCATAAGCAAAAGCAGATGTGCAAAACTATGGAAAATTTAGATTATCATCCATACACCCTGTACCACATGAAACAAAGTTCATCCACAGCCAACCAATGAAAGGATGTTGCAAGTGCAACAGCTAACAATAATTTTGCTTATATTTCCGGAGTTAAATAACACCATTGTTCATGCCAAAAGTAAGGTCACCCAACAGTCCACCATCTTAGAGTGGTTCTCCGCATACAGTACCATAAGTTATGTTTAACTACTGCAGAAGATAAGATTTCTAGTTATGTCCATCTCTCTACAAATTCCTTTTAGTCAGTTGATTGTTGATACTGGGTAACCTTGGTGTCTACAGCTACTCTGGGGAAAGCACAAGATGCTGAACAGGACTGCAAAAAACTGATAAGCAAAAGCAAAGTCAGCAAATTTGAACAACAACTATGCAAGATCAATTCACATTTGAAAGAAAACACTCATAATTGCATAGTCAATTATGTAATTGGTACTACAACCCAATGGAGGACATGAAAAACCAGTAAATGAAAATCATGGTGCATTGTGTTCAATGAAGTGAAACAAATTGAAATAAGTATGTGTGAATTGGCGATGTGACATGGATTGTTCTGGTAAAAATCATCCTTTCCACTGTATTTACCAGAAATCTACACTTCCCCTCCTCTCGATCTTTCCCTCCCTTTCAAACATTCTTGCAGCAATGAAGACAAGCTTGCCTCATAAAAAATGAAGTGAAACAGTATCTTCAAAGCTAGCTCGAAAGGGAAAACAAAAGAAGTCATAGCCACATCCTTAAATTCTAATTTTCAGTACAAAGATCTAAACTAACAAGTTATACCTAGTAACCTGAAAGTGAGAGCAGATAACAAGCTGGAATTATTAGAAGAAACTACCTTTGGCAAAACAAATTATTAACAAAGTTTTATAGCAACGAGCAAAACAGGCCCGATCAGGGTCCAAGCACCGATAGGATTACTGCCACTTCCAGAAATGCTGGTCCTAGCAGGGCTTGCTAAAATTACCAAGAAGTACAGTGCTTTTGTGCTATTCTACTGGAATGTATGAAGAGACTTCAACTAGAAGTCGGTGATGAGAGGGGTTCACAACGCCATCATCGATGGCGATGGACACAGGAAGCATGCCTGCTCTGAAGAAGAAGACAGGCAGGGAGAAGATCCATATGAGCATTGCAATTCAAAATAACTCATTTATTTTAATTTTATTTCACCAAAATCGATGATATGATGCACATATAGGAGACATTATTTGATGAATTTGTTATTGCTCATGTCTTGTGTTGGTGGGGTAAGGCAGTGATGATGCGGAATCAACTTATCCTATGGGTCTTGTCAATCGGTTTTGAGCTCATGGAGGTTAGATCTGCTACCTTGTCAAGTGAAACTTTCTTTCCGTTTTTTTAGCAAGATGTTCATTTCATGATTTTTCATGTACTATTGTGACGATCTGCAGCTTACGTTTAGGCACATGTTGCAGAATTTTAACGAGTGTTGGTGGGATAGTATTATATTGGATATTTTGGTCTGCAATTGGTTTGGTGAGATCTCTGCCTTTCAAGACAGTATACTGCGCCATACATCTGGTTACATCTGTAATGTTTCTGTCGTGAAAAACAAACTTTATAGCCAGGCAAATCAAAAGCATCAAAAGTTACTTCCATTTGTATTATTTCATAGATGTTTCTTTATAGCTGCCCCCACCACCTCCTCTCCATGGCTCCACCGCCCAGCGCCGCCTCCACGGCCCCACCGCCTCCTCTCCTCACCCGGAGGCCGGCGCCCCCGCCTCCTCTCCACAGCTCCACCGCTCAGCTAGTGGTATGTTATATTCTTATTTTTTTACTACGTTTTATCTATTTTGTCGTATCGTTAAACATGAAATTCAAATTTTATTTTGATTGTGCATTTGTTTTGTACTTTTGTTATGCCTCAGTGTTGACAGTATTCGATGTTAGTTATAGACTTATAATCCTTTAGTTTTAAGCCTGAGGTTTTGTGAAATCCTGGCTCCGCCACTGGCCATTATGGACCGACGATTGGTAAAGAAAAGAAGCTCGGCGACACAACATATTTTGGTGCAGTGGTCACGATTATCGAAGGATTGCACTATCTAGGAAGACTACTCAGTTCTTCGGGCTCGTTTTCCAAACGCAAGCATCTGGGGTCATGTGCCTACTTCGGGGGGGGGGGGGGGGTGGCGAGTGTCACAACACCATCATCCATGGTGATGGACACAGGAAGCATGCCTGCTCTGAAGAAGAAGACAAGCAGGGGGGAGATCTTAGCGGCTGACAGTGGACCAAGTGTGAGCTGTGATGAGTTGTGTGCCTGAGTGAGGTGCGTTGCCGAGGGCCCACCCGTCATGGTAAGTTAAGTCTATTTAAGAGTCTCTCCTGTGTAGCTACAAACTCATGACGAAAGAAAATGGCAAAGCTGCTTTCCCCACCTTCTTCCTGATTCTCTCCTTGTTCTTCCTATCTGTTCGTTGCGATCGCAATCCAATAGTGAAAATGCGTTGCTCTGAACACTAGCTACACGTATCGCTCCCTGGGATAGCACAGGGGGGCACATTCTAGGAGGAACAATCCTAAAACTCACTCATACTACGTTCTAATATAGATATTCACCGTGTTCTTCGTATAACAAGGCTGCTCCGGTCCTGGCTGTGCCACAGACTGTACCCAAAAATCACTCATAATACAGTATAACTTATAATATAGGTATTCATCGTGGTCTTCATATACCGAGGCCTCCCCGGTCCTGACGACGCCATAGTACGCATTGGTGATTATACAATATATAAAAGGCATATGTTTTTTTTTTTTTAAATACAGTTAATAAAAAAATGGAAACCGTCTGGTTTCTGCCAAAATGTTGAGTTGGATTTTTTAAAAACAAAAACTTATAACCCTGGTCTGATACCATACGGCCATACCACTAGTTATAACAAGACAGTTCTGCTACTACATGCAAGTGCCTCAATTAGGTATAGAGCCATAGAGGCGTAAAAGCTTATTTCCAAATGCTTTTAGTCACACATTTGATGGTAACCGACAGAATCTGATGCCTTGCTTAGTTGTTTAGTTTGAGTAATATGGCAACACCATATGATGTCGTTCAGTTTCAGGGATAGCGCTAACGACTAACAAGTTCATATGTTTCAAGTAACAAGTTCTTGTGAACATGAGGAAGTTTTTTGGAGTAAGAGGAACAAGAGGAAGTCTTCAAATGGAATAAAAGCAATTGACTCAAGGGAAAATAGAATGTTGATTACAATTTAAACAATAAAACTGTGAGAGATGTAACCAAAGCCAAATAGCACATTGATAAAGTTATAAAATAAGCAAACAACAATACTATGTCAAAACATCATGAATAGAATGTTACACCATCTCTAACAGAACTGAGAAAGCTGTAATAATTCACCACATAGTAACCACCAAATTGCGATTGTCATAGTTCACTCAAAATGCTTAATGAACAAGCAGGTTCTATGCTCATTGACAAAAAAAAGGGTCACACAAAATGCAACCTAAAAAGGTGAAACGTATTAAATTAAAAACGATTGTTTACAACAATCTATGCAACACATTCCGAGTGAAAAAGAAGAGACCAATCTGACTCCATACTCTATAACACTAGCAACAGAATCACAACTGGATGCATGAGATAATGCACCAGCTTGATAGAACTTTGAAATGAAACATACATTTCTTTCATACACCATAATATGTTGGGACTGGGGCATTAGTTTTTATGTTCTGTTCATCTTTTTTCTTTCTTATACACCGTAATAAAATACAGTGCATATGGGTACCATCCTGTCAATCTATGTACAATTACACAAGAATATGACTAATGGGAAGAGCTCCTAACTAAGTACATGGTAGAGGCAAGGGCAACTTCAACCAGAAGTGTAAAATTACAAGCCAGAACACAATGGATGGCTGCCCCAAAATGTGCACAGCAAAAACAATCTTGGTGAGTCAACTTCATCAGGAGACGCTAGTTACACTAGTTATAGCCTTATAGGCGAAAATAGAACAATTAGAAAAGGATGTTTGTCCTAGAATTCTAATTACCATTTAGCCTGAAGATGCTGCCTGAGCCCTGAAGCGCAAAATCAACACCGTCTCATTGGCAGATCATCATCATCACCATCGCTTGACTGGCTCCTTGACTTCGCCCGTCCTCTCCTTTCATAGTCATCACGCTCAGCGTACTCCTGGTACCTCCTTTTGTCACCTCTGCGCCGAACCCTCCCATTGTAGTTCCTGTCCCGATCCCTTTCCTTCTCCAAAACATGCTCCCGATACCCACCCCTTTCCTCACGGTCATGGTTCCTGGACCAATCACCCCCATCACGGCCACACTGCCTCCTCTCTGGGTAGCCCCGCACATTGCCAATGTTCCTCTCCTCATTCCTACTATCTGGTCTTTCCCGCCCCATGCCACGGTCCTTTTCATAGTCTCCATTCCGGTGCTGCTGCTGTGCCTGGTGGTGCTGCAGCGGTGGCCTTAGCTGCTGCAGTGACATCTCACAACCTCCGAAATTCCATGGCTTCTGTCCACCCCATAAGCCCCCGGCCATCCTCTGATCATGCCACACCCCTGGGCCACCCATCGCCATCCCGCCGGCTGCCAAGAACGCTGGGTTAACATGAGGCGCCACCACTGACGGCATCATACCAGCAGTAACCATCCCGGCATTGCACTGCCCCATCGACGGGAACCCACCATACCCGACACCGCCTCCCATCATCCCACCGAACGGCGGCACACGTGGCCGGGGAGCCATGGGTCGTGGAAGTGACACCATAGCCGGCCGATCGCCCAACACGGGCCCCACATTGCCCCGAGCTATCGACACGTTGCTCGCGTTACCGCCGCGGCCACGGGTGGGGTTCGGGGCCGGTGCCTGGACATGGAAGTCGGCGTCGGAGCGGTGGAGCGCAGGTGGAGAGGAAAGCGAGGCGACGCAGTGGCGCCCGCCGAAGGCGCGCCCGTGGAGCACGGCGGCGGCCGAGGCGGCCGCGGCCGGGTGGAGGAAGTCGGCGCGGCAGAAGCCGCACGACTTGCCGGTGAGCTTGTCGGCGTAGAAGTGGAGGCCGTGGAGCGCGCCGTGCGACGCGAGCGCGGCCTCCACCTCCGCGTCCGTCGTCCACCAGGGGAGCTCGCCGATATAAAGCGCCGTGGTGGGCGGCGACGTGTAGCCCCCCGACGACGCGCGCTGCGGCGGCTGATGTCGCCGGGTGGGTTTTGGCGCGGGAAGCGGCGGCTGGTACTGTGGGGTGGGCTTTGGTTGGGGCTCGGGCTGGGGTTTGGGGGGCGGGGTACGGTGCGGCGGTGGGGATGGTGATGGGATGGAGCGACCGGGAGAAGGGGTTTTGGGAGGGGAGGTCGGGGAGGCAGGGGAGGGTGGAGGGAGGGGGAGGAAGCCGAGCCCGAGGTTGACGTCGCCGTAGAGGTCGTCGCAGTCCTCGTCGGTGGAAGGGGTGGGGAAGTGGGCGTCCTGGACGGCGGCGATCGCCTCCGCCTGCGGGAAGGCGGCCGCGGCGACGGCACTGAGCTGGCCGCCGGCGTCCATGGGACGCTTTTACTGTGGTTTGGTTGGGTGGTAAGCTCCTAAGTGGAATAACCAAATGCGTATTACTAGTAGACCAGTAGTAAAATTTTCTTACAAAAGCAGCAGGAAAATGCGAATATCACTTTACTGTGCTGTTCACGCCTTCGCGGCGGGTAAGAGATAGAAAGACCAAAAAAAGAACACTTCATAGGTAGATTCTTCTTATAAATGCGACTATGTTTGAGATAATGCACAAAAATTACGGGCAACTTTTGTAACAAGAAATCAACTTTTATAGCAGTAACATTTTTTCTTGCATGTAGAAGACATGTCTTGGCTTTGCATTATCGATCAACCACCAAAGATATTTGTCCCCTGAAACTACTTATTACATTTTGTTCGGTTGGTTTAGAAAAGAACAATCTACTTGGTTGTTGGGTTTTCAGTTTTTAACCTTGAAGTGCATAGTCAGGATCAGATTTCAGAACAGATGCTCTCCAATGGGTTAAAAAGGTGGCATCATCTAAAATTCTAAATAATTCTAGTAAATGAGATCATAATCTTTCCTGCATCGGCACAAGGTAATTCTGTAGTGCATAGTTTCAATGGACAAGGTAAATGGTAAATAGCACTCCGCCCAAATACATCGATAAGCACCCCCCACCCCCACAAAAAAACGTAAGTCTAATAAACTGTGGAAGGAGATCGACATCAGTCATGCGCTTCTCATTCGTTTGGCAAACAAGGTTTTGCCATCTTGTAGCTGTAGTGCATCTAAGATATCTTGGCATGAAATATCATTATCCTCTTGATTCTTGGAACAAGACTTAGTTCCTTCTGCCTGCTTTACCGAGGCAAGCACAGTTTCATCAAGAATACTATCGTTTGTTCCAAAGACAACACCAGCATCTACGTTCTCACATTTGAGCTGACTCTTTGAAGTTGAACAAACTGCTTCAGCTTGATCTGCAAAGAAAAACTTTGATACAGATGAGCTGCAAATGTCTCTGTAGGTATCATATTTTGCAGCTCGTGTTTGGCCTCCTTCCAATATAGTTGACAGAGGGTGCAAAACTGAAATAGCACTATCTGTCCTCTCTAAGGTAGCCTTAAAATCCAAGAAATCGTTTACAGACTCTTGTTTACTAAACTGAACGAGAACAGAAGTGGAATCAATCGAGAAGATTGACGTAAGCTAAGCTGGACCAAACACTTTGCAGATGCAATCCTTTATATCCTTTGGTCTCAGCTTAGATTGGAATCCCCAGATGAGAACAACGTTATCATACACAGCAGCAGGATATCTACGCTTATAACCTGGATCTGGTCTCTCCGTGCCAGAACTTAAATCAACCACAGTTCCGCTGTTCCAGCAAGGGGACAGAAGGTTGATGTGTTTCTGCAGCTTGTTGTTTGTTGCTAGGTTCTCTGTAGGTGAGAGGTGCTCAAATTTGATGTCAAGATAAGCACACAACTGCGCAAAAACACATCCAGTCATGAATGCATCATATCCTGCTTCATGCTTAGCACCTGTAGTGAAGCAAGATAACCTGCAGGATAGGGGAAACAACAGAAGAGAAAGATCATAAATAATACCAATTGCTAAAACCATCTGATTCTACCATACATGAAAAGCTACTAGCGATGTTCTCTGTACATGCAGAAGCAATTTTGGGCTTAAGCATGTGAACTATCATATAAAGAAGGGCAGAAGGCAAGCACGTAAGACATCAAGGATCCAGAACAAACCATACGTTGTTTCATCTGCTTCAACTTCAATTCTAACAGGAGGAAGGGTGGATGACTTCTCAACGGGTGAACAAAGTGCAGGGCACAACAATGAGAAAGCTGAAGACAGTGATTTGCTTTTCTGCCTCATAAGATACTGAACCGCTTCAACAGACATAAGATGCCTGGTATCTGCAATATGTGGGAAAATTTTGTGGATGCCCAAGGCAAATTCCTTCATGGATGAAGGAAGAGGACCAACAAATTTGCTGTAGACTTGTGCAATATCTGTTTTACAAAATAGAGATGGTCAGAAGAAGCTCAAAAGTCAGTGCTAGAGAAATCAATCGTCAATTCAGTCGGTCATCTACCGACCCAAAGTCCCAATACATCTGCAAGGCAATTTCCATTACTGGAAAAAATTATCTCGGTGTATGGGAGAAACTCACCAGACGTGACAACTGTAAAGTTCTTTATCATAGAAGTATCCGAAAGGAAAACAAATATAGTGTACCTAGGAAACAACTATGACCAACAATCAATTTCCTTTCTGAGGCAAGAAGATCAATGACATAACGGATTCCCACAGCTGATTTGACTCTTGCTTCCCTGCTTCTGAGTAGATCTTTCTGCACATCTTTCTGTATTATAACAGAACCAGAGTAATTAGTTACCGTTAACCAAGATCTCACATAGAGTTCACTATATATTGCTTAGATTAGTGGAGTAATGATTATATGGATAATCATGTTCTGTAGCTTGTGCCTCTTCAATTCAAAATCAAAGGAAAACATACGTGCAAATTTCAAAAGCGACAAGGCATCATTCAATTTAAAGTCAAATAGAAAAGGCAGAAGCAGTCAGCAGCAAAAATAGATTTATCGTGGACAGAAAAAGAAATGAAGCTTGTGCCATTTTCAACCGGAAATCAATAAATATTTCTTACCATCAACAGTCTTTTGTCCTCAATGTTGTCTGTATAAACTACTCTCTTTTCTGATGTGTCATCCTCGCCAAATGTACAAACATAAACAAGATCTCTAAAGTTTTTTCTTAAAACCTGCATAGGGAAATATATTATCTGAGTAGAAGCAGAAATAGCACATATCAAGAAGCATCATTAATGTGCATTACACACTGATAAGTTAAAGAATGTGCAACAGAAAACATCAATCTGTATTCAACACATATTGTAAGTCCAATTGTCGATGGCTGTAATTCCACAAAAGGCACAGTTTGACAGTTACTACCAAATTGATAACAGCCACAAATGTTGGAAAAGGAACAGAATCTCTTATGAAGAAAATATCGTATAAACAAAATATGTATGTAACTATACAGAACTTTGAATCAATGATAAAACTCATGGACGCATGAAATATCTTTTTCACAAATTAGCTGTCCAGCAGCCACTATATCCAAGGCAATAGATATATCAGGCAATACCTGTCGAATTAACTTTAACTGATGTGATGTGAATCCTTTAAGCATAATAGCTGGGCGCATTTTGAAGAAAACTGTCTGGAATTGGTCTGTGCTGAATCTAATGTTTCCTGACCAATGGTTATCTACTCTTGGATTGCTGATTATCGCATCATGCCACTCATTGAATTTGATCTTCATTCTCTCCGTGAAAAGAAGATCAGCAGCACTCTTCAATGGTACATCTCCTTCCTCTTCAGAAGTGTTTGGAGATGCAGATATTTGATCATGATACAATATATTTAATTTCTGAAGTGCCTCTTCTTCTTGTGCTCTGGATAAATAAGATATTCCTGAGATTAACCAAATATCGTAAATAAACAAATACTCTAGGCTTTTCATGCATGGTTTGTATGTACTAGGCTACTAGCCCATTAATAAAAACTAGAAAATTGAGTAATGTGTAACTAAGGTCAATCCTACAATTTTGGATTGACAGCGAGTCAGAGATATACATGCAGTAACAGACCAACCAAGCATTGCAGGGAAGAGAAAGCACCTTCACGGAAGCACGTGTTGAAATTGAACTGGTACTTTGCTAGGAAGTCAATTGAAGTGGTCTGACAGAGAAATTCTGGAGATGAACTATCATTTGGGAGCTCCTTGCGAGGGAAGATAAAGAAGTTATGCCTGAAAAGAAGAAAAGGTTATGCCATTGTAAAAGGTCAATGCAGAAATGATTGGGAAGTGATCAGGCAATCAAGAACGAACTATCTGTTCCAAATTAGCTATACCAACTCTCTCCAGGAGGGGGTGTTATATGGTTATAGTTTTACATAGCAGAAATTTCTGCGAGGCGTCCTTGTTCAAGAACCATTCTACATCAAAATTGTTCTTGGGTGTTCAGATCAAGTGTTCTCGGTTGTTGCTATCACAATCTGTGCTCTATGAGCTTGTTTCTGAGGAACGCTACGTGAAACAGAGTCAGCACCTATTAATATTTTATTAAGATAATTGGGGAATACTGGCTGTTCAAAACAGAACCTTCTAAAGTACTACTCTGATAAACATCATCAAAGTATTTTATACGAAGGGTCCAAGGAGCTGCCTTTTAATAAAAAACCACAAAAGTTCACTATTGGCAATCCAAAAGATCTAATAATCTATTCAGTTCATCACAGATCCATAGTCTATAGATAGCACCCCACTTGATACAGAGGAAGCCACAGATTTCATACTTTGGCCCCTAGAGCCCTAAACCCCAGAGCTGTTCACAAGCATATAACCTAAATAAGCCAAAAGGGGTAGCCAGTTCTATCCAAAACCCCAACCCTATATCTCATCACAAGCCCGACTAGATCAAAATGGGCTCCTGCCTCAACAGAGCATTAGAAGTTCACCAGGTGCTATACCCAACGCACTACTCACAGACAGCAGATCCTAACAGACACAAAGCATCAGAATGCCAACGTAACCTTAAATTATTAGTGAACTACCAGCGGTTAACCAGCTACAATACGGAAGCTGCAAACCAATTCACATGCTATTTGTATAATAAACGCGTATTATTAGGTGGTGGACTGGAACCGAGAGGGGGGGGGGGAGCGCGACGCACGGGTGGGCGACGAAGGCGGACTTGGCGGGGTCCCAGCGGAAGGGGCAGACGCCGAGCTGCAGGGCGGCGAAGCGCTCCGCGGAGTCGCGGAGCTTGAGGTACCGGACGTCGGCGCTGTCGAGCTCGAAGGTGTCCCTCCACGGTGCGCTCGTCACGCCGCTCATTTCCAGGTCGATCCCCACGAACGCCGCGTCCCGCACACGCACCCGCAGCTCCTCCAGCGCCTCCGCCAGGTTCCCCCGCGTCACCTGCTTTACCGCCACCCCGCCCCGCCGCCGTTGGCCGGCGGCGAGGAGGAGAGCAGGCGGGAGAGTAGGGTCTTGGGCGGCGGCGCGCGGAGGAGGGGGAGGAGGCGGCGGCGGGTCTGCATGGCCGCCGTCGCTGGAGGGTGGAGGGGGGCAGTGGGTCGGGCTCGATTTGGTTGCAGTGGATGGGTCGAGTCAAAAATAGCTTGGAGCTCGAGCCGTATGGACGTATGGTCCATATGGCCATATTGTGATTGCGTGAGCGAACCGGGCGGCTCCTTGTTCAGTTCGTTTTCGTGCAAATAAAGGCTAATCTCGTCATGTACCAGAATCGGCCTTGCAATCTTGCATATCACTAGAGGAAAAATCAAGTTGATTCTGCAACATCATAAGACCAGCCTTGAGACTGACTTGCCAGCAAGTTCAAATTTTCGTGTTCCAACTTCCAAAGACGAACTTAGATCGTGGTGAAGAACAATTGCCAAGAGCTGATCAAGGCAAATAAGCTCAAGCTGCTCACATTTACACCCAACTTATTCGATCTTATCTTCTTAGTATTGCATCCTGTATTTATTTGTTCGAAAATGGTTCGGCCACAAAAAACACAGCAGCAAGGTAAGATAGCTGATCATCATGAACAAAACGACCGACCAAAACTCTACAAAAGAGCGAATAGCTCCATCTTTTCCCTTACAAAATGTGAGCGATCCAGCATTTCTCGCTTCCTTGGCTCGTCTGTCGTTAAGCAGCACTCACATGTGAGATATCTTTGCCGAAAAGCCCAGCGATCGCTTTCCCTGGATCCTCCTGCTTGATGAGGGACTCCCCAACGAGAACCTGCAGCAACGTGTCAGTGGAGTCAGCGCAGCTAAAGCGAGAAATGCCACATTTCATTTTTAGGGGTGTCGCCAAAGAGTTGATTTTGTTGTGTATGCTCATATATAACAAGCGAAAGAAGAAACTATGTCCGGAGCGCCAACCTCTTGTAACCCTAATAAGAAGAAAAGAAAGAAACTTCTCATACGGAGGAGCCGCCACGATTCAGCTTTCGGGGACGTAGCCTTTGCCGAACCTCGTAAACAAATTCTCGTATTTTTTGTGTGCTTGCTGTGATTGTTCTCTCGCGCAAAGGGGTATCGCTGGCTCCAACATTAGGGATGAATGAGGTGCTAAAGCACGAGTTTTTCTTTTGAAGAAGCCACCAGCCTGGTTGAGCAATGAACTAATCAAGTAATCGTAACCAACATGATTTCACAAATCAAACCAAACGATTCTACTCTAACTTCACGGCAAAAAGTCATAATATATCACCCCAGACCTTCCTGTTTCCACAGGATTTGCAATCCAGAGCAGACCCTAAGAACAGTTTGCGAATCATGGCTCACAGCTTAAGGCATCAAGCGATTCAGAAACACACTTGTGATTAACTTCTATAACAGCCTGATCGCAATACTCCGCACTCCACCGCCACCCTCCACTACAATCTTCGCAAGCATAGCAGAGCTCGTTTAAGCATTATCCAGCTAATCGGGGCGTACGAAGCAACGGAAGAGCACCACTCTTGAGTCCCTGACCTAGCCCTCGCGAAGCACCCAAGTAGTGCAAAGCCGTGCAGCGCCAAAACTCAAAGCCCTATGGGGACGGGCGCAGGGCAGGTGGGCGGGGGAAGGGGGAAGGCTCACCAGTGCCGCGGCTGCAGAAGGCGGCGATCTCGAGATGGCGCGAAGAGGCGATCAGAACATCCCAATTTTGAACTTGTGTTTCAAATGTAAGATAATGAGTCGAATTTAAAACTTTTTTACATCATGTATTTCCTGTATGCTTTGAACAATTATTGTAAGAAGTTATGAGAATACAAAGTCACAAGTCTTTTGATCCAAACTTTGTCTTCCAAAACATTCATCTCAAATCTTGTGATCATCCTTTGGAAATAATTTTCTTAAGTTCCTGGGATGGTATGTGACCTCTCTGAAAAATTTCACAATTTTAGAAATTGTTTGAATATTTTTAGAGAGCAGTCAAACCTGTTTGATTTTCAGTCAAACCTTAAATCAGAGCCTTGTAGAAATTTTGGAGAAAAATGCGCAGCATCAAAACCTCTGAAAATTTTGCACAAAGTTAATACCCGAGTTAGCAAGCTCCAGTAAAAATTTTATAATTTTTGGAGTTGTTTTGCTATCTCAAATAAATCCTCAAAGTCCCAGTTCTACTTAAAACTTAAAACCTAGTTTCACTGTTCCTTGGGTTCGAGTCAGACTTGGCCTTGAGCCACTTGACTCGGTCCAGTCAACTAACTGCACCGAGCCTCTTTTAAATCGCGCGCCCAATCTCCACCGTTAGACCCTTATCGTGCGGCCCACATTCGTGTGAGCATTCGGACCGTGCGGATGCTTTGTTCTTTTTAAACCGTTGGATCCCAATCCAACCGTCCAAATTTCCAGAAATATTCGGACCTTCCGGTTGTTTTGTTTGAATCTGAGCCGTTCATTTCTAATCTAAGAGCTCTCGTTCTATTCCTTTATTTTCGAACCTCGGAGGCGTGGCGCATTGTCAGCCGTCCGATTAAAATCCAAGGGTCCTTATTCGCCCGAGCTTTTTCTCTGGTTATCTTCAACCTCCGGTCGTGCATACACAGTGTAGGGCATGGGGATGTCATTTCGTGCTCCCTACGGCCGCCCTAGTCAACATTAAGAGTTGTGGGAGAGTTGTTCGGCCGAGCCGCCCTATATTGTCAGCTTCACCTTTTTGCTTTCGACCGTGTCTGGTGCTTTGTACACTTGTCTCCTGAAAAGCACTTTTGCTAAACCCTAGCCTTTCAAAGCCTTATAAGCGTTCTTAATACTTCCGGGTGATTCTTTAGGCCACCCTCAAGCTCCATTTTCAGTTTTGGAGCTTAACTCCTCAAAACCCCCAAACCGCCATTGTTGACCCGAAGAGCTCCATTGGTGTTATTGGTGTTCCAGTAGTTCTCCTTTACATTTCTTTGCACTCATTTAACCTCCTCTCTATCTTGAACATATCCCCTCACTTAATTTTGGATTTAATTCTCAGAATTATCCAATTTAGTTTGTTCAAATTCGCCAATTTGGTTATCTTCTTCCTCAGCTCAGGTGAGTGCTCTATTTTCAAATTGGTTGCTCAATTAGCTTCTAGGAGTTGTAATGAAGCTATTTTGACCACCAGTGGTACTCATTTTTTAATGAGATCATCATTCCATCGTCTTCTTCCTCGGGTTCGGCGAGCTCCACCGTGAAAAAGCTTCTCCAGCCATCTTTGAAGCTTCTCTTCATTAAGGTAGCTTCTTATTAGTCCCTAGAGGCTATGGCACTCGCTTCTCTGGACCGCAGCGGAGCTTTTGCTACTTTCGTGTTTAGCAGTAAGAGCTCCATTTTCGTTTTCCGGCTAGCCGGCGATTAGAGCCCTCACCTCCGGCGAGAATGCCACCATTAGATTCGTAGTGCTATTGCGTTTCCATTTCAGTTTTTAGTTGGCGCCGCCGCGGCCAGGATCGTCGGCGGCAAGCCGTTGAAGTCACTCGGGAGTTTGCCGGCGAGAACTCCCATTTTTGTCATTTGTTTAAGACACATTAATTGCCCTGTGATTGCTTATCATTAATTAATTAATCGTGTCTTAAACTATGTCATTGAGCCGCTGACAGTGGGCCCAACATCCTTAAAACCCCGCTGGCGCAACCCCGTGCGTTTTGGGCATCATTAATGACTAATTAATGGTTAATTAATGAGTAGGAGGTTAATCGCTGTCGGAAATTAACCTTTTGGATCGCTGACATGTGGGCCCGAAGGGTTAAAATCAAAATTCCAGAAGCCATTAGTGTCACGTTAGATCCATTAATTGCCAATCATTAGTAGCATTAAGTTGGTCCTAAGCCGCCACTTTCACCACCGCCAAAGTGGGCCTCTATCTCTTAAATCGATTCAGGCAAGGATTTTAGGACACATTAATTACTAATCATTATCAATTATTGATGTTTAGTAGTTAATCGATGTCTTAATGTAACCCTCGGTCTCACTGACTTGTGGGCCCACTCATTAAAATCCTCCTCGCGCACTTAAGTCCTGTGCATAGCACTTTGTTGATTGTGGACCGTCGATCCCGTGATCAACGGCCCAGATCTAGAGTGCATTCAGACCCTCCGGTTGCCTAAATCATTCTAGGCCGTCCGTCGCTTGATCTGCGGTCGAAATCTTGTATGCATTCGACCATCCGGCGAAGGTGCGCCTGGCCGCCCATCTACGAGATCTGCATGGCGTGATTGGCCCAAGCAACCGCACCGTCCGAATGCATTCCTCCGCGTGAGCCGTTGGATCTTGATCCAACGGTGGGTTCCTTTTAGGTATCGCGCACGTGCGTTGTTCCCGGCGCGCGTGGGTCGTAAGATTTTAGATCAAGGGTTGTCAAGCGTCCACGTCACTTATTTCTGTTAAGTTCGAATCTTTTTCTGTAAGCATTTATTTATCAACTAAAAATTGTATCGAAACCTTAAAAATTCATAAGTAATTCTTATTAACTACTTTTTAGGTAATTCCAACTGTAATAAATTCTGTTGTCACTAAAGTTTAATATAAAAATGCAATTGGGTATAATTCAGTACCAGAAAGTCTTATAACTAAAATAACTTGGTTCCTGTCATTAGAATATTCCAAAAATAGGAATAAAACTTGAAAAATGCATATATTTTTCTGTAGATTTCCAATTAGTGCAAAATCAATTTTGTTAAGTTCCTGTGTTATTGTACTTTAATATGAAATAGGTTTTAAGCATAGTTAAAATTCTGTAAAATGACTTGCATTAGATTTACAGCTTAGAAAAATCATAAGTAAATGTGTATAACTCCAAATTTAGTAGATTCAACTTTGTCGTTATTAGGATGTCATGATCTACTTGCTATAAAAATTTCAGACCTTAGATCATTCTAGAAAATTTCGCCATGAACAGCACTTAAATTAATTTGGTAAATTGATAGGCTGAGAAAGAGTATTTTGATATATCTTTTGCATTCTAAGTCCAAATCGCATGATTCTTGTTCCTAAAATTGTATAAAATCATTCTCTAGCTGCTGTATAAATTTCATTAGATTTGGATGTCTTTTGCTGTTGGAGTTTATTTAGTGTTCTTCGTTCTTATTAGTTTATCGCCTTTTCGCGTTAGGTTCCGAAGACAATGTTGATAATAATTCGAAACACAACCATCGATCCTACACTCCAAAGAAGGCAAGCGATGTAGCATCATTTGATCATATTGTTCCTACTATTTTTAAATTCTAATATGTTGTTTGCAAATTCTATGTATGCATTGCTATGTTGTTTTAAACTATTGTCGATAGTTGGCCCAGTAGATGCATTATCAGTAAGAAATGTTTATTCCTCTACTACTGAGCGTAGGATTACTTGTTGTGATTTTGGGTTCGCTGGATGAACCCTTGTCACTTAGTAGTTTACGTGCCATTATGCTTAGCCATGCTTAGCAATCGGTAGAAATTGGCGATTATCGACTTGTCGATAATCTTGATCACACAAACTTATTATAATCTCTATGTTTCAGCCTTGCGCTATGTCTAAATTGCAAAACTAAAACTGAAAATGAAAACAATTTAGACTTGGGCACAATGGTAAGATGGTGTGATCTTTTGGGTGTGATTGGAATGGTGCCTGGGTCAATTAAGGACCGAACTACTTGTGAGTACCTGTGATCCGAGCATTTCTGTGCGTGCTAACCACACTAGAGGGATATGGGACCTCTCTTAGCTAAGTACTTTAGGGTGTGTTAATTAATGAGTCACGTGGTGGGTTGCATATTTAATTATATGCAACATGGACATGTTTGTGGGGAGAGGAGCACCCGCCGAGGCCGGTGTGTTCTGCTCCACGTATGGGTCCTTGTGATCCATATTTCGTCGACAAATCACTAAGGATTAACCCCCATACGTGCGTCTCTTGATTAGCATATTCCATTGGAAATGGTTCGTAAGACTTAGCCGTGCCGGTATACCAAAGGAAGTGTGCTTAATAGCTTGGCAAAAGGCGTCCAAGTGTGGGTGAGAGCCGCGCTTTTAGACCTAACCTCGTAGCGAAGAATCGTGGTTTAGCAACATAAGCTTTTCTTAGCGCGAGTTAGCGATAGCATTAGATCGCTCCTTAGTAGCTAAAGCGTATTGCATCATTCATACATTCGCATCATCCATGCATTCTTCATTCAAAGACAAGAGCTTGATCAATAGATAAATAGAAGTGCATTGTTAATTGCATTAGATAATACATCAAGAGTTCATTTTACACCAAAGAAAATCCGAATCATCAAGCACATCGCTTACATTCATACATCCCGCATCATGCAACCCTAAAGCGATTAGTAACCCTAGTGCACACTGATTCCACGCTCACAAGCACCACAAAGGCGATACCTTCCAGCTAGATACACAAACACGTTTTTCTCTCGCAAAGCACAAGGCAATCCTATCCAATTGCACGCCATTTACCCCCCTGCATTCACAGCCGGGAGCTTCCTCTATTTTTACTGCCCCCCATTCATTCACCACATCCATTTCCCCCATTCCCTTCCCAGTCCAGAACCCCACAATAGCCAGTAGAGCCGAAGGCGACCGAAGGCTCCAGGAGCTCGGCGTCGCCATAGCCGACGACACCACCCTGCCCACCACAGCCGGCGACACCACCTTGCTCACCGCCGGCATCCCACACGGAGCATCACCAGTCAGCATCACAGAACGAACATACCAACTCAATCCCATTCATCATTCCATCATCAGGTAAAAATAATGAACATATGAACTGGAGGTGAGCATCCTCATACCTTGAAGCTGCATCTTCTACCTCCAGTAGCACCTCCATCTCCAGATCCACTCCACTGACCTGCATTCATGAGTAGTAGCATTCATTAGTAGAATGTTTAGCAGGAGCGAGTGAGCTGAGTAGAGGGGGAGGCATCGGTGCATGGTGCCGGCGGCCGGAAGGCTGAGCCGGCCGGACCCAAACCCTAGGACGGTAAATTCGGCGGCGCCAGTTGAGGAGGAAGCTGGTGAGGTCGCCTCGGGCCAGATCTAGGCCGCAGGAAGGTAGGGGAGAACCCTAGCAGCAGTAGCGCCGGGCTTCTAGCGGCGTCGGTTGAAGAAGAAGACCAGAGAGGTAGCCTGGGGGAGGAAGACCCGAGCCGAGAGAGGCGAGGGCGCAGCGGCGCTGGTCTCTGACCGCGCCGGGAGAAGTCGACTTAGAGCAGAGCCGAGCGGCAGCGGCGAGCACAGCGGTGAGGAACCGGATCCGAGCCGGATCTGGGCCGAGTAAGGGCTGGCGGTGGTAGAAGAAGAAGGGAGGAGGGAGAGACCAAAGCCGAACCTAGGGGAGCGGCGTGCAGGCCAGATCTGCGTCGGGCCGACCGAGAAGGAGAGCAAGGTCGGCCGCCGCGTGGGTGAGCCAAGAGGAGCTGGTGCGGCCGAGCCAGAAGGCGGCGCGGAGCCGCAGGGGAGGCGAGAGAAACGGCGACGCTTAGGGCTGGAGAGAAGAGGGGAATCGGAAGAGAGTGTTGTGTGCGTGTGTGCTTAGTGTGTGCTGTGTGCGTGTGTGTGTAGGCAGTGTGCTGTGTGTTGTGCGCGTGTGTGGTTAGGGTGAGTCAGACAGAGAGAGAGAGAGAGAGAGAGAGAGAGAGAAGGTTAGGTTTAGGATTAGGGCTTTAGATTTAGGATTTGGATTAACCTCAGTTAAGTGTAGACTCTTGTTGCTAGTTGGTTTGACTGCTAGAATTAGTTGAGTAGTTTGTGCTTCGGTAGTTGTGAACTAGCTGGTAGGTTTAGACAATCGGGCGACTGTCGGGGAGTGCTAACTTCGCATAGATCTCGAAAATGCTTTAGTTAATTAAAATGTACTAACTGGTAGTCGTCACTAACTTATGTATTCCTATTATCACTCAAACCAACTACGTATTTACTTATACTATTATTCGTGTTGCCGGCTTGCTACTGTATACTAATCAAGACATGACTCGAGCAAATTGACTGTAACTTCATCTACGCCAACCTTTCCTACGCCCTCAAGGCAAGCGATCCTCTTGAACATTAATATAGTTATTTTAAAAATATACCATATCTTGCACTATTATAAGTATTGCATCAAAATGGTTTTCCAAAACCTAAAGAAAATGGTTGAGATAAAATGATTAAGATGATTAAGAAAGAATGAGACTTACTAGGTGGGTAAAAGGGGCCCCTGGCTGGGGAAACGCGACGATGATGACGATGAGGTAAGAGGTGGGCCCCTTTTTACATATGGTTATAATGTAAGGACCAACAAACTCTTGCTCTCGGTCGATGTCAGAATTCAGCACAACCATTTTCCCGTTTTGGCGGGCAGAAAATGCTACCTTGTTACGTGACTATGCTCTCCACAACGGGTAAGTATTAGGTGTGAGTGATTGTGATGGAGGAACCCAGGACCGGTGGGGGACAGTTCGGAAGTGGGGGATCCAAGGCGCTATAGCGCTAAGGTGGAGTGTTGAGTGCAGGATAGAAGCTGCCTCAACCAACCTCACCAGAACTCGGTGGATGATGAGGTCAGCAGCGTGATTAAATCTGCACCGACGGAAGGTGATGGGTGGAGAAATTAATCACATAACCTGGAAAACGTTCTGTATTCTGATCTCGAACCCGCATCTAAGGCAATGCGGTGGACCCTGCTCACGGAGAGTTCGAATAGCTATGGGTAAAGTGGTACAAAGCTCCGCAGCATGCTAAACTAAATCATGAATTCATGCCGCTCCGTGATTGGAGTCTACGGAACCACAGGGGTCTTTCGTCTCCGAGTGACTAGTAGAGTTTTTCAAGATAAAACTTGCCACATTTTTGTCGAGATCTATTTTCTAAAGTGAGATGATTTAGAATTTGTGATAAAGAGTAGAGATAGTGCATCCTGTGCATCTTTGCTATTAATGCTTGCTGAGTACATTCATTTGTACTCAACCTTGTTAGTATTCTCCTTTGTAGACCCTAGTCCAGCAGGGAAGTATCCCGAGTGAGGCGAAGGCAGTGCAGGTACAGATGAGACCACAGGAGGTGAAGATCCTTACTACGAGGCGCAGGGCGAGATGGACACCATATTTGACTCATGGGACGACTAGGAGGCCAGTTGAGCTTGGCAGGCAAGAAGAGGGGGATTAGTCTCATTTTGGCTTTGTAAATTAGTATGTGTGCTGTAAGACCTTAGCCCTGCGTGGCTAACTGTTGAATAAAGGACAGTTTCTATCTTATTATTCTGATGCGCTAACTCTGGTAAGGCTTACTATTCGTTGGAGCGGTGTTCTACCGGGCAAACGAATAGTAATCTGTATGCTTAAGTGTTATTACCCCTGGGGTAATAACACGAGGCGTCACAGTGGGTACATTGGTACACCCCTGCAGGGTTACAAACTATTCGAATAGCCTCGTCCTAGGTTATGGACACGCTTGGATAAGCTTTTCAAGGATTAGACTTCAACATTTTAATTAAAACTTGATGGGTGGTATGAATCGGGGATTCATGCTATGTTGTGGTAACTTTGGGAAGTCACTTCTAGGTGGATACATGTTATTTATGCTTACTCACGATTATTTAAATGTTTAAAAACATATTTGCTCAATCGCTTTAAAATCTATTACATTATTGCAAATGAAGTTTGCTTTATGCGTCCAAAGAACCATATAACCAAATTCCTTTGACACAGCTTTCATGTAGCTATGTATAGGCTTGTTACTCGTAAGTCTTGCGAGTACATTATTGTACTCACCTATTTTGCTTATTGTGTGCAGAGGAAGAGGGTGAGCCCGAAGGGCCTCACTTTTGTGAGTTGTGCTGTGGCAGTGTGTGGGGCGATTAGCTTGGCGGCCCGGTCGGTTGCCCTGTGGTGTTATGTGGCTAACCGGTCATCTTTTGGTTTAAGCCATCTTATGGCATCTTTTGATTCCGCTGTTACTTTTACTCTTGTCATTTGGCCGGTCGGCTGTTCTGTAATAACTTATATTATGTATGTCTTTTGGTAGACTCGTTATATTCTGTTATATGGAATTGATGCATGCTTTCGTATGATGTATGTGTGCTGCACTTTCTGGGAAGCACATGTTCATCGAGACACGGGTTATTCTGTTTGTGATACTAGAGCCAGTGGGAGGTTAAGTATTACAAGCTTAATAAACCGGTCTCACATGCACCGAGCGCCGGGGCCTTCGTGGCGCGCGACGTGTGCAGTGTACACGCAGTTGCGCCTCCGCCGCGCTGCCGCTGTGGATGGAGCAACGCCGCCTCACGCTGCGCTTCGCCGTGCACCGCTCGTAATGTACTCGAAGAGGGATCGCTGAATCTCGACAACCGCTCGTGATGTTCGCCAGAAGACGTGGTTTCATAAGCAAGCAAACGATAACAGCAAAATATGAACTTTTATTACAAGAAGCTAAGGCTTAATGACCATTTTGAAAGCTAAGCGCATCCAAACCCAAACGTAATATATTACAAAGCAAAAGAGAGCCGAAACCACGTGCAAGCTTGGCGCAAAAGAGACCCTAGTACCAGAGACGCCACCGCCCCACGCTTCTTCCCGAAAGTCAGGTCACCGAATCTTCCCAACACTCCTCTGTTGATGTTTAGCAAGAATGAGTACAACTACCGTACTCAGCAAATTGCATGGAAATTCTATTTAACTACATGCTAGGATTATCAATGGAGGGTTACAGTTTTACTAATACAGGTATATGTGGAATGCAATAGTTAAATTTAAAAGTCAGATAATAATTTAAAACAAAAGAAACAATAATAAGTATAATCACAGGGTTTTCAACATCCAAATTACCAATTAACATCCGTAAAGCCTACTTATGCCTTGTATATTGAATCACCCATGAACACACTTCATTAACCTAAGCATGGCGATTCGAATACCATTGATTATTCACTCGCAGAGTTGCCCAACTTTACCCACAAGATATCTCATGCTCGATCATCATGCAATATACACGCAACACGTTAGCGTGCGACTAAGCTGAGATAACAAAGCCTTTTCACTGCTCAACCTTTCTAGTCTCTACACGGTAGGTCTACATCCATACAGCTCGGGAGACCACCGGCCAATAGTGGAATCCGCACTGAGTCCGACGGCCCATATCTGTTGTAATTCAATGGGTGCCCTAAACGGTCCACCCCTGACCCACCCCCATTCCGCGTCTGTTCTATCACACAAGCAACAGTTGACATCCTGTAGATATTCAATCGGATGAACAGTGTACTAAGCCAGGGAGGAATGACCACGCATGTGGTTGAGCGGTTTTCTGTATCTGTTACTTGGCATAAGGTTCTTGTCCTTACTCTCATCCAAAGGAGGCGATGGCCCAACACCAACTCGTGGCTGTCCACCTCCAGATCTCACTGATGACTCACTTTTAAACGAGTAATTGAATTGTCCAACTTCCTGGACAATCCTCAACTCACCACCAAAACCTATTGGCCTAAAGCCAATCTTCCTTAACAATATTTAGAAATGAATTTTGTATGACAATGTGGAATAATTTATATTATTTTATGTGGACTAGGTTTGTCAATGTGAATATGGCTTACAAGAATGGGTGGTTTGATATGTGGAGTGAAGGGTTTTTAACTATTTAACATGGCATTCCAAAGTACTTTATCCTTATTTAAATAATTGGCTAAAATATGCTAATGAAAGTAATAATATAAAATATATGGAATATAGGTTCAATATGTTCAAGGCATGCAACTTGCCTTCTTGCTCGTAGTCTTCGAACTGTCCTGCTGCTTCTGTGTCCTATCCGGTGATGTCCTGGGCTGGCTCGTCGGTGTCGAGATCTAGCGTAAGACACAAAAAAAATGAAATTAAATACTGGGCTCGACAAGGAATGAGCCTGACACGAATCCAAGTACAACAAAAATATAAAAAGAAGAAAGAAAACAACTTAAAGAGGCAAAAAGGTTTGACAGGAGTTGGGTATGACTGAACGGGTCTAAGAATAGGCTTTATGGGTTCGATACGGTCAGTCTGGGTATAAAATGTCATTTTAGGGTTTCGATGAATAGTGGCTATTTACTGTTCATACTTATGAATTAAATAGTAAACAGTAATTAAACACTAATCCAGGGTTGGGAACAGTAATTATTTTACTGTTTGAACAGTGCATGGGCTGAATTAAAATAATGAACAGTAACTAGATTTTTCGGGTGAACAGTAAATGAAATTACTGTGCAATGAATAGTGTGGGCTAAATTAAAAGAAACAGTGCTGGGCCACAACACTGGGCCGACGCCCACTTGACTGAACCGGCCTGAGGCCCACTCGCGCGCAGCCTTAAGGCCCGCGGCCGTTAGGTCTTAGGGGAGGGGGGGCGCTGTGGAGCGCCCCTCGGTGCTGCTCGCGCGGGGCGGGGGAGGCGGCGACGCGGCATGGGCCGGCGATGCACCGACGGCGCTTCGCGATGGCAGCCAGCGGAGGGAAGGCGGTGCGGGGGAGGGCTCCACCCAGGTAGGTGGTCTCATACCCTCGGGTTTTTGCGTGGGGTGTGTTTTGGGGTTGGTTTCTCGGCTTTGGGGGGTGGCGGCGGCGGGTGAGAGGGCGGCGCCGGTGAAGATCCGGCAGATCTGGGGCCGGAGGGGTGGGGGAAGGGCTCGGGGTGTTTGAATGGGGTTGATCCGGAGAGGGAAGGGTGGGATCGGCTTACGGGTTGGGGTGAACCGAGGCGGCGGCAGCCCTAGCCGGCTGTGGGGATGAAGATGGGTGGAGAGGGGGAAGGGTTTGGTGTGGGTTGAGACGGTCGGGCCGGGGCGACCTTTATAGCTGGGTGGAGGCGTGGAGCAAGTGGAGGTCGCGCACGGACGGTGACGTGGCGGTCGGGATCGTTCGAGAGGGCATGGCGCACATGGGGTGACGGGTTGCGCGCTTCCTCTCGGAGCCGAGCGAGGTGGCATGGCCGGTCGCGAGTTGCGGCGCCGGCGTGGGCTACGGCTTGGGGCGCGCGCGCGCATTGAATGCGAGGGAGGGGAGGTGGTCGGGTTCTCCCACTGGAGCGAGGCCGGGATGATGAGGACATCAACCCTAAGGATGCATCCATTGCTTCGACTGCACCCACTGCTTCGACTCGCTACGCTACATCCACATCTTCGATCGGACTTTCGGCGACTGCATTGCCATATTTTCTAGTTGGACCGAGCTGCCTCTACACATATATGCCAGGCTACATCTACTGCTCCTACTCATACGTGTCGGGCTACGTTTACATGCTATGGTGCTGCGTCACCAATTGTTGGCCCATAGGTTATGTAACGAATGGGCTGTTTTGGTCACATTGGCCCATATGGCCCATATAGCTGCCCCCTAGGGTTTCGTGGTACTGTTCATATAGCACTATTCATGTGTAAACAGTACCACCGCCCCCTCCCTCTTCCTCCTATAGATAGTGGCCGCCGCCTTTGTTCTGGCGTTTTGTTGATTAAAGTTTAGCTTTGCTACTTTCTACTTTGTTCTCTTGGTCGGCGAGATCAACAGCGATATTGTTCTTCGGAACCCCACCTATCAATACATTCAATTCCTATTCGCAATTTTAGATTGCTTATTTACCTTGTTCTTGCATGCTTCTTCTGTATGCGTGAATCGATCTTCGTGATCGTGTCAACCGTAATCGCACGGTTGATAACGACTTGTCGAGCGCTTCGGCGATGCGTGGTTTCGAGCCTTGCGTGTTCGTAGCCAGGATCGTGAGAGTTGAGCGACACCTACCGAATTTATCGCTCTCATCGAAAGATCGGGCCAACAATCGGACCTTCGGGTTCATCACGGGAGGTGGCACGGTGGGGTGACGACGCACCGTGCGGCTCAGATGGGCGGCGCCGAGGTCGCTGGCGCGCGCGTTCGGACGACGCGCGTGTAGGGGTTGAACAGGGAGGAAGCGGGCTTGGGCGAAGGCATTCCCGGGGAGGGGAGGGAGACGACTTGGGTGGAAGGGAAAGCGGGGATTGAAGGATTTTGCTGAATTTTGCTGGGATTTGGAAATCCAAACTCAAACTCAAACTGAACTCGAATTTTTGAAATTTGCAAATGTTTCACCGCCTCCTCCATAGTCCGATTTGTGTGTGTGGAAAATGAGTAGCATTCCCGGCCTCCCGGGTGATAGCACTGCATGTATGACGTTAACGCTTCCTTGGATACCGCTTGAAATGCGAAATTTTAACCGGGTTTCTTGCAAATTTATGTGAAATTCCCATGTTCCAAACGGGTCTAAACTTATGGAAAGGAAAATTTTCATCTACATGGTCCCATTTGGAACGTAGGAATTTCATACGAAACAATTTAATTCCTGCAAGAATGCGGAAATTTCGCGTTCCAGAGTAGTGTCTACTAAAGAAACTTGTTTTAAAACGTTTTCTAGATAATTTTTCAAAAAAAATCATGAAAATAGTAATTTAAACAAATTCAATTCCCTATAGTAGAAGTCTAAATTCGTAAATAAAACTGAGAAACATGCCTTCACAAACGTGAAAAACAAGCTTTGATTTCGAATTCACAATCACCATTGCATAACATATAGTCCCAATATAGGCCCGTTTGGACGGCTTCTCAACCGGCTTTTGCTTTGTAGAAGCCAAAAGTCATCTCAAGTAGTAAGCTTTCTCATGGGGAGAAGCCGAAAGCCAGCATGGGGTAGCTTTCCACGACTTTTGCGGGTTGGAGTTCTGTGTTTGTACTAGAGTTTGACGAAAATTACGCCATTTGTACCAGGTATAAATACCCAATCCTACCTCTCTGTCACCACATTCTCCCCATCGGCGTGCCACACAAACGAACGGAGCAGCAACGCTAGGGTTAACGCCCCTGCCGTGTCCGCCTGTGTCGCCGCTACGCCGCTTCGCTGCCGACGGCGACCTCCGGCGCCATCCGCCTCCGCCGCCTCTCCCCGCTTCGCCCGCCTCTCTCGCCACCTCCACCCGGTCTCCATCGCCCGCCGACGCCGCCACCTCCGTCCTCCGTGTTGGACCGCCTTTGCCATCTTCGCCAACGCCACCACCTCCATCCTCTCGCGTTGAATCGTTTTCTTCGCCACCTCGCCCTTCGCCTCGACCGCCTCCCCGCTCCGACCATCGGCGCCACCCTCTCGCCCCGCTTCCTAGACCGTGCCGCCGACCTCCATCGGCAGCAGCCGCGCAGACTCCTTCTCGCCTAACACGCCGCCTTCGCTCGCATCGCCGATGCCGCCTGTCGCGACCCTTCTCCCTTAGCTCCAATCGCCGCTTCACTGTAGATCTAGTTTTTTCTTTTTTTATGTTTTTCTTGATGTAGATGAATTACTTGCGTAATCATGGAATTGATTACTTGTATAGTGTGATATGATGATTTTTGTTAATTATCGTTAATATTACTTGTATGCAAATTTGATTGTTGTTGAAATGAAATTTAATTTGCAATTTATATGCTAATTCTGAAATTTGCAATGAAATTTTGGTAGATTTCATATGAATAGTATGTGGAAGTTCAAAGCATGGATCCTATGTAACGTTATGTATTTCATACTTTGAAATTAAAATGTAGTACATTTAATGCTTAAATTTATATTTCTATGCGAATATGCTAACAAATAAATAAAATCAACTCCTAATGTCCTTTCAAATGGCATCAAATAAGTTATCATTTATCTCAATGCATTTAAGACATTTCCTAACTCGTAAGAGCAGTAGCATACCTAAAAGACAGACTGTTAAACAACAAAGTTCTTCAGCTCAACTGTTTAACCCTTCAGCCATACGTGCATACAACCCAGTCGAAAGTTGCCAAATAGACTGATATAATGACAACTGCTACTACAACTTTACATTGTACTAAGGGCGTGAGGTTTGTCGAAAGGTAAACGATAGTATACATACGCACGAAGCAAATTAAAAAATTGGACGCGTTACTTGTATTCATTTCCCTTTTTTCCCCACGAGCTACTACTGGCCATTTGTTTCGCTGAGCTACTACTAGCCATTCATTTCGTTGTTGCTTTATTGCCTTTGCCTTCTTGCGCCTCCTTTATGTCTGCATCTCGCTCGCTCCTCCATGAATTTCTTCTTCCTCCCTCCGATTCTTGGCTCCGTTTGGCACGCACTGTAGCGCGAGATGGCCACGTCATTCGACCGCTGGGAGAAGGACCCCTTCTTCCCCACCGCCGAGGAGGTCCAGGAGTCAGCCAACCGACGTGTTCTCCTCTTGGCCTCTTCTTTCTCCCTTCGATTTTGTTCCGTTTCTTTTTGGTGATTTTTTTGGGTTTTGCTTGCAGGTGCGCAGGATGGAGTCGATGTACAGGAGTGTTTGAGTGCAAACCTGTAACATTCAACTTTTTAGTCCATGAATAGTAACAGAAGCTTTTAGTTAAGTTCAAAGCTCCTAGTTCAAAATTTCTAGCTCAACTTCAAACCTCAATTTTGTTTCTCAGTTTTGAATCTCTTCTCCCCTCTTGCTCCACCCATGCCCGAGCCCTCCCCCTACCCCCCCTTTCTTCTCCCCTAGTCGTGCTAGCCAAGGGTGTCCCCGAGCCGTCCTCGCCGTGTCCACGCTCCGCCCGCCCGCGCACCCGCATCAAGATCGCCACCCATCTTGTCGCCTACCAACGCCGCCTCCACCGCCCGCCCTCGCCGGTCCCATCACCGCGCGCGCGCCAGCCGCGACTCCTCGCGCCCGCCCGAGCCGTGTGTCCGCATGCCGAGCGCCGCCGCGGTGCCCGCATCACCTAAAGCTCGCGCCGCCCACCGCCGCCTCACCGTGATCGCCCTCGCTGTTGTCGCCACTGCTCGCCCCGCCGCCAGAGCTCCCATACCGCTCCTCGGGACCACGCGAGTTCCCCGCACCACCCGAGCTCTAATGGCTCCTCGCCGGCTATAAGAAGAGCCCCTACCTCCTCCTCTTGACCCCTTCTCCGCTCTCCTCCAAGAAGTCTCCCAAAAGAACCCACCGCCGCCTGCTGGCCGCACCGCCTCATTGCCGAAATCGGCGCTCGTGAGCTTCACCTACCCACCGCGTCACGATGTGCCTCCAGTGGTCCTCAAGCCCTCCCCCACCTCCCCTTGCCCTCCCCACTTGTCCCCTTCTTCCTCGAGCAAGAGAACCGAGCGGAGGAGCCGAAGAAAAGAAAAAAAGTCACCTCCAATTTTTGCCGCCACCCTTAGTCTCACCACCGCCACCCTTAGTCTCACCACCGCCGCGAACCTCCTCTGCGCCGCGGCATGCCCCGGGCTCCTTCTTCTCCCCGTGCGCGCCCCTCTCATCTCCCCTCTCCCTTTTTCAATCAGGCTGAGAGCTCCCCCCCTCTGCGGTTTTGGGGGCAGCCAAAGCCCCATGGCCTTGGGCCGTGCGTATGGGCTTCGGCCAGGCATTGGGCTGGGCCCAAAATGCAGCATCGTGGGCCACCGACAGCCCTTTCCCTTTTCCCTTTTTTTGTTTTTGTTTTTCTTATTTAATTTCATTTCCAAAGTAAAACTTCAAATATTTATTTCTCCCTCTTTTTAGCCCCAAAAAAAAAATATGAAACTTGTTTCTAAATTTTGTAATTTCAAGATCTTGCTAATGGCACTGATCTTGTTTGATTTAGAGTTCATTTATTATTTCTTGTATATTTATTTGTTCTCTTTGCCTGTTTATTCTTTTTCGGTACTTTCGTCCGCGTAGAATTCGAAGAAGTCAGAGGTCTCCAAAAATGCATGTTTTAATTCTTTTAGCAAATGTATGTTAAAACTTAAGGTAGTTAAATACCCACTTGATGACTAATTAATTATTATACCATCCTTTGATAATTGAATCCATTATTCCATGTCACCCTGGTAACTATGTGGTAATTACTAGTATATGTTGTATTTAAACGATATACTAGTCTTGCTTAAGTACCGGGACATTAAATGCCCCAATCATCATCTTTTAATCATGAAAATGGAATTAGGCAGTCATTGTGGGTAAATGACTGGGATGTTGAGACAATGTATTTTGTTCCCCCAAAGCCATAAAACTTGCTATTACCACATCTGGATGGATGGTAAGGTGGTGGGTGTTGACGTAGCACGAGAATGTGTGGAATGTGGTATGAACCGCCTGGATGGATTAAGGACTTAATCTTGGCATAACCTCCCATTGTAAAACAAGTACAACCATAAGCCTATAAAGTACAACTTGGCTTAGTAAATTTATTGATCTCTGGAAGTCATCTCGCTGGAGGGGTATGAGGCAGTGCAAGCCTTGGCTTGAATGGTACACCGATGCAAGGTAAAGTTGCCAGCTACGCTAGACGTTGTGGGGTAATCCAGCTACGCTAGCGTTGTGGTGAACATCCCGCACAACTTATGGGACCCACCGCAAATGGGAGCAACCCATATGGGTGAGATGACAGGAGGGGCGAGATAATTTGAAAAGTTACTGTGATGATCTCTCAACTACATGATCAAGAAATCATGTGGGGCAACTAGTTGATTATCTCTTGTGGATAAAGTGTACAATCTCTACGGATTTATAAACTGTTTAAATAGTCGTGCCTATGGTCATAGGCGAACATGGGAACTTAACTTAAGTTAGTTCTATTTCAAAAACCTTAGTGGGTGGAATGAAAATATGGCAGGCTCACCTAGCCCGGAGATTGGATTTTTCCTGAGTCATTATACCTAGTGGTATTAATAAATGGAGATAGCTCCAATCAAATTAAGCATAAGGTGGAGGTAACCTTCGCTGTATTTAATATTGCACTTACTCTCTTTAATAAAAATGCAATTTGGTTAAAATACTAAGTGATGGGAATTTCTAATTATGATAATTGAAAAATATTGTTTTAGCAAATAAAAGAACCCAAGCCACCCTTGTTAAGCCTTGCATGTATAATATTGCATCTTGTGTGTTGGCTCGCGAGCACGAAAGTTGTGCTTATTCTCTCTCTTTCCCAAACCCTTTAGACCCTACGGATCATGGAGACTACGCGTATTATGAGGATCCCAAGTCGATGGTCAAGGATGATGAAGAGTAGTCAGGTCTTGCCCCGCCTAACTCGCTTGGCTCGGATTTGCGTAAAACCTATATTATCCAAGTTATTGGTTAATATCGGTCGTACACAGGCTACCCCAGTCGCTTGCCTGTGGAGAGATGTGCCCCACCCTTTTGCTTCCGATGTTGTTTCTGCTACTTTTGTAATGTAATCAATTTGGCTTATTCGGCCCTTTTTTTGAAACTCGATCTGATGCGGTCTATGTCATTCTTATGTTTGTAATATATCCGAATGGTTTAGTTCACGTCATGTATGAAATGATTCAGCAATGTGCCTGTGAGTACTATCTACTGATCCAAGAAATAGCACAGTATTTTCACAGAGGATTTGGATTTGCGAAATTTGGGTCTGGCAAAACCACCTCGCGGTGCCGGCGACCCCGCTCCCCTCGGCCACTCCCGAACTCTGCCTTGGCCACCCCTGTCCCTCCACCTCACGGCGCTAGGAACCCCGCCCCCCTCAGGGCCCCTCGGTCACCCCCGAGCTCCACCTCACGGCGCCGTTGACCCCGCCCCCTTGAGCCCCCACGGCCATCCCCGAGCCTGAGCTCCACCTCGCGGCGTCGACGAGCCCCTCACGCCGCCCCCTCTCCGGTGCCCCTCGCAAGGCCCACGGCACCGTCGCGGTTGCCATGTTGTCTGGAGCTTAAAGCCGAGCGCGTCAACGCCGTCGTTGAGGGCGATGCCGGCGAGTTGCAGGTGTTGCATGTGTCTTAAAAAATGTTACATGTTGCAGTTATAAATTTTTTTTTATTGCAACTGGTGATTTGAGATGTTGGGGACTGTTTCTTTTAGTATTATAGTAATAAATGATTGAGAATGAGATTTTTTTCAGAATTTTTTTGAATACTGTAGGATGAATTTTGTTCCAGGTGTGCATGTGCCCTAAAAATGTTGAAGTTCATGTTGGGATTTTTTTTACCCTTTTTGTTGCACGCTTTGTTATGAGATGTTGCAACAAATGTGCTGGAATGTTGTATGCAGCAGCGTATGACGCTAGCGCTCGGGCCATATGTCCGAGCGATAGTCACGTCCTTGTTGAAAACAAACACAGCAACTTCGTAAAAAAAAGAAGTGAACGAACGATGTGATCCTCAGCAGGTTTCTACCAGCCGTAGAGCCTGCAGATCGGTCGGACCACAGGATTATCACATTCACGAAACGATGCATCATCGAATCAAAGAATATAATTCCTAACGAAGCTAGATTCACACAAGAGCAATCTTCCGCGGGGCAGAGAGACGCTGCGCCGGGTCTCCGGCAAGGGATGTTGGTTCTTTGGTGTAAGGCGGCCAGTTCCGGCGATGCTTCCTTCAGTCAGAGGCTCCGTCTCCCGGACCGAGGCCCTGACAATGCCAAAAACGCCTCTGTTAGCAAACTCACATGTGCATTGGCAAGTAGAAGAAACCTGAAAGATAAGCAGTGCAACTACCACTACCAGGTAAGAAAACAGCTGAAGAGTCGTACTCGTACCCAAGGTCGATGCTTTGGGACTGTCTTGTTGCTTGTGGCGGGAACTTCTTGGCCTTTCGGTTCAAATGGAAGGTGGGCTCGCTGTTCACAGACTCGTTTTCCTTTTCGGATGAATTCTTCGTGCTCACTCTAGCACCTGTGTATTTGATTGCCGTTTGCTCCTCTTTTCGAGCCTTTGTCGCACTGTCAGACCTGTTCTTTGTCATGCTTTCTCGAACAGATGGTCTTGTGCTTCTGTTTTCTTCCGAGTCTCGGAATTTCCGTAAACTTTGAGCTGTCAGAACGGATGAAGGCGTGTTCCTAGAGCTGCTGTTCAGTACTTTTGCAGGCACTTCAATCCTTGATATAGGCGTACAGTAGATGCTTTCGGTTTTCTCCACACTTTTGGCGATGCCAACTTTCTCGGCAGACAATGAACTTCTTACTGGAGGAGATGGAGTCTTAAACTTCCGCGCACTCGGGTATAATTCCCTGTTGATGACAGGTGACTTGCCATCCAACTCTCTCACTGATAATGGAGAGCGAAACCTCTGTTTTCCAGATGATGAGCTTCTGATCTGCCAATGGAACCAGACATATCTTTAGGACATTTCTATGAGAAAGAAGCCATATGGTTAAGATAAGTGAGTAATGTGTTATGCGTTGTAACTTGCAAGAAGCTAATTTCAATAGATGAACATAATACTGTTGTAAAAAAAAACAAGTTGAATGAGCTTTCAGGGAGGTCCAAAGCAAAATACCTCACTTGTACAAGTGTCAACACTAGAATCTTGACCAGCTTCAGGCTTCAAGGACAAGCTGGTGGTTAGAGGTGATCTCGTTCTTGCATTTCTCATCTCAGAGACCACACGGTTAGCAACATCTTTTAGCTGTGCTGTTTCACGTTCCTTATCGTCTAATGCCAATTTTAGTTTAGCAATCTACAAAGACACATAACATGAGTAATGAAAACAAAGTTCCAATGCCTGCTACGTTTCAACAACACAATGTCATAATCATACCTCTTCCTTCAGGTCTTTGACCTGCCCAGCTTCCTTATTAACACGAGCTGCACCAAGTTCTATTGTGGCTACACGCTCGGCAAACTTGAGAGTGCTCATTGTTTCACCAAAAGCATCTGCTTCAGGATTCACATGCGCAAACATCAATGTCTTTGCCTGACCACCTATATTACAAGAAGAGTAAACAAGTAATTAGCTATGTGGGCATTCTTGACTGTTGGAACAACTCCAGGAGACTCCGCTTGGCGAAACCGATCAAAGATGAACACACGCACTGAAAAACAAGAAAACGATTTCCTGCTGCACTGCAGCTTTTCTTTCCTCTCTTCTATTACTTAGCTATAGCTTTCTCGCGTTACAACTTAACTCACAAGACCCTGCCTTATAAAGGCTGAGTTCACAAACTCTGACTTGGACTCGGATCCTACTCAGATACCACACCTAAACATGAAACGGATACAAAGATTATCTAACAATCACTCCCTAATCTTTGTATACTTACTTATATTTTGTGTGCTGCCAATTGGACACAACTTCAACATGGCTCCCACACACTTGGCTGAAGACGGTGGCACAACTCAAACACGTCTTGGGCTCCAAGTTGGACTCGACTTCAACTTGGCTCACACTTACTTGTCCGAAGACGGTGGCACAACTTGAACACGTCTTGGATTCTTACTCATTGAGGCAGTCGGTCTCAACTACGACTTGCGCCCCAACTCGTATTCAACTTCAAGTTGGTCACGACTTCAACTTGAGTAACACACGGACTTGACTCAGGACGATAACACATCTTCTCAACATCCCTCGCCTTCACCTTTCGATGATCAGCGGCAAGATGCATCATCGTCTTCAACGTCTTTCACACAGCTATGGCCGTCTCTTTTTCGACCAAGAGGAAGAGCGTTTCTCCGAGATGTCTCCATAGATAGCCGCCAATGCCATCTCGATCCTTGCGCACATAGACGCGTTTCGCCAACGGTGACACAACTTCCGAGAACGCGACATAATCTTAGGCACAAATCAAAACTCGGCTCTCTCGCCACGGCCGCATGCACCGCATGCTGCATCGGTTCGCCGCCAGCGCCCGCGGCGCTCTCGATGCGCTGCCGGATCCGCCGTGCGCGCACTCCGCCGTATATGCCACCCCGAGTCGAGATCACCCTCCCGGCAAAGCAGCTAGGTTTCAACCTAGAGCTCGATACCAATTGTTGGAACAACTCAGGAGACTCCGCTTGGCGAAACCGATCAAAGATGAACACACGACCGAAAAACAAGAAAACGATTTCCTGCTGCACTGCAGCTTTTCTTTCCTCTCTTCTATTACTTAGCTATAACTTTCTCGCTACAACTTAACTCACAAGACCCTGCTTTATAAAGGCTGAGTTCACAAACTCTGACTCGGACTCGGATACCACACCAACACATGGACTCCTACCGGATACCACACCTAAACATGAAACGGATACAAAGATTATCTAACATTGACTAAACAAGTTTAATCTTGGTAAGAGGTTCTGTGTACCTAGGGAATCTTGTAGTACTTGTGTTAGCTTGCTATTCCGGTATGGAACGTGGGAACTCTTTTGGGCAAGTGCGGCTATAACATCACCAAGTGCGGATAGTGATTTGTTTATATGTTTGGCTTCAGTTAATCTTTCTCCAGTGGCCTCAGACTTGTCCACCCTCTCACTTCCTGCAAGATCCACCAGATGAAGGCATCCTCTTAGAGTTGAACCAGAAATTATCTCTTTCCCTTGCACATGAACTGTCAACACACTACAGAAGAGAAAAAAAAATACCGCATGCAGTGAATTTGATTATTCATATATCACTAAACGATTCAAGAGAGATTATAGCTAGAAAAGGACAACATGCAAAGATATTATACTAAGGATGAGATGAAGTGAATTTGTATAAAATACCTGTGTGAGCGGCTACTTGTTCGTTAAGAGCAGTTGCTCCAACTGCCCGATTCCTGTGGCCAACTTTCATCAGATCCAAAACATCCTGTGCACACTTCACTGGCACTAGATTTGCATCTGGAATGTTGAGTCCATTTACATGAGAACTGTTACGTATCTCTAATGTGTTTATGGTTAAGAAAAGACCCAAAAGAGAAAATATATTTAAGCAAAGTGTTAACAATGAAATAAGGAAAGTGAACATAAAACAATATATTTCATATATGCCATAATGCCATATAATGGGGATTTTAACAATGCATGGGGAAACATATTTCTTCAAATTATTGTTTTCAAATGCCAACTTGAAATAATTCTTTTAGCAATCATGAAAGGATATTTTTGTTTGCACCATCGTCCATCAATAGATCCTCACTTGTTCATTGTATATTTCAATCATCTGAACTTTCACATCATATGTGGTCGTATCTGCTCTATTTTGAGAAATATCAAACAGATCGCTTAGCGATCGGTAGTTCACGCCCCAAGTTTCCTCTGCTGTTATATCTGGACCGATCTGAGTAATGTATGCAAAAAATACACTGTCATAAAGAAACCAACAAAATACCATGACGTGTGATGAAAATAAGTAACTTACAAAAGGACATTGTTGTTAACCAGTGTTGAACACTTTGTTTTTTGTTATAGTATTGGGTTTCTTGATTTGAAAACGTTCCACAAAACTAATGTTTAAACTTTTAAGTACAATGGCTTGTGAAGAATTACCATAGTATATGTTTTTCCAGATCCTGTTTGACCATATGCGAATATACAAACATTATAGCCATCCATCACGGATCTGATCAATGGTTGCGTATCAGCAAAAACTTCAGCTGTCACCAAGAAAACAAAAGTGAAGGTGAGTAACATAAGACAGGTACAATTAAGAGTTGCCAACAAAACTACATCTCCTACAAAAATATCTAACATTCTCCAAAGTAATGCATCATTCTTTTTCTGACCAACAGATTCATATAATCATATAATCATATATTGCTCTTTGCATCATGAACTAAATAAATCATTCATTCGTCGCAAAAAAAATCATTTTGAATAATTACTATATAACTAAGAAAAATCACATAACCTTCTCATGAATGATTAGGTCTTATTTACAAAGTTCTAGAGGGAATGCTATCGATTTGCAGTAAATGAGAAATGAAATTTGAGAAAGGTTGATGATGTACATTGTGAAGCATTAGGTCCAAATATTCTGTTGAATGAGAAAATCTTCCGTCCATCCTTTCCTTGCTTTTCAGGGTTCATAATCATGATCTCCCCTTTTTCCCCAATATGATCAACAGTAGATCTTTGACCAGATTGTGTCTTCAGGAAAGGTTTCACTCTACAGTATACTGAATGCTACCTAAGAAACATTTGAAAGTAATCAGTAACTAAATAACTTACTACTAGTCAAATGAAGCTAATATATTTGTAGTTTACCTTTAAGATCTTGTACTTGATTGTACAACTTACGATTTTCGTCAAGTAATTTGCGGTAAGCATTATGGTTCTGAGCCTCAAAATAGCTTTCTATAATATTAAGATACTGATTAGAGATCAAAGAACACAGTGTTAGGCAAAATTTCAAATGCATTACTCACCTAGCCTCCTCAAGTCTTCCTCCCATTTAGCTCGAGTAGATTCAACTTGAAACTTCATTTCATTGAAGGACAGTTTTAACTTCTGAATATGTCAAATTTCAATAGAATAATCATAATCAGCTAAGTGCAACAGAATTTATGATGCCAAAGATCATTTTAATTCTTAATATCCTAGTCTTGAACAGGATAGTTGTCATTAGAGGGGTGCAAAAGTGCTAGCTAGTTCTCACTATTTTCACTACTACTTATTGTTAGAAGAGGGGTCCTGACAAGAAAAACATGCAATTGCTGCAAAATACTCACAAGTAGATGTGGTATTGTTGATGTTATAAGGGAAGAAAAAGAGTGTTGGTTTTATTCTAAACTCATTGCCAACTAGCAATCTCAGCAGCACAATTTATTGCACAACACTCCCTACCTCCAGCTCTTCTTGTTGGTGTTCAAGTCCTCCCCATCAATCATGTTTGCGGCTACCACAGGGTAACCGCAATGAAGAGAATAAGCATTCACTATTCTCCTTCAGAGATTTTGAGATAGCTTCGATCAATTCCAGTTTAGAGAGAGTTCCATTTTCATCTTTCATCATCTTCCTTAGAAGTGATCTGACCTGTTAGATATGACATGTTTAAAAGTAAGTATACAATAATCATTTGCAGAGTTTCGGGTTTTTACAATTGTTTATAGAAGGACTATTATTGAAATTTGGCAAATGCTACAAGTTGGGTAGTGTACATAAATTTAGATCATCATAACAAAAGGACATCGAGGACTATAAATATGATACCGTACCTGGTTTCGATGGGAAGCGAGAAGAATGCACCATTCTTTACAGGCTTGCTCGAGTATTGTTTCAAGTACCTGAAAAATTCACCACCGTAAGGAATTCATCCCAGAGGTTATTTTGGTCAAGGTTCAGCATTGTTCGGTGAGGGCATCAATCAAACGAGTATTGAAAGGATCGACAAATATATAAGAATAAGCAGGTCTTACCTACCATATCATCTAAAGGCATGTCCTCAGCTTCACCCCATTCCAGAAGGAATGCCCGCACAACTCGAAGAACAAAGCTCTGGAAAAGAGAACGCTGAGATTCTCCAAGTCTAGATTCCTCAAGGGAAACCTCGGAGAGAAGATGCACAAATTCCAGCATTTGTTGGTTCAGGTCAGCTGAGCCTCCACCCCTGGATGAATGTGAAGGTAACCTCTTGCTTGAGGACGCGATCTTCACAATGCCGCCATACCGCCATATACCGATCCCACCTGAGAGCTTCCACCCGTGGTATCCTTTGAGACAAAGTATGCAGTCGACAACTTTCATTGATGAACCTCCCTGTCAATGTTGACATGTTGTGGGTAGAATTTAGATGCCACAAGTTTAAAAATATTGAGCTAAATTATAAAGTAGCAGTGAACATATAATTTGCGTTATCAAATTTTAAGACGGGATTGCTTGAGTGAAGATATTTGCCCCATCGATGCACCCTATCACTAAGACTCTAAATGTATTCTGTTTGTTTGGTCCTAGCGAACTTAAATGGGTACAACAAAAAGAAGATCCGTAACAAATTCCGATGAGAAACTCTGGCCTACTTTCTTGCAAATGGACAACAAATTCAGTGAATCTCTAAGTGTTAGTGAGAGGCAATCATAGAGATTATTGTATCGCTTCTATATTTATAAACTTTTAAACAATATGTTCTTTCGCCGATCCATCCAGGGAATCTCGTGTTCTTGTGCCGATCCGTTCCAAAATTCTTTGTTTTGGGAGGACCGTTGGCTTGATGGCCGATCCATCCAGGGCCTGGCCCCATCCATAGCAAAGATGGTTAAGCTATCAACGCGGAAGCAAAGAACGGTAGCTCAGACCCACCTTGGGCATTCGTGGATCTCTGGCATTTCAGACCGCCTAGAGGATGGTAGCATTCCGGAATTTATGTGGGTATGGGACACGCTACAGTCTACTCAGCTATCGTCGGACAAGGTCGACTCGGTGCTTTGGCGGTGGGAACCCTCAGGCTGCTACTCCTCAAAGTCGGCTTACAAAGCGTTCTTCCTTGGCTCACTTGCTTTTCCTTGCGCCGATGCCATCTGGAGCTCTCAGGCTCCCCTCAAATGCAAATTTTTTATTTGGCTAGCGATCCACTGTCGCTGCTGGACAGCCGACCGTCTTCAGCGCCGAGGTTTGGAAAACCAAGGGGTATGTGTGTTTTGCGGGCATGAACAGGAAACCATCGATCACATTCTTGTGGGATGTGCGGTGTCATGGGTCGGGGGCACTGATCACGTGCATGAACAATATCATAGGTATTGTAGCACTAGGATTAGGAAGGGATTACCTTCCCCAATAAGAATATCTATTTCTCTAAATAGTTGATTAGCTTCCTTGTATATGGATTAGTTAATCGGAAAGGCTATCTATTAGTTAGGAAAGTTATTTATTAGTTAAGAAGGTCATCTATTAGTTAGGAAGGTTATCATTTATATTGATTTTATCCATAATTATTAGAAGAGCACTCTATATAAGGAGGCTTATTGTAATTGTGGGATGAAGCAATGATAATACAATAGTCTAAGTCCCAATCTCCTTCGTTTCCCCAATCAATAGTCTTCCCTCTCCCCTAGCAGCCGATGTCACCCGGCTATCCTCCCGGTGATGTTTACCCCTATGATCTAAGGATCATAACATACAGTAGCTGGACAAATATGGGCGCGGTTCCTAAGTCAGGTTGGGTTTTGAGCAGCAGTTCCTGTTGGCTAGACCACCCTTCACGATCATTGGATTGCAGCAAGAAACTCGGAACCCAAGCATCACAGGAAGGATTTTGACTCATACATAATTCTCGTCTCTTGGATAATCTGGAAAGAGCGCAACCAAATGATCTTCTCCCATCGACCAGGTTCTTGCTCGTATTCACGATGAGCATCACCATTGGCGCATGGCAGTGGCGTCTGGACGGGAAACTCCAGAGGAGCAGTAGTATTATTCGTTTTCGGTCGCTCACTAATCACCGTAAGGTTTTAGTTGGGGTGTGACGGCTGAGTCTTCCTATAATTTCTATCGTTTTGTTTCCCTCTGCTTTTTGGTCGTGCTTCTGGTGGTCTTAGGTTCCATTCATTTTTCTCTGTTTCACTTTGTATTGGCTCTATTTCGGTTTCTCCTGCTTTCTTTCCTCTTAATGAAAAGATGTGCAGAGCTTTTGCATTTCCTCAAAAAAAAATGTTCTGCCGTCCCTTGAATGAAATATCATTTATGATAAGTATGTGACTTGTTCATGAAACTCTCTATTTATATTTATGATGTCATTCTAAACATCCTTGATATTATGTGATTATGTGGGACACTTATGATTTATGGATCAACACATGTATTGATTGATGATTACGTTTCATGGATTATGGATATGAGATATTAAATCAATAATGTGGACATATGTTGGAGAACATAGTGTTGGTTAACCCGCCTTGAGACACTGTAAGAATTATTATATTATTAAGTATCATCAGTTGGTCTTATACATAGTGTATGTGTGATTCTTAGACCTGAGGTCATCATGGTTTCTTACAGTGTAATAGTTTACTTAGGGGTTGTCAAATGCTACTCCGTAAATGGGTGGTTATAATGATAACTTTCGGGTTTACTATGAAATATGCGGAGGAATGTGAGCGATCAAGATGGAATTTGCCCCTCCTTTTTAACAGGAAAGATATCTCTAGGCCCCTCTGTTATGAATATTGTGTGCATCTATTCAAGAGGCCCAATGGGCAATATATATAGGGAGTACAAAGGGGGTTGCCATATACAGATAAGGAAACTACAAGAGGAGTCCTATTCTAACACCCCCCCTCAAACTCATGGTGGATCACACACACTGAGTTTGGAAAGAAAATACAAATGTTGTGCCCTAGTTTGTGGCTTCGTGAAGAAGTCAGCAACCTGTAACTCTGATGGCACAAACTGTAAAGCAAGTACTCCCTCCTGCACCTGTGAGCGAGTGTATGAAGCATCCACACCAATGTGCTTGGTGAGCTCATACTTCACTGGATCTCGGACAATACTGATAGCACCTGTACTGTCAGACAAAAGAGTAGTAGGTCCCATCACAGGCACTCCAAAATCTGCAAGTAGCCACCTCAACCAAGTAACCTCTGCTGTCACTGCTGCCATAGCTCTCAACTCAGCCTCTGCACTCGAACGGGAAACTGTAGTCTGCTTCTTAGTCTTCCAGGCAATCAGAGAGGAACCAAGAAAAACACAGTAAGTAGAAACAGAACGACGATCAGAAGGATCACTAGCCCGGGTCGCATCGGAGTACGCCTTAAGTTGTAGTGAGGTGGAGCTAGGGAAAAACAACCGACGAGAGATGGTCCCGCGCAAGTAGCGAAGAACACGAAGAAGGTGACTGTAGTGAAGATGGGTAGGACGAGCCATGAACTGACTCACGACATGAACAGCATAAGCAATATCAGGACGAGTGCTCACAAGGTACACCAAACTCCCAACAAGATGACGATATCGAGTAGGATCCTCAAGAGGATCGCCATCAGTGACACGAAGCTGGAGGGATAGCTCCATGGGAGTCTCAGCCAGAGTGTCGACTGCACTGCACGGTCAAGAAGATCCTGGACATATTTCTGCTGGAGAGGTAGTAGCCCTCGGGCATGGAAGAGACCTCAATCCCAAGGAAGTATGTAAGAGAACCAAGATCACCATCAAAAATGCTCATCGAGGTGCTTCTTCACACATGTGATGAAGGAGGAATCATCACGATGATGAGCATGTCATCAACATACTGAAGAAGCGATGTCCTACCTCGAGATGAGATATGGACAAAAAGCGAGGATCGTGGAACCGATAAAGGAAACCGATGAGAGTAATCACTGAGGTAAAACGCGCAAACCAGGCACGAGGAGCCTGTTTGATGCCATAAAGAGCACGACGAAGACGACAGACATGCCCATCAGGAACAGAATACCCAGGTGGTGGCTGCATGTAGACCTCCTCATGCAAAACACCATTAAGAAAAGCATTCTTAACATCAAGCTGAGAAATAGACCACCGGCGAACAGAAGCAACCGCAACAAAAGTGCGAACAGTGGTCATATGGGCAACAGGGGCAAAAATCTCGTCGTAGTCACGACCGTACTCCTGCTGAAAGCTGCAAGCCACAAGACGAGCCTTGTAGCGCTCGATAGTACCATCAGACCGGGTCTTAATCTTGTATACCCACTTGCACGTGATCGGACGAGCATGCACAGGTGTCGGCACAATATCCCAAGTCTCCGTACGTCGAAGAGCATCAAGCTCCTCTGCCATAGCGAGCTGCCACTCAGAATGAGGAGCAGCCTCACGATAAGAACTAGGCTCAGTGACAGAGAGAGCATGAGCTATCGGAGCAAATCCAAGACGATCAAGAGGTCGAAGGGATGTCCGGTCACGAAGGACGTAACGAGGAGCATCTCAGGAGGATCAGATGTGGGTGTCGGCAAGATACCAAGAGAGGAGATTGGTAAAGGATAAGGACGTCTGGAGTAGTGAATACCAGAGAAACGAGACGGTGGTGGTGCAGGAACAAGAGGCGGTGCTGCAGAGGCAGCACGAGGCGAGGTACGTATGGAACCACCGGGATGCACCAGGAAAAGCGTGATAGTGGAGAAATGGGTGAAGAGTCAGAAAGAGACAACCACGAAATCGACTCAACGGTGGAAATAGGAGGAGCCGAATCTCGATAGAAGAAAGGTCGAGATTCGTCAAAGACAACGTCTCGTGAGACCCTGATTCGTCGAGCAGAAGGATCCCAGCAGCGATAACCCTTATGCTCAGAACTATATCCAAGAAACACACACTCAACTGACTGGGCTGACAGTTTAGTGCGCTCACGAGGCTGCAACAGAACAAAACAAGTACAACAAAAAACACGAAGGTGAGTGTACTAGGGGGCTCGAGAGTAGAGGCACTCTATAGGACTGACACCCTTAAGAGCAGTCGAAGGCTGCATATTGATGAGATATGCAAAGTAGAAACGACTTTCACTTAAAATGTGGTGGAACGTGAGAGGCAAGGAGAAGAGTGCGGGCAGTCTCAATCAGATGACGATGTTTGCGCTCAGCAACCCCATTCGAGCATGGGCACCGGGACAAGAAGATCGTAAAGAGTGCCTTGCTCGTAAAGAAACCGTCTAAAAGCGCTGAGCAATTTCGCCAGCAGAATCACAGTGAAAAGTACGGATGAGAGAATCAAACTGAGTACGAACCATCGTTGCAAAGCTACGATAGATCGCAAGAAACTGACCACGATTAGTCATAGGGAAAATCCATGTAAAACGGGAATAATCATCAATGAAGATCACATAAAGTTTATGCCCGCTTTAGAGATAATAGGCGCAGTCCCTATACATCCGAATGAACTAAGTCTCGCGGTATCGCCGCGCAAGTACTCCTGCACTGGCGAGTAGAACGCAGACCAACAATGTCCGGCCGATGGAGTCGCCGACGCCACCACCGGGATGGCTCGAACACGGGCCTCGTCAAGACACCGGCCAAAAGCGTCGATGGCGTAGTGAAAGGCCTCATCAAGAACGCCGCAGCAAGAATAATGCGGATCGCCTCCTTGGCAACCTCATCTTCTGCAGTGCGTATAGGTCATCTGGGAGAGGCGGAATCGCGACGGCGACAAGGTCGAGCACCGTGACATGTCCCCGAGGCGGAGACCATCGGCGTAATCTCCATGAGTGAAGACCACAACCTGTAATTCGTCCCATGAAGCTTTGTTCCCGAGAATGGGATCGCAGCGGATGGAACGGAAGCCATCGGTAGGCGGCGCTGGACGGCGCGGCGACCAAGGCAACGATGTCTAACAACAGCGCCGCCGGCGCAGCAATGTTAGAACCACGCTTTTTTCCTTTTTCCTTCTGCCGGGCTAAGAAGCTCGCTACGGCCGCGCAAACTGAAAGAAACGCACGGAAACTAGGGTTCCCGCGTGTGGCGCGGCGTGGCGGCGGCGGTGGCGTGAGCGGCGGCGCCGCGGCGCGCCAACAAGCGGTGACGGCGCCTTGCGCGACGGCGAACAAGCGCCGAGCTCCCGCCGCGCGTCGGCGCTCCTAGTCGACGGAAGCGGCGGTGGTGGCGGCGCCTTGCGCCGACACGAGCAATGGACTCCGATCGGCAGATGAGCTCGAGCGGCGTCGTCTCACCTTGGGCTCCCGACGGCGGAGCGGCGGCGCGCCTTGCGGCGGCGTCTGCTCCCGGCCGGCAGACAGCGTCGGCAATGGAAGCTCCCGATCGGCCGAATGCGCGGCGCCTTGCGCGGCGTCGGCGGCGGAGGCTCCGATCGGCGGAAGCGCCGGTAGCCTTGCGGCGGCTGGCTCCGTCGCAGACGCAATGGATGGCATGGAAGGAGAGCTAGGTTAGTAACCTTGCTCTGATACCATGTTATGAATATTGTGTGCATCTATTCAAGAGGCCCAATGGGCAATATATATAGGGAGTACAAAGGGGGTTGCCATATACAGATAATGAAACTACAAGAGATGTCCTATTCTAACACCCTCGACGTGGTTGAATTAAGGAAATGCATGGCCATACTGAATATGGTTGAGCAGTCAACTATAACTAAGTAATCCACTACAATATCAAGTGAAGGATCAAGCTATCATAGGATGGCACGTATCTCGCCTTGAGTTTGATCTATTATCATGGTGCAAAGGGATCAACACATGAGCTTTATAAAGGTTCGTCTGATATGATCTTTATGTGTATTCGGGAGTCGCTATGTCCTGCTAGGAACCGCTACTGACTTGTAGATCAGAAAAGAGTTTCCGGGTCAATGCCGATTACACATGAAATTACATGTCACATACTTAATAGGTTCGAACAAACTAGTTTGGATTGGATCCGTTATATGCTTAAATTAGATTATAATCGGTACGTGGTTAAAAGTCATAATGAGTTTCTAACGTCGGGATCCGTTAGGATATCTTTATAAGGGGAGGCGCGTGGGCTTTTGGGATGATGTTGCACCATCCACCGAAACCCTAGCCACCTCCTCCCCGAAGGCCCTGTCGTGCGCGCTGGTGCTAGCACACTGGCGCACGGAGTTCCACCCCTAGATGTGTGGATACAGTAAAGACACTGCTGCGATCGCTGCTATGCTAATTGAGGACGATCCGCAACGTACGTGTAATATCCCGAAACACATTAGAGAAATAATTAAAAAGGATTTAGAGTGGGTTTTCCGCAAAAGGAAGAAAACCTGGGTCATAGGCTTTTAGCCCACAGTACTAAGGCCCAAGGTGGGCCGGCGCCAATAAAAGAGTTGAGGGGGGCGGCAGCCCTGCCCTAGCCGCCACCCCACTCCCTACCTGCGCGCCTCCTGCCCCTTGCCCTAGGGCATCGTCGCCCCTGCCCGCTACCACGCCGCCGCTGCCTACTACCACGCCGTGCCGCTAGCCTGGCCGGTGGTGCTGCTATCGAGGGGAGAAGAAAGCCAGCAGGAGGAGAGGAGAAGAAGAAAAGGAAGGAAAAGAGGAGGTTTTCGCAGGTTCCCGTGATTGTCAAGGGTAAACACTGTTAATCCCTAAGTTTTGCCATGGATTAGTCGCTGTTAAGTTTGTAGATTATTTTGATTAGGGGAAGTTAGTTTTCAGTCTACCCTAGTTCGTCAAGGTTGGACGCAGACTTGCAGGGGCGATTCGGTGTATTTAGGCTCGGATTCAGAGGTTGGTTCGATTAGAGAAAAGTTAAATAATCTCGTTAGCTTTCCAAGAAGGTCTGGACTATTAGAATCGAGTAGCGAGAGAAAAATACGACCTCGGAATATCACGACTGAATCTGGACGAAATGCGCACGCCGTTAAGATGGGTTAGTTTCATATAGTAGTTGGAAAAATTTAAATATGGTGATAACTTGAATAATTTAGAAAAATTTGTGTAGTTTCCGAATTGGTATCGTTCATATATTTTTAAGTTTTAGAATTAAATATATAAAATAGTGAAGCGGACTGTCCTGACAGATTCTGGGACGACCTTCAGGGAAAGAAACAGGGCAGAGAACGGTAGAATGAGAGGTTTGTCGTAACTACGAAGTTGTGGGTTTTTCGTGAGGATTCCAGAAAGTATTGGATGGTTAAATTTGAAGTTCGGATGAAGAAGTTCGAGTTGTTTTACCATCGACAACGGGTATGTCGATTGGAAGAAGCAAGTTATTTGATCGTTTTGCGTAATCATGCTAGGCGATTATGTGATGTTTTGGTACTATGTTTGGCATGTTTTTGAATGTATGTCAATTCATTGTCCTAGAGTGTTGCCTTAAGCGCCGTTACGCTTTGCATCATCCGCTTCTAGAAGCTAAAGATGCAAGTGCTTGGTATAATGGTGAACAACGGTGGTTGCTATTGTCATGTTGGTTAAACAACGGTGGTTGCTGTTGTCATGTTGGTTATTTACCATGTGATTTATTTATATTGTGTTAAGTTAAATATTTATCATGGTAATATTGATGAAAAGAGATATATTGTGATATTGATGCAACTACCATGTGGATGATATGGTGAGATTATTGTTGTTTGATGAATTATTGCATCATTCACTTGCATAAGGGCCAGGGTGGTGACTAGTGAGTATTGTCATGTTTATGGCTAATCTGGTGTGCCCCATGTTAAAATCCTATAGAGGTAGGGACCTCACCCTCAAGAAGGTGGAGGAGAAAAGAGTGTCACCGACGGGTGAACACTTCGCTATACTGGTATCAGCTGGAAGAGGTATATCATGGTATTTGCATACATGAGAATTATATTGTTGAGAATGAGAATGATAAGACTTTTGATAACACATCGATTGTTAATGAGCTTGTGTTCTTACTATTGTATCTTTATTTTGTTACTTTAGGTGGTCGTTAACGGCATCTCGCATGGGAATGGCTAGTACACGGACAATCGCACTTTCTTCACTCAAATGAATTAATTGGCCATGTGAACGTTTATTTTGGTGTGATGAATAATTCCTCCTAGGACTTGATAATTATCGATTAGGTTCAGGTGATGGTTATAAGTTGATTATTCATTTGATGGCTTGGTTTATCCTCTTTTGATTTCCTATTCAGTATTACCATTTATTATGTTGATCATTAAGCAGTTCGGATGTCTTATTTATTTCATATATTATCACATGGATGGGATTTTATTCGTCATATGCTTGCTGTAATTAATAAAATAGGTGATTTAAATTAGTAGTTGAGGTAATTTAGTGGGCATTCCGGGCTTAGTATTGGGCCGAGGTGTTACAGTTGGTATTATAGCGGGTTTTAGGTCCGTGGTGAATAGATTGACAACTTAAGTAAACTTAATTTACTAAAATTTGCTCTAGGACTAGTAAACTTAACTAAAATTTGGTAATGGTTAATCAACTAAAACTTGACACATTGGTGTACAGTAGGATAAAATGGGTCGAGCATTGCTGTATTGATGATTTATGATATGAGATGATTCTGAATGCTTATGATTTGATTATTAGGAGTGATGATAGTCGATGCCAAAAGGTAAAGATTGTTGATGTGGCCATAGGAGTGAAGGGTTTTTCTCAGGTAATTTAGTCCGAGGTTGGATATGAGTTTCTTTGAAAAAGTAGTTGTATTACTTGAGTTTGCATTTGGTTATTTTGGTTACAGTTTATTGCGATGTAGTTGATAGGTTTCAATTGACCTCTATTTGTTTTATAGAGCAGTTATTGTCTTTTTCGACAGTTGAGCTATTTTGCTATTTATGAGGGTTATTAATTGGCAAGGTTGAGCTTTTCATGAGATTTATATCTTTCTTGCTGGAAACGTAACTCATTTGTTCACTTGGTATTTTGGATAATACCAATTTTCTTTTGTGAATTCTTTAACATGTGGAGCTTTGGCCCATGTATTTCTTTTAGGAGTAATTTGAGTGAAGTTTAATGCTTGTAATTATTTTTGCAATGTCCTGTTATGGTTAAGTGGGAGATTGTAATTAAAAGAATTAACAGATATGGTATGGTATGGAATATCAAGGTGGGTCTGTAGCGTGGTACATAATTAATTTTAACTAATACCTTTGGAAGTATAGTTGATTAATTTGATATTTTTTTATAGTAGTTTATTGATGAATTGTGATTAAGAATGTTCATACTCATTTGAAACCCATTAGTTATTAAGAAGTGTGAAACATTAATGAACTAGTCTAATCATTAAAATTGTTTAACTTGTTAAACTTATTGGATAACTTGAATTATTTGATCTCAAAGAATTAATCTAACCGCTAAAAGTGGTTAAGTTAATGAGGTATTAGATTGTTACTTTAGTGGATATTAATATTGAATTTATCATCTATTCATATACTTGATGATCTTATATAATTGTTAGATTTACCTAATTCTTGGTATGCAAAAATTGTTGAAACATGTATAAAGGACTAGATAAATGTTGATGTATCGTTTTATGAAACCTTGTTTTATACAAGATTATATTATTAAATCTTTAATAATATTTTGCCATAATTTCTGTAGATAAGGTGGAATATTGAATCTATGTTTATAAATGTATATGTGATTGCAAACAGAAGTAAGGCTATTATTACCTACATGATTTATTGTTAATGAGAATCTCTATAGTGCAGTTAGTGTGCGCTATTTATTTTTTTTTTGTTGAGTATCACTAAAGGTTGTATGGATGAATTCAATAAGTGATCTTTATTAGTGTGCCTTACGAAATTGTGGCCCTGTCTTTTTCTTTTCTAAGATCATTGCTATTTGACTATTTTTCTTGGACTTGTGTTTACTGCTAATGGTAAATATTTTTCTGTGCTAAAAATTATTTTTATTTACCTCTTCTTTTGAGAAAAGAATAATCGATTTATTTTACAAAAATCTTGTAGAGTACATAGTGGCAATAGGGTAGTAGTGGTCAAGTAGTTGATTTTGTAAAGATTTGGGTACCAAGTTATCTGAGGTGCAAAAGAGAGTGAATAGATTTTGTGCTATAATTCTTGAAGAGAATTTGATCTAAATGGAATGATTGTTGTTGAAATAAAAACTGATTAGTATTACAACTAATAGAACCTATAGTGAATTGTGATTCAAGATTTTTTGTTCGTGGATGGAATATTTGTTTGTGTAATTTGTAATATTGTGTGAGTGAAATTGAATGGTGTGGTTTAGTGAGGATCCAAGATTGATGATGTTTTTTTTCGAGAACAATTGCGCATCATTCCATTAAGATAGGCAAACAAACAACAACAAGAAAAAAGATTACAACACGAAAAGTGAAAGAACTAGAAGAAGCAACAGCCGAAACGAAAAAAACTAAGACCAACACGGGAACGAAACACCGACTAGATCACCAAAGAAAGGACTTGGCTCAACCAAAGCCTAGCAAGGGCACTGGACGTATAGTGGTAACAATCTATGATTTTTTACTTGCTTATTAGAAGTTTTTATTGCACGCTAGTGTAGCTTACCTGTATCCCAACACTAAGACCATACAATTGGGAAGCTCAAACTACTCATTAGAATAATAAAGAATTGTCATGATATACCAAGAACAACCGGGCAACACTTCAATGATACGTAAGGCTGTACCTTCTCTATATCGGAAGCTTCAAACGTCAACAGATTCATCTCGCTAACTGCAACGAGGAAGTTCCTCATGTTCTCAAAGTACTGAATCGCAGATTGCGCCGCCCCATCAGATGACTGCACCGCCACAATGGGATTCTTCACAACCTGTCGAAACAACAAAAAGCACTGAGATTCCAAGCACCAACTTCCACAGATTCGTGAAAACTCACACACGACACATTTGACCCTTTCTTTTTCACTCTCAATCTGATCAGTTTTGTTGGGTGTCATGTCAGGATGCACCTTGGGGACGGCGCCGGGGTTGACGCGGTTGAGAACGTTGCAGAGGACAAGTCCGTTGCGCAGCGCCGTGCAGAACTCCTCCTCGGACGGCCTCTCCGGCAGGGACTCCGCCGACGCCGGCTCCATCTGCCGCAGCCATCGCGCCGCCTCGCACCTCCGCGCAGCTGCGGCGGCCGCATCGGCAACAGATCCGAATCAGAGAGGTTCGCAATCGTAACAAGCTAGGAGTAGGTGAATTGGCTTGTGCAGATGAACACGATCGTGTGGTACTGTGGTTTGATCTTCCTAATACGAAAAAAAAACTCTGAATGCAAAACAGAAACGGGAATTTGATATGCTAAATTCAACATGTCTTTTTCATGTACTCGCACAATAATCATTTACGACGAGAATGTCTCATGTACTTAATGCAACGTTACCTAGGAAGCACCTATACACGTTACCAGTGTGGCGATATCGATACGGTGATACAATAATTCTCCAAAATCACCTATACAACAGCACCAAATATATATATTAAAAATAAAAACGAAAGGTAGTCAGATAATATTAAGACATAATAGCCAAGTCTCAGATGCAATCGATCCAACTAGTCTAACACTACTCCACCTTTCTTTGTCATGGCTACCGGAAAGGACGACCAGAAGAGGAGGGGAAGGGAAGCATCAAACGCTGGCATGCTTAGATCGCACTCATGCATTGATGCATGCATGTCTTACCATATGCATTCGCTGGCAGTACTAGTATGCAGTAAATTAATTACGACAGAGTAGTGGAGTCATTAAACAAAGCTTAATAATGTTTTCCCATGTAGTACTAATCCACCACTTCCTGGGTGCAGTTGTGCGAATGCCGCGGCGAGCTACTCCCACCACGGCCTAAACAGGACAACTGATCAGCGGCGGCCAAATGCAGATGGCGCAACGCCGCCAACACAACTGATCGAACACCTAGCTAGGCACTCTACAAGCAATGGCGCAAATGCAGATCACCCAAGCGTGAACTACAGTGTCGAATGCCAAATGCGGATAAGAGAGAAACCCCGCTTTCGCGACACGAATGCCCGAGCATTACTCACCGGCTTCCTCGACCTTGCGCAGCGCCATCCCCTCGTCGTTGATCTTCCCGTCCTCCCCGGCCGCCGCCGCCGCCGCGCCGAGCAGCCTCATCGTCACCCCGGCCGCCGCCGTCGCCTAGCTTGCGCACCACACCAGCGCTCCCCACGACTCCCCAACCAAACTCGCCAACGTCACCGCTCACACCGCCCCACCTCAACCACTCGACTCTGCACTGTGCAACGGCAGCGACGAGCCCAGAGGGGACAGGCAGGAGAGGAGTATTTGAAAACCCCCAAGCCCGAGGCAGAGGGGGGGGCTAATCCAGAAGTCTCCTGTGGCAGCTCCGGAATATTTTGAACTCGCAGGGTGTTAAAGTGAATTTTACCCGAGCCGCAGCGCGAGGCAAACGCGCCGAGCAGCGGTGGCAGCCGACGAGGTCACTACACGTGGGCGGTGGGACGTCGGCCCGTGTCGGGATTCGGTGTCCGGTGGCTGTTTGCTGTTTGGGCACGGCGCATGTGTGAGTGTGGGCTGGGCTGCAGTTGGGTGTGGAGCAGTGATTATTTTCGGAGCCCGAAAGATTCAAACGCTTGATGACTGATGTGTACTGTATTTTGTTCCCTCTTGATCCCCTTCGTTCTGTCTGATTATACGAGGGATTCAAACGGTCGATCCGCCCGGTCAGATCTGGCACGTTGCAGAGCTGCCGCAGTGGCAGGACAGGCCTTCAATTTTTTATGATTGCAGTAGATGGGAACGGGACTGCGTGCGGTAGCCAGTAGAAGGTTTTGGAATTGCAGGAGGAAAAAGGTGTGCTATCCGTGACGGAGCTTCAAATAAATTATGGAGGGGTTAGCTTCGAGAGAATTGTAAACCAATACGATAGAGAGCGTATATTAGTAGTATAATTTTTAAAAGTTTAACAAAGTGCAAGAAAAGCTCACAATCTAAATTGCACTAATTAAACTCACTAGTGCCTACAACCTAATATATAGTGTAACCATCATTTGAATTATATATACAAATTCATCGGAAGTATACGTGCATGCGTATAAATATATATTTATACACTAACATATGTGAGTGTAGCCATCAACAAGTGTATGTACATGTATATAGATATACATGAAGTATGCATACATGGTGTTTATTTTTTTCTCTCTAAAATACTGGGGGCCACAGCCCATGTTAGCCTACATGATCTTCTGTCCCTGTGTGCATGACTCCAAATTTTTTCCCGGTCATGTAAAATTTCTGCTTTCCAAATGTACCCTAAAGTGCTGCTTTCTAGGATAATATTGGAAGAAGAAGTATCAGTATTTAAGGCGTGCTTGGTTAGTTTTCTTTGGGTATTTTTGGGTTTATGCACTAGTAAATTCACTCCGTTGGTATGTTACCTGTCGCATCAGCATCTTACGTTCTCGAGTTCTAGCCCACTCGTGCTAGACTCCGAGTCAGCTCGTGTTCTCGATCTAGCCCAAAAACCTCGGCGTGGCCCACCTTATCTACCCGTGCCAGCCTTGTCTCGCTGGTATGTCCTGGGCCTAGTCCAATGAGATGTGCACTTTCTCTCTCTCTCTCTCTCTCTCACAGCTTAGGTTGGGTTGATTGATCTAAGCTTGCCTTGCCCTTCTCCGACTTCTACTAATGGTGGCCTCTCTCTCTCTCTCAAAAGATCTATCCTTGGGGTATTGACTCATTGTACACGTTACCTAGCAGGAGATTCGACTCCGCAGCTTTGGTCCATGAACATGTCATCTAATGACACGCAATTAAGTATTTAGAGGCAGAAGCACCTCTTTGTTACTGCGAATCTAGGATGGGTTATTGGGTTAGGAATTGACTTGATCTTTTTTAGGGTTAGGAATTGACTGACTTGATTGACTTTTCGAGAAGGCAAATATACGGTCCCGGGCATGGATTGCTTGACTTAGACTGCGTTTCAGAAGAGGCAATATATTATCTCCAATGGTTAGTACTTCAGCATTGGATTTGCTTTGCACCGGTTCTGAAATCGGCACCTGTATCCGTAATTCCGTATGGTACAATTACAAATCATTTGGTTTCAAAATTTCAGACCCACAAGCATTTTCCCTCGTAAGAATGTAGGATTTTTGCGTGAAAACAATATTGTTTCCTCCAGTGTTAAAAATCAAACTATTGTGTTCTAAACAGGGCTTAAAACTCAAAGAAAACCTCTATATAATCCTGAACTTTTGCTGTACTAATGACGAACTAGCGAACACAAATCACAACTCACAGCTGACAACGTCGACTGCAAGTCTGCAACCACGGTAACAAAAGGAACCAAAAACGAGCTACAATATCGAGCAACAGTTGGGCTCTCCGCCGCCGTGCCTATGCCTCCCGCCTTGCGCGAGCGGCCCACTGCATGATAGTCGTGCCGCTCGATCATCGGCGAGTAGTTCGCCGGGTGGCTCCGCGCCGCCGTGCGCGCGTAGCTGTGTGAGAACCCAAACTATTAGTTTAAGCTAAACGATACTAATTGGTAATTAGCCGTAATTAAAATTCTTTAACGCGGTGTCAAAACATAATCTCAATTAATTACAATGTAAACTGCAGCAATTATTTTACAACCAATCAAAAGAAATTACAAGAGTTAATAAAATTACAATCCATCATCTTGCATTCATACCACCGAAACCCTCCTTGTATCATCGTCCATTGATCACCAGTGTACCAAATCTTTTTCCCAGTCATCCAACGCCGCACACCTACATTCTCCACTATTACCCTACATTCTCCACTATTACCATTAGACAATAGCAAACATGATATTATTAAAGTGAGGATTGGGAGAAGGAGAAGATTGCCGTCAGACTCTTTGCGAAGATTATTTAGGCTTCCCAACCATCCTAGGGTAGTGGCACCATTTCGCCTTCTGTGGGCCGTATCATCCGGCAATATTAGAATCGATACCCACATTTCACCAACCTACCTCAGCCAAATATCCGAAAACTGATCCAAAGCCCACTTTTGGACCCGAGGTCCTTAAACCACAACAAAGAGAGAAGCATCATTAAGACCTGGTCCTTCAAAGATTTCACAAATCGATGAGTGCACAGTACAAAGAGATAAGAACCAAGCCCAAGCCATCCAAAATATCAAGCACAAATCAAATGTTAATCTACAGCCAACCCCCATAGATTCATTCCCCCTTGATCAACTTCCTTAAACCACCATTTCTTCACAAGTCAACCACCCCGAAATATCAAGCACGTGAGGCTCAGCATGCCACCAAACCATTCCCCGACCACCTTTGCAACCACTCACCCTCAAAACACAAAGAAGTTCATCCCCACTGAAGCCAACACAAGGCACCATTTCACCCACACCCAAGGCAAGGCCAGAGCAGTCCCCACCACCATTCACCCCCAAAGACAAGCTACAAGCCATCGCCAAGACCACCACCATCCACAAAGAAAACCACCGGGAAGAGGAGGATAGGTGAAGGGAAGACCGAGAGCCAAAGCACCAGGAGCCGAAGGCAAGGAGCGAGGAGCTAGGCGCGACGGTGACCAAGCCACCTCAAGCCACCACTGTGCATCAAGGAAGCCCGAGGAGAAGAGCACCACCTAAAGCAGGCTACCATTCTCTTCCCCAATCTCCTTAATCCCACAAGAGGTAACACTAGCATACCACGATTAATCCACCATACACATTTAGCATCACGCATCTTATGCATCTTCTAGATCTCAGATTTCTAGCAAGAAAACACCTACACCTAAAGCTCTCTGAGCATCTAGATGTTGTCATAGAGCATATGCACACATAACCCTCGCTCATCACATCACAAGAGCAACTTCATTCAGGCTACCGCAGAACACATGCATCATTCAGCTCTCAGCATCATTCACATTCACATGCACATCACAAGAGTAGCATCACGCCTCTCCGTTCCTTTTCATCACAGAGCATATGTGGGCTAAGGATCAAAGAGAGGGGTTAAGGGAAGTGTTACCTCAAAAGAGCAAAGAAGCAAGACTTTAGTAGCACCCACATCCGCTCAAAGACTCATGCATGAACACATTGCATAATGACATGAGTGAATAACTTGACTAAGCATCGAATCAAAATGAACTTAAGCATCAAATAATCCCAACATCGGTTAAATATCGCATAACTGGATCAAAACCGTAGTAGCGTAAATGGGAAGGAAGGGAGTAGGGGAGGATTGAGCCGAGTAGCGCGCGACGCCGGTCGCTTGAGGATCGAAGTCGAGCGGCAGCCGCCATCCGCCGCGCCAAAGGGGAAACTGCAGGGTCGGCGATGCCGGCGTACGAGGGAGGAGGCGCTGGGCAGGCGGAGCAGGCGCAACCTGGAGGAACCGGCGCGGCGGGCGGGCCAAGAGCCGAGCCGAGGGCGCAGCGCAGCAGCAAGGCGGTCGCGAGGAACCGAACCGGCGCGCGATGGCACCATAACTGAAGGAGCCACAGGGGTAGTGCTAGGACTAGAGAAGAGGAGATCTAGGACGAGGAGCGGGCCGACGGCGCTAGAAGGAGGCGGAGGCGCCGAGGAGATCCAGGGGGAGAAGGAGAGGAAAGGATTAGATAGGAAGGAGAACCAGAGGTAGAAGGGGGTGGTTCGGCTAGGGGTAAGGAGGCAAAGAGGTAAGGAGAGAGAAAGAGAGGGGAGTAGAATTAGGATTATGGTTAGAATTAGGGTTATAGGAATTAGGAGTTTGTGTAAATAAAAATTGATAGACTTAATAAAATGCAAACGCGAGTAGTATTTTAGGTTGCGTACATTTATCGCTTGTTTCATCAACTCGACTATAGAGTGAATAGATCGTAGAACGGCCAACCTTGGGGAGTGCTAACTTCATGGAGACCAAAAATGTTGTTAAATTAGAATACACTAACAAATTGCATTAACTTATGTACTCATAATATCACCCAAAATCAACTAAGTATTTGTGTATTATTATCTCGCCTGTCACAGTAATTGCAGCAGACGATCCAACGCCGACGGGAGTAGTTGATACAGAGTTCTTCGCCGACAATCTTTACTACCATTTTGAAGGCAAGCTATTCTTTTGAACATAAATATAGCTATATTAAATGTAAATCAGATATTGTTGTCTCATATATATTTATATATTGCATCAAAACTATGTCTCAAAACCAAATCGAATAAATGAAATGAAGATGAAAGGTAAGAAAGATGAGAAAAGAGTTAATATTGTGGTCGGTAAAGGGGGCCAAGGTGGGAGGAGATGAGAAAAGAAGATGACGACGAGGTAAGAGGTGGGCCCTTTACATATGGTTAGTATATAAGGACCAACAAAACTCTCACTCGGACTGAGGCCGTAATTAAGTGCCAACCATTTTTCCGTTCTCAAGCGTAAAATGCTACCTTGTTACGTGATTTATCCTTCCACATCTGTAAGTAATATTGCATGGGTTGTGTAGGGATGAGGATCTCGGGGCGGTAGGATAAGTCCGAATCGAGGAGTCCAAGGCGTTATAGTAGCGCAACAGTGGAGTGTTGGGGGCACAGAGAGATGGATGCCCCAACCAACATTATTGGAACTCGTGGAGGACCGGATGCGCCAGATACCGACGGAAAATAATGGGTGAAAACCTAATCACGTAACTTGAAAAACGCTCGTACTCAACTCGAACCCGCATCAAAGGATATGCTGGGGAACCTAGCACAGCTAGTCTAGAATAGCTATGGGTAAAGTGGTATAAGCCTGCGCAGTGCTATACAAAATCATGAATTCATACATGTCTCCTGGATTGGAGCTTACGAGAACCGTTAGGGGTCTTTCCTCTATTCGAGTGACAAGTAGTCTCTTCTGAATTAAAACTGGACACCTAATGTTTTGTTGAGTTAGTTATTTTCCAGAGCAGCGATGATTAGAAAATGTAATAACCAGCAGAGATGAGCCATCCAGTGCATTTTTGCTATTAATGCTTGCTGAGTACACTAGTACTCACTCTTGCTATCTCTCCTTTTGTTTAGATCCTAGTCCGGCCGGGAGGTATCCCGAGTGGGATGAGGGATTTGCAGGTACCGTAGAGGCCGCTAGAGGCGAGGGCGCTGACTACGGGGACCAGATCGAGATGGACAGCCCTTTCGACGAGTGGGACGAGTAGGCGGCTGGTGGATCAAGGCAGGCGAGCGAGGAGAACTAGTTCCTTTTGGCAGGTTGTAAATTAATATTTGTATCGAGAACCTTAGCCTTGTGTGGCTAACTGCTGTAATATTAATAAAGTGCGCTTTATATCTTGTTGTTCTGCACGCTGACTCGTAAGGCTTACTATTTGTTGGAGCGGCGTTTCACCGAGTAGACGAATAGTAATCCGTGGCTAAATAGTAATCCGCCACGTGTCGAGCGCAAAACATCCGGCTAGCTAGCGCATGATTTTGGCGTGTCTAGGCTAGGGGAGAGTGGTGGAAGACACGTGACGGGAGGAGGCACGCTCTGTCTGTCATTTTTAGCATTATGGCACGAGAAGTGCTACATTTGTAAAAAAAAGATGCAACAGTGCCATTTGTATGAAAACTCGCAAACTGACAACTGCTCCTGAAGAATCTCGTGGCAAGAACTGTATCACAAGCTAAATAGAGGTTCAGAAAAACGATGTATCGGTTTGGAATCAGATAGTGACTCGACATCGCGGACCTCACCAAATTCAAACAATGAACCTCAAATAGTACATCATAACTTAGACTATTGGAGCCTCGCGCACGACGATATGACAAAACCACACACTGTCATCCGCTTTTCTCTAAAGCAATAAAGGAGGAGGAAAATGGAGCAAATAAGTGTAACTAGTGGTGCCGTTCCGTCTTGGCGTAACTGCAGGAGAGAATATCAGGTGCATCTCTTCGTACGGTGTATCTTCTGTGTATTCTACATCTAGAAGTTTTAAAAAAATTCTAAAATTTTATAAATGTAGAGGAATATATATATTCTGTAGCTACGACCCACAAAGGACAAGTGGCCTTAAGGTATGCGACCAATTATTTGCAAGGACGGGCTGATAATTCAGTGTGCAATCCAGGATCAAAACTCGTTGCCTGCCATTCGCCAATTTATTAAGCTGCAACCGAGACTAACTCGCATATGTACTGCTTGCCATGGTCCGTTTGTCGTTGCCGTTACTCCTCCTACTTGGTACATCATACTATACATCATACATGGCAAGTCGATCTGCCGTATGAGCTTGGCTGAAAACATTCCTGGTCTTCTGGAGCAGTTGAGAAGTAGATGCCATTTGTCTGACAAAAAATGGACGTCTCCGGCTTACGCAAGCAATACCCTGACATGTGCACGTCATCGTTATATATACGCGTACAGCGAAAGAGAAAAATTTTAGTAGTAGTACTATATGAGAGCCTAAGGGGTTAGACTACTTGATGGAGGCGATCACTTGTACAATTATGGTCGGTTCTACTAACCGAGTAGGCATGCTTATCCTAATTGAGCAGCACTGTGCTGTTGCTAATTGGCTAGAAAACCACTATTGGAAGGGGGAACAAAATAGGAAGAGGACATACCAAAATTTGAGCCTCGTTTAGAATACAGGATGATTTTGTAGACAGTCGCTAGACATCGTAAACATATCCAGACCAAGGGATCGATGAGGCCGGACGATATACACAAGATATGAAGAACAAAACAACCCCGGCACTCCACCATCTGTCTTGCTGCAAGATTTGTAACATTCATTCATTGACGAGTGGGCCCGATATATTGCGTCGTAAACATGTGCATCAACTCGCAGGGCGTCATTGTCGTACTCCATCGTTCCTTGATAACTGACAAGTTGAATATAAGAGTAGTAGTAGCAGTATACAATTCATGATTGCAGATTGACTGCCACGCATGTGTAGTTAGGAACCTGACAAATGCAGGTGGAGCCGTCGATTGATCCGGGAGTGCATGCGTAGGCGTAGCTGCCACCAACCAAAGCAGGGCCGGACTTGACGTCCTACGATCAAAAGCAGTAGGCACACGGTCATCGGCATGTCATCACATTGTACGTGTGATCTGGAGGAAGTTAACCGTGACGCGATTTGCGTGTTGCATCGATTGTGTCGTGACCTCGATCGAGGGTCCTCGTCTACATCGATTCGACGGAAAAAAACAAACAGGCGCGGTATCAGCTGTGGATGCATGGTGCCAACGAACGGATCAGCATGGAAAGCAGAGGGGATCTTGCGTACATGCATGGCGGGTTGTTGTAGTTCGCAGATGATCGATCAAGACCTGATGTTTGAATCGAACCTAGATTCTGTGGACGCGATGTTTTTTTCCCACCGTAATAAACTCTTTTTTTTTTGTCGAGAACACCACCGTAATCTACTTGATTGGGAGGTGATGGATCGGATCAGTCCTAGCGATTCACATGACATTATTTGTCAAGCGATTCACAGAACAGGACATAAAGAGGAACTAGGAACTTTCCTCGGCCTCCATCATTTTAGACGTGTGCACGTGGTGTAAAAAAACTTTAAAATCGGTGCTACCAAGAGGGTCCAACGTACTTACATACATAGCATCTGTGTCTTGTACGATTATTTCCCGGAGTTTCAATTTGTTTGCAACTGTGTGCGAGTTATCATTCATGTACACCATGACAGACCGTACTATTGTACCGAACAGCAGCTGGGCTCGCCACGGCGCGCCTCGCCGAAGTAGCTATTCGTCGGGTAACGACGGCCGTGCCGCTCGATCATTGGGGAGTAATTGGCCGGGTGGCTGCGCGCCACCTCCAGCGCGTAACCTCTCGTGCCGCCGCCGCGGACGGGCATGCCCACGGCCAAGGGCGAGCAGTGGTAGCACGGGCTGGGAGCCGAGTACGTCATGTGCACGGGCGCGGCGGCCGAGTGGACGGTGACCGGGCACATGGCGTGCGCGAGCCAGGGCAAGCCGCCTCGGCCGTGTTGATACCGCGGCCGCGCGGTGTCTTGGGTGGTGGTGGTGACGACGACTTGGGCTCCTGGCGCGGCCGCTTCCCTTTCCCGAGTCGACGTCGTCAGCTCCACTATCTCGGCGTAGCCGACTTGGCTCCTCAGCTTCCTGGTCAGCCTGCTCGCGTCCACGCCGTCGCCGATCACCAGCAGCAGGTTCCTCTCCTCGCCGGCCACCGTGACCGACTCGACTCCTGCTCCACGCGAGCAACTCAAGCATTTAGGCTGGCGTGCATGTACTCAAAGGACCAGGTAAACAAATGGTCGGCACGTACCGCGGACGGCTGCTGCCACTTTCAAGGCCTTTGAGCGGCATTTCTCCGAGCCCAGTTGAATCCAGATGAGAATCTCCGTCTGAAACATTAGTATTTCGTCAAACTCTAGCGATTAATTCGGCGCACTATAGCTAGCTAGTATACAGTCGATCATTGGTAGCAGTATATCGTGTCTCCAAATGAAAGACAAACTGTAATCGAGACGTACTGCACTGTACACAAGATAGTCGATGCGAACAGACATGATCAGAGTAGGGAGTTAAGTTTAAGAGCGCCTACCCTCATAGTGATGCAACTACTGCAATGAGAAACTGTCGAGAACCGAGAGCGAGAGGAACCAGACTAATTTAATGCAAGAAGCTATGCCACATATATATAGGCCCAGTTAGCATTTGCCAGTCCTTTTATTTTAACTTTGAGTCTTTTGACTGGGACAGCCTAGTTTACACTAGGTGCAGTTGTGCAGACACACTGGCTAGCCCAGAATGCTATTATACGGATGTCCACTGATATCCTAATTGGCCGAATTTTTTACAATTTAGTTCTTTTTTCGTAAAAAAACTCACATTTATACCTCTGCTAGTCTTATTTCCGGTTTTGAACCCAGGGGGTCGGCGCCGTGACTCACGGCGCCGAGCTAAGACATCTCGGCGCCATGAGTCATGGCGCCGAGGTACCGAACCCTAGCCAGCGAGGCAGCCAGCGTGGCCGGTACCTCGGCGCCATGACTCATGGCGCCGAGCTGTGTTACCTCGGCGCCGTGACTCATGGCGCCGACCTCGGCGCCACAGATCTCGGCGCCGAGCTCTGAATTATATACCTGCCCGAGCCTTGCTCTATTTCTTCCTCTCCTCTCTCGGGTTTTCACTCAACCCAACCCGCCGAACTTTTCGAATCACCAATTTTCACCGTGGAAACTTCGAATTGATCCATACAACTTCGAGAGCAAGGTATCCTCTTTGTCCTCCTCACTTTTTACGCATTGATTTGGTCTATATCATGTGTATTATGCAAAATTAGGTTAGTCATGACCTAGGGTTTGAAGCAATTAGTTTATTGATTCGTATTGTGTATTATGGAACCTTAGTTACGTCGGTCGCCTCTGTTTCTCCCACTGTTAGGATGCCGAGGCGTGGTAAAGCTAGTAAACCAAGGTAATATTTGTTCATCGTATTCTAATTTGTCGGTAATATGTAGTTCATATTATGTAAGGTTCATACAATTTGTTGTATTTCTGGATTAGGCAACACCGGTGGGCAATGCGTTCGCTCGCTTGCCATCGCTTAGTGGCGCTCAAAGGCCCATGTGCTATCACGGTGATGCTTGTAGGTGGCGAGATCGATGAGGAGGACACGCATGAGCAGAGGTATTGGATGTGTCACAATTATGCCTTTGACCTACACCTCAACAGATCCGCATTGGATTGTTGGTGAGAAATTAGTGGCTTTTTCTTTGTTCTTGCGATGAATCGATAACATTTCATTACGTGCTTAATGCACCCATATTTTGCGTGAACCTCCACCGCTATGTGACTTTGAGCGGTGGATCGACATCGAGATCAAGGAGGAGGACAAGCAGATATGGAGGGATCAAGAAGTGGGATGCGGAGCGCGAGGAGTCTGTTGGAGAAGACACGCAAAGAGGAGGCAGCAGAAAGGAGCGAGGAAGAGGTGAAAATGAGGCAGCAACTAAGCGTAGGGGAGAGGAGAGGAGGCTTGAGCGCTCTCGCCGTGCTAAGGCCGCAATGGAGGAGGATCCGGATGCTTTGAGGAAGGGAAAGTGGCCTCGTTGCACCCGTGAGTGTGCTAGACTTAGTAGTTATGGTTTAATAATGAACAATGTTATCATTTGTTTGGACTTGTTATTTTGTTGTACTTTTGTCATGTAATCGCACTTTTTCAAGATGTGCATGTGAGTATATTGTTAAACTTGAACATATGAGTAGCATGATTTGTTTTTTTGTCACTATGCCTATATATTTGGTAACTTTTGGTCGCCACCAACATTAAACACACGTTCCTTTGGTCCAGATATAATCACTACTCGCATATAATCACGGAAAATTCACGTAGTTCCCTGCTTTCGACCATCCACATTTAACAATATGACACAAATATATCATACGAGCATATATTCATCAAAATACCACACGAATAGTGGAAACAACAATCCAAAAGTCCAAATAGTCCATAAAAGTCCATACAAGGTACATAAACACAGTCCCTCATCGCCTCCTAGCCTTGCCCTTTCCACCAAGAGCGCTGGTGCTCGGAGTGTAAGGGTCACGCGGACGTCGGTGCCTACGCGGTGATCGCCGCAAGGTCGTGGTCGAAGGAGCACCACGAGCCGAGACGGTCCAATCTCTCGGCCTCGCCCTCCTCCTCGCCACCAAGTCCTCAAAGTATCCCCGGTCGCTCGGGACGAGCTCGCCTCCGGAAGTTGTACCTCCGTGAAGCAAGTGCCTGTGCCTACGCTTCGTGCTCGCGCCCGGAAGATGTCTCGTGGCACGTGGACGCCCATCGGTGCTCGCGTCCGCAACCACAACGAGCAAGCAGCTGGCGCAGAGCCGCCTCGCAAGTCTCGCGGTTCATCATCATTTTGTTAGTTCACAAATGTCATAATTGGTTACAAGTTTATATTTTGATTGCCATGTATTGAAAGACTTACTCCAAGAAAGTTGTTGAGTGTCGCCTCATCGACTCGCCCTCGGAAACGCTCTAGGTCAAGCACGGATCGCCTCAACGTGTTGCCCCGCACACATTGTTAACATATGGTTACTCGGTTAGTGCGATGCAAATAACATTAGCGCTATGATTGCTGGTGGTATGCACACTAACTACATTATATGTTACTAAATTAGCTATGTCTAACTATATATCTAAACCCTAACTACATCATATCTAACTAAAATTGCTATGACTAACTATATATCTCAACCCTAACTAACTAAATTATATCTAAACCCTAACTAACTACAATTTCTAACTAAATTTACTAACTACATTTTCTAACTAAATTTTCTAACTACAGTTTCTAACTAACATTTACTAACTACAATTACTAACTAACTAAATTTACTAACTAAAAAAAAAAAACTTACCTTCTCACCGCCACCGAGAGGCGGGGCGGTCGCACGCAATGGGGAGAGGAGGCGGCGGCGCGCGGCCACGGAGAGAGAGAGGGCGGCAGAGGAGGAGAGGAGGCGGAGCGGCAATGCCAAGCGAGCCGGGCGACGAGGCGCGGCGGCGGGACCGGCTTCGGCGGGGAAGGCGGGACCGGCGGCGGAGGAAGGCGGGACCGGCTCGGGACGGCGGCGCGCGACGGCGCGCGCGAGAGTGCGAGAGACAGAGAGCGAGAGTGAGAGACAGAGAGGAAGCCGGGCGGCGGAGCGGGTCTTTTTGAACACTCGCGCCGAGATCTCGTGGCGCGCGAGGTCGGCGCCATGAGTCACGGCGCCAGGTAACACTGACCGGCGCCATGAGTCATGGCGCCGAGGTACCGCCACGCCGGTCGCCTCGCGCTAGGGTTCGGTACCTTGGCGCCATGACTCATGGCGCCGAGATGTTTTAGCTCTGCGCCGTGAGTCACTGCGCCACCCCGGGTCCAAAACCGAAATAAGACTAGCAGGGGTATAAATGTGAGTTTTTACGAAAAAGGACTAAATTGTAAAACCGCCCTAATTGGCGGGCATCTCTCGTGGATCGCGATTGATTTTGTCACTCCTCTTTCTTTACATTTTCCCACTTTCCAACACCTCCTCCAAAGATGATTCGGCCGCGCCTAACCCTCCCTCCTTCACTGCACTCACCAATTCGTGAGAAACCATCGTTAAATTGGCCCCACGCTAACTTTTTTTCTTTCAAAAATAGCCTCGACACAAAAATTTGCAATTCTAACTCCTCTCGAACGCGAAAGCACCAAGTCGCCATATGGACTTTATGCGATAGAGGAGGCTAGAATTACAAATTTTGATGCAAGAGGGTTATTTTGGAAAAAAAGTAGTAATAAGAGACCAAATAAAAAAAATTCAAATTCAGACAAACCCTAAACCTCCCCAACCTTGATTTAGCCACACAGCCCACAGGCCACAGCATGCCCCCTTTTTTTGTTTGGTTGGGTGTCACCCCTCGGTGGAAGTCTTTCGCACCTAGATGTTGCCTAATAAGGCCCCACCCACGCAGCTGGCAGTGGAGTTGAGCCCAAACTGGTCAAGGTTCGTTCAAAATCGACTCATTTTAACGTAATATTATCATCCGTGTACACTATATAAGCAATTTTGAATTGAAACCATGAGCCTAATATTTATAGAGCCAAATTTGAAAAACTAATGATATTTTTTGCCGGTCCCACCACCACTGCCCGAGCAACACACACCGGCACTGAAGTCTGGACCCAAATGGCCTCACAGAGCAACGTAATTCCAGAAATGGTCCTTGTATCGCGAAAATTCCGATTCTAGCCTCTCGGCGCTTGTTTGCGGTACAGATGCGAAGAAGAATCGAGTTCTTTGTCGCGCCGATCGCAAATGGCCGTGACCGCGACGCAAAGAAGAAGAAGTCGCGCCTCCGTCGGCAGATCTCGGCCACTCGCCATGCGGCGCCGCGCGCGCTTCCGGCCCCGCCACACGCCGCCGCACCCGCCACCAAGATGTCGCTGCCGGCAAAGAAGAACTACATGTCGCCAGATGCGCTTCGGCATGTTGGTGTCGCGATTGGCACGCAGCAAGACCTACATGCGCCAATCGACACGGCATTAGGTACTACCATGGGGCTAGAATCGAATTTGCACGCTAAGGGGCTAGTTTAGGAATTAACGAGGCGCTAGGGGCCAAAATAGTCCAGATTTCACCGCACTAGCGCTAGAGTCCCGCCGTCATCCACTGCCCTAGTTGAAAGTTTGAACCTCCTGTTGGAAGTTTTTTATTTTCACGATCGTAAGTTCTTGAATTTTGCAGTTAAAAGCTTAAGTTTCGATTAGAAAGACCGGATTTTCTGGTGGCAGCCATTCAAGGTGGAGATCCATGAGCCAATCGACCCGTAGGCATTAATGTTTGTAAAGTGCCATCAACCACATTTGCTACTAGCCAAACACCCCTTCTCCTCCCCGGCTTGCCTCGCAGGGTCCATGGTATGGATCTCCACTTTTCCCCGTGCGATCTCACATTGTAAGTTTGTAACCCTAACCTGGAAATTAAATCACGTACGTACGGGTGGTAGTGCCATCGTTGATCCATAAATCTAGATACTTACGTTATCGATCAAAGTTACGGATGTTTAACTGCACGTTCTCGAAAACATTGTATCTTTAGCAATACACGATTACCGCTCCGAGTAGAGTCGTGAACATTTTGCACTACTTGTGTGGTGGCTGGCTCACCGGGCGTGGACTCGTGCAGCGCCCCGATGAGGCGGCAGGGCCCCCAACTCTCCAAGGTTTGGCAGTTTCTGCCATTTGGGGCGAAAGTGCCGCCATGCCCCATGCCTCATAAATGCTAGCGCAGTGGAAGCAAGGCAGCCAAAGACGCAACCAAATCGCGTCCTTGTCGACTGTAGAATGTTCAACGTAAGTTGTATAGTAGCACTTGTAACAGTACTATGTACCCGATTAGGATTGGGAAAAAGGCTTGTTAGTGAGCTTAGTTCAAAATTGCTCTAATTAATACTGAAATGAGTCAATTTTAAAAGAAATTGAATTTCGCTTTCGCTCAGCTCGACTCATTAGCTTGGTTCTAAAAAATACTTCTAATCTATAAATAAAATTATATTAAATCAAACCTTACCAATTTTATGAAAAACTGGATAAGACAAGTATATCCACCCATATACCCAATCATGCATTGACTGTACCGGCCGGCACTACCGGACTACCTGCTGCACTGTACTACGTACCTTAGGCCGGCATGCGCGACGACCGCGGTCACTGCACCAGTCGCCGGCCGCGTACGTACGTGGCGCCGTTGTCGTACGCCCTTAACTGCGGCTGGGGCAGTCGATGGGGAAGTAGTGGAGCAGGAATAGCTGCATGCGCGCGACTGACGGGTGACGGCCGGGCCGGACCTGACGCCTCTCGGCTTGCGGAAGCAAAGAGATTTGCTGCTGTTTGGTTTGCAATCTTTACAAACCAAGTAGAATATGGGTAAGTTACATATTAAAACAGGTTAGATTCAAACTCGATGATCATATCAATAACACAAATCTTATAACATATCTAATGAATGTAAAAGTGACTGTTTGACATTAAAAACTGTCGAAAGTTATATAGCAATTCGATAGAATATTGATAACGTTAATGAAAATTTGCTCTGTTTAGTTTGCTATTAAAATTTGATAACGCCGTGAAAATTTGGTAACAACAATGAAATCCAATGTCACATGCGAAAATCCGGGAGCGAGAAAATCGCTCAATAAAATTTTGGTAACACCAAATTCTGGTTTGACTACAGTACAAACAACGTTATTTTGCTATTTTGACTTTCATTTGTTCAACCAAACAACCCCGAAAGCGGCTACGCATCCTTCTCCGACTCACAGGCACAGGCACAGGCACAGGCACAGGCACAGGCGTCCTCAGCTCGGCACTAGCCATACGTGGTCCTGCACGTACGCGCGCATGGTGAGAAGGAAATATTCCATGTGAGCAGTGGGCTTAATTAACGAGTGAGACGACCTGACCTAACATAGGAATGTAGGATTGATGGGCAGGGCGACTGGAACTGAAAGTGATTGAAAATGAGACTTGTATCGAGCAGTTGTGCCGTTGACTCGTGGTGGGTCGTCGTCTACATCCAGCTATCTATCGCGCGCATGTTGTCTGAATATATCTGATGAAAAATCAAGATCGAGCGGGGTTAACGAGTGACTAATTAATGGCGCCAAAACCTCTAGATAGACTAATGGTGAGAATGAAGCAACAAGCAGGGTAGGAAATCTGTGTGGACCACGTGGTATGATCATAATTTTAATGTTACTATTGATTGGTATCAGTGCGGAGGTGTTTTGGGGAGAAATTATCGATTTAGCAAAGCGTCGTTTTTGTTGTATGGGAGGCACCGGTCTGACTGGCCAGGGGGTGACGGTCAAATTGGTTGTATGGAATTTTGAAGTTTGCGTACCAAACACTTATGTGAGAATGTTTGGGTATGTTTGCACTAAGTGCCATTGAAATTAGAGACCGAATGCGAAACTAAATATTGTTTTGCCGAAAAGTCCAGAAATGAGTGTTTTGAGTTTTGGGAAGCAGTCTAACCGGTAGGGTGTCGGTAGTCGACCGTGGCGGTCCGACCGGTCCCTCGCATCGGGTTGACGGTTAGACCGGCCGATGCTTGGCGGTCTGACCGCCAATGGCCTAGAGGTCAGACTGGCCGAGGATCGACGGTTTGACCGCCAAGGCAAGATCATGCACAGTGAGCTCTGGTGATATTGCGCATTTGGCTAAAATCATGGGATTTAGTGCATAAGTGCTGCATGATGCATGTTTTAGCTAACGTGGGTCAAGTTACAAAGAACTCATGCCTGAAAATGGTTGCGTTGTCTATTGTTGTGCATGAACGCTTGAAGTCAACTATATTCAACAGTGAGGGTGATCGAGACTAGGCTAGAAGTGCTGAGGTCTAGAATGATCGATAATGTCAGGTGAAGTGGTTGGACTCAAGTATGGAGCAAAATGGACAAGAACGATCGAACGAGAAGTTCGGTGCAACAAATTGCATCAAGTGGTTTGGGGCCAGTGCAAGTGTCAAGGTGGTTCGGTGGGAGTCAAATGGGAGAGATTTGCTGGTATGAGAAAAACTATTGATAAACCTACGCGCGATAAAGCATGAGATTGCTTCACGACGATTGTACTCGGTCATGGAGAATGATCGAGAAGGGGTATTTTGATATCTTTGCTAAAATATCGAGTCGATGTAAAACCACGCACAAGACGACACGAAGGAGAAACAGTTTATGTCAAGAAAAGGAGATCACGAAGAGATGGATTCAAGAGACCTCGATCGTCATGCGTTTTGAGAAGCATGCGTGAGTGTAGACCCAATTGTGTATGGACTTAACGAGTGTCCATTAGGGTTTCTTTCTTGAACCTCCACTATATAAGGGTTGGTGCATGATTTGCACAACCAAACTTTGAAAATCCTAATTTGAGATTTAGGGAAAGTGGAGAAAACAGAGGAGGCCAAGGTTTGAGAGAGATGAATTGAGAAATTAGGTGCTCATGAGTGAGTTTTTGTCCTTCATAATGGAGTCGCTATAAATCTATGATCCATCTAATTAATCCAATCAATTTTGTTCCAAGATGAGTTCATTCTTTTTCTTACTCTCTCTTTGGTGATTTTTAGGGTTTTTTTTTTGTGTCCTAAAGGTTTTGTCTTGTTATCTTGCTGTGATCTAGCTTACTAGGACTTGTCGGATCTGATCTAAGGTTAATTTGACCATCCTCCACCCACGAGCAAGCCTTTGGATCAAGTTTATGTTTCCCCCGGTTTTGAGCCTTCTTACCCTCATTCAAGAAAATCGTGGAACCTTGGCTATGATCATCTTGATTGTCAATTGGAATAGGTTTCTGATTTTCTTGTTGAGTTATGTTTGAAATCTCAGAGGATTTGGATCACTAGATCAAAAGTTAGGTTGTTTTATGGATCCTTCGTCGTGCTGATTTCCAAGCAATGGCCAAACCAGCCTTACCAGCGGTTATACCAGCCTTGGCTCGTCGGTCAGATTGGTAGAGTGAGTTGATGGTTGGTTTGGTCGGTTTCAACTCAAGATTTCCAGTGTGATTTTGAGACTTTAATCTTCATACCTTTTATAGCTATTTGACATAAAAGGAAGTTAAATACCAGAGATGAAAAATAATTGACTTCTATTCACCCACTCTAGTTGCTATTTCGGTTCTACAAAATCTTGCATACATTACACATACACTGCTGCTGGACTATAGCTAGCTTGCAGACGATGAGGGCCTGGTAGTTAGAGTCGAACATAGTTTTGTCGAAGCTAGCCATTCATGGTTTTTCTTCCTCCTGATTTACCACTAGTTGGTGATTTTAGATATCCAACCAGCCATTGGGCGGTGATGCGTCACATTCACACCAGTTGTTGCTTACCATTAAAGTGTGTACCATTTTCTTTGTTTAAGCGCTGTCATCTTTATCTGTTAGCCTCATTTAGTTTCTAATTAAGTCGTCCGGTTTGTCCGGTTTCTTCCTTGAGACCACCATCGATGAAAATATATAACTCCATTGGAGAGTAGTCTCCATTGTTGCACACCAGTACATTAGTGTTTAAAGAGCAGTGCATAAAGAGGTTTTACATGAGCTACAACTTGCCAACAGCCATCAGTGGATGGTACTAATCCCCCGTCACTAAAAAATATTGTTTTGTACATCATCGTCAGCAACTTTCATCACTAATTTCTATCATAGCAGATTTATAAAACCTAACAAAAATTATACTTATATGAAAGTTTGTTTCAAGATAAATCTATACCGATAAACAAAGTTTAAAAAGTTTGATTGCAGGTACCCAAAATGATATTCTTTTGTGAATAAAGGGAGCGGTGAGTAGGACGACCTGAGGTCTGAAGCAGAGAGGAAATAACTCTAGAAGAGGGGACTAAGTGTACAGTGACACCATCGACCTTCCAATATTGTCCTACAAACAACGTGGATTTATATTCGGGTATTCCTATTTCCACATGAACACAAAAGCACCACCAACGTACTAATTAATTGAAGTCGTATACTAATTAATTTCTGAAGCAGCTTTTGACCAGCAGCTTGGGTACGTACGCACATGACACATCAGGATGGCTCGTTGGACAATATGTTCGATCGGAGTTCGGACTAGATATGCAATTAAGCAGCTAAATCTTGCACTGGCTGTTTCCAGGGAGAATACCCTGGTACTTAGCTAGTGGTTGTCGGCTGTTTTTCGGTTGAAACACAGTAGGATCAGCAATACTGTAACTGGGTTGTAAGTGCCTCAGGCGCGTTGCTTGTACTCTTAACTTCTTCTGAATAAATGATGCGCAAATCTTATGAGCATTCTAGAAGAAAAAAAGGCAAAAGACAAAGGGTAATGCTCACAGCAGACGTCTGATATGGACGTTTTCTATCGGACGATGCATCCACTGTTCTGTACGATCCAACGACGAGTGCTACTCCAGCCCCTTTTTTCTTGCGTTGGCCCACACGTTTGGATGTGAAACATCTCATTTTGCCAAAATCCAGAATGAGCTCACGCCCGTGGGATCACACTGGGAGGAGATAATTACAGCAACAACCTCGCTTTTCTTTGTACCCCTAACATCTCAAAGCTATCTATTTTCTACATCTCCCTCTCCCTTGTCTCTTTGGACGAGGAGAGGACCAGCGCGCCGGGACGACGAACAGAAAAGTGGGAGCGAGAGGAGAGGACGAGTTGGGGAGTCACCGTCACTTTGTGCCCGTGAGGAAAGGAAGCCGCGGCGGAGCGTTGGACGGCGACCAGAGGAGGAGTGAGGGCGACACACGGAGAACCTATGATGACATCCTGAGGGTTAGTGTGCCGCCGCCAAGGCCAAGGAAAGTGAATTGATTGTTTGTTACAGTAGAGAGTTTTTTTTGTTGCACCAGATATTTTAAGATGTTGGGACTATGTTTTTTTTTTTAATGTTATAGTACAAAAGTTTGCAGTACTCGATTGCCCATTTTGTTGTTGCAAACTGGTGTTTTGTTTACGCTCCATTGAATTTGAATATATTGTTGCTCTTGGGAGTTGACTTTTGTGGCGAAGGGTTTCAATTTTTCTTGAAACATTTTTGTTGCATGCGTTGATTATCAATTGCTGCACAAATTGTTTACTGATGTTTGCTTGAGATGTCTTATGTGTTGCACATATGTATATTTTCCCAAAATTAATTTTTATGTATATCGTAGTGCTAATTTTTCAAATATATCTATGTATGCTAACAAGATCTTTTATTTTTTAAGTGAATTTTGACAAGATTATGGATCCCCTCTCCATTTTTTGAGATCCAAGTTTTTTGTTGTATATGTTGATTTTTTTTTTGGTTGTATGTGTGTGTCAGATATGTTACGGAGAGAAGTCAGGAGTGTACTCTCATGATGATACGTTCGAGCACTAGTTGCTTCCAAAGACAAAAGACAAAAAAGCTAAGTACATCTTGCACGCGCGCATGCGGATTGATGTGCGAACGTCAGTCCTGAGTAATACGCAGTTTTACCGCAAGCATTCGCGTCCATGAGCAGGTACAAACACAAACTTACACTGGCTTTCCTCCAGACCTAGTTCAAAGGCTCTGTGTTAATTTCGTCTTACAGCGCTCTATTCCTTTGTTCCAATCAAGCGTTAGAGCTTAATTAATTACACTGCACAACGTACGCACGTCTTGGAGCTACATAGGATTTCACACAACCACGCATGCACTGCTTGGCTGCGTTTGCTGTACATTAGTTACACGGAATCGAAAAGTCGTTGTAGCTGTAACACCAGACGACATGCACCGGAAATCCATTCCCAAATCGACATACTAGGGATATTCCCTACTACGGTGGTGCTACTGCTACATGACGGAGCAGTTGTTGGGGTCACTCGAGTACTCGTGGTGCACCACCGTGTGGGTGTTCTCCGCCGGGTAGAAGAAGTCGTGCTGCTGATGGTACTGCGCCGGGTAGCCGCCGCCGCCGCCGTAGTAGTCCCGCGCGCTGATCGTCGGTGCGTACGAGCCGGCGGTGTAGTAGTGGTCCCGCGCGCCCACCACGGCCTGCGGGTACCCGCCGGCGTAGTACAGGTCGCTCGCGGCCACGTGCACGTACGGGCTCGGGCTCGGGCTCGGGTGGTAGCGGTACGCGTGCTCACCGACGAGGCCGGCGAGCTCCCTCTCGGCCATCTCCTCCGCGTCGACGGTGCGCAGCTCCACCACCTCCGCGTGGCCCACCTTCCGCTGCAACTTCTCGGTGATGTGGTTCGAATCGATCCCGACGCCGATCACCAGCAGCAGGTTCTTGTTCTCGCCGGCGATCGAGACAGACTCAACCCCTGCCCGATTCATGCAAAAACATGTGGTACTGTGTAAATTAACTACATGGGTTTTAACTTTTAAGGCAAGTAAGCAAGAAGTGGAGATCGAGGCTGATCGATCTGTGCTAATGAACCAACTGATAGTTCTTGATAATTTCTCTGAAATAGATACAACGACGCGAAGGGTAAGGAAGAGGGGATTGAGAAAGGGATTTACCGGTGATTGCAGCAGCCACCTTGATAGCTTTGGAATGGCCCTTCTCCGAGCTCTTGTGCATCCTAATGACCATCTCCTTCTGCAAATTTGGTTTCAAATTAACTCACAATCAACAGCAGAAAGAAACAAAACCAGAACCTTTTTTTCTTGCCAAAAAAGGACCAATTGATCACAAAACATGTACAGTGAAAGAAACAACAATTCAGTAAGAGTAGAATATAATAAGCCGGAACTACGATCTTACCCTCATTTTTTTGCTCAGTACTCTCTTCAGGTGAGCAAGCAAAGCAAATCAAACAAGAACAAACTATAGTCCTCCTTGCAAGCTTAAGCAGGAGTTAGGTTTGTACTGTGTCTAACACAGTAGTGAGCAGCGCACCACATCCCTTTATACACACACAGACCGCTCCTAGATGGCAATTAGCCAAATTAATTACCCCCTATTGACTTGATCCGGCAAGTAATTGCTCCGAAGCACATCCCTAGGGCCTGCGGAGAGCGACCTGAACTATTGACTATAAGAAAACCTCGCGCTCCTAATTCGATACCTTGTTAGGAGCAGGTAGCGACTTACTGCATATGCAGATGCCACTTGGCCATGGCCACGCGTGATTGAAGGGTTTGTATGTACTCTCTCCCATTCATAAAAAGAACAAGTTGTTTTGGACTTTAAATTTTGAAAACTTTAGCTATCGATATTTTTTAAAAAATATTTAAGTTAGATATATGAAAATCATGTATGTAGATTCGTCTCGGGAAGTACTTTCATAATATTATAATTTTGTTGGGTTTTATAAATAATTATAATAGTAATTAATGGTCAAAGTTACATTCAAGACCGTGTCGATGCCCCAAACAACTTGGTTTCTGTGAATCGGAGGAAGTATCAGTTTCCAAAAAAAAAAAAAAACCAAGAAGAAGAGAGAAACAAAGGAGAAACATTTGTTGTGTCGTTCCAGTGGGCGACTAAATTACTTGCCCAGAATTCGGAAGGCTTCCGGTTAAAAATTGCCGTGCAGAGCTATCCGGGCTGTTACACTACCGAGGAAGTAACCGAGTAAGTGTGGCGGACGGCTGGGATTGTGCCCTGCTGCCATGGGTTAGCCGATGGGCCGTTGATGGTGTGGGTGAACTGGAGACCGGATAAGCTAGGTGCAGAGATTTTCTACGGGAGGAGGTTGCGAGTCGATGGATCAGCTGCATGTCAGACATACTAGGTGACGTGCCGATGCATGGGACAGGATCATTCTTCTCTTGGTTTCGTTTCCCTCAAGCTTCTTGCGTGACGCAGGCATTATGATGTAGCGATCGCTTGCTTCCGTAATCCGATGCTGTAAAACAAGAACAATATGCTTAGTTAAGACGGGAGGCGGCTTTTTAAAATGAAAGCTTCTACGCAGAGAATTCGAACGGGGTGTATACCAGTGTCCGATCAATCTGAAAGGCTAGCGATTTTTATTCTTTCTCAGGCTTAGATCTCAAGTTCGTCTTTTAAGAAGAGCTCAAATTCGCTTGTTAGGTTTGGTGATCCACATTCATGACTCTAGTAGGAATTTTGTGATGTCGTGCACTAGGGAAGCAAGTCTCTATTATTTAACAATTAGAGTTGTTGGTCTTTCTTTCTTCACATCCTTCCATTCGGGTCCCCTCGCTGATATGTGGGTCACATTGTCAGTAAACTATTTTTACGTATAGTGCGCTCTCTATTCCTCCTCTCCCGACATCGCCTACGATGCTGCCTGACCTTCCTTCTCTCTGCCCTCGCCTCCACACCCGCTCTTCTGCTCTGCTTCGCGCGCTTCCGCCCCCTCCCACGCCGCCACTTCCATCGTCCAAAGTTGAATGTGCCTCATTTCCTCCTATCCGCTCCCGCTCTTCTGCTCTGCTCCACGCTTCTTAACAAATTAAGATATATTATATATACTTTATTTGATAAACTATATTTATGAGATGAATGTTTGTAGCAATGAATGGGCGTAGAAAAAAAAAAGAAACCCATGGATTAACTCCCCGTGTGAGCGTCAGTGCTGTTATTAGGGATACTGGATGGGCCTCAAGGATATCAGGCCTAGACGCCGAGCGGCCCAGGATTTGCTCCCCTCGTTGCAGATTTTGTAGCCTCTGTTAAACCAATAATGGGCCCACACCAAGGAAAAAAGTTTTATGTCGCAATTGGGCTCTTTATCTGTTCTTGATTTACGGTTCTTAATCTACTGTACAATTGATGAAGACCGTCTTCTCTTTCTAAAAAATAAATGATGAAGAACACCACCTCTCAAAAGGGGAAAAATGATGAAGATCATCAAACTAAAACATATCAATACAATCATGAGATTTGCTAATTTGTACTTGAGTGTTTTGTTGAATTTCGGAGCACTCAAATTTCTGATCGATTTGATTTATCACAGAGATTTAATTAGGCTCGTTGGTTGTTAGTGGGTTGCATGCATGACTTTGTTATACTTATTTCACGGGCCCTTTCATGGGCGTATTGTGTTCTGATTTTTGTATTTAGTGGCACATAAAAAAGAATCATAAATATGAAATGAGTTGGTATAATTGTTCTGTGGGTTTTCATCTGCCCTTTTTGGATAGCCCTTTTGTTTTGTTGTTGGGTTTCACGAGCCCCAAAACAAAAGATATGCTTTTTTTGGGCCTTTAGGTCTTCTATGTGTATTATATATATATATATATATATATATATATATATAATATTAAGTCAATGTAAATTTGATGAAAGTAATGTAATTTTTTCCCTTTTAATATAAATTCTTTTTTTTTTCGGTTGGGACTTTTTATTTATTTGTTTTTTTCATGTTTGTATTGTATATTCTTTATGGTTGTTTACTTGTTTTGATAATTTCAAGGAGGCATGTGCCAACTATATATGTGATTCTTCAGTTCAATTTATTGATTATTTGAGATAGAACACCCATCTATACCACATCATTATGTGAGGCAATGGAATGACTTTTTCCCGTCACATGGCTATTAGATGCTTTCAACATGGACATTTCATGACAGAGATCCGGTGTTGAACTGCTTGCATCCATTGATCTTACTTTTATCTAAAAAACTACACTTTCAACTATTTTTACATGTTTTATTTTTATATATTTTTGTATTAACTTAATGCAAAATTTGATAAAAGTAATGTAAATTTCCCCTTTTAAATATAAAATTATAAATTTGTGATATGGGCTCGTTGTCTTCTCATGCTGAGGCAAAAATCCAACTTGCTTGGCTTACTATGAACCTCTTTGTTTATTGATGCCTCTTTGATTGATGGCGTTATTAGGTTAATCTGTTTTTTATTATGTGGGGTTTATCTAATCCTCTAATTTCCTCTTCCTTTATTTTAATTATGTTTTTCTCTCTATTAGGTTAGCACAACAGATTCTATTATTTATGTTGGGTTTACCCACTACTCTTTGTGTTTTATTTTTCTTAGACTGTCAATACTGTTGTTTTCATGGGCATGTTGATTATGTGATTTGGTCTTATTCTTGTGTGGACTGTCTATTTTTGTTTACAGGCCCACATATGCTTGGGAAACATTTTTCTTCAAAGTGTAAATATTCGAATTGATCTGGACAAACCCATACATGTCCTTGCCAGAAAGAAGATTTAGGCTAGCCCATCTCGGAAAAAGGAGACACAAAAAGCCTACAAAAAGCCTTTTTCTACTTTGGTAACTAGCACCGCAGAAAATGGAATGGGTAAGCGAACAAAACGGCAAGAACAATGATTTTTTGCATTGAACGGTATGAAATTTGAGTGCCACTTAACAAATAATACTCGGATGTCCACTAGATGCCCCCTACAATCATAAGTAATATACACATTGTAATTCGAGATCGTATGCTCCTCGGCCTCTCAGGCCTACAAGATTAGGGATGAAAAACAAATATAATTTATCCGTATTATTCGACAACCGTATTTGGTAGGATACGGATACGATATAGATTTTCCAATTCGTTTAACAACTTCTATTCGTATTTGAATTCGCACAAAAAAAAATATAGATACGAATGAGGTATGGAATTTTTCTTCCCGAATTATTATTTTATCTGAACTATCGGTACTCTTCGGTAACGATGAGTTCAGAGCCTACTGGCCGTAGGCCCGAGGAACGTACTTTACGCCCCGATTAAGAATCAGACTGTCTTAAGAAGATTCTGAGCAGCTTAGGCCCCAACTAAACAACCCAGGGCGCTAACGGTTGGTTTAGCAATAAGCATAGTTTAAGACTCGACTTTGCAGAGCTTTCTTTGTTGCTGCGCTTCCGGAGACCGTGTGTTTGATTTTCGCTAGACTAATACTAGTCATTGATTCTTTGGTTATTCTGTTTTTTGGAATCTGAGAGCATTATGGGCCTCCTCCAAGTTCTAAATTGCGCCTAAGGGATGCATCTCTATGTCCTTGTTAACAATTTTTCTCTGGTTTTCTAGGAGGTTAGTTGGCTGACTCATTACTACGTTGACTTGTTTGCAGAAATATAATTGAAGGTGGAACGGTGAAAGCTACAGAAGTTTTAAAAAGGAATGAATTAGACATTGTACGAGACTAAGATCACAGAACTTTCAACAGAAAACCTACTCATCACATACAAAATTTGACAACCTTACCTTTTTTAAGCACCCTAATCGCGTGACTATACGCAACTTTTGCCGTGCTGCAAGGTAATGATGCCCCAGAAACTTAAATTTATAAAACTAAACTTTTCGTTAGTGCTCGGCACTATCTGTTAAGCCTTAGGTGCCTGGAAATGTTACAAAGTTTCTTTCAGGAGCAGCACAATATGAACATAGTAACCTCGGTGTAAAACCGTTCGCCCAAAGTAAACATAGTATCATTCAAACTATTTGGCCACTATACGTCGCTGCCATAAAATAATCGAACCACCACGAAATGGAGTAGGAGTATACTTTGTGACAAAATTAAGTCGTATCTTGGTGAAAACGAACCGTATGTACATCTCATGCCGTATGGTTTCAGACTTTCTAAGTTTTTTTAGCGAACTTTCAGACTTCGAGTGAAAAGGCTGACAGAAATCATAGAACAAGGAACCGGGTTGTAGTGGTAACAATTAAGAATTGGTGCTTAAAACAGCTTAATGTTAACTCTACAGAGCGAATATATATTCAGGAAGTATCGTTTATCTGTAGAAACTAGCAATACGTGTGGAAATACACAAGAGAAAACCACACGCAGAATGTAGGAGTAACTACGACAGAAGGAACCTGTATCAATTCATTTATATGGGTGGACAGAAGGTATATATGTGTGGGAAATGCACATGGCGGATAGATCATATGATATATGCCACTGTGACGTGGGCATCCTGACTTTAATTTTCCTGGCAGGTGAGAAACTAGCAATACGTGTGGAAATGCACAAGAGAAAACCACACGCAGAATGTAGGAGTAACTACGACAGAAGGAACTGTATCTGTTCATTTATACTAGAAACCCTCGCGCGCCTTGGCGCGTTGCTGAACAAAAGCGATTTTAGTCATGAAAAAGAGGGTTGTATAAAAAAGTTTGATTTATGTATGATATAGTGGGTATGCATATTGCTTTTGACGAAAAACGCTGCCTTTCGATTTTTCACGATTTCGTCAACACTAAGGCAGACAGCTTCAGTTGCGGCATTGACATGAACAAAACAATTTAACGAATATCAACAACATAAGAATATGAAGATACTTAAATGCCAACGAATAAAACTGAAAGTGCAATGAGCTTCACAACTGAAGGTTCCCACACAAAGTTAGCAAAGGAATCGGCAATTCCACCAGTGTTGATATCTACACCATAATTAGCACTTTCACATGGTACAGCTGAACTATGTATTAGTATCTAGTGTATTAGTCATATCAACAACAATATGAATAGACAAAACAATATGAAAACCTGCACGTGCGATCAGGCGGGCTGCGTCGCGCGGACGTTGTGGCGCGTTGTGGACCAAGCGCACCGGGTTGGGATCTGGTGGTGGCGGGCGCGAGCGCAAGCGTTTGTGATCGGACGGTCGCGCGTGTCTGAGTGACGGGCTGCGCTCGACCAGGGCTCGCTCGACGCGCAAGGGCTCGGATCGGGCGGCCGCGAGCGCTCGCGGCCGCGATCGGACGGCGGAGATTTTGATTCCAACGTACCTAGCGCGGGATGCCGCCAATCCTTGCAGCCTTTATTGTAAGTAAAGTAATGGGTGGGAAATGGACATGACGTGGGCATCCTGACGTTAATTTTCAGTTGAGGTATAAATCTGTAGGAAGAAAATTCGCTGGATCCTAATATCAAATCCTGCCACCTGTTGAAGCACGGCTCTTAAAGCAAACTCCATCTTCCTCCTCCTTCCCAAACTCCTCCTCTCGAGCCATGGCACTCGCCGCCCACGCCGTCGCTCCACGCCCTCGGTCCACTCACGCCGAGCTCGCTGACGCCGCGCCACCACCATCGCCATCGCGATGTCGTTTGTTCAAGAAGCGCATACGAGCGGAGCAGCGCCAAGAACCGGCGGCGAAGGCCACAGGTGACGGCGGCGGATCGAGCGCCGGTACAAAGACCACGAGGTCTCGATGCGCCGACGCACTCAACATCCAAAGACTTCGCGCCGCTAATGGCCACAAAGAAGGCATACGGCGCCCAGCAGGATGTCATCGCTATCCCGGCAAGCTCAAGGACGCTTTGGACGCCAGGCGAGCATGATGACCGGCGCCCATTGGATCCTCCTCCGGTTGTCCATGACGACCGGGAGTGGTTGAGTCTCGCGGTCAAGGAGGTGGTGGCGGCGGCGTTGTTGGAAATCTACCCGTGGACTCACACTTTCACGGGTGAGGGAGACAAACTCACGGAGAGGAAGAACACACAATTTTTTTTTGCGTAGCACTGCAACCGCCTAGTGCTACTTTTCTGTGTTTCCATTCTTCTCTCTTTTTCTGTTTGGCTCAACTGAAAACAAATATTACATGAGGCTAAATATCTAGTGAACAGAACCAGAATTATTACCCACTAGCCCATTAACAAAAACACTAACTCACTCATGCAAGATGCAACGCACGCACTAACACACTACTAACGCAGCACTCACGTACTACTAACACACGCACTAACACACTAGTAACGCACACACTCACGCACACTTGATTATTCCTAACAATCTCTCCCTAATCAAGATAGCTTCACAACAGTGTTGGTTCATCGTCGACATCTGCCTCCATGAGATGCGCCTGTTCCTCCTTCTTGTTGCGGCATTCAAAAGCAAAATGCCCATAGTTATTGCAGTTGTAGCATCTTACTTTAGCCTTGTCGAATTTACAATTCCCACGGCCGGGCTCGCCATCTCTATTCTTCGCCGATTGGGCCTCCCACTCGGCCCGCGTTAGGAGAAGATGTTCGTCATCGTTGTTGCCGCTCATACCACGTAGACGCTCCTTATACGCCTTGAGACGGTCGATCGCTTCTTTCACCATCATTGTCTTCAAGTCCCCAAATTGCTCAATGGTCGAGACAATCTACAGGTACTTGCCTGGGACAGCGCGGAGAAGCTTCTTCACGACATAGCTGTCCTCCATCTTTTTACCAAGACCGCGAATCTGGTTGACGAGAGTCATCAATCTCACGGCGAAGTCGTCCACCGACTCTGTTCCCTTCATGCGCAAAGCCTCGAACTCGCTCTTGAGGGTCTGTGTGCATGCCTCCTTAACGCGGTCGGTGCCGACATACATCGTCTTGAGTGTGTCCCATGCATCTTTCATCGTCTCCTTTTCGGCTAGTAGGAGGAGGGTCTCCTCCGGGACTCCTTGGAAGATGGCCGCAAGAGCCATCTGATCTTGGTGCTCATCAACGTCGTTGGCCACTACAGCTTCCCAAACACCTTGTGCCTTCATGAACACCTTCATCTTGATTTCCCACGCGCCGATCTTCCGACGCATCTCAAAGAAGCATTATCTTTCTCCTACTGACCACGTCACATAATTGCTGCTCATGAACAGAGGGTATTGGAGGGATGCATTTCCCTTCTATTCCTCCCTTCGCGGCCGTCTCTTGCCGCCGGTGACATGACTTGCCGGTAACTCTGATCTTTACGAATTGGGCATACAACAACGTGGCTCTGATACCAATTGTTGGCCCAGGTACTCGGCAAGAACTCACACATCGCTTCCTCTAGCTAGAACACACACACTGGGCGCTCACGAACACAAGAAGAACAGAGAAACGAGTTTGGTGCTGCTCATCTTCAGCCTTGATTTCCCACGCGCCGTAGTTGCTCTTGTTCAGCATAGGGTATTGAAGAGAGACACTGCTTTCTCTTTCCGGTACCTTTGACAAACCTCCGCCAGTAACGGCGGTGTGACTCGGTGTCGCATCATCACCGGTGACATCACTTCCTGGAGAGCGCGGCATGATCTTGGGCATACACGGATCAAGAACTCATGCTTTGATACCAATTGTTGGAAATCTACCTATGGACGCACACTTTCATGAGTGAGGGAGACAAACTCACAGAGAGGAAGAACACACAAAAGATTTTGTATAGCACTGCAACCGCCTAGTGCTACTTTTCTGTCTTTCTATTCATCTCTCTTTTTCTGTTTGGCTCAACTGAAAACATAGATTATACTAGGCTAAATAGCTAGTGAACAGCACCAGAATTATTACCCACTAGCCCACTAACAAAAACACTAACTCACGCATGCAAGATGCAACACACACACACACACACACTAACACACTAGTAACACACGCACTACTAACGCATCACTCACGTACTACTAACGCACACACTAACACACTAGTAACACACACACTAGTAACGCACGCACTCACGCACACTTGATTATTCCTAACAAGCATTCGGCGAGCATCGGAACCTCGTGGGTGTTGTACCGCGCCACTCGCATTTTCACTGTGGCTCTACCGTTTGTTCTTGGCGTAGCTCCCGCCGCGTGTGCTTCTTCTTGAAGAACGACATCACGATGGCGGGGTGTTTAGCAGCGCTGCAGGTGTCTAGCGAGCTCGGTGCTCATGGACCGAGGAGTGGAGTGGCGGCGTGGACAAAGCGAGTGCCATGGCTAGGCGGGGAGGAGTTGTGGTTGGGAAAGAAAAGGAAGAAGATGGAGTTTGCTTCAAGATCCGTGCTTTAATAGATGGACGGATCAGAGGTAGGGCCTTGAGACGGGGGACTTGGGCCCTCCTCTAGAGAATTTTCTTCCAAATCTGTACATGCACATTGTTTGACTTCTCATCCTCTTCATACGATGGCTAGTGTAGTGATCTAATTAATTGGCCGGTCATCACAGATTGGCACACTCGAAAGCAAAGGCCAATGGTGCGCATGAACACTTTACGAAGAATGTTACAGAATGTTACTCTTTATTTTCACATATCGATTATAACTCTTTGAAGTTGCTTAGACAATTACGACAAAATTGATCTCTAGTAATTACATGACGGAGCAAGTGCTTGGCTCGCCGCAGACGACCATCTGCGACGGCAGGGAGTAGTGGTAGTAGTAGTAGTAACCGGGGTAGCATTGCGGATTTGCGGTAGCGGATGCTCGACCACAAGCTTCGGCTCGTCGCTTTTTTTAAAATAATCTATTTTATATTCCAAATTATAGAAATAACACTGCTTAATTTTTTTACAGAAATAATCATGTATCGCTGCATGGTTGGACGACTTGAGCTAATGGCCCAACGGGCGCACGACACATGTCCAAGTCGCTTCATCGTTTGGCGACTGGACTCTTCGTGTCCTACTCGCTATACGGTTTGGCGACTCGGTCCTAGTCACCGTACGGTTGGGCGACTAGGACACTTGTCGCTTAGCGTGGACCCCCTAGTCGTCCAACCATTGAGTGACTTGGGGTGGATCAAAACTCGCTCGCGCGAGGCCATCGTGAACAGTCGCCATTTGAGAAAGCGACGGCAGAAGAAAAACAGAGCAAGAGAGGAGAGGGAGAGGGAAAGAGAGGAGGAAAAAAGGTTTCTTCACATCGACGACAGTGACAGTGAGTCTCTTGTATTGTTTTGTACGCGTGTATTTTTGAAGCCATGGTAAGTTAGCAAGCAATATCATGTGTATTGACATATTGTTACCAAATGAAACAATAGTACGTTAATTTTAAAAATGTTAGTTTGGAGATAGCATGATTAATACAATTAGTTTGGAAGTTCGTATAGAGAAAAAATTGCTTGTGAAAATTAATTTAGTTGTACTATTTCAAGGTAATTTTCTATTATATAAACATGTCGAAAACCCGCATTCGCAAATGCTAGTTTAGAGAATAATACATGTATTTATTTGCACAACTAAGATTTGATAATATTTTATTTATAGTTTTGCTGGATTAAGTAATTATAAAATACATAGACAAAAATCACGATACATGGTTCCAAACCCATAGAATTTCAAAACATGCGAAATTTTGATTTTGTTTCAAAGATTCACCCATTATAAATATGCATGGCAACGATGTAGGACCGAAAGGCGATTAGAGGGGGTGAATAGACGCTTTCGATTTTTACCTTAATTAGATTCAACACGCATTTTTCTCAAGTAGCTATGAAAGCTAAGAGGATCAAGACTGCACGCAGGCTTCTCAGCCGAATCTAAACAACCCCAAAGCAAAAGACCCAAAAACAAGCAAATCAAAATCTTCCGCGGCCGACGGCAGATCGGGCGGTCGATCCAAGTGCGGTCCGATCACAGCAAACAAGGCTCCGACCGCCCCGACTGAAAACAGAAAACAGCTCGGGTTCCAAAACGAAAAACGATCTAACTTTTGATCTAAACGACCAAACTTGACCAAATTTGGAACACATCTTCCTAATGGTATATAGAACCTATTCCAAGCAACGATTGAGAAGATCCACGTCAAAGTTTTGACCTTTTTCAGTTTTACCGAAGGAGGGTTCAAAACCGAGCAAAAACGAAAAACATGATCTAAAACTTGCTCGTGAGAGATTGATGATCAAGATGATCCTAGGTGGGTTCTCACATGTCACAGCAAGTTAGATCACGTCAAGAAACCAACCAAAAACTCGCGGATCAACAAAAGACTCAAAATCACAAAAGAAAGAGGAAGAACACAAAGAGATTCATCTTTGAGAAATCATCCATGGGTTGATTCAAGATTGTTGCTGGTTACAGCCACTCCCTCAAGAAGGACAAGAGCTCAATCCAAGAGCACACCATCAACTCATCTCTCTAGAATCCTAAGCCTCTCCTTTCCTCTCTAAGTCCCTAAACCCAACTAGTGTTTACAAAATGAAGTCCTTAATGTGGCTGTCCAGCACACCCCCTATTTATAGAGAGGCCTAGCTTCTAGAAGAGTTAACCCTAATGGGCTCCCGTTAAGACCCAACAACAAACGGGATACATACGCACGCATTTTAAAGCGTCGTCTTCATCTTCGATTGACTTAAACCACTTCTCCAAGCGCCGACCCACGCCGCGGTTTAACCAAGAGATCACAAAGGCGGTATTTGGTGAAATTACCAAAATACCCCTTCTCGATCCTTCTCCATAGACCGAGTCCAATCTCGCCGGCAATCGCCTCCGCCGCCGTGCAGGTTGATCAACGGCTCATCATGCTCCGCAAGTCTCTCCCGTCCGATCCCACCGAACCACCAAGGCACTTGCACCACCCCGCGCCGCTGATCCAACCCGTCAGATCGAATCGCCTGCTCGATCCTCCTTGTCCATTCTGCGCCACGCCTGAGTCACTTGACTTCACCCGGCATCCACGATCGCTCTGGACCTCAGCTCTCCAAGCTTAGTCCCAATCTTCCTCGCCATTGACTATCATTGACCTGCAAGCTACCTACACAGCAATAGACCAAGAAATTATTTCCGGGAACAAGTTCTTCACAACTTGACCCACGTCAGTGAAAACATGCAATATGCAACATATATGCAAAGATAAACATGGATATGACCTATCCCAAAATCAAATAGCTAATATAAACCACAATTAGCACAAAACCGGCCGATCATCATTCAATGGCTACCGATCGCTTCTAGCCCGGCCCGACTTCTTGATCACCGGTCGATTGCTCGCCGGCCCGACCGCCTTGAGCAACGGCCGATCGCCAACTCGACAAAGAAATAAATCTTTGCTGAAAACACAAGAAACGACAAACCAAAAGCGCAATTGCCAATTGTAACATCAATATAAGAACATGCACATATCCCCATGATATCTACAAACGATGATGTTTTAAGTATTTCACAATCCATAGCAGCCTGTACAGGTGTCAACATAATATAGCATTTTGTAGGGAAAATTGCGTGTTTCATGAAATTGTATATTTATTACCACTGTGTTTGAGCAAAGTGGTTTGGTGCCAATAAGAACATACGAAATATGATTTATTTGCCATTGGAATATAATTGAAATGCTCAATTAACATTAATGCTTGTAATTTCTTTGTTATTTTTTTTTTATAATTGACAAACCTATGTAATACCTCGTTTATTTCATAATTGAGAGGGTCTATGCATATTATTGTTAAAAAGTTGTAAATAGGTCTTATGTTTGCATATGAAATCATGGTAGGTTACTTTCGAAAGCATGGTAGGTTATGAGCAAAAATTCATTAGACTAATGCAAAAATATAACTTAATTTGTAGAATTTTTGGAGGTACGCTATAAGTAATTGAACCCACTAATTGTGTCGTAATTACTTACTGGAAATTGATTTGCAGGTATGGTTCACGACCCTGGTGGTTCGGACTGGCATTTCATCCTGCTAGACCGGTTGGTCGACGCGTAGCACCACGCGAGCCGTCATGTCCCGCATCCGGGTCACGAGGATGCGCCTGTGAATCGCGCGACGCCTCACCGCGGTGTTTCGGGGTTCTTGCGCGCGGCGCCCACCCTATTACGACTTCCCGGAGCGACAGCGGCATGGGCTGTCCCTGCTGTGGCTTTCATAGTTTCGGGTACGTATGCTACCTATTTTATATGTTTAGTGATGCACTATCCTAGCCGTATGACAGGCTTACTAATTATTCATTTGTGCGTATGTCGAGCGGATGGTCTCGCAGCCCACCGCCGACTGTGTGTCGCGCACTCGAGACGCACTTTGTGGCTCTTCGGCTGGGTGCTATTTACCAGCAGCCACGATGACTCCGTCGACGCCTGCCTCATGGGCTACGCGAGGGCCATCGTCGACGGTGAGGAGCTGCAGATGAGCTAAGGATCACTCGTACTTGATGAATATATGAGTATTTTTTTGAATTACTTTAATCCAAAAATATGGTAGATAAATCATGGAAATTACTTTAGTCATTTTCACAAGGCAAGTAAACAAGAACACTATAGCCATGCTAAGATCGTATGACGTAAACTAGCATACCTATCTCAAGATTCATGGTAACAACAGATAATAAAACTAACAAACAAATAAATATCGATAGCCATACCTGATCCAAAGGGAAGGATCCAGAGCATCGCCGCTCGTTATGACGAGTGGATGTCGTGGTAGTAGTCATGCGCTTGATGTAGACGAGCGTAAAAATCTGACGAAGAAGAAGTAGCGAGCGCCTCGCGAACACTCCCAAAAACTTATTCGCCATCGCCATGCAAGCCTTCGAGGACGAGGGTTCCGAGGCTCGCTTCTCCTAGTGCGACCGCACATGTACCTCGCCAGATGGAGATCGCTTCTGAGACAACAACAAAAACGAGAGTACCGTTCTAAGCCTTCGTGTGGAGATCATCTGAGACAACAACAAAAATGTAGAGTAATCGTCTAAGTCTTTCGTATAGAGATTAGTGGCAGAAATAGTGCTCTGTTCTTCTTAATAGCAAAAACGAAGAGACCAGAATAGTGTTAACTACAGCCATTACTCAATAGTAACCGCAATCATTATTCACTAGTAACATGCAGCCATTACTCAATAGTAACCACGTCCATTATTCACTAGTCGCATCGCCACCGCTCGTTAATACCATTTACTACGAGTCGGTGCGTTTTGATTTTTGAATAGATAAAGAAAAACGCGCCCGCACCCGACACGCCTGCGCGCACGTGCACATACGCACGCACGCACCGCACAACTTGGCTCGGCTCAGCACGGCATGGCTTGTCAAGGCGTGGCGAGGCGAGCGAGCGAGCGAGCGCGCGCGTGTATTGGCTCTCTCCAATTCCACAAGGGGGCTACTACGTTCTACCTTTTAAAGTGGTGTAACTCCCATTCAACTCTCCATATGGGACTAAACAGTTTTAGCACGTGCACATGGGCCTTTGGGATTTTTCAAGAATTAATTAGAATTAAAATTGGGCCTAGCCCGTGTTAATTTCAACAATCCCCCACCAGATCCCAAGGGTACATGTCAAATGCCTTGATCCATAGTATTGTTTTGATATACCAGTGTTTCGATAGAGACCGGTTAAGGTTGAGCAACCACCTAGAACAGAAGCTACATTTATCAACAACTGCACAATGGACTAAGCCTTGAATTGGCAGTTTTGTATGAATAAGTTTCACTTAAGTCCTTAACTGATACTAGGCTACCAGGCATCCCCATGGGTTGGAGCATATTAGTCATACTCCTGGCCTATTCATGAGCTTCCTAGAGATTACCTATCTCATAGACTGTGACTAGCAGTCGGGCTCATATAGGTGTGTTCTTTCAAGACTGCTCTGTAGGACAACATCTTTGCTTAAAAAAAGCTATAGAACACATTAAAATAAAAATTAACCTGCCATACAGATTTAGTAGAGAATTGCATCTCCAATTGAGTGGGTCTATAAAAGTACTCTCCTTTCAGTTAACCAATAGCTTGTTTCGCCAATCCTACTTCACGGGATCTCCGATCACATAGGATGGGTTACCACTATGGTATAACTCACGTGGGTCTCAAACCCATCTCTTTCGATGCATTGTCTATCACATTCCGTGATAAACCCTTTGTGAAGGGATCTGCCAGATTCTTAGCTGTTTGGATATAATCCAAAGCTATTACTCCGGAGTTCCTCATTTTCCTGATAGACTTCAGTCTTCTCTTCACATGTCTTGATGCCTTCATATTATCCTTAGAACTATTCACTTTGACGATCACGGTCTGATTGTCATAGTTCATCAGAATATCCGGTACCGATTTTTCAACCACCGGCAAATCCATCGAGAGCTCACGAAGCCATTTGACTTCAATAGTGGCAGTATCTAATGCTGTGAGTTCTGCTTCTATTGCTGACCTCGTTAAGATGGTCTGCTTGCAAGACTTCTATGAAACAGCGCCACCTCCAAGTATGAAGACATATCCACTTGTGGCCTTAATCTCATCAGCATCAGATATCCAGTTTGAATTGCTATAACCCTCCAGTACCCTGGGGTACCGGGTATAGTGAATGCTATAGCTCATAGTACCCTTTAGATAACACATTACCCTCTCAAGAGCATGCCAATGATCATCTCCCGGATTGAAAACAAAAAGGCTTAGTTTGCTCACAGCAAATGAGATGTCAGGCCTAGTAGTGCTAGTTAAATACATGAGTGAACCAATTATTTGAGAATATCTCAATTGATCTCTGGCTATTCTCCGATTCTTCCTAAGCAACACACTAGGATTATAAGGTGTTGAGAGAATTTGCATCGCTATAACCAAAACGACTGTAACCTTTTCACATAATGGGATTACAACAATGTAATCCCACCATCATCATTTCTTAACAACTTGATGTTCAAGATAACATCACTACTCCTGCATCTTTCATCTCAAAATTTCAAACAAGAAATCCTTGACTTTCTTAATCACATTAAGGTTGGTCCCAAATATTAGTATGTCATCAACATACAGACATAGAATGACCTCCTCGCCCCCACCATGGCGATAATACACACAACTGCCACCTTCATTCACAATAAAGCCTACAGATGTTAAAGTTCTGTCGAACTTTTCATGCCACCGCTTAGGTGCTTGTTTAAGACTCAGAACATCCCAATTTTAGGCTTGTGTTTCAAATGTAAGAAAATGAGGGGAAATTAAAACTTTTTCTTACATCTTGCATTTCCCGTGTGCTCTGACAATTGTTGTAAAGAGATTATGGGAATACAAAGATCACAAGTCATTTCGACCCACATCTTATTCTTCTTAGTCATCCTTGTTCCATCTTGTGATAATCTCCTGAAATATTTTTCCTAAATTCTTGGGTTGGTATGTGACTCCTCTGAAAATTCCACAATTTTAGAAATTGTTTGGATGTCGTTGGAGGAAGTCAACCCAATTCAAAATCTAGTCAAACCTTGACCAAGACCTTGTTAAATTTTTGGAGGAAAAGTATAGCACAAAAGCCTCTCAAAATTTTATACAAGGTCATTAACTCAACTAGCAAGCTCCTGTAAAATTCCATAATTTTTGGAGTGAGTTTGCCATCTCAAACAAATCCTCAAACTCCAAATCTGTTTGAAACTCAATTTAGGTCCGAGTCAAACTCGGCTCGAGTCGACCCGAGTCCGACCTGCACGATCGACTCGGCCGAGCCATGCGCGCAGCCCGCACCCGAGCTCGATCTCGTGCGCGCAAGTCGAGTCGTTGATCTCCATCCACCGCCACGACCTCCCAGACCTCCTCGTCCGCGCCACGACTCTCCCCACTCGGCGATTCTCTGACGCCCAGACCTCCCGAGCACATCCGGGACGCCCAGACCTCTCCTTCGCTCGCTCTTCTTCCTCTAGACCTCCTCGAGCCCCGGTCATCATGGTTTTTCCGCACCCGCAGCGTGTGTCGTGGTCGAGCGCAAGGCGATGAGATGTCACCTTTGCCTCTTGTCAACGGCTCTTTCTATCGACATGCATTTATTGCCGCCGCCTTTAACCTCCAAAGTCTTCACCGCTCGCCACTTGTCCTGTCGTGCGTGCCGCTGGTGGGCATGGTTCTTGCTCACGAGGTGGCCCTAGCCCTGTTAAGCTCCTGTGCTATACATAGCCCAAAACTTCCTCTCCTTTTCCTTTTCGCTTTGGCTGTGCTTGAGCTCCCCGCTGCGTGGTCCTCAAACCCAAACCCCAAGAACACCACCTCCCCGCTCCATTGTCACTTTTGGAGCTCTCCTGAAGACCTCCGGCCCAAAGTGGTTCCTCATTACCTTTTGGCTATCACTTTGCTCTCTTGGTCACTCAAGTCCACCTAATCGGTGTTGTTTAACCTCTACAGAGGTGGACGATTCGGGAACTTGCTTTGAGTTGTGCCGGTCGCCTTCCCCAACTCCTAAGCACCACCGCCACCAGAGCACCTTCTTCGCATCGACCTCTCCTCCGAGTTCCTCCGACCTTCCCTACACTCTGGTGAGTTCATTTTAGTCCCTTAGAGCTTAAGGTCTAGCTAGCATAGCTCGTGACGCCGCCACCGCTGCTTTTGCCAAACACTTGTCCTCCGTCATTCTCGGCCACGGCCGCTTAAGGCCGCCGCCGCCGAGAGTGTCTCCGTTAGGTCCGCCGCTATTGTGAGCATGGTCGTGCTTTGGTTCCCGCCGCGGGCCTACGCCGCCGCGGTGAGCTCGTTTTGGTGCTCGGGCGTTTGCCGGTCGCATTTTGGACAGAGTTGTGATCTAATGATTGGCATTAATGTCGTGCGAGGATGTTTAATGCTGTCCGAGGTTGTTTCTAAGGCTGTTTTGCTTCAAAAACGCGCGTACTCACTAAGTCCCCGACCTCCTAGGCGTATTCATAGCCGTTAAGACCACCCTGCTAGATCTCTGCACCATAGATGGCTTTCTCGCAGAAATTTCTAAGTCCCGTGACCTCCTTAGTTCTATCTCACTTTAAAGACCTCCCCGGGATTAGCTCTTAGCCGTTAGATCTGCTCTGTGTTAATCTTGCGCGCTAAGACCTCCCTTGTCGATCCTAACCGCCTAGGACCACCCCGGTTAAATCCTAGCCGCTTAGATCTTTTCCGTATGTAAAAGACCTCCTGGTCATTTTTCTGAGACCACCCTCGGGTCGCTTTTGCAAAAGACCTTCCTTGGCTATTTTTGCAAAGACCACCTCAGACCACCCTTGGGGTCCTCTTTGTAAAAGTCAGTCCTGTCTTTTATAAAGACAACCCCGCTGCACCTCTTAGGCTCAATCTCTAGCCGCTCACGACCTCCCGCTTAGATCTCGAGCGTTAGATCTCGCTTGTAAAATCTCTAGCGCCGCACTTCTCCTCCGCCGATCCAACCGCCAGACCTCCTTAGGCTCGACCGAGCCGCCCGCATCTTCCCCGTTAGATCACTACCGCTTAGGACCTCCCCGAGTAGATCTTGGCCATCCAAGACCTCTCTGCTAAATCCCAACCGCCCAGACCTCCTCGCTGATCGCGCCTGCTAAAGACCTCCTCTCGAGATCTAGACCGCTGAGGACCTCCTCCGCTTAGATCCGTAGCTTTAGGACCTCCCTTCGGCTCGGGACCGTTAGATCTAGATCTAACGGCCAGACCTCCTCTCGTAGGCTTAGTCTTAGGAACTTCCTAGTGCTCGGACCGCCAGATCTCGATCCGACGGCCACGCACTCGTTAAGCGCATAGACCTCCTTGCGCGCGCAGGCACGCACCGGTCGTGATCGTTGGATCGATCTCAACGATCCGCACTCTCCCAAAGGCGGGAGGAGGTCTTAGGCGCGGCTGGTGCGTCGAGGCTCGTGAGTCGCCGACCTTGATCTAACGCCCACGACCTCTCCTTTGTCTTCCGCCTCGCTGACCTCCCGAGAGCTCAAAGTTTCCTAAGTCTTTTGCTGTTTCAAATTTCAAAAGTGCATAACTTTGTCATTTTAACTCCTTTTTGAATGATTCCAGTTGCTGTAGCTTTGTTATGGTATGAACTTTAATCTGAGAATGAAATTAGGCCCTGTGTTGTAGCAGAAAATGATTTTAATAGCATGATCTTGTTTAATGAAAATGAGGTCTAGAATTCATGAAAAATTTGTAAACCACATAACTTCCTCTCTGTAGTTGCAAAGTGAGCAAACTCAACCTGGTAAATTTGGCCTATAGACATGCTTTAAATTGATCTAGGCTTTGTCTTTATTCATGTTCCTGAGAAATGATATATGCTAGTTGTAGAACTTAGAAAATCATAACTAAATCATCTTAACTCCAAATGACCTGAAATTTTATATGGGTTACCACTATACCAGTAGGTAGCTACCATAAAAATTTCAGCTTCAAAATCTTTCTAGAAAATATTTTTGCTACAGTGCTAATTATGGCCGAAAATGAGTTTTTAAGTAATATCTTTTGCACCACAAATCCAAATTAGGTTTTTCCAGTTTCTATGTCTTGGTATATTTGTATTCTACCTTGTGTATAAATTTCGTTGTATTTGGATAATTTTTGCTTGCTCTTTGTTTAAGTTTTGCTAGTCTTATTGGTTGTTCTTGGTTCTTTTGCCTTTCGCTTAGGGTTCGACATTTGCATGTAACCCCGAGAACGACCCTCCGCAACAAATTGAGCAACAAAGCAAGCAGTGCAAGCAGTTTGATCATGTTAATCCCAGATTTTAAGTATTTATGTTGATTACAAATTCTATGTATGCATTGCTACTTTGTTTTAATAGTTGGCCTAGTAGATGCATTTCCTTAGCAAATGATTATCCTCTACTACCTTGAGCCTAGGTTACTTGCTGTGATTTAGGTTCGTGGAGGGCTCTTGTCACTTAGTAGTTGCGAATTAATTGCTTAGCCATGCTTAGCTTCAGAGAAATGGGCGGTTATCGACTTGTCGATAACCTTGATCACACAAGCTTATTATGTATTATGATTTCCATCTTGTGCCATGTCTACTTATGAAAACTAAAACTGAAAACAAAATGATTTAGACTTGGGCACAATGGTATGATGGTGTGATTTTCTGTGTGATCGAATGGTGCCCGAGTCAACAAGGACCGAACATCTTGTTACACTAAACCAAGCATTTTAGCGCATAACCACACTAGAGGGTATGGGACCTCTCTCGACTTAGTACTTTGGCGTATTGGCCCGGTCGCAGGAGGTCGCAGGAGGGATGGTGTTGGGAGACAGTGTCCGAAAGACTTCACCCGGATGGGATTTGTTGTCTTTCGCTTGCAATGTAAGCGTATGGTGTTTCTACCCATACGAGCGCTCGTAGTTAATACACAATATTGGAAAGCGCTCAGAGGACTTAGCCGCGCTGCATACCTTCTAAGTGTGTTTTGGCTTAAAGGCGGTCCAAGTGTGGGTACATTGGTACACCCCGCAGGTTAAAACTATTCGAATAGCCTCGCCCTAGGTTATGGACACGCTTGGGGAGGTCTTTCAAGAGTTAGACTACAACCTTTAAATTAAAACTTGATGGGTGGTACGAATCGGGATTCGTGCTATGTTGTGGTGGCTATTGGGATAGTCACTTGTGTGGTTACTTGTATGTATCTTTACTTATCAAGTTACTTTGATAGCAAAACAGATTTGCAAACTTGCTTTTGAAATATATTACATTATTGCAAATAAAGTTGGCTTCATGCAAATGAGACATACAACCTCCACCTAAATAAGCTTGCATGTAGTTTATGAATAGGTCCGCTATTCCACACGCTGCTTTATGGTACAAAGACAATCTTTGTACTCGGATGCTATGCTTAATTGTTTTGTTGCAGAGGAAGGAGGTGAGCCCGAGGGGCCTCACTTTGCGAGCCGTGTTGTGGTAGTTTATGGGCGACTAGCTTGATGCCCTGGCCGGTTGCCTTGTGGGTGTGGCTAACCTGGCCGACTTTTGTTCTAGCCATCTTATGGCGCTTTTGCTTCACTGTCATTCTTGTATATTGATCTATTTGGCCGGTCGGCTCTCTTTGTAATAACTTTATCAGATGTCGTTGTTGACTTAGCGTTGTATGTTGTATGGAAGTGATGTGTATTTGTGATGATGTGCATATGTTGCAATTCTGGGAAACATATGCCCATCGAGGCTTAGAATGTTTAAATAGTAATGCTAGAACCATTTGGAGGTTAAGTGTTACTAGTTAAATATTCCGGTCCTCACAAAGTTGGTATCGTGAGCCATACCGACCGTAGAAACCCCTAGCTTGGTCGCTCTAGGATACTTTGAAAACTTACTTTCAAATAGTTTACTAAAACTTAAGTAAGTTCTCGAATTTACTCCTTACCTATCTTAGCTTGCTCATCTCACCTTACTCTCACTTAAGTTTTGAAAAGTTGTTCCTCTCCTCCTTTCAAAAATTAGCCTTTATCGATTAACTTGGTTTTGGGAGAAACATGAGAGCTTGGAGGAAGGAATTTGGACAGCTAGCTAGTGGTGAGTAAATAAGGTAGGAAATGAGAGGATAATTCGACTAAAACTTGTGGGAATAAAAGGGTAAGAAGTGATATGAGATTAGCTAATGCCTATACTATATTAGGTGGTTATACCTTGATTTTGGGCTGCTTTGAGCCAGTTTTAGTTCTGAAATTTTGGGTCTTCAAACGACACTGCTCTTCCATACGGTTAGTCGCTTCAGAAGTCGATTTGGTGATTTTTGGTCTTGTACTCTTGGTGGTTATTCCTGAGCCCTTTTATTGAGTTTGCATTTCTTTGCTTCTTTTATCTCGGCTTGTAGCTAACTTATCTTAGTGAATCAGATGGTCAGTGGGACACGAGCGCCGGAATCACCGTAGTCCCGATGAGGAGCTTCCTCCTCCGACCATGGCGAAGTCTCATGCGATCGAACGCAATCGCTCGAGGACCGCAGGTGCCGAGGTCATCGCCAGAACACCTCTACTCCTCTCGTGCCTCGATCCGAGGTGGTCACTGTGCTCGTGGGGACTTGCGAGTTCCTCCGCACGCAGCCTCCCACCTTCTCCCGGCCCGAGGATCCTTGGACGCAGACGATCGGCCGCGCTCGTTGAGCGGAAGCTCAACGCTGCTCGTCGTCGAGCAGGAGCGGCACTTTTCGCATCTCATCACCGGAGGGTGCGGCACTCATGGTGGGAGAATTTCTCGCCATGCACCGCGGACACGTGGTCTCGTGGGAGGAGTTCCGGTTAGCTTTCCGTCGCCCATGTCCCCGCCTACCGATGAAGTCAAGAAGAAGGAGTTCCTTGCGCCAAACAGGACGCAAATTGCGGATCGAGTACTTCCACGAGTTCAACCATCTCGCGAGGTACGCCTCGCCGAGGTGGCCACCGATGAGGCCAAGCAGAGAAGTTCATGGAGGGTTTGTCTCGAGGAGCTTCAGACAAGCTCTCTATCGTGGACTTCGACTTCCGCACCTTGGTGGACAAGGCCATCATCGCCGAGCACAAGGCGAGCGCGCGGCGAGTCCCGCAAGCGCAAGTGGGAGGCCCAGCCGGCCGCACAAAGCCGCCTCGCTCGTTCCTCGTGTTGGACCTCGCACCGGCGGCCCGCCCTCAAAGCTTCCCTACGCCGAGGCCTTCTCGCACCAGCCCACGCCCTCCGCAGCCGTGACTCGCCACGCGCGCCGCGACCCAGCAGCAGGTGTTCTCGAAACCCGCGCCGACGCCACCGCTTCATCGCACGACAAGGGCCACTACGCGAGTAGTTGTCCTAAGAAGATCGAGCGCCCTCGCCCCAATGGAGGACGCGGCAAGGGAGTGGTCACCACCACCGTAAGACCCGGCTTGGGGAGCGCCGAGTCAATCATATCTCGGCCGAGGAGGCACAGAGGCACCGACGTGGTGTTGGGTACGCCTTGTTGATTTGCGCCCCGCTACGCTTTATTTGACTCGGGCCTCGATTCTTTTATTTCGAGGTCTTTTGTCGTTGATTGTGGGCTTCACCGTGTTCCTCCGGGATTCCACCGCCGATTCGCCTCCGGTTCGAAATGAGAGCCGACTGTATGCCGGGATGTTCCTATCCACATCGAAGGCGTAGGGTTCTTGGCGAATCTTATTCTACTCGACTCGGCGCTTGGATGTGATTCTTGGCATGGATTGGTTGTCCCAACACTTGGGGCAAATCGACAGTGCCAGAAGATTGTCTATCTCACCACTTCTTCAGTGAACAGTTGGGTTTTCGCCAGCTATAGAGCCCCATCTCTATGTCCTTGAAGCAAAGCCAAGATTGGAGATTCGCGACGCCCCACCGTGTGTGGCTTCGCGGATGTCTTTCCGAAGATTTACCAGTGATGCCTCCTGCTCGCGATCCGAGTTTGTGATAGAGTTGTTGCCCTGCATCGCCCTATTTCTAAGAGGTCGACGCATGCCTCCTAATGAGTTGGAGGAGTCAAGAAGCAAATCGGGTGAGCTGCAAGAGAAGGGTTTTATCCGCCCTAGCTCATCTCCTTGGGGTTGTCCAGCTATCTTTGTGAAGAAGAAGGACAAGACCATGCGATGTGTGTTGATTACCGTCCGCTTAATGAGGTGACTGTAAAGAACAAGTATCCTTTGCCCCGTATTGATGATCTTTTCGATCAATTGACCGAGCACGAGTCTTCTCCAAGATTGACTTGAGACTGGCTATCATCAAGTCGATCGTGGCCGAGGATATTCCTAAGACGGCTTTTGCTACTCGTTATGGCCTTTACGAGTACACCGCCATGTCTTTTGGTTTGACTAATGCTCCCGCTTTATTCATGAATCTTATGAACTCTGTATTCATGGAGTATTTGGATAGGTTTGTGGTGGTATTCATCGATGATATCCTTATCTACTCCAAGAGCGAAGAAGAGCATGCCGAGCATCTTAAGCTTGTGTTGGGCAGCCGCTGAGCACCACCGTATGCCAAATTCAGCAAGTGCGAGTTCGTTGAAGGAAGTGGCATTCTGGGCCATGTTCTTTCAAACAGAGGTGTGGTCAGGATCCTAGCAAGGTCGTTGATGTGCTATCTTGGGGTCACCAAGTCACCACTGATGTGCGGAGTTTTCTTGGTTTGGCCGGCTACTATCGCCGCTTCATCGAGAACTTCTCCAAGATTGCAAAGCCTATGACCGAACCGCTCAAGAAAGACCGAAGTTTGAGTGGTCCGCTTTGTGATGTGAGTTTTCAGAACTCAAGAAGCGGTTGACCTCACTTCAAAGGCTTGTTCTCCCGATATTCACAAGAGTTTTGATATCTATTGTGATGCTTCTCCGTGGTCCGGTTGTGTTCTTATGCAGAAGGCAAGGTTGTGGCCTATGCATCGCGCAGCTTGAGGCCTCATGAACTCAACTATCCTACTCATGACTTGGAGTTAGTCGTGGTCCATGCACTCAAGGTTTGGCGGCATTATCTCGATTGGTAACCGTTGTGAGGTGTATTCCACCACAAGAGCTTGAAGTACTTGTTCACCCAACCAGATCCGAACCTCGTGCAAAGAAGATGGTTGGAATTGATCAAGGACTATGACATGGGTATTCGCACCATCCGGCAAGGCCAATGTCGTTGCCGATGCACTCACCAAGGTGTATTGCAACATGTTGATGCTCCAAGAGCAAGCACCTACCTCACTTCGAATTTCAGCGCCCAATTTGGGTTTGATCGAGCACTGTTCTCTTGCTACCTTGGTTGTGCAACCAACCTTGGTGGACTAAATCAAGGCGCACACAGCATGCATGCCTGCAGTGAGCCGATCGCGTAACATCAAGGATGGGATAGCCAAGTGCTTTTCAGAGGACGAGCATGGCGTTGTGTGGTTTGGGCGCGCCTTGTGGTTCCTAAGGTCATGGAATTGCGGAATATGATTCTCCGCGGCCCATGACTCTCCTTTGTCTATTCACCCCGGCTACCAAGATGTATCAGATCTTCGCCGAGATTCCGTGGACCCGAATGAAGCGCGAGATTGCCAAGTTCGCTTGTCGAGTGCGACGCGGTGTCGCCGTGGTGAAGGCCGAACATCGGCCCCCAAAGCAGGTCTTCTTCACCTTGCCGCAGAGTGGAAGTGGATTCCGCTGGCATGGACTTCATCACCGGATTGCCCCGCCGTCCAAAGGGAATGATGCCATTTGGGTCGTGGATCGACAAAGTTGACTAAAGTGGCACATTTCCTTCCCGCCAAGACTCGCGCCGTGGGGCCTTTGGCCGAACTTTATGTCTCGAGGATTGTGAGTCTTCACGTGTACCAAAGACGATTATTTCGATCGTGGTGCACTTTTCACTCGCGGTTTTGGCATAGTCCGCAAGAGACTATGGGGACCCGCCTTCATTTCAAGATGCCTTTCATCCTCGGGATCGATGGCCGACGGAGCGAGTCAACCAAGTGTTGGAAGATATGCTCGCGCTATGCTCTTTCCTATGGGAAGAAGTGGAGAAATGCCTACCATTTGCCGAGTTCTCCTACAACAACAAATTTCAGCCGCTTGGCATGGCGCCATTTGAGGCTTTGTATGGGAGGAGGTGCGTAACCCCGTTGAACTGGTCGAGATCGTGAGCGGCGCTTTTCGGTCCGCATTCGATCAATGTGGCCGAAAGTCAAGTTCGCTTGATCCGCGAGCACCGCGCACGCCCACCTGCATAAAAGAGCTATGCGCATCGTCGCCGCCGTGAGTTGAGCTTTGAGCCCAATGACTTTGTGTATCTCAAAGTCTCACCCTTGAAGGGCCATCGCTTGGCATCAAGGGCAAGTTGGCTCTCGATATGTTGGGCCTTACCGTATCACCGAGAGTTGGAGCAATTGCATACAAAGTTGGAGCTACCACCGCACTTGAGGGTGTGCATGATGTGTTCCATGTGTCCCACTCAAGAAGTGCCTCCGTGTCCCGACCGAGGAAGCTCGCTGGAGGTTCTCGATGTGCGTGAGAATTTGACCTACCGCGAGCATCCTGCTCGCATTCTTGAGGAATCTGAACGAGAACAAGGAACCGTGTCATCAAGTTCCTTAAGGTTCAAAGGTCAAACCATTCAAGATGAGGCAACCTGGAGCGGAAGATCGCTTCGCAGATTTTCCTTCTTTCTTCTCCGAGTAAACTAATCTCTGCCGAGATTCTTGTAAGGGGGAGAGTTGTAACATCCCAATTTTAGGCTTGTGTTTCAAATGTAAGAAAATGAGGGAAATTAAAACTTTTCTTACATCTTGCATTTCTGTGTGCTCGACAATTGTTGTAAAGAGATTATGGGAATACAAAGATCACAAGTCATTTCACCCACATCTTATTCTTCTTAGTCATCCTTGTTCCATCTTGTGATAATCTCCTGAAATATTTTTCCTAAATTCTTGGGTTGGTATGTGACTCTCCGAAAATTCCACAATTTTTAGAAATTGTTTGGATGTCGTTGGAGGAAGTCAACCCAATTCAAAATCTAGTCAAACCTTGACCAGCACCTTGTTAAATTTTTGGAGGAAAAGTATAGCACAAAAGCCTCTCAAAATTTTATACAAGGTCATTAACTCAGCTAGCAAGCTCCTGTAAAAATTCCATAATTTTGGAGTGAGTTTGCCATCTCAAACAAATCCTCAAACTCCAAATCTGTTTGAAACTCAATTTAGGTCCGAGTCAAACTCGCTCGAGTCGACCCTAGTCCGACCTGCACGATCGACTCGGCCGAGCCATGTGCGCAGCGCCGCACCCGAGCTCGATCTCGTGGCGCGCAAGCCGAGTCGTTGGATCTCCATCCACCGCCACGACCTCCCAGACCTCCTCGTCCGCGCCACGACTCTCCCACTCGGCGATTCTCTGACGCCCGTGACCTCCCGAGCACATCCGGGACGCCCAGACCTCTCCTTCGGCTCGTTTCTTCTTCCTCTAGACCTCCTCGAGCCCCGGTCATCATGGTTTTTCCCGCACCCGCGTGTGTCGTGGTCGAGCAGCTGGGGCAGTGAGATGTCACCTTTGCCTCTTGTCAACGGCTCTTTCATCGACATGCATTTATTGCCGCCGCCTTTAACCTCCAAAGTCTTCACCGCTCGCCACTTGTCCTCGCCGTGCGTGCCGCTGGTGGGGCATGGTTCTTGCTCACAGAGGTGGCCCTAGCCCTGTTAAGCTCCTGTGCTATACATAGCCCAAAACTTCCTCTCCTTTTCCTTTTCGCTTGGTCGGGCTTGAGCTCCCTCGCCATGCGTGGTCCTCAAACCCAAACCCCAAGAACACCACCTCCCGCCTCCATTGTCACTTTTGGAGCTCTCCTGAAGACCTCCTGCCCAAAGTGGTTCCTCATTACCTTTTGGCTATCACTTTGCTCTCTTGGTCACTCAAGTCCACCTAATCGGTGTTGTTTAACCTCTGCAGAGGTGGACGATTCGGGAACTTGCTTTCTGAGTTGTGCGGGTCGCCTTCCCAACTCCCAAGCACCACCGCCACCAGAGCACCTTCTTCGGCATCGACCTCTCCTCCGAAGTTCCTCCGACCTTCCCTACACTCGTGAGTTCATTTTAGTCCCTTAGAGCTTAAGGTCTAGCTAGCATAGCTCGTGACGCCGGGCCACCGCTTTTTTTTGCCAAACACTTGTCCTCCGTCATTCTCCGGCCGCGGCGCTTAAGGCCGCCGCCGAGAGTGTCTCCGTTAGGTCCGCCGCTATTGTGAGCATGGTCTGTGCTTGGTTCCCGCCGCCGCGGCCTACGCCGCCGGCGATGAGCTCGTTTGGTGCTCGGGCGCTTTGCCGTGTCGCACTTGACAGAGTTGTGATCTAATGATTGGCATTAATGTCGTGCGAGGATGTTTAATGCTGTCCGAGGTTGTTTCTAAGGTCTGTTTTGCCGCAAAAACGCAAGTGCTCACTAAGTCCCCACCTCCCAGGCGATTCATAGCCGTAAGACCACCCTGCTAGATCTGCACTATAGATGGCTTTCACAGAAATTTCTAAGTCCCGTGACCTCCTTAGTTCTATCTCACTTTAAAGACCTCCCGGGATTAGCTCTAGCCGTTAGATCCGCTCTCAGGTTAATCTTGCGCGCTAAGACCTCCTTGTCGATCCTAACCGCCTAGGACCACCCCGTTAAATCCTAGCCGCTTAGATCTTTTCCGCGCGTAAAAAGACCTCCTGGTCATTTTTCTGAGACCACCTCTGGGTCGTCTTTGCAAAAGACCTTCCTTGGCTATTTTTGCAAAGACCACCTCAGACCACCCTTGGGGTCCTCTTTGTAAAAGTCGTCCCGGTCTTTTATAAAGACAACCCCGCCGCACTCTTAGGCTCAATCCTAGCCGCTCACGACCTCCCGGCTTAGATCCGAGCGTTAGATCTCGCTTGTAAAATCCTTAGCGCCGCACTCTCCTCCGCGCGATCCGAACCGCCAGACCTCCTTAGGCCTCGACCGAGCCGCCCGCACCTTCCCCGTTAGATCACTACCGCTTAGGACCTCCCGAGTAGATCTTGGCCATCCAAGACCTCCCGGCTAAATCCCAACCGCCCAGACCTCCTCGCTGATCGCGTCTCGCTAAAGACCTCCTCCGGAGATCTAGACCGCTGAGGACCTCCTCCGCTTAGATCCGTAGCTTTAGGACCTCCCTTCGGCTCGGGACCGTTAGATCTAGATCTAACGGCCAGACCTCCTCTCGTAGGCTTAGTCTTAGGAACTTCCCTAGTGCTCGGGACCGCCAGATCTCGATCCGACGGCCACGCACTCTTAAGCGCATAGACCTCCTCGCGCGCGCGCTGCGGCACGCACCGTCGTGATCGTTGGATCGATCTCAACGATCCGCACCTCCCAAAGGCGGGAGGAGGTCTTAGCGCTGCTGGCGCCGAGGCTCGTGAGTCGCCGACCTGATCTAACGGCCCACGACCTCTCCTTTGTCTTCCAGCCGGCTGGACCTCCCGAGAGCTCAAAGTTTCCTAAGTCTTTGTCGTTTCAAATTTCAAAAGTGCATAACTTTGTCATTTTAACTCCTTTTGAATGATTCCAGCTTGTCGTAGCTTTGTTATGGTATGAACTTTAATCTGAGAATGAAATTAGGCCCTGTGTTGTAGCAGAAAATGATTTTAATAGCATGATCTTGTTTAATGAAAAATGAGGTCTAGGAATTCATGAAAATTTGTAAACCACATAACTTCCTCTCTGTAGTTGCAAAGTGAGCAAACTCAACCTGGTAAATTTGGCCTATAGACATGCTTTAAATTGATCTAGGCTTTGTCTTTATTCATGTTCCCGAGAAATGATATATGCTAGTTGTAGAACTTAGAAAATCATAACTAAATCATCTTAACTCCAAATGACCTGAAATTTTATATGGGTTACCACTATACCAGTAGGTAGCTACCATAAAATTTCAGCTTCAAAATCTTTCTAGAAAATATTTTTGCTACAGTGCTAATTATAGCCGAAAATGAGTTTTTAAGTAATATCTTTGCGCCACAAATCCAAATTAGGTTTTTCCAGTTTCTATGTCTTGGTTTATTTGTATTCTACCTTGTGTATAAATTTCGTTGTATTTGGATAATTTTTGCTTGCTCTTTGTTTAAGTTTTGCTCGTCTTATTGGTTGTTCTGGTTCTTTTGCCTTTCCGCTTAGGGTTCGACATTTGCATGTAACCCCGAGAACGATCCTCCACAACAAATTGAGCAACAGCAAGCAAGGCAAGCAGCTTGATCATGTTAATCCCAGTATTTTAAGTATTTATGTTGATTACAAATTCTATGTATGCATTGCTACTTTGTTTTAATAGTTGGCCTAGTAGATGCATTTCCTTAGCAAATGATTATCCTCTACTACCTTGAGCCTAGGTTACTTGCTGTGATTTAGGTTCGTGGAGGGCTCTTGTCACTTAGTAGTTGCGAATTAATTGCTTAGCCATGCTTAGCTTCTAGAAATGGGCGTTATCGACTTGTCGATAACCTTGATCACACAAGCTTATTATGTATTATGATTTCCATCTTGTGCCATGTCTACTTATGAAAACTAAAACTGAAAACAAAATGATTTAGACTTGGGCACAATGGTATGATGGTGTGATTTTCGGTGTGATCGAATGGTGCCCGAGTCAACAAGGACCGAACATCTTGTTACACTAAACCAAGCATTTTAGCGCATAACCACACTAGAGGGTATGGGACCTCTCTCGACTTAGTACTTTGGCGTATTGGCCCGGTCGCAGGAGGTCGCAGGAGGGATGGTGTTGGGAGACAGTGTCCGAAAGACTTCACCCGGGATGGGATTTGTTGTCTTCGCTTGCAATGTAAGCGTATGGTGTTTCTACCCATACGAGCGGCTCGTAGTTAATACACAATATTGGAAAGCGCCTCAGAGGACTTAGCCGCGTTTGCATACCTTCTAAGTGTGTTTTGGCTTAAAGGCGGTCCAAGTGTGGGTACATTGGTACACCCTCGCAGGTTAAAACTATTCGAATAGCCTCGCCCTAGGTTATGGACACGCTTGGGGAGGTCTTTCAAGAGTTAGACTACAACCTTTTAAATTAAAACTTGATGGGTGGTACGAATCGGGATTCGTGCTATGTTGTGGTGGCTATTGGGATAGTCACTTCTGTGTGGTTACTTGTATGTATCTTTACTTCATCAGTTACTTTGATAGCAAAACAGATTTGCAAACTTGCTTTTGAAATATATTACATTATTGCAAATAAAGTTGGCTTCATGCAAAATGAGACATACAACCTCCACCTAAATAAGCTTGCATGTAGTTTATGAATAGGTCTCGCTATTCCACACGCTGGCTTTAAGGTACAAAGACAATCTTTGTACTCGGATACTATGCTTAATTGTTTTGTTGCAGAGGAAGGAGGTGAGCCCGAGGGGCCTCACTTTGCGAAATGTGTTGTGGTAGTTTATGGGCGACTAGCTTGATGCCCTGGCCGGTTGCCTTGTGGGTGTGTGGCTAACCTGGCCGACTTTTGTTCTAGCCATCTTATGGCGCTTTTGCTTCCATTGTCATTCTTGTATATTGATCTATTTGGCCTGGTCTTCTCTTTTGTAATAACTTTATCAGATGTCGTTGTTGACTTAGCGTTGTATGTTGTATGGAAGTGATGTGTATTTTGTGATGATGTGCATATGTTGCAATTGGGAAACATATGCCCATCGAGGCTTAGAATGTTTAAATAGTAATGCTAGAACCATTTGGAGGTTAAGTGTTACTAGTTAAATATTCCGGTCCTCACAAAGACCATACAAAGATTTTAACAACTTGCATACCTTTCCTTCTTGACCTCTACTACAAATCCATCCGTCGCTCCATGTAAATTTTCTCGCCCAACTCTCCATTTAGGAAAGCTGTCTTAACGCCTATCCGATGAACGAAGACCGTGTGAGGTCGCAGAGATAGTAGTAATCGAATAGCACTAATCTAGCCACAGTGAATAAGTATCAAAGAAATCTTCGCTTTCTTTTGGGTATAACCTTGGCCACAAGTCAGGCCTTGTACTTCTCGATAGTACCATCGTGCCTAAGCTTCTTTCAACACCCACTTACATCCTGCTGTGTTTACAACCATAAGGACGCCACCGATCTCCTAAGTTCCATTAGAGATAATGGAATACATTTCACTATGGTCTTCTTCCTTCCAGTATTCCGCATCTGGAGAAGCATATGCTTTAGAAATGGTGAGAAGCATATGCTTTAGAAATGGTACTTGGAGTATATCCACAAGGTACACAATAAAATCAGGACCAAAAGACTTCGCAGTCCTTTGTCTTTTACTCTTCCTCAGAGTTTCATTGTCTTCCTCCTCAGGAATTTGCTCAGGGGTTTGCTCAAAATATTCCATTGGAATGACAGGTTCAGGAGTTGTATCAGACTCCTGGCTCGATGAACTAGGCATATCTTTCATTGTAAAAATATCCTAAAAAAATGTAGCATCTTTGGACTCCATAATTGTACCGACATACACGTCAGGTACTCCAGATTTCACCACTAGAAATCTATATCCAACGCTATGGTGAGCATAGCCTAGAAAGATACAATCCACAGTTTTTGGTCCAAACTTACGCTTTTTGAAAATTAGCACATGGACTTTCGCCAAACAACCCCAAGTGCGCAAGTATGAAAGTGATAGTCTTTTCTCCTCCTATTGTTCATATGAGGTTATCTCTTTATTCTTTGTGGGAATCCTGTTTAGAACATGACATGAAGTCAATATAGCCTCCCCCCATCATGCTTTGGAAAGATCCGCTGTTTCTAACATGGCATTAACCAAATCAGTTAGAGTGCGATTTTTTTTTCAGCAACCTCGTTTGACTGGGGTGAATAGGGAGACATGCTCTCATGGATTATACCATGTTCCTCATGTAATAAATTGAACTCATTAGAAAAGTACTCACGCCACAATCAGATCTAACCTTTTTTATTTTCTTTTCAAGTTGGTTCTCAGCTTCTACCTTATAGATTTTAAAGTAGTGAAGAGCTTTATCTTTAGTTTTCAAAAGATACACATAGCAGAATCTAGTGGAGTCATCAATCAAAGTTGTGAGATATCTCTTACCATATTTTGTTAACACACCATTCATCTCACATAGATCTAAATGTATGAGTTCTAATGGTGCTAAGTTTCTTACCTCTGTATCCTTATGAGGCTTACGAGGCTGCTTTGATTGCACACAAACTTGACATTTAGAATCTTTGGCAAGGGTGAATTTCGGATTAACTCTAAACTGGCTAACCGTGTTATGCAACCAAAATTTATGTGACAAAGTCATGAATGCCAAATAGTAGTGCCATTACCACTGCAAATATGGTTCACAACATTATTACACAAATCTGAAAGAGATAGGCGGAACAAGCCTCCGCACATATAGCCTTTATCAATAAATTGTCCACACTTGAATACTACAAATTTATTGGACTCAAATACCAGTCTAAAGCCATCTCTACACATAAGAGATCCGCTGACGAGATTCTTATTGATAGATGACATATGATGCACGTTCTTCAGTTGCACAATCTTTCCCGAAGTAAACTTCAGATCGACCGTGCCAACACCATGAATAGTGGCATATGACCCGCTCCCATTAGAACGGTTGAACTCCTGTGACTCGGTAAGAAGAGAACAATGAAATATCAAAGACATACTTGTATATTAGCACCAGTGTTCATCCACCAATCCAGATTGACATACTGAAAGAATCAGAGGCAAATTACCATACCCCGATGTTCCTGCCTCAAGAGTACCAACAACAACATTAGTAGACTTGGAATTCTACCCTTGCCGATTCTTCTCTCCTCATGCTATCGCAATCCTTGGCCCAATGACTGTTAACCACACACACAAAGCAATGGTCATCCTTTGTGTTCTTCTTCTTTTTCTTGAAGCTAGTTGTTTGTGCAATCTTGTTCTTGCCTTTGAACTTTTGAGTTTAGCCATTCTTCTTATGCACCTCATTGGCACTAGAATGTCCCTCATTACCACTAGTATGTGTATCTTTTGCCCTCGCCTTCTCTTCAACATCAAGAGACCCACTGAGATTTTTGACAGAAAACTCGTCTCTTATGTTTTAGAGAAGTAGCAAAATTCCTCCAAGAATGAGGAAGCTTGGCAATAATGCCTCCCGCGACAAATTTTTCTGGTAACACACACTTAAAGTGCTCAAGTTCTGTGACCATGGATTGTATCTCATGAGCCTACTCAACTACAAAATGGCCATCAACCATTCTATAGTCATGGTATTGCTCCATGAGATACAATTCACTGCCTGCATCCGAAATCTCAAACATGGCCTCGAGTGTATCCCACATCTCTTTCCCTGTTTTAATCACCATGTATGCATCAACTAACTTCTTACCAAGAACGCTAACCACGACACCTTTAACGAGGTTATCAGTAGCCTCGAACGCTTGCTCCTGTTCAGGAGTAAGTGTTCCTTTAGGCTTGCCCTTTGCCACATGGAAAACGTTCATGGCAGTTAGCCAAAGCACTATCTTGGTGCGCCACCTCTTGTTGTTCGTGCCATCGAACTCGAGGGTTTGAGCGAGCAAAAAAGCCAATTAATGAAAAATGCCTAACATAAGGTTTTCGGATTGATGAATATATGAGCATTTTTTAATTACTTCAATCCAGAAATATGGTAGATAAATCATAGAAATTACTCTAGTCACTTTCACAAAACAAGTAGACTAGAACACTATAGCCATACTAAGATCCAGAATGACAGAAACTAGCATACCTATCTCAGTGTTCATGGTAACAATAGATAATAAAGCTAACCAACAAATAAGTGCAAGATAGCCATACCCAGATCCAGTGGAAGGAGCAGCAGCAGCAGGGACTCCAGATCCAGTAGCATCGTCGTTCGTTATGACGTAGTGGATGTCGTGGTAGTAGTCGTGCAGTTGATGTAGATGTAGCAGAAAATCGGACGAAGAAGAAGCAGCGAGCAGTTGCGCGAACGCTCCCCAAAAACCTTATTCATCCTCGCTCGTGCAAGACTTCGAGGATGAGGGTTCCGAAGGCCTACTCTCCCGGTGCGACCGTACACGCGCCTCACCAGGATGGAGATCGTCGGAGACAACAACAAAAATGTAGAGTACTGTCTAAGTCTTTTGTATGGAGATCAGTGGCAAAACCAGAGCTCTGTTCTTCTTAATAGCAAAAACAAAGAGGCCAAAATAGTGCTAACTGCAGCCATTACTCAATAGTAACCACAACCATTATTCACTAGTAACCTGCAGCCATTACTCAATAGTAACCGTAGCCATTATTCACTAGTAATTGTACCGCATTACCACCATTTACTACGAAGCCTATATGCTTTGATTTTTGAATAGATAAAGAAAAATACGCCTACACCCGACACTCCTGCGCACACACGCACGCACGCACCGCACGGCACGACTCGGCGAGGCGAGTGAGCGAGCGAGCGCGCGCGTGTATTGGCTCTCTCCAATTCCACAAGGGGGCTACTACGTTCCACCTTTTAAAGTGGTGTAACTCCTATTCAATTCTCCATATGGGACTAAACAGTTTTAGCATGTGCACATGGGCCTTTGGAATTTTTCAGGAATTAATTAGAATTAAAATTGGGCCTAGTCCGTATTAATTCCAACAGTACTTGCCACGACGTACCGAGGCATGTGCGATGCGTGTTGTAGGATGAGGCTTTCATCTATCCTCACAGGCTGCCCCCTCCTGCTGCAGTTGTGGTCGTTCGAGCGCTTCTTTCTCGGACGACCCATGCTGGTAGACTCCAGTCCGTACGGCGAGGACATGTACTATGGGGACGCAGTGGACCGGCCGACCATAGGGTCCCTTTGGTGCTGTAGACAGGTATGTACTCCCCTACATCTTTACTTCAGACGTATTATGGGTCATCCTTTATAACTATTGTTCTAGCTTGTAGGCACAGTACGCATACGTGCAGGTCACACATGTGTACGAGCACTTCGTGGAGCAGCTGGATCGCCTCACCACTGATGACATGCACTGGGAGATGTACTCTGATCAGGAGACAGAGCAGCGTGCTCCCGGGGGGCTGTCCTCAATGTGCTTGCGCGACCGGGCGTATTGGCGGACGCAGAGGAAGCTCGTCTTCGACGTCTTAATCGAGGACTACACGGTGCACGGGGTGATGCGCCAATTTGGCCTCTGCTAGGTTATTCCAGTTCCTGTTGGGACAAGGGTGCCTAACTCTGACCACGTGTGAGTTGCACACATGACATGTTCGTATATGTTTTCGGCAGTTATGATATGACGGCTTCTAATTGCAGTGGTACGTTTTGTAGGCATAGTAGGAGGGGTGGCACCAAGACGCAGTGGCCGGTGAAGTTAGAGACATGTTTGGTGCAGTGGGTGAATGCCCACGAGGACTGTGTGCAGGAAGACGCCCATATGACCTAGCCCGCATTTACAAGTACCTTTGTCGGTACACTCACGACACGCACCAGCCGGTGCATGTCATCGACTCTCCCCTCGATCGTGTACTAGCACCGACCGAAGCATACCCTGTACACTTCGTGCGGAACTTACACATAGCGGTACATACTATCATATTTTAAAATGTCTGAGTACGGTTACCTCAACTATAGATTTGACGCTTTCATGTACTCCTTGCAGACGGACATCAACGTCGAGATTGCCATGGATGGCCAATCGATCCTGGACAGGTCGCTATTGGTGTGGAGGTGACACGTGACGAGCTACTACAGTTTGTCCGTCAGGCCTGCAGTGCGGCTAGGTGTGCCGTTTCTGATGAACCCGAAGGTCCGATTGTTGGCCCGATCTTTCGATGAGAACAATAAGTTCGTGGTTGTCGCCAACTCACGATCCTCGCTACGCACTCAAGGTTCCCAAACCACGTAATCGCCGAATCGATCGACAAGTCTTTATCAACCGTGCACTAATACCGATGACTCCGACCATTTAAGGTCCATTCTCGTGATACACCAAGAAGCACGCAAGAACAAGATAAAGCAATCTGAAATTGCAAATAGGAATTGAAATATTTGAATTAAGTTGGGATTCTGAATAAGGATCTTAATTGGGTGGTCTAGTCGACACACGCAAAAGATACAAGTTGCAACGAAGGCAAACTAAACATAAACAAAATCCTAGGAAAAACTAAAGGGGTGCGGTCTCCTTATATAGGGGATGAGGAGCCGCAAATGTCTAAGAGCTAGCAATGTGGTACTATTCATGGGGGTTACTATTCACATAAACAGTGCCATGAATAGTGCATGTGAATAGTGCACCCAGCCCGGGTAGAGGCGGCCCAAGAGGTGGCCGGCCCAAATAGGCCAAGGAGGTGGCCCGTCCAGATAACCTAGAGTGGTGGCTGCCCTTTGGGCCGAATAAATGATACAAATACAAGGCCCTCGGCCCAATGTGAGGTGTCACAACACCAGGTATAAGTGAAGTAAATTGCCGACGCTTGAGTAGCTCTGACGCAACTGAATCGAGCAGCAATAAACGCCCGCTGGAGGTGGAGTAGTGGTCGATCCAAGGGTTGATGTCCTCATCGGGCTTCGACGCCGGCAGATACCCGTGAGGTGGCCACGTCGACGCATACGCCAAGGCCGGCACATCCTACAGCCCAGTCAGGAGGCTTAGGAGGTGCACGTCCCCATGCCCCGCATGCGCTTGCGCTTTGGCAGCCTAGAGGGTCCGGGTAGGCACGTGGGTACGCACTGCCACAACCGCGCCACCGTCGTCGTTCTAGTATCCTCTCTTCCCGGACCCGTATGGTTAGTACGGCGGGTTTGACCCTTTCTCGTATGCCCCCACCTGCACGCTTCTCTCTTCGCTTTGTGATCGTCGATATATTGTAGAGATTAATATTATTTGTCCTGCAGGTTTCCAGCTCCAACCGCTGGGAGTTCAGCTCTCCCCGCATGATGACGTGGATGCCTACTTTGCTGAGCTCGCACCCATCGACGTTCTTTCCGGTCGAGTTTAGCACTCCACAGCGGCTATGCCGGGCACCGTGGATTCGACCCTTGGGAGCACGGCCGCAGAGCCTCCCGAGCGCTTTCCTATTTGGGCCCTCGCCCTAGGTACCCCGCGCTCAAAGCCCAAGCGGGCGACAGGGCGCAGATTGGGTGTCGGATGTGGCGACGACGGAGGAGGTGCTACTGTGGCGAAAGCAGTGCCGCAGGGGTATTCATTGTGCTCGTGTACTTGTATTATTTGTTTACGATTCGCTCGTAGTTACTATGACATGGTTGTCAATGCATTCCTCTACCATTGTTCTCAGAACTTGTATTTTGTGTTTAGTATTCTACTTAGTAGTTACTATGACATGGTTGTCAATGCATTCCTCTAGCATTGTTCTATTTTTATTCATCGACATTTTTCAATCGCTCGTGACCTTGTCATCGAACTCGCTCGGCGTTAAGTCGCCCAACGGCTGAGCGATTAGTCCACGTGTCGCCAACCTCGCTCGACGCCAAGTCATCGAACGGTTCAACGACTATCAACCATTGGGCCGATTTGCTACCAAGTCATTCAACGCTCAAAGAATTAGTACACGTGTCGCCAACCGCTGGGCCCGATAGCCGCCAAGTCGCCCAACGGTTGAGCGACTATACCGCCGCATGAAGCCGCACTCCGCCCCGTCATGGTTTCTTTCGCCATTTCTCTTGGCAGACAACCAGAGCAGATCGGGAGAGAGGAGAAAAGTGGAGTGATAGAAGGATAGGAGTGAAGAGAAGGAGAAGGTAGGGAGAGGGAGAAGCAGAGGAGCTCAAGAGAGGCAGAGAAGGGGAGGGGAGGAGCTCGAGACGTGAAAGAGAAAGACGAAGGAAGCTCATTGATAGGAAGAGAAGGTCTCCACGTGAAGGCAGTAATCTTGTTTGTTCTTATTCTCGGCCGAATGTAGGCGACGTGTAGCTACTTGTTGGTTTAGCACGTATTTGAGGAATGTATGTTGAGAAATCGCTTGTTGTAATGTTTGAAATTTTTGTAGTGATAAATCAGTCATGTCGGAGCTCACAATATTGAAAGTGCATTACAGTATTGGTACGGTTCGTGAAGGTCCATATGGTGTTGACATAAGTGGTTTCCAGCAAGTCACTATGGTACATCCGGACGGAGAGAATGCTCGACCGGAGATGTCCTATATCGCTCACCGAAGCTTCTACTTGGACCTCAAGGTGTGGAGTGTCGTCGTACAAGGGCTTTGGAGTCAGTCTGCCATGCACATTCGGTGGGAGTTGAGAAGCCTGATGCGCACGGTTGCATGGAAAGGATTTCTGGAAGGCTGCAGGCGTTGTGGCTACGAGTGCGTGCTACTTGTGCAACCATATCCAAAGGGAGTCGTTGGAGGCCCTCTGACGGCTATCGTTGGGTTGGTGGGAGCAGCTCTGATACAGAGCGCGTGGTGGCCGATGTTGCGGAGGAAGAAGAGGACGAGGTGACCAATGTTGCAGAGGCAAGGGAGGACGAGGTGACCGATAGTGCGGAAGCAAAAGAAGAGGTGGTGACCCATGTTACTGAGGCAGAAAGGGAATATCGCACACCGCACGCTCAACCTAGTGCACAGGCGGATGCAGGGGAGCAAGTGGACAACATAGTGCATCAAATGGAGATCGATGACTTGGCAGCTCGGGCGGAGGAGGAAGCTTTAGAAGAGGACAGTGATGACTCTTCTGAGGAGGATGAAGGTCCCATCCCGTAGGAATGGAATAGGGTGGACGTTGAGGGTCTTGCTGTGCACGACGAGAACGAATCAACGTGGGAGTACCATGGGACAGAGGTTCGGCTTCGTGCAATGTTTCTTGACAAGGGATCACTACAAGATGCCATTAAGTCAGGCCTTGTCTATGCAAAGGGTCGTTTCATGTACTCAATCCACCAGAGCAAGACACCATGGTTCATGAGCAGTCAGTGTGTCCTTGGCGTGTGCACGCACGGACACCCAAGTACGAGACTCACTAGATTGTCTCCAAGGTGGAGGCGCACTCCTGCTTGCTTAGTAGTGTTCTGCCGAGGCATCGCAACCAGATGTCCACCTTCATTGCCAATGTGATATACAGAGAGATAGTAAAGAAGACGCACCTGAAGTCCAAGCACATCGTGGTGGCTATCGAGCAGAAATTCAAGTACAAAATTAGCTACGCGAAGGCATGGCGTGCTAAGTAGAAGGCTTTAGAAAGGAGGTTCAGTTCTTTTGAGGCCTCTTACGACAAAATTCCTCGTATGCTTCAGGTGCTGCAGGACAGGAACCCAGGCACATACATTGCTGTGAAGGACAAGCCATCCAAAAGACTGCCCATAGGTTTTATGGTATTGCAAAGGATCTTCTTATCATTCGGTCCCTGCATCGATGCATTTAGACACATGTTGCCTGTGATCTCAGTGGACGGGACATTTCTAACTGGGAAATACAAGGGCATGGTCCTAACAGCAATTGGCATTGGTGGCAACAATCGATTCTCGCTCGAAGATCGCTGGCCGAAAGTGATAATTTCGACAGTTGGTTGTGGTTCTTTCGACCTCTGAAGGAGGGAGTAGTTGGGACACGTCTTGATGTTTGCATAATCCATGATCGCCACCCTGGGATGATGAAGGCCACCCAAAACGCGCCGAGACCCCGATGAGCCGTTCCCTTGGCCAGACATGAGGAACAGATGGTGCATTCACCATTTGAGAGTAAACTTCTTCAAACAGTTCAGGCAGTAACCGTTGATAAAGCTGTTCAAGAGGCTTGCTATGCAGAACCAGAAGCGTAAATTTGATGCGATGTGGAAGATGTTGGACGAGCACACTAGGAAGAATGTCGTCGAGAGGAACAAGCGTCCGCTCATTCCTGGGGCGGCGCAGCCCGAACGCCTCACACCACTGCGAGAGCTCGACCCTCCCTATTTGACGCGGAGGACTTCGAGGGACATCGAGTGCTTCTCTCATTGGATAGAGACCGAGCCATTGGAGAAGTGGTCCTTGCTGCACGACATAGACGGTGCAAGGTACGGCATAATGACCACTAACCTTGCTGAGGTGTACAACTCGGTTATTAAGGGCCTCCGTTCTCAGCCCCACGTCACCATCGTGGAAGGTGTTCTGCACAATACAATCGGATATTTCAGGGAAAGACATGCAAATATGGCACTTCATGCAGCCATCCCACAAACACCGTACTGCTCAAAGATTACAGTATACATACAGGCCAACGCCAAGAAGGCCGGCCAGACACGGTTTTCATAATGGGCAATACGGTGCATTATTTCGACGTGGTCCTTCGAGACAGAGCCGAATTTGGGATGGCTCGCTCTCTTGTTACCCACTTAGATATGCCTTGAGACCATGTAAATGAACCTAGCTGCATATGCAACAAGCCAAAGCACCTTCACAAGCCATGCTCTCATGTCCTCACCGTGTGTGGGACCATCCACATGGACCCATCGAACTTCATATCGGAGTACTTCATGAAGGTGAGGGTGCAGTAGACGTGGTGCGGCGAGATAAGAGGCTTCAGGGTTGTGGGAAACTTCACCACGTTGGATACTGCACAGAGGACTTGGATTCTGGATCTTGACCTGTTGAGGGGGGGGGAGGGCCATCGGCAGAGTCGTCACATTAGGAACGGTATGGGCAAAGGGGAAGCTGGAGCGGCGGGTAGACGTTGCAGCCGCTGCCGCCAGGAAGGCCACACTGTGAGAACTTGCAAGGTGCCTGTCGACACGTAGGAACATCGGCATGAAGTGTAGCACTGCTTCTTGTTGGGTGCATAGTGGTACTAAGATTAGAATTGCAGTATTTTGTAACTTAATGCATACGTACAATGCATGCTTGTTCAATGCATATCGATGCTTATAGCTTAATGCACGCGAAACATCGTTGCACCAGTCCACTCAATAAAAGGCAACTGCTATGACGCATCGACCTTTTAGTTATATGTTTTATGAGATTAAACATAATTGCGTAAAGAAGAGGAGAGTACCGAGGTACAAGCCTCTCCGGCCGTGTCTAATGGTAGAAGGTGCCTCACGCTACCTACATAGAGTGTTGTACAGGGGGGCACCTCAGACGTGGTTGGCCGTCATTGTAGTGGCACACACATATGCAACTAGGATTCGCGCAACAACATGTGGGATCATAAGAACTTTCTATGTTCACGACCTCCTCGTCTCCTATCGCACCGATCCGCTGGCGAGGTCATCGCTTTTCTCGCTGAGATTGTCAACACGCACTCCGATCGAAAGATTCGGTTCCGCATCGTGTCCACGCACATCACAACATGTCGCTCATGGGGAGGATCGATCCAATGACAAAGTCGCATTTCGCCATCCGCCGGAAAGGACGGTTAACATGGAAGCTCTATTAGAAGTAACATAAAGCAAATTATTTGCTAATTGTACCCCGGACAAGTGCATCGAAGAAACGTCATCCGCCATCGAAAGGGTCGTCCGTGACCTGCATGACAGCATCCTCCCTGTGTCCGCATTTCTACCATACCGGTTGAGCACACTTGTTCGGCATCAACCGGTAGTTAGGGGTGAAGTCCTCCCTCCTTTCGAGGAAGATCTTGCTTTGGCGACCCCGCTGGATCGGTCTCTCGCGCCCGCCATGGTATGTTATCGCATTTATGGAGAAGGTTCTTCTTCCTATAGTTTCGAGGGTCGAGTGGTCCTACTTTCGGAGCATGGGTTGTACATTTTATAGCCCTCGGGGGAGGCTCATAAAGCGGGTAATGTGTTAGCTTGGAGATGACAAGACCGGACGGGGCTGACTGCTTTGCGTAGTGATAAGACCAGATGGGCAGCTTTGCGCAGTGATAAGACCAAAGGAGACAGTCTTGCACAGTGACACGACCAGACGGGGCAGCTTTGCACAGTGAAAAGACCGAAAAGATGACTCTGCAAAGAAAGACGTGATAACAATCTCCCTCGCCAGCTTTTTAGACCGAAAAAACACTACTTTGCAAAGCAGAACGTGACCTAATGACTTCTCTCTGCAAAGTAAGACGTGACAACACTCTGCCTCGCCAGTTTTTTAGATCGATGTGACAACACTCTACCTCCAACCCTACATGACAACAAGACTCTGCATGAAAATAAGCACACCATGCCAACCCTGTGGCTTATAAAAGGAGGTGTAAAATATTTGGGAGAGAACACTACACTACACAACCAAACCCTACATTACACCAGAGTTTGCTTAACTACGTCGGGATGGACTAGATGTAGAAGAAGCAATGGGATAAGATGACGAAGCAATGGGACGAGATCCGCAGACTAGCAAGGGCTGCTGGGGAGCGGGATGACCAAGCAAGGGCTGCTGCGGCCCGGGTCTGGCAAGAAGAGTGTGCCAGGATGGCACCTCTCTGCAATGACGCCCCCCGTAGCAGCAACCCCATCGTGAACGTTCCAACCGAGTGTTCGCCGCAACATCTGCCAGAGGGGGAGACGCTACCCCTCTGCTGGTGCAGGGACCCATGCAAGTTCTTCAAGTCCAAGCAGCGGCTAAGCCTAGGCATGCGTTACTGGGGTTGTGCAAACTACTTCTGTGACTATCTTGACCACTGTTGGGACACGAGCAGCTATCGGCAGCTGGTAAGGTCCAGTTACAGTATGTTCCCGTAACTTTTCTCTTCCAAAGTGGGTACTAACAACCTCTCTTGTCTACCCGTAGTCCCTGGATCCGCTATGTGGCTACCGCAAGTGGATCGACCAGGACATCCACCTACATGACAAGTGGACTCTCGACTACAAGAAGTGGGATGCCAAAAGAGCACACGAGATCCGAGAGGAGGAGCGCCGCACCGAAGAGCATAAACCAGCATATCCGGTGGGAGACGCAGGCCCATCTCGAGACGTGCAGGCACAGGGAGTGCAAGGCTCGCGAGAGGGAGCGCGAGGGAAAGAGGGAAATGGCAGCCGAGGCCAAGGTGACCGCCGAGGAGTACAACGCCGAGCTCGTAAGGAAGGGCAAATGGCCCCAGTCCTCGTAGTAGTCCAACCCTTTTCGCCCATATGTGTGATATATTTCCAATTCCCTAAAGGCATGTCTGTATCGTCCTTGGTTCATTAGCCTGCTTGCTATGTAATCACTTATCTGATCAAATTAAGTGTTATTATCATGCAAGGCCATTTCTTCAAAGTTTTCCACCGTATGAATTTCCTAGCACATCACAATATCACTTACCATCGAACTTATGAATCATTGCTACCTCTATCGTCCTCACAAACTTCTTCAGAAATTTAGCGTACTACAACAACATACGCCGATTAGAAAATGTTATTGTGAGTCCTACAAATTTTGTACCCTTAAGATTCTACAAAATTCACAAACGCACCAACCAACCTTGTCACCACCCTTTTATTTCAAAAAAAACATCCTACCATAGGATTTGCTAAATGTAATACCTAAAAAATGTAATATTTATTCTCACACAATTATTCTCACACAATTATGCTGTCCACTTTTGTTTGACTTTGTACACTAGCTATTCCTGGACTAGTGTATGAAACACAGAGAATCTGGGATCATTCGCTACTGGGTTCGACAACGATACTGTAAGACACTTACAACCTCTGGTCGTTTTATTGATGATATTTGTACTCTTCGTTACTGAGCCTGTTATGTTTGTCACTTCAGTTGGAACGGGCGTAACGCATCGCAAACGCATGCTAGACCGCCATCCGCACCCCAAAGACAACATCGGGGTTGCTAAAAACTTTGAAGTACATCTTCGCAGAGTCGAAGAACATAATAAAGAACTTGAGCTGCGATTGTTTGATGGACGACGCCCCACGACGGCACCAAGTGGGGATCAGGTTCACCCGCTAGATCATCACGACCTAGCGAGTCCAACCGGTGTCGTAGCGGTACCTATCGATCATCCACATGCCAAATCGGCTAGGAGGTAAGTTGTATACAAATGTACGTTATGTTTTTTCGTTATGCCTTACATTTCGCTAACATCATGTCATTCTCCCATCGTAGGTCCGTCGGGATGCATCACTTCTACCGCATCTACACCGCACACCCGTAAGGTACGAGATCCTCGCTTATGTCTAGAGTATTTATTTTGACTAACATCGCCCGCCTTGCGCCTTCGCTGACCGTGGGGGTGACAAACGCCACATCCACCGATGAGGATATGGGCATCCCAGCTCCTGCTAGAGAGCAAGCCACCACGCTAGGGTTTGGACCACGACACCTAGGGTTTGGAGAGTACGCAGGCCAGAGCTCCTCTCGGTTCGCTGGCACACCATACGTTCAAGGCCAGAGCTCCTCTGGGTTCACTGGCATACCAGATGTCCAAGGCTAGAGCTCCTCCGCAAGACCGGAGTTGAAGGCATCGTATGTTAGGGGCGCACAATCGGGAGTGATTTTATATAGTCTGTCATTCATGAATTCATTGCAGGCGGCCCCTAGTTCGGCATGGACAACATGGACGCTTACTAGAATCAGCTTCCTTCGACTCAGCTTACTGGTGCACCTCTACCTACTCAACATACTCAACGGTCTCTGTACCCCCTCCAATCCGACACACGCTCTCCAAATTGGCTGACGTATCCCATGGGACATGCTCGACGTAAAACATCCAAGCGCACGCAGATGCATATGCAGCGAGCAAAGAGTAGTGGCTCAGACGAGTGAGTCATATTGTATCCAGTGTTATGTGATTCTGTTTTGGTATATTTGGATTCATATTTTGTTTTGGTATATTTGTATGCATATTTTGTATGTTATGTGTGTATTGTTGCGCCACATTTCAGAATGGTTACAAGTATTACATGTGTGCAGTTCGGTAATAAGTATTACATGATACACACGAGGGTTTGTAGCCGGGCGGTGGCCTAAACCCTTAATGAGTGTCTCTTATCTGGAGTAGTCATGTGGAACTAAGCTTCCCACATTCCAAGTCACATGAAATCATGAAACCCTAATTTTTGAAATATAAAATCCTAATTTTTGAGGCCTAAACCCTTAATTTTTTAGATAATTTTAGAACATATAAAATTTTAGAAAAATTACAAAATCAAGTCCAATGTGTAAGGAGACTTCAAAAATTTTCTGTAATATTTGGAGCTCATTTATATATTAAAAAAATTCTTACAAACAGTATACTTAAATTATTTTTTGAGAAAATTCAGAACAAATAAAATTAGGAAAATATTACACAAGTACACTGTGTCGAAAGGCTCTATGAAACATTTCATAGTTTTTGAATCTCATTTGCTATATTTATAAATTTTTAGAAAAAGTATACTTAAATGAATTTTCAAAAAAATGAAGGTGCGGTTTTGGGGCCACCGCATGGTGGTCGTGTGGCACCGATCACAACAGTACGGTGGTCGTGCAGTTTTTGTGAAAAACGAGTGAGTTTTTCAAAACAACATCCACTTTGCATTTTTGGGTAGATTGCCAATGTGTTCATCAAGAGGGAGATTATGGAGATCATGTGTATGATCCTTATCTTAGTGTTGAACAATTAACATCGGTGTCAAGGTGTTTGGGGGATCAAACTCTCAGTTTGAGAAAATTGTCGATTTGTTATCGCAACTTACGGCCCGATTGGCCTGTGGTGGCGGCCGACCGCCGATACCATGGCCGATAGGCCGAGTGACAATGACTTGTCGAACCCGAGAACAAAGGATCCTGAATTCTCTGTGTCTCATACACTAGTCTAGGAAAAGCTCGTATGCACAATCAAACAAAAATGATAGCAAATTCATATCACGATTTAATTAATATAGATCGAGTTTAATACAAAGTGGGCTCAAGCCAAATAAAAGATACAACGAAAAGCATAAATAAGTGGTAGGCCACACGATCCGCCACTGCATAATCATCCGGGGCGCATAGTCTTTCAAGTCCTCATCATCTAGATAGAAGTCTTCACCTGAATAAAGTTTATTCAGCAAGAGTGAGCACAAACAACCGTGCCCAGCAAGTTACACCCTAATAACAGATATAATGCATGCAGGATAATGTCAAGGGATGCTTATATGGCTATTTTGCATAAATGTAAACTCGACCTTAAGGTCACAACGGTTATTTGTTATTCAAATTACTCGTTTATTCTATTATTTCATCTTATGTGGATCGGTATTAATCTATGTTGACACTGTGTGCACTAGCGTGATCCTGGACTAGTGCATTATGCACAGAGGGTCCTGAATTAAATTTTTGGGTCCTGACAGTTACGGCTTGGATGGAGACGGCGCACATCGAGGTCCTACAGGAGCAGCGATCGTACGACGTATGGACATACGGTCAGTATATCGAGTGGTACATAGCACGGTCGCACACTAGACTCACCCATCCTCCACCAGAGCGTACAAAGCAGGTGACGCACTAGGAGAGGCTCCGTCACTCATTCGATCGACACAGCGCTTCACGGCGTGATGACACCATAAAGCACTGACAATCTTTGCTCGTTTCATTGATGACATTTGTGTTTTTTTGTTACTGAACAAGACTTGTCTGTCATTTCAGTTCGAGTGGCTGCAATGGATCGCAAGCGCATTTGAGATCACCATCAGCAGCCCAGGGCACACTATACCGGGGCTTCTGAGCACTATGAAGTATGTCTTTGCGGAGTCAAAGAATATAATAAAGAACATGAGCTACGGTCGGTCAAGAGATGACGTCCTACACGCTACGCACCGAGTGGGACAACCGTGCTCACCGCTAGGTCAAGATGGCCTAGTCACCGGCATCATAGCGCCTCGCCACCATCCACGCCGAGATGGGGAGACAAGTTATGTACAAATTTATGTGCTGTTTTTAATTACGCCTTTGATTGTGCTAACATCATGTCGTCCTCCAGCCACACGTCCGTCGGGATGCATCACTTTTGTCGCTCGCACTCGCACTCGCACTAGCGCTCCCTGGTCATCCGCACTGCACATCGAAGAGGTACGAGATGTTTAGTTTAGGTCCTGAATATTTATTTCGTGTACCATTATTCCATCTTGCAGCCTTCAGTTGACCATGGGGGTGACAGCCATCCGTCAACTGATGAGGATACGACATTCCCAGCTACTCCCAGGAAACAGTACACGACGCCGGTGTTTGGACTGTGGCACACAGGGCACCCACCCCTATCGTATGTTGACCAGTACGGAGTACCGTACCAAGGGCACAGCTCCTACAGGGTCGTTGGCATATCGCACGATCAAGGCCTGAGTTCCTTTGCACCAAGGGAGTTGCAAACATCGTACCTGGGGGCAGACGATCCGGGCGTGGATTTCTTGATTCCTTCATTACTAACATGATTGCAGGAGGTAACGAGTTTGGGATGACTCAGCTGGATAACATTGACATTGGACGCATACGCCGGCTAGAGTCACTTTATTGATGCACCTCCACCCACTCAATGGTCTCCGCATTCTCCGAACTAATACATGCTCTCCGGATCGGTTAACGATCCCATGGGACACGCCAATGCAAAACCAAGACGCGCGACGACACGCACGCAAATGAGCGAGAGTAGCCTGCACTAGTGAGCCATATTGTATCCCGTGTGTAATTGAATCGTGATAGATGGTATGCGCGCTTGTTGCGCTATATTTGTATGCATATTTTGTATGTATTGTGCGATTTTCTGAGTTGATCGATTGCAGATTCACATGAAATCATAAAACTCGGGAGTTCAAATGAAATCATGAAACCTTAGACCCGGGGGAGTCACGTGAGTTTTGACATTTCATGTGGGGTAGCAATAAATTTTTTTGATATAAATTGACCACATTTCGGAATGCACATTGTAATTAGTGAACTATATGTCCTGCGTGGTTTGCTTATGTGCATTACAAACAACAAGATGCATGAGTAAACAAACCGAAAACAAATAAGATACATGCGCACTTTATTTTGAATCGGGAAAAGGAGCATCAAAATTAGTCTTCGTGGTGCATCAACCCTTCCCTTGTCTCGGATCGCCATGGTGGTGGCGAGTGTCGAAGTCATCCAAGTTCTACAATTACATCATGTTAGCACAACGTAAGGCCAAATACATAATCAGGATGCAAATTGTACGTAACTCACCACTTCGATATGGAGTGTGCCCTCTGGATGCAACTCCTAAGCTCGTGAATATTCATCACATCGAGCCCTTCATCCGGACCACCTTGTATTGGCATCTCGATAAAACACTATCAATTCTTGCATGTTCGAAATTACCTAAAGCCACAAGAACCTGGTTTACAGTATGCAATATAACAAATAGGGTGTGTAATTAGCACTAATTCATTAATTGTACACGACTATTTGCTTGGTATTATTTCTTCAATTACGCCTGATTAAATAAGACTGAACTAATTAATACTAATTAAATATGAGCAATTTATTTGCCCCTAATTACCCATGACACAAATAATTACGACATATTACATACAAGTATGCAATTAAATGCTAGTAATTAAATACAAAAAACTAATTAATTACCAATAAATTTTTTACTCATCAATAAATTACTTACGAGTAATTCATCACATCTACGTAATTCCCACTAATTAACTACGAGTCATTACTTACCAACAAATTAATTATAGCCAGGTAAATTCGACCACTTAATTTGCACTAATGCAATTACCACTAATAAACTACGACTCAAATAATTACAATGTATTAATTACCATTGATTAATTACCACTAAATTAACTATGAAAAATTAATTAGGACCAGTTAATTACCATTAAATTAATTATGTCTAACTAATTACTTATGACAAATGAAACATGACTAGACTAATTAATACTAATTAGTGACTAGTAATTTATTTGCCACTACAAACCCATGACAGAAATAATTACAAGATATTACATACAAGTAAGCAATTAAATACGACTAATAAAATACTTAATAATTAAATATGAATAATTAATTAATTATCAATTAATTTATAACCTATCAATAAATTACTTACGAGTAATTAATCATAGTATTTAATTACTTAATCTTCATTATCAATAATTTAATAACAACTTATAAACTATGTGTAAATTACCACTAACTAACTATAACTAATAAATTACCACTAATAAACTACGACTAAAATAATTACAACTAAAGCATAGGACAAAAAAAATTACCTTGCCTTGATGTCGACCTCACTATACTTATACGATCCTAAGCACTGCTCTAAACACTACTTAATTCACAGCGTAATCCAAATAAATTTTGAGTTCAATTCTCTGTGTTCTCAACGACAAGCACGAGAACGAGAATGAATTCCAGAATGAGAGCGAGAGCAACGCCGGTTTTTATAGCCGCGCAAAGGCATTTCACGCGACCGTGAGGTAACGGGAGAGAATCCTGCATGCTGTGCGTTGCGAATACGCACACAAGCGGATGGAGGAAGCGAGGTGATGGATGAGACAGGGAAAAGAGTGAGGGAACACGTGAGGCTTTCAACGGAAGAAGAAAACATGCCTATGCCCTAGTCGTAGGGCACGGTTTGGTGGGTGGGGGGGGGGCGAGACCACGTGGCATGTCCGGCCGAGGAGGGGCCTGCAAAGGAGGACGTCCGGGCGAGGGAGGACCGGAATGAGAGGCGTTCGGGCGTCCAGTGAACGGTGGAGCTGCCATGTGGCTGGCGGAGGCGCGTCCAAGCGTTGGTAGCACGGGCAGGCCCTCATTCGGGCTAGGGGTGCCCGGATTTGCCATGTGTCGGTCTAGGGGTGCACGGTTTTTAAAGCGTCCAGGCACGCAGCGCGCGAACAGAGGTTGTCTGGGCTAGGAGCACGTGGTAGAGGATAGGTGGCAGGACGAGGCACGTCCGTGGTGCGAATTTTGGCAATACGGCGCGAGAAGAGCTTGATTTGTAAATACCATCCGCAAATGTGCCATTTATGCCAAAAACTCGTTATTTGGGAATTCCTGAGATCAACAACGTGACGTGGACATTTTGTACTTTTCTTTGTTCTGATAAGTCACTAGGTTTACTCGTAGACTAGTGCCCTTTTACAGTTAGATTTAATAAGCTTTTTCTCATTTGTTCTAATCCTGACATTTTTGTTGATAAGTGCTATAATGATGGGGTGTGGAATATTGAGTTTTCCAGAAGTTTGGGGGCAGCTGAGATGCTTCAATGGAGGGATCTGATCACCATTTTGGAGGGGGTTATGCTTACTAGGGCGAGAGATAGTTTAAAATGGGGTTTGGGTAACCATGGCATTTTCTCGGTTAATTCTTTGTACAGATTTCTGTCCTTTGGGGGTATTACCTGTAAGAGGTTTCAGGTTCTTTGGGCTAGTAGGATCCCCCTGAAGGTTAAGATCTTCCTTTGGCAGGTTTACATTAATCGTATTCATACTACTGACCAGCTAAAGATTCGAGGTTGGAAAGGGGACATCAATTGTGCTCTGTGTGGGGTTGCTGAGAATATCAATCATGTGTTTTTTAATTGTATTTTAGCCAAGTTTGTTTGGTACTGCTTCAAAGAGATGTTTCATTGGAGAAGAGTTCCTAATTCTCTTGATGATTTCCATCAATGGTGGTTAGACATGAGGGGTGCTAATGAATATAACCTTGGTCTTTTCTGGCTTTTGCGCTTTATCCGGACTCTTTGGAAATGCAGAATAAAGGAGCTATTGAGAAGATTTTCCTTATCAACCAATTGAAGTTGTTTTCAATTTTACATCTTGTCTGCAGCGCTGGTGTATCCTCGCTAAAAAGCGATCGATCAAGCCGAAAAGAGATTGAGATTGCTGATTCCTGGTTGAGGTCGGGTTGGGGTGCTGCTAGAGTGTCTTAGTGATCAGTCTCCTTTGCTTGCTGTTTTTGTTTTGGAGTATGAACGTTGTTGTTAGCCTTTTGCTGTGTGAGGTTCGATGCTCTGTTTCTGCTTGTAAGACGCTCTTGTTATGGTCTTTAGCTTGGCTAGTTGGTCTCCCCAGTTTGTTTTTAATTTCATGTCTGGTTGTGAAACTTTTGTAAGATGTTGATTAGTTTTCTATAAAAGCTGGGCTATCTGCCTTGTTGGGAAAAAAAAGGGTTTACTCGTAGACTTCACCAACTCATGAGGACCAATAATACCATGCCACTGTAAGATCATTGACCGGCAGAGAAATCACTGAAGAATTTTAGGTTTTCCACCGTACTGTTCTTATTCAGATGTTTTGACCGTTCGGAGAAACCACACGCAGAATGTAGGAGTAACGCACTACGACAGAAGGAACCTGTATCAGTTCGTTTATATGGGTGGACAGAAGATATGTATGGGTGGGAAATGCACATGGCGGATCGATCATATGAAATAAGCCACTATGACGTGGGCATCCTGACGTTAATTTTCCTGGCAGGTGACGTATAAATATGTACATGCACATTTTTTGACTTATCATCCTCTTCATACGATGGCTGGTGTAGTGATCTAATTAATTGACCGGTCATCACAGATTGGCACTCAAAAGCAAAGCCCAAATCACATGGTGTGCATGAACACTTTACGAATGTTACTCTTTATTTTCACATATCGATTAACTCTTTGAAGTTGCTTACAAAATTACAGCAAAATCGATCTCTAGTAATATTACATGACGGAGCAAGTGCTCGGCTCGTCGCAGACGACCATCTGCGGCGGCGGCGGGTAGTGGTGGTGGTAATAGTAACTGGGGTAGCATTGCGGCAGCGGAGGCATGACCACAGGCTTCGGCTTGTCCTTCACCTCCTCCACCTGCAGGATCTCGGCGTGGCGGAGCTTACGGCGCAGGCAGCTGACGAGGCAGACCGGGTCGACGCCGTCGCCGACCACCTCCAGCCGGTCCTGGCGTCGCCAGTTATCGCCATCGACATCACCCCTGCACGCGGCCGTACCGGTATTAGTACTGAACAAAAGCACATGAGAAAGAAACCATACAGAGTGCATGCGCGCGCGCGTTTGCCTGTGCAAACTGCAAATATGCATACCGGTTTCTCTCGCGGTCAGCGCCATGGCTTTGGAACGGCTTTTCTCGCACGGCATGCTCACCTTGATAACAAACTTTGCTGCAACAAGCAAGCAAGAAAGCAAAACGATGAGTCGCATGCTTCATTTTCAGAATGCTCAAATTGAAGCTGCGAAACAAAGATAGCAGAGTATGAACTTGTTGCTTATATACCTTCATTGCGTACGTTCTTGCCGCTGTTTATCTGTTTCTAACGAGCAATTTGGGAAAGAACACTGCGAGCGATCGATGAGGCTAGCTAATTGGGTGGCTATTGATCGATCTTTTGCAGATGCAACCAACCAAGAGCTGTGCTGTGAAGGAGCTAGCTTCGCCCACGGCTGTTATATATACACCGGTAGTGGGCGCGGGTGGGAGAGAACCAAATACTCAAAACTACTGGAGCGGTGGAGCCAGATCCTCTGACGTGCTGAAAGAAAGTCACGGATTTATCAGCCGTCCATCTCTAATCAATGCTCCAGATTTATCAGCCCATCTTCCTTGCCTATCTGCAATTCCAACTCCCCGGCCCACAAATGACCATGGTAGCATGGCAACCAACATACGACACCCTGCACAAAAGCAGCTTTGCCTCTGTGCTGCTCCGTCCCAACAGTGCTCGCCGGACACCCGGAGCCGGTGCTTATCATCACTTCGGGCAGGCAACCACATCAACGCACCGCTAATCCTCGAGAGGACTAGATCGGAAATTATGCTTGCTTCAATTTGACGAACGATTGCAGCGCGCCGCGCGAAGGATATTTAGAGGAACGATTTATCTCATTTGCAGCTAAGTGACGCAAATCGCGCTGAAGTAATTGTTTTAATCTCCTGTTAATGGCGGGGCAAATCTGACCATGAGAAGAGGAAAGAACTCAACTTGGGGGAGAGAAAAGAAGTTTATAAATCTGGACCATTGATTAGAAAAAGGACGGTTGATACATGAGCAAAGTCACGCCGTGACTCGCCGTGACTTTCCTGCAGCACGTTAGAAGATCTGCGTCCCAACTACTGCTACTTTCCTCGGTTTTGGTCTATGGCATCGAGAGTATCTATTTTAATATATTTATTTATTAAGAAAATCTAGAACGTAGTTATTATAATTTTACTCTCTTTATCCATATTTAAATGTTGAGAAAATTAGCTAGAGGGCACTAAACTTTTGCGTTCTCTGCCGGCGGACATCTAAAATACATGATTTTGCCAAAAGACACTAACATTTTGTGGTACTTTGCTGTTAGACGCTCCTGTTATTAAAATAATATATTCAAGTGATTAGAAGAGAGAAAATTTGTAAAATACCCTCAATGTACAGCGCTTGGTTCAGTCGGCACAATGCCTGCCTCGATCGGTCTAGTTCAACCATCTACAGTGCCGGGCTTGGTTTTGAACCCACATGCCATACAAAATACTAATGAATTATTAACGGCTAACTAATCACACTTAACACTAATTAATTTCCTCACTAACATAACTACTTTGCTGCAGTTGATCTTCCCCAAATCCACAGAAACGGCAGCGGCGGCCGTGGCGAGCGCACGTGGCCTCGCGGCAGGCGAGAGGAGGTGAGAGCGAAGGAGAAGAAGTCGTCGACGCCACCCACACCAGCGTCGCCGGCGTGAAGAGGGGAGGCGGAGCGAGGGGAGGCGAGCAGCGAGCTCGTGGCGACGCGCCGGGCGCACAGAACGCCGGCGGCGCGAGAAGGGCAACGCCATGCGCGCGGAGCGCCCAGAGGAGCATGGGCTCGGGGTGGAGAAGCTCGAGGCGATGTGGAGCTCGGGGCGGCACGAAGAGGCTCGGGGCGGCGCGGAGCTCAGGGCGGCACGGAAATGGGGAGAGGAACTCTGCCGACGATTCTACCGTGAATGACGATGACAGCACCTCTCTCAACCGCGGAGTTGACGGAGACGGCGACGGCGGCGCGCGGTGTAACACCCCTTTTTCCTCCTCTTCCTCCTTCTACCTCACCGGACCCCTAGTTCTTCTCCCCGCCGAGCCCTCTCCCTGCATGCTCACAACGCCGCCACCGCGTGCTCCCTCTCGTGCACGCCACCTCCTAGCTCCCGCCGCGTTGCACGCCACCGCCGACTCCTTCGCGGCGCCGCGACGCCACCGCGCACATGGCACCTCCCGGCGCCTCGACTTGTCACCTCCACGCGCACGCTACCGCCGCACACTCGCCGGACTTCCTCTCTTTCCCGCCTCCGCTCGTCCCCGCCTATAAAGCCCGGCGCCCCTCTCACTCCCTCCTCCTCTCCAGAAGACCCCGACACCTCCCTTCCTCCACCCCAAGCAAGGAAGAAGAGGCCGAGGAAGAAGAAGAAAACGAGGTACTTACCTCTCGTAGTCGCCGCCGCCGCCGTGTCCTCCCTTGCCGCCGGTGAGCCTCGTGGCGCCACCATTTCCCGCCGCCGCCGTTATCACCGCCGCGCGCCGACCCTCTCTCCCCGCGCGCCACCCTCCTTCTCCCGCGCCACCGCCTCGCCGGCCCCTCGTGGTCGCCGCCGCCGCCCCACCTCCCGCGCCGCCGCCACGCCAAGCCCGCGCCCCGAGCCCTCTCTTCCCCGCCGCTTTTCTCCCCGGCCGCCCGAGCCGCCTCTCTCTCGCTGCTTCTTCGCCAGGTGGCTTGTGGCGAGCCTCAGGCCGCGCTCCTCTTCCGCTCGCTGCGCGCGGTGTGGGCCGCCCTCGCCTCGTGGCCGGGCCGCTTACACCGTGGGCCGCCGGCCTCTTTCTTTTTATTGGATTTTCGTTTTCTTTTTTCTTTTTTAATTTAAAAGCTAGACTTCAAAAATTAGTATCTCCCCCATTTTAGCTCCAAAAATTGTAAAGTAAATTTCTAAAAATTTGTTAATTCAAGACCTTGCTAATGGCATAGGTCTTGTTCAATTTGGAGTTCATTTGTTGTTTATTTGTATTTAATTGCTCTTTTTGCTTGTCTGTGCCTTTTTCCGGTACGTTCGTCCGACTAGGATTTGAAGACGGAGACCCCTGTTGATCAAGCCCAAGATTATCAAGATCCTCTAGCCTATATCCTGCATTTAGTCAATACTTTGATCATATTGAGCCTACATTTCATGTAAATTATATTCTTTTAAAATAGCAAATTGCATGCTTTAATTCTTTAATCAAATGTATGTTAAAGCTTAAGGTAGTTAATACCCATTTGTTGAATAATTAATTATTACGCCATCCTTGACAACTTGAATCCCTTAACCATTGTCACCCTAGTAACTATGTGGTAATACTAGCTATAGGTTGTACTTAAGCGACATGCTAGTCTTGCTTAAGTACCGACATTAAAATGTTCCAATCATCATCTCTTTAAACATAAAATGATTTGGGCAACATTGGTGGTCCATGATCGAGATAAATGTGGTGATTTGGTTTTACTCAAAACCCTAATATTGTCAAGTATCGTCAAGGACTGTGTGATGAAGAGTATGTTGATGGGTGCTAATGCAGCCCAAAGAATATTGATGTGTGAAATGATCCGCCTAGACAACCCTAAGGACTTAATCTTGTCATGACCTCCCGTAAAACAAGTACAACCACAAGTCTCGCAAACCGCAACTTGGCTTAGTAGATTTATTGAACCTTGAAAGTCGGCCTCACTAAGGAACAAGAAAGGTGCAAGTGTGAGCTTGATCACGTTTGAATGGGACACCGATGGTGAAGTGCCTTCTACAAAGAAGATGTAGAGGGTGACATCTCGCACCAACATATGGGCGTAACCCATATAGGTGAGATGACTGGAAGGGGCGAGATATTTTGAAATGTTACTGTGATTTGTCCGCAACTACATGACTAAGGAATCATGTGGGGTAACGAGTATGACTATCTCTTGTGGGTAAAGTGTACAACCTCTGCAGAGTCTAAATCGCTTAAACAAACCGCGCTACTGGCCAAAGGCGACATGGGAATCTTTACTCGAGTTAGTTCTATTTCAAAAATCTTGTGGTTGGGATGAAAATATGGTGGGCTCACCTAGCCCCGAGATTGGATTTTGCCTGAGTGCTTGAACTCGTGATGTTGGTAATTGGGGACGGACCCAATCAAAAATAAGCATAAGGTAGAGTTTCCGACTGAGGGAACCTCTCATATAAATTATTGCACAATTACTCTATTTAGCAAAAATGCAATTTGTTAAAAATGCTAAGTAATAGGACTTTGTATTTATGATAATTGAAAATATTGCTTTAGCAAATAAAAGAACCCGAGCCATCCTTGTTAAGCCTTGCATGTATATTATTGCATTGTGTATTGGCTCGCGAGCACTGGTTGTGCTCATCCTCGCCTCTCCCCAAAACCTCAGGAGCAGGAACTCCCGGAGATTACGACTATTACGAGGATCCGTGGTTGGAGGCCCAGAGATAATGAAGCGTAGTGTAGTCTTTAGATGTTTTAGTCTCGCCACCCAGCTTGACTCGCGATACTTGCGTGCATCCAATAATACCAAGCCATGGTTAATATCGGCCGCACACGGTTTCCCAGCCGCTTGCTCGTGGAGAGATGAGCTCACCCTCTTGCTTCCGCTGTCGCCCGCTTTTGTAATGTAATCAATTTGGCCTGCTCGCCCGTATTGTAAAACTTGACCGACGCGTCTATGTAAACTCGTTGTGTTAATCAATGAATGGTATGGTTTTACGCCATGTATGAATTGATTCGATGTATCTGCGTGAGTGCTAGATACCGATCCAGTGGAATAGCACAAGTGTTTCATGAGGATTCGATTGAAAAATCCGGTCCGACAGAAGCCGTATCGAGCATACGATCAGTAGGAGCCTTAGCTAGACCGGTCGAGCCTAAGGACTTGAGTCTTATTTTCAAAAACTAAGAAAAGCTTTGGCAAAATATAGCATATCTATTGCTCTTACTCACACCTCTCTTAGTTCTTTACTTACCGCTTTTGTGAGCCTACTCCGTCACCGCTCTTTCTTTTGTTTTAAAATTTTAGATTACCGATCGTCGTCCGATGGCCCGTGGGATTTCTTTTCTCACGGAGAGAACGACGACAAGTTTGTCGGCATCCCCACAAACTCAAACAAGACCTTGGTTCGCCACCGCCCATCTTCGAGGTCGAAGACCTAAGTTCCGGACGAGAGTCTCGCTTGGAGGTTGAGTTCATTGCTCCCACCTTCCGTATCGAGCATTCCAGAGCCATCGTCGGTTCCGTTCGAACATAGCGCCCGCTTGACTCCTTTGTGCCGTGCACAAGGATCTCTTGTTGAGGTCGCCTTCTCTTCTCGCCTCCGTAAGCAAGAACGCTACCCAAGATCTTCAACCTCGGTGAAGAACACCGCCGCTGCAAAGAGCCGCCGTGATGCACGCCACAAGCTCAACCAGCGCCATCCTCGCGACCCAGACCACTGCACGTCTTGGACTCGCAACAGATCGCCGCACGCAAGAGCATGCGACATCCTCGCCCACCGCCCGCCATCAACGTTGAAGATTCCGCTGACGACGCAGCCTTTCGCGTTCTCGCTTTTATTCTCGGTCGCTCGACCTCAGTCACAACCGTTCCCATCCTCGCTCCCTGGCAACTGCACCGCTTGGGGTGGTCAACACCCGTTAGAGGAGTAGTTAGCTTAGGTTGGCTAGCAAGGCTTGCTAGGCGCCTTTGGTCCGCAAGCATCTTTTCTTTCTTCTACCCCACCAGAGACGTTGTGTTTGTACCTTGTGTCATGGCTTAGCCTAGCCTATACGCTATGCTTCAGAGTCATGTAACACCTAACCCTCCTCCTTAATATAATGTAGCTGTTCTAGGCTTTGTATTGTGTTTGTTTTTTTTCTTCGTTGGTTTGAAGTTCTTCATGTGCTCTAGAGGCCGTAAACCTCATATAAACCCCTACCCTCCTCGCTCTAAGCCGCAGTGTGTCTTCGATGCCGCCAAGAAGAGCCACCGCCCATCCGTGGTGCCTTTGCACCGCCGAGGAAGAGGCCGTGGCACCGCCGTGGTCGTGGCCGTGGACAAGATCTACCTCCTCCACCACTAGCAAGCCCAACAATGACTCAAGTCATGTTCCAAAGAAACTCGATTCTTCAAGCCTTGTTAACCAATCGCCAGATCGACCACCGGCCGCCACTCCAAGCTTGCGCACTTCCTCAGACAAGACCTCACCTTCGCCGCACCGATGAACCCTTGAAGTCAAGACCGCTCGAGATACGAAAAGAAGCTCCGCCTTGCCCGCGCCCAAACGAAGACAAGGTGGATTTTGCCACCCATCGCCTAAAAGGAGCCGCCGCCAGGGAAAACTACCGCGCCCGAGGTGGTGACAAATCCGACGAAGAAGAAGAGGCGTATAACAGGCCGTAGCATCTACGATTGGAGCCCCACAAGAGCCTCACGCGCCATAGAAGAAGTTGTCAAGTACAATGTAAGAAATCGAATCGCATGGCGCCAATTCCTTGGCGGAATTCAAAGTCGCCAGAACCAACTTCGCATCAACGGTACCATGAGATTGAAGAAGAACGAGTTCGAGCTCTAAGGTGGTCGATGATAGTTAATGAATATCTAACCAAGTTTAACTAACTTGCCCGCCACGCCCCAATGACGAGTCGATGAAGAAGAAAAGATCGACCGCTTTGTGGAAGGAATGCGTGAAGATATGAGAGACACTCATCCTCCACGACACTCCAATTTTCAACAGCTGGTCAATAAAGCCATCATCTGTGAAAATGAGAACAAAACGTGGAGGTTAGCCGCAAAGGAAGATGGTATTTCAAGGGTCGCACCACGCCTTTCCGCAGAAGTCGCTTGTGGCACTCTGCCTTACGGCAGCTAGCCGCCCATCGCCAAGGATTCCAGCCCAACTCCAACCTCCACTCTAGCCGCAACCCCGCAGCCCGCTGGGAATGTTTCGCGCTTCACACCCATCGACAGCCTACAACGGTCAACCCGATAGCTCATCTTCGTTGTTTCAATTGTGGAGAAAACGGACACTTTGCTAGAAGGTGCCTCAACCGCCCCTCCGAGGAGTACAACTAAGAACCACACCACCGAGGCCGACGTCACCGCAAGCAAAGTTATCAAGTCTCGCAGCATCGAGCCGCTCCACTCCAAGCCAAAGCCGAAGTCAAGGATTTGTCAATCATGTCATCGCCGCAGAAGACCCAGCAGCCTTCAGGATAATAAGAGGTACGTTTCGCCTAATCCGAGTAGCTCGAATCTCGGGTCGAGATTCCGCTAAGGTGGGTAGGATTTGTAACACCCCTTTTTCCCTCCTCTTCCCTCCTTCTACCTCACCGACCCCTAGTTCTTCTCCCCGCCGAGCCCTCTCCCTTGCATGCTCATCAACGCCGCCACCGCGTGCTCTCCGTGTGCACGCCACCTCCTAGCTCCCGCCGTTGCACGCCACCGCCGACTTCCTTCGCGCTGCGACGCCATCACAAGACATGGCACCTCCCCGCGCCTCGACTTGTCACCTCCACGCGCACGCTACCCCGCCGCACACTCGCCGACCCCTCTCTTTCCCGCCCCCGCCGTCCCCAGCCTATAAAGCCCGCGCGCCTCTCTCTCTCCTCCTCTCCCAGAAGACCCCGGACACCTCCCTTCCTCCACCCCAAGCAAGGAAGAAGAGGCCGAGGAAGAAGAAGAAAACGAGGTACTTACCTCTCAGAGTCGTCGCCGCCGCCCGGTGTCCTCCCCTTGCCGGCCGGTGAGCCTCGTGCACCACCATTTCCCTCCGGCCGCCGCCAGCGTTATCGCCGCGCGCCGACCCTCCTCTCGCGCGCGCGCCACCCTCCTTCTCCCGCGCCACCGCCTGCTGTCTCCTCGTGGTCGCCGCCGGCCGCGCCCACCTCCCGCGTGCGGCCGCCGCCGCCAAGCTCGCCGCCCCGAGCCCTCCTTCCCACGCCGCTTTTTCTCCTCGGCCGCCTCGAGCCGCGCCCTCTCGCTGCTTCCGCCACAGGTGGCTTTAGGCGAGCCCTCGTGGCCGCGCCTCCTCCCCTTATGGGCCGCGCTGCAGTGTGGGCCGCGCCGCCCGTGGGCTGGGCCGCTTGGGCACCGTGGGCCGCCTCTTTCTTTTATTGGATTTTCGTTTTCTTTTTTCTTTTTTAATTTAAAAGCTAGACTTCAAAAATTAGTATCTCCCCCATTTTAGCTCCAAAAATTGTAAAGTAAATTTCTAAAAATTTGTTAATTCAAGACCTTGCTAATGGCATAGGTCTTGTTCAATTTGGAGTTCATTTGTTGTTTATTTGTATTTAATTACTCTTTTTGCTTGTCTGTGCCTTTTTCCGGTACGTTCGTCCGACTAGGATTTGAAGACGCCGGAGACCCCCAAGTTGATCAAGCCCAAGATTATCAAGATTCTCTAGCCTATATCCTGCATTTGAGTCAATACTTTGATCATATTGAGCCTACATTTCATGTAAATTATATTCTTTTAAAATAGCAAATTGCATGCTTTAATTCTTTAATCAAATGTATGTTAAAGCTTAAGGTAGTTAATACCCATTTGTTGAATAATTAATTATTACGCCATCCTTGACAACTTGAATCCCTTAACCATTGTCACCCTAGTAACTATGTGGTAATACTAGTTATAGGTTGTACTTGCGACATGCTAGTCTTGCTTAAGTACCGGACATTAAAATGTTCCAATCATCATCTCTTTAAACATAAAATGATTTGGGCAACATTGGTGGTCCATGACCGAGATAAATGTGGTGATTTGGTTTTACCTCAAAACCCTAATATTGTCATATCGTCTCGACTGATGTGTGATGAAGAGTATGTTGATGGGTGCTAATGCAGCCCAAAGAATATTGATGTGTGAAATGATCCGCCTAGACAACCCTAAGGACTTAATCTTGTCATGACCTCCCGTAAAACAAGTACAACCACAAGTCTGCAAACCGCAGCTTGGCTTAGTAGATTTATTGAACCTTGAAAGTCACTCACGGAAGGAACAAGAAAGGGTGCAAGTGTGAGCTTGATCACGTTTGAATGGGACACCGATGGTGAAGTGCCTTCTACAAAGAAGATGTAGAGGGTGACATCTCGCACCAACATATGGGCGTAACCCCATATAGGTGAGATGACTAAGGCGAGATATTTTGAAAGGTTACTGTGGATTTGGTCGCTCAACTACATGACTAAGGAATCATGTGGGGTAACGAGTATGACTATCTCTTGTGGGTAAAATGTACAACCTCTGAGAGTCTAAATCTGTTTAAACACCGCGCCACGGTCAAAGGCGGACATGAGAATCTTTACTCGAGTTAGTTCTATTTCAAAAATCTTGTGGTTGGGATGAAAAATGTGGTGGGCTCACCTAGCCCTGAGATTGGATTTTGCCTGAGTGCTTGAACTCAGTGATGTTGGTAATTGGGGACGGACCCAATCAAAAATAAGCATAAGGTAGAGTTTCCACGGAGGAACCTCTCACGTTATAAATTATTGCACAATTACTCTATTTAGCAAAAATGCAATTTGTTAAAAATGCTAAGTAATAGGACTTTGTATTTATGATAATTGAAAATATTGCTTTAGCAAATAAAAGAACCCGAGCCATCCTTGTTAAGCCTTGCATGTATATTATTGCATTGTGTATTGGCTCATGAGCACGGAAGTTGTGCTCATCCTCGCTCTCTCCCCAAAACCCTCGGAGCAGAACTCCGGAGATTACGACTATTACGAGGATCCGTGGTTGGAGGCCCAGAGATAATGAAGCGTAGTGTAGTCTTTAGATGTTTTAGTATCGCCACCCAGCTTGACTCGTCGATACTTGCGTGCATCCAATATTACCCAAGCCATGGTTAATATCGGTCGCACACGGTTTCCCGGCCGCTTGCTCGTGGAGAGATGAGCTCACCCTCTTGCTTCCGCTGTCGCTTTTGTAATGTAATCAATTTGGCCTGTTCGCCCGTATTGTAAAACTTGACCGACGCGTCTATGTAAACTCGTTGTGTTAATTAATGAATGGTATGGTTTTACGCCATGTATGAATTGATTCAGTGATGTATCTGTGAGTGCTAGCTACTGATCCAGGGAATAGCACAGTGTTTCACAGAGGATTCTGGATTGGAAAATCTGGGTCCGACAGGCGGCTTCCCGAGGAAGGCGGTGACGTGAGCGTCGGCGGTGGCGGCAGCCTGAGGCTGCACAACGACGATCGGATCCGGTGGCCCATATGGTTATTTCTCATTAAATATTTCTTTTGTTTTAGTGTTTACCTTATCTATGCGCATAGTGGACTATAGACAAATATAGTGAAAGAGAGGCAGCAGTGAAGAAGACTAAATTAAGAGCGAATCGGCGTAAGATTTTGCAGCAGCTATGCTCCCAACAGCCAGCCATAAACGCGTCATCGCACGCTCTAGTTCAGATCGATTTCTAAATCGAAAGGCTAAGCGTAGACAATGATTTGACGAGATCCGATGCGTCGCGAGTCAATTGATCACTTGCCCACTGGCCATGTTGCGCGCTTCTCCGAATCTGCGGCCGCGTGCGTACGTAGACCGAGTCGATAAGTTTAAGCATAGTTAAGACTTGACTTTGCAGAGCTTTCTTTGTGGCCGCGCTTCCGGAAACCGTGTTTGATTTTCGCTAGACTAATACTGGTCGTTGATTCTTTGGTTATTGTTTTTTTTTTCTGGAATTTGAGAGCATTATGTATTTATGTGCCTCCTTCAAGTTCTAAATTGACGCATAAGAGCATCTACAATAGTTTATTTCTTAGTTTGTTACTAAGAGAAGAGAGTATTCAATCTAATAAAAAGAAACAAGTCTTCCAAATGGATTGTTTCTTGAGCTTGTGTGTAATATTTTAATTGCTACAAGTGTGTATGATTCTTGATGATCAATAATGAAGTACAACTTTGTGGTCTACATGTTTTAGCTCATTTATTATATCAATAATAAAGATGGACTGCACAAATGATCGGGTGGATATTTTGTTTTAAGATAGTGGGACTCACAAAACGCGTTTTTAGGTAATAAGTAAGTCTCCAATAGAGTATTTGGTTGTTTCTTATCTTGGTATTAACAATTTGATAGTTTCTTCATCTAGAAACAACATCACCTTCTTACCTCTACACCACCTAAATGCTGATGCGGCAACCCTTTAGTAACAGCTGACATGGACCGTTGTAGATGCTCTAAGGACATATACAACAGTTTGTCTCTTAGGTTGTCTCTAAAGTCTTCAATTTAATTACATGCAACTTTAGAGACAACATCTCCAACAAATTATCTATAAAATTATTTATTTTCAACACAACTTCTCTCCTAACACCCTCAAAATTTGCGATGTTTACGTGTTCAACTTGTCTCTTATATAAGAAATAGCACATTCTCACTCCTCCAACTAGACTTTTAAGTGATATAGTAGCTAAGAGACAGTTGAGGTGGTCACTATTGAAGATGTCCTAGGGATGCATCTCCATGTCCTTATGAACAATTTTTCTCTGGTTTTCTAGGAGGTTAGTTGGCTGACTGATTACTACTTTGACTTGTTTGCAGAAATATAATTGAAGGTGGAATTGTGAAAGCTACAGAAAATGAAAAAGGAAAGAATTAGACAAAACTATAGGTGAAATGTTAGTCCCTGAATTGTTGTTATCCAATTAAAATAACTGAATATTAGAGACGCTGAATCAATACGAGACTAAGACCACAGAACTTTCAACAGAAAACCTACTCGTCACATACAAAATTTGACAACCTTACCTTTTCAAGCACCCTAATCGCGTGACTATAAGAACTTTTGCCGTGCTGCAAGGTATTGCCCAATAAACTTATATTTACAAAACTAAACTTTTCGTAAATGCTCTAAGCACTTTCAGTTGCCTTAGGTGCCTGGAAATGTTACAGTTACTTTCAGGAGCAGCACACTATGAACATAGTAACCTCGGTGTAAAACCGTTCGCCCAAAGTGAACATAGTATCGTTCAACCTATCTGGCTACTATACGTCGCTGCCATTAGATAATAGAACAAGCTGTTGGACTGTTTCAGTGACCGGAGGAGGGGTGTGAATAGGAGTCCGCTTTTTCCCTTTTAGAATTTCAGTTCCTTTTTACTCCAATAGCTATGTAAAACTATAAATATCAATGTCTAAGAATCACAACGAAAGAATTGAACTGAAAACAAGAAGCTCAATCAACAACTCCTTGTCTGACTGCCACATAATGGACAGTCTGACCACTCAAGCGATCTGACCTCCCTTAGAGGCGGACTGACCTCTCATCGGACTGATTGAAAAATCAACATAATTTTGGATCTACAAAATAACATAACTTTTGATTTACAAATCCAAATCTGTGAGATCCGCCGGGCGATTTAACTTGAAATGCTTAACCTTCCAATTAGCCCTAGTATCCCGACTTAAATTTTCCCGCTCTCGGGATATTACGTACCTCTCAGAACAGCGGTACACATACCCCTCACAAAATATAGAATCAATTCCATACAATAGTTATTACAGTACCGAATCTTTATAATTCACGACATATTCAACAGACTTAGACTTCATACAAAAGCCGAATGGCCAAACACAAGACAAAGTACTAATATTGCAGCGGAAAACATAGGCTATAAGATGGCGATAAACAAAAGCCGACTGGTTTGCCCCTTACCCACAAGACAATCGACCGGATCGCTAAGCTAGTCGTCAATTTCGTAGGCAGTCTCACATTGATCAACCCCTTGGGGGTCAATCTCCTCTGCAGTAATTTAAACAATGCAACTGAGTACAAAAATTGTACTCGCAAGACTTATGATTAACAAACCTATACATAACTACATACAAGCTTATTCAATGGAGAAGGTTGTATAGCTCATTTTCAGCACAAAGCGATATTTTATTTGCAATAATGTAATTACCTATTCGTACCACCCTATTTTAAGTTTTATTGTTCAAATAACTAAAAGACAACAGTATAAGCATAATTAACATCCTAGAGGTGACTAACCCTAGCCACCACAATAATAGCACGAATTACCTATTCGTACCACCCCGTTTCAAGTTTTATAAAAATATAGAGCTAATTCTTGCATGACCTAACCAAGCATGTCCATAACCTAGGAGGAGGCTATTCGAATAATTTATAACCCTGCAGGGGTGTACAATTGTACCCACACGTCAGACCGCCTTTTCGCCATACAATAGAGCACACTTCCTTAGGTATGCCACCCATATAGATGGTAACCATACGTTGTGTTAGAGTCATTGTAAAGCCGAAGGTCAACTACCCTATAGGGGTAAAGCCCCCGGACAACTACAATGCCCTTCGGTGTGAAGAACTTGGACAGGATTCCACTCTCGCACACCCAACACATATAGACACATTTCTTTTTATACACAACACACACACACACACCACCTGCGTCTCGGAGGTAACACACGCCAAAGTACTGAGTCAAGAGGGGTCCCATATGTCCCTCGTGTGGAATACACGCAATAATGCTTGGATCATTGACACAAGTAATTCGGTCCTTGTTGACTCGGGCATCAAGCACACACCCAAAAGCACACCATCTTACCAATGTGCCCAAGTCTAAATTATTTTATTTTCAGTTTTAGTTTTTCCAAATATGATTACATACATGAGTACTCTGACCCAAGTAATTATAGTGATGTTGTAATAACCATCACCGAAACGATGATCCTCAGACTACCGTTCTAAGCAATGCTAAGCGACACACTCGTATAATAAATATAAAGTGACTAGAGCCCATCCATCGAGCTCTAAATCACAGTGAATATAAACCTAGGCTCAGTAGTAGAGGATGAATGTTTACCTACAGTTCATGTACCTATTTGGCTAACTATCGTGAACTGAGAAAATACTTGTCAACATAGTATGCATACATACATTTAAAATTAAAATATTAGCATACGAACATAATAGGATCAACGTGCATCAAAGGAGTGCTGCTTGCCTTTGTTCGCCGGTACTCTGGGCATTCACCCGATCATTTCAATTGCACTCCCCAATCATCGTCATCTACCGATAAGAACCAACAGAGCAAAAACACCAAATAAACACCAAAACTCAAAAAGTCTCCAAAAATAAAAAATTAAATACAAAAGGTAGATAATGATTTTAGATAAATTTAGAAACAGAAATCATTGGATTTGGAGTTGATTTGAATTAGTTATGAAATTTGAAGTTAAGACTATGACATAAGGTCTAATGTTGATTGACCAACCACAATCAAAATCTTGGTTATGATTGATTTTACTCTTTTAGATTAAATGCTAATGACTAATAATTATATTTTCTCATCCATTTGCTTTGGTATTTGAATTAGCTCTATCTCACAGTTAGGTTAGTATTGCATTCCAACCTTCTCTCCCAAAAAGTTCTTACTCTCTTAGGAATCAAAGCTAAAGGCTTATTACTGCCCTTGATGAATTTATAAATCTGTTTTTAGGTTCATGAGGCTGCTAAGGGCTACTAAGAATTGCCAACCAAATTTAGGTACTGGACTTCACTGTTTTGACAACTACTTACCTCATTAAATCACTTATTCATATATGTTTTCAAATTACTTGCTGCTGTTAGATACTTACCAACTGACTAATTAAGACAAACTCCAATGGCCACTTAATCCAACAATCACTTGTATTTGAAGATTTCAGAAGTGGACTGAGGTTGTGGTTCCAAATTGCCCTAAAACCTTCTGTTCAAAACTCATCAAAAGGATTCGGTTGACCTTTGTTAGCTTTGAAAATTCACATCTATAGGTGTTCTTTTCGGATTAGAATGCTGCTAGCGAGATGATTGTCAAAAGACTAATTGGATTGAGGGAAACTTCTATCTACTAGAATTGGTCATGTTAATAGCCTCTTGAAAAATATGATACTGGTCAAATTACTGTTCACAGCAAATTTTTCAGAACTAAAGTGCTAAAGACTGAACTTCCTTTAAACTCAACTTCAGATCTGTTAAATCATTTGAGTGATCTATTAGCTAATCACAACACTAGCTAAAGTACTAATTGAATCCAGAAAGTCTCTAATTATTTGAATTAGTCATGTTATTAGTCTTTTGACAAAAGTAATATTTTTCAGATTGCTAAACAGGTAACCTACAACAGCAAGTTTTTCAACACTAAGGTGATAAAGACTGAACCTCTTTTGAACTCAACTTCAAATTTGAGAACTCCCTAGAGTGACCTAAATGACCTTCACAAAAATAGTTAACAGGAAAATTGGTTGATCCAGTAAAAGGGAGTTGGTTGCTTTCTGATAGTTCTGAAAATTCACAACTCTAATTGTTCTTTCAGAATTGGATGCTACTGCTAGATAATTGCTAAAAGACTAATTGAATATAAAACATTTCTAACTACTGTAATAACAAAGTCAAAAGCCTAATGACCAAACTGAGCATCTTCAGGTTACTATTTAGACAACCTACAACAGCAAACAATTTTCTAAACTAAAGTGTTATTGACTGGCTATAACTGAACTTCTTGTAATTTCAAACTTCCAGTTTGGTAACTCACTAAAATGATCTAATTGATGTACACAAAAATTTGCTAGCAAAAGACATAAGGTTTTGCAAATGGGTTCTACTGACATTCTAAATTTTCCAGCTGAACATCTTCTCTGATTATACATCAGTTCATCCCCAAAAGACCTTATGATTTGACAACTAATCTCTCCACTAATTTGATTATCCATTTGCCAAAAGTGGTGAAGTGATGATATCAATACTTCAACAGTTCTATAAGCAATTGTATTAGGCTTCCTAATTAACAGATAATTGAAAACTCAACCATACCTAACAGAAAGGCAGAACAGGACAGAGCTCGGACGGCTCGGGGCGGCACACGTCGCTGGCGACAGGGAGCACGGCAGCGGCCGGAAGTGACAAAAATGGAACGAGTGAAGTGTATAGGTTCTAGGGGTAGTGGTGGCAGGGGTGGAGTCGGACGGTGGCGAGCTAGCGGCGGCGAACGGCGGCCGGCAGTAGGGGCGAAAAGGTGCGGCGACACTCGGATGGGGGAGGGGGAGAGATAGGGGGAGCATGAGCTTCCTTAGGGTACCTGGATCGCGATGGAGTGGTCGGCGAAGACGACGAACCTTTGAGGTGGGTCGGTGGCGCGAGCCTTGGATGGCATGGCGGCGCCACCGTGGCGGGGTCACTGTGGAGCAAAGGAGCGAAATTAAATGCCGGGTAGCTATAGGATAGCAAAGAGAAGCACTCAAGAGAGTGATTGGGACAAGGATCATCCGCGAGTAATGGTGATGGTGGAGGCGGCTCGAGCCGACACGGAGAAAACGGCCGCCGGCGAGCACTGTGAAGAGGAGCACAATTGAGTTAGGGTTTGAACACTCTTGCCCGAACACACTTTGACACGAATAGAGATGAAAAAGGAGCGCGTGTTGTCCAGACGATCACGGCCCTTGGACATGTCTCGAGAGTGGCATTTGGTTCTTGGATCCTCTTGATCTTGGAGAAGATTGTAACACCTTGGTTTTCAAGTCTTTTGAAAATTTCAAATAAAAACACAATTGGTTTTATCAAGTCTAAAGCTTAATTCGAGACTTTGGAATGAGTTAAAATAACTAATCCAAACTTCAACTAATCCTCAGCTGGTTTGTTCGGTTTATTTGGAGTTGTTTGAACTCGTGTTGTCTCTCCTTCTAGGCTTGTCCTGCTTTCCTTCTCGGCCCTACCTCATCTTTAGTTTAGACCTCCTCTGTGGTTCCGCCCCGATCGTTATGACCTCCTCTCAATCCTCTTCCTGGATTTCCTCCATTGGATCCTTCCCCTTTGGATCTCATCTGTTAGCACTACCAGAAATCCCGATTTTCCCTAGTGAGTAATATACTAGGAACATGCTCAAAATCAGAGGCAATTGATTTCCCTAGTGACATTCGTAGGGAACAACTACTAGAGGAAAGAATGTGGGGGAAAGAAAACGTTCCCTACGGTTTTTTTTTTGGGAAAACCTAGGGAAAGAATCGTTCCCTAGGATTTTAAATCAGAGAAAATCTCGCCCACGTGGCATTGCCATCGACATGGAAAGTTTATTTCTACACTCCTTCTCACCACCTAGGAAAGAAATTAACAAATTCCCTACGTTATTTCTTGTATACCCTAGGGAACATTTTTATATAAATATTATTTTCCTATTGCTAATTCAAACTTCATCCCCTACTATTTAGCATAAACACTAGGGGTACTGAATTTATTGCTTTTTTCTAAATATAAGTACATTATTCAAATACTTATTTATATTCAAAGATGCTAAATTCACATTATCACTCAAAACAAAATTTATGCAAGAGATAAACATAACAATATCATGTATTTCCAATTGACCATCAAGTACTATTTGAGGCACATTTGCACCAACATATATAAGTGTAAACGTCGCACTACCAAAAAGTCCAAAAAAAACAACACCCACGCTTGCACCACAAGTGCACAACACACATGCATACTGAAGTACAAATAACCAGCAAGGTTTCAGACATCAAAATGCAACTCTTACATGTCGTAAACATGATATGCCTAGTTTTCAGCCTTGATCTCAATAATAAAGGCACAAACAAAAGATAATTTACAACCTAAGGGTTTCTGCATACAACTGTTTGGGCAGTAAAGACCGCAATGAAATGGCTATCCTGGCCTGGAGTCCACTCTCCAACGACCAATAGCTCCAGCTTTGCCACTAGGTACCTCTCCTCGTCACTAACTAGTGAAATTTACTGAAACCTAAAATAGTTATAAAGAGAGAAAAGATTAGTGAGCGATCAAGTAATAAATGACAAGCTAATCAATGAAGTGAGCGAGAAACGCTGGAACATTTAAACACCGCAATAAAATCAACTTCATATCTACACTGTGCGCTATAGATTTACAATGCTAGCAGCCATGTGAAATTATATAAGCCAAAAGAACAATGTTTTGCCTAGATCCGTTTATTTTGACTTTTAGAGACACTACTTATTAGTTTCTCGGCCACAAGGTACAAAAGAACAAAAGGCATCTTTAGCATCAGTTGGCGTCATGTTAAATTGCAAAAGGTATAGGAAGGTGAATGGTTTGACTTTCGGGAGGTCAAGTTACAATAATTTCACAACAAGTCCACAAGGTTGATTTCAGGGGTGGCGGAAAATAGGCACAGGAATAAGAGCCAATGGACACAAAGTAATTGTGCAGACACAAATCAAGTGTCTCACATGTCTATACCTACCAGACAAGATTACCTATTTCAACAATTTCCTTGTGGGCTTTATAGGACAAAATCACATTCCATGCAAGGGCTACAAAATCAGCAGCAAGAACATGGAAAATTGACAGTAAGTTATGTGAGATTGTGAGAACACGTAGAGCAAGCTAAAACAACATACAAACATAACATATAGAATTCATTTCATGAGTACTAAATAATTTAGTCTACAAAATTATGGAAATGTGGAATTTTAAATACCTGGAGCTTCTGTGGGACGAAGTAAAAATTCAAAAACTGAAAGGGTATCCACAATTGCCAATTCACGAACACTGATGATAACCACTCCTGTACATGTAATAGATGTTAGCTAGCAGTGAAAGAGTGCACACGCATAGTAGGGAGGGGGGAGTTCCATCTCACCTGCTTAAGCTTTGGCACTACAAGAGAGGGCTTTCCCTCCAAGGTGACAAGTAAGATCATAAAGATTCCAATGAAAATGGGAGAGAAGATGAACTGGACAGGGGGGAGCCGATAAAAGCATGTCAAAAAAAAAAGAATAGGACAATGAGGTAGGCATGATGATACACCTATGATTGACAAGGAAACTCACAGGCTTGCTGTTGTTAATATGGACTGGGAGCATATTAAGGTTTGTGCTGATTCAAAAATTAATATGATCTTGAGAAGTAAACAAAATCACATATTTTAATCAAATGTAGTTTATTGAGGATTAAGTGCTGAAGTGATCAGCATTTGTAATTGCACAGAATACTGTCATTAGAGTAGTGTGCACTAAGGCAATGGTGGAGTCATAAGCCAGAATTAGCAAGAAATATCCATTATATACCTCAAGAGATAGATTTGGAGATGTTGAAACTTCATATGTAGGAGGTGGAGGCGGGGGAGGTGGAACTGCAGTAGAAGGCATTCCAGTATGCTCATCCACATTTTGCAATCATAAGGTTTAATGCAAAAAGGTCAAATGTAGTGCTAATTGTTCTGCTATGTGCTAAAGACACTAAATATTTACAAATTACTACTGCAGTGAACAAAGGGCCAGGTAGTGGTTTTTATATGTTGATATAATAATGGGAAGAAAAGGATTGAAAAATAAAAGTGAGATGAACTTGGAATGGGTTATGGATTAGATAAGCAGGAAAAGCATACCTGGTTAGGCAGCCAGAAGGAAAAAGAAGGTGAGACTCTACATGGGTTGTGAAATCATTTCCTTTTTGAGATGCCTCTGATTCTAAAACAAAACATGCACCCTTTGGTGTTGTTCTCTGCTAAACAATTGACTTCTTCCTCCGTCCAATCATCTAGATTCACTGAAATCACCTATGCTCAACTCAATAATGAATAGTTGATTAGTTCAGTATGAGATTTGTTAGCTCATTTCACATAACAAGTGCATGCTTTTGATAAGGAATATACTGAATGACTGCAGTGTAAATTTATTGGTCTTATGGAGACTAATTGTTCAATAAATCCATATCTTGGCAAGCCTTGCTTTCTAAGAACACCTCTAAACATTGAATTGGACTAAGTAGAGCTGACATAAAATTGGAAATGGGCAGGTGGTACAACAAAGGGAATTAAAAGTCCAAGACTTCTATGAGTTCCAGAGCATTTGATGCAAATGAATGCACCAAAAGGCAAGGCCCTGCAAGTGCTACACCAGTTAATGGCAGGGGAAAATCTGGAGCACTATCTTAAATATAATTACAAGAAGTGGTAAATATTTCAACAAAAAGTATTGTCATGTAGCGGCCAAATTGGTATCTTACTAATGTATCACTCACCAAGAAACACAAACATGATAAAACAACATCTGATCTAACATGCATCATAAGCTTTAGTTATGTTACCTCACTTTTTCAGATTTTCAGATGGGCCATTTAGCTATAAAGCAATGTTCGATCACTTAAGAGTTATGAGTACCCAAAATTGGCTTAAAACAGTTCTGCAACATCATTTGATAAATGCAAGGCATTAGGATAAAATACAGCACAAAACTAAGTATGATAGCTCTTTTAGCACAGAAGAGAGTATGACAACCCTAGATATTTGTTGAAAGCATAAACCACATGGAACGGTGGATCGGGGCCGGCGGCAGCGTGGCGTCGGGGGAGCAGCTACCGTGTCGGGGCCGGTGATGTCGGCTCGGGGGAGGAGAAGAAGAAGGGGAGCGGGGCAGCGGCGGCGTCGGGGGAAGAGTGGTGGCTCGGGGCCGGCGGCAGCGACGGCGTCGGGGGAGCAACTACCGCGTCGGGGCCGATGGCGTTGGCTCGGGGGAGGTGGAGAAGAAGGGGAGCGGGGCGGCGGTGGCGATTTGAAGGAGGACGAACAGGCGGAGGGAAGGGCGGCACCGCTCGGGGAGGACAGCGATGCATGGGTGACGACGACGGCTAGGGTCAGCAGCCCGCTAGGCACTGAGCGCTTGGGGAATTTGGGTAGGGAGAAGGTTTGGGGATTTTGGGTTGAGTATACCGTGTGAACGGCAAGTAGAGGGCAAGCTGCACGGCCAAAAAACTAGCGCGATGTCTAAAAAAATAGGCGGGCTAAAAAAAACTGGTGGGTGTTAAAAATAAACTGGTGGTAAAATGAAAAATACGTTCTTACGGTTTTGATCATCTGAGCAGGGAAAGTTACCATCATGACGCTGATATAACATAGTCTATTTCTCTCTCTATAGTCTTTCCCTAGTAATTTACGTAAACAGTAAGGAACGATTTCGCTCCCTAGGTTTTTTTTATCTCGCCTCAGGGATAGATACTTTCCTTTGGATTACAATTCAACTACTAGGGAACGTTTTAAACTGTAGGGAAAATGGGGATTTCTAGTAGTGTAGACCTCCTCTTTGTTTGGACCTCCCCTTGAGTCTAGACCTCCTTTTTTCCCTTCGCATTGTCTGATCCAACACCCGCACCCTCCCCTCTCAAGGACTGTCCGATCTAGTTTGGATGGCTCAATTGAGAGGAAGCATTCGAACCGTCTGAACATTCTTATCACCTTGGTCCACCCGATCAAGATCGGTCTGATCGCCGCGCGCGCTTTTCGTTGTCCTTTGGACCTTCTCTTCACGACCTGTTAGTCCTGCTCACCTTCTCCTTCCTCTGACAGTATCACGGATGCCACAAAAGTCTTCGTGCATTTAATACTGGTTGTGTCGCATTAAATGCTATCACTTCGGCAGCACCCATTCCCTCTCTTGTTCTCTCCTTTACCTGCTCCCATCTCCTCCATCACATGCTCTTGGATGCATGTGCCCTTAAAACTCTCAGTAGCTTTGGCTTTATAAGCTGGAGCAACTCTCTATCTTTACCTTTTTCCTCACTCAGTTCTCTTGCTCACTCGATCAGCTCCTTAGATCCCCTCCAGACATTTGAAGCCTTTCTGTTGGTTCTAGTTTGGTGTTTCTTTAAGTTCTTTTGGTTTTCCCGTGAAGCTTTATTTGAGTTGTGTTTGTTTCGCGTGTAGATTGCGACGACACCGAGGAGTCCGAGTTCTTCGAAGAGGAAGACACTCAAGCCTTCGAGCAAGGCAAGTTACACCCTTGATCATGTTGAGCCCAGTATTTCAATATAATTATGTTTTGATTTAGATGAATACTGCATGCTTATTTCAATACAAGTAATTCAATCCCTGCTTTAACCTTATAGCTATTCCTAAATTCCTTTGTACATCCGAACTTGGTTACTGATTAAATTACCCCCTTCCTTGTCACCATAGTAAAAGCTAGCTGGTATATTAGTACAAACTAGCGTGTGGTGCAAATGTTACCTAGTCATGCTTAGACCAAAATCTTGATTTGAGAAGTTTTACTGCCAAAGACTAATGTTGTCTAAATGTTTTAACCATGGCATTGGGTTATCATAGAAATTTGTTAATATTTTCAAAAGCAAAGGATAATGGAAAAAGGGTTTGAACCTGGGCGAATTGGTTGTGTGGTTGGTGAATGTCTATGCACGGGGTCGTGTCATTTCTACAACCGATGCCCAAGGGTTTTGTGGATTGTCGCCCAAGTCAATTAAGGACTGGCATTCGAGCGTTCATTTGCTATGCCTCATCGTGCAACGACATGTCCTGTATGGGCAAGACTTGACCAACTAATTTGCAATATTCCACCGTGGTTGTTCCGTTCAGATGCGGTGGGTAGTCTTTTATGACCTATGTTAGTCCCACCTGGCGTAAGAGGGGGCTCTGAACTCTGCGAGTTTCTATCCAAAGAGGAGCGAAACCTTAGCAAGGGGGACTGTGGTGGGATGGTGCATTGTAAAGACCTTGTCACGTGCTCTAGACCACTTACCTACGACAGTGAGTGGTGGTATCGACGGATGTCAGACAAACTAGAGAGGTCGTGTCATGTAGGTAAAGCTGTACACCCTCTGTAGAGTGTAATCTATTCGAATAGCCGTGTCCACTGTTATGGACATGCTAGCAAAGCTACTCCAAGTCGACTGTTTTGTGTTTTCAAATGTCTTTGTTAAATGGTTTTGGATCTCTATCCAAGGGGGTTGGGTGGGTAGAATCAAGCGGTTAGCCTAGTGATAGGAGGTTATCCTTCACCGCTCTTATTCTTGTTACCAATCAATCAAAACTGTGTTATAAAATAAATTTGATGTATGATTTGGACTGCTTTGGAACTTATTACATGTATTTGAAAAGAAACATGGCTTCATGCAAACTAACCATATAAGCTCTCCTTTGTGATATTCTCGTATGCATCCTATCTGTTATTTAACGAGTGTGACTTGCGAGCACGGTTGTTGTGCTCACTCTTGCTTGATTTAATCATTGAGCAGGAGAGAACTTTGAAGAGGATGAGCCCCAAGACATTTAGGCCATACCCTTCAGCCAATTGCTTGTCATTTTGCCTCCGTTGTGTAAAGTTGCTTTTTGCCAGCTTGTAAGCCAACCTTGTAATCAACTCTTTTGTTATTATTGAAGTATGTGTTGATGTATGTTACCACTTGTGCTTACTGTGTGAGCTAGTTATTGATCCTTGGGACTAGTTCAGTACATAGAGGACTTGGGACTTTTCCATGTTCCACGACCTCATCGGGTTTGGTCCCTCGACCACCCTCGAGTCGGGTCGTGGCACTTGGGGAGGTCCAAGGTCTCACGACCTCCGCTGATCCGGTTCTGGGACCTTCAGGTGGTCCTGTTGGACCTCCTAGGTGGTTCTGGAGGCCCCCTCGAGCGATCCTGTTGGACCTCCTAGGAGGTCCTGGTGGACTTTTCGGGAGGTCCTAGAGGACCACTCGGGTGACCCCCGGGTCGGGTCGCCACAAGGTGGTATCAGAGTATCGCGGCTGGCTGTAGGTCGTAGCCTAGTAGAATGGTCATTAGTAGAGAGTTCAAAACTTATTTTACCAGAAACAAGAAAAGTAAATTGTTCTCCTCTTATTTGGGTCATCTCTCTATCTTTATCCCCTTTTCTGTATCCTTCCTTACCTTATTCTCCTTATCGTTTGCTCTCCTCACCATTTTACAATGTTAACTGGATCCTCTTCCCTGGAAATGCCCATAGGATGTTCTGTGATCGTTAGCATCGGTGTTCAAGACCTCCTGCCCCAGGTCCGTCTTGGCGCGTTGTCACGCAAAGACCTCCTAGCTTGTGGTCAAGAGTGGTAGTCATTTTTGCAAAGACCACCCTCTGGGTCTCTTTGCGAAGACCACCTCTTATGGCCACGACCTCCCTGCTAGCAGCCCTGAGGGCAGTGAGCCTCGAGTAGAATGTGTTTGAACTTTTGAGTTGGCTAGTTTGGTTGGTTTGGTTGTTCCGATCTCCCCCTAGCTCCCTTTTCTCCTTCCTAATCTTTGAGGATCTGGCAGATGGTGACAACTCGTGGCAGTGGCAGCACCAACAGTCAGGGTAGAGCAATTGGAAGTGATCTAGAGACTCCAATTCCACAGCCACCTCCTCCTCCAGCCGAAGGTCCAGATTGGAATTAGATGATGGCAAATCAAACTCAGTTGATCAACCTGTTAGCTCGGTCCATCAGCAATACTCAAAATCTCCAAGCAGGAGTAGCAGCTCAGCCACTAGTTTATGCTCCACCTCCCCCGAGGGCCAACATTGTTGAGTTTATAAGGATGCGACCACCAACTTTCTCCAGCAGCGCTGAGCCTTTGGAGGTGGATGACTGGGTCAGAACCGTCGGAAGCAAACTAGACATGATCCAGTGTTCAGATCGTGAGAGAGTCTTGTTCGCCTCTCACCAGCTCAATGGGCCAGCATCTGAGTGGTGGGACAACTTCACTCAGTCCCACACCGATGCTCAGACCATCTCCTAGGATGAGTTTGTGTAGGCTTTCCGCCATGCACACATTCCCCTAGGCATGATGACTTTGAAGAAAAAGGAATTTCGTGCTTTGCGCCAAGGCAGCGTTTTTGTCAATGATTACTTACAATATTCAATCAGTTGGCTTGCTATGCACCCAAAGATGTGGCCATAAACGAGTTCAAGCAAGAGCGCTTCTTGGAAGGGCTCAATGATGACCTCGTTGTTTAGCTCATTGCCCAGGATTACTCGGTTTTCAGCAGCTTGTGAGCAAGACAATTCGTCAAGAGAGCAAGCATCTTGAGATAGAGAATTGCAAGAAAAGGAAGGCAACTCAGTAGTTCAGTCCAGGAGGTTTTCCTAGTCCCAGGACCTCCCAACCGCAGCAAGGGAGACTTGCGACCTCCTCCCCTCCTAGACCTCCCGTGTCAACCAGACGTCCTGGCTCCTCTAGTCCTCGCGTGACCTCTCTAGGAGGTCATTTCCAGAAGAAGCCACCATCAACCTCTACAGCGGGAGTCACATGTTTTTACTGCAATGAAGTTAGGCACTATACCAATAAGACCCAAAGAAGCTGCAAGCAGCAACCACTACTTCAACCCGACCTAGTCAAGGAGCTCCAGCCCCCGGCGACAGTTCAAATGTGAAGCCCTCGATCCAGTATATCAGGGGACGTGTGAATCACGTCACAGCTGAAGAGGTCAGACGCATCGGACGTGGTCCTTGGTACGTCTCTTGTCAATTTCGTACCGGCAACAGTTCTTTTTTTATTCCGGAGCTTCCCATTCTTTTGTTTTGACTAAGTTTGTGGGTAAAAATGGGTTATCTATATCTCCTTTAGTTAACCCCATGCTGATCCACTCTCAGGGCTCGAAAATGAGGACTAGTTCCTTATGTCCACATCTTACCTTGAAAATCTTGGGAGTACCCTTCTCTGTAGACTTAATAGTTTTGCACTCCCAAGGTCTAGATGTGATTCTTAGAATGGACTGGCTAACCAAGAACCAAGGTCAGATAGACTGTGCTAATAGGTCTATCGTGCTCACCAATAAGCAAGGGATTCAAGTTGAGTTCAGTCCTAAGACCTCAGTTAGGGGAGGTCCTAGCCTGGCCTGTTTGAAAGCAGTAAAGCTAGAGGACCTCCCTATGGTATGTGAGTACCCAAATGTGTTCCCAGATGAGTTACCTGGAATGCCTCCAAACAGGAATTTGGAATTTGTCATTAACCTAGGTTCGGGAATGGCACCAATCTCCAAGAGGCCTTACCAATTACCAGTTAATGATCTTATCAAGCTAAAACAGCAGATTGAAGAAATGCAAGGCAAGGGTTTTGTCCAGCCAAACTCTTTGCCTTGGGGAGAGCGCATGTGTGTGGATTACTAAGCACTCAATGACGTCACCATAAAAAATAAGTATCCGTTGCCCAGAATCGATGACTTGTTTGCCCAACTAAAGGGAGTCGTAGTGTTCTCCAAGATTGACTTAAGATCATGCTATCATCGATTGAAGATTCATCAAGAAGACATCCCAAAGACAGCCTTCTCAACTCGGTATAGACTTTATGAGTTCATTGTCATGTCCTTTGGATTGACTAATGCTCCTGCTTACTTTATGAACTTGATAAATAAAGTATTTATGGAGTACCTAGATAAGTTTTTCATTTTCTTTATAGGCGATAATCTAGTGTACTCTAAGAGTGAAGAAGAGCATGAAGAGCACCTTCGTTTGGTCCTTGATAATCTCAGAGGCCACCAACTCTATGCTAAATTCAACAAATGTGATTTTTTGGATGAAAGAGGTCACCTTTTTGGGACATGTTATGTCGCAGCAGTGAGTGAGCAACCCCAAAGAAGGTCCAAGATGTGCTAAATTGGGAGTCCCCCAAATCAGTGCCTCAAATTAGAAGTTTCCTAGGCATGGCAGAATATTATTGTCGGTTTATTGAAGGCTTTTCAAAAATAGCAAGGCCTCTCACCCAGTTGCTAAAGAAGGAAAAGAAGTATGCTTGGACACCAGCCTGTGAGCGAAGTTTTTAAGAGTTGAAGAAGCGTTTGACCTCCGCTCCGGTGTTAATTTTGTCGGACATCCGAAAAGATTTTGAAGTCTTTTGTGATGCATCTCGGCAGGGTCTTGGTTGTGTTCTGATGCAAGAAGGAAGGGTGGTAGCTTATGCTTCCCAGCAACTGAAGCCTCATGAAGCAAATTACCCCACTCATGATCTAGAATTGGCTGCTGTAGTGCATGCCTTGAAAATCTGGCACCATTACCTCATTGGTAATCGCTGTGAGGTCTTCACAAACCACAAAAGCTTGAAGTACATCTTCACTCAGTCAGACGTTAATCTCAGGCAGAGAAGATGGTTGGAGCTCATAAAAGATTACGATCTTAGAATCAACTATCACCCAGGCAAGGCAAATGTGGTAGCTGATGCCCTAAGCCAAAGGAGTTATTGCAATACTCTGTTGGTTCAGAAAAGTCAGCCAAAGCTGTATGAAGAGTTGAGGCATTTGAATTTGGAAATTGTCGGTCCAGGTTGTGTGCATGCTCTGGAGACTGGGCCCACTGTCTAGAATCAGATCCGAGAGAAGCAAAATGAAGATGAAGACATTAGGGAGATCAAAGAAAACTTGAGAAAAGGCAATGCCCCAGGCTTTTTGAAAGATGAGCAAGGAGCACTATGGTTTGGCAACCGACTCTGTGTGCCGAATTGTCAGGAAATAAAGTAGTTGCTTCTGAAGGAAGCCCATAAATCTCCTTACTCCATTCATCCAAGGGGTACCAAGATGTACCAAGATCTCAAAGAGAAGTATTGGTGGGTCAGTATGAAACGAGAAATCGCTGAGTTTGTGGCACGTTGTGACGTATGCCAAAGGGTCAAGGCCGAGCATCAAATACCAGCTGGTCTGTTGCAGCCCCTACCCATCCCCGAGTGGAAGTGGGAGCAAGTGGGCATGGACTTTGTCACTGGTTTGCCTAGGACCCAATCGGGTTATGACTCCATCTGGGTTGTGATCGATCATTTGACCAAAGTGGTACACTTCATTCCTGTCAAGACCACTTACCCAAGTAGTAAGTTGGCAGAGCTGTACATGGCCCAAATTGTCTGTCTGCATGGTGTACCAAAAAAGATAGTTATGGCAGAGGTTCTCAGTTCACCTCCAGATTTTGGAAGAGCTTGCATGAAGCCTTGGGAACAAAACTCAATTTCGCACAACATATCATCCTCAAACAGATGGACAAATAGAGCGTGTGAATCAAGTTCTTGAAGACATGCTTTGAGCCTGTGCTCTAGACTTTGAGAAAAGTTGGGACAAGAACCTCCCTTATGCTGAGTTCTCCTACAACAACAGCTACCAAGCCAGCTCGAACATGTCCCCATTTAAAGCCTTGTATGGTAGACAGTATAGAACTCCTCTCCTTTGAGATCAAGTTGGTGAGCGTCAGTTCTTTGGACCCGAGTTAATCAAGGAAGTTGAAGATAAAGTGAGACTCATAAGAGAGCGTTTGAAAGTGGCTCAGTCCCGACAAAAGAGCTATGCTGACAACCGCCGCAGGGAGCTATCCTTTGAAGTAGGGGACTTTGTGTATCTCAGGGTAACTCCACTCAGAGGAGTAAGAAGATTTCAGACCAAGGGAAAGCTTGCGCCAAGATTTGTCGGGTCGTTCAAGATTTTGAAAAGGAGAGGTGAAGTCGCTAATCAGTTGGAACTGCCAGCAACCTTGTCTGCGGTACATGATGTTTTCCATGTATCCCAGTTTAAGACGTGTCTTCGAGTTCTAGCAGAGCTGGCCTCCTTAGAAAGCGTTGATCTTCAGGAGGACCTCACCTATGTGGAGCAGCCAACCAAATTTTGGACATCGCTGAGCGTGTTACCCGAAGAAAAGTCATCCGATCGTGCAAGGTGCAATGGAGTCACCATTTAGAAGATGAGGCCACTTGGGAGCAAGAAGAAGACCTCAAAGCGGAGTATCCCCACCTCTTTGCTGGCCAAGTCAGAATCTCGGGGTCGAGATTCCCTTAAGGGGGTAGGTTTGTAACACCTTGGTTTTCAGAGCCTTTTTGAAAATTTCAAATAAAAAGAACCAATTGGTTTTATCGAAGTCTAAAGCTTAATTCGAGACTTTGGAATGAGTTAAAATGACTAATCCAAACTTTAACTAATCCCCAGTTGGTTTGTTCAGTTTATTTGGAGTTGTTCAAGCTCTCGTGTTGTCTCTCCCCTTCTGTGGTCGTCCCATTTTCCCTTCGGCCCTACCTCCTCTTTTCGGTTTAGACCTCCTTCTAGACCTCCTCTTTGGTTTAGACCTCCTCTGGTTCCATCCTGACTATTATGACCTCCTCTGAATCCCCTCCCTTGGATTTCCTCCGTTGGATCCTTTCCCTTTGGATCTCATCCGTTAGACCTCCTCTTTGTTAGGACCTCCCCTTGAGTCCAGACCTCCTTTTTCCCTTCGCATGGTCTGATCCAGCGCCCGCACCCTCCCCTCTCAAGGATCGTCCAATCTAGTTTGGATGGCCCGATTGAGAGGAAGCGTTCGAACGGTCTGAACGTTCTTATCACCTTGGTCCACCCGATCAAGATCGGCCAGATCTGCTTCGCCGCGTCTTTTTCTTTGTCCTTTGGACCTTCTCCTCTTCACGACCTTTGGCCTTTTTGCAAAGACCACCCTTTTGGTCAAGACCACCCTTTGTGTTCACGACCTCTGGTCTTTTTGAAAAGACCACCCTTTGTGGTCACGACCTTTGGTCTTTTTGCAAGGATCACCCGGTGGGTCAGACCTCCTTGACCTCTCGCGGGATCTCCTCAAGACCTCCCACCTGAGCTTTGACTGATCACATCTGTTAGTCCTGCTCACCTTCTCATTCCTCCGAACGTATCATGGACACCACAAGAGTCTTCGTGCATTTAATGCCCGTTGTGTCGCATTAAATGCTATCGCTTCTGCAGCACCCGTTCCCTCTCTTGTTCTCTCCTTTACCTGCTCCCATCTCCTCCATCACCTGCTCTTGCACGTGTGTGCCCTTGAAACTCTCAGCAGCTTAGGCTTTATAAGCTGGAGCAACTCTCTATCTTTACCTTTTTCCTCACTCAGTTCTCTTGCTCACTCGATCAACTCCTTGGATCCCCTCCAGACCTTTGAAGCCTTTCTGTTGGTTCTAGTTTGGTGTTTCTTTAAGTTCTTTTGGTTTTCCCGTGAAGCTTTATTTGAGTTGTTTTGTTTCTCGTGTAGACGACACCGAGGAGCCCGAGTTCTTCGAAGAGGAAGACACTCAAGCCTTCGAGTAAGGCAAGTTACACCTTGATCATGTTGAGCCCAGTATTTCAATATAATTATGTTCTGATTCAAATGAATACTACATGCTTATTTCAATACAAGTAATTCAATCCTTGCTTTAACATTATAGCTATTCCTAAATTCCTTTGTACATCCGAACTTGATTACTGATTAAATTACCCCCTCCCTTGTCACCATAGTAAAAGCTACCTAGTACATTAGTACGAACTAGCGTGTGTTGCAAATCTTGCCTAGTCATGTTTAGACCAAAATCTTGATTTGAGAAGTTTTACTGCCAAAGACTAATGTTGTCTAAATGTTTTAACCATGGCATTGGGTTGTCATGGAAATTTGTTAATATTATCAAAAGCAAAGGATAATGGAAAAAGGGTTTGGACCTGGGCAAAATGGTTGTGTGGTTGGTGCATATCTATGCACAGGGTCGTGTCATTTCTATGACCGATGCCCAAGGGTTTTGTGGATTGTCACCCAAGCCGCTTAAAGACCGCCTTCGAGCATTCCTTTGCTATGTCTCATCGTGCAACCACATGTCCTGTATGGGCAGGACCTGGCCAACTAATTTGCAATGTTCCACCATGGTTGTTCCATTCAGATGCGGTGGGTAGTCTTTCATGACCTATGTTAGTCCCACCTAACGCAATAAAGGGCTCTGAACTCTGCAGGTTTCTATCCAAAGGGGAACGAAACCTTAGCGAGGGGGGACTGTGGTGGGATGGTGTATTGTAAAGGCCTTGTCACGTGCTCTAGACCATTTACCTACGGCAGTGAGTGGTGGTATCGATGGATGCCAGATAAACTAGAGAGGCCGTGTCGTGTGGGTAAAGCTGTACACCCTTTGCAGAGTGTAATCTATTTGAATAGCTGTGTCCACGGTTATGGACATGCTAGCAAAGCCACTCCGAGTTAGATTCTGGTTTTGTGTTTTCAAATGTCTTTGTTAAATGGTTTTGGATCTTTATCCAAAGGGGGTTTAGGTAGTAGCCTGGACGGTTAGCTTGGTGATAGGAGGTTATCCTTCACCACTCTTATTCTTGTTACCAATCAATCAAAACTGTGTTAGAAAATAAATTTTATGTATGGTTTGGACTGCTTTGGAGCTTATTACATGTATTTGGAAAGAAACATGACTTCATGCAAACTAACTATATAAGCTCTCCTTTGTGATATTCTCGTATGCATCCTATCTGTTATTTGACGAGTGTGACTTACGAGCACGGTTGTTGTGCTCACTCTTAATTGATTTAATCATTGAGCAAGAGAGGACTTTGAATAGGATGAGCCCCAAGACGTCCCTGCCACGCCCTCTAGCCGATTCCCTGTGGTGTATCGAGTGGACTTGTCATTTTGCCTCCGCTGTATAAAGTTGCTTTTTGCCGGCTTGTAAGCCAACCTTCTAATCAACTCTTTTGTTATTATTGAAGTCTGCGTTGATGTATGTTACCACTTGTGCTTACTGTGTGAGCTAGCTATTGATCCTTGGGACTAGTTCAGTACACAGAGGACTTGGGACTTTTCCATGTCCCACGACCTCCTCGGGTCGTGGCACTTGGGGAGGTCCTGGGTCTCACGACCTCCGCTGATCTGGTTTCGGGTCATGGTACTTGGCGTGTTGTCGTGCAAAGACCTCCTAGCTGGTGGTCAAGAGTGGTAGTCCTTTTTGCAAAGATCACCCTCTAGGTCTCTTCGCGAAGACCACCTCTTGTGGCCACGATCTCCCTGCTCGTAGCCATGAGGGCAGTGAGCCTTGAGTAGAACATGTTTGAACTTTTGAGTTGGCTGTTTTGGTTGGTTTGGTTGTTCCGATCTCCCCCTTAGCTCCCTTTTCTCCTTCCTAATCTTTGAGGATCTAGCAGATGGTGACAACTCATGCCAGTGGCAGAACCAGCAGTCAGGGCAGAGCAATTGGAAGTGATGTAGAGACTCCAGTTCCGCAGCCACCTCCTCCTCCAGCCGAAGGTCCATATTATACCCCTGAACTTTGCGGAGAGTCCAAAATACCCCCTCAACTCCAAAACCGTTTGGTTTACACCCTCGAACTCCCAATACCATCTCACCCGACCCCCTTAGTCCGAAACCACTTGGTTTTTGGCCTATGTGGCATCCACACTGGCGTGGTTTCGCCTCGTCGGCACCTTCATGTGTGCTTCGTCAGCACCTTCACCTTCATGTGTGCCTCATCAGCTTCTTCTTCATTTCTTTCTTCCCCTATTTCCTCATTCTCTCTCTTATTTGCTTTTGCTCTTGGCTGCATGGCTCTCCTGGCCCGTCCAAAGCTTCATGGCGCCGCCTCCTCCCCTCTCTAGTGCTGCCGCCGTCGGTCCTTGGCCGCACGTGCCTGGCCCTGTCCTGCTACTCTGGCGCGCCACCTACATGCCTCCCACGCCACTGCGCCCCGCACCGATAAGCTCAAGGTGGAGCCGTTCAACTCGGTGAAGAAGATGATGGCCATGGTCGTTGCATGCCCGCTCATAGTCGGGCGCCCCCGCGTGTTCCTCAAGGGAGCGTTCGAGGTCGTACTACTCTGTGACGCCTCTAAAGTTGGCGATGATCACCAGTCGCGTGTTCTCGCCTGGCGGGAGCTCGAGCATCATGGTGCAGGCGCGCTAGAGGGAGGCTGTGAGCACTTCAAAGGTCGTGGTCGTGTCATGGAGGCGCAGCGGGAGGCCTTCTTTGATCGCGGAGACGTCGGCGGGTCCGAACGAGAATGACCGCATGACGAGGTCGTCGAGTGGCGGCGGCACGATGTCGCGCACGTGGAGGAGCTCGTGGGACCATGAGGGCTCGGCGGTTGGGACCGGCGGCCGCGGGTGAGCTCGGCAACGACATTCATGAACTGGCGATGCCAATGGTGATGATCACCAGCCACATCGGTGAACTCTAGCCACCCCCGACCGCGTCACGCTGCGTCCCACCACTCCAGGAGCCAAAACCCTCAACCAATTTGAAGCTACCACCACCGGAGCGCCGCACACCTTCCTTCTTCTCCAGGTCCGGCCAATTCCACCGCCACCATTGCCGCACCTCCTCCAGCGAGCCCCCGCTCAATTCCTCTCTACGTGAGCATCCCCTAGACCCCCTTTACCTCCCCTACCTCTCACTCCCTCTCTTCTTCCCCGCAGGTCGTGACCACCGTCGGCTTACCCTGCGCCGCCCCAGGTTGCCATCGCCAGCTCGCTTCGGCCTCTCTCTGCCTCCACTGATCGGCTTGGTAAGCTCCCCACACCCCGCCGGTGCCCATGCTCTCGCTATACTAGCCCTTACCCCATCCGAGCGCCGCCGCACCCTTTCCCCTCTACGGCCGGCCGCCGCGTGCTGCCTCCAGCCCTACACCATCCACCTCCGGTTAAGCCACTACCGCCCTCCGGTTCACCTCCTCTCCAAGGTCCCATTTTCGCCACTCGCGGCCGCCGTCGTCCACCCACTCGCCGGCGACGAGAGCTACTCCAAGCTGCCATAAAGCTCCTCTGCTTCTGCCCTTCTCTGAAGTCCCTATGCATCCCACTCTCTGTGGCTGACAGTAGGACCGACTCGAAAAACTGGCTGATAGTGTGATGAACCACGAAGGTCTTGATTTTAGCCCAATCTTTCGATGAGAAGGATACATTTGGTAGTAATCGCTCAACTCTCATGATCCTGGCTACGAACTCGCAAGGTTTGAAACCACACAATCGCTGAACTGCTCGACAAGTAGTTATCAACCGTTCACGAATACCCGGTTGACCTTATCACGAAGGTCGATTTCGATACACCAAGAAACACGTAAGAACAAGATAAATAATCAATCTGAAATTGCGAATATGAATGAAATACTTGATAAATTGGGATTCCGATGCGGTATTATGGTTGGTCTAGTCGACACAAGCCAATACACGAAGTTGTATGGAAGCTAACTTTTAACTAAACAAAATGCAAAGAACTAAAAGGGATGGTGACCACTATGTATAGGAGGAAGAGGGAGGGGCGGTGGTACTGTTCACATATGAACAGTAGATGCATGAATAGTACAGACCCTAGGGTTTCTCTTCGAATTACAAGGCCCGCGGCCCAAATAGGTGATGTAGCACCTTCTTTTGATGATTGCGGCGCGCACAGAAGGAATTTGGAGGTAATTCTAGATCCGTTTGAAAGAGAACAAGATAAGCTTTCAATCAAGTACTCGTGGAGCTCAAACGGAGTTCGTATATGAAAGTTATGTATGTTTGAAGTTAGGGCTGTCTCCGGAGGCCGAACTGGATTCCAGAACATGTCCAACTTGAACTCTTGCTTGGCTTGAACACAAAGTGACATGAAAACCTTCCTTGTACCATGGCGTGGAGTAGCGCAGATCAAAGGTTTGATGTCTTCATCATCCTCCCCTTCTTGCATTTGAGTCGTCCTTGACTCAAGCTCATCCTCCGATTCCAAGAAAAGCTTCAAAACATGTAGCAATGCATGTTCATATTTCTGCAAAATGTTAGCAACAAGAAGTGGCAAAGAAATAGAGAAAGCTTTGAAAATTACAAGTGATTGTGCATGCATCAAATCAGCAAAGGTATATTTTCTCATAGCAGTCAGTTTGCAACTCAATTTGTAAGTATGAGTGAAGTATATAGTAGAGTTACTCATTGCTCTATGAAAGGGCAGCCAGTAATTGAATTCAAAGAGCACAAGTCATTCATATAATCATATTCAATTGAGTAATAGTAAATTCTTCTAGCAAGGGTGAAAATATTTGTAAGTTCTTCCATAATTCAACATCTTTATTCAGATTATCCATACTAGATGGTGCAATAAAAGGTAAACATATAGGCATTGGATGAGTATTAAATTTTATTTTTCTCTTATATTGAACAAGATTCAGCACACAAGAATTATTGTCCCAAATAGCAAGCTTCAATTCATCCATGTGATCATAAGTTATGCATATTCGATATACAAGAAATTGATTGTCTACACCATAGTCTCCAATCAAATGAAACTTATATCCTGGGGTGTAGGCACTAAACTAGGATTTCGAACATACAATTACGGAAATTTTCTCCATAGTATGTGACAATTTCATCGGTGAATCCAACATAATGTAACATAAAGAGACAGCAGGAGACATTCTAGTCAAAACTTCTTTATGTCTAACCAATTCCACATGATCATTGTATGCTTTTAATTCATCACATGAAGTACTGATAATAGCAGACAATTCAATTATTACATCACATGGTGCACTTAAATCAGCAAGTAAATCAACAATGTTATCACATGGTGCACTCAAGCCAGCAGACAATTCAATCAAATTATCACAGGATTCATGCAAATTCTTAATAATATCAGATTGAGTGTTCAAATCATGGGTATTAATCTCAGGTTGAATGTTCAAATCAGTACCTTTGGTATTGCCTTGTAGGGGGCGACTCAGATGATGTCAGTACTGGAGGCGGTGAATTGTCACAAGCTTTCCCTCCTTCTTCTTGCTCTAGCTCAATTGCCAATGAGCGAGCCAATGATGCACAACAGTGACACATAGTGTCGCTCACAGTAGCAGGGCGGTAATCATAGTAGGTGCAGTAGTAGAAGAAGCAACCAAAGATGATCTTGATGTGGAGGTGTGTACTGTGCGTTTGTTTGTTTCTTGTACATGTGAAGGTGTAGCGAAAGTCGATGAAAGTGCACGACTAGTCTTGGATTGTCGTTCCTGTACTTCCTTTTCAACAATGCAAGCAAGACGAAACAAGCGAGTGACAGTTGGAGGTTTATAAACAAGTTTATCCTGAATTTGACGGTTTAATCCTCCTAAAAATCGAGTCATTTTAACATCTTCAGTTTCTTCTAAGCCACAACGAGACCAAGCAGTTTTCAATTCTTGATAGTAATCTTCTACAGTGTTACTACCTTGGTATAAACATTTTAATTTATTTAGCAAATCACGATAATAATATAAAGGCACAAATCTAGCTCTCATAGCTCTCTTCATAGCATCCTAAGTTCTAGGTATGTTCTGATTAGTACGACAGTATTCACTCCACCAAATAGATGCAAAATCATAAAACGCATAGGTAACAACCCTAACTTTTAGATGATCAGGAAATTCATGGCATGCAAATAATTGTTGTACAGCTAATTCCCATGTGAGATAAGCACCAGGATATAATTCCCAGCAAAAGAAGGCACAGTGAGTTTATTTTCAACAGATGTACTATCACGATCATATACCTCCCGTGGTGGAGAAACTTGTCTCCAGCATACATCTTCCTCGTTGACTTTCTTGCACTCCCGTTCAATGGCTCGAAGAAGATGTAGATCTATCTTGTAATCATTCCGTGAACCTGCCATAGTTAGTAGAAAACAAAGGAACAAATCGCAGTGTATATGTCTCTATGAACTACTAGGTTCTGGAGTTTTCAACAGTCGCTCACACTCAAACTTTTACCAAGTTCTTACAAGCTCTTACCAATGTAGGAAGGAAGTAGTACAATCGGTGGCTGGTTCGTTATACTCTCACCTGTGAATAGCCCAACGATTGCAAGGACGGTACCTGCTAAGTTAGTAGGAAGTGGAGCTCGGAGGGCTTCAATATGGTAGCAAGGATTAGCAATAATCAAATCAGTTAATGCAAGTTGAAAGATTGTTCAAAGTACTAGCCAATGTTACTGATCCTAGCCTAATCACAGCTAGCTAATCAAAGCCCAATGCAGAGAAGTGTATGTACGCACACGCAACGATCAATGTGACTGATGTAAGCAATGGAAAACCTAACAACAAGTGCTAGGAGAGACGCTAGCCAACTACTAAAACTTCGTTCTAAGGGCACAAGATTGTTTGCGCGATGTAAAGCACAAAAACAACAATATCGGTGCACGCGAACAACTCTCTAGATTGAGCAGAAACAACAGCTAGTCTCAATAGATGAAAAAGCAAAGTTTTATATGGCTTATATATGCTCGTTTGAAATGTTTCGACGAGATCTACAACATTCTCAACTGGATGAACCCCAAATTCCGAAGGAAAGACCGAAAGAATCGCCAAAAATAGAAAATCAAAAACTTGCGACGCGATTTTGAGCTAAAGATGGCTGATTTTGGGGGTCTTGGAAGATGACTAGTTTAGCAGTTTTTTTTTCAGATGCGCGTCATCGTTAGCTTTCAAATGAGTCCAAGAACGTCGAATTCTGACTCTGTATGCAAAAGTTATGCCTATTTTACTGAAGGTGTGTTGGAAACGGACTCGAATTCGTTTCAGCCTCAAATTGAAACTGCTATAACTTTTGATCCCGTGTGCCAAATGTGCCCAATTTTTTTGTGAGAGCTTGTGGATGTGTGAATAAGGGCTCCACCAAATTTCACTAGATTTGGTGAAGGTTTGATGGGTTTGCAATTTTCGAGAAGGAAGGACTCTGATTTTCTTTCTCCCTTTTTTTTTCTGCTTTTTCTTCCTCCTTTTTTTTCTGGAGCCCGAAACTCTAAATGTGTTTTTTTTTCCTTCTTTCTTCTTCAGCCTGAAACCCTAACTCCTTTTTTTCTTCTTCTTGACCCCGAAACCAACTGAGGTTGCCATGGTTGTGATACACAGCGCCGACAGGGCTAGTGGTCACCGCGGCAGAGGCCAAGGGCTGCGGCAGGGCCTGGTGGTCACCTTCAAGTGTGACGATAGCAAGAGGAGCGCGATGGTAGAGGCGGTAGCGGTGCTGGTGGCCGCGCAGCGCGAAGGTAGAGGCGAAAATTGATGCGGCAAAGGCTGTTTGTGGCGCGGCAGGGAAGGGTTGCTGCCAGGGGTGGCCGTGCAGCAAGGAGTTGGTGGTGGATGGGGTTGCCACGGCTGTGATCTGTGGAGACAGCGGCAAGGGTGATGGTGGCGTGGCAGATGGTGATGGTGGCGCGGCAGGGAGCAAATAAACACATGATGCACGAAGAGACAAAGATAAAGCTACGCAAAGTACACACGAGATGCAATTAGACAACGACGAACTAGACAATAACTAGACTAGCAATCAGCAGCCTGAACACGACAATGCAACCAATGATTCAACGAACAAAAACTGAAAAAAAAATGCAATGGCTCAAAGGAGTTTGGATAGGATGATAGATGCGAATTTTTTGGGGCAATTTTCTGGACTCTAGGTATGAAAAACAAATCTACTACTAAGGGTACTGATTTCTCACCGAAGAACTGTAGCTCTGATACCACTTGATGAACCACAAATGTCCTAATTTTGGCCTGATCTTTCGATGAGAAGGATATGTTCGGTAGTAGTCGCACAACTCTCACGATCCTGGCTACGAACTCGTAAGGCTTGAAGCCACGCAATCGCTGAACTGCTCGACAAGTCGTTATCATCCGTGTACGAATACCTGGTTGACTTGATCACGAAAATTGATTCCTGCATACACCGAAGAAGCATGAAAGAACAAGATAAATAAGCAATCTAAAATTGCGAATATGAATGAAATACTTGATAAATTGGGATTCCGAAGCGGTATTATGGTTGGTCTAGTCGACACAACAAGCCAATACACGAAGTTGCATGGAAACTAACTTTTAACTAAACAAAATTCAAAGAACTAAAGGGGATGGCGACCATAGGAGGAAGAGGGAGGGGGTGGTGGTACTGTTCATGTGTGAACAATAACTGCATGAACAGTACAAGCCCTAGGGTTTCTCTTCGAATTACAAGGCCCGCAGCCCAAATAGGTGACGCAACATGTTCTTTCGATGATTGCGGCGCGCACAGAAGGAATTTAGAGGTGAGGCCAGATCCGTTTGAAAGAGGACGAGATAAGATTTCAATCAAGTACTCGTGGACCTCAAACGGAGTTCGTATGCGAAAGTTATGCATATTTGAAGTCAGGGCTGTCTCTGGAGGCCGAACTGGATTGCAGAACGTGTCCAACTTGAACTTTTTCTTGGCTTGGACACAAAGTGACATGGAAACCTTCCTTGTACCATAGCGTGGAGTAGCGCTCGTATCCGGAGGGTTGATGTCCTCATCACAGTTGATGCCATGTTAGGGAGAAACCAGGTGGTTTTGGCCGGAGGGGGTCGGGTGAGATGGTATTGGGAGTTCGAGGGTGTAAACCAAATAGTTTTGGAGTTGAGGGGGGTATTTTGGACTCTCCGTAAAGTTCAGGAGTGTATTATGGACTTCTTCCTTTTATAAATAGGCTGAGATGTTTAGGTTATTTTTAGATAGAGCAACATAGCTCCGAAAATCATGAAATTTGTTTGAGAGGCTTCTGACAAAGATTATATTATTGTGTAATTTTCCTAGGGTTTTTAAAGTAATATATTTTTCTCTAAAATTATTTTAATGTCCTGTTTTTATTGATTTGACTTTTGATTTACTTACTTTGACTGACTATATTAAAATAGAAAATTATTTCTTATAATTGTGAAATTTTGAATGTGAGTTTATAAGGTGTTACAACAACTAGGAAAAATATTGCCAGGCACTGCTCACAAGATTTGTTTGTAATTTAAATTCAAACTCAAATTCGAACATGCAAATCAAATGAAAACCAAATATCCTCCAAGAATTCTAGAAAAATTCAAACAAGTAAAACAGAGCACATATAATCCAAATAAAATATTCACAGCTTTGACTGCTTCTATATTTTCAAACATGGAAATCAGTTTGTATTACTAAGTTTGAGAAAGTATATTTGCAAATTGAAATTTGAGAAATATTTTGAAGGTACCTCAAGCATTTAAGGAGCGAATGAGGTTTTACTGTTGATAATTTGAATCCCAAAATAAATATTCCCATGTTTGAAACCTTTTTAGTTTTACCCTAAGTTCAATTTGAGCTTTTGAATTGGAGGAGTAATGGATTACTAGGTTTTTAAATTCTAGTCTTCAACTCTCTTAGGATTTTCAACATAAGATTTACAACAAAAAGTTTTTAAAAGTCCAGAATTAAACAAATGCACTTTAGATGCTTAACTGATCCAACTTAGGGATTTATGGCTGTTACAAAATCACTTGAGATTTCGGACACAACCAACAAGAAGGTCACGAACCTATATGATGGGCACCAGCCCGTGAGAGCCAATGCACCGACTTGCCTGATCTTCACAGCGTAGGATCAAGAATGGTGATTTGGGGATTTGTAACCCAACGACGAGGAAGCCAACCGTAGCCTGCTTTTCGAGACAATCGCTAGTCCACAAATCTGAATACTAACTCACACAACTACGCACGATGGCGCAGATGCACAAGCTAGGTGCGATCCACGGGAATCACAAGAACACGGGTAGCAAGAACACACTCATGGTGTTTATTTGATTCATCTCAAAACTCATTCATGTCTCTTGTAGGACTCCAATACTAAGTATATATAGCTAACAATAGCTAGGAGACAACACCAACGACAGCAGTAAAAATTTAGAAAGAAATAGAAAGAAAGAAATCACATGAAAACTAGATAGGAAACTCTCATGCAGGGCCTTGCATTATTGCACGCAGATGCACAAGCTAGGTGCGATCCACAGGAATCACAAGAACACGGGTAGCAAGAACACACTCATGGTGTTTATTTGATTCATCTCAAAACTCATTCATGTCCCTTGTAGGACTCCAATACTAGGTATATATAGCTAACAATAGCTAGGAGACAACACCAACGACAGCAGTAAAAATTTAGAAAGAAATAGAAAGAAAGAAATCACATGAAAACTAGATAGGAAACTCTCATGCAGGGCCTTGCATTATTGCACGCATGTGTGGACTTCCCTTTCATGCACGCCATCTCCTCATTTGACTCAGTAAACAGCCATTATATAGGCCTTCCAATGATCTGGTTCGGATTGTGCATGCATGGTGGGAGATATTTAAGGCCATCCTTTCCTTTTCTTAAACAAACATCCTTTCCTTTTCTTAAACAAACATGTCCTTTCCTTTCCATGAGCCAGCATGCATGGGTTCCACTTCCATGTACCTAAGTACAATAAAAGAAGAACACATGGTAGCGCCACTAAATCGTTAAAAATAGAAAATAAACTTAGATTTGCTTTCACCTGGCTTTGGATTAGTTTTGCTCAGCTGCATGTAATTGGACCATGGTACGTGCTCTCCTTTGAAACAACGTGTGCGTCATCACCATGTGTATTTGTAGTAGTTGGTGTAGGTGTATATATGCATGGGATATCCTCATCAGCGTCCAGGTGTCCAACAAATGGTGGAGCAGCCACGTGGCATGCGGAGGTGCATCTGGGCGCTGGACGACCGACACAAAGCGCCCGGGCGTTGGTAGCACGGACAGGCCCTTGTCCGAGCTAGGCGTCGGATTTGCCACGTGTCGGCTCAAGATGAATCCAGATAGGCGCGCACGGTTTTAACATGTTCGGGCAAGCAGCGCACGGACAAAGGTTGCCCGGGCTAGAGGCGCGGTAGAGGACAGGTGGCGGGAGAAGCCACGTTCGTGCTACCAATCTTGGCAATACGCCTCGAGGAGAGCTAGATTTGTAAATACCAGCCACAACAGTGCCATTTAAGGGAATTCCTGAGATCGACAATGTGACATGGACATCTTTAATTGTACTTTTCTTTGTTCTGATCAGTCGCTAGGTTTACTCGTAGACTTCACCAACTCACGAGGACCAAGAATACCATGCCACTGTAAGAACATTGACCGGCAGAGAAATCACTGCAGAATTTTAGGTTTTCCACCGTACTGTTCTTTTTCAGATGTTTGGCCGTACGGGAAAACCACACGCAGAATGTAGGAGTAACGCACTACAGAATGTAGGAGTAGCGCACTACGACAGAAGGAATCTGTATCAGTTCATTTATATGGGTGGACAGAAGGTATATATGGGTGGGAAATGCACATGGCGGATCGATCATATGATATATGCCAGTATGACGTGGGCATCCTGTCGTTAATTTTCCTGGCAGGTGACGTATAAATATGTGCATGCATGTTGTTTGACTTCTTAGCCTCTTGGTACGATGTCTAGTGTAGTGATCTAATTAATTGACCGGTCATCACAGATTGGCACACTCAAAAGCAAAGCCCAAATCACATGGTGTGCCTGAAGTACACTTTACGAAGATGTTACTCTTTATTTTCACATATTGATTAACTCTTTGAAGTTGCTTACAAAATTACAGCAAAATCGATCTCTAGTAATTACATGACGGAGCAAGTGCTCGGCTCATCGCAGACGACTACCTGCGTCGGCAGCGGCGGGTAGTGGTGGTGGTAATAGTAACCGGGGTAGCATTGCGGCAGCGGAGGCATGACCACAGGCTTCGGCTCCTCCGGCTTCTTCTCCTCCGGCTTCTTGTCCTTGACCTCCTCTACCTGCAGGATCTCGGCGTGGCCGAGCTTACGACGCAGGCAGCAGACGAGGCAGACCGGATCGACGCCGTCGCCGACCACCTCCAGCCGGTCCTTGCCGTCGCCAATTATCCCCACCGAGCTCACCCCTGCACGTGGCCGTACCAGTATTAGTACTGAACAAAGCACAAGAGAAAGAAACCATAAAGAGTGCATGCGCGCGCGCGTTTGCGTGTGCAAACTGCAAATATGCATACCGTCTTCTCTCGCGGTCAGCTTCATGGCTTTGGACCGGCTTTTCTCGCACGGCATGCTCACCTTGATAACAATCTTTTGCTGCAACAAGCAAGCAAGAAAGCAAAACGATGAGTCGCATGCTTCATTTTCAGAATGCTCAAATTGAAGCTGCGAAACAAAGATAGCAGAGGATGGACTTGTTGCTTACCTTCATTGCGTACGTTCTTGCCGCTGTTTATCTGTTTCTAAGGAGCAATTTGGGAAAGAACACTGATCGATCGATGAGGCTAGCTAATTGGGTGGCTATGGATCGATCTTGTGAAGGAGCTAGCTTCGCCCACGGCTCTTATATATACACCGGTAGTGGGCGCGGGTGGGAGAGAACCAAATAGTCCCAACTACTGCTACTACGGTATTACTTTATCAGTTTTGCTATACTGGTCCATGGTATCGGGAGTACCTGTTTTAATATATTGGGAGTGTCTATACAACATGCGACTGATTTTTTCTTGGAAATCAGTCACTTTTTTAGCCATCAGATGAAGATCCAATGCTCCAGATATCACCCTCACCTCTATATTTCTAATCTAATCTCACTTCCCACCCTCTCTCCCTCTCTCTCACCAATCACATAGCACTAAAATTGAAAGATGTATAGCAGTTCTCTAATATATTTATCTAAATTGAGAAATTTTAGAGTATAGTTATTGTAATTTTTATCCTCTCGATTATTATTTAAATGTTTCAAAAGAAGTTAAATGGTTCTTATATATCATTTAATAGGAGTACGTAGGATCATTTCTCGTTAAATATTTTTTTTTGACTAAATTAAGAGCGAATCGGCGTAAGAAATTTCGCAGCAGCTATGCTCCCAACAAACAACCATAAACGCGTCCTCGCACGCTCTAGTTCAGATCGATTTCTTAATCGAAAGGCTAAGCGTAGACAATGATTTGACGAGATCCGAAGCGTTGCGAGCCAATTGATCACTTGCCCACTGGCCACGTTGCGCGCTTCTCCGAAGCCGCGGCCTCGTGCGTACGTAGACCGAGTCGATCAGCAGTGGCGGACGCGCACCGGCTCTCGCCCTCGTGCCCCTGGAAAGTGGAAACCCCCTGCTATCATCTCCTCCGACTGATCCAGCCATGGACAAAGCACCGGCTGGCGGCGCAAGCAAGCTAGAACCAAGAACAAGAACGAAGGAGCACTGAGCAGCAGCTATGGAAGGGAAAGTGTTCGTTCTCAGGCCAGATTCGGAGTAACGTTGCACATACAGCAAGTTTCAGAAAACAGGAAAGAAACAAACTGATTTGGGGCAATTTTCTCCTCTATTCTCTTCTGAATATAAAGTGTTCAAATTACAGGAAATAAGGTAAGTTCTAGCTACCTATGGAATGCATAGAATTAGAATCATGCCAGCCCACAATCCTTTTGAATCGGACTGATTCAAACACACACACGCATGTTCCGCTAATTGTGGACAGCATGACTCGGTCCTGCTGTTGCCATCGCAATGAACTTGGGACCACTGCAGGATTAAGTCCAACATACTCCCCCCTAATCTTGACATGGCCCAAGATCGCGAACACCTAGCAAGTGTCGCATTGTTGCTAGCTTCGCCGCCGCAACGCCTTCGCAAGATCAGCCCGTTGTTCATCCGTGCGAAACGAACTCCACAATGATTTGTCCTCCCTCGATGCATTCACGTATAAAATGGAACCTCATGTCGATATGCTTGCTGCACCCATGGAATACGGGATTCTTCATTAATGCGATCGCGGACTTATTGTCAACAAACAGCTTCACCGCATCATTCTCCTTCCCGGTCAGCTCGCCCAACAAGCTTCTAAGCCACAACGCCTGGCATGCCGCCGCCGTTGCCGCCATGAACTCAGCTTCACATGATGACAAGGCAACCGTTTTCTGCTTCTGCGAGTTCCATGACACTAAGCATTCATTGACATAGAACGCCATGCCCCCGTTACTCCTCCTGTCATCGTTGTCGCCGGCTAGATCGCTGTCCGTGTACCCGGTGATCACCTCAGCATCTCCTCCTCTGGTATACACAAGACCATAATCCACAGTCCCTTTCACATACCTGAGGATCTGCTTGAGTGCCTTGTGATGCATCACCGTGGGCCTCTCCATGAATCTTCTCGCCACCCCGACAGCAAAGGAGAGATCTGGCCGTGTGTGAAGTAAGTACCTGAGGCAACCAATAGCACGGCGATACTCCGTTGCATCCACCAGTTGTCCATCAGGGTCCTTGTACAGCTGTGATCTCGACTCCATAGGGAACTTGGTGGGATTGCATTCAATCATCCCGAATTGAGTCAGCACCTTCTTGGCGTAAACTTCCTGCTTGATTGTGATGCGGCTTTCTTCTTGCTTGACCTCAATCCCGAGATAGTAATTGAGCAATCCGAGATCACTCATCTCGAATTCAGACATCATCTGTCACTTGAACGCCGCGATCGCACCTGGATCTTCACCTGTCACAATGAGGTCATCAACATATACACCGACGATGACTCCTGCCCGGCCTGTTTCTCTTGTGTACACAGCCTGTTCTTGAGCACACTTTACAAGACCGAGCTGCTTCAAGCTTCTATCAAGTCGTATGTTCCAGGCCCGTGGCGTCTGCCGGAGCCCGTAGAGCGCCTTGCTCAACTTAAGCACCAAGTGCTCCTTATTCTTCACTATGAATCCCTCGGTGGGCAACATACACTTCTTCCTCGAGCTCTCTATTCAGGAAGGCAGACTTGACATCGAGGTGGTGAACTTGCCAGCAGCGATGGCAAGGATGACGCGCACAGTGTCGAGTCTGGCCACCGGTGCAAACACCTCCTCGAAATCAATTCCTTGTCGCTGTACATATCCTTTCGCGACTAGCCTTGCCTTGTGCTTGATCACGTCACCATCTGAGTTTTTCTTCAGTTTGTAGACCCATTTGAGCCCAATTGGCTTGTGTCCAGCCGGTAACGCCGTGAGAGTCCAAGTCTCATTCTTCTCAATGGACTCAATCTCCTTGGCCATGGCGTCCTCCTAGGCTTGTCGCCCGCCGCCTTCGCGCAGCGAGGCGGCTCCTCCGTCTCCATGAGCATGGCCTCTTCTTCCATGTCTTCATCAAGCTGCACACTTCGAGCATCTCTCATGATATCGCCGATGTGCTCGTAACGAATAGGCCCATCGTCCGAGCTGCCGCTCCCACCGGCAGAGGTGTGGCGGATCATTTGCCGCGATCCGGTCCGGCGCCCCATCGGAGTGGTGGGGATGTCGAGGAGGTTTCTCGCGTGCATGCCACAACACACGCCCGTTATCGCCCTCCGGCCACCGCCGCCCGGCCAGTCGTCGATGAAGGAGCTGGGTGAACTTGTGCCGCGGGTGCCGACTCGCCTGTCGGGCCACCCGCGAGCGGCACAAAGTTGCCCTCTGTCGGCTCAGTGCTGCATTCCTCCTCGACGATGAAATCCGATGGATCCCCGCCGCCTGCACCTGTACTCCAGCACCACTCTAGCTTTTCTTCAAATTTTACATCACGACTTACATGAATTTTCCTGCGTCGTGGATCAAATAGGCGGTGCGCCTTGCAGCCGTCCTCGACGCCAAGGTACACCATCGGCTGGCTTCGATCATCAAGTTTCTTCAAGTGTGGCGTTGTCACCTTCGCATGCCCCGTGCAACCGAACACACGAAGGTGTGCCAGATGCGGCTTCCTTCCGTTCCAAGCCTCGAACGGAGTGCGTTCGCCCAACGCCTTCGTCGGCAAGCGGTTCAGCAAGTAGACCGCGTGCCGCACCGCCTCCCCCCAAAATCTTCCTGGCACGTTCATGCTCTTGAGAAGGGACCTCGCCATCGCCATCACAGTCCTGTTCCTCCGCTCCACCACACCATTTTGCTGTGGCGTGTATGGCGCGGTGAGGTGCCGCTCGATCCCGACCTCCTCGTAGAGCCGGTTGAACTCAGCGGAGAGAAACTCCCCGCCGCGATCAGTCCTCAGCGTCTTAATGCGCCGCTCGCTCGTGTTATCGACCTGCAACTTGAATCTTCGGAACATAGAACAGGCTTGGTCCTTCGTCTTGATCACGTACAGCCACATCCACCTTGAGTAATCATCAACAATTAACATGAAATAACTGTTACCGGCGAGGGTTGAAGGTGTGATTGGCCCACAGAGATCAGCATGTAGCAGCTCGAGCGGCTTCTCCGCCCTGTAAGTTGCCGCTGCCGAGAATGGCTGCCTCGCCTGCTTTGCCACCAAACACCCTTGACACAGCTGGTTCGGGTGCGTGATCGGCGGCACGCCCGCCTCCATCTCCTTGTCAACGAGGAGCTTCATAGCGTGGAAGTTGACATGGCCAAGCCTGGCATGCCATAGCCACGCCGGATCTTCAAGGTTCGCCAGGAGGCACACCACCTCCGCCTGATGCAACTCAATTTGGTAAAGGCGATTTGCAGTGTGCCTCACCTTCATGAGCAACCTTGCATGACTTTTGTCGAGCACATGCAGGACGTCCTCGTCCATGATCACTTTGTGGCTAGTCTCGGTTAGTTGTCCGAGGTTCACGATGTTGCTTCGGAGCCTCGGGATATAATATACCTCCTAGAGCAGCCATCGATCCTCGCTCTCGTAGCCAACAGATTGATCCCTTGCCCATGATTTGCACCGTCGAGCCGTCGCCGAATTTGACCTTGCCGGTGACATTTTCGTCTAGCTCGCGAAACTTTGCCCTGTCGCCGGTCATGTGGTTGCTCGCCCCGTTGTCCGTGTACTGCATATGACAGGGCAGCCTTTGCCTCGCCTCGTCTTCTCCTCGCCAGAGACGGCATCCTCGCCACTCCCATCGCCGGCGCCAACTCCTCCGAGCAGTCGCGAGCATCGTGGCCGCCCGGTATCGTCCCGCGCACGTGAGGTGTGCCTCCTCCTCCTCTTCGAGGCCCCGCATTCGATGCATAGTGACTCATCTTGTCACGCTTAAAACAAATGGATGGGCTTTTGTCATGGCCACCGCCGCTAGAACCACTCGCGCGCCTTTGCTCGGCGCCCACCGCGACCGCCCTTGCCGCGCCATCTGCTGCGACCACGTCCACTCCGGCCGCGGTTGCTGCTATCTGCAAGAGCATAGGATTTGCCCTTGTTGTTCGACGAGGAGTCGTCGCCATCCTTCTTCTGCCGCGCCTGCCACTCGCCCGAGTGAGCGTGAGCCGACTATCGCCGCCGTTCCGCCAGATGTGCACGGGCGTGTACGCTCTTCATAAGTCTTGAGTCGTCCCATGGCTTCTTCGAAAGGCATGGTGTCGAAGTCGTAGAACTGCTCGATGCCGGCGATCACATTCAGGAATCGATCCGGCACGGTGTCGAATAGCTTCTTCACCAATGCGCATCGCCGAAGGCCGCCCTAGGTCGCGTGATTCGACGGACATGCCGCTGAGTCTTCCCGATACCGTCCGTGGTTTCTCCTCCTTCATGCGCATGACGCCGGTCATTCTTCAACGCTCTGCAATCACAGATTCTTGACGCGATCCGCGCCAATGAACCTTGTCTTGAGGCATCCCAAACCTCCTTCGCCATTTTCTTCCTTGCCACCGCATCGAGGTCCTCCGAGCGCTTGGAGAAGATGCGACCGCCTTCTTGTCCTTCTTCACGCCGACGGCCGCACCGACCACCGCCTCGATCGCTTCCTGCACGCCTTGATCCTCCATCATCGCTTGCACCGAATCACCCAGCCGTAGTTTGTCGCCGCCACCGCGGGTAGTGGAACGACCCACCGCCGCTCTCCCGCCGCCGCCATGAGCAACGACGACAAATGGCATCACTGCTCGGATATGGATGAAAGCACCCCAATTATGGGTCGAATGTCACGCCGAGGCCATACAACGACTCAAGATTATTTTTATAGAGTTGACATCGTCTATGTGGCTATCGATGCAACAAAGTCAGAGATAATGTGAGGACCCGGAATATTTAACTAGTAACACTTAACCTCCAAATGGTTCTAGCGTTACTAATTAAGCATTCTAAGCCTCGATGGTCATATGCTTCCCGAATTGCAAGATATCGCATCATCACAAAATTACACATCATTTCCATACAACAAATATTACTAAGTTCAACAACGACATACAAAAAGTAAAGTTATTACAAAAGAGAGCCGACCGCCAAATAGAACAATAAACAAGAATGACAATGAGCAAAGCGCCATAAGATGGCTAGAACAAAAGTCGACCGATTAGCCACACACCCACAAGGCAATCGATCGGGCCGCTAAGCTAGTCGCCCATAGCTACCACAACACACTCACAAAAGTGAGGCCCTCAGCGCACCTTCTTCCTCTCGCAACAAAACAATTAAGCATAGCAACCGAGTACAAAGATTGTCTTTGTACCCGCAAGATCGACGTGTGGAATAGCGCACCTATTCATAAACTACATGCAAGCTTATTTAGGTGGAGGTTGTATGTCTCATTTTGCATGAAGCCAACTTTATTTGCAATAATGTAATACATTTCAAAAGCAAGTTTGCAAATCTGTTTTGTTATCAAAGTAATGTGAAGTAAAGATACATACAAGTAACCACTGGAAGTGACTATCCCAATAGCCACCACAACATAGCACTAATCCCGATTCGCACACCCATCAAGTTTTAATTTAAAAGGTTGTAGTCTAACTCTTGAAAGACCTTGCCAAGCGTGTCCATAACCTAGACGAGGCTATTCGAATAGTTTTAACCTGCATAGGTGTACCAATGTACCCACACTTGCATCGCCTTTAAGCCACAAAGCACACTTCCAAGGTATGCCTGGCACGGCTAAGTCCTACGAGACATTTCCAATCTTGTGTATTAACTCACGAGCCAGTATGGGTAGAAACACCATACGCACATTGCAAGCCGAAGACAACAAATCCCATCACGGTGAAGTCTTTCGGACACTACAATGCTCCCAACACCATCCCTCCCGACTCCTCGACCCCGGAGCCAATACACTCCAAAGTACTAAGTCAAGAGAGGTCCCATACCCTCTAATGTGGTTAGCACGCTAAAATGCTTGGTTTAGTGTAACAAGATGTTCGGTCCTTGTTGACTCAGGCACCATTCCAGTCACACCAGAAAATCACACCAACATACCATTGTGCCCAAGTCTAAATCATTTTGTTTTCAGTTTTTAGTTTCCATAAATAGACATGGCACAAGGTGGAAATCATAATCATAATAAGTTTTAGTGATCAAGGTTATCGACAAGTCGATAACCGCCCATTTCTACCGGCTAAGCATGGCTAAGCAATTAATTCGCAACTACTAAGTGATAAGAGCCCATCCACGAACTCTAAATCACAGCAAGTAACCTAGGCTCATGGTAGTAGAGGATAATCATTTGCTAAGGAAATGCATCTACTAGGCCAACTATTAAAACAAAGTAGCAATGCATACATAGAATTTGTAATCAACATAAATACTTAAAATACTGGGATTAACATGATCAAACTGCTTGCCTTCTTGCTGTTGCTCAAACTGTTGTGGAGGGTCGCTCTCGGGATTACCGCAAATGTCGAATCCTAAGCGAGAGGCAAAAAGAACCAAGAACAACCAATAAGACGAGCCACAAATAAACCAATGAGCAAGCAACAAATATCCAAATGCGATTTAAATTATACATAAGGTAGGATACGAATATACCTAGACATAGAAACTGGAAGAACCTAATTTGGATTTGTGGTGCAAAAGATATTGCCTAAAAACACATTTTCGGCCATAATTAGCACTGTAGCAAAAATATTTTCTAGAAAGATTTTGAAGCTGAAATTTTTATGGTAGCTGCCTACTGGTATAGTGGTAACCCATATAAAATTTCAGGTCATTTGGAGTTGAAATGATTTAGTTATGATTTTTCTAAGTTGCAAAACTAACATAATGCGCTTTCCAGAAAAATAAACTTGTGCAAAAACCCATTCCATATTATAGTATGATAACCGAGGGATTTCCTAACATCAAATTTATATTTTTAGAATTTACAGGAATTATTGGTGCCTATTACTACATTAAATGAATCTTTAATTGCTATTAATAAGGTTAAATCCATTAACATATTTTTCTGGTGCTGATTTAGACCTATCGGCATTTTTATATTAAACTTTAGTGGAATACAAATTTATTACAGTTGGTTTCATGTAAAAGGACTTATCTAGAATTAGTTATGAATTTCTAAAGTTTTGATACAATTTTCACTTGATAAATAATTACTTACGTAAATAAAACCAACCCAACCGACAATAACGACGTGGACGCTCGTGGCCGCCGATGCGAAATCCAACGAGCCACACGCGACGGAAACAGCGCGCGCGCGATTCAAAACAGAGCCCACCGCCGGATCAAGATCCAACGGCTCACGAGGACGAATGCAACCGACGGTGCGGTTGCCTTGGCCGCCACACCGTGAGATATCAAGATGAACGGCACGAGAGCACTTCCGTCGGAAGGTCGATTGCACGCATGATCGGACCGCAGATCAAGCGATGGACAGCCAAGAATGATGAGGGGAACCGGATGGTCCGACGCATACAAGATCCGGGCCGCAGATCGCAAAATGGACAGCGGTCCAAGATCGAATGCAACCGTGAGTGCCGACACGTGGGGCGCATGCCGTGGATCGAGAGTCACACATGCGAGGTTTAACACACGCACACGGCGCGCGTGGTCCCACCGCCGCTGACTTAGGGAGGTTTTAGGACAACTAATTAATTACTAATGACCGGATGATTAGTGATGATTAGCAATTAATGTGTCCTAAAGATTTTGAACAGAGGCGATTTAGGACGTAGGGCCCACAAGTCGCTGAGACATTAGACAGTTAAGGCACCATTAATACTTCTAATGATTGGGTATTAATCAGGTCCTAATTATTTGACGACCACTGGCTACGCCGGCAAAGTCCCGAGTGGCTACCACGGCTTGTCGCCGCGACTCGATGCATGGCGCCACAAACTACCAAAATGGGTTCGCAATAGTGTTGCGGTCCCTGATGATGATGACCTCGCGCGGTGGAGGTCTAGAACGCCACGAGCCTGAAAACAAGATGGAGCCATTTTCGTAAAACATGAAAATAGCAAAATGCTCCGTACGATCCGGAAAGCGAGTGCCATGACTTCTAGGGACTATATAGAAGCTACCTTAACCGAGAGGAGCTCCAAAGATGGCCGGGGAAGACTTGAACACGATGAAGTCCACCGGAGCCGAAGAAGATGAAGTGGAAGATGAGGTTCTGAGCAAAATGAGTGGAACCAAATCATCACCACAGCTTCATTATAGCTCAAAGAGGCTCCAAAAGCAATTTATTGCAAAAAGAACCACTTACCGGAGCTGGAGAAGAAAGGGGGTGAAACCAACCGAAAATCTCCAAACTTAAAATTGAGTGATTCCTGTGAATGCAACCCAAAATCAAGTTAGGGGAAATATAGGGAAGGTTGAGGAGTTCAAAAGGGTGCAAGAACAGTTGAAGATGAACCACTGGACACCAAGATCCACATTGGAGCTCCACGGCCAACAATGGTGTTTTGAGGGTGTGAAGTGGTTTTGCTGCTCAAACACTGAGAAGAGCAAAGTGTGGTGTAATGGAACACCGGAGGAGCTAAGGGGCAATATAAAGGGAAAGGATTAGGGTTACGAGCAAGAACCCGGGTCCATGGTGGGCTCGGTTCATGCTACGGTCATGGACCAAGAAATGATGGGAGCAGCTGAGACTCGGGACAATGGAGAAGAAAGCCTGGTGCGCATTAAATGCCCCGCAGAGAGACGTTGCCGAAAGCAAACTTGAAGTGACACATCAAAGCCGCCCGCTTCTCTCTTTCTCGCCATTGTCATTGCATGCTACGTGCGGACGAGAGGAGGAAGAAGAACAGAAAAGAGAACGGTGACCGTTGGATTGAAAATGGACGGTCACGATTAAACGAGTTCACGGACGATCCGATTGCCCTCAGAATGCTGGCGGTTGGATTGAGATCCAACGGTCCCAATTGGTTAACGCAACCGAGGGTCCAATGCTCACACGAACGTGGGCGAGCGATCTGATTCCAACGATCGAGATTGCACGCGCATTATAAAACGCGCTCGGTGCGATTAGGTGGTTCAACTAAGTCAAGTGGCTCCGGACTCGAGCCCGACCAACCCAAGGAACAAAGTGAAACCGGTTTTAGGTTTTTAAATATGCCGAGACTTTTGAGGATTTATTTGGGGTAGCAAATAACTCCAAAATTCTGAAATTTTTACAGAGCTTGCTGACTGGGACATTGACCTTGTGTATAATTTTCAGAGGTTTTTATGCATTGTATTTTTCTCCGAAAATTCTACAAGGTACTGGTTTTAGGTTTGACTGAGAGTCAAACAGTTTGATCGCCTCTAAAATATTCAAACAATTTCTAAAAATTGTGAAATTTTTCAGAGGGGTCACATACCATCCCAAGAACTTAGGAAAATATTCTCAGAGATGATCAAAACATTTGACAAGAATGTTTTGAAGGAACAAGATTGGATCAAAAGACTTGTGACTTGCATTTCCATAACCTTTGTACAATACTTGTTCAAGACACAAAGGAAATACATGATGTAAGAAAAAGTTTTAATTTCTACTCATTTTCTTACATTTGAAACACAAGCCCAAAATTGGGATGTTACAACTCTCCCCTTACAAGAATCTCGGCCGAGATTCCGTTTACTCTGGAAGAAAGAAGGAAAATCTGCACGAAGGCGATCTTCTCGCTCCCAAGTTGCTTCATCTTCAGAATGGTTTGACCACTGAACCTTAAGGAACTTGATGGCACGGTTCCTTGTTCTCCGTTCAGATTCCTCAAGAATACGAACAGGATGCTCGCGATAGGTCAAATCCTCCCGCACATCGAGAGCTTCCAACGGAGTTTCTCGGTCGACACGGAGGCACTTCTTCGTGTGTGAAACATGGAACACATCATGCACACCTCAAGCGCACTGGTAGCTCCAATCTGATGCAATCGCTCCAACTCTCTCGATGATGCGATAAGGCCCAACATATCGAGGGGCCAACTTGCCCTTGATGCCAAAACGCTGATGGCCCTTCAAGGGTGAGACTTTGAGATACACAAAGTCATTGGGCTCAAAGCTCAACTCACGGCGACGGCGACCGCATAGCTCTTTGTCCGGATCGGGCGCGCGCAGATGCTCGCGGATCAATCGACTCGCTTCGCCTCATTGATCGAATCGCCGAAATCGCCGCCACCGGTCTCGACTGGCTCAATGGGGTTCTCGCATCTCCTCCCATACAAAACCTCAAATGGTGCTATGCCAAGACGCTCGAAAGTCGTTGTTGTAGGAGAACTCAAAGAAATGGTAGGCACTTCTCCCACTTCTTCCCATAGAAAAGAACACAAGCACGGAGCATATCTTCCAACACTTGGTTGACTCGCTCGCCCGCCATCGATCCGAGGATGAAAGGTCAGATCAAGTGAAGGCGGTCCCCATAGCCTCTGCGCACTATGCCAAAACCGCGAGGTGAAAAGTGCACCACGATCGAAATAATCGCCTTGACACCGTGAAGACTCACAATCTCGAGACATAAAGTTCGCCAAAGGCCCCACACGGCCGAAGTCTTGACAGAAGGAAATGCGCCACTTTAGTCAACCCGCCGATCACGACCCAAACAACATCATTTCCTTTGGACGAAGCGGGCAATCCGGTGATGAAGTCCATGCCAACGAATCCCACTTCCATTCTCGCACCGCAAAGGCAAGAAGACTGCTGACGCCGATGCTCGGCCTTCACATCGACAAAGACACGCCGCACTTGGCAACGAACTTGGCAATCTCACGCTTCATTCGGGTCCACCGTAACCTCTAACGAAGGTCCCGATACATCTTGGTAGCCCCGGGTGAATAGATAACGAGAATCATGGGCTTCGCGAGAATCAATTCCGCAATTCCATGACCTTAGGAACCACAAGACGCCGCCCAAACCACACAACGCCATGCTCGCCCTCCAAAAGCACTTGGCTATCCCATCCTTGATGTTCTGCTTGATCCGCTCACACCAACATCTCGTCACGTGTGCGCTTGATTTGGTCCACCAAGGTTGGTTGCACAACCAAGGTAGCAAGGGAACCATGCTCGATCAAACCCAAATTGAGGCGCCGAATTCGAAATGAGGGTAGGCTCGCCGCTCTTGGAGCATCAACATGTTGCAATACACCTTCCGATCGAGTGCATCCGCAACGACATTGGCCTTGCCCGATGGTACCAATACCCATGTCATAGTCCTTGATCAATTCCAACCATCTTCTTTGCCCGAGGTTCGATCCGGTCAGAACAAGTACTTCAAGCTCTTGTGGTCTGAATACACCTCACAACGGTTACCAATCGATAATGCCGCCAAATCTTGAGTGCATGGACCACAAAGCCTAACTCTAAGTCATGAGTAGGATAGTTGAGTTCATGAGGCCTTAATCGCCGCGATGCATAGGCCACAACCTTGCCCTCCCGCATAAGGACACAACCAAGACTCGACGAGAAGCATCACAATAGATATCAAAACTCTTGTGAATATCGTGGAGAACAAGCACTGGTGAGGTCAACCGCGTCTTGAGTTCTGAAAACTCACATCACAAGCAATGACCACTCAAACTTCTTGTCTTTCTTGAGTAGTTCACCATAGGTTTCGCGATCTTGGAGAAATTCTCGATAAAGCGGCGATAGTAGCCACCAAACCAAGAAAACTCCGCACCTCGGTGGATCGACTTGGCCGACCCCAAGATAGCACATCACCGACCTTGCTAGGATCCACGACCACACCTCCCGCTGAAAGGACATGGCCCAAGAATGCCACTTCTTCAACCGAACTCGCACTTGTCGAATTTGGCATACAATGGTGCTCACGCAGCTGCCCAACACAAGTCAAGATGCTCGAGCATGCTCTTCTTCACTCATGGAGTAGATAAGTATATCATCGATGAATACCACCACAAACCTATCCAAATACTCCATGAATACCGAGTTCATAAGATTCATGAATAAAGCAGAGCATTAGTCAAACCAAAAGACATGACGGTGTACTCGTAAAGGCCATAACGAGTAGCAAAGGCCGCCTTAGGAATATCCTCGCCCCGATCGACTTGATGATAGCCCACCTCAAGTCAATCTTGAGAAGACTCGTGCTCGGCCAATTGATCGAAAAGATCATCAATACGGGCAAAGGATACTTGTTCTTTACCGCCTCATTAAGCGGACGGTAATCAACGCACATGCGCAAGGTCTTGTCCTTCTTCTTCACAAAGATAATCGACAACCCCAAGGAGATGAGCTAGGGCGGATAAAACCCTTCTCTTGCAGCTCCCGCTTGCTTCTTCACTCCTCCAACTCATTAGGAGGCATGCGATACGGCCTCTTAGAAATAGGGGCGGCAGGCAAAGAACTCGATCACAAACTCCGGATCTCGAACAGAGGCATCCTGGCAAGTCTTCAGAAAGACATCCGCGAAGTCACACACGTGGGGACGTCGTGAATCTCCATCACCGCTTTGCTTCAGGGCATAAAGATGGGGCTCTCGCAATCGTGGCGAAACCCAACCTGTTCACCAAGGATCGTGAGGTAGACAATCTTCCGCACAATCGACGGTTGCCCCAAGTGTTGGGACAACCAATCCATGCCAAGAATCACATCCAAGCGCGCAGTCGAGTAGGATAAGATTCGCCAAGAATCCCACTCCTTCGATGTGGATGGGAACATCCCAAAGATACTTGGTCACTCTCATTTCCAACCCGAGAGCGAATCGCCAGTGGAATCCCAGAGGAACACAAAGAAGCCCACAATCAACAAAGAAAAGACCTCGAAATAAAAGAATGCGAAGCTCCGAGTCAAATAAAACCGTAGCAGATGCAAATTAACAAGGAGCGCACTAACACCACGCTGGGCGCCTCCTGTGCCTCTCACCGAGATATGGTTGACTCGGCCGCTTCCCAAGCCTCGGGTCTTCGTCGTGGTGACCACTCCCACCGCGCCCATTAGGACGAGGGCCGCTCAGCTTCTTAGGACAACTACTCGCGTAGTGGCCCTTGTTGTGGCGATGAAGCGGTGACGCGTCGGCCGCGGGTTGCGGGAACACCTGCTGGCTGGTCGCAGCACATCGTGGATCGAGTCACGACCGCAGAGGACGTGGAGCCGTGCCGAAGGCCTCGGCGGGTGAAGCCAAAGAACGGGCCACCGTGCAGTCCAACACGGGACGAACGAGGCCCTCATGCGCGGCACTGGGCCTCCCACTTGCGCTATGGACTCGCCACGCTCTCGCCTTGTGCTCGGCGATGATGGCCTTGTCCACCAAGGTCCGAAGTCGGGAAGTCCACAATAGAGAGCTTGTCCCGCAGCTCCTCGGACAAACCCTCCATGAACTTCTCCCGCTGGCCTCATCGGTGGCCACCTCGGCGAGCGCACCTCGCCAAATGGTTGAACTCGTGGAGGTACTCGATCACCGATTTGCGCCTGCTTGAGCGCAAGGAACTCCTTCTTCTTCACTTCATCGGCCGGTGGGGACATGGGCCCGACGGAAAGCTGACCGGAACTCCTCCCACGAGACCACGTGTCCCGCAAGTCGCATGGCGAGGAAATTCTCCCACCATGAGAGTGCCGCACCCTCCACCGATGGGATGCGAAAAGTGCCCGCCTCGCTCCGGCATCGAGCGATATTGAGCTTCGCTCAACAAGACGCAGCCGCCATCCGCGTCAGTGGATCCTGGATCGAGAGAAGTGGGTGGTCACGACGAGAAACTCCGCAAGCCCACCACGAGATCGGTGGCCACCACCTCCGCATCTGGCGCGGCGGAGCGGAGGTGTTCCTCGCAATGACCTCCAAGATCCGGTCCGGTCCATGCGATTCCGCTCGATCGAGCTGTAACCTCACCATGGTCGGAGGAGGGAAGCTCCTCATCGAACCAAATACCGATCGCTTGCGGTGGTTCTTGTCATCCTGCTTTCACAAAAACAAAGTTAAAACACAACTCCGGAACAGGAGACAAAGAAAACTACTAACCACTTAACAAAACAATCTTTAAAAGCTCAAGTATCAACATAAAATTGCAGCAAGGTCATAAAGATAACAACCATCTTCCTGTTATGACTAACTCGTATGGAAAAACGAGTAATCAATTTTTCAGGAAGACAAATTTCAGAGCACTAACTTCTGTTCGAGACAGCTAGGAACAGGGTGAAAATCATACTAAAGGAGGGTTAGACACTAAGCTAACTCATATCACTTCTTACCCTGTTAACCCTACAAGTTTTTAGTGGAATTAACCTCTCATTTCAGCACTTTTACTACCTAAATGCTGGCTGTCCAGAAATTGTCTTGCTTGCTGTCCGCATTTCTCCATTCAACTTATGGCGAAATTTGTAGCTCCCACCAGCTCCTAATCTTCTCAAGACAGCCATACTTTTTATTTTATAACTCTCATGATGTCCCCAAAACCAATCTACTCGATAAACAACTATCTTTTGGAAGAAGATGAGAGGAAAACTCAGCTTTCAAATTCAGTTTAGAATAAGGTGAGATGAGCAAACTAGGATAGATGAGAAGTAAAATCTGAGAACTTACTTAAGATTTTCAGGAAAGCACTGATATTTGGAAAGTAAGTTTTCAAAATATACTAGGGACGACCAAGCTAGGGGTTTCTATTTGTCAAGATGGCTCGATACCAACTTTGTGAGGACCCGGAATATTTAACTAGTAACACTTAACCTCCAAATGGTTCTAGCGTTACTAATTAAGCATTCTAAGCCTCGATGGTCATATGCTTCCCAGAATTGCAGCATATGCGCATCATCACAAAATTACACATCATTTCCATACAACAAATATTACTAAGTTCAACAACGACATACAAAAAGTAAAGTTATTACAAAAGAGAGCCGACCGGCCAAATAGAACAATAAACAAGAATGACAATGAAGCAAAGCGCCATAAGATGGCTAGAACAAAAGTCGATCGATTAGCCACACACCCACAAGGCAACCGACCGCCGCTAAGCTAGTCGCCTAAGCTACCACAACACACTCACAAAAGTGAGGCCCCTCGAGCGCACCTTCTTCCTCTGCAACAAAACAATTAAGCATAGCAACCGAGTACAAAGATTGTCTTTGTACCCGCAAGATCGACGTGTGGAATAGCGCACCTATTCATAAACTACATGCAAGCTTATTTAGGTGGAGGTTGTATGTCTCATTTTGCATGAAGCCAACTTTATTTGCAATAATGTAATACATTTCAAAAGCAAGTTTGCAAATCTGTTTTGTTATCAAAGTAACAGATAAGTAAAGATACATACAAGTAACCACACGGAAGTGACTATCCCAATAGCCACCACAACATAGCACTAATCCCGATCGCACCACCCATCAAGTTTTAATTTAAAAGGTTGTAGTCTAACTCTTGAAAGACCTTGCAAGCGTGTCCATAACCTAGGACGAGGCTATTCGAATAGTTTTAACCTGCAGGTGTACCAATGTACCCACACTTGGCATCGCCTTTAAGCCACAAAGCACACTTCCAAGGTATGCCTACACGCTAAGTCCTACGAGACATTTCCAATCTTGTGTATTAACTACGAGCAGCTCGTATGGGTAGAAACACCATACGCTTACATTGCAAGCCGAAAGACAATAAATCCCATCACGGTGAAGTCTTTCGGACACTACAATGCTCCCAACACCATCCCTCCCGCGACTCGCGACCCGGAGCCAAAACACTCCAAAGTACTAAGTCAAGAGAGGTCCCATACCTCTAATGTGGTTAGCACGCTAAAATGCTTGGTTTAGTGTAACAAGATGTTCGGTCCTTGTTGACTCGTGCACCATTCCAGTCACACCGAAAATCACACCAACATACCATTGTGCCCAAGTCTAAATCATTTTGTTTTCAGTTTTAGTTTCCATAAATAGACATGGCACAAGGTGGAAATCATAATCATAATAAGTTTTAGTGATCAAGGTTATCGACAAGTCGATAACCGCCCATTTCTACCTAAGCTAAGCATGGCTAAGCAATTAATTCGCAACTACTAAGTGATAAGAGCCCATCCACGAACTCTAAATCACAGCAAGTAACCTAGGCTCATGGTAGTAGAGGATAATCATTTGCTAAGGAAATGCATCTACTAGGCCAACTATTAAAACAAAGTAGCAATGCATACATAGAATTTGTAATCAACATAAATACTTAAAATATCGATTAACATGATCAAACCGCTTGCCTTCTTGTCGTTGCTCAAACTGTTAGGAGGGTCGCTCTGGGATTACCGCAAATGTCTAATCCTAAGCGAGAGGCAAAAGAACCAAGAACAACCAATAAGACGAGCCACAAATAAACCAATGAGCAAGCAACAAATATCCAAATGCGACGAAATTATACATAAGGTAGGATACGAATATACCTAGACATAGAAACTGGAAGAACCTAATTTGGATTTGTGGTGCAAAAGATATTGCCTAAAAACACATTTTCGGCCATAATTAGCACTGTAGCAAAAATATTTTCTAGAAAGATTTTGAAGCTGAAATTTTTATGGTAGCTGCCTACTGGTATAGTGGTAACCCATATAAAATTTCAGGTCATTTGGAGTTGAAATGATTTAGTTATGATTTTTCTAAGTTGCAAAACTAACATAATGCGCTTTCCAGAAAAATAAACTTGTGCAAAAACCCATTCCATATTATAGTATGATAACTAAGGGATTTCCTAACATCAAATTTATATTTTTAGAATTTACAGGGAATTATTGGTGCCTATTACTACATTAAATGAATCTTTAATTGCTATTAATAAGGTTAAATCCATTAACATATTTTTCTGGTGCTGATTTAGACCTATCAGCATTTTTATATTAAACTTTAGTGGAATACAAATTTATTACAGTTGGTTTCATGTAAAAAGGACTTATCTAGAATTAGTTATGAATTTCTAAAGTTTTGATACAATTTTCATTGATAAATAATTACTACGTAAATAAAACCAACCCAACCGACAATAACGACGTGGACGCCAGGGGCGTCGATGCGAAATCCAACGAGCCACACGCACGGAAAACAAATAAGACGACGCGATTCAAAACAGAGCCCACCGCCGATCAAGATCCAACGGCTCACGAGGACGAATGCAACCGGACGGCGGCGGTTGCCTTGGCCGCCACACCGTGATATCAAGATGAACGGCGACGAGAGCACTTCCCGCTCTGGAAGGTCCGATTGCACGCATGATCGGGACCGCAGATCAAGCGATGGACGCCAAGAATGATGAGGGGAACCGATGGTCCAATGCATACAAGATCCGGGCGCAGACGCAAAATGGACGGCGGTCCAAGATCGAATGCAACGTGAGTCTTGACACGTGGGGCCGCATGCCGCTGGATCGAGAGTCACACATGCGAGGTTTAACACACGCGCACAAAGGCGCGTGGTCCCACCTGTCAGTGACTTAAGGGAGGTTTTTAGGACAGCTAATTAATTACTAATGACCGATGATTAGTGATGATTAGCAATTAATGTGTCCTAAAGATTTTGAACAGAGGCGATTTAGGGACAGAGGGCCCACAAGTCAGTGAGATATTAGACCAGATTAAGGCACCATTAATACTTCTAATGATTGGGTATTAACTGTGTCCTAATTATTTGACGACCACGGAAGCTACGGCCGGCAAAGTCCCGAGTGGCTACCACGGCTTGTCGCCGGCGACTCCGGTCGCGGCGGCGCCCACAAACTACCAAAATGGGTTCGCAATAGTGTTGCGGTCCTCACAGATGATGACCTCGCCACGGTGGAGGTCTCAGAACGCCACGAGCCTGAAAACAAGATGGAGCCATTTTCAGAAACATGAAAATAGCAAAATGCTCATTGCAGTCCGGAAAGCGAGTGCCATGACTTCTAGGGACTATATAGAAGCTACCTTAACCGAGAGGAGCTCCAAAGATGGCCTGGGAAGACTTGAACACGATGAAGTCCACGAGCCAAGAAGATGAAGTGGAAGATGAGGTTCGAGCAAAATGAGTGGAACCAAATCATCACCACAGCTTCATTATAGCTCAAAGAGGCTCCAAAAGCAATTTATTGCAAAAGAACCACTTAACTGAGTGGAGAAGAAAGGGGTGAAACTAACTGAAAATCTCCAAACTTAAAATTGAGTGATTCTGTGAATGCAACCCAAAATCAAGTTAGGGAAATATAGGAAGGTTGAGGAGTTCAAAAGGGTGCAAGAACAGTTGAAGATGAACCACTTTGGACACCAAGATCCACATTGAGCTCCACGCCAACAATGGTGTTTTGAGGGTGTGAAGTGGTTTTGCCGCCAAACACTGAGAAGAGCAAAGTGTGGTGTAATGGAACACCGGAGGAGCTAAGGGGCAATATAAAGGGAAAGGATTAGGGTTACGAGCAAGAACCCGGGTCCATGGTGGGCTCGGTTCATGCTACGGTCATGGACCAAGAAATGATGGGAGCAGCTGAGACTCGGGACAATGGAGAAGAAAGCCTGGTGCGCATTAAATGCCCCGCAGAGAGACGCGTTGAAAGCAAACTTGAAGTGACACATCAAAGCCGCCGCGCTCTCTCTTTACGCCATTGTCACGCGCGCTTCGTGGGACAGAGGAGGAAGAAGAACAAAAAAGAGAACGGTGACCGTTGGATTGAAAATGGACGGTCACGATTAAACGAAATTCGCGGACAAATCCGATTGCCCTCAGGAATCTGGACGGTTGGATTGAGATCCAACGGTCCCAATTGGTTAACGCAACCGGAGGGTCCGAATGCTCACACGAACGTGGGCCGAGCGATCTGATTCCAACGACTGAGATTGCACGCGCGTTATAAAACGCGGCTCGGTGCAGTTAGGTGGTTCAACCAAGTCAAGTGGCTCGGACTCGAGCCCGACCCGAACCCAAGGAACAAAGTGAAACCGGTTTTAGGTTTTTAAATATGCTTTGAGACTTTTGAGGATTTATTTGGGGTAGCAAAATAACTCCAAAAATTCTAAAATTTTTACAGGAGCTTGCTGACTGGGACATTGACCTTGTGTATAATTTTCAGAGGTTTTTATGCATTGTATTTTTCTCCGAAAATTCTACAAGGTACTGGTTTTAGGTTTGACTGAGAGTCAAACAGTTTGATCGCCTCTAAAATATTCAAACAATTTCTAAAAATTGTGAAATTTTTCAGAGGGTCACATACCATCCCAAGAACTTAGGAAAATATTCCCAGAGATGATCAAAACATTTGACAAGAATGTTTTTGAAGGAACAAGATTGGATCAAAAGACTTGTGACTTGCATTTCCATAACCTTTGTACAATACTTGTTCAAGACACAAAGGAAATACATGATGTAAGAAAAAGTTTTAATTTCTACTCATTTTCTTACATTTGAAACACAAGCCCAAAATTGGGATGTTACAACTCTCCCCCTTACAAGAATCTCGACCGAGATTCCGCTTACTCGGGAAGAAAGAAGGAAAATCTGCACGAAGGCGATCTTCTTGCTCCCAAGTTGCTTCATCTTCGAAATGGTTTGACCATCAACCTTAAGGAACTTGATGGCACGGTTCCTTGTTCTCCGCTCGATTCCTCAAGAATACGAACAGATGCTCGCGATAGGTCAAATCCTCCTGCACATCGAGAGCTTCCAACGGAGTTTCCTCAGTCGGGACACGGAGGCACTTCTTCAGGTGTGAAACATGGAACACATCATGCACACCCTCAAGTGCAGCTGGTAGCTCCAATCTGTATGCAACTCAGTCGGAAGGTGTATTGCAACATGTTTTAAGTGATAAGTTTTAAGGTGGAAATCATAATCATAATAAGTTTTAAGTGATCAAGGTTATCGACAAGTCGATAACCGCCCATTTCTACCGAAGCTAAGCATGGCTAAGCAATTAATTCGCAACTACTAAGTGATAAGAGCCCATCCACGAACTCTAAATCACAGCAAGTAACCTAGGCTCATGGTAGTAGAGGATAATCATTTGCTAAGGAAATGCATCTACTAGGCCAACTATTAAAACAAAGTAGCAATGCATACATAGAATTTGTAATCAACATAAATACTTAAAATACTGGATTAACATGATCAAACCGCTTGCCTTCTTGTCGTTGCTCAAATCATTGTGGAGGGTCGCTCTCGGGATTACCGCAAATGTCGAATCCTAAGCGAGAGGCAAAAAGAACCAAGAACAACCAATAAGACGAGCCACAAATAAACGAATGAGCAAGCAACAAATATCCAAATGCGACGAAATTATACATAAGGTAGGATACGAATATACCTAGACATAGAAACTGGAAGAACCTAATTTGGATTTGTGGTGCAAAAGATATTGCCTAAAAACACATTTTCGGCCATAATTAGCACTGTAGCAAAAATATTTTCTAGAAAGATTTTGAAGCTGAAATTTTTATGGTAGCTGCCTACTGGTATAGTGGTAACCCATATAAAATTTCAGGTCATTTGGAGTTGAAATGATTTAGTTATGATTTTCTAAGGTGCAAAACTAACATAATGCGCTTTCGGAAAAATAAACTTGTGCAAAAACCCATTCCATATTATAGTATGATAACTGAGGGATTTCCTAACATCAAATTTATATTTTTAGAATTTACAGGGAATTATTGGTGCCTATTACTACATTAAATGAATCTTTAATTGCTATTAATAAGGTTAAATCCATTAACATATTTTTCTGGTGCTGATTTAGACCTATCAGCATTTTTATATTAAACTTTAGTGGAATACAAATTTATTACAGTTGGTTTCATGTAAAAAGGACTTATCTAGAATTAGTTATGAATTTCTAAAGTTTTGATACAATTTTCAGTTGATAAATAATTACTTACAGAAATAAAAACCAACCCAACCGACAATAAACGACGTGGACGCTCGTGGGCCGTCGATGCGAAATCCAACGAGCCACACGCACGGAAAACAGCGCACGCGCGCGATTCAAAACAGGAGCCCACCGCTGGATCAAGATCCAACGGCTCACGAGGACGAATGCAACCGGACGGTGCGGTTGCCTTGGCCGCTCACAGCCGTAGATATCAAGATGAACGGCACGGAGAGCACTTCCCGTCGGAAGGTCCGATTGCACGCATGATCAGGACCGCAGATCAAGCGATGGACAACCAAGAATGATGAGGGGAACCGGATGGTCCGAATGCATACAAGATCTGGGCCGCAGATCGCAAAATGGACGGCGGTCCAAGATCGAATGCAACCGAAGTGCCGACACGTGGGGCGCATGCCGATGGATCGAGAGTCACACATGCGAGGTTTAACACACGTGCAAAGGCGCGTGGTCCCACCGCCGCTGACTTATGGAGGTTTTAGGACAGCTAATTAATTACTAATGACCGATGATTAGTGATGATTAGCAATTAATGTGTCCTAAAGATTTTGAACAGAGGCGATTTAGGGACAGAGGGCCCACAAGTCAGTGAGACATTAGACCAGATTAAGGCACCATTAATACTTCTAATGATTGGGTATTAACTGTGTCCTAATTATTTGACGACCACGGAAGCTACGGCCGGCAAAGTCCCGAGTGGCTACCACGGCTTGTCGCCGGCGACTCCGGTCGCGGCGGCGCCCACAAACTACCAAAATGGGTTCGCAATAGTGTTGCGGTCCCTACAGTGATGACCTCGCCGGCGGTGGAGGTCTAGAACGCCGGCGAGCCGGAAAACAAGATGGAGCCATTTTCGGTAAAACATGAAAATAGCAAAATGCTCATTGCAGATCCGGAAAGCGAGTGCCATGACTTCTAGGGACTATATAGAAGCTACCTTAACCGAGAGGAGCTCCAAAGATGGCGGGAAGACTTGAACACGATGAAGTCCACCTGAGCCAAGAAGATGAAGTGGAAGATGAGGTTCTGAGCAAAATGAGTGGAACCAAATCATCACCACACTTCATTATAGCTCAAAGAGGCTCCAAAAGCAATTTATTGCAAAAGAACCACTTACTGAGTTTGGAGAAGAAAGGGGTGAAACCAACGAAAATCTCCGAACTTAAAATTGAGTGATTCTGTGAATGCAACCCAAAATCAAGTTAGGGAAATATAGGGAAGGTTGAGGAGTTCAAAGGGTGCAAGAACAGTTGAAGATGAACCACTTTGGACACCAAGATCCACATTGGAGCTCCACGGCCAACAATGGTGTTTTGAGGGTGTGAAGTGGTTTCTTTGCTCAAACACCGAGAAGAGCAAAGTGTGGTGTAATGGAACACCGGAGGAGCTAAGGGGCAATATAAAGGGAAAGGATTAGGGTTACGAGCAAGAACCCGGTCCATGGTGGGCTCGGTTCATGCTACGGTCATGGACCAAGAAATGATGGGAGCAATGAGACTGGGACAATGGAGAAGAAAGCACAGTGCGCATTAAATGCCCGCAGAGACGCGTTAAAAGCAAACTTGAAGTGACACATCAAAGCCGCGCGCTCTCTCTTTCGCCATTGTCGCCACGCGCTTCGGAGACGGAGGAGGAAGAAGAACGAAAAGAGAACGGTGACCGTTGGATTGAAAATGGACGGTCACGATTAAACGAAGTTCACGGACGGTCAGGTTGCCTCGTGAATGGACGGGCGGTTGGATTGAGATCCAACGGTCCCAATTGGTTAACGCAACCGAGGGTCCGAATGTTCACACGAGCGTGGGCGAGCGATCGATTCCAACGATCGAGATTGCACGCGCGTTATAAAACGCGCTCTCGGTGCGCTTAGGTGGTTCAACCAAGTCAAGTGGCTCGGACTCGAGCCCACCCGAACAAGGAACAGTGAAACGGTTTTAGGTTTTTAAATATGCCGAGACTTTTGAGGATTTATTTGGGGTAGCAAAATAACTCCAAAAATTCTAAAATTTTACAGGAGCTTGCTGACTGGGACATTGACCTTGTGTATAATTTTCAGAGGTTTTATGCATTGTATTTTTCTCCGAAAATTCTACAAGGTACTGGTTTTAGGTTTGATGAGAGTCAAACAGTTTGATCCCTCTCTAAAATATTCAAACAATTTCTAAAAATTGTGAAATTTTTCAGAGGGTCACATACCATCCCAAGAACTTAGGAAAAATATTCCCAGGAGATGATCAAAACATTTGACAAGAATGTTTTTGAAGGAACAAGATTGGATCAAAAGACTTGTGACTTGCATTTCCATAACCTTTTGTACAATACTTGTTCAGTACACAAAGGAAATACATGATGTAAGAAAACTTTTAATTTCTACTCATTTTCTTACATTTGAAACACAAGCCCAAAATTGGGATGTTACAGATAAATCATCGCTTCAATGAAGTTTCTATAGATCTATTGATATGTATGTCTTATCTTGATCCAAGGAACTTATTCTTCAAGTTTAATGTGGACAAGTTTATGCGACTTGCTGAGATTTATACTGATGATTTCACCATAGGTGATCGTATATTGTTAAGAACTTAGCTTCGAAACTACATTCTCAATGTTAGGGAAGTGTAGAATTCAATGGATGTCGTGACCTTGCATGGCTCGCTGAAAAGATAGTTGAAATTGGAAAACACAAAACCTTCCCCATTGGTCTATCGTCTCATTGAGCTAACATTGATTTTCCGTGGCAACGGTATCGCTTGAAAGAATATTTTCAAAGAATGAAAATTATCAAGACAGACTTGTGCAACAATGCCTCTGATGAATGGCTCAATGACTTGATGGTGTGCTACACTAAGCGAGAGATATTCAAAAGAATTGATGATGAAACAATCATGGTTCGTTTTCAACAGATGAAATCTCACAGAATAGACTTGCCTCCTACTCCTAGCTAGCGGTTTTGCAGTATGTTCCATTTCATTCCAATGTTTGTAATTAGTCACAATTTTTAGATTGTCTCACTAATTTAGCTACTTTTTTCTACAGATTGCTACTCCCCCGTATTTATGGGCATTCAGACTGTTATGTTCATTAGCCAAGTACTACCTTAAGTGCAAAACAAAGAGCTAACTCTCCAAACTCTTCGACAACGATGTCAATTGTTCATCACCAGATGTAAGACCAAACCATATTGTCTCTAAACAAGCACGAAATGGAGGAGTATACTTTGTGACAAAATTAGGTTCGTATCTTGGTGAAAACGAACCGTATGTAGACCTCTTCCGATCATCCAGTGCCGGACGCGCTCGCATGCCACGTGGCCGCTCTGCCATGCCACCCACGCCCGGTTTGCTCTTCGTCCATGCCCCCTATGCACGGTTTTGTCCCTCTCTCTCTCTCTCTCTCCCTCTCTCCCTTTAGGCGCTACATTCCTTCTCCCCATCCCATCCCATCCCATCCCATCGTGATCTGTTTTTCTTAGCTCCTCCGCATGCATGCAAACAATGTGCGGGCACACCGCACGGGAGGGAATCGATTCCCTCCTACTGCTTCGCGGCCAGTGTAAATTTCATTCACGTGGCTATAAAAATCGACGTCACTCTCGCTCTCATTCTCATTCTTGTTCTTATGCTCTCGCTCTTACTGTCGCTATTAAATTGCGTTCGTGAGGTAGAGAGATTTAAGCGAGCGAGGGAGTTGTGATTTTGCTATCGATTAGAGTCTATTTAGAAAGTGATTAAGAGGGGTAAGTTTTTGTATGCATTAAGCGTAATTAATTTACTTATAGTTAATTATTCGTATGTAAGTTAGTCATCACTATTCTATTGTAATTACTTAATTCTTAGTTAAATATTTGTAATTAACTAGCCACAATTAGTTACTCATAATTAATTTAGTCATTGTTAATTTGTCGTATTTAATTGGGATTAAATAAATTAGTCACTAATATTTAGTTGTAATTAATGAATTCATATTTAAATAGTAGTAATTAATTAGGCATAATTAGTTAGTCGTAATTAATTTTGCCATGGTTAATTATCCCTAATTAAGTTAGTAATTATTATTTTGTCGTAATTAAATAATTCTTAGGTCAATATTCATAAATAATTAGCCGCAATTAGTTAATGGTAATTAATTTAGTGATTGTTAATTAGGCATAATTAAATTAGTTGTTACTATTTAGTCGTAATTAATTCATTCTTACCAAAATAGTCGTAATTAATTTGGTGCAATTTGTTAGTTGTAATTAATTTAGTCATAGCTAAGTAGTCGTAATTAAGTAGGCGTAATTAAGCAGGCATGATTTATGTAGTTATTAGTATTTTCTTGTCATTAATTTAGTCTTAGTTAGTCAATGTAGTTAATTAATGGGTAATTAATTAGTCGTAATTATTTTAGTCATATTTAACTAGCCATAATTACTCATAATTTTTGTAATCATAATTAATTTAGTCACAAATCAATTAAGTCATACTTAATTTGTCAGAATTAATTTGTCTAAATTAAATCAGTCTTAATTAATTAGTCATACCTAATTAGTCGTAATTAATTTATTTGTAGTTAATTAGTCGTAAAATATTAATTTGTAGTAATTAATCATCATTATTAATTTATTCGCTAATAATATGTGTCTTCCATCTCTTGCAAGCCATGGCTCTCACGAATCGCTGGAACCCTTTTACGATAAGCATCACTGGTGCAAGTTGTGGATCATCGGGGACATGGATGGCCCTCCACCCTCGTGCTTCTGGCCGAAGAGGCATTATCGGGAGCTCGACGCCGCTATGTCCCAATCTTTCGTGACACAGCTTGTTGCCCTTTACGAGTCCGCTCTCTGCTTGACGCTACTTCACCCTAGATGATAGTCGATGTCGGCACTTAACGATAGTTGGAGACTTGAGACGCACACCTTCCACCTTCGGTGGGAAAGATGACAGTAACTCTCTAGGACGCCTCATTCTTGACCAATCTCCCGATCGAGGTGAGCCACGTGTTCCAGTCCATCTGCCGACAGACTGGAAGGCCCGGTTGGGGCATCGGTTTAGGATACCTATCCCGGATAGCGCTCGTGGTGTCTCTCAGATATGACTGAGGAATTTCAGTTAATGCCTACCAGATGCACATAACGAGGTTGTCAGGACACACCTCGTCACTTATCTTCTTCATCTCTTTGGTTTTGTCCTGTTTTTCACCACATAGGGCGATTGGGTGTACCTCACCTTCGTCCGTATCATCAGTCTATGGTCGACACTTGGTCGGGAGATGTCTTAGTGCGATTGGAGATCACCGTCCTTTGCGCCACTGAGGATTGTGACGCCGCGCATGACACCGATGTGAAACCAATCCTTACCATCAGCTACGTGCTCTTGCATCTGTGGAGTTAGGAGAACTTCCCTATTGGGCGGTCCTCCTTTGAGAAAGTAGTGCAGCCGTACCCCGAGTTGCATGACCCAATAGACGGGCTCACTATAGGCTACCGGTGGACTGCTGCCCAATTACACTGGGCCAAGGACAGACCAACAAGGTGCTACTCGTTGTTCCACAATGAATTCGAGTCGCTGCACGACAACGATATCATATGGGCTCCATAGAGCCCGATTTTATAAACATGGTAGTGCCACACGGACTATCATGCAATGCAAGTAGGACGCCGAATTATAGGTGCCACCTGGTATTTACCCATATGGTGGATCCTTATGCACCGCCGTGTGTAATGCAATAGTTCAATTTGTACCAGCTTGTGCCCCCTCCCGATGGCAGGATCCCTTAGCGAGCCGCCCACTTGTGAGTCCAACTCCATCCGAGTAATGTTTACACTTCATACTTACATTCGATGTTCTAACATCAATTCTTTTGGAATGCAAGCAATCGAGGGCGGGCTGACATGTTGAGGATTGGCAAGTAGTCCAAGTGGGTTACGGCTTGGACAGAGATGGCGTAATCAAGGTCCTATAGGAGCAACGACCGTACGACGTACAAACATACAGTCAGTACATCAAGTGGTACGTAACACGGTCACGCACTAGACTCACCCCTCCTCCACCAGAGCATCCAGAGCAGGTGATGCACCAGGAGAGGCTCCATCACTGCTCGATCAAGACAGTTGCCGCAATACATGACACCGTAAAGCAGCGATCTTTGCTTGTTTCATTTATGACATTTGTACTATTTGTTTCTAAACAAGTCCTGTCTGTCATTTCAGTTCAAGCGGTTGTAGCAAATCGCAAGCGCATCTAAGATCGCCATCGTGAGCCGTGAGCACAATCGTATTAGGGCTTCTGAGCACTATGAAGTACATCTTCACGGAGTCGAAGAATATAATAAAGAACATGAGCTGTAGTCGATCGAGAGACGACGTCCTACATGCTGCACAATGAGTGGGATGATCGTGCTCACCTGCTAGGTCAGCACGGCCTAGTCAGTCCAGTGGGCATCGTAGCGCTCGCCGGTCATCCGCGCTGTAGATCGGCAGGGAGGTAAGTTATGTACAAATTTATGTGCTGTTTTTTATTACGCCTTAGGTTGTGCTAAGATCATGTCGTCCTCTAGCCGCACGTCCATTGGGATGCATCACTTCTGTCGTCCACACCCTGTACTCAGACTGGCGCTCCCCCTCGGTCATCCGCACTGTACATCTGAGAGGTACGAGATGTTTAGTTTAGGTCTCGAATATTTATTTTGCCTAATATTATTCCATCTTGCAGCCTTCAGTTGATCGTAGGGGTGACCCATCACATCAACCGATGAGGAAACGACCTTCCAGCTACTCTAGGGAGCAAGACACGGCGTCGATGTTTGGACCGTGGCACCTGTGGCGCCCACCGGCCGACGTTGACCAGTATGGAGTACCGTACCAAGGGTAGAGCTCCTACGGGTCCCTGGCATGTCGCATGGTCAAGGCTAGAGTTCCTTTGCACCAAGGGGTTGCAAACATCGTACCTAGGGGGCGGGTGATCCGAACGTAGATTTTTTGACTCCTTCATTATCGACATGATTGTAGGAGGTAACTAGTTTGGCATGACTCGGTTATGCGATATTGACATTGGACGCATCACCAGCTGAGTCAGTTTGTTGATGCACCTCCGCCCACTCAACGGTCTATGTACCCCCTCCGAACCGATACGCGCTCTTCGGACCGGTTAACGTATCCCATAGGATATGCTCAACGCAAAACCAGGATACGCACGAAGACGCAGATGTCGCGAGCAAAGAATGGCTTAGATGAGTGAGCCTTATTGTATCACGTATATAATTGAACTGCATATTTGTATGCATATTTTTGTATGTATTATGCGTATTGTCAGAGTTGATATGTTGCGGATTCACATGAAATCATAAAACTCGGGGGTTCAAATGAAACCCTAGACCCGGGGGGAGTCACATGAGTTTCAACATTTCATGTGGAGTTGCAATAAAAATTTTGATAAATTAAATTGACCACATTTCTGAATGCACATTGTAATTATTGAATTACATGCCGTGTGTAGTTTGCTTACGTTCATTACAAATGACAGTATGCACGACTAAACAAACCAAAAAACACATAAGATACATGTGCCGCTTATTTCGAATCGGGAAAAAGGAGCATCAAAATTAGTCTTTGCAGCGCATCAAACCCTTCCCCCTGTCTCGGGACTGCCCATGGTGGCGACGAGTGTCAAATTCATCCATGTTCTGCGATTGCATGATGTTAGCACAACGTAAGGCCAAATACATAATCAGAATGCAAATTGTACGTAATTCACCTCTTCGATATGGAGTGCGCCATCCGGATGTAGTTCCTAAGCTCATGAATATTCATCACATCGAGCCCTCCGTCCGGTCCATCTTGTACTAGCGTTTCGATAGGTCCAATCCATTGTGTCCAGCTCGTATAAGATCATCGCCATAAAACACTACCAAGTCTTGTATGTTCAAAATTACCTAAAGCCACAATAACCCGATTTACAGTACGTAATATAACAAACAGTGTATGTAATTAGCACTAATTCATTAACTGTACACGACTATTTGCATGGGATTATTTCTTCAATTACCACTAATTAAATAGGATAGAACTAATTAGTACTAATTAAATACGAGCAATTTATTTGCCACTAATTACCCCTGACACAAATAATTATGATATATTACATTCAAGTATGCAATTAAATGCTAGTAATTAAATACAAAAATTAATTAATTACTTAACAATTTTTTACTCATCAATAAATTACTTACAAGTATTCATCACATCTAAGTAATTCCCACTAATTAACTACGAGTCATTACTTACCAACAAATTAATTATGGTTACATAAATTCTACCGCTTAATTTTCACTAATGCAATTATCACTAATAATCTATGACTCAAATAATTATGATTTATTAATTACCACTAAATTAATTAGGACCAGTTAATTACCACTAAATTAATTATGTCTAACTAATTATGACAAATTAATTAGGACTAGTTAATTACCACTAAATTAATTATGTCTAACTAATTACTTACAACTAATGAAATAGGACTAAACTAATTAATACTAATTACTTACTAGTAATTTATTTGCCACTACAAACCCATGACAGAAATAATTACGGTATATTACATACAAGTAAGCAATTAAATACGAGTAATAAAATACAAATAATTAAATATGATAATTAATTAATTATCAAGAAATTACTTACGAGTAATTAACTATGAGTATTTAATTACGACTGCTTCATTATCAATAATTTAATAATGACTTATAAACTACGGATAAATTACCACTAACTAACAACGACTAATAAATTACCACTAATAAACTACGGCTAAAATTTTACAACTAAAGCATAGGACAAAAAAATTACCTTGCCTTGATGATGACCTCATTGTACTTATACGATCCTAAGCACTGCTCTAAACACTACTTAATTCACAGCGTAATCCGAATAAATTTTGAGTTCAATTCTCTGTATTCTCAACGACGAGCGCAAGAACAAGAATGAATTCCAGAATATAATGAGAGCGAGAGCGAGCGTGACGCCGGCTTTTATAGCCGCACGAAGGCGTTTTGCACGACCGCGAGGCAATGGGAGAGAATCTTGCGTGCTGTGCGCTGCGATTACGCACACAAGCGGACGAAGGCAGCGAGGTGATGGATGGGACAGGGGAAAAGAATGAGGGGACACAAGAGGCTTTCAGCAAACCCTAGTCGTAGGACACGGTTTGGTGGGTGCCAGGGGGGAGGGCATCCAGGTGAGGGAGGACCGATTTGAGAGGCCCCCGGGCGTCGAGCGAATGGTGGAGCGACCACGTGGCATGCGGAGGCGTGTCCGGGCACTAGACAACTGGCAGAGGCGCGTTCGGGCATTGGCAGCACGGACAGGCCCTCATCCGGGCTAGGGGCACCCGGATTTGCCACATGTGGTTCGCAGATGAATCCGGGCTAGGGGCGCATGGACTTTAAAGCATCTGGGCATGCGGTGCGGATAGAGGTTGTTCGGACTAGGGGCATGCAGTTGGGGACAGGTGGTGGGAGGAGACATATCCAGTGCTGCCAATTTTGGTAAACGGCGTGAAAGCTAGATTTGTAAATATCGACCCGAACGTGCCATTTAGGCTAAAAACTCGTTATGTGAGAATTCCTGATATCGACAATGTGACATGGACATCAACTCATGAGGACCAAGAATACCATGCCACTGTAAGAACATTGACCGGCAGAGAAATCACTGCAGAATTTTAGGTTTTCCACCGTACTGTTCTTATTCAGACGCGCGCGTTTGCCTGTGCAAACTGCAAATACGCATATCGGTTTCTCTCGCGGCCAGCCATGGCTTTGGACCGGCTTTTCTCGCACGGCATGCTCACCTTGATAACAATCTTTTGCTGCAACAAGCAAGCAAGAGAACAAAACGATGAGTCGCATGCTTCATTTTCAGAATGCTCAAATTGAAGCCGCGAAACAAAGATAGCAGAGTTTGAACTTGTTGCTTACCTTCATTGCGTACGGTCTTGCCGCTGTTTATCTGTTTGTAACGAGCAATTTGGGAAAGAGCGATGTGATCGATGATCGATCGAGGCTAGCTAATTGGGTGGCTATTGATCGATCTTTGCAGATGCGACCAACCAAGAGCTGTCTTGTGAAGGAGCTAGCTACACCCACGGCTCTTATATATACACACCGGTAGTGGTTTATCTTCTGACCGGCCTCCACTATAAAATAGGAGGTGCTGGGTGCCACCTTCAAGCCTTGTAAATCCTAATTTATGATTTAAAAAAAGTGAAGAAAATAGAGTAATCTAGGGTTTAAGAGATATTGATTGATAAATTAGGTGCTCAAGTATGAGTTTTTGTCGTCCACGATGGAGTGGCTGTGGACTTATAATCTCTCTAATCAATCCAATCAAGATTTTTCTAAGATGAGTCATATCTTGTTCTTGTTTTCTTTTTGATGATTCTAACATTTTTTGTGTTCCAAGTGTTTTCGCTGGGGTTTTTTGCTGCAATCTAGCTTGATAGGACTTGTGGGAATTGATCTAAAGTCATCTTGATCATCTTCCACCTACGAGTAAGTTTTTAGCTCGAGTTTTGGTTTTTCCTAGTTTTCGTGCCTTCTTGACCTTATCCAAAAAATTCATGAAATCTTGACTTCGATCGTCTCGATCGTTGATTGGAATAGATTCTCCTAGTCTCCTTGATGAGCTATGTCTGAAATCTCAGGGGACTTGGATTGAGGATCAAAAATTAGATCATTTTGTGGATCTTTGAGGCTGCTGTTCTTGCACCCTGCGATCTTCATAGCTCTTGGAGTAATAAAGAAGTTGAAAAAAAAAGTGGTGAAAAAGATATATGCTCCTATTCACCCCTCTAGTTAAATAAATAAGCACAGTTTAAGACTTGACTTTGCAGAGCTTTCTTTGTTGCCGCGCTTCCGGAAACCGTGTGTTTATTTTCGCCAGACTAATACTGGTCATTGATTTTTTTGGTTATTCTTTTTTTCTGGAATTTGAGAGCATTACGTATTTATGTGCCTCCTCCTAAGTCTAAATTGGCACCTAAAGGGGTGCAGCTCCATGTCCTTGTGAACAATTTTTCTCTGGTTTTCTATGAGGTTAGTTCTTAGTTGGCTGACTGATTACTATTTTGACTTGTTTGCAGAAATATAATTGACGGTGGAATTGTGAAAGCTACAGAAAATTAAAAAAAAGGAATGAATTAGACAAAACTATAGGTGAAATGTTAGTCCCTGAATTGTTGTTATCCAACTAAAATAAGTGTGAATATTAGAGAAACGCTGAATCCGTACGAGACTAAGATCACAGAACATTCAACAGAAAACCTACTCATCACATACAAAATTTCACAACCTTACCTTTTCAAGCACCCTAATCGCGTGACTATAAGCACTTTTGCCGTGCTGCAAAACTGAACTTTTCGTTAGTGCTCTAAGCACTTTCAGTTAAGCCTTAGGTGCCTGGAAATGTTACAAAGTTACTTTCAGGAGCAGCACAAAAACATAGTAGTAACCTCGGTGTAAAACCGTTCGCCCAAAGTGAACTTAGAATCGTTCAACCTATTTGGCCACTACACGTCGCTGCCATTAGATGATAGAACAAGCTGTTGGACCGTTTCAGTGACCGGAGGAGGGGTGTGAATAGAGTCCACTTTTCCTTTCTAGAATTTTAGTTTCTTTTTTACTCTAATAGCTACGTGAAACTATGAATATCAATATCTAAAAATCACAGCGAAACAATTGAACTGAAACAAGAAACTCAATCAACAACTCCTTAGCCGGTCTGACCGCCATGTAATGAACAGTCTAACCCCTCGAGCGGTCTGACATCTCTTAGAGGCGGACTGACCTCTCATCGGATTGACAGAAAAATTAACAAGATTTTGGATCCACAAAATGACATAACTTTTGATCCACAAATCCAAATCACTTGAGATTTCAGACACAGCCAAAAAAGAAGGTCACGAACCTATATGATGGGCACCAGCCCGTGAGAGCTAATGCACCAACTTGTCCGATCTTCACGGCGTAGGATCAAAAACGGTAATTTGGGTATTTGTAACCCAACGATAAGGAAGTCAACCGTAGCCTGCTTTCCGAGACAATCGCTAGTCCACAAATCTGAATACTAACACACACAACTACGCACGATGGCGTAGAGGCACAAGCTAGGTGCGATCCACGGTAATCACAAGAACACGGGTAGCAAGAACACACTCATGGTGTTTATTTGATTCATCTCAAAACTTATTCATGTCTCTTGTAGGACTCCAATACTAAGTATATATAGCTAACAATATCTAGGAGACAACACCAACGACAGCAGTAAAAATTTAGAAGGAAATAGAAAGAAAGAAATCACGGGAATACTAGATAGGAAACTCTCATGCAGGGCCTCGTATTATTCAGACTTTCTGGAATGCATGCATGTGTGTACTTCCCTTTCATGCAGGCCATCTCCTCATTTGACTCGGTAAACAGCAATTATAGGCCTTCCAATGATCTGGTTCGGATTGTGCATGCATGGTAGGAGAAAATTAAGGCCATCCTTTCTTTTTCTTAAACAAACATGTCCTTTCATTTCCATGAGCCAGCATGCATGGGTTCCACTTCCATGTACCTAAGTACAATAAAAGAAGAACACAGAGGTAGCGCCACTAAATCATTAAAAATAGAAAATAAACTTATATTAGCTTTCACCTGGCTTTGGATTTGTTTAGCTCAGCTGCGTGTAATTGGACCATGGTATGTGTTCTCCTTTGAAACAGCGTGTGCGTCATCACCATATGTATTTGTAGTAGTTGGTATAGGTGTATATATGCATGGGATGTCCTCATCAGCGTCCAGGCATCCAACGAATGGTGGAGCAGCCACATAGCATGCGGAAGTGCATCTGGGCGTTGGACGACCGACAGAGGTGCGTCTGGGCGTTGGCAGTACGGACAGGCCCTTGTCCAGGCTAGAAGCGTCCGGATTTGCCACGTGTCGGCTGCAAATGAATCCAGTCTAGGGGTGCACGGTTTTTAACACGTTCAGGCAAGCAGCCTGCGGACAGAGGTTGTCTGGGCTAGGGGTGTACGGTAGAGGACAGGTGGAGGGAGGAGCCACGTCCGTGCTACCAATTTTGGTAATACGGCGCGACAAAAGCTAGATTTGTAAATACCGGCCACTAGGTTTACTCGTAGACTTCACCAACTCATGAGGACCAAGAATACCATGCCACTGTAAGAACATTGACCGGCAGAGAAATCACTGAAGAATTTTACGTTTTCCACCGTACTGTTCTTATTCAGATATTTTGACCATACGGAGAAAACCACACGCAGAATGTAGGAGTAACGCGCTACGACATAAGGAACCTGTATCAGTTCATTTATATGGGTGGGAAATGCACATGACGGATCGATCATATGATATAAGCCACTATGACGTGGGCATCCTGATGTTAATTTCCTGGCAGGTGACGTATAAATATGTACATGCACGTTGTTTGACTTCTTATCCTCATCGTACGATCTAATTAATTGACCGGTCATCACAGATTGGCACACTCAAAAGCAAAGCCCAAATCACATGGTGTGCATGAAGTACACTTTACGAAGATGTTACTCTTTATTTTCACATATTGATTAACTCTTTGAAGTTGCTTACAAAATTACAGCAAAATCGATCTCTAGTAATTACATGACGGAGCAATTGCTCGGCTCGTCGCAGACGACCATCTGCGGACGCGTCGGTGGGTAGTGGTGGTGGTAATAGTAACCGGGGTAGCATTGCGGCAGCGGAGGCATGACCACAGGCTTCGGCTCGCCCGGCTTCTTCTCCTCCGGCTTCTTGTCCTTCACCTCATCCACCTGCAGGATCTCGGCGTGGCGGAGCTTACGACGCAGGCAGCTGACGAGGCAGACCGGGTCGACGCCGTCGCCGACCACCTCCAGCCGGTCCTTGGCGTCGCCGGTAATTGCCATCGAGATCACCCCTGCACGCGGCCGTACCGGTATTAGTACTGAACAAAAGCACATGAGAAAGAAACCATACAGAGTGCATGGGCGCGCGCGTTTGCCTGTGCAAACTGCAAATATGCATACCGGTTTCTCTCGCGGCCAGCGCCATGGCTTTGGAACGGCTTTTCTCGCACGGCATGCTCACCTTGATAACAAACTTTTGCTGCAACAAGCAAGCAAGAAAACAAAACGATGAGTCGCATGCTTCATTTTCAGAATGCTCAAATTGAAGCTGCGAAAAAAAGAAAGCAGAGTATGAACTTGTTGCTTATATACCTTCATTGCGTACGTTCTTGCCGCTGTTTATCTGTTTCTAACGAGCAATTTGGGAAAGAACACTGCGATCGATCGATGAGGCTAGCTAATTGGGTGGCTATTGATCGATCTTTTGCAGATGCAACCAACCAAGAGTTGTGTTGTGAAGGAGCTAGCTTCGCCCACGGCTGTTATATATACACCGGTAGTGGGCGCGGGTGGGAGAGAACCAAATAGTCAAAACTACTGGAGCGGTGGAGCCAGATCCTCTAACGTGCTGAAAGAAAGTGAGGCTCCGTCCCAACAGTGCTCGCCGGACACTTCGGGCAGGCAACCACATCAACGCAACGCTAATCCTCGAGAGGACTAGATCGGAAATTATGCTTGCTTCAATTTGAGGAACGATTGCAGCGCGCCGCACGAAGGATATTTAGAGGAACGATTTATCTCATTTGAACCTAAGCGATGCAAATCGCACTGAAGTAATTGTTTTAATCTCCTGATAATGGCGGGGCAAATCTGACCATGAGAAGAGGAAAGAACTCAGCTTGGGGAAGAGAAAAGAAGTTCATAAATCTGGACCATTGATTAGAAAAAGGACGGTTGATACATGAGCAAAGTCACGCCGTGACTTTCCTGCAGCACGTTAGAGGATCTGCGACCCAACTATTGCTACTGCGGTATTTCGTCCACGGTTTCTCTATACTGGTCTAGGGTATAGGAGTATTTGTTTCAATATATTTATCCATCGAGAAAACTTAGAGTGTAGTTATTGTAATTTTTATCCTCTCTATCTCTACTTACATGTTTTAGAAGAAATTAAGTGGTTCTAGTATGTCATTTAATATGAGTATGTATGATCATTTCTTATTAAATGTTTCTTTGATTTAGTGTTTTTCTGATCTATACGTCTAGTGAACTATGGACAAATATATGGAAAGAGAGGCAGCAGTGAAGAAGACTAAATTAAGAGCGAATCGGCGTAAGATTTTGCAGTACCTATGCTCCCAACAACCAAACCATAAACGCGTCCTCGGACGCTCTAGTTCAGATCGATCTCTAAATCGAAAGGCTAAGCGTTGACAATGATTTCACGAGTTCCCGACGACTCGAGAGCCAATTGATGACTTGCCCACTGGCCACGTTGCGCGCTTCTCCGAAGCTGCGGCCGCGTGCGTACGTAGACCGAGTCGATCAGTTTAGTTAAACAGCAGAAAGAAAAGATTCGACCATGCATGCATGAACCGAAAAGATTTACCGATACAGTACTCTGCCATACTACCTGCTCAATTGTATACATATTAGTAGCCCTGCGCGCGCAAGGCGCGCGGAAGTAATATGAGTGAAGAAGGGGTATAAATTGAAAAACATATGAGCAAAACAGAAAGAAGAACAAAAACAACAGGAAAAAAAAAGGGAAAAGAAAGCGTAGTCGATGAACTGGGACTATAGGTGTGCAAGCAGCAAGAGAAACAAAGACGAGTGAACACAAGCAGAGGAACGCAAGAACAAATGAAGCAATGTGGCCAAGAAAAACGTGGCCAGAAGAATGTGGAACATGAAAAACACAAACTATTTATATAGGTATGCTCAAACATGCATGTTCAAGAGGCAGTCATTTCACACGCATGCATGGATGTGGTGATTAGCTCCTGCCTAAGTGCCTAGCTAGCTAGCTAGCTAGCTATTTCTGTCCACTGTACGCATGTACATACATAACTGTTATGTTGTTTATAATTTGATTATACCCCCGATCAATCTGAGCTCTAACATAATCTTTTGTCAGCATGTCTCAAATTCAAACTCGAGTTTTGAATTTGGATGTCTCGAGGGCTCACGTTCCGCATTAGCAAGACTTGCAAAGTACGTATCAGCCAAAGACTGAAGTAAGATTAAAAAAGAAAAGTAAATATAGCATATTAAAGCATATATAGTTATATACGTGTTTTGTGAAATTGTAAAGCAGTTCCATGAAAGTAAAAACTACTTTTGTGAGTTTACCTCTTCGGCTGTAGATCGATCTTTAGGATCAAATGCAAGTAAACGCCCTAGCAGACGAAGAGCCAAAGGGTCAGCACTAGGAAACTTCTGAGTAAAGGGGACCGGTTGTTTTTCCGCATGCAACCTAAGTATCTCCTGGCCTACTCATTTCAAATCTGCCAAAGTCATAGATAGCAGAAAGGTGATTTTTTTTTGTGACCTTAATGTACCAATGCGAAATATGTAGAAGAAAGGGCAGCACAAATCATGAAAGAAATAACTAAATGGAGCCTGAAGGAAATACTTCACTGGCTTGCAATGGACCTTTATTACCAAATTGGTGCATCAAGAATGAAATATGATAGATGTGTTGGTTCGTCATGTTAGAGAACTGTATCTCCTTGAATGTTACCGAATAGGAGGTTGAAGGAAAAAATAGCGTGTTCTATAATAGCTATGGAGTCTAACATACCCGGGATAAGGTTTCTGATGATGGGACTTCCAAGAAGATTTGTTACAAGATCTAATTGGTGCACAATATTCTTCCCAGGAATTAGTGGCCTTCCAGCGAGAAGTTCGGCGAATATGCACCCAGTACTCCAAATATCAATTTCAGGAGTGTACTGCATACACATTGACACTTGTCAGAAAGATAAGAAATGGAAGCCTATAGCATAAGCATTGCCAAAGGAGTTTACAATATAGTGTTCTCTACAGGAATGTTACTCCTCCCGTTTTCAGCCGACTTCACAGCTTGGATGAAACTTAACACATGAGATCGATATTCGCAATTAGAAAGAGTCCAGGCGGTAGGGAATAGTTTCAGTATCTAATCAGTTGTCGGCTAAAGCTTCAGACTTGTCTGTTCTTAACACAGCTCCTAACTGTTGTAGGCTCACTCAGGCATAATAATAATACGTACAATTGTTGTTTTTCTGGCTAAGAGTTCCTGACAGAAATCAATTGACCATTCCAACCTCCTATTAATGAAAGAAGGTTGGATATATCAGAGAAGCTTATATCGTGACAATATACTATGGAAGACTTCAATGTACAGATCTGTACAAAATTGAGTGCAAATGTCACGGTGTGGTTACTGTTCATATGTGTGCTGTTCACACATGTATTGCTCATCCGAGAGTAGATTCCTTTGTTTAGAATATCAATTTTCTTAAATAGTTTATTAGTTTGCTTATATAGGAATTAGATAATTGGATAGATTATCTATTAGTTAGAAAGATTATCTATTAGTTAGGAAGGTCATCATTTAGATTGATTTTATCCATAATTGTTAGAAAAGCCCTCTATATAAAGAGGCATATTGTAATCATTGGCATCAAGCAAAGATAAATAGACAAGTTCATAATCCCTAAAGTCCAGCTGTGGTCGTTCCCTTGACCGACTATTTTAGATCTATTCCTCCCCCCCCCCCCCCAATCGGTGCCCTCCTTCACCTAGCGCCGTTCTATATCAAGTCGTCGCCGTCCGACCTCCTTTTGATGGATGTTTACCCTATTATGAACTAAGATTCATAACAGCAAATCGTAAGAATATTGATCATAAGCAATAGAAAAGGAAGTACAAATGGGAGGACAAATTCAACGCTAGTCCAAATGATGGAAAGTAAACATACAAATACAAAAGGAAATAATATTACATCAAGTAGGCTTTGACTGACCAGCACATGAATCAATCAAATTATGGTTCGGTTGGACCCAAGCCTACCTTAATTATTGTTCTTCCTACATTGTTCAGTTCTGTCAACCACTGAGAGTTATGCCAGCTTTCTTCCTCATAGTGCTCTAGATGAGGTGTGTACATTTTTTGGCCCAAATCCGATAACCTATCAGTTTCAATACATAAGGCTGGGGCTGTTTGCCTCTTTTTATCAAAAATATATGTATGTTGGACCATATAAACCCACCATAAACATTGTCATATGACCGATTTGTTTGTGGCTGCGGGCATTGTTGCCAAACTTCCTGCTTCATGGCGGGATTTCACCACTAGCTTAAAGCACAAGAGGGAAGAGATATCTATTGAGAATCTCATTGCTGCCCTTGATGTGGAAGAAAAGGCAAGAGCAAAAGATGCACCAAGCACTTCCAGTCAAAACAATCATATTAATGCAAATGTCATAGAGAAGAGATACGGCAAGAATAACAAAGGCTTTAAACCAAACAAGACGACTAGCTTCAAGAAGAAAACTGAGAAGAAGGATATGAGGAACATCACCTGCTTTGTGTGTGGGAAAACGGTCATATGACGAAAGACTGTCATTTCCGCAAAAGCAAGGATGGTGTATAGCCAAATAAAAAGGCTGTCAACGTGATCATAGGCGAGGCCTCAACAAGAGGGTATGGTAATCCACCTGTTGTATTTTTTGCATGTCAATCCACTGATTGGTGGGTTGATACTAGAGCTAATGTTCACGTATGTTCTGATATATCCTTGTTTTCTTCTTATCGACAGTAGGGCTTCCTCCGTCCTAATGGGAACTGTCGCATGCTTCTGTTCTTGGTGTTAGCACGATGGATTTGAGGCTTACTTTAGGGAAGACTGTCCACTTGAAGAACATGTAGCATGCGCCAACAATAAATAAGAACCTCGTTAGTGGTTCTCTCCTATGCAGAGATGGTTATAAGCTAGTATTTGAGTCATATAAACTTGTATTGTCTAAGTTTGGAAACTTTGTTGGTAAAGGCTATGAGAGCGGAGGCTTGTTTCACATAAATACTTCAGAGTATTGTTATAATCTAAATGTTGCAGCTGGTTTGAATAAATGTGAGGCCAATATATGGCATTCTTGTTTTTGTCATATTGGTTTTGATAGTATTGCTAAAATGTCCAGATTAGAGTTAATTCCAAAATTGTCAAAGGATCAAAGTGTCAAACTTATGTACAAGCAAAACAGCCTCGAAAACTCTTTAAGGGGTTACAGGAGGAAAAGAACTTGATACCTTTAGATCTTGTCCATTCTGACTTATGTGAGATGGATGGATTGTTGACCAAATGAGGCAAAAGATATTTTCTAACTCTTATTGATGATACATCACGATATTGCTACATGTATCTACTAAAAATAAAAGATGAAGCTTTAAATTATTTTAAAATTTATAAGGCCGAGGTTGAGAACCAACTAGAAAAGAAAATTAAAAGACTAAGGTCTTATCGTGGAGGAGAGTATATCTCTCATGAATTTCTCACAATTTTGTTCTGAACATGGAATAGTCCATGAAGTTACACCACCATACTCAACCCAATCAAACGGGGTGGCTGAGAGGAAAAAATCGGACACTAACAGACTTGGTGAATGCCATGTTAGAGAGTGCCGGCATGCCTAAGATGTGGTGGTGGAAGCTATATTGATAGCAACTTTCGTCCTAAACAGAGTAATCACCAAAAGGTGTGAGATTACTCCGTATGAGGGATGGAAGGGGAGAAAACCAAATGTCAATTTTCTGCAAACTTAGGGGTGTTTGGCAAAGGTCAACATACCATTGCAGAAAAAGAGAAAGCTTAGATCTAAAACAGTCAATTGTGTTCTACTAGGATATGCTCATAACAGCACGGCCTATAGATTTTTAGTAGTAAAATCAGAAACTCCAGAGATTATTGCTAACACAATAATGGAGTCCAGAGATGCTTCGTTTTTTGAGGATATTTATCCTATGAGAACTACAGGTAGTACTTCTCAGATTGAGTTTAATCAAACTATGAATAATAGTAATTTTGAACCTATCATCATCTTTGAATCAATGAGTGATAAACCACCAGTTTGTGAGAATCCTGAGGAAGATAACAATTTAGTCGATGAGGCTCATCGCAGGAGCAAGCGATAAAGGGTTGAGAAAACCGTTGGCAAAGACTTTATTGTTTACCTCATAGATGATGTGCCAAACAATCTTTTAGAGGCTTATGCATTACCTGATGCTGAGTATTGGAAACAGGCAGTCCATAGTGAGATGGATTCCATCATGGCTAATGGGACTTGGGAGATCACTGATTGTCCCATCAGGCGCAAACCTGTTGGATGCAAGTGGATCTTTAAAAAGAAAATTAGGCCTGGTGGTACTATTGATAAGTACAAGGCAAAACTTGTGGCCAAGGGTTATACCCAAAAAGAAGGTGAAGATTATTTTGATAATTACTCTTCTGTTGCTAGATTAACCACTATTCGAGTGTGCATTGCATTAGCTGCTTCCCATGGTCTACACATCCATCAAATGGATGTAAAGACAGCTTTCCTTAATGGACAGTTGGAGAAAGAAATTTATATGGAGCAACCGGATGGTTTTGTGATTACTAGACAGAAAAAATAAGGTATGCAAATTAATCAAATCCTTGTATGGCCTAAAACAAGCACCTAAACAATGGCACGAAAAGTTTGATAGAAGTTTGATATCTGTTGGTTTTGCTATGAATGAGGAAGATAAGTGTGTGTATTATCGTTATAGTGGGTTCAAGGAGTGATTTTGTGTTTGTATGTCGATGACATACTTATTTTTGGGACAAACACTGCTGTTATTGACGAGGTCAAATCTTTTTTATCTAGATGCTTTGATATGAAAGACCTAGGAGAAGCAGAAGTTATTCTGAATATCAAATTGATTATAAATGAGGATGGGATCATGTTGAACCAAACCCATTATCTTTGAGAAAATCTTGAGCAGTTTAGTTTTGATAATCGCAAGATTTTCCCAACTCCTTATAATGCTAGTGTTAAGCTTCGAAAGTATAAGAGATTAGAGAAAGATCAATTGAGATATTCATAAACTATTGGATCCCTTATGTTTCTATCTGGCGCCACAAGACCAGATATATCATTTGTTGTGAGCAAATTAAATCATTTACTTCTAACCCAGGAGTTAATCATTGGGAGGCACTTGAGAAAGTGTTGCGCTACTTGAGAGGCACGACCTCATATGGAATTCACTATACTGGATATCCATCTGTATTAGAAGGATATAGTTATTCAAATTGGATCTCTGATGCAGATGAGATCAAAGCTACAAATGGGTATGTTTTTACCCTTGCAGGTGCTGCAGTTTCATGGAGGTCGTGTAAACAGACCATATTAATGAGGTCAACCATGGAAGCAGAACTTGTAGCACTAGATACAGCTACTATTGAGGCTGAATGGCTTAGAGATCTTCTGTTGGACTTAGCACTGGTTGAGAAACCAATACCGGTAATCCTAATGTACTTGTGATAATCAAACAGTATTGATTAAGGTTACAAGTACTAAGGATAACATGAAGTCCTCCAGACATGTGAAGCGTAGGCTTAAATCTGTCAGAAAACTGAGGAACTCTGGATTGATTACTGTGAATTATATACGAACTAAGAAAAATATGACAGACCCTTTCACAAAGAGGCTAGCACAAAAGGCGATTTTTGTTGCGTCTATGGACATGGGAATGAGGCCCATTGGAGTTACAACTCAACAGTAACCCATACTTTTTGGATCGGAGACCCTGTGACTAAGGCAATGGGAAAAATAAGTTGATGCTTGAACAAGATAGTACATTTTAATAAAATATGTGCCCTTGTCTTAATAGATAAAGTACTCTCAACTGTATGGAAGATGATGGCTTAAAGTCTTAATGTATTCCAGTGTCCAATGAGGGAAAAAGGTATTAGCCTACAGGTACCTAGAATGAATACACATACTTGAGCTCAACTAAGATCGCAATTCACGAGAATAGGAGCATTCTCTAGAAAGCTCGTGAACAGATAAGGGAGTATGACCAAATAAAGCTCCGGTTAAGCTTGGTTCTTTGATAGCGTAGTATCAGTTGAGATTTTAAGTAAAATCTAATCACGAAAGACTGTGAATTCAAGGCATAGTCCATTCATCAGTTGTGAGAAGATGAATGTTGTTATTCTATGTGCAAGTTCAACCCATACAGGACTTACACTGAAAGACTGGTATATTAACAACTCTTCAGCACAATAGTTTTTATCTTCCTTTTTGCTGCTTGCCTTGAAATTGGTGGGGATTGTTAGAATTGAGCCCTTATTTGTAAAGGTCCATTCACTCCTGAAATTTCAAAGCATGCATGGTTTAGTCTCTTTTGCTGACCGTGCATTTCTCTCCTCAATCAAGTGGTCCATAAGACCAATGTGGTCGGAACACTATGGTCAAGTGGTCTATAAGACCAGTGAGAGTTTTCCTTAGACCACTCTTGGACCTCTTCAAAGATCCTCTTAGACCTCTCTTGGAGATTTCTGAGGATCACTCCAAGAGAGTGTGGTTGGAACACTGTGGTCTCATTAAACCTCTTTGAAAGATCCTCTTGGACATTAAACCTCTTCGAAAGATCCTCTTGGACCTCCCTTGGAGATTTCTCTCGGACCTTTTCGGAGATCCTCTTGGACCCCCTTGGAGATTTCTAAGGATCACTCCAAGAGAGTGTGGTCAGAACACTGTGATCAAAATAAAGTGGTCAAACCAGAGTGGTCAAAGCTGTTGACCAGTGGTCAAAGCTGAAAACCAACGTGTAATCAGGATATCATAAATACTGTTTAATTACCATTAATTGGTTTTGAATTAGCAATTACCAGTGTTCTAATGTGTGCTTTATTGAGCAGTTATTAGAGACTAATTGACTCGACCCATAAAATGATCTGGAAACGTCCAGACCAAGATGGTTCTTTCATTCCAATTTTCTTCTTCTTCCTCTCTGTTCTCTTGTGCTGGAGGGTTGTACTGTTTTGAACCAAGTCATCTCTTCTCCTCGCGTGCACTGGGAAGGAGTTTAGAAGTGCAATGAGTTGTCTGTTGTTGATATCATCTTATGCATCTCTAGTTGTATGTGATCTTTGCCTCATATTAAAATCTGGAATTAAAATGTTGTCCACATTTCCAACAAGAGCCACATGTAGACGCACTTCCGGTGGAACAAATGGCTGCACTCCAGCAGCATCCGTAGCACGTCGCCATCGTCGTAGTTGCCCAGGCATATCGAGCAGCACGTGCACGCAGTGCCCTTCTTCCCCTTCGCAGCCTCCTTCCTGGCCTCGCCGTACATCACCTCCGGGTACCCCATGAGCGAGGTCTCGTCGCTGCCGAGCTCGACGTCGTGGCTGTCACCGCCGCTGTCACCACTACGATTGTCGCCCCCGCGGTCGGCAGCCGTGATGGGCGCGCGGGTGTAGATGTAGGAGGCGAGTGTGATGGTGGTGATGAGGAGGAATATGCTGACGGATACACCGGCGTCGTAGCCGAAGCCACCGATGTGGTCCGAGCTAAACATGCCAATGGAGTTGTCGTTTGTCGGTACCTCGTTACCATGGTTCTGGATCTGACGCTGGTAGCGAAAGCAGAGACAGGTGAGGGGAAGGGGGAAGCGAGGGTGGGGGAGGGGGCGTTCCTGGGGAAGAGTAAGTAGCCTGGGGAGCGGCGAAGAAGAAGAAGAAGAAGGGGGCGATGGGGAAAAGAGCAGACGAGGGAGGGGGCGTGCAGAGCGCGTGGAAGCAAGGAGGAGGGGGCTTTCGTGGGGACGAGGAAGGAGGCAGGGGTGGAGAACATCGGCGAAGAAGAAGGAGAGAAACGGGAGCTGGGGAGGGAGAGAGGGAGGCGGAGAGGAGGAGGGGGCAGCGGAGGGAACGAAGTCCGAAGCTGAGAAGAGAACGTGGCCAAAGAGAGTCGACACGAAGGACTTGCGAGCATGCAAAACAAAAAATAAATCGGACAGCCGGGAAGCAAGGCGCGCGGAATCAGACGCACCAAAGCAATCGGGGCGACGTGGCTTGTGGATTCACTCATCAATTTTCCCTCTCTTTATACCGGAGGATATAGTTCTCTGATGAACATGTACAGGCACAATGATAGAAAAGAAAGAGTTTTTTTAGTAATACATTTTTTAAAAGAATTATAAAAATAAATAGTCAAACAAGAAAATTACAAAACTAGACCTATGTCGCTAATTGAATTATCAACAAGAACCCTGTCATCCCTCTGTCACCGATTCAATTGGCGACATGGACTTGGCATATATCCCCTTTAGACAAGGGTAATTCATGGATTTAGTCCTTGCGACAAGGCCATGTTCTCCTTGTCGCCAATTCAATTGGCGACATAGGTCTTTTTTTTTACTATTTATTTTTGTGATTCTTTTTTAAAATGTATTGTTTTTTAAAAAATCAGAAAAGAAGAACCAGCTGCACGCAGAATGCCATGCAGAGAGCCCCGAGGTTCAAGTTCATCGATTTATTGTCCTACGGAAAATTGTTGGATAGACTTCACAGTACACCGTGGCTAGACGTGTACGGTTTTCATTGTGATGTTCTATTGTGCAGCTACTAATTTTCTTTTAAAAAAACTATTCTGCAGCTATTGCCTGTCAGTAAGAAAACAACATCACAACACAGTAATCTTAATCTTAGTCCATTGCCCTGTCTATTCCTGTCGGTGTTGATGATGATCTGCGCATAATGTATTGGTGTATGTATGTAGCTTATGTTATAATTCTCTAGAGTTTTTGGCCGATACGGTCAGTTTGCAATGTGTATTTACAGTTCTGACCGTAAAAATAGCCACGCGAGCACGCGCCCACCCCGCGCCAGCGACGCCGTGCCGACACGCAGCGCGCTAGCGCTGCCCACCCCGCGCCAGCCCCGCTACCTCAACCGCTACAGGGGCAGATAGCTAACCGTATTTAAAAAACAAAAAAACATGCTACAGTGGCTGCGCTTTGCCACCGCGCCAGCTACTGTAGTAGTTTTTTGTTTTTGTTTTTTGTTTTTTAAAAAATCATTTATGCATATTTTTTGTAAGAATTTTAAAATATAGTAAATAGGGTCCAAAAATTATGAATATTTTTGTGGAGCCTTTTGACACATTGGACTTCCTTGTGTAATATTTTAAAATTTTATCCATTATGAATTTTTATCAAAAATTCATTTAAGTATATTGTTAGTAGGAATTTTGTAATATAGAAAATGAGGTCCAAACATTTGAATTTAGACCATATAAAATCCAAATTCTTGCGACCTAAATACTAAATTTTTTAGACAATACCAGAACACATATAAAATTACCGAAACATTACACAGCTCGTGTTTGAATCGTCCGATGTGGATCGAGTGGCTCACGTCGATGTGGTCGTTCAGACCGTCCGAACCTACCTCGTGTTTGGACCGTCCGATGCTGATCGCATGGCTCGCGTCGTTGTAGTTGTTTGTGCAAAAAAAATTAATTTTATTCGTTCAAAATTTTTATCGCTATTTCGTATAAGTGTCCTGTTCGTACGAATCAGCAAAAAACCATGGGGTTAATTAGTTAGTTAGTTAGTTAGTTAGTTAGTTAGTTAGGTTAGGTTAGGTTAGCCAAAACACCTCCCGACTCGTGCCCCCCTCTGGCCCTCCCTCTTGCCACGCACCCGGACTGTTCGTACACTCACTACACCTAACTAACTAGTGGGGTGTAGCGGGCGGGAGGGAGGACCGGAGGGGGGCACGAGTCGGAGGTGTTTTGGCTAACCTAACCTAACTAATTAACTCCACGGTTTTATGTTGATTCGTACGAATATGACACTTATACGAAATAGCGATAAAAATTCTGAACGAATAAAATTAAAGAAAATTTGCACAAACAACTACAACGAAGTGAGCCATGCGATCAGCATCGCACGGTCCAAACACGAGGTAGGTTCGGACGGTCCGAATGACCACATCGACGTGAGCCACTCGATCCACATCGGACGGTTCAAACGCGAGCTATGTAATGTTTCGGCAATTTTATATGTGTTCGTATTGTCTAAAAAATTTAGTATTTAGGTCGCAAGAATTTGGATTTTATATGGTCCAAATTCAAATGTTTGGACCTCATTTTCTATATTACAATATTCTTACTAACAATATACTTAAATAAATTTTCGAGAAAAATTCATAATGGATAAAATTTTAAAAATACAAGTACACTGTGTCAGAAGACTCTACAAAAAATTCATAATTTTTGGACCCTATTTACTATATTTAAAAATTCTTAAAAAATATGCATAAATATTTTTTAAAAAAACAAAAAACAAAAAAATGCTATCGTGGCTGGCGAGGGGTGGCAACGCGCCAGCCACTGTAGCAAATTTTTTTGTTTTTTTAATGCGGTTAGGTATTTTTTTTCTATATTAAAAAATTTGGAAAAAGAAAAGAAAAAAGAAAACAGGCCGCATGCTACAGGGGCGGGCGCGGGGTGGCAATGCACCACCACTGCGGTGAGTTGGCGGGTTTGGCGCGGGTGGCGCGCGCCATGCGCGTGTCGACGGCGTCGGGCGCGAGGTGGGCGACGCCGCGTGGCTATTTTTGCAAATACGGTTTGGCGACGGTCAAAACTGCAAATACGCGTTGCAAACTGGTCGTATCGGCCAAAAATTCTAATAAACTATGCCTGCTGAATATATACGGATTTCGCATGGATCTAGACTGAGTGATTTTTTTTTGCGTGATGAATAGTTTGGGTTAGTATGGCGGCGAACTAGGATTGAATAAACATCGGTAAATGAAGTCATTTATCTATAACATTCGTTATAAATAATGATATTATAATAGCCCTCCAGTATACCTCTGGTCAAATATGCTTGTCACAACCAGCCCAGATTATGACTAGTTCAGGTTACGATCACCCCTTGGTCAGAATGTTTGTTACGACAAAATCAAATCATGACCATCTTCTGGTCGATAAATCTCACAGACACACATGTGGGCCTTATCTTATCGATTAGAGACCCTATACACCAAACTCGACCATATGTAGTAGCAAATACAACATGTGCACTTTTGTGTCTATGACGAAACTGCACGCACATTTCTCTGTCTTTGGAAATAACCACCTGATGAATGTGCAATGAGGACGTCTCACTAACAACGATTGTCATTAACGTGCACATTCCAGCAACTGTCAAGGCGCCTCCTAATGAACAACAATGTCACCCCTTCGACGCTTTATAAGGAGTGGTGCTGGCAGATAGAGGGAGAGAGACCGACACACAGTTAGACACCATTAACAACATTCATAGTTTTAGTGGCTCTTTGTGTTTTATAATCTCATTCAATACAAGAACACATGAATATGGTTATTATTCTCTCCGGAGAAGGTCTGAACTTGTCTATAAAACATCCATGTCTCTTCTTGCGTGATCTCGAGGGTCGTGTCCCCCGCTTTTACTCACAAATATCGATAGTTATTTATCGATAGCAGCTAATATACACACACACACACATACACGCCAGCACCCGCGCCTCTCGCTCAAGATTGGCAGTAAAACACACGCATCAAAACGACGATAAAAATGGCTCAGTGCTGTTCTAAATCGATGGTTAAAACCTCCCAACATGCAAATGATCGCGCGTCACTCAGTGGTGTTAAAAAACATTTTACTGCCATTTCAGCGAGAAAGATGGAGTCGTAATATTCAGGATGCTAGCTTTACTGCAAAAAAAGGCACATCGTGTTACTAATCCAGTAAATGATATCGTAGATTCAGTGATCATTTTTGCTGTAAATGACACATAATATTACTATGATAAGGCATGTCGCATTACTGCTGTAAATCTACTTGCGTTTTTTTGTTTTTTTGTAGTTACTGTAAGTGCGGTAACGTTTTACTACTATTTGAACAAGATATTACTGGTATATAGCAAAAATGTGTCTTTACTTTCTGTTACGCAAGTTCATTAGGAAATCTGATGCCAACGTGCGCGTCAATGGGTGGACGTGTTTCGGGCTACCTACGCTGATCCCAAACCCCCTGACGCCAACGACATCGCCTACGAAGTTTTGAAGACTGAGATAGCAGTCTACCTCGGCCACTAGAAACTTCATCTTTTAGGTTTCTACCTTTTTAATCTTTTGTAAGAAGCGATTGACCACACTATTTGGCCATATGTAAATACAAATAAGATCTGGTTTGGACTCATAGTTACTGTTTACAAAGAACATCTTTACTAGATGACATGTTTTAGATTATTGCCTTCGATATATACAGTCTCAGTAAAATGTTATGAAGACATTCACGGCTAGTAAAACAAAATTCATACACATTTACTTATGAAATACATTCACTTTTACAGTCCTGCTAATGCTCGTTTACTACATTAGAACTACTCAGTATAACAAACTAACACAATTACCTTACATATATCTAAGGTTTATTGTCCTTATCACAGACTTTTATATTGTCAAAAAAAGATAGCTTATCCACAAATGTGGTGTGGTGGTAAAAAAAGGGGAACACTATTACTGTGCTAGTCGTTATGTTTTACTGTCAAACATAGGAACTCGGACAGGCAGTAAAAAAGATACACAAATTACTATCATGTCTCATATCAATTACCGTTGAATCGATTTCCGCACGGGAGCGGACGTTTATGGCCCATCGACTGTAGTTCATGGGCCGACTGTATGTGGATTGCGCGTGCGCGCGCGTCCCACCTAGCCTGATCGCGCATGGTGGGCTAGCTGGCGTAGAAACACTATTATACGCTTAGCAAGAGAATTGTGTGTGTGTGTGTACGGTAGCGTTATTCTACTCTGTAGTGTAAAATAGCTTATTCTATGCTTCGGCTGTCCCTCGCGCAACCGACCGTAAAATCACGTGCACCCCGTGAAACCGACAGTTAAAACCACGCACGCCCCACGCAACCTCGTTGTGACTTTTACTGCAACACTACAAGAGATTTACTGCCAAGCAGAGCGCAAAGGGGCGGGTGGAGAGTGAAGTGTGGGTTAATTGCATACTTTGAATGATAATATCTGCTAAACTATTTATCTTATTTACAATCTATTTGAAGAGTTTTGCTGGAAAAAATGTGTTTAACAAAAAGAGATACATGATGAGTGTGTTTTAACGTTGTAAAAAAACTGCTGCACCGAAAGTTCTGATTTATTGTACCTAAGCCAATCAATTACTACATCGTCTGAGGCAATTGATAGTAAAAAATCATGCGTGCCCCATGCAACTGGTCATAAAATCGCAAGTGTCCCACGCAACCGACCGTAAAACCATGCGAGGCCCACAATCCATCACCCCATATTGTGCCTTTTACTGCAACCTTCTTGTGCTTTTACTGCCGCAATACAAGATATTTACAACAACCTCATTTGCCTTTTATTGTAGCACTACAAGAGATTAACTGCGACATCATTGTGCCTTTTATTGCAACCTCCTTATGTTTTTACTGTAGTGCCCCATTTAACCGACCGTAAACCGCACGCGTCCCATGCAACCGATCATAAAAATCTGCACGCTCCCCTCAATCCACCACCCCACATTGTGCATTTTACTGCAATCCTTGTGCTTATACCATCGCACTACAATAGATTTATTGCAACTTCGTTGTGCTTTTTTACTACAGCACTATAAGATATTTACTGCGACCTCGTTGTGCTTTTTACTGCAACACTACAAGAGATTTACTGCGACCTCATTGTGCCTTTTATTGCAGCACCACAAGACATTTACTACAGCACTACAAGAGCTTTATTGCGACCTCGTTGTGCCTTTTACTATAGCAGTATAAGAGATTTACTGCCACGTTGAGCATAGTGAGGCGGGTGGAGAGAGAAACGTGGGTTGATTGCAAACTTTGAATAACAATATCTCCTAAACTATTTAACCTAATTACAATCCGTTTGAAGCGTTTTGCTGAAAAAAATGTGCTTAAAAAATAGATCCATGGTGAATATGTTTTAACATTGTAAAGAACAATTACTACACCAAGAGTTTGAATTTACTGTAACTAAGCAAGTCAATTACTGCATCGTCTGAACATGAAGACGGTGGGTGGTGGTGGGTTTGAATTTACTAGCCTAACCAAGGTGGGAAGTGGGTTTTGGCCCGCCGATGGTGGTGGAGCGTAGAATAGAATAGCTTAGGTGCAGAATAGAGCATCTATACATACATACGTATGTACGTACACATATACATATATAGATAAACTATTTTGTAGCCGAGCATAGAATAGTTATTCTACGCCTAGGCAGCCCACCGCGCGATGTAGGCCAGACACGAGGTGTGGGTGCGCAACCAGCATACGACGGCCCACTAACTACAATCGGTGGTATAGAGTCGCTCGCACCGCGCGCGGGATTCCATTTTGACGGTAAATAACACGAGAGATGACAGTAATTCGTGGATCAGTTTACTTTCTTTTTGCGGCATGCAATTTTTTTCGAGCTCGTTTGTTTGATAGTAAAACATAACATATAAGACAACAAAGTTTTTATCTATTTTTACTGCCTTTTGTGCTGCATGCGGTTTTTATTCGAGAATGTATGTATTTGATAGTAAAAACACAACGTTAAGACAGTAAAGTTAGAATATGTTTTACTATCGAGAACATCCTTATAAGTCGTAATAGTAGGGGGTCGAAGAGACGCATCAGGTCACCCGAGCGGATTTGTACCATTTTTTTTTTGGGAAAACGAGGGTTTGGTTTGATTTGGTACTGTGTTTTCAGCTATGCACACGCGAACATACAAACACAAAGGAGTATGAAGGTAGTACAGTAAAATGTAAGGCCCACACGCAGAATAGTTATTCAGCACGCGAGCGCTGAATAGCGCTACCGTGTGTGTGTGTGTGTGTGTGTGTGTGTGTGTGCGCGCGCGCGTGCATGTGTGTGTGTGTGTGTATATGTATACGGTAGCGCTATTGTACGCTTGAGTGCAGAATAGGTTATTCTACTCTTCGGTCGTCCCCCGCACAACCGATCAAACCGTAGTGTCCCACGCAACTTTGTTGTGTTTTTTATTGCATCACTACAAGAGATTTAATATCACACTCAGTGCTAAGGGGTGGGTGGAGAGAGAAGCGTAGGTTAATTGCAAACTTTGAATGGCAATATCTCCTAAACCATTTATCATATTTATAATCTGTTTAAAGTGTTTTACTGGAAAAAAAATATGCTTAACAAAAAGAGATACATGATGAGTATGTTTTAACATTGAAAAAAATTATTGCACCAAAAGTTTGGATTTACTGTACCTAAGCTAATCAATTACTGCATCGTATGTGTGCGGCACAACCGACCGTAAAACCACACGCGTGCCCTCAATCCACCACCCCACCCCCTCTTCCGATGCCCCCCTTTTACTGCAATACTACAAGAGATATACTATGACCTATTTGTGATTTTTACTACAAATATACTTGTGTTTTAGTGCAACACTACAAGCGATTTACTGCGATCTCATTCTGCCTTTTATTGCAACATCATTGTGTCTTTTACTACAACCTCCTTAGGTTTTTATTGCAGCACTACAAAAGCGATTTACTGCGATCTCATTGTGACTTTTATTGCAACATTACAAGAGATTTTACTGCGATCTCGTTGTGCCTTTTACTACAGCTCTACAAAGAGATTTACTGCCATGCTAAGCGCCGAGGGCGTGGGATCGTGACCCGAGGAAAAACAGTTCGCTTAGGTGTCATAAGGCAGTGAAAAAGGGTATCACATTTACTTTTCTCAATGTTGCCAATTAATGTCGTGCATGTGCAGATTGTGGGACCGTGTCCAAAAAAATTGCACACTATGAGATAGTTCAGCAGTAAAAATGATATTAAAATTAATGTCACATACACTACCTATTACTATCGATATGTGTTGCGCGTAGGGCAGCGGGGCTTCATGGCCCATAACTATTCAGATTGGGCCGCTCAGACTCAATGGTAGGCTAAAAGCCCACCTGAATATTTCCATTGCTTCAAAAGTGATACGAGGGTCTAGAGTAGAGTCAAGTCACCGAGGAGTGATCTAGCTTGGCCGTAGGCTACATGGACTTGCTGCTCTAATAGAAAGGTTACATCCACGCTCACACAGGGAAAAACACATAATAATAGGAAAGCAGAAGACTCCGAAAGTGAAGCTCCCAATTCAAAATTTGAAATTTGAATGTATGTCCAATGCCGGCGTTTGTGTCGCTGCAAGCCGGTGACTGGATCGGGCCTCCTGCCAGGAGACTTAGCTTGACGACTCAAGCCCAAAGATTGCGGTCTTCTTCGCCCATCTTCATATGACTGAAAGCAAGGTAATGGATACAATGAAATGATGAACCAACTAACTGGCCCATACTGCGCGGCTTGCCGCCTTGAGCCTTAAGTCATCTATTTGCCACTCTTTCGACACCCTTCACGGAGAAAGGGGAGTGCCATCGAAGGAGAACGAGGAGATTTGAGGGTGGATCAAGGGCCTCGCTAACTCGGTTTCGAACGGATGATTGGACCCTTCCCGCTGAAGATCATCATACTCAACTTGCGCCTGCTCCAAACATGCCCGTTAAGCATCGCGGCTCACCAATCCATGGCCATGTGCCATGCAATTAGGTCGTCGACCGATGCTCGGCCGCCGAGGTTGATGCCATTCATCCGCATCTAGCCATCCGGCCGTCTAGTCGCCACTCGTTCGACCCGGACATCGAACAAGAACGAGATGATCCAAGGAAGTGGTGGATCTGAGGAGCTCGCTAAGCCAACTTTGGATGGAATAGAACAACCTGCCAGATAGTGTTGGGTTGATCTCGGCTAACGCATCCCCGAGATTTCAGGGGTGACGCCCCACTACGCACTCTAATCGGGGGCACAACCAACCGATCTGGTTTTCGGTCCCATTCATCTAGCGCAAAAAGAAATAAAAGGGGTTACGGTAGGTTTAGAATCTAAGGTTGTTCTGGGCTACGACGCACCCAACAGACCCTGCCGTCACCGTGACTTCGTCGCCCTCGTCCTCGACCTCCTCTGCGACCACCGACGACCTTCCCCACGCTTACGCTGCTCTTCATCAACCATCCAACGCATCTACAAGCATCGATGGCATCTTCGAGTTCAGGTAAGCACAAATCCGCTTCCGCTCTAAGGTTTAGCTAGGTGTTCTTCCTAAGCTAGGGTTAATGTTCATGTTTAGCCTTAGAATTATGCCCACATTTGGTATCAGAGCGTGCCTAGCTCATCTTGAACCCTAATTAGTCAAAAACCGAACTTCAATTTGCCTATATCTAGTGATTAAAGGTTTAGATCTAAGGATTAGAGGCTCAGATCTATTGTTTTATGGCTCGGTTTAGCATTTTAGAAGGAGAGGACTTCGAAATTTTTATGGAACCCTAATGAGATCCCGAGCAATCCCCAAATCAGTACCACCCGAGCCCTCAAACCCGAATCAAAACCCAAATTGGCGGCGGATACTTACGTTTTTTGGAGATCCGGAGTACCTCCCGTCATGGGCGCCACCGTAGCTCCACTCGACGGCCGTGCGCGCAACCTCGGTCGCTCGCGCACGCCGGCTAGGAGGGCTACGGAGACGCCACCTCATGCCGCGCCACCTCAAGATGGCCCTCCACGCTCTCCTTTGCGCGGTCGCCGGCGGAGCCACTGCTGCTCCACGCGCGCGCCGTCGCTGTTGCCACATCGCGTGTGCTGTCGCTCCGCTTTTCGGGGAGGAGAAGGGGAAGAATGAAGTTAGGGTTAGGGTTTTCGGTGTTTTAAGTCATCTGCGACAAAATCTCGGGCGTTCGATCAGATCCTGCGGTCACGTTTTTGTGGGCCGGGGAAGGCGTTGGGCCGGCTGTTTTTCCAGCCGTCAGATCAAGATCCGACGGCGCATGTAAATTTCGGCTGATGGAGTAGTGTTGGGCTGTGCGCGTGTTGGGTCGCGCACGCGTTTTTTGGGCCGCGCACGTTTTCTGGGCCGAATAAGTTTTTGAAGGCCTGCAACAGTGGGCCTTTTCTTTTTCAGTGCTTTTTTCTTATGATTAAGTCTCCTTTTTGTGCACTGTTTCAATTATTGTTATGATTGCCCAATTACGATATATCATAATCATAAACAATGTATTATTGCCCAATATTATGCTTAGTCTCTGATTAAAATTGAACCAACGATATATTTTAATTATAGATTTTATGTTTTATTTTGGCATTATATATGCATACGATTACATTCTGACCAACGTTGATTGTAGTCATGTGTCGTCATATTAATTGTTTAGTTCTTTTTCATTTTCTGTCCAACGGTGATATGAATTAGAACTATAGTTTCTTGCATGTTATTAATCAGACCAACGTAGGGTTAATTGCATGCAACATATTCTTATGTTATTTCTAATTTCTGCCCTGTATGTTGGTATTCAGCATTAAATGATTCAAATGTTGCTGCCACAATCGACAACACTGAGCAGCTTACGGGGAGCAATTTTTCCACTTGGAAAGAAATGATCTATGTTGTCCTTGGAGTTTTAGACCTCAATTATGCTTTAAGGGTGACCGCTCCCGTTCCCACCACCGAAGGTGAGGGAAATTATGATGACAAAAAGGAAATTTATGAAACTAATGCTGAGAAATGGGAGCGGTCCAACCGTCTATCACTTATGATTATGAAGACCTCTATTTTAGTTAGGATCAGGGGAGCAATCCCTGATTCCGAAAATGCTAAAGAGTATTTGGCTTCAGTTGAGGAGAAATTTAAAGGCTCCACTAAAGTTTATGCCAGTACTCTAATTCAGAGGCTCTTGACAACTAAGTATGATGGGTCCGACAGCATAAGAGAACACATTATGATGATGACTGATATGGCCGGAAAACTCAAAGGCATAGACATGGAGATATCTGATGGTTTCCTAGTCCATTTTATCATGGTATTTAAGATCAATTATAATACTCAGAAAGAAAAATAGAACATGAGCGATTTAATCACCATGTGTGTCCAGGAGGAAGAAAGAATAAGGACAAAAAATAGGGATATTGCACTTCAAGTTGGTGGCTCTAACAAAAGGAAGTTCCAAGGGGACTTCAAATCTAAGAAAAAGTTGCACTTCTCCCCCAATTCAGATAAGTCGGGGCCTAAAGTGCACAATGCACCTAAGCCCCATGTGGCTCCCGTTGGAGCACATAAAGGGGGTGAATGTCACTTCTGCAAGCATCCAGGGCATTTCCAGAAGGACTGTGTCGGATTCCTAAAGTGGCTCACAAAAAAGGGTAATGATACAATAACGTTTATTGATGAAACTCTTTATGCTAATTTCTCCATTAATTCTTGGTGGATTGACTCAGGTGCAACTGTGCACGTTACACACTCTTTACAGGGATTCCTTACCGCGAGAACACTAAGAAAGGGGGAGCGAAGTCTTAAAGTCGCGGATAGAAAGGAAGCCGAAATAGAATCAATTGGATCTATTTCATTAGTTTTAGACAGCGGCTTCTTGCTTCATCTTAATAATGTAGTTTATGTTCCTTCTATTAGGAGGAATTTGATTTCAGTTTCTTTGTTGGACGATGAAGGTTTTAAGTGTATTTTTTGTAACAATAAATGCATTATTACGTTTAATTATAATGATGTTGGTCTTGCTTTTAGACAAGACAAGATATATATGCTTTCTCTTAATGAATCTCCTGTATCTTTGAATGTGTGTTATGCTAAGTATAAAAAGAGTAATGAGACTTCTTCGAAACTGTGGCACTATCGTTTAGGCCACATTTCGAAAGGGAGAATGAAGCGTCTCATTAAGGAAGAAATTCTTCACCAGATTTCTCTGACTCAGACCACTGTATTGATTGCATTAAAGAAAAATATATGAAGCAAATAAAGAAGAGAGCCACTCGCAGCACAGGACTCTTAAAATTAATTCATACTGATATTTGTGGTCCTTTTCCTATCACATCAGTGGATGATTTTGATTCCTTTATCACATTCACTGATGATTTCTCCCGTTATGGTTATATCTTTTCCATTAAAGACCGATCTGAGTCACTTGACAAATTTAAGATATTTAAGGCTGAAGTTGAAAATCAGCACAACCTAAGAATTAAAGTGGTAAGATCGGATCGTGGGGGAGAATATTATGGAAGACATGCCTCTTATGGGCAAATTCTTGGCCCTTTCGCTAAGTTCCTTCAGAAAAATAACATTGTTGCACAGTATTCTACACCAGGTGAACCTTAGCAGAATAGGATAGCTAAGAGACGCAACCGTACACTTATGGATATGGTACGGAGCATGCTTAGCCACTCTAGTTTACCAATTAGTTTGTGGATGGAAGCACTAAAGACAGCTGCACATATTCTTAATCGTGTTCCCAGTAAATCAGTGCCTAAGACATCTTATGAATTATGGACTGAGAGAAAACCGAGTATAAAATATTTACGAGTGTGAGGTTGTCGTGCAGAAGCTAAGATATTTAATCCACATATTGAAAAATTAGACCCTAAAACAGTAAGTTGTCATTTTATTGGGTATCCTGAGAGATCCAAAGGGTATCGTTTTTACTGTACTGATAGGATAACTAAGTTTGTAGAAACAAAGCACGCTATGTTCTTAGAGAAGAATAATGAGGAGCTGGAGCCCAGGAAAATAGATCTTGAGGAGAAGCGGGTTTATGTTCCTTCACCGCTTATCCCAGAGACCTTTATTCTTGTGCCTCGGGTGGTTGCGCCACCAGTAGAGAATATTTTTATTGCACCCACTGTTGAGGTCTATGAAATTCCTAATGTTACACCGAATGATGAGCCTCAGCAGTCTCCTGTAATAGCTAATGAACCCATTAGAAGATCACAGCGGGAGACAAGATCTGCCATCCCAAATGATTATGTTGTATATATGAATGAGGATATTAATGATATAGAGAAGGTAGATGATCCCACCTCTTATAAGGAGGCCATGATGAGTGAACATTCTCCTAAGTGTCTTGATGCCATGAAGGATGAACTAAAGTCTATGAGCACTAATGATGTATGGGACCTAGTAGAAATTCTGACGAGTCAAAGCGATGAGGTCAAAATTGGTCTACAAAACCAAGCACGACTCTAAGGGAAATATCGAAAGGTTCAAAGCAAGACTTGTAGCAAAAGGTTTCTCACAAAGGGAGGGCATTGACTATAATGACACATTTTCTCCTGTCTCAACTAAAGATTCATTCAGAATCGTTATGGCACTTGTAGCTCATTATGATTTAGAGCTGCATCAGATGTGTGTTAAGACGGCATTTCTTAATGGCGACTTGCAAGAAAATATTTACATGGCTCAACCGGAAGGTTTTGTCATGGAAGGCAAGGAGCATATGGGATATCGACTTGAGAAATCGATTTATGGCTTAAAACAAGCGTCGAGGCGGTGGTACCTCAAATTCGATAAGATAATAAGGAATTTTGGTTTTAAGGAAAATGAAGTTGATAACCACATATATGTTAAGTTCAAAGGGAGTAAATTCATCATCTTAGTGCTTTATGTGGATGACATCTTATTAGCCAGCAATGATAAGGATATGTTGTTTGAGACCAAGAGATTTCTTTCATCTAATTTTGATATGAAGGATCTTGGTGATGCCTCTTACATTTTTGGCATTGAGATTCACCGAGATAGGTCCAAAGGAATATTAGGTTTATCTCAGAAGGCATACATTGACAGAGTACTGAAGAAATACAATATGCATAAGTGCTCTGGCTCGCCTGCTCCTATTGTTAAGGGCGATAAGTTTGGGACATTTCAATGTCCAAGGAACCAATATGAAACTGATCAGATGAAGTCGGTTCCTTATGCTTTAGCTGTCAGAAGCATTATGTATGCTCAAGTATGCACACGTCCTGATTTAGCTTTTGTAACTGGGATGCTTGGCAGATATCAGTCAAATCCAGGACCGGACTATTGGAAGGCCGTTAAGAAAGCTTTGCGTTATATGCAAGCTACTAAGCATTTCATGCTCATATATAAGAATTCTGATAACCTTGAAGTTGTTGGTTATTCAGATTCAGATTTTGCGGGATGTGTTGATACTAAGAAATCCACGTTAGGTTATATCTTCATACTCGCTGGAGGAGCTATCTCGTGGAAAAGCTCCAAACAAACCCTTACGGCATCTTCAACGATGCAAGCTGAGTTTGTGGCATGTTATGAGGCCACCGGGCAGGCTGTATGGCTTAGGAACTTTATCCTGGGACTTAGAGTGGTAGACAGCATCTCTAAACCACTCACCTTATACTGCGATAACGAACCCGCAGTCTTTTATGCAAGTAACAACAAGTCAAGTGGTGCTGCCAAACACATTGACATTAAGTATCATGTTGTGAAAGACAGAATCCAGGATCAAACCATTAGTATCAAGCATATTAGTACTAAGTTAATGCTTGTGGATCCGTTTACTAAAGGCTTACCACCCAATATCTTTCGTGATCATGTTGCCGGTATGGGTTTATTGGAAAGCCTCTGATTCTGGATAAAAGGACCTTAAAGTAAACCAACTCCCATTAAGTATAATGAATATCCATTTTAAGATAAGATAGTACACTATAGGTACTGAGGTTGTATAGCACTTCATTGGCCATGCGACACATTATCTTGGTATGCTATTTTATTGAGAGTGGGTTTATAATGTTAGCCTTACGATCAAAGGGGAGAATGTTGGGTTGATCTCGGCTAACGCATCCCCAAGATTCCAGGGGTGACGCCCCACTACGCGCCCTGATCGGGGGTGCAACCAACCAATCTGGTTTTCGGTCCCGTTCATCTAGCACAAAAAGAAATAAAAGGGGTTACGGCAGGCTTAGAATCTAAGGTTGTTCTAGGCAACAACGCACCCAACAGACCTGATCTAAAACGAGCGCTACGGTGAGCGAAGACCAAAGGCCCCGTCGTCACCGTGACTTCGCCGCCCTTGTCCTCGACCTCCTCTGCGACCACCGACAACCTTCCCCACGCCTACGCTGCTCTTCATCAACCATCCGACGCATCTACAAGCACCGATGGCATCTTCGAGTTCGGGTAAGCACAAATCCGCTTCCGCTCTAAGGTTTAGCTAGGTGTTCTTCCTGAGCTAGGGTTAATGTTCATGTTTAGCCTTAGAATTATGCCCACAGATAGGAGTCATCGAAGCTTGATACCCTCAAGCAGCAAAATGCTAACCATAGGGCACCAGCGTGTGCGGTCACGAAGCCGGACATGGGGGCAAAGAGGAAGGAGCACCAGATGATTTAAGGTGGTCGACACCACACAGCAACACCAACCAAAGGAAATCCCATCAACATGGCATCCAGATCTGGAAATGTCAAAAGGAGAGGAAGACAACGGGAGGGGGAAGGAGTGGGGAGATGAGTCACGGATGAGGGACGAGGAGTGCATAGAGTAGGCCCTCACCTCCGGCGCCGGCGAGCTTCGCAGCAGGGTGTGGATTCGACCACAACGAAAATAGATTTGGACACCTTCCCAATGGGGGAGAGACAGGGAGGAGGATGGGAGGGATCATAGGAGAGGAGTGTGGAAGAGGGAGTTGGCGCCACCGCCGCTGTTGCCAACGACGAGGAGCAATGAGGTGGCAGGTGGTGCGCTTGGCTGGGATTTGAGTCGCCCCCCGTGTTGCCTGAGAGAGCCTTGGTAGCTAATATATAATTATTTGTGCACGTTGAATTTTACACAGTTGATGTAGTGCGACCTACTCAATTATAAAAGGAAACACACATTTAGAACTTATGGTATGTTTATTTGAGATCCGTTGCAACACGTGAGCACTCGATTATGTACTATATAATTGCAATGGCGCTAATTGCTTCAGCAAAATCACAGTTTTGTTGTGCATCCTTTCTCTAGCATAATTTAAAAAGGTGTTCAATATATAATTGTGATGGTGCGATGGTGTGAATTGTGCGCGCATTGCGTCAATGACCGATCTCACTTTGAAAAACTTGTCCATAGGTCAAACTCTTATTTTTTAAGATTATTATATAGGTCATACTCTGAATGAATTTCTAATTGTCGATGTACAGGATACAGAGTCCTACTGTCGAACTTATGAGAAGTAGAGAACACAAAAAGACACCTAGATAATTTTTTGATGTGGAGAGAGTTTACAAGAGTATAATGCTATGAATGCGAAAGATCATTGTTCTCCTTGATGGTACGTAGCCCGCTAATTTATATGTATCTAAGGGGTGACAGTTAATGCTTCAATAGACGCCTTCTATCTTGAACCGTTGTGCCCCTGACGAATCATCAAAGGTTCTAGATCCCCCATTAACCGCCCTCACATGTTAAATGCTCACATGGTAAACCACCTTGTCTCTGGCCAGTTATACTCTATAAGCAAGTGGTTACTGGTCGGAGATTGTTTATTGCTCATAGTTATTCATTAATGGATGTTAACTGGTCATTGCCGACTAGACATATAGAGAGAGATAAGGTATTCTCTACTCCATATTCGTAGGCATGATTAGGGTATTAGGTGAACCTTATTTGAAGTACTTAAATGGGCCTTGGCTACGTGGGCTTTTACCTATATTGATCGAACATATCGACCTGGTCAAGATTCCTAGTCAGCTTGCCCCTAAGCCTTGAGTAAATATTTTAATATTTTCTTTAGGCTTCTTGCCTCGAAAAAAGTTTCAAAATACTATTTTCCCTCCCTAATTATTTCAGCCATTTCACATGAATGTGGGAGAGAGGAAATCCTTGTTTTAAAACAGCACATCCTATCTCAATGGGACACGTCCGCAGATCGAGGAGGAGCAATTTGAGGTAAAAAGTATAAGGATTCAAGTTACCTTATATTTTCTACCCTTTCACCTTGACATCCCGAAGCCCTTCGTCTTCCTCGGAACTTTTCCCCTTCTCTTCAATTCTTTTCAATCCTTCATGACCTCATCCATAGCGGCCTGGAGTAAATCTTCTCTCATAGAAGAGTAGATTCAGATGCTTGAAGATCAAGGCTACATTCCAGCAAAGACTTTGATCGAATGGAATCCGACTGAGGAGGATGTTGAGCCAATCCAAAATCCAGGTCAAAATTTTCTTTTTGGATCTTTTGTTTGCTTGGGTTTTCGACTTCCCAAAAGAATTTTTTTGGCCAACATTCTCAACCACCATCATCTGGAATTGGTCCATTTAGGTAATTTCATTTTGATTCTTAGTGTCTTTTCGCATTTGTGCGAAGCTTTCCTTGGTATCCCACCTTATGTTAGTCTTTTTTTGCTATTTTTACCGATTTGCCCCTCCCCCCCAACAATAGGAGTCAAGGTATAGTTGGTAGTGTATATTTCAAGTTGTATGACAACACTACCGAGTCGTATCCAGTCTTACCAATCAAGTATTCGTGGCGTGATTACCACAAAGACTGGTTCTACTCTGACCTCCCAAAAGGTAGTCGCCTGAGATATAGCGGTAGTGCTACCCCATCATGGCTGAAGAAGGAAAGAGAAAGAGAGAAGACATGGAGTTTCATTTTGATTCCTAGATTTTCTTTTCCGCACCTGGGTAACTCTGGCTACCTCAACAGCCTTGGCAATTTTAGCCAACTTCTCTTGCGCCTGTGGTCGGTCATGAATGCGCTTCGACCGAATTGCTGGTAAAGTAGAAATGTTGGTCGTGGTCGCTGTTGCAACTCTAGCTTTGGGCGTTGGCCTTTTGACCACTACTTTTGACAAGCCTATGTCACTACCCTTAAGCTTCTTAGCAGCAAGAGCTTGGCTGCTCGACCCAACCTGGTTGACAGTCCTCTTCTTGCCCAAAAGCTAAAAGAACATAATTTATTACAAGTTATTATCTAAGCCGATTCGAGATTATGAATCATTGAAGTTTACCTTCATGCATTCATTTCGAACAACAATAGAAGCTCCAATGAGGCTTTTCTGTTGCCTTTCAAGAGGAACATGCTCTGGGTTGTCTTTGGCATCTTCCAAGATACTAGAAGTCATGTCCAAAACTTGAGCATACAGCAACACTACAAGAAAACAACAAATCTAAGTAAGGCATGTAGTACTTATAAGATTTCAGAAAATAAGACCAAATAGAAAAGGTTATGGGGCTGTTTGGTTCTAAGTCAATGCATGTCAAAATTCGAGTTGCCAATTTTTGGTAACTTTGACCAAATTTGGCACGCATTTAGTTCGTTACCAGTGTGTTACTAAACTTTTGTAAGCTTCTTTTTTTTTTATTGAATCTCTAGTTTATTTTAGTGCTAAAACGTTGGCCAAAAATTCCATGACCAAATTTTAGTAGTGCTAAAATTTGCCACACAATAGTAGAGTTTATATGGGTAATAAACCAAACATCCCCTGTACCTCCAAATTGATCGCTGGTGGAGTCATCTCACTCCTCTATAAAACAAGAAAGGTGTTGCATGCTTTATGTTTATCAATTAATGATTGTATACTATTGTAATTTATAGCGTTGTACATATGTATAGCATTGTGTCCTTTTCAATGATTGAAGCGATCGTCGTCAGCTTGGACCTTTCTTGGACTCCGGCCGGTACTCAATAGTCATCTATTAATACATCATCGTCTAAGGGCATCTCCAATAGTTAGATGTAACATTATCTCTAACATATGATACATCATCTTTAGAGACAACATCTCAAATAAATAGTCTTTACCACACTCTTCAATATTTATATTTTATAATTTTTCTTTGAAACGGGTCTATATATCAACTAGAGTAGATTAATATATCATGTCTTGTTTCGCGTGCACGACGGTCTCTTCAGGAAGAGACGAATGTGTTCTCTCTCCTCCTCCTCTCTCCTTCACATAGGTTTTTATTGACATAACATAATTAAGAGACAACAATAAATACACTATTGAAGATACCCTAACAGAGCTCGGTGGAGTACTATGTAGGTCAATAAAGCAATAAATAGGATAGGATACCAGGTCACCAACTCATGAGGATTGTAAGAACACCGGCCGACAGATCGATGAACCAATCGATCGGTTCTGCGGTGGAATCGAACTTTAGTCTCCAGCCTGTCCGGCGACCGCTGTTCAACACCTTGTTCTTACAATCCTCATGAGTTCAACACAGGCTGGCTACCGCTGTTCAACACAACGCAAGCCATGCGCATGCGCTCCAACTGGCCGGCTCTGTCACAGGCTCACAGGCACGGTCCAACTGACCCACATACCACCGATGGTTTCCTTCGCCTTAAGTCGCGCCATCCACCGTTTGCATCGTGCACCAGCCGCGCCGGCCGGCTAGCTTGACGCGGGCGGTGTGCACCCTCCCCCAGTACCCGCCGCCGCTCGAGCATTTGACGACTTTGCCGTGCCTGCCCGGGCACGGTCGTGTCGTTCTTGCCGCGCCGTGCGCGTGCCGCCATCCCATCCCGGCCTGCCGCGCCTCTACGTACGTATCATCTCCTACACGGGCGTGGCGGGCTAGCTCCGCCTCTGCAGTCGATCGGTCGACCGCTCCATACACGACGCAGCATGCATCCCAGCCTCCCATCAGCTGGCCTATAGCTAGGAAATGAACATAGGACTGGTGGACTCTCAAGTGATGGAGGCACCCAAGTTAATTTTCCTCTGGAATTGCAACGCCGAGAATTGTTGGAACCGGCGACAGCCCTTTGCGCGATAGAGAACAATCACAGCAAGCACACAAGAGACACGAGAATTTCTTTACGAGGTTCGGCAAAACCTACATCCCCGGGAGCCGAATTGTGATGGCTCCGTCCGTACGATGAGTTTTCTTTCTTTCTGATTAGTGTTACAAGGGGTCGGTGGTATATATTTATACCCCGATTACATGGTCGACTCGAACACAGCTCCTTCTTTGCACCTTATTATATATAAACCATACACAACAAATCCCCACCTTAGCGAATACACCATCTTGAAGAAAAACACAGCAAAAGAGAACGCTTTAACACTCCTCGCACATCCGTGGGCTGGGAGTTACTTCCTTACTCAGTAACTTGTGACTCCCAACAAGTCAAGGCAGTGCTCAAACTTGTTGGCGGTGACGGGTTTGGTCAACATATCCGCAGCATTATCATCAGTATACACCTTCATCAAATCAATCTCTCCAGAGTTGATCAACTCCCTGATCCTGTGATACCTTACATGAATGTGCTTCGTCCTGACATGATACACTTGATTCTTGGCCAAATAAATTGCACTCTGACTATCGCATGCACCTGAACTCCACCTTACTCAATACCTAGTTCCTTCACTAATCCTACAAACCATAACGTTTTCTTTGCAGCTTCAGTCACAGTCATGTACTCTGCTTCAGTTGTAGACAATGCAAAATAGATTGAATTGATGACTTCCAACATATAGGCCCTCCACCTATAGTAAAAATATACCCTGTAGTAGACCTCCTACTATACAAATCACCAACATAGTCTGAATCCATATATCCAACAACCAAAGGATTACATTGCTGTCCACCAAAAATAATACCATCACTTGTTGTATTTCTCAATTACCTGAATATCCACTTAACTGCCTCCCAGTGTTGCTTTCCTGGTTTTCCATAAACAGGCCTTGTACAAACCATAGCATACATTAAACAGCCAACTGCACTAGCATATGTAACCTTCGCCATCTCTTCAAATTATTTGTCTGATTCAGGACAAAATTTAGAAGAAAGTTCAAAGTGTTGTGTCAATAGAGTACTTACTGGTTTGGCCTTACTCATATCAAATCGCTCCAACACTTTCTCCACATACTCCCGCTGAGACAACAACAGTCTCCTCGAGCTTATACCCCTATGTATCTCCATGCTCAAAATTTTCTTTGTTGTCCCTAAGTCTTTTATATCAAATTCCTAACTTAGTAAACCCTTCAAACTAATCATATCACACATGTGCTTTGCAGCAATTAGCATATCATTCACATATAGCAGTAGAAAAATAAATGAATCATCATCAAGGTGTCGAACATAAACACAATAGTCAAACTCACATCGATCGTAGCCAATCTACAATATGTAGGAGTCAAAACGTTTGTACAACTGTCTTGGAGACTATTTTAACTCATACAATGACTTCTTTAACTTACATATCATGTGCTGATTTTCCGATTCAGTGAACTCTTCTGGATGCTCCATGTAGATTTGCTCATCAGAATCACCATGCAAAAACCGTCGTTTTCACATCCATATGTTCCAAGTGCAAATCCCAACTGGCTATCAATGCAAGAACTGTCCTGATAGAAGTGTGCCTCACAACCAGGGAGAATACCTCATCATAATCAATCACCTTCTTTTGTGAATACCCTTTTACACTTAATCAAGCCTTGAACTTTTCTCTTTCTTTTTCTGATACTGCAGGTTTTCTTTTGTAGACTCATTTGCACCCATTGACTTTCTTATCCTTAGGAAGATGAACTAGCTCCCAAGTCTGATTCTTCTGTCGTTGCAGTCATCCATCTATCTTTTCTCCTAGCTTGTAATAGCCTCCTGAAAATTAGTTGGATCATCAGTACTAACAAGAAGAGCAAATGAAACCTGGTCTTTATGCCCGAATCTCTTTCGAGCTTTCACATTAGTGCATCATTGTCTATCTCTTGCCAATTGAAAATTCTGCAAATCCTCTAAAGTAGAATCTAGAGGCAGTGTGTGTGGATCGTGAGTTCTTGAACTATGTTCTAACTCTACCTGCACCGTATCTGAATGTCCAATCTCATGTGCTACCTCCTCTTTGTTTTGTTGTAACATTGATTTCTCATCAAAGACAATATCCCTGCTCATCACCACCTTCTTTGATGTCGGATCCCAAATCTTGTACCCTTTAACACCTTTCTTGAAACCCATATAAATGCACTTTTGTTGATTTTGCATCAAGCTTCGACCTTTCATCAGCTGATATATGCATATAGGCTGGGCAACCAAAAATTCTTAGATTAGTAAAATCAACCGAATTACTAGTCCATACCTCTTTTGCAACCTTACCACCCAAAGATGCACGTGATTATCTGTTTATGAGATAGCTCATCATGTTCACAGCCTCTGCCCAAAAACATTTAGGAAGCTCTGCATTCACCCTCAAGCACCTTACTCGTTCACAAATAGTCCTATTCATCCTTTCTGCCACACTGTTTTATTGTGGTGTTTGGCGCACCGTGAAATACCGCTGAATACTATGCTCCTCACAATATCTATAAAACTGTGAATCAGTATATTCAGTACCATTATCAGATCTTAGATACTTTACCTTCCTGTCTGTTTGGTTTTCCACCTCAGCTTTCCACACCTTGAACTTGGCAAACACTTCAGATTTCTGCTTCATGAAATACACCCACACCTTGCGAGAAAGTTCGTCAATAAAAGTAACAAAATACTGAGCTCTACCCATTGACGGCTTTCTAGTAGGCCCCTACACATCAGAGAGTATATAATCAAGTATTCCTTTTGTTTTATTTTTGCCACTTGAGAAGCTAACCTTAGACTGTTTTCTAAGACCACAAAACTTACAAAAACCTAACTCGCAACTTTTAATTCCTGCCAATAGGTCTCTCTTATGCAATTATGCCATCCCACGAACACTAAGATGGCCCAACCGCATATACCAAAGTTTTGCCATATCATTATGTGACTCCATTGAACTGACTACACCTACAACAGTGCTCCCTAGCAATATATAAATATTTTCAGCAGTTCCCTTACCCTTCGTCAAAGTCAATGCACCCTTACAAATTTTCATGGTTTCCTTATCGGTTTCAGCTTTATAAGTAAGACCAATATTCTGTAAGGAACCTAGAGAGATCAAATTCTTTTTCAACCCTGGTATGTGCATAACATCACACATTGTTCTAACAATACCATCATACATCTTAATTTCAACTTCACCTATCCCGATAATACTATAGTATGTATCATCACCAAGGTAAACAGAACTGAAATTACCTGACCTGTATGAAGTGAACCACTCCCTATTAGGCGGATGTGATACAAGCACCCCGAATCAAGAATCCATGCATCTATCAACTGACCGTTTGAAACTGAGAGAACATCTGCATCACTACTATCTTAGTCATCTTTCCTAGCTACATTGACAGTCTTCTCATCACGCTTCCCACCATTCTGTTCTTTCAATTTTGGACAATCCCTCTTCATATGCCACCATCTCCTTGCACTTGTAGCACTCGATGTTCTTTCTGCTCCTTGACTTTGATCTGGATTTACGCCTTTCAGATCTCTCCTTGTCTTGTTTCCTTCCACGATCACCCTTCATATACAAACTATCACTCTGAGAGCTCTCCCTTGCGTTCAGCTTCCGTTGATTATGCGCCAACAGGGATGCCGTAATCTCATCAACCTTGATAGTATCTTTCCCATATGTCAGAGTAGTGACCAAGTGTTCATATGAATGTGGCAATGAACACAACAGAATAATCGCCTTATCTTCATCTGCGATCTTCACCTCCAGACGCCCTAGATCAGTGATCACCTCATTGAAGACATTCACATGATGTGCAAGATTAGAACCCTCATGCATCTTCAGCCTGTACAACCTCTACTTTAAATACAGCTTCTTCGTCAGGGATTTAGATATAAACCAAGTCTGCAACTTATCCCAGATTTCTTTCGGCGAGGTCATATCCATCACATGATACATGACCTGATCAGAAAGACACAACCGTATGATTGCGGCTTCATGCTCCTTCAACTCCTCCCAATCATCATCCTCCATGCCCTTCGGTTTTGCTTCGTGTATCCTTTTGGAACAACCCTGCTGCGCTAACAGATTCTTCACCCTCGTCTGCCACAATCCGAAGTGACCAGTCCTGTCAAACTTCACCACTTCGAATCTGGCACCTGGCATCGCCATCTCAACCCCGCTCTGATACCAATTGTTGAAACCGACGACAGCCCTTTACACGAGAGAGAACAATCACAACAAGTTTCTTTCTGATTAGGGTTACAAAGGGTCGGTGGTATATATTTATACCTCATTACATGTTCGACTCAGACTCATAGTCTGTACGCTACGCTCCCCGCTTTTCAGACACAGCCCATTCCTTGCACCTTGTTATATATAAGCTATACACAACAAGAATCCCAAAAGAAGAATCCCAAAAGAATAACACACTACAGTTAACCTACCTTTTCAACTCTAATTTTGGAGTTGAAGTTTTATTTTTGTTCATACGGCTTCAAAGTGCAAAGAGCAGGCAGGAGATAAGCAGCAACTAATCAGCCCCCCCCCCACACACACATTTGACTTCTTTTACCTATTTGCCGTCCAAAAACTATTGAGATGATACAGTACGACATCGTCTTATAAACCTGAAACCTCACATGTTTATGAACAACAAAAATCATACATCGAAATTTTAGAAAGAGAGAATTATTTACATTGCATTTAATCCAATTTGGATATATCAAATACCGTTGCATGATTCAGCCTCCATCTAATGGCTCGACCCGAAGTGTTAATAACGAATGGTTTCTTTCTCGGATGCTCCATCTAGGGATCAAAAGCACATGCTGGATTAACTTAACCGGAATGAGCGGCAATGAGAGCCTCTTGGTAGGGAGCAGGAAAGGCCATTTCTTATTTTCCATGCTCACCCAGTTCATCAATCCTACCTCTACCTCTTCGTCAACAAGATTCCAATGTTCTATGCTTCTATAGTCCAACCACATTCACCAGAAGTCTCCACAGGAACAAGACCCTCCTTTGAAATGATGAAACCTGTTGGCATCTCGTACCATAATTTCCCTTTCAAATAGTGTCAAATAGCTTGGACACTAGCTTGGTGAACTGGCGGTCGTCGCACACTCTGAGTTTCTTGGCTATCCTTAGAGGTGTACCTGAATGAGTGCTGATCAAACTGAATGCTACCGCAAGCCTCCCGCTGTGCATATGTAGCATATCTATTACGCCACCAAGATCAATGCAGTTAATTATGTCTCTCCTAGAAGTTGGTTAGCGACCTCCCATTTTGTTTCAAGGAGATACCATTCCCGAGGACAACAAACCATAAGCAAGGAAGGGAAAATGGTGGGGTGTACCCACCTAATTTTCTCAGCTTTTCAGTTATTTCGGCAAGTTTTAGATGGATTGCCCCTGAGTTTCTATGAGAATGATCTCTTGCAGTGAAACTGTGTACATTATTTCCAGTCCCAATCCAACTGCAGGTTGGATCTTTTCTCAACCCCTGTTCTGTCATCCTGGTTCTAACCTCCTTGACATTGTTCCACTTGCCCATCTCTGCAAAAACATTTTATACAAGGACAAAATTGTTGGAAGTTGTTTTCAAAACAAGTTTAGCCCCACATGGAAAGTCTATGAAGAGCTTAATCAACTTAAATATCTACATTCCATATGGGCTTTGAGAAGAGTTGGGTCTAGGTGGAGCTAGTGCCCAATATGCTGAAATTGTCATTTATAATTCCACCATACGCACGCACGTGCGTGCGGGCGGGGCGTGGGCTATGTGGCGCCTTTTAGACGCCTTTCATTGACGCACTTATGGCAGGCACGTGGGCAATTAGCAATTTGCTCTGACATACTGTTGTTTTTTGCCACTAAAGGGTGCATTCGAAGAGTTATGTCTCTTCATTTCGTACCCTTTCAACTGGAGGGTGCATTCGAAGAGTCGTGTCTCTTCGTTTCGTATCCTTTCAAACTCTATATAATAAGAAACCCTTCAAAATTCGCAATCATGTACTCTGGTTCTGTTCACGATGAGTTTCCACTTTGCTTTAGTGCAAATTTCGTCCAGGCTTGCCTTATCCTACTAACTTATTTGCAGTAGACCCTTGAAGAATTTAGTCAGGGTGCAAATAATCGCTTTAGAAAAGCGCTTCTGGCGTGATTCAAGTCTCCTTCTCCACAAATTTCGTAACACTCTAAAGTGATTATTATGGAGTCCGAGGCTTCTGCTTCCGCCATCAAGTTCATGAATCAAGACATGGTGCGACTTGATCGTTTCGACGGCACGAACTTCACGCATTGGTAGGATAAACTGAAGTTCTTCCTCACGACCATGAAACTCTTCTACATTCTTGATCCAACGCTTCTTCCAGTACCAGCGCCGGAGGAGAATGACACCGACGAACGCAAGGCAAAGAGAACAAAGAGGAACGAGGATGATCTAATGTGTCGTGGGCACATACTTAACACCCTCTCCGACCGGATATATGATCTCTACACCGACACGCCGTCAGCAAGAAACATCTGGAATGCTCTGGAGAGCAAATACAAAGTAGAGGAGGAAGGTACAAAAAAGCTCCTTATCTCTAGGTACTTCGATTTTAAAATGAATGATGATAAATCCATTCTCTCTCAAGTATATGAATTACAAGTGATAGTGAATAAACTGAAGGTGGTAAAGATTGATATTCCTGAAGTATTTCAGGTTGGTGCAATTGCTGCGAAATTGCCACCAACTTGGAGTAACTATAGGAAAAGATTTCTGTATAATTCTAAGGATCTTTCCTTAGAACAAATTCAGAAGCACCTTCGAATCGAAGAGGAATCGAGGGTGAGAGAAAAAATGGCAAATGTCAATCTTAATGATGTTTCGTCCAAGGCACATGCTGTAAGTGATAGCAAGCCTAACAAGAAAGATGGAAATAAATGTTTTAATATCGGACCCAAGAAAAACAAAGGAACTTTTAAGAAGAAAAGTGTAGAAGGAAAAAGTTGCTATATTTGTGGCAAGAATAGGCATTTTGCTCGTGATCGTAGGTACCGCAAGGGTGTAAATAAAAAAAATACAGCATATGCAACTAAAATTGATAATGATGAGATCATCGTCGCTGTGAGTGAAATCATGACGGTAAAGGTAAAGTTCTTGAATAGTGGTATAATACATGTGCCACTGTTCATGTTTCTTATGATAAGTCTTTATTCAAGATTTATTTTGATGCAACTGATGGACAAGAAATTAAGATGGGAAATGAATATCGTTCCAAGGTGCATGGGAAAGGAAGCATCGAACTAAGCCTCACTTTTGGAAAGAAGATTACGTTGGTGAACGTTCTTTATGTGCCAAATATAAACAAGAACCTTGTGAGTGGTGATCTTCTTGGGAAGCCGGGTATCAAAACTATGTATGAATCGGGCAAGTTAATCTTGACCCGTGGTGTTATATTTGTAGGGAATGGGTATTCATGTAATGGGATGATAAAACTATGTACTGTTGACAATGCTGATGTTGCAGCACTAAATAAATATTCTCATTCTGCTTACATGCTTGACTCTGTATCATTATGGCATGATAGATTAGCACATATTGGTATAACCACTATGAAAAGATTGGTTAAACATTGTTTGATTTCTCACAAAATTGATGAGTTCAATAAATGTGAAATCTGTGTTAAATCAAAGATGGTTAAAAAAAACTTTTCATAGTGTAGAAAGAAGTTCTAACTTGTTAGATATTGTACATTCAGATATATGTGAACTTAATGGCATATTAACTAGAGGTGGAAATATGTATTTCATTACCTTTATTGATGATTGCTCTAGATATACTTATATTTATTTGCTAAAACATAAAGTACCTATATTTATTTGCTGAAACATAAAGACGATGCCAAAGTATTCAAATGAACACTGTGATTTTTGTGTGCCTTTATGTTGATGATATGTTGATCATTAGCAAAAATACCAAAGGCATAACAGAAATAAAGAGATTTCTAATTTCTTTTTTCAAATGAAAGATCTTGAAAAAGTGGACACAGTTTTGGGCATCAAAGTGAAACAAAATAATGGGGGTTTTCAAATTAGTCAATCTCATTACGTGGAGAAAATTCTTGACAAGTTCAAACATATAAACTTTAAAGAAGTAAACGCTCCATTTGATTCAAATATAAAACTTGAAAAGAATGGAGGAAGAGCAGTGGCTCAGCTTGAATATGCGAGTGCTATTGGTTTTCTGATGTACTTGATGCAATGTACAAGACCAGATATATCATATGTAGTTAGTAAATTAAACAGATTTACTAGCAACCTCAGTGTTGAGCATTGGAAAGCTATTGGGAGAGTCTTTGGATAGATTAGAAAAACCAAAGATCTAAGTCTAAATTATATAAGATTTCCTGTTGTCTTAGAAGGATATTCTGACGCAAGTTGGATATCAAGTATTGGGGATAGCAAATCTACAACAGGATGGGTATTTACATTGGCTGGTGGGGCTATTTCTTGGAAATCCAAGAAACAAACTTGTATTACTCATTCCACAATAGAATCTGAATTTATGGCTCTTGCTTCGACAAGACAAAAGCCGAATGGTTAAGGGATCTTATTTTAAAAATTCCACTGGCTCATGAAAATGTATCAGCACTATCAATACATTGTGATAGTCAGGCTACTTTAGCTAGGGCGTACAGTGAAGTGTATAATGGTAAGTCTAAACATATGAGTCTAAGACATGACTATGTAAGGAAAATAATCAAAAATAGAATAATTTGTTTATTATTTGTGAGAACAAATGTTAACCTTGTTGATCCCTGTACTAAACCTTTCACAAGAGACTTGGTAAAGAAGACTTGCTTGGAAATGAGACTTAAACTCAATAATAAATTCATTAACAATGGCAACCCAACCTAACACTAGTAATTGACTAGTTTTTTCGTTCAAAGGGTAACAACAAGTTGTGATGTGGATGATTCAACATTCATCTAATTGTGAAATGTTGAATTTTACTATTTTAGGGTTGATTATTTAACTCTTAATGAGATTCAGTCATTGAGGACAAGTATTTGTAAGTAACAGAGATACTGGAAAAAATTTACCTATATGAAAAAAGAGATAGTGCCGTCTCAAAATGGGAGTAGAGTTTCTCTTATAATTTTTCATTAATATAGGATAAGCACATGCCTATTAATAGTGCCAAGAGATACCGTTGTAAAGAATGTGTAATACATGACCGGTTTTGATATAAGGAATAATTGGTTCAAAGCTTTTATGCTACCTTTAATTTCATCAAAACTTTGTTGTGTATTTACTAAGGTTAGATTCAAATCAAAACATACCTAACTGTATTAATATTCTTTTATTAATGTGTATAGACTTGTTTATTTTTAAAACAAGCGGGGATTGTTGGAAATTATTTTCAAAACAACAAGTTTAGTCCCACATGAAAAGTCTATGAAGAGTTTGATCAACTTAAATAGCTACCTTCCATATGGGCTTTGAGAAGAATTGGGCTTAGGTGGAGCTAGTGCCCAATATGCTGAAATTGCCATTTATAATTCCACCGCACACAAGCCCACCCGCCCGCGTGTGTGCATGCAGGGCGTGGGCTGTGTGGCGCCATTGACGCCTTTTAGATATCTTTCATTGACGCGCTTATGGCACTTAAGGGCATGTGAGCAATTAGCAATTAGCTCTGACAAGCAGTTGTTTCTTATTAGAAGGGTGCATTCGAAGAGTCGCGTCTCTTCATTTCGTATCTTTTCAAACTCTATATAATGAGAAACCCCTCAGCATTCGCAATCATGTACTCTAGTTCTGTTCACGACGAGTTTTCACTTTGATTTAGTGCAAACTTCGTTCAAGTTTTGTCTTATCCTACTAGCTTATTTCCAATAGACCCTTGAATCATTTAGACAAGGTGCAATGATCGCCTTAGGAAAGCGCTTCTAGCGTGATTCAAGTCTTCTACTCCACAAAATTCCTAACAATAATTACCTGGGCTATCTGGTTCCAACTCAAGAAGCTTATTGGCTGCAACCACAGCAAGCTCATGGTTCTTGTGTACACGACATGCCCCAAGGACTGCACACCACACCAGTGGCAGAGCTAGGAATTTAACAATGGGGGTGCACACTTCAAGGATGAAAAAAAAAATCTTGTACGACACATATGTAATTTCATAAGTCCAACACAATTACACAAAAGAGTTCGAAATTAGTTAATAATGCAATACAAATAGTTCAAATAAAATCTTACATGAATAAAAGAGTCCTAAATAGCTAATAGAAATCACAATACCACACGAAGCGATCTCATTCCTTGGAAACACTTGATTATATCATCATCACTAACCTTCGAGAAGATATCTCGCTCTATAAAGATGACTAAATAATCATTCAATACTTGATCGCTCATACTATTTCTCAACTTGTTCTTCACAAGATTTATCGCCGAAAATACTCTTTCAACGCTCGTCGTTGCCATCGGTAGGAGCAATACCAATTGCATTCTTAAGTGACAAGGAAGTGGTATCAGCTACATGAATTACTCTAAGGAACCGCTCACATACCCGTCCTTCTTTATCAACATAACGCAAGCAAAGAACAAGTTGTTCTTTGTGGGATACATCACTAGACTCATCAGCTAGAATTAAATAGTGATCATCACCAATTTCTTCAATAATGTGCTTGGTAGTTTGGATGACACAACAATTAATTATGTCCATTTGTATCTCATGAGCAATCATCTTACAATTCCCAGGGGCATTGCTTAAGATAACCTTAGCAACCTCCTTGTTGTTGTTTGCAAGCCATTCCAAAAGTTCAAGAAAATTTCCCTTATCGCTAGAATTTGTACTTTCATCATATCCACGACATGCTAGTTCTTGACGTAAAATAAACCTCAAGCATCTAATTGAATAAGTCAACCTAGAAATGTAAAGTTGTTTATCCTCTTCAGTTTGTTTTCTAAGAACTTGAGCAATTGATATTGTAGGCTTAACAAAGAAGTTGTATTTCCCTTGAGCTCGATTATGGATACGTCTTATACTACCTGCATGCTTGTCAACTGAGTCATACATATTCCAATTTCTAAATCCTCCTTTAACAAAACTATCGTCTCCCACAATTTTCTTCTTGAACAAATAACAGACAAAGCAAAATACAGCATTCTTCTCGACACTGTATTCAATCCAATTATACTTATCAAACCAACTAACATTGAAGCGATGCCTTTTACCTAATATTTCAATCCAAGTGTCAATTGCTCATGCGTATACTTAGTTTAACAAAATTTGCATTTTTTTAGGTATACCTAGTTCAAAAAAAATTTGCATTTTTTTGAAGTATACCTAGTTTTAAAAAAATTGTACTTTTTTTTGGGTGCCTATGCACCACAGGCACCCCTGGCGCCGCCCATGCACCACACCACAGATTTTGGTTCCACGGGCATAGACTTGATGAATCCGTAAGCCTCCTCAGTCTGGCCTGAGCGGCCAAGAAGATCAACCACACAGGCATAGTGTTCCTGCCATGGTTTTAACCCGTACTTGCTCATCATCATATCCATATAATATTTACCCTCAGCAAAAAGCTTTGAATGAGTACAAGCATACAACAGAGCAAGAAAAGAAACATGATCAGGAAATACACCAGCCTCTAGCATTCCCTTGAAAAGGCCTATGGATTGCTTGCCATTACCATGCATCCCAGTAGTATTAATCATCGCTGTCCAAAGAACCACATCTTTACATTTTACCCTATCGAATCCTTTGAGAGCATAGTTCATGCTTCCGCAACCAGAATACATGTCCACGAGGGAACTAATCACCGCAGCTTCCATAGGAAAATTCCTTCTGATAAGAAAGCCATGAACTTCCTTTCCTTTTGTCAAGGATGACAAACCAGCGACAACCCTCATAAAACTTACTAGTGCTACAGAATCAGTTTGAATATCTGCCTTTTGTATCTCAACAAACAATTCAACAGCTTCATTTAACAGCCCATTATTTGCATAACAGTTGATCATACTAGTCCAAGTAACAATATCTTTTTTCTCTGCCCTTTCAAATATATGAATTGAATGGTAAGCCTCTCCACGCTCCCCATATATATCTATAATTCTATTCTTCAGCACCAAATCAAGCAAGTCATTTCTAGTAACATAAGAATGCACTTGCTTTAGCAATGAGATGCTTTTCAAACCACCGCATGCTTCTAAAACGCTTCCGATCATCATAGGATCTACCTTAATCTCCTCTTTCTGCACTTCTCTAAACTTTTCCAATGCCTCAAAATGCTGAGAACTCTGAGCATAACAAGCAATGATTGTTGTCCATGATATGTGGTCTTTAATCCTCATCCTGTCAAATACGCGCACAGAGCACTCTATGGAGTAGCACTTGATGTACATGTCCATGTTGGGATGATCTTCGGCTAACGGTTCCCGAGAATCCCGGGAGACCTCGTCTCCATACGCGCCATGATCGGAGGCGCGCCCAACTCCTTCTTGGTTCGGGTCCCGGTCACCTAGTGCAAGACGAACACTTAAGGGGGCTCGGCAGGCTTCGACACTGGTGGTTCTTGGCTTTTTAAACCCCGCACAAACCCGATCTACTAAGGGCGCTAAGGTGAACGAAGACCGAACGCCGTCGGCCTCGTCCACGACCACCTCTACGGCGACCGGCGACTCTGCATCGACCACCACTGCGTCCACCGACGCCTTTTTTACCTTCCGGCCGCTACACCAACAGATCCACTCTCTAATGGCGTCATCTGGTTCGGGTATGTGACACTCAAGCTTCCGCATCTAAGTTTTAGTAGGTGTTCACGTTATGAGCTAGGGTTCATGTTCTTAGATCACGTTTAGCCCTAAGATCTTATCTACATTTGGTATCAGAGCCGTCTCTAGCTCTTCTTGAACCCTAATTATTCAAAAACCGAACTTGATTTTGCCAAATAGTTTCGGATCTAAAGTCTTATGGCTCGGGTTAGCAACTTTAGAAGGAGAGGATTTCAAAACTTGTGGAACCCTAATGTGATCTCGAGCAAAATCCCCAAATCAGTACCACCCGAACCCTAAAACCCGAATCAAAACAAATGTTTGGCGGCGGATACTTACGTTTTTTGTGGATCTGGAGACCCTCCGGTCACGGGCGCCACCGTAGCCCCACTCGACGGCCGCGCGCGCAACCTCGGTTGCACGCACGCGCCGGCGAGGAGGGCTGAGGAGGCGCCGTCGCCTTGAGCCGCCGCCGTCTCTAATGCTCCCCGCGTGTGCGCACCTCAAGCCCTCGCTCACCCCGCGTCGTCGACGAAGCCGCGTTGTATGCGCCGTCGCCGTCGCTCCGCTTTTCGGGGAGAGGAAGAGGAAGTAATGAAGTTAGGGTTAGGGTTTTCACGTTTTTTATCTCGCTCGGGCGCAACGTCGGGCGTCAGATTAGATCCGACGGTCGCCGTTATGCGGGCCGGCGAGAGCTGTTGGGCCAAGTGCTTCTCAGCCGTTCGATGAGATCCGACGGCGGCTGCGCATTTCGGGCTGGCGGACGCGCGTGTGGGCCGCGCGTGCATGATGGGCCGCGCGCACTGTTTGGGCTGCGCGTGAGTTTTGGGCCGATTCTTTTGGCCGGCTGAAACAGTGAATTTTTTCTTTTTCTTTTATTTTCAGTGCATTTTCTTATGTTTAAATCACTTTTGTGCACTGATTTAATTATTGTTTTGATGCCCAAAATTATGGTATATCATGAATAATGTATTATTGCCCAATATTATGCTTAATCTCTGATTAAAATTGAACCAACGAGATATTTTAATTAGAGACTTTTACATTTTATGTTTTTTTGGCATTATGTACATGCATATGATTATATTCAGACCAACGTTGTTTATAACCATGTGTAGCCATATTAATTGTTTAAGTTCTTTTTCATTATCTGCCCAACGGTGATGTGAATTAGAACTATAGTTTTTGTGTGTTATTAATCAGACCAACGTAGGATTAATTGCATGCAACATATTTCTTATGATTATCTCTGATTTATGCCCTGTATTTTGATATTCAGCAATAAATGCATCAAATGTCGCTGCCACCATCGACAACATTGAACAACTTACGGGGAGTAATTTTCCCTCCTGGAAGGAGAGGATCCATGTTGTCCTTGGGGTATTAGATCTCGATTATGCTTTAAGGGTGCCAGCTCCCATTCCCCCTCCGAGGGTGAGGAAAATTATGATGACAAAAAGAAAATTTATGAAACTAATGCTGAGAAATGGGAGCGGTCCAACCGTCTATCACTTATGATAATGAAGACCTCTATTTCAGTTGGGATCAGGGGAGCAATCCCCGATTCTGAAAATGCTAAAGAGTATCTGGCATCAGTTGAAGAAAAATTTAAGGGCTCTACAAAAGTTTATGCCGTACTCGATTCGAGGCTCTTGACAACTAAGTATGATGGATCCGGCAGTATTAGAGAACACATAATGATGATGACTGATATGGCCGGAAAACTTAAGGGGATGGACATGGAGATTTCTGATGGTTTCCTAGTCCATTTCATTATGACCTCTCTCCCTTCTGAGTATACAGCTTTCAAGATCAACTATAATACTCAGAAAGAAAAGTGGAACATGAGCGATTTAATCGCCATGTGTGTTCAGGAGGAGGAAAGAATTAGGACGGAAAAGAGGGATCTTGCACTTCAAGTTGGTGGCTCCAATAAAAGGAAGTTCCAAGGGGACTTCAAATCTAAGAAGAAGTTGGCGTTCTCCCCCAATGCTGATAAGTCGGGGCCTAAAGTGCATACTGCACCTAAGCCTCATGTAGCTCCTGCTGGAGCACCTAAAGGGGGTGAATGTCATTTTTGCAAGCAGTCAGGGCACTTTCAGAAGGACTGTGTCGGATTCCTAAAGTGGCTCGCAAAGAAGGGTAATGATACAATAACTTTTGTTGATGAAACACTTTATGCTAATTTTTCCATTAATTCCTGGTGGATTGACTCAGGTGCAACTGTGCACGTTACTAATTCTTTACAGGGATTCCATACCGCGAGAACCCTAAGAAAGGGGGAGCGAAGCCTTAGAGTCGCGGATGGAAAGGAAGCCGAAGTGGAATCAATAGGATCAATTACATTAGTCTTAGACAACGGCTTCTCACTTCGTCTCAATAATGTAGTTTATGTTCCTTCTATTAGGAGGAATTTGATTTCAGTTTCTTTGTTGGACGATGAAGGTTTTAAGTGTACTTTTGGTGATAATAAATGTATTATTACGTTTGATTCTAATGATATTGGTCTTGCTTTTAGACGAGACAAACTCTATATGCTTTCCTTAATGAATCTCTGTATCCTTGAATGTGTGTGATGCTAAGGGTAAAACGAATAATGAGACTTCTTCGAAATTGTGGCACTGTCGTTTATGCCACATTTCGAAGGGGAGAATGGAGCGTATCATTAAGGAAGAGATTCTCCACCCATTAGATTTCTCTGACTCAGACCACTGCATTGATTGCATTAAAGGAAAATATGTGAAACAAATAAAGAAGGGAGCTACTCGCAAACCACAGACTTTAGAATTTAATTCATACTGATATTTGTGGTCCTTTTCCTATGACATCGGTGGATGGTTTTGATTCTTTTATAACATTCACTGATGATTTCTCTCGTTATGGTTATATCTTTCCCATTAAAGACCGATCTGAGTCACTTGACAAATTTAAGATATTTAAGGCTGAAGTTGAAAATCAGCACAACTTAAGAATTAAAGTGGTAAGATCGGACCGTGGGGGAGAATATTATGGAAGACATGCCTCTTATGGACAAATTCCTGGCCCTTTCGCTAAGTTTCTTCAAGAAAATGGCATTGTTGCCCAGTATTCTATGCCAGGTGAACCTCAGCAGAATGGAGTAGCTGAGAGACGCAACCGTACACTTATGGATATGGTACGGAGCATGCTCAGCCACTCTAGTTTACCCATTAGTTTGTGGATGGAAGCACTAAAGACAGCTGCACATATTCTTAATCGGGTTCCCAGTAAATCAGTACCTAAGACACCTTATGAATTATGGACTGGGAGAAAACCGAGTATGAAATATTTACGAGTGTGGGGTTGTCGTGCTGAAGCTAAGTTTTTTTAATCCACATATTGGGAAATTATACCCTAAAACAATAAGTTGTCATTTTATTGGGTACCCTGAAAGATCCAAAGGGTATCGTTTTTACTGTCCTAATAGGACAACTAAGTTTGTAGAAACAAGGCACGCTGTGTTCTTAGAAAATAATGAGGAGCCGAGCCGGAAAATAGATCTTGAGGAGAAGCGGGTTTACGTTCCTTCACCGCTCATCCCGAGACCTTTATTCTCGTGCCTCGGTGGTCGCACCTCGATGAAAATACTGTTGTTGCACCCACTGTTGAGGTCTCTGAAATTCCTAATGTTGTACATAATGACGAGCCTCAGCAGTCTCCTGTCATAGCTAATGAACCTATTAGAAGATCACAGCGGGAGAGAAGATCCGCCATCCCGAATGATTATGTTGTTTATATGAATGAGGATATTAATGATGTAGGGAAGGTAGACGATCCCACCTCTTATAAGGAGGCCATGATGAGTGAACATTCTCCTAAGTGGCTTGATGCCATGAAGGATGAACTAAAGTCTATGAGCACTAATGATGTATGGGACCTAGTAGAAATTCTGACGAGTCAAAGCGATGAGGTCAGTAAATGGGTCTACAAAACCAAACACGACTCTAAGGGAAATATCGAAAGGTTCAAAGCAAGGCTTGTAGCAAAAGGCTTCTCACAAAGAGAGGGGATTGACTATAATGACACTTTTTCTCCTGTCTCAACTAAAGATTCATTCAGAATAGTTATGGCACTTGTAGCTCATTATGATTTAGAGCTGCATCAGATGGATGTTAAAACGGCATTTCTTAATGGCGACTTGCAAGAAAATGTTTACATAGCTCAACCGGAAGGATTTGTCGTGGAAGGCAAGGAGCATATGGGATGTCGACTTAAGAAATCAATTTATGGTTTGAAACAAGCGTCGCGGCAGTGGTATCTCAAATTTGATAAGATTATAAGAAATTTTGGTTTTAAAGAAAATGAAGTTGATAACTGCATATATGTTAAGTTCAAGGGAGTAAATTCACCATCTTAGTGCTTTATGTGGATGATATCTTATTGGCAGTGATGATAAGGATATCTTGTTTGAGACCAAGAGATTTCTTTCATCTAACTTTGATATGAAGGATCTTGGTGATGCCTCTTACGTTCTTGGCATTGAGATTCACCGAGATAGGTCCAAAGGAATATTAGGTTTATCTCGAAAGCATACGTTGACAGTCTCAAGAAATACAATATGCATAAGTGCTCGCTCGCTTTGCTCCTATTGTTAAGGCGATAAGTTTGGGACATTTCAATGTCCAAGGAACCAATATGAAACCGATCGATGAAGTCGGTTCCTTATGCTTCACCGTTGGAAGCATTATGTATGCTCAAGTATGCACGCATACGATTTAGCTTTTGTAACCGGATGCTTGGCGATATCGGTCAAATCCGAGGACCGGACCAGCTGGAAGGCCGTTAAGAAAGTCTTGCGCTATATGCAAGCTACTAAGAATTTCATGCTCACATATAAGAATTCTGATAACCTTGAAGTTATTGGTTATTCAGATTCAGATTTTGCGGGATGTGTTGATACTAAGAAATCCACGTCAGGTTATATCTTCACACTCGCTGGAGGAGCTATCTCGTGGAAAAGCTCCAAACAAACCCTTACGGCATCTTCAACGATGCAAGCTGAGTTTGTGGCATGTTATGAGGCCACCGGGCAGGCTGTATGGCTTAAGAATTTTATCCCGGGACTTAGAGTGGTAGACAGTATCTCGAAACCGCTCACCTTATACTGCGATAATGAACCCGCAGTCTTTTATGCGAGTAACAACAAGTCAAGTGGTGCTGCCAAACACATTGACATTAAGTATCATGTTGTGAAAGATAGAATCCAGGATCAAACCATTAGTATCAAGCATATTAGTACTAAGTCAATGCTTGCGGATCCGCTTACTAAAGGCTTACCACCCAATATTTTTCGTGATCATATTGCCGGCATGGGTTTATTGGAAAGCCTCTGATTCTGGACTAAAGGACCTTAAAAGAAAACCAACTCTCATTTAGTATAATGAACATCCATTTCAAGATAGGATAATACACTATAGATACTGAGGTTGTATGACACTTCATTGGTCATGCGACGTATTATCTTGGTATGCTATTTTATTGAGAATGGACTTATGATGTTAGCCTTACGATCAAAGGGGAGAATGTTGGGATGATCTTCGGCTAACGGTTCCCGAGAATCCCGGGAGACCTCGTCTCCATACGCGCCATGATCGGAGGCGCGCCCAACTCCTTCTTGGTTCGGGTCCCGGTCACCTAGTGCAAGACGAACACTTAAGGGGGCTCGGCAGGCTTCGACACTGGTGGTTCTTGGCTTTCTAAACCCCGCACAAACCCGATCTACTAAGGGCGCTAAGGTGAACGAAGACCGAACGCCGTCGGCCTCGTCCACGACCACCTCTACGGCGACCGACGACTCTGCATCGACCACCACTGAGTCCACCGACGCCTTTTTACCTTCCGGCCGCTACACCAACAGATCCACTCTCTAATGGCGTCATCTGGTTCGGGTATGTGACACTCAAGCTTCCGCATCTAAGTTTTAGTAGGTGTTCACGTTATGAGCTAGGGTTCATGTTCTTAGATCACGTTTAGCCCTAAGATCTTATCTGCAGTCCATCAATGTATTTCCAACCTGCAAATCAGTATCAAGCCTTTGCTTTATGGCATATGCATGAACCTCTCTGCCATTGATTAGCATACTCAAATGGCCCACTGCAGTGGACAAACTTACAATACAAGCATGGTCGGGCTGAAAACCATCCTGAAGCATTTCACCAAAAAAATCGACAGCCTCAGCATATAACCCATGTTGGACAGAACAGGAGAGCATTGAGTTCCATGATATGTAGTCCTTGTCATCAGTCTCATTGAATACTCTGAGAGCGCTATCCACCCTTCAACATTTTGCATACATGACAAGCAAAGCATTGCATTGGATATTAACCTCACGAACACATTTCAGAAGTGCTGCATGTAGCTCCCTGCAAAGATTCAGCTGAGCTAACTCTGCACAAACCTGGAGCACCCCAACGGTTGTGTAAGAATCCATACTGAAGCCAGCGCTCTGCATCCGTCGAAACAACCCCAGAGTTTCCAAGAACCTCCCGTTCTGCACACAGCCTGATATAACCGAATTCCACGACGCGACATCCCTCCCGTCGTGCAGCCACTCAAACACCCGTAGCGCAGAATCCAGCATGCCGCACTTGGCACACATCCCGATGAGCGCATTGGCCACGAGGGTGCTCCTATCGAGTCCGAGCTTCACCGCCAGCTTATGCACCTCGCGCCCGCAGCGCCCATCGCCCTCCACCCAGCACGCCTAGAGCACCGACGCAAGCGTGCACCCGTAGGGAGCCTCCCCCGACGCCTGCATCGCCCGGTAGACGCCCACGGCCTCGCCGACGCTCCCGGACGACAGGTACGCCCCGATGAGCGAGTTCCAGGAGAAGACAGTCCGGGCAGGCATTCCGTCGTAACAGGCGGCGGGCGTCCGCGAGGAGCCCACACTTGCCGTACATGAACAGCAGCTTGGTCGCGAGGAACCCATCGTATCACATCCATGGATCAATATGCAATCATATGACAATCATATAGCACACTAATCTCTACACAAATCCAATAGTCACAATAAATGACTTAAATTTAAAAAAAAATCAGGCAACTTACGAATAGACTGTTAGAAATTGGCCCATATGAGTGAGGCCTATTTTCTATAATTCCAAAGCATTTATGGGTTAATACCATATTGCTAAGGCAAGGTGGAAGTGACCAACATATAAGGTGGAGTCCTTGCCACTCCTTGAAACATGTAACACATGGATGGATGAGGATGGCATGAGGAGTGATCTGGCTAAACACACACACGCACGCACGCGCGCGCGCGTTCGCGTATTTTCGCGTGAAAAATCGCGTGACTTGTGACTTGTGACGTGGCACGCCATTTGGCAGACCAAGTCCACCTTATTTTTGCTGAACCATGCATCTCTCTCTCTCTGTTTGAATGAGATTCAAATGTTTAAATTTCAGGCTTTATTGAGTGATGATGACGATTACAGTGGGTAAATGATCGTTAAGTGTGAACGATTACGATGGGTAAAAGGTGGTTAAGTGTGACGATTACGGTGGGTAAATGGTCGTTAAGTGTGTCGATTACCGGTGGGTAAATGGTCATTTAATCTGCCGATTACGATGCGCATCTATATATGTCCGAGACGTCCGATTGCATAGTGAGTACAAGAATAGCCTCCATTTCTTCTTCCTTCTAATCGTGTTCTGCATCTTTGCGCGTCGAACCTCGCCGACTCTTCTTCTCGGCGTGCACCGTGAAGAAGGGAAGCGGTATCTCGAACCGTTCTTTGCGTGGAGACTTGCACGAGGCGGCAATAAGGTTTCGGCAGCGCATCTGCGCGACCGCTTGCGCGCCTCGCGACATCTACGTTTACGCATCTTGCATCAACTCTGCTGGCGCTTCTGCTCTTCATCAGACCCATCTGTAAGTCTACTGTGTGATTGATAGACTTGTTTACATCCTGGTTTTCATATATTGTGAAGTACAATAAGTTGTCTGCTAGCAGTACTGTTTTATGCATCATTAGTCTTTTGCAATATTTGTCTTCTAATAAAATTTGGAATTAAAATATTGCCCTCATTTTTAACATAGACAGTCTCATTTGTTAATATTAAGTTATTAGGTTGATGAGCATGTTGAACTTCTTTATCTTCCTCACCAAAGTCTCTAGATCTTGTAACAGTGTCATGATTGTTGACGACCAATGGAGCGGGAGTAGAGCATCGATGATCTCCATTGATGTTTAAGACTACTATCTTGGTAACAATCTATCGTGTGTAAGGCATACGTATGGGTAATAATATTATTCGTTGGAAGAAATTCGAGGATATTTATTTATAACCAACTCGGCCCAATATTGACATCGGATGTAGGCATCATCGGTGGCGAAGCTTAAGAACAAATAGAACCAGGCATCGCTTAAAAGGAGAACGAATTGTATAAGAAAGATGTGGTCAATTTATGCTCCAAACACTTTTAGGCCTAATATGCGATCTTTGCTTTCAGAAGACTGCAGATTGAAGGAGGGGTCTAAGGATCAAAATCTTGGAATCGGAGGGAAAACCGCTCGACGGCCGAAAATGGTAACCGAAAAAATGGAGAAAAAAAAACTCGGCTAAAATTCAAAAAACTGAAATTTGAATTTGCTTAAAACCCGAACAAAATTCAAAAACTAAAATTTAAATTTGCTAAACCAAAAAAACAGTCGGTTTTTTAAATCCCGGTCCCCAATGGATTTTCTGATAACCGCGGAATTTTGAACCTTGGAGGGGTCATCACCATGTTGCCCTATGCCAAGCTAAATCTCTGGGTGTCGTCAACTTGTCATGGTTGTTTAGGTGAGTTGGTCCAGTAAAATTCATCACAGATTAAAAAAAAACAGATTTGTTATTTTTAAGTCGTCTGAAATTTTCTTAAATTTAAGACAACTATTGTAACTATTAGATTTGCGTAAAGATTGATGTGTCGTATGATTGAATATTAATTTAATAGATAAAAAAAATGATTTATACTTAAGAAAATTTTAATCACCTTACGAATAGACAGTACAAAAAAAAATAGGTTCAGAACCCAACTAAGCAAAGAAAGGAGGGTCGAATGCAGACCCACGAAGTCGCCGACGACGACTATTGTTTCCCGCTTATGCTCTTTCTCTCTCCCACTAAAGCTCTCCACTCCAACCAATCATTTTCCGAATACATCAATCAAACACCAAAATCAACTATTGCATATATAGTTTTTGGATTCCTCATCCTTCAATCTACCCAAGCATCCATCTTAGAAAAATGCGGTGAAGCAATAGGAGGGAGGAGCAACACGGCGGTGGAGAAGGACGGGCAGCGGAGAGGCAAGACAATGGGTCAATGCCGATGCTAGACAGGGGCAGAGATCAGAGGTGAGGGAGGAGGGGATCGAATAGATCAATGGTAGAGATAAGGTTTTCTTTATCTATTAATTAGTAAAACGTGGGTCCCACCTGAGAATGGGAACATGTTACTTCCTGTAAATGCTTATTAGGCAATGCCATTGAACTTGAGTCGGTTCATCACTAGAGATGCTCTCAGCATATTGTCATTTGCATGCAGTACATCACTATTGGTCCCACTTACGAAGCATATATTCGGACTAATTTACCAGAGGAAGTACGGAGGAATAACTATAGGGAAGGATTGCTGGCCCATTATGGCTACATGGCCTATTAGCTCAGCTGGTTAGAGCGTCGTGCTAATAACGCGAAGGTCGCAGGTTCGAGACCTGCATGGGCCAAATAATTTTTTCCATTTTTTTCCTCTCTTCTCTCAATCTCTCCAAACATGATGTCCTGGGTAACAAATCTAATTCGTTTCGTCCAAAAGTTCTTCAGAAATCCTATTGTTCCAAAAGGGCTCCCTGTTCATATCGCTAATGCCCCAATACCAAGTTCAGACATGGACCTTTCTAACGCAGTCTATTTTGTAAAAACAGGCGCGCTCTTTCAAACTTTCAATGATGTCCCGTTCTTTAAGAATTCGGCCCTGCTGAGTTCTAGAAAATAGAAATGACAAACCCTTCTAAATCCCAATAGCCCAATTTTTTCTATAGAATAGTAGTTGAAACAGTAGAGAATGTTACAGGGTGAAGAACCAAGCACCGCCTCCTCAAGTAATCGCCATGGACAAAATATATCTACACCATGTACAGCAAATTACAATCTCATCTGCCTCTTGCTAGCTACTACTAGCTAGTGCTCACTGCTGCTTCACTTCTTGCAATCTTTTTTCACTGACTAATCATCATCACCTTCCCCTCTTTGTGGCCTAACCCGATCAAGATTCAGAGCAAATTGGCTCGATTTCTATCGGCAGACCTCTCTGGAACTCCACGTACGGGTATGCCATCGGAATGTCATCGCCATCGATCCTCCATCTGCAAGGTCACCAAGTTTTCAAGAAACGAAAAGTGATGATCAGCGAACACTGTAACATAGAGAGATTCAGTAAGGATTTCTCTCGTACTCCGGAAAAAGAACAGCAACGTCTTTTGTCACATTCAGATAGTTGCAAACATTAATGAACCTGGTTTGGGAGCTTGATCATACTACGACACTCTTTTATCCTGTATGTAGTATGGTACCATTCAACTTGCATAGCCTACTTATCGAAAACTCCATGCTGCCATGTTTGAACTGTATGTTGTCGTCTGATGCTACGTTCTACAGTGCCGGTTCCGAAAATACACAGGATAGCTGATTTCAGACTTGCGGTCCTTGTAGACAAAGAACATAAATGAGAAGACTATTTGGCTGTTGTAGCCTTGTTGCCAATGTATTATTAGTGAGTGATAGCTGCATCAATTTGTGTTCCTGTTCGTGTGTTCCCTATTTAACGTCGTCCCCACTGCATTAGTTTGTTCTTAAGTTGATTTTCTTTAAAAAAAAAATAATTTTCATGTTCATTAATTGATTTGTCGATTTTGTAGCTGACTGTATCAGTGGTATTCCTATTATCTCCCACTCGGGTAGGACAAATATGCCCTTTTGTTATACCTGAAATTGAGCACAAGGTGATGGAGGAAGAAAGCAGCCTCTACTTTGGCAAGCTCTGATCCAGGGCAGAGCCGGGGGCCACCGCCGAACGGCGTAAACTTCTTGCTTGTCCCTTGGCTTGCGCCCTGGTGTATCAATCAATCAGATAAGGCATACACATGAATCAATCCAACCATTAACTTCACCAAGCAAACTAAGAAAAGGAAGCAAAGCCAAGAATGTTGGCTTTGAATGAGGAATCATGGTTAGGACCATGTACAAAAGGCGCTACAGCCTCAGGCAGAGCTTGTTTGGCATCTGAAGATACCGGAATAGTTGCAAGTAATTATGTTATAGTTGGACACTCACTAATTAAAGGTAGCAATTAGTTAGAGAACACCCTTTAAAGAAGATTCTTTCAAAGCTCCAGATAAGCTTTCCTGATAGGTGTTCTAACCTTTTCATTGCATAAATTAGTATGCTTGAAAAGTATATTATGAAAAAGCTAAACGTCATGACCTAAATGGTATGAACTATTATATATTATTTCCTCTATTCAAGAATATATGACGTTTTAGACATACTTGGACCACTAGCCGAGTACCCGTGCTCTGCATCGGATTTCAAATAAAACATAATATAAGTTGTAAACTTAGAAAACCAATATACATAAAGTAATTATCTCTACAAATGAAAGTTTCACATATAATTTGCATACAATCAACAAGCCACATATAATCTTATTATAAACTACAAACACAGATAATATAATTATACCCAGAATATTCTTCAAGTACCCTATACATGTGTGCACATATTTATCCACAAAAGATCTCACTAACTCAAGAGGTAAATGGTAAACTCACCACCACCACCAAATCTTTTTTTATAATATAATAAATTACTTTTTATAAGAATATATTCATAAAATAATATAAAATTATTATATTGTGAAAATATTTTTCATAACTAATCTAATGATATCATTTTCACGTGACCAATACAAATAATCTTTTTATATATTAGTAGTCAAAGTTAAGGAAGTTTGACTGCACTCTTCCTAGGGAACATATCTGTTGCACATGAGGGTTTTGGTGGACATATGCACATACGCGGTCTGGCCTCTCGATTCACAAATCTACGGCCGAGATCGACGATGCACTCACACCTCCAACTTAAATGCACTTTTGCGAAAAACCCCCCACTAGATTGAAACACACTCAGTTTAAGTGGGAGGTGAAATTGCATCGTCGATCTCGGCCGTAGATTTGTGAATCAAGGGGCTAGATCGCGTATGTGCATATGTCCACCAAAACTCCCATGCGCACCAGATATGTTCCCCTCTTCCTATCGTATATATTTCCGGAGAGAGGGTAATTCATTACCAATATGGATGGTAATTAATGAGGACTCTGTGCACATGTTCTGAAGAACAGACATACCTCCCATCTGCAAGGCTGAAACTGTTGAGCATTTCCATGAAGCGAGGAATTCAAATGGGCAGCGCTGAAAACAGGTAGGACCTTCCAACCTGATGGAATCAGATACTCTGCAACATAGCAAAAAAAAGAGCCACTTGCTTTTGAGCATCTTCTATCAAAAGCTAGGTATTTTAGGAATAACAATGCTTAAAAATCAGCAATAAAGGTGCAACCATTCCGTTAGCCTGATCCATTATCATGTGATGAGCACAATGGAATCTGCAACGAAAGCCTCAAGTAGGGTTAATTACCTTTATATCTGACATCTTTGAGAGCCTTCCTGTGGACAAACTTGACAATGTTGCCACATCTCAGCGCCTCATTGATGACCTGTAAGGGCATGCACTTATGCATCACTACACCATTTCCATTATTACAGAATAAGTCTCTTTCCCCATTTGCACTGTTTTATAAAGGGTTTTTTTTTGTCTATCAAAATTCCAGATATAGGTAGGCATATGGACAGGACAAATGGTCTCAATAAGAAAAAAAAATCAAATTAGGAGGGTCACCATATTTGTGTAGATTGCTGATAATAGAAAAAGGCTCCCGGCTTAATAATTAATCCTAAAACATGTATTAAATGATGATCTTACATGTAGGGTATATTCCATCTTCTTGTAGTCCTCAGAGGTCAAACACTCCTCCTTCCCTTTGCTAGATCTTATGCCCTGATGCTCCCTCTGCATATGTATAGCATGTTCATATAGAGTTAGTGACAGGCACCCAATTACCAATCACCTGTGGCTAGCTTCACCATGGGAAGCATGCATGTACCTTCACCAGGTCCAGATCTTGAGATGACTGCCCAAGGAAATACACAACCATGGAGATCAAGAGTGAGGTGGTCTCATATCCTCCTAGCAGGGAGTCCAGCACAAAGCTCACTTTTTCCTCATCAGAGAGCTCATTGCTTGAAAGGAGCACGTCAAGGAAATCACCCTTCTTGCAGGAGCCAGCGCTCCTCCTCTCCTCAATAATACCCTTCACAGTGCTTGATATCCTCTCTCTGGCCTGTGAGGATAAACAGACAAGATCAGCAGTGTTATTACAACACATCTTTAATGTAACCATAGTGTTTTGTACTAGTTTCATGAGCTATGATGGTAAGTATACAAAAAGGCTTGAAACTTTGACAGTTGAACAAGCTGCTGTAAAAGAGATGTTTAATTACCCGGACAGCTTTGGCATAGGGGGTCCCTGGGACGTAGAGAGGGAAAGAGATGAGGCCCTTCATGAAGGTGAGGAAGTCCTCCAGTATCATGGCAGTAACTGTCTCCTCTGGTGAGAGCCCCAGCACCTGCTTCACTATCACACTGAATGCAAACTGTGCTTCTCAAGGAAATTAAGAGCACACCAACAAAAAAAGAAGTCAAAAAAAAATGAAAAAAGACCCTGGTAAGTCAAAGCCACCTTGGGAAAAGATTCATGCAACAGCAAGTAACAACATGATGATGTAGGTAACATGTGCAGAGTTTTTCCTCCATGTTTCAAGGGATCATGTCCCTCTAGTGATATGGCTCTGGTTTAGTTAGTACACTTGCTAACCTTTCTTGCCTCCTCACAGAAGGTGATGACCCTGACCCTGCTCTTGTCCTTGCTGGCCTTGCCATGCCATGACCCAACTATATGCAGTGCAATCTTCTCAATGTCACCAAGGTAGCTGGGCTTGAGCTTTGTGGAGGTGACCAGGGCTAGAGCAAGGTTCCTGAGCCTCTTGTGGTCCTCCCCCAGGACCACCAACATGGAGGACTTGCCCAGTATGCCATGAATTGGCCTGGGGTAGCTGCACTGAAATAGCCTCTCCTCATTGTGCAGGATGAAGTGGTTCAGTTCCTGGTCACAGGACACTATGGTGGGGGTGCAGAACAGATGGGACTTGAACACCCTCCCATACCTGCATCATCACATCAACAATGTTGCCATGCTAGTGTTAGTGTGCTACCTTTCCTTTTTTTTCTCACTTCTCCAGAAGCAAGTTACTACACTGTCCATTTCATATTACAGCCCCAGAAGAAGAAAAATGAAGATAAAAGCTGCTAAGACAGGACGGCAACATTACCTTTTACTGTCACATGAAATAATGATACAGTACTTAATTGCATGTTAAGAAGATTTGTGGTGTTGATAAAAATGTTACTAATGCTGATTACCTGGAGCAGTGATCCTCCAAGAAGCTGCCCAGGGTGTTGGAAGCATGAGGGCTGAGGAACCTCAGGGTCTCACCAAGGAGAGGCCACCCAAAGCTGCCCTTGGGAGCCTTGGGATTCAGAAGCAAAGGCAGGAAGTGGCTCAGCACCAGAGTCAGAAGCAAGGCAAGCAGGATCACCAGAGCAGCCAGAACAAGCTCTCCTCCCACCATCATACCACACACCAGGCACCACCACCTAGTCTCATCTCACAGGCATGGATGGAGTCTCTGCCGCTCTGTCTATCTATTCTTCACTTGCTCACCACCCGGCCTCTGTTTCTCTCTCTAGAATGGAAGGTGAGGGGGAGGCTATATAGTAGTACAAGCAAGGCAGGAAGGATCTTGGCAAAGGGGGGGAGAGAGAGAGAAATAAGGTTGCCTTTTGTTTCCTTGCTTTGGCCTTCTTTTAAAGTTATTTTATTTATTGCTTTGTTTGATCTCTGTTTCTACTGCAGTGAAGTGAATTGGCTGCATGTATATGCACTGTGTGAGTAGCTTTTATCATGGAGGTCTAGGACTATGAGGATGGTCCAATGTAGAGTACCATCTAGCCTGCTGCCGCTCAAGGTGCAGTCAAACACGCAGGTAGAGAGAGAAATGTATTGGGGTACATGCAGCCAAGTGCAGATGCATAGGATGCATAGGACTCTTGTGCTAAGCTGTGAAGATTATGCGTATGTGCAGATTTGCACCTTGTAATCTCATCCCAACCGCCGCTGAAGGACAGTATGATCGTTGATTTCTAATCCTTGGCTCTATCGTTCGCTGCAGAGCAATGAGTTGTCCTCTGATCCTTGTCAAATACGGAGTACTACAATGACGAATTGGCAGCAATGCGGTTAGTCGTTCCTAAAACTATTTTTATCTGGAAAATATAATTTCAGTCGATATTATGTTTTATATACCTTGATTACTTTGGTTATGTGTCCTGTTAATAACCCGTTTTTAATGTGTATTTTTCATTATCTTATCTCCCTCTTCTTTACCCTGTTTCTCCATATAAGTCTGACGGCCCTTTACCAAGCTATGCTCAAAAGTCAAACTACTCCCTATGCATGCACAATCTCATCGTCCTAGGTAAACATGTACCTTTGCCTTGCTTGGTCACCCGACATCGATCAACTATGAACAAGTGTAATTTATACTCCGTTTATCGATTGACTATAGTTGACTTTGATATTTGTTCCCAACGAATTACTACCGGACCACTTTCAACTGAACCCAAGTCTAGCAGGTGCACCTTCACAATACGGCATCTCAACTTGCATATCTTGGTGTAGCAACCTAATCCATCTTGAGTTATCATGAGTCGCTACGAGTTATCCTTACATATAGTAATTACAACATATAAACCGAGACACATATACAATTTTTTTTGCACTGTTTCTATATACATTTTACAGCTCTACCTATGTATAAATTCTACAACAAATAGGGACCAGTCTTTTGGCACAGTGGAACCCCGACAACCACTGCAACCCTCCCCACCCTGAGTAACCCACCTGTGCTGGCAATTATTAGACCTACTCCTACAATGGCCACCAAAATGTACCCAACCAAGCACCAACAATAATCTGCACCTTTGTGGATCTCTGCTTTTGAAAGTTAATTAGGGCCCAAAAAATACTGATTTGATTAACTAAATTTGAAAGCCCACTAAACTATTACTTTTCATTACCACTGTATCCACAATGAATAACCCAATCAATAATATGCATCGAATAAGTTTCAAACATATAAATTACAGTGATCAACTGATTATAAAGCTCAAAAAAATAGTAGATTAAACTGATGCCGTGTCAACAATGCATAGCCCAATCAATAATACTGCATAAACGAGATCAAGTAGAATAGTACTCCTACTAGTACCATGGAGTGGCACATAGTCAAACCTAAAATTTGGACTATGGTAAAGTACCTAGGTACTTTAAATGAGTACAGTAATCTGTCGTACTTTTTAGTGATGTTTTTTTCACGGTCTCTGTAACATGGTTTTGACGTTATTTTTTGTAACTTTTTCTTATTATATATTAGTAAAATTATAATATTATAAAAATATTTTTAACGACAAATCTAACAATATAGTTTTTTTATAGTCAATCTAGATAGTTTTAAACATATATATTGTCAAACGGATTCTATGGTGCCGCCTAAAAAATAACGATGAGAGTAGTACTTTACCAGCAAATAACCAAAGTAAAAAAAAGGTTCTGAAATATTTACCGGGATGTACACTTGTATGAGCACATCTAGGTGTACTTGTAGCTTTGGGTTGCTTGACCCAAGGACACAAAAACATGAGCAACTGTTGGGGAAAAAAATATTCCTTAAGGAGGAGGTGGTGGTGGGTAATATACTTAAGGAACCGCACGAGTGGCAGCGGTTGCAGTACAGATAGGTCCACCCTACCCTCATCGATGGGGGTGCCCACAAACAAACACAAAATTTAATCTCTCGTTACTCTCTTTTTTCCCAATTGGTCAGATCTAACCTTACCTTTCTCTCCCATCCCTCTTGTATTATTACCCCTTTATGCTTTGCTTGGCTCGATCATGATCTGGTTGTGTTGGGGCTTTATCCAAAACAATGGGCGATGTTGTAGAGCGTGCCATCTTTAAAATCCTTGAATCTTGAACGAGTCTTCTTGCTCTTAGTGAATTTTGATCCACTAACCTGGCTGGAAAAAAAAAATATTAATTTAAGCCCTGTTTTGAAACACGGGATTTTTCTAGAATTTTTTTACAGGAATGAAGCTATTTCTCTAGCTTAGACATTGCAGCTATAAGCGCAAGGGCTATTCCAACAAAATATGTAAGTTATGTTTAAGTATGGGTGGTAATCTTCGAAATATCAGCATAGGTAAACTAACCTTACGGCTTGTTTGGTTAGAGGGAATCGGTGAGGAAATGAGAATTTAGGGATTGGGTTTTATATAATATCTTTGTTTGGTTGGTGAACATGGGAGTTTAGGTGGGATAGGGATTAGGAGATTGGGGATCACCATTTTAAACCGAGGGAGGGGGTGGGCATTAGAAGTGAATCACTCATTTATAGAAAGTGAATGCATCTCAGCCCTTCGTCATGACTTATTCGAAGTTAAAAATTAATTTCCCGCTATTTCTCATTACTCTTGCCAAAGAGGGGATTAAGATTAAAAAAAACTCTCATGTCCAATCTCTCTATAAACTCCCATCCCCTCCAATGATTGCCAAACAGACCGTTAGGGTACTTAAACCACAGGTAGATGACCTACTCCTAGACAGGTCAGCTGCAGCTTGATTTGATACGTCTACTTGCTCGAGCATTACGATTGGGCTAGGAATAAACACTAGACTAGACACAGGACCTCTTGATCGATACTTCAGCGTCTAAGTTGCCTGAACCAATAGGCAAGACACTATTCTTTTTAGCTTTTCATGGTCATTGTAAAATGTTAATGTGTCAATATATGGGGCTCCGTTTCTTGTAAAGATACAGAATATACTCTTTCATTTCTTTTTATAAGACGTTTTTTTTTTTGTCACATGTGAATATTAGAAACGTTGTAAATTCACGAGGATGATGGAGATAAATGAACATGATGTCCATAGCGTTAATGTATTGGGAATAAGATAGATAATAAGAGCATCTTTAGTGTGTTGAACCGATATCGGTTTAAAGTCATGCCACGTAAGTATTCTAGGAACTGAACTTGTTTTTATCCAATGTATTGAGTCAATTCCTACTAATAACTAGGACTCACGTTACATTTAAAAACCACAAAATAATAATATCCTCTCTCAACCGTACTCTCTCTTCTCTTTCATACATGAGTTGTTTAATGCTTTGAATCGACTCTTAAGTAGAGTCCGGTTCCATTTTTTTTTCAATCGACCCCTCAAATGTATTGAATTGATTCAATGTCTTCTCTCTCCTCCTTTGAATCGGCTAAAATACAACATTGGAGATGGTCTAATATGGATGTGTATTTACTCATAAATGTTGAGGAGAGATGATAAATAAATAAATGCTAAAGGGAGAAAATATTATTAAAGTCGCATGCACAAAACTGGGAAAAAAAACTATCTAGTTTTATACTACCAGTCCAACTTATCAAGAGGGGTGTAGGTTGACTGGACAGTGGGCCTCCAAGTTGGAACAGAGATGGACGAGAGAAAATAAGTCAAGGAAATGTGTAGATAACATCATTTTGGCTTACATTCAGATGCAAAGCCTCCCGCATCGCACCGTCGTCGTTTGTTCTTCTCCTCGCTCCGATCGAGATGCCTTTCAATCTGTGCGCGCGTGCGCCGCTTGTCCCTTTGTTCCCAAGCTCCGCCCGTATCTTCCAACGGATTTTCAGCGGTGGGCTCGTTTGGACCATTCCGGTTACGCAATCGTTCATCCAGGGCGCTGGAGAGATTAGGAGCTGTTCGTACTTAATTGCGTTTTGTCCCGCCTCCTTGTTTTCTCACCATTAACTAATCAGCAGTAGAGATGCTAATCCTGTGATTAAAATGGTTTCTGTTGTTTTTCTGTTTCCCATTGAATGACCTCTGTTTTCGCAGAAGCTGCTACCTCATCGAGCCCGTGCATTAGCTTGTCCTCTCTACCCCGTCTCTCTGGAAGGAAATTTGCCGTTAATTCTTCTTATATCAATAAAATCAACGGCTGATGGAACCCATCAGATTTTTCTTCCTCTCTCGTGTAGCTCCCATATTGAGATTGGGTGGCTCTATTCTAACTTACGAAGACTTTAAAAGTGTGCTATGAGTCAGAAGCAAAGCCAGAGGAACATACGCACAAGAGAGTTAGAGGGTGAGTTATTATTTAACACTAGATTTTTGTATATGGTAAGAATATGTGAGTCCAAAAGATATAAGAGGGTTACGTAAAAGCAACGATCCGATCCATTGTGATCTTTTGAGAATGTGTATAAGAAATTTATGGTCGGATGTACTATTTGGCTTGTTCCAAATATTAGTCACTACGCATGATACATGTTCCACATTTAAAACAGATTGTACTGGTTACTGAACAAGAGTGATGGCTAGATCTATGCGGTGGTTGTCCCCAAGTGATTTCTGTTTAGTAGTAGTTGGATTACTGTTCACGAGTTTATGAGGAAGATGTAATTGCACGGAATAATTGAGTGTATGTCTAAGGCCCAAATGGGAAATATACAGGTGCACATGTACTGCAGATATAGAGATGCGAACAGGTGTCCCGAGCGCGTCCGACCTTAATTTTCAATCTCTTTGTAGCATGTACAATAATTTATTTCTTATCTTATCTTTAAAGGTTCTAAATTATCTATAGATAATTTTAAAGATATCTTCAATAATTTATCTATAAGATAATTTATTTTCACCGTAACTTCTTCCTTACAATATTCACTATTTATAATAATTTATATATCAAATTTATCTCAAATATATATAAAAAAATAACACGTTCTCACTCATACGACTAGCATTTTAAATTTCAAGTAGCATGGCAACGGACACGGCGAGGCATCTGGTCAGTGCTCACAGAGACTGAGTCACTGTGCGCTTGCCTTGCCCAGTTGCGTGCTCGCACGAGGCACCTCGGGACCCGCGCCCTTCGCGCCTCTCGAGATGGCACGGGGACGTGTCAGGTCTCGCTCTGCTTCTCTGTCCATCTATCACCTCACCCTTCGAAAGGCGAGAGAGAGAGACAGAGGGATTGGTTTGGGATTCGCACCCGCAGCGAGCCTACGTACGCATCCCCATGCGCGGCAGAGGCGAGGAGGACGCAGGGGGCGTCTGCTTCGTTTGACCATTCCGCGGCCATCGTGGCCGCCGCACCCGCACGAGGGCCGCATTCATTCCGTGTCATCGATTCAATTCCCCCGTCCCTCCTCCCCAAACCACCAACCGAACCCAAGCACCCGCGCGCGCGTACAAGAACGCATCAAGCCGGACGTCCCGACCAATTGGGCTCTCCCACCTGCCTTACGTGCTGCCCCGATCTCCCATCCAAAGGTAACCTATCGATCGAACATGCTGGAGTAGTAGTACTGTTGGTACTAGTGACTCACGTAGGACTGTAGGAAGATGCGAAATGTGTCAAAAAAAATGTGACTAGTCACTGACACGCGGGATCCAGTGGATTTCAGGTACCGCGCTGGTAGAGCACTTGGTGCGATGAATGTTAAGAAATCACGCTTTAGATCAGGTGTCTATGGACTTTCATTTACCCTGAAAACTATATAAAGGAGGATTCACGATCATTGTAAGTGTCTTTTGTGAAAGAAAAATAAAGAAAAGAAAGAAATCCTACCATATCTTTGTCTTCAATCTACTACTCTGTTCTTGTATGCGATTCTACGCTTGTCTACGAGGTGATCGCTCGGACTGAACTCGCCAGCGATGGTTCTTCAACACATTAACAGCATGATCGACTCCAGCCTACCTCTAGTCCTACTCTATTCGGATCGAAAGATAACCGTCGTAGCACGACGCTCGTGGATTGAATCGCATTTTCTAGATCGCTTTCAAATCCGCAAATTTGGCTTTCTAGATTATTTTTCTATGGTGCGAATATGCTCTAATCTACCGCGAGCTGACTTGAAGTCAACGGCACAATGCCAATCGGCAGGGTGCTTGAATGAGTAGATGTCGATTGCACTGTAGATCGTAGATTGCAAATCCGCTATAATCTACCATGAGCCGACTTGAAGTCGACGGCCAAGCCAATCGGTGGGTTGCATGAAACAGCAGATGATGATTGCACAATTAATTGCTTGAACAGTACAAAATAAAAATCGGTCGACGAAGCCCAGTACGGTCGTGCCGCCGCCGGTGACCCGCACATGGCCGCGCCGCACGCGCTTAAGGCCAACCTGGAAACGCGCCCTGCATGGCCGCGCCAATCGGCCGAGCACACCGTACCTTGCCGGGCCTCGCACGACCGCTCCTCGCCGGCCACGCACAATCGAGCCGCGCACCCAATGCCGCCGGCCTGAAGTCATCACGCCGTGCCGCACGCCGCTCGACGTCGACGCGCACACGAGTGCACCTGAAGCCGCCGCCACCTCGCCAGCCCGACGTCGTGCGCCCGCCGGCCGCTGCGCACCGGGCCCGACATGCCCGTACGCTGCCGCGCTCGACCATGCCGCACGGCCCACCACTCTTGAAGTCGTCGCCCCACAAGGGCTCCGCACCACGTGCTCGTGCCGATCGCCTCGCCGAGTGCATCGCACTGTGTCAGCCACGCCCCGTGCCGCTACCGTCTCCGCATGGGTGCTTTTGCGCGTCCGCCGCTAGCTCCAGTGGCGCTATGGTTTCATATGAAGCCACCGACCAATGGGCCGAAAGAAGGAAGGGCCCCGCCACAATGAGGAATTCGGGAAAAGAAGAAAAAGAAAACCCACGAGAAGAGAAAGAATTTTTTACAAAAGGGCCCCTCGATTATCTCAAATTACCCAAAATTTTCTCAGAACTGAAAATTAGCGAATAAACCCTCTAAGTTCTAAAAATTATGAAGAAATATTTCGGGAAAGAAATTCTTGCATAGTAACCCCTCAAAAATTGCAAAAATGCGCAAAATTTATCATAATTAAAATTTAGCGGTTTAGCCCCTGAAAATTGCAAATTCACCGAAAATTCATATTCCAGAAGAAAAGTGCCTCTGGAATTCAATTTTTGAATAATTTTGAACTTTTGAAGCATGTTTAGCTTTTTTATTATTATTTCTATATAATTTATGTATTGTATTTACTGTTTTTGATTATCTGTGATTGTTTATATTACTTTTAATCACTGAAAATAGCAATAAAATCGTAAAAATACATAGAAAAATACGGGATCATGAACCGGCAGTTCAAAGAGCATTATGATAAATTTGCAACCATTTAATGCAAATTACCAGCAGTAATCTTATAAACTCTTTGCATGAAATATGTAGATGACTGGCATCACAAACCGGGAGTTCGAAGAGCTGGCCTAGCATGGCCAGAATTTGTACCAGTCTTCAACTCTGCGGTAAGGTAATCACGGATGAGCAAAAGATTGAGAAGACTCTCTCTACCTTTCACTCGAATGTTGTGCAATCCACACGCAAGTATCGTCAAGACGTTTATAAGGAGTATGCTGAATTGATTGGCATCGTACAAGTTACGAAAGCTCAAGATAATGGTCTAAGAAAGAACTACATCTCACAGCCGCCTAGTAGCAATGTTGGCCATGAAGCCAATGCTAGCAAAATGGCAAGAAAGGTAAGGTCGTGGGTCGCACATTATTGATGCTTTCCAATCTAAGAAGAAGAGCAAAGCACAACATAAATTTGCAAATATTAGCTTTTGTTTTCTGGTCTGGACTGACCGCAGTTGTAAGGCCGGACTGACCGCCATGCGTTGGCCGATCTGACCGGACCACCGGGTCAAAAGACCCAATCAGCTTTTTCTAGAGAAGGTGTTTTCTGGAGTAGCTCTTTGTTCTGTTGTACGGTCTGACCGCCATGTATTGGCCGGTCTAACCGGGTTGGCACGATCTAATCGACCATTAATTGGCAGTCAATCCGATTGTGGTTCAACAACTATTTTTATAGCCGTTGGAACTTGTCCGGTCTAACTGGCCCTATGCCTATTGTCTGACCGAGCTCCCTGTTTTTCATCAGATTCTCTTCCAAACGGCTAGTTTTTGTGTGTGGGCTATAAATACCCATCTTGGCCGGTTGTGGGAGATGTTGCTGGTGCTATATACATTCCCTTGAGCAAAGAGGAAGCCCTCTACACTCTTTTGTGCATGTGTTGCACTTAGTGAGCTTAGAGAGCAAACCCTAAGTGCGTGTGTTGCCTTAGGTAATGGATTGTGTATCCATTGAGCTTAGACACTTGATTCGTTCAAGTGAGTGTCTCCAACATATTACTCTTGGTGTTTGCCGACACCTAGACGGCTTGTAGGAGTTGTGCCGGTGATCTTCTCAAAGAAGGTTGTAAGAAGACTCGGGTGGTTGTGAGTGGTTTGGTGCTCGTCATCTCCGGAGTGGAGGAAGAGGAACCCTGAGTGGATCGAGGTGTTGGTTCGTGTTGGAGCCAGTCCAAGTGGTTGGACTTACCTCGGAGGTATTGGCTCAATTGCGGAGCCGGTCCAATTTGGTTGGACTTACCTCAACGTGGATTAGGAGAGACCGATAAGTCTCCGAACACCACGGTAAAACATCGTCGTGTCATTGTAGTTTGCATTCTTGTGCCTTACTCTTTTGTCAATAGTCTCTTTTTGTTGGTGCACTTAGTAAAAAACTAGTTGATTTAGGTTTTAATTGTGTAAAACCGAATTGTTGTTAGCTTTCACATTAAAAATCGGTTTTAGCTAAAGAAGTTTTTAAAACCGTCTATTCACTCCCTTCTAGTCGGCCTCTTCGGTCTTATACCAGGCAGGGTTGACCCGTGGTGGGCTCCTCATCCACCCTGAAGACTATATAATGGGGGGATTCTCAACCATTGTACGTGCCTTTTGTGGAAGAAAAATAAATAAAAGAAAGAAGTTCCCCTACATCTCTGTGTTCAATCTATTATTCTGTTCTTGTGTGCGATTTTACGATTTGTCTACGAGGTGATCACTCGAACTAGACTCGCCAGCGATAGTTCCTCAACAATGAAAACGTGGTTGCGGGCCTTAGTTCTGTATAAGCAGAAATTGAACAGTATTTTTTTTCCTTGTTATGTTTTTTTAGACTTTTTTAAATTTTTTATTTAAGGAATCGATAGAGGGGAATTTTTTCTTGAAATCAAATTGATCACTCAAAAGGCATTACAAGACTCGGCTCAACAACCCTTGTTAAGGAGCCGTTTGGTCAAGGTTACAATTGAGAAGGGGACGGGAAACAAAGTGCAAGTAAAGCAACTACACCAAACTACAGCGGAGAATGACAACACAACACAACAGCATAAACAGAAACGACAACCTCTTAAGGCACAACACACCAAGCTTGAAGTAGACATTATTGAATTAGGGAACCTCCTATTGGCCACTCAAGAAACCACGCCTGTCTTTATCAGGGGAAGCACAAAACAACGCAATCTCCATTATTCATCAAACCCATGCATGCAACACTTAGAAGGATTCTTGACCATGTCAATATTTTCGGTCAAAGTCAAAGATTATGTCAAGGTAGGCCCACATGTCAGAAACACCTCTATCATGGTTATGAACCTATAACTGGTATTTAAAGGAAGTTCAATGCTCTTTATTACGTCCCAACTGGTTGACAACTAGTTGGAGTCATGAAACAATCAACTGTGTACATCGTCCGACTAGCTATGCGTTTTTACCGACTAGCGAATTGGTGGAAAGACATGACAGTTTCCCACGTGACTAACGGGAAAGCAGTTATTGTCACATCTAACAACTTCCGATAGTTACCTAAAAGACGTGACGGTTCAAGACTCTACTAAAGAACATGCGTGAATATTAGATATGCCTTTAACAACATTAATTGCCACTCCTTCAATAACTATAAATGGGGTAGCCCATGTACTTTGTAATAGGATAGATTCAGTTCTTACGTTTCAACCACGATCATTCTGTAACATTCGTTGTATTCTTGTACAAATACTTAGTGTGTCCACATCAATAAAGGGTCTTTGCTTTTGATAGTGTTCTCATGTTATTTCTCGTATAAATTCGATAGGGAACCCGTGTTCCGATCATCGACAAATACCTCTTATGTTTATCCAATGCTATGATATGTGTTTGATCGATACAGTTCATATGGAGCAGCAGATATGGTCGAAAGCTACGTGTCGACGATCGAGTCGTCAATTCTACAAAATAAATAGAGGAAAATAGCAAATAGTTCTTGGGAGATAATGAGATTTCTCTTTATTTTAATGAACCGGATTTTTACAGATGGTACCTTAGGAAAGGCAACAGACTAACCCTAAATGACACGATGTGTGTTTATTACTATGCTTGAAATTGTCTTCAAGTCACTAGGTCTTGTATGCTTCAATCTCTTGGAATTTGATTGGATTGGCCTGATTGATCTCATCATCCACCTTTAAATAACTGATGAAGTGGTGACAGTTACTTCTTGAAGAGGCGCTCTTTGGAAGTGCCGCGTCTGGTCAGAGAAGCGGTGGCAGTTGGTAAAAAGCCAATTGACCATCAGTTGATGTCAGTGGGAGATATAACCATACAATGGTTATTGTCAGTGACTTAGGATTGGAGCAAATATGATATGTGTTCCATTCATCATACGATATTGAATATACTTGGAATAGGATCCAAGTATCAGTTCATTACTTCTACGAGCAGTCATCTGGTCGAGGATAAGGTACATGACCTCGTTCGACCAAGGTACCTATAATATAACCTCTGGAATGCTCACGATCACGGGGTTGTTAGCCTTAGGGATTACGACCACGGAGGTCATGCAGTCTTTAATTAAATAAAGTAATATTTAGAGTTTTAATCCTCGTCACTACATGCCACGCGTGCATTCCATTTTGGATTCTTTTCACCAATTTGAGGAATATATAGTTAGCTTCATTTTTCTTTGCGGTTTAGCTACATGTAGATCTTACATATACGTACGTATCTGATTTACTATATCACACTCTCGAGTGATTTTTTGGGGAGGATTTCACATGATTTTCTTAATGTCGGATAATTGAATGTGCTTCAAGATCTGTACATTGACGTCTCCAGATACCCCCTCCGTTTATAGATTAAGATTCTTGCATTGCCAATTGTCACCAGCGCCAGAAGTGCCAACATCCATCTTTGTCATCAGCAGGCAGCGAGGTGGCGTAGGACAAGGTGGCAAGCAGAAGTGGCGAACGGGGGAAGGTGTCATAGGAGGCTCTGCCGCTAGGGTTTCAATGCTACGTGAGATTGTGAGGGGAGGGGGGAGTGGCGGTTAGCGGGCGATCCATTCGTCCAAAACTCAACTGATTTGGCAAACAAAAAAAATCAATATATCAGTTGTCAAGTGGATAGCCCATGTAGAATATCCTGATGGAACTCCTGTACCTGCAGAATGCGTCTAACACACACACACACACACACACGCTGTGATTTTCGACTCTGTGTAAACTCGTATGCATATATAGGTCAATATTGCTCGATATATAGACTATCCAACTTGTTCGTACGCGTAGCATTGCTCTAGCCTCTAGGGACGTACTTACACACACAGGTACACAGTCCAAGCACACGCCCACTCTAGTCCCTGAACCTACCCATGCACCATGCCACCATACATGTGGTCGTAACTGCATGCATGCTAGCTCCAGTACTCGGCAGCAGCGCATGCATGCGCGTCGAGCAGAGGAGAGGGTGGTACACGGGCTATACAGGCGTAGATGCGAGCAGGACGCCCCACTTCGCATCGATCTCGCGTACGGTGTACTTGCGTGCTCCAGCTTTCCATGCCTAGTTTGCCTTTTGGAGCCTAGCCTTGGTCTGTATACCTCTCTCTCAATCAGCTAAACCGTACCACTTGTGTACTCCGTTGTGTAATTCTATGCCCACCGCACGCCACTACTTTCTCTTAGCATTTTTAGCACTAAGAATTAGGCAACACACTCTAATTGCCAAACGAGAAATGTATATCCAAAGATCAGTGTGTGCTTATTTGAAAAGCAACGAATCGCACAAAAGAAAAGACCAAGAAATCTGTCGTTTCCATGGTGGGTAGTAGCAGTAGTAGTAATAGCAATCTTTTCCGGGATTCCAAATCGGCCTGCTTATGTTAGCAGTGACGCTGCCGCACAAGCTAGCTAGCAAACGTGACAAACGATGTTGCAAACAGCCAACCCCAGGAATCAGAACAAAGATACATATCCTTATCCAAACATAATCGATCCAATCAATGATGTGACAAATTATAATCGCAACACTAAAAATCATTTAGTTCTCAGCCATATGTCCCATTATCTGTCGTCGAAACAAATCTCACGATTTCGGCGATTAAATCAACGACAGTGGGGCTAGCTAGCATGACGAGATGGATCCAAAACTCGCGCGAAATGCTAGTCGTCGTATCTTTGGTGGGGTTGCTAACACTCGTTTGCGGCATCTATTGTCAGATCTTGGCTATATATACATTCTATATGAAATGTCAAAAAAGTACATTTGACATCATATATATACACCGCTAGCTACTTTCTAATTGAGTAAATTCTATGCACGTAAACGGCCTGAGATCGAGGGTCTATGTATCATCCAAAATTTCGGATTCGCAAAATCCTCTGTGTTCTTGGTTCAAGGAGCTCCAACCCCAAAAATTGCCCAAATCGTTCAAAGATTCGGATTCCCCCAAAAGGCTCAAGCTCCTCCTCCCCCAAAATCGCCTCTAACCCTAACCCTAGTCCCCTAGCCTGCCGCCGCCATGCCTCGCTCCGCTCGGTCCTCGCCCCGCGGCCACGCGTCAACGCTCCGCCGCGCGCCTCGACCCGCCCCATCCTCTACCCCGCCTCATCGCCACAGAGCCCGCCGCGCCCTCGGCCGCCTCCCGGATCAAGCCCCTCCGGCTATAAAAGCCGTGCTTCCTTCCTTCCCGAGCAAGAAAAGAGAGAGGCAAGAGCACCGAGCAAGTTGGAGGGCTCACCGCCGTAGTCGCCGCCCTCCCGTCGCCGCCGCCGCCTCCCCGAGCCGAGCCTCTCTCCATCGCCGGCTCGGTGAGCCCTCACCTTCGCGCCTCGTGGCCGCCACCGCCGCCTGGGCGCCTGCGCCGCCGCCATCCTCTCGCTCGCCGCCTCCTCGCCTTCCTCCTGCGCGCGCGTCGCCGCCGCCCGATCCTCTCCTCTCGCCTAGCTTCCCCCTTCTCTCTTTTCTCTCGCCCGAGCCTCCTCGCCCCTTCTTTCTTGGCCGTGGGCTGCAGTCCGCTGGCCGCTGCAGTGTGCGCCAGTGGGCCTGCTTTTGCGCTGGCCGTAGAAGCCGTGGGCCTTTTCGTTTTTCTTTTTTTGTGGTTTTTCTTTCCTTTTCTTTTCTTTTCCAAAAGAGAGACTTCAAAGATTTATTTCTCCCTCTTTTTAGCTCCAAAAATTGTGTAGTTTGTTTCTAAAAATTTCTAAAATCAAGCTCTTTCTTTTGGTGCTAGTTTGGTTCTTTTGGAGTTCATTTGAGGAGTTTTTGTTATTTAATTAATTTATGTGCTCGTTTATTTCTTTTAGGTCGATCGATCGCGAGAGTTCGGAGAAGCCGAGACCCCACTTCGATCGAGCTCAAGAATATCAAGATCATCTAGCCAGAGACCCAAAGTAGTCGACACTTTGATCATATTGAACCTACATTTTATGCAAATTATGTTCTTTTAAATATCAAATTGCATGCTTTATTTCCCTTATGCAAATGTATGTTAAATACCCTAAGGTAGTTAAATGCCATGTTGATGTTTTATTATTAATACACCATCCCTTGATAATTGAATTGCCATACACCCTTGTCGCTCTAGTAAATATTTGGTAACTATACTAGTATAGGCTATACTTAAGCGACATGCTAGTCTTGCTTAAGTATCGGGGTATCATCTACCCCATTCATCATCTTTTGAAATGAACATGATTTTGGGCAGTCATTGGGTGTAAATGACTGAGATGGTTATGATGTTGTATTTTCCTACCTCTTAAAAACCCTAAAGAAATTGCTTGTCACATCTGGGCGGATGGTATGATGGATGGTATGTTGGTGGGTGCTAATGCAGCCCAAGGAATGTTGGTTTGTGGATGGTATGTGGTATGAACCGCCTGATGGTCTCTAAGGACTTAATCTCGTGATGACCTCCCAATGTAAAACAAGACGACCACATGTCTATAATGGTGTCGACTGCTAAATAATTTGTATCCGTTAGCATGAGTTGCACTGTGCAGATGACCCGCTCGCCATAAGCCTATGTGGCTATGGGTTAGGGTGTACGACTTACGGGTCTATGTGAGCGTAAGTCGTGTGGCGCAAGAGGGGTCTCGGGAAAGAGTTGACGGTCTATGTGAGCGTAACTCTTCTCGGTGAAACCTTAGCGGGTGTAACAAATACCGTGGATGCATCGTAAAGGCCTTGTGACGATCTCCTTGACTCACATGTCTCAGGAAACATGTGTACATGTCAAAATGATTGTCTCTTGTGGGTAAAGTGTACAACCTCTGCAGAGTGTAATGAACTGTTCGAATAGCCGTGCCCACGGTCAAGGGCGGACATGGGAACTTACAAGAGTTAGTTCTGTTTATAAAACCTTGTGGGCGGGATAAAATGTGAGGGGTCGCTGTGACCCTGGTTTTGGTTTTCCCTGGGTGGATGTACCCCAGTGATGTTAAGTGGTGGATGTAACCGCTATTAAAACTAAGCATGAGGTGGAGGTAACCTCTACTGATATAAATATTGCACAAGTAATCTCTTTAACAAATGCAATTTGGTTAAAATGCTAAGTGATAGGACTTTTTAATGTTGGTACTCAAAATATTGCTTTGTGCAAATAAATGAACCCGAGCCATCCTTGTCAAGCCTTGCATGTATAACATTGCATACTGTGTGTTGGCTCGCGAGCACGGTAGTTGTGCTCATCCTCGCTCTTTCCCCCAACCCCGTAACCCGCAGATCATGGAGACTACGTCTACTACGAGGACCGGACGCCGAGGAGCAAGGACATGAAGAAGAGTAGCATAGTTCGTAGTCCGAGTCTCGCCTCGACCGTTGGCTCCGTTGGTACTGTGTACATCCTATATTATCCAAGCTCGTGGCTAATATCGGTCGTACACATGGTACTCCGCCGCTTGCTCGTGGAGAGACTTGCTCTACCCTTTGCTTCCGCTATCGCACTCGAGATTTTGTAATGAACTCATTTGGCCCGATCGGCCCTTTTGTAAACTCGACCGACGTGGTCTATTTGAACTCTAATGCTTGTATTAATGCATGATTTGGTCTACGCGATGTATGAGATGATTCAAGAATGTACCGTGAGCGCCATCTACGATCCAGGAATAGCGCAGATTTTCACAGAGGATTCTCGATTACAAAATCCGGTCCGACAGAGCTGGTATCGAGCATACGATCGTAGGAGCCTTAGTTAGTTTGGTCGTTGCCTAAGGTCTTGAGTCTTATTTTCAAAACCTAAGAAAAGCTTTGGCAAAATATAGTGTATTTATCGCTCTTACTTGTCATTCCTAATTACATTTATCCTACTTCACTTTGATTTATTCTCATCGACTTCCTCTTGTTTTCAAAATTTTAGATGGTCGCTCCGTCGCCGCGGCTCTTGGGACTTTTTCTCTCACTGAGAAGACCTCGGAGGCTTCGTGGGGATTTTTCGCCACCGATGCAAAGATTCTGGTTACTACCATCCGCCTATCTTCATGGGCCGGATGACTCGTGTTCTGGACCGAGAGACTTGGAGCATGGAGGTTTTCCTCTATGCTAGGAGGTGAGTTCAATACTCACACCTTCAAGGCCGAGCACCCCAGAGCCGTGCTTTGATGTCGCCCAGATGTGGCACGGCTTGCCGCGCCTCGCTTGTGCGGATGCATGGAGACCTTCGCAGAGCTCGCCTTCTACTTCCATCCGACTCTCCGAGGAGAGCTTTACCCGGTGATCCGCCACGTCCGGCAGATGACCGCACTGTCACATCGGCTCCACTCACGCAGCCTTGTCGATCGCCTCGCCAACGCCGTTGACGAGATCGGACACTTCGATTTCTCCTCACCAAGCGACTACGAGCACTCCGACACCCTCCGTGGCAACATGTTCGAGATGATGAAGCCCACCGTGAGATAGAGCGGAGAGAGACGCTGCTGCTGCGAGTTGGCCCGCTTAGAGCCGCCATCGCACCGCCGCCCGCCTCTGCTGCCGCCTCGCCTCTCGCCGCACCGTCGTCGCTCCCAAAGCAACCCGTGCCAGCCGACGCTTTCCACCGAGGACCCCACACCTGCCACGGCGCGCAAGAAGTCGCGCCCACCGCCGACCGATCGCAGCCTTGAGAGTCGGCCGTGGGCGCAGCCCGATCCGCCGCTGGATTCGACGAGTTCGACCGCTGGCGCCACCTCGCCGTTTCGCTCGCCACCATCGATCGCAGCCGTTCCGATCCTCGTAATCGTATCACTTGCGTGGTAAGCACCGATGGAGGAGTAGTCGATAGCTAGGTTAACTAGCGATGCTTGCTAGGTAGTCTTTTGGTTGCAAGCACTTTCTTTATCCACCTTTTGTAGGCGTTGTGTTTGTATCTCGTGTCATGGCTTTGCATGGCCTATATGTCAGGTCTTAGGAGTCATGTAACACTTACCCCCAATATTAATGAATTGCAAACCATTCGGGCTTTGTATCGCAATTGTGTTGTTCGTTCAATTTGATTTCTTTCTTACATGTGTGCTTTAGAGGGCTAGTGAACCTCATATACCCCTCTCTAGTTCTCGAGCTTTAGCTTTTCTCCGATGGCACCAAGGAGAGCTCTGCCCGATCAGTGGTGCTTTCAGCGAGCCGTGGAAGAGGCCGTGGCTATGGCCGTGGTCGTGGACAAGACCTACCTCCCCCACCACCAGAGCATCCAACAATGGCACAAGTTATGCAGCAACAAGCCCAAATCCTTCAAGCCTTACTCGCTAATCAACAAGCAGGAGCAGCCAGTCGTCACTCTAAGCTGGCAGATTTCCTCAGGACAAGACCTCTTACCTTTGCCTCAGCAGATGAACCCCTGGAAGCAGAAGATTGGCTCAGGGATACTGAGAAGAAACTTCGCCTAGCCCGATGCTCTGAGGAAGACAAGGTGGACTTTGCCACTCACCAGTTGAAAGGAGCCGCCGCTGCATGGTGGGAAAACTACCTCGCTGCTCAAGGTGGTGAAAGCCCGATGAGCGGAGAGAAGAAGAGACCAAGCAAAGAAAGATCCGCATCGAGATCAACAGATCCTCGCCATCGTTGAAGCAATTGTTTGAAGTACACCGACGAGCCCGCACCCGCATGGCACCCAATCTCCCGGGCGAGTTCAAGATCTGTCAGACTAACTTTGTACCCGCCGTACAATGAGGCTAAAGAAGAATGAGTTTAGAACTCTCAAGCAAGGTCAAATGACAACAATGAATATCTAACCAAGTTTAACCAGCTTGCTCGCTACGCTCCCAATGACGTAGCTGATGAAGAAGAGAAGATAGACCGCTTTGTGGAAGGAATGCGTGGAGACATGAGAAGCCAGCTTATCCTCCATGATTTCCCTAGCTTCCACCACTTGATCAACAAAGCCCTCGTGCTGGAAAACGAGAAGAAGATTGCGGAAGTTAGCCGCAAGAGAAAGATGGTATTCCAGAAGCCGCAAGGTGGCTTTCCTCATAAGTCAACATTCCCTGGCAACTCATCTTTTAAGCCAGCTGTAGTTTCTCCACAAGGAACTCAAGCTCCAGCCCCGCGTACCAATGGGAATGGTTTCCGCATCCTTCGTCCCGCCGGACAGCCTGCAACAAGCAACCCAGCAGCTCATCTCCATTGTTTCCACTGTGGAGTGAGAGGACACTTTGCCAACCGATGCCCTCAACGTCAGAGCACTCCTGCCAAGTTCAACTCAGGAGCCGCACCAGCTCAAGGTCAAACATCAGCTCCAAGCAGGAACCATCAGGCCCCGCAAGCACCTAGATCTACCTCGACACCAAATCGCGCCATGTGAACCATGTCACACCGAGGAGGCCCAGGATGCTACAGAGTTCTAATGGGTACGTTCTCTTAAATCGATCAAAGACAAGTTTTGTTTGATTCTCGAGCTTCGATTCTTTCATATCAAGAAAATTTGTTGAAAGGCTTAAGTTGCCAACCTTTAAGCTAAAGAAACCCGTGGTACTTAGTTCACCCGGGGGACCCTTGACTACCACCTTAGTAAGTCCCGAGTAGAGATTGCTATGGAAAATTCTCGATTCCTAGCAAACCTCTTAGTGCTTCACCCCAAACTCGATATCATCCTAGGGATGGATTGGTTGGCCTGATACCAAGGAATGATAGATCGTACAACAGGAAGGTGGTACTCACCAAAACCCGGGTACCACAATCGTGGTTAATATAGACCGCTCCTCGTGTTTGGATCGTATAATCCATAACCTCGAGAAGGTGACTCTGAAACAACACCGTAGTTCAAGATTTCCTAAGTTTTTCCGTAAGAATTGCTCGCATGCCACTGCATCGAGACATAGAATTCGTGATCAACCTAAAGCCGTGAATGCCCCCCACTGCCAAGAGGCCATATAGGATGGCAGTTGATGAGCTCAAGAGCTTAAGGTACAAATGGAAGAATTGCAGAAAAAGGATTTATTAGACCTAGCTCATCCCCGGGTTCGCCAAGACTTTTGTAAAGAAAAGGATGGCACCGCCAGACAGTGCGTGGATTACAGAGCCCTCAACGAGGTGACCATCAAGAATAAGTATCCCTTGCCCCGCATTGACGATCTATTCGACCAACCGTCAGAGCAACAAGTGTTCTCAAGATAGACCTAAGGTCGGTACCATCAGTTAAGATTAGGTGAGGACATCCCTAAGACAGCCTTTTACCACCCTGTATGGTCTATATGAGTTTACTGCTTATGTCGCTTGGCTTGACCAATGCGCCACCTACTTCATGAACCTTATGAACAAAGTATTCATGGAATACCGATAAGTTTGTTGTCGTGTTCATAGACGACATCTTAATCTACTCCAGACTAATGAGGAACATCTTGAACATCGCATTTGGTCCTCGAGAAGCTTAAAGAACATCGGTTGTATGCCAAGTACAGCAAGTGTGAATTTTGGCTTCAAGAGATCGCTTTCTGACATATCGTATCCATTGGAGGAGTCGCAGCTGACCCATCCAAAGTAGAAACGGTGTTGGGATGGAAACAACCAACCTCGATGACCGGCGCGTAGTTTTCTCGAATGGTCGGATACTACGCACGCTTCATTGAAGGATTCTCCAAACTATCCGCACCGATGACCCACCGCCAAGAAGGAAAAGAAGTACGAATGGATGTAAGCTTGTGAAAAGAGTTTCCAAGAGTTGAAGAAAAAGTTAACTATCGCACCAGTTAGTATTGCCGCACATACACAAGGACTTTGAAGTCTATTGTGATGCTTCGCGCCAAGGTCTTGGTCACAGATTTATGCAAGGAGGAAAAGTCGTGGCATATGCATCCGCACAACTCCGCCACATGAAGACAACTATCCAACTCATGATTTGGAGTTAGCAGCCGTAGTGCATGCCCTAAAGATTTGGCGGCATTACTTGATTGGAAATCATTGTAATATCTATACGGACCACAAGAGTCTTAAGTACATTTTCACCCAGACAGACCTCAACCTCCGACAAAGGAGATGGTTAGAACTGATTAAGGATTACGACTTGGATGTCCATTACCATCCTGGGAAGGCTAATGTAGTGGCCGATGCTTTAAGCCGTAAGTCCTACTGCAATAATGTTGTAATTCAAGAGTGCCAACCTGAGCTTTGCAAGGAATTAGAGGCACTTAACATCGAGTTAGTAGAACAAGGCACCTTAGCAGCTATGGAAGTTCAACCAACCTTAGAAGCACAAGTCAAGACCGCTCAGAAAGGACACCCCGGAGTTCATAAATTTAAACATCTCATGGCCAAAGGAAAAGCCTCAAAGATGGTGGAAGACCAACAAGGAATCCTATGGTATGGGAAACGTCTCTTTGTTCCCCACCAAAAGGAGCTCAAAGAATTGATTCTAAAAGAAGCCCATAGCTCAGCGATACACCATACACCCGGCAGCACCAAGATGTATCAAGATATGAAGATTCTATATTGGTGGCCGCGAATGAAAAGAGACATCGCCGAGTTCGTAGCTTGTTGCGATGTGTGCCAACGGATCAAAGCGAACACCGAGACCCGCAGATTGCTGCAACCACCGCAAATCCTCGGTGGAAGTGGGAAGAAATTGGAATGGATTTCATTACGGTCCGCGAGAACCAAGACCGGATATGATTCCGTATGGGTCATAATCGACAGATTAACCAAAGTTGCCCATTTCATCCCCGTGAAGACCACCTACAAGGGAGATAAATTAGCCGAGTTATACATGGCTCGTATTGTATGTCCGCATGGAGTACCCAAGAGGATAGTCTCGGATCGAGGTTCTCGCCACCTCGCATTTGGCTAGTCTCCATGATGCACTTGGAACTCACTTGAACTTTAGCACAAAGATATCATCCTCGGTGATCGATGGACGATGTAAAGGGTAAACGATTCTTGAAGACATGCTTCGGCTTGTGCTTTAGAGTTTACCGTAGATCGAGAGATGTCTACCGTATGCAGACCGCCTACAACAACGCTACCAATCCAGTTTGAAGATGTCCCGCTTGAAGCACTTTATGGGAGGAAATGCGAACACCCTTGCATTGGTCGTAATCGAGAGAAGGTTATATCTTCGGACCGATACTCTCAAGCAAGCGAAGAGAAAGTCGATTGATCGAGAGATCGCCTACAAGTCGCTCAATCCGCATGAAAAGTTATGCCGACAACCGTCGTAGAGAGTTAACTTTGGTTGGAGATCATGTATATCTCAAAGTGTCACCCTTCGCGGAATGCGGAGGTTTAAAGTGAAAGGCAAGCTTGCGCCAAGATACATAGGCCCGCTTCCCAATCACCGCCAAGCGTGGAGAGGTAGCATACCAACCGAATTACCAGAAATTTGTCGATGTCCATAATGTGTTCCACGTCTCTCACTCAAGAAATGCCTTAGAGTACCGTAAGAGCAAGCTCCAATTGAAACCATTGCACTCCAGAGAGACTTGTCGTATCCAGAACATCCGATCAAGATTCTTGACGTCGTGGAGAAGCGCACAAGACGCCGATCATCCGCTTATGCAAAGTGCAATGGAGCAACCACTCGGAGAGAGAAGCCACGTGGGAGCGTGAAGATCAGCTGAAATTGGATTACCCCTACCTGTTCTCTGAGGAGCTCGAATCTCGGGGTCGAGATTCTTTTTAAGGTGGGTAGGTTTTGTATCATCCAAAATTTCGGATTCGCAAAATCCTCTGTGTTCTTGGTTCAAGGAGCTCCAACCCCAAAAATTGCCCAAATCGTTCAAAGATTCGGATTCCCCCAAAAGGCTCAAGCTCCTCCTCCCCCAAAATCGCCCTAACCCTAACCCTAGTCCCCCCCTAGCCCTGCCGCCGCCATGCCCTGCTCCGCCTCGGTCCTCCGCCCCCGCCGGCCGCGTCAACGCTCCGGCCGCCGCGCCCTCGACCCGTCCCATCCCTCTACCCCGCCTCGACTGCCGCGTAGCCCCGCGCGCTTCGGCCGCCTCCCGGATCCAAGCCCCTCCGGCTATAAAGCCGTGCTTCCTTCCTTCCCGAGCAAGAAAGAGAGGCAAGAGCACCGAGCAAGTTGGAGGCTCACCTTCGCCGTAGTCGCCGCCCTCCCGTCGCCGTCGCCGCCTCCCCGAGCCGAGCCCTCCTCCATCGCCGGCTCGGTGAGCCCTCACTCGCCGCCTCGTGGCCGCCACCACCGCCCCGGGGCAGCCCTGCGCGCCGCCATCCTCTCGCCGGCGCCTCCTCGCCTTCCCTCCTCGCGCGCCGTCGCCGCCGCCCCGATCCCCTCTCCCTCTCTGCCCTAGCTTCCCCCCTTCTCTCTTTTCTCTCGGCCCGAGCCTCCCCTCGCCCCCTTCTTTCTTGGCCGTGGGCTGCAGTGGCAGCATGGCAGTGCGCTGTGTGCGCTTTTGCGCGCCGCTTGCTGGCCGAGCGGCCGTGGGCCTTTTTCGTTTTTCTTTTTTTTGTGGTTTTTCTTTCCCTTTTTCTTTTCTTTTCCAAAAGAGAGACTTCAAAGATTTATTTCTCCCTCTTTTTAGCTCCAAAAATTGTGTAGTTTGTTTCTAAAAATTTCTAAAATCAAGCTCTTTCTTTTGGTGCTAGTTTGGTTCTTTTTGGAGTTCATTTGAGGAGTTTTTGTTATTTAATTAATTTATGTGCTCGTTTATTTCTTTTCCGGTGCGATCGATCGCGTAGAGTTCGGAGAAGCCGGAGACCCCCACTTCGATCGAGCTCAAGAATATCAAGATCATCTAGTCGTAGACCCAAAGTAGTCGACACTTTGATCATATTGAACCTACATTTTATGCAAATTATGTTCTTTTAAATATCAAATTGCATGCTTTATTTCCCTTATGCAAATGTATGTTAAATACCCTAAGGTAGTTAAATGCCATGTTGATGTTTTATTATTAATACACCATCCCTTGATAATTGAATTGCCATACACCCTTGTCGCTCTAGTAAATATTTGGTAACTATACTAGTATAGGCTATACTTAAGCGCCATGCTAGTCTTGCTTAAGTATCGGGTATCATCTACCCCATTCATCATCTTTTGAAATGAACATGATTTTGGGCAATCATTGGGTGTAAATGATCGAGATGGTTATGATGTTGTATTTTCCTACCTCTTAAAAACCCTAAAGAAATTGCTTGTCACATCCGGGCGGATGGTATGATGGATGGTATGTTGGTGGGTGCTAATGCAGCCCAAGGAATGTTGGTTTGTGGATGGTATGTGGTATGAACCGCCTGCATGGTCTCTAAGGACTTAATCTGTGATGACCTCCCAATGTAAAACAAGACGACCACATGTCTATAATGGTGTCGACTGGCTAAATAATTTGTATCCGTTAGCATGAGTTGCACTGTGCGGATGACCCGCTACGCCATAAGCCTATGTGGCTATGGGTTGGGGTGTACGACTTACTGGTCTATGTGAGCGTAAGTCGTGTGGGCGCAAGAGGGGTCCGGGAAAGAGTTGACGGGTCTATGTGAGCGTAACTCTTCTCGGTGAAACCTTAGCGGGTGTAACAAATCATCGGTGGATGCATCGTAAAGGCCTTGTGACGATCTCCCTTGACTCACATGTCTACTAAACATGTGTACATGTCAAAATGATTGTCTCTTGTGGGTAAAGTGTACAACCTCTGCAGAGTGTAATGAACTGTTCGAATAGCCGTGCCCACGGTCAAGGGCGGACATGGGAACTTACAAGAGTTAGTTCTGTTTATAAAACCTTGTGGGCGGATAAAATGTGAGGGTCATTGTGACCACGGTTTTGGTTTTCCTCGGTGGATGTACCCAGTGATGTTAAGTGGTGGATGTAACCGCTATTAAAACTAAGCATGAGGTGGAGGTAACCTCTACTGATATAAATATTGCACAAGTAATCTCTTTAACAAATGCAATTTGGTTAAAATGCTAAGTGATAGGACTTTTTAATGTTGGTACTCAAAATATTGCTTTGTGCAAATAAATGAACCCGAGCCATCCTTGTCAAGCCTTGCATGTATAACATTGCATATGTGTGTTGGCTCGCGAGCACGGTAGTTGTGCTCATCCTCGCTCTTTCCCCAACCCCGTAACCCGCATCATGGAGACTACGTCTACTACGAGGACCAGGACGCCGAGGAGCAAGGACATGAAGAAGAGTAGCATAGTTCTGTAGTCTGAGTCTCGCCTCAGTCTGGTTGGCTCCGTTGGTACTCGTGTACATCCTATATTATCCAAGCCTGTGGCTAATATCGGTCGTACACATGGTACTCCGATCCGCTTGCTCGTGGAGAGACTTGCTCTACCCTTTTGCTTCCGCTATCGTGCTCGAGATTTTGTAATGAACTCATTTGGCCTGATCGCCCTTTTGTAAACTCGACCGACGTGGTCTATTTGAACTCTAATGCTTGTATTAATGCATGATTTGGTCTACGCGATGTATGAGATGATTCAAAGAATGTATGCGTGAGCGCTATCTCATCGATCCAGGAATAGCGCAGTATTTTCACAGAGGATTCTGGATTACGAAATCCGGGTCCGACAGTCTACAGCTGCACACGGTTTATAAACTTGTTTGTACAGCATTGCACGGACTTCTCTTTTGGAAGGCCGTACGTACGTCTAGTGTACGTGCGATTCTAGCTATGTTCAATCAGTGACCTTATCAAGCGTACTGCGTGCGTGCATATAATTTGGTGTAGGGCCGGCCATGTGCACGAGCCAACATAATCTGCATCTCGTCGATCGATCGATGGCAAAAGTCTAAGGTCGTTGAATTCGGGACCCATTTGGTATCCACATGGCTATAGCTAGCTACCATGCATGTCGCGTCTCCAACAACAAATACATATAGATATCGTAGCTAGACCACGGCCGTCGGTTTGAGTAGAGCAGAACCTAACGCACGTCCGTGTTTTCTCCATAGAGAGGACGGGTTGATGCTGATGGTCATGATCAAGTGAAGATACATGGCCCCGGCCCCAAGGTTAACCATGTTTATTTACAGGGGCATTTCGGTATTTTCCTCTCTCTCTATATATATTTCTCTCCCGCAATAACGGAGAAATGGTTGTTACACCGCATTCGTGTGCTGCGTCGCGTCGACAGCTAAGCAAAAACCAGAGTTACATGTACTGCTCCTGTTCTGCATTCGGTTAACATCGATCTTTAAACTTTAATCACTAATATACACAACAATATTTAGGTCTTTCGCATAGGAATGATACAGTAGATTTGTCAGCCAATATCCTTATATTTTAATAAATTTTACTAACATGTAATTAAAAAGAGTAGTAATGGCCACACACGTGTATGTATTAGAAACCGTTGCAGGTGTCCAAAATGGATAGAAAGAACCGAGGGAGTACATGCCATAGCTAGCTAGCTAGGTAGGCGCAAACGAGGTAGCCAAATGCCTACCACCACTGCACCGACACGTAAAGAGGGAGCAGATGGTAACATGGGTTGGACGTGTCACGAACCCATGCATGCATCGGGGGCCTGTTTTAATATGCTCTTAGTCCGTTCTTCCTTCGTTTCAGAATTTGCAACACAAAACAATTGAAACCCAAGAAACTAAAACTCTAGACTTCCTTCCTTACGTTTTCCCCCAGTAGTGTGCTACCGCTACTTATTACCTTTATCTAGCTTTTTCCAAAGGGGCCTTAATTTTCTCAGGCTGCAAAAGAATTGAAGCAGGTCAAGCGCAGGTCAGGATCACCAACAATTAACAATGAACGTATGGATCGATCGATCGATCAAAAGATGCCATCGATCTTATAATTCCCTAGCTATCTACTTGCTAATGGAATATGTGGTACGTGCGACTATGTTGTCCTTTCGAATGTCCCAAAAGGAATGCCAATTTTTTTGACACAATGATGCATGAGCTACCAAATCATGCGTGCATGTCCTGGTCATCAGCTGCTAGCAACCACCGGTGATTTACCCTTTTGCTGCAAGTATGCATCGCAAAGCCAATCATATGGAGCGGTGAGTGTATGACCGTCTCGCTTTCGTTGTTCTGATGCGTCAGTCCACACATATCTTGGCTCCAATAATCCATGGTGCACGTGCGACATGGTGGCCCTGACATCTTGATAGAAAGCAGCCCCAGGGGAGGCGACGTGGCGGCGTTCCATTCGCTATGTTCGCAGTTGATTAATCGATGTAGTTAATGATTTGCTGTGGATTTGTTTACACTGTTACACCCTGTCATTTTTGTGTGTTGTTTGTTTGTTTGTTTTAACGCGTGCATGTGGGAAACATATTCCTTTGGATCTTGGTTGTACTACTCATAATTGAGATGTTTTCTCAGGAAAGATGACAGGCGGTTAAGCTAAATTTTAGCTGGTGTGTTGCACGCTAGCTCCTTAATTATTACCACGCATATGTTTAGTATATTGAGGCTTGATGCTGCATGCTAGGTGACAGGGAAATATATATGTACTATATTTAAGTAGTGCTTCCACACTTTTTCTAGAAAATACTACTCATTGAGTCATTTCTAATGCATCACGTTCGTCACTACTCATCTAAGGAGTACTAGCTAGCTTCTGTTCTGCCCTATACATTTTAAATCCTAAACTTTTATGCATATGTCGATAGCTAATTTGGGAAATTTCCCACTTCGCATTTCCCTCTTCTTTTCTGAACTTCACCCCAGCAGCATCTTGCAACACGTGGAATCCCCTGCATGACAGCTATGACTCTGCATGTTTTGCAGGGCGGAATTGGACTAGTCCACTGACCACCCTTGTAGGCGGCCGATAGGGCGGCAGTAAGCTTTATGTGCAGTAGGGAAAAGGAAGCTAGCTAGTAGTAGTGTTGGCCTGCATCTGCAGGCATGCGATCACTTCCTAATTAAAAGCAGAGGAATAGTTTTCCCATTGCGGCTAGTGATCTGCTTGCACGCTCATGATATGATCGGTCGCCTGTCGTTAGATTTGGGTTAGTTCAAACCGTGGTTTTGGCCAAGTCAAATTAAACTATCGCCACACATCCACATGCATGCAGGTGCAGCGGTGGTGGTGGTGGTGTCCGATTCCATGCCGTACGAAACCGAAAAGAAGCCACGCGCGAGCACTCACGCACGCATGTACGCTGAAGTAAAGCTGGGAATTGGGCCGTGCCGTGCCGGTACGGCCCGGGTCCATCGTGTTTTGGGTCGTGTCGTGTCGGCCCATCTCATATTTGGTCAGGCGCAGGCACGGTCCAAAGCCCATCGTGTCGAGGTCGTGCCGTACCAGCTTAAACCCAGCCCTAAGTAACTATTGACAACGAGGTGGCGATGGCGGCAGCGACCGTCATCTTCATTCCTCTCGTGCGGTCGTGTCCGCCTCATTAAAAACCTAGTTAAAATTTAATTATTTGTGTAAAAACATGGGCACAAAAATATTTCGGAAAAAAATAAAATTTTCTTAATATTTTACAGATACAATATTATTACCTCGTTAAAAACCTTACGCCATAAAGTGGGGTTCCCCGAGTAAGAAAAAGAGTACAGTAACAACATGTGCACATACTAACTACTCATCAATGTCGAGATCGTTCATACGTTCGAGGTCAGCGTACGCCTGCACGATCTCAAGATCCTCCAGTTGATGCTGTTGCTGCTCTTTAGCCAATTCCCAATCCTTGGTGCATGTGATTGCCTCCATCATCCTAGGCGTGAGGGATGATCTTCTTTCTTCAATTATTCTCCCTGCCATGCTAAACGTTACTTCTAAAGATACAGTGGACACCGGCACCAACAGAACATCCCGTGCGAAATGTGATAGTACATGAAATATTCGCTTGTTGTTCTTCCACCACTCGAGCAAGTTTATCTTTCCACCGGAAAGATCAGGATCGATGTTTGCAAAATCATGCTCCAGGCAGTGGTTTAGCTCTGAGACAGAATTCCACAAGGGGGCTGTCTGAGATTGAGACGACGAAGAACTGAACTTGCCCTTTAGCTTCTTCCACAAGTAGGATGTCAAGTTTTTCTTTCCTTATTGCGTCTGTTGTGTGATTTCTGATCTCACGCTACTGCCGAACTTGTCATGATACATACGGAAAACACAAAAAGCTCATCTTTGACATGTGTAAAAGCTTCCGAGTAATCAAGACCAAAGCATTCACCTATTCCCTCCATACCCATCTGCAAACCTGACAACTTTTTTGTAAGATCGAAAATAATAGCAAAGTAATACACATGTGAAATAGAACCAAAATATTTAATAAACTTTTCCTCCATTAGTGCAACAGCATGACTTAAAAGGGGATCCTCCCTAGATTTGACAATCTTGTCTGCAATTAACCAAATAAATTATATAACTAAGCAAAAGGTAGGGTAATAAACACCAGATAACATCTTTGTTGCTTTATAAAAAAGGTTGTAAAAACTGTCGAAAATGACTAGCAATCTGCCAATCTGAATTGGTAACTACCAATTCATTGTTTTGAGAGTTAGTATTGACAAAAACAGATATAATATGTTCGTACCCTTGTAGCTTCTTTAACATAAGGTAGATCGAGTTCCTCCTCATCTTCATATCAAGACCGAATTTTCTTGGCTTCTTTAACTACCAATTCTATTCTCTTCTCTCTCCTTATCTCCCCACGCCCCACCACCACCACCAAAAGATCCGCAACCGGTCCTTCTCCTTCCTCCCCAAGTCCCCATTCACCATTCTTCTTAGTTCTTACTCCTCCCAACCCAACTCCTCATCTCCCCATCTCACTTCCCACCTTCCTCCTCCCGCCTCAACTCGCCCGCCTCCTGCGCTCCTGCGGCTCCTCCTCGCCCTCCGACCTTGCTTGCGACTCCAAATCCCCATCTCCACGGCTCTCCACCACCCACCCCCATCTCCCATCGCCTCCCCCTCCGAGCGCCTCCCTTCATTTTCTTGAAGCTGCTCCCTCAGGGCGAATCCCCTACTGGTGCCTCCTCCAGCTCTCCGGCCTCTGGTCCCCTGCGTCGCCTCCTCCGCTGGTGCCGCCTCCAGCTCCGACTTGCTGGCCTGTGCGCCGCCCCCTACCACCACTACGGCCCACCTGCGCCGCCTTCGGTTCTTCCCCGAGCCTCAAGCATGCCCCTCCCCTGGGCCTCGTCTCCTCGTGCCGCGCCGTCCTCTGGCCTCCTCGGCCGGGTGCACACTGGCCTAGCCAACTAGGCCTTCGGCCGTCGCAGCTCAACCCGCTCGTATGGCTTGGTCTCCCCCTGCGCCCTGCCGGCCCAAGCTCGCTCCTGGAGCTTCTTCGGTGCCACCGGTGGAGCGGGAGGTGGCGCGGTGGGGCGGAGCGGAGGAGGCGACGTGGTGCTGCATCTGCCGGCTGAGGACTGTGCGTGGGAGCCATGCCCGCCGTGCTCACCGTGCCGTGCTAGCCCAAGCACAGCATGATTTGGCGTGGCGTGGCGTGCCACCCGATGGGCCGGTGTTCTAGGCCCAACCCGGCCCACCATTTGTGCCGTGCCAGCCCGGCCTACCATGTGTCGGGTCATATCGTGTTTGGATCGTATCGGGCCGGCCGGGCCTTGGGCTGACCCGAAAAGGCCCAGCCTGACTCCCAGCTCTACGCTTAATCCAGACACCGCTCGCGCGCGCGGCAACCTGCGCAGCGCAGAGCGCCGGTGACTAGACGGCGCCGCAAAACGCCATGATCCCTCGCTCCGTGTACACTTTCGGTCATGTGAGCATTGACTAATGGCTATATATGGAGTACATGGTCGCGGGGAAGCCTTTAATCGCAGCCGATCGATCGATCGATTAGCTTTGAGCTTTATTTGTAATGATGATTAACTAGTTTGTTAAGACCTAGTCGCTAGCTATATAGCTCGGTCGTGCGTGGCACGGAGTGCAGCTTTGTTAATTGTGCGGCGCTTTTGACCACGTACGGCTGGGACGATGATGCATCGTGCATCACGCTTCGTGGTCGAACCCACCGGCCGGCCGCGCGCACCAAACCTCGAGCAGCGCGCGCACTGCGTGCATCGCCGACGGCGCCGGCTTTACTTAGCTAGTGACGGACGTTGGGTGAGGTAGCTAGACCGCTATCCCGCTCGACTCTAGAGGCCGGCATTGATGCAAGCGTGCATTCGGTCTACTATTGCAGCCGCGCGCCGCTGTGCACATGTAATCGCGTACTCGCCGTCCTGCCCGCACAGCGATTGATTCCTCTCGCGACGAAAGTTATTGTAGGCGCTGGTGAACATGTACGATGTGTACAGTGCCGAACTACTGCCTACAACAGGTTCACGTGTGCTGACTTGCTCGTGTAGTAGTGCAAGATCACACTCGCTACCTTGGACTGGATCCCCGGCCACATGGGCCCCCACGGCAGCGGTAATCCTGTAAGTTTCTAAATTTCCTGGAAAATGTTTCTCGCGAAAATTTGCCCTCTGGCTCAGTTGCATGCGGAGCACGCCTATTTTTGTAACCGTGATGGCCGTCGAATTCACTGAATTTTTTTCAATTTAACTATTTTTTCGTTAAAACTCCACATTTATACCCTGCTCGTCTTATTTTCGATTTTGGACCCAGTGGGTCGGCGCCGTGAGTCACGGCGCCGAAGCTAACATGACTGGCGCCATGACTCATGGCGCCGAGGTACCGCACCCTGGCCACTGTGGCGGCCAGCGTGAGTCATGCTTGCGTGGCCGGTACCTCGGCGCCATGAGTGTTACCTCGGCGCCGTGAGTCACGGCGCCGACCCTCTGGGTCCAAAATCGGAAATAAGACGAGTAGGGGTATAAATGTGGAGTTTTAACGAAAAAAGGGTTAAATTGAAAAAAATACGGTCGAATTCAACGCGGCGGACGCGATGTTTTGCTCGGCGACACGAGCCAAAGGCCCAATCTGGTCGGACGGCACGGGGCCGGGTAGCGCTAAGGTCGGACGGCGCGGGCTGCGCGTGGGGCGTGGCCGACTGCCGCGGGTAGGCGGGTCGGTGCGCAGCCGTGGACAGCGCGGGGCCCGTGCGGAGGCGAAGTGGGCCTAGGCCGAGCAAACGGGAGGGAGGCCAGCGCGTAGCGAGGAACCCCCTACGGGCGCGCGGCACAATGGAGGCCGACAGGGCGGCCCGTTAAATCTCCCTCCACCAATTGGGAAAACCAGCGGCATTGTTGGGCCAAGCGCTTTTCGGATGGCCATCATCCAAAGATCACAGGCGGTTCGTTTGGCAAAACACAAACTAGACGGTTCACCTTAATACCTCTCAAAAGATTACTCGGTATTTTCTACCATTCCGTCGAATTAAAGCACTGGCATTTTTTTGCGTCTGTTCAACCCGCTCTTCAATCAGCCAGAGGCACTAACTTTGCTCGCCAGCACTGCTGGCGTCAAATAGTCCAAGCGATGCACCGCTGCCACCTTCTTGCGCATCGGCATGGCACACCCCCTCCGTCGGCGTTGTCTCAAAAGACCGAGGATTACACAAGTGTAACAGATACGAACGGAATGGTAAAAGGTTTAACGGTGCAAATTCTCAGTGTATCAAAGTGAACCAGTGATTGTTACATGTGGGTGGCATGAAGCCAATTTTTCCATATTTATTAGTTCAGGCTGGTCAAGAAGCTCTCTCCTTCCCGAATCCAGTTCGACGACCTGCGTCAACCGGAGACCACCTGGATGCTTCTGGAGAAGCTGAACTCGGCTCGGGTTGGCAGGCACGGCCGTTTCTCCTTCCCCGCTGTCTGCTTCCCTCCGGCCTCCACCGTTGGTCGGCCGAGATAACAAACCGATAATCCGCACGCGACCGCCCCCAAATTAGCTGTCGCCGCTTCGCTCACGTAATCACGTTTCCTCCTCCCCTCTCTCTCCCCCCCTCCGAAGAGATTCCTCTTCCTCCCCCTCCTCTTGCCCACGCACACCTCGCGAATCCCCTGCCCGCCCCCTCGCGATTCTCGGAGGAGCGGAGAGATGTCGTACGCCTACCTTTTCAAGTACATCATCATCGGCGACACAGGTCCGTCTCCGCGCCTCGATCGATCGGCCCCTTCCTCTCGCTGCTCCTCCACCGTCCTGTTCTGGGACTAGATTGGATTCGTACAGTTCTTGGCTGCTCTTGTTGCTAGGGAGATCTACTTGCCTAAACTGATTCGCTTCTTGTCCGCGTGTACGGCGGCACGGTTTGGCTGCTGCTGATGTGCAGGTGTTGGCAAGTCGTGCCTGCTGCTGCAGTTCACCGACAAGCGGTTCCAGCCTGTCCATGACCTCACCATCGGCGTCGAGTTCGGCGCCCGGATGATCACCATCGACAACAAGCCCATCAAGCTCCAGATTTGGGACACGGTACCCCCTGCAACCTTTTCGTCTTTTCCACGCTACTTAGATCGTTTGGTGTTTGTAGGATCTAGTATCAATAGAGATATAACGCTGAGAGTTGCTTCATTGTGATTACTTAAGTGTGCTTGTTGCCAATTGATGGGACCAGTAGAATGAAGTTTGTTGGGTTTGGTACCAAGAACAATAAAATAGACGAGTTCCATTATATAGTCACCGTTCCATACGAATTTGCCCTCATTAAACTGGGCGAACTGTTTAGCTTTGCTTTGCATTGGGAACTATTTGACCATTTGTTATCAAGTTATCCTTGGTCTCCTCTCATGTGGTAAACCTTAATATCGCATACCCACATTCGTTCTCAAGGCAAAAACTCATCTCGTGCTGTTCTTACCTGTTAATGTTACAGGCAGGCCAGGAGTCATTCAGATCTATAACCAGATCATACTACAGAGGGGCTGCTGGTGCTCTTTTGGTCTATGATATCACCAGGTACTTGCCCAAATAAATCGAAAGCTGCTTGGTTAAGTTTTAAATGCATGGTTTCCCGAATTGTGCTTATTGTGTGGCATGCACATTTTTGTTCAACCGACTTCAGGAGGGAGACTTTCAATCATCTTGCCAGCTGGCTGGAAGATGCAAGGCAACACGCCAATGCTAACATGACAATAATGCTAATTGGGAACAAATGTGATCTATCCCATAGGCGTGCAGTGAGCTATGAGGAAGGCGACCAGTTTGCAAAGGAGCATGGTCTGATCTTTATGGAGGCATCTGCAAAAACCGCACAAAATGTTGAGGAGGTGATTGATTCCTAGTGCATCTCTGTGCAATTAAGAATATTTCCAAATTTTCTCATTCCATTTGAAATACAGGGATTCGTCAAGACTGCTGGAGCAATATACAAGAAAATCCAAGATGGTGTTTTCGACGTATCTAATGAGGTAAAATTTCAAATGTCAAATCATTTATTTTGGTATGCTTACTGAAAAATGATAAGTAGTGGGCACTATGATGTTACTTTGAGCATTATTTACACAACTTAAAGTACATTCTTAATCAACATATTGGGCCACAAAAAATTTACCTGAGATGAGGCAGAACCACCTTTATTTTGATACATGATTTCTTTGCGATCCTCAAGTCGCTCTGTTTAATATTCATTCCAAGTTCTCTCGTCCCACTTAACAAATATATAAACCATTTCCTTGCAATGTGCATATATGTCTTCCTTTGTGCTTCCCCGTCTGGTAGAAAGCCCCTCTCTTTAGCTGACAGCCTTTATATACCGAACTCCTGAGAGCAGTAAGAATAGCCAAACATGAAAAGTACAATATTGCATAATTTGATTCTGTAGTTTAATGGAATAAGGAGCTTGTTTTCTTCATGCTGAAAGAGAGAGATTTGTTACCTTACAAGATTGACAGAGGAAGTTAATAAGTGGAAGGGCAGCAGTGTGTCAACTTTCGATAGCAGCGAATGCCAGTTCCCCGACTGCAACCTTTTTGTCCTCTACAAAACACACATGATTGCTTTATTACAGTATTGTGTTACCGACCCTGAGTATGAACTGATGTTTCCCTTAAATTTTACAGTCCTATGGAATCAAAATTGGCTACGTAGTCCCTGGCCAATCTGGAGGTGCCGGTGCCTCATCTTCTCAAGGTGGTGGCTGCTGCAGCTAATGGAATGATGTACAAAGGCGCCTGTCATGTGTCACATAGCCGTTGCACTATCTTCATGTTGCTGAGTGGGAAATAGTTGCTCCAGGGTGCTTTGTTATTTCGCGCACCTATGGATTATATTGCAGTGCACAAGTCAAGGATTCAGTTCATTTATGTCAGCTGTTCGTAAACTGTACAATCGCTGTAATCTATCAAATGTTTCCTGCTTCATGTCATTTAGCATCCACGAATTCTATCCATTTACATGTGTAATTAAAATAAAAATGTATGGTTTGATGTGGTTGTTTTAATCATCTCCAAACATTCCGGCACTGGAGTTCTTTTCATGTAAAGTTGTTAACCACCAAATCAGCAACATGAATATCGTAGAGAGAAGCGAAATAACGACGACAAAGTAACTACGACGAGAGATAAATATCTAGCGAAGCTGACCGCAAACTCTTTAAGCACGAGCTCGAAAGAGTACAAGGGATTGTGACACTCTCATAACCCTTTCGAAACTCAGGATCTCAATCCTTTTCCTATACACAAATTTAATACTAAAGAATAACATAGCCTTTAATCCTCTCGTATTCTCTACTTTGGATGTTTTTCTCTTGCTTGACTTGCTTTTCTTGCTTGCTTCTTGGGTTCCTAAGGCAACCCTTATGGGTTTATATAGTCACATAGTTTTTCTCCAAATTGAAATAGAACCCTACTCTAAAAAAAAGTAAGAATCATAATTCTATTAAAATTCATCAAGTTATTTATGCAACACACCTCTCAAGTCCTCAAGGAATAGATACTCCATCTCAGCAATCATCATCTATCTCTCCCCTCGAAACCGCCGGCGACGAGACGCTATAGGCTCCGAAAGTGAGCCTTAGCTACGCAACATAAAGTATGCAAATTAGTTGAGTTCGTTGTCCAAAGAACCTTTTGTTGTTTACCAGTACAGATATCTTGCTGGTCCTTTTTCTTTTTAGTGGATATATCTTGATTGACTTAGGCCTGCCGTAGGGACTAGGGAGAATCAGATATATAAGCAAAAAGGTTTCTGAAACACTTTTTGTTAGGCTATCCCTCCATATGAAGACTAATTTCAGCCCACAAGCTCAAGAAATGACAACAATTGATTACCCTAAGAATGAAGGGTGGAGATGCCTCCTCCTTGGTGAGGGGAAGAAAAACCCTAGCTATTTCCTTGAGCTGCTGCTGGAAGGTGAGGCTTAGGGAGTTAGAAGCATATGCACACAACAAACAAGAGACAAGAGAGAAAAGAAGAAGAGAAGCTCAGTTCCATCTCGGGTGATCATGTGCAGTCTTCATCAAGACGTCGATCGGAGTATCAAACTTCATCCGATCTGGCTCAAACTTGGTCAGTATGTTCTTGACTTGATGCTCTTCGATTTGTACGGTTCGATTGCTGATTGGTTGAGAGGAGCACCTGATTTGAGAGGGGTTTTGTCAGTTCGGGTAGCAGCAGATTCAGCACTTAGCAGATTTGGTAGAAGTTCAGTTTGAGTGGTGAAACCTTGTCAGATTTGGCTGAAATTTGGACAGTATGTTAGGGACTCGTGGATCTACATTCCTGCCAAGTTTTATGCAGTTTGGATTTGTGGTTTGTGAGATATGAGCTGATAACCGAAAGAGACAGAAACTGTATCTTCTCTACTTGGCTGTTAGTGTACCTCTTGTTAGTTGTGTATGGTTGTTGCTGATGATACCAAGATTATATCTTGATGATGTTGTTGCTTATGTGATGTACCTCTAGATGTTCTAGAGAAGACTCCTTGTACCCATTGTTGATTATAGTGGAAGATTTAGAAGTGGGCTGTGCAAGCCCTGTGGTTTTTACTCCTCACATTGAGGAGGTTTTCCACGTAAATCGCTGTGTCACTTTGTGCATGTTCTTGTTGTTAATTCCGCTGCTTATTTGTTGGTTGAAGCTATCCTCATTGGTTCACTACAAGTAGAGGTGCTGAACTTTTGTTAATTGCAATGTTTAGCCCCAACAAGTGGTATAAGAGCTCGTGTTTGCTTTGGTGATTGTCTTGCAGTGAAAGATGGAGGTGAATACCAGCAGGATGATATCTCTGAATGGTACAAATTACCAAGCTTGGAAGAGTAAGATGGAGGATTTGCTCTATGTGAAAGAGTACTACAAGCCAGTATTTGCCACCGAGAAGCCGGATGACAAAACTAATGATGAATGGAAGGTACTTCACCGTCAAGCTTGTGGGTTCATTCGACAGTGGGTCAATGACAATGTATTGAACCATATCAGTGATGAGACACATGCACGCACCTTATGGCAAAAATTGAAAGAATTGTATGCTAGGAAGGAAGGTGCCAATAAGATGTTCTTGATCAAACAATTGATGCATTTGAGGTACTGAGATGACACTTCTGTGGCTGATCATGTGAATGCATTTCAAGGTATTATAAATCATCTATCTTCCATGGGCATCTCATTTGATGATGAGGTCAGGGCTTTGCTACTACTTGGTTCTTTGCCGGATACATGGGAAACTCTCAAAGTCACTTTGTGCAATTCAGCTCCAAATGGTACTGTCTCTTGGAATCTTGTGAAGACCAAAGTGATAAATGAAGAGTCAAGAAAGCTTGCTGAAAGGGAGAGTTCCTCCTCACAACCCGATGTGTTGTTCACCGAGTCAAGGGCAAGAAGCAAGAGCCGAGGTCCGAGGAATTCAATTGAAAGTAGAAGCAAGTCAAGAGGAAAATTTTCAGATGTTGAGTGCTATCACTGCCATGAGAAGGGACACATTAGAAAGTTTTGCCGGAAGCTCAAGCGAGAAAACAAGAAGAAAAAGAAGAAGGCACACAAACAAGACAATGTGGATGATGATGATGTTGGTCGTATTACTTGTTGAGGACATGATGGTAGTCATTGCTGAAAATGATGTTGGCAAGATTGGTTCTACTGTTGAAGACAGGATCATTGTTGTTTCTGATGATGCAACCATCAACTTTGTGGGTGATGATGACATGACTTGGATACCTGATAGTGGTGCTACCATACATGCTACATCTCATAGAAGGCTCTTCACAAATTATGTTACTGGTGATTTTGGCATTGTGAAGATGGGAAACAATGATCGTGCTCAAATCATTGGAAAGGGAGATGTGCATTTGGAGACAACTAATGGCACACTACTAATTCTTAAGTCTGTAAGACATGTTGAAGACTTGCGGCTCAACATAATTTCAGTGGGATTGCTTGATAATGAGAAGTATTCCAGCAGATTTGAAAATAGAGAGTACAAGCTTACCAAGGGCAGCATGGTATTTGCAAGAGGTAAAATGGTTTCTCTCCTGTATCATGTTCATGCCAAACTCTCTTGTGTTTCTGTCAATGCATTAAGACAGGATAATCCTTGTGTTCTATGGTACAAGAGGCTTGGGCACATGGGTGAGAAGGGCATGGCTGTGCTAGTGAAGAAGAATATCCTGTCAGGGATTTCAAGTGTGCAATTGAAGAGTTGTACAGATTGCCTAGTGGGTAAGCAGCACCAGGTTGCTTTCAAAAGTCAGCATCCTCACAAGAAGCCAGAGTTACTGGATTTGGTGCATTCCGATGTGTGCAAGATGTCGGTAATGTCAATTGGTGGTACTAAGTATTTTGTCACTTTCATTGATGATCCTTCCAGGAAAGTTTGGGTTTATCCCTTGAAGTCCAAAAATCAAGTACCGAGTACATTTAAGCAATTCCAAGCCTCAGTTGAGAGAGAAACTGAGAAGAAGATAAAGTGCATTCGCACTGATAATGGAGGAGAATACATTGGGCCATTTGATGCATATTGCAAGGAGCAAGGAATTAGACATCAATTTACTCCTCCTAAGACACCACAACTAAATGGCATTGCTGAGATGATGAATAGGACATTGGTGGAGAGAGTTCGATGCTTGTTGTCACATGCAAGGCTACCAAAGTCTTATTGGGGTGAGGCTTTGATGACTGCAGTTTATCTTGTTAATCTCTCACCATGTTATCCTTTGCAGGGAGATGTTCCTAACAAGGTGTGGTACAATAAGGATGTTTCCTATGATCATCTGAAAGTGTTTGGATGCAAGACCTTTGTTCATATTCCTCAAGATGAAAGGTCTAAACTTGATGCAAAGACACGACAAGTGCATACTCCTTGGCTATGGTTTGGATGAGTTCGGCCACAGTCGCTTTGATCCTATAGCAAAGAAAGTTGTCGGTCGTGATGTTGTGTTTGTTGAAGACCAAACAATTGAGGATATTGTGAAGGCAAAGGTGCAAGTTCCTCAACAACAAGACATGGTTGATTTAGACCCAAGACTGCGGCTCGGCTCCACAACAAGTGAATGCGATGTTGCGATGATGCACAAGACGATGTGCATGGTACAGTGGTGAGAATGCTCCCCGCACATGAGTTTGATGCTGAATTTGATGATCATGATCAACAACCACCAATACCAGAAGTTCCACTCAGACGATCCACCAGAGTTTGCAGACCTTCTAGCAGGTATTCCTCAGATGATTATGTGGTATTATTGTCTGATGATTTAGAACCTGAGTGCTTTGTAGAAGCAATTGAAGATAAGCACAAGAAGGAGTGGATGAAAACTATGCAAGAGGAGATAGATTCCTTACATAAGAATAATACATATGAGCTGGTGAAGTTGCCAAAGGGCAAGAAGGCATTGAAGAACAAGTGGGTCTACAAAATCAAACAAGAAGAACACACGTCACATCCAAGATACAAGGCGAGGCTAGTTGTGAAAGGATTTGGCCAAAGGAAAGGAATTGACTTTGATGAGATCTTCTCTCCGGTGGTGAAGATGACATCCATTCGGGTGGTTCTTGGCATTGCAGCTAGTCACAACTTGGAGGTTGAGTAAATGGATGTGAAGACAGTTTTTCTTCATGGAGACTTGGAGGAAGAGATATACATGGAGCAGCCTGAAGGGTTTGTTAAGAAGGGCAAAGAAGACTATGTGTGCAAGCTAAAGAAAAGTCTTTATGGCCTGAAACAAGCACCAAGACAATGGTACATGAAGTTTGAATCCGTTATGGGAGAGCAAGGCTACAATAGGTGTAGCACAGACCATTGTGTGTTCTTTCAGAGATTCTCAGGTGATGATTTTATCATCTTGTTGCTCTATGTTGATGATATCTTGATTGTTGGCAAGAATATCTCTAGGATTGCAAAGTCAAGAAAGAGTTGAGCAAGTTCTTTGCTATGAAGGACTTGGGGCCAAAAGCAAATTCTTGGCATGAGAATTGAGAGGATAGAAATTCCAACAAGTTGTACTGCACAAGAGAAGTACATTGAGAAGGTACTTAAGAAGTTTTGTTGGACAATGCAAAAGTCGTGAGCTGTCCACTTGCACTCATTTCAAGTTGAGCACCAAGCAATGTCCTTCTACGATGAGATGGAGAAGGAAATGCACGTTCCATATGCCTCAGCAGCTTGGAAGCTTGATGTATGCTATGGTGTGTACAAGGCCAACATTGCTCATGCATTAGTACGGTGAGCGATTTATATCAAATCTCGAAAGCCGCATTGGGAAGCCGTGAAATGGATCATGAGATATCTCCGGCAAGACAAAGATGAAGCTTTGCTTTGGAAAAAAGAGCTTGTGTTAGTTGCATACACGGATGCACATATGGCGGAGATGTTGATATCGTAAAATCTACTTGTGGTACCTGATTACATATTCGTGGAGTCGTGTCATGGAAAAGCAAGTTGCGAAAATATGTGGCATTATCTACAATCAAGCTGAGTTCATTGCAATGATCGAGGCGAGCAAGGAACTATTGTGGTGAAAAGGTTTACTAGTGAACTTGGGCTTGATCAAGATAAGTATGTGTTGTTTTGTGACAACCAAAGTGCTATCCACTTGAGCAAAAATTCCGCCACTCAAGGTCGAAGCATATCGATGTTCGATACCATTGGATTCGAGAGGTGTTGAATTCTAAGCAAATGCAGCTTGAGAAGGTTTACACTGACGACAATGGGGCTGATATGTTGACCAAGGTAGTGACGAGAGAGAAACTCGAGGTATGCCGGCAAATGACTGGCATGATTGAGATGATGTGTTAATTCCTTCATAATGACGGGAGGAGGAGTTTGTTGGGCTATCCCTCCATATGAAGACTAATTTCAGCCCACAAGCCCAAGAAATGACAACCATTGATTACCCTAAGAATGAAGGGTGAAGATGCCTCCTCCTTGGGGCTTATTTGGATGTTAGGGGGCAAAATCCTAGGGAAGAAAATCCCTGTGGGGGATTTTGAGGGCACATAGAATCCCCCTCAATCCTAGGGGAAATCTTCCCGCCCGGGAACAAAATCTCATTAGTTTGGGAACAACGGGGATAAAAATCCCGACCATGAATTTTTTCAATTTTTTTAAAAAATTGTAAAATCAAAACAATAGCACAATAAAACAAATCACATAGTATGTAATAACACAAAATTTTCATTTCAATTTCCGATGTTAATAGAGCATTTGAATCATGGATCTGATACAATCTTCAACCGCTTTCACAGTAAACTATATTTCGCAGTACTAAAATTCAGAAACAAATATATATTTTGCAGTACTAAAATTGATAAAATTTAGAAACAACTTTAGTAAACTACAATTCAAATAGATATTTCACAGTACTAAAATCCAATGGTGCTAATCGATACCCAAAGACTAAAGATTTTAGAAACGACACTGCAATATCAACCTGTGCATATCAACCTGTGCAATATCAGCACTAAAGATTTCTCGAAGTGGATACGCTCGTCGGCGGTGCAAATATCCGATGTGCACATCAACCTGTGCTCGTTCTTCCAGAAGATATCGCACATCGAAAAAGAAAAGAAAAAGCAAACCTAACATCGTGAGCTCAAACTAAGAGAGCCTCGCACGCAGAAGGTTACGCAAGGTCGCGACGCACGCACCGGAGAGCGGAAGGCCGCGAAGGGAGTATGCTTGACAAGGGTGTAGGAGCATCGAGGTGGGATTAGGCGCCTCGCTAGATCGTGAGAACGAGGGGCTGGGAGGAGGAAGAGATGGAGCTAACCGAGGAAGAGGTGGCGCCAAAGTGGTAGGAGAGAGGTCGCGTCCGGCGAAGGAGAGAGGTCGCGGGAGAGAGATCGCGGTCGGCGAAGGAGAGAAGTCGCGGCCTCGCGCGATGCGGCGGGGAGAATTGGTCACGGGTGGTGAGGGGATTCTTTTTTCCCTGGGGATTTCGCGTGGATAGAGCTGGGAAACCCCATCCCTGTGGACTCCCAAACGGCGCATCTAGCTTTCCCGGTGAAATGTTCCCCGTGGGACTGCAGCCCAGGGATTCGGCGGGGATCCCGACCGGGATCCCGATTCCCAAACAAGGCCTTGGTGAGGGGAAGAAAAACCCTAGCTATTTCCTTGAGCTGCTGCTGGAAGGTGAGGCTTAGGGAGTTAGAAGCATATGCACACAACAAACAAGAGACAAGAGAGAAAAGAAGAAGAGAAGCTCAGTTCCATCTCGGGTGATCCTGTGCAGTCTTCATCAAGACGTCGATCGGAGTATCAAACGTCATCCGATCTGGCTCAAACTTGGTCAGTATGTTCTTGACTTGATGCTCTTCGATTTGTACGGTTGGATTGCTGATTGGTTGAGAGGAGTACCTGATTTGAGAGAGGTTTGGTCAGTTCGGGTAGCGGCAGATTCAGCACTGAGCAGATTTGGTAGAAGTTCAGTTTGAGTGGTGAAACCTTGTCAGATTTGGCTGAAATTTGGACAGTATGTTAGGGACTCGTGGATATACATTCCTGCCAAGTTTTATGCAGTTTAGATCTATGGTTTGTGAGATATGAGCTGATAACCAAAAGGGACAGAAACTGTGTCTTCTCTACTTGGCTGTTAGTGTACCTCTTGTTAGTTGTGTATGGTTGTTGATGATGATATCTTGATGATATTGTTGCTTCTGTGATGTACCTCTAGATGTTCTAGAGAAGACTTCTTGTATCCATTGTTGATTATAGTGGAAGATTTGGGAGTGGACTGTGCAAGCCCCGTGGTTTTTACTCCTCACATTGAGGAGGTTTTCCACGTAAATTGTTGTGTCACTTTGTGCATGTTCTTGTTGTTAATTCCGCTGCTTATTTGTTGGTTGAAGCTATCCTCATTAGTTCACTACAAGTAGAGGTACTGAACTTTTGTTAATTGCAATGTTTAGCCCCAACACTTTTAACTTCTAGGATTGACGCGAAGAACAAGCGGGGACGCGAAGAACAAGCGGGTCATGTTTCTGATCACATTCATTAGTGGGTGCATGTTCATCAGGCCTAAATTATATGTTAACAGCTTGCCGTTCGGATTGAATTCCAACTTGTTTTTTTTTTAATTGTGAACTGAACTATTCACCTTAGGCTTAGAGTGAAATAAGTCAAGCCATTCCGGCGTTCCTACTAACTGAATACAGTAGTAATACACAAGAAGACGGCAGTTGTCTTGCTTTTGACAAGAACAAAACCCATATGTAAACGAAAAATGCAACACCAACAACGAAGAAGAAAAACTACGAGTCAAAAGTAGCACGAATTTGTCTGGACACTACACCAGAGCAACAAGAATCTGCACAGCTCGCTTAATTTACACATCAGTAGCTCGATCCAACGAAGAAGGCGTACACCTCTCTGCACTGCTGCGCAGGCGCATCTGTGGTCGTGCGCGCGGAGCCTAGTGCGTGTTGCAGTCGTAGCAGGTGTGGTTGCGGGAGAGGTCCTTGAAACTCTCGTAGCCGTGCCGGAACACGCCGAGCCCGAATAGGACGCCGATGAGGAGGACGACGACCAGCAGCACGAGCAGGAAGCACCCCGCCCTCTCCTTGTTGAACTTGAGCTTGCACATCGTGCCGGCGCGGCGCCTCCTCTCTTTCTGCAGGTGACGACGTGCAAGTTTCTTCACAGCCAAGCAGGCTGCTGCTGCACGCACGGCTTTTTGTCAGAGGAACTGCTACACAGCCGACACAAGTGTCGTTGCTTCTGCCTCTCTTCGATGGTATGGTATCGCGTGCTAGCGAAGCTAGGCAACTGTTTGGGTGGTTAGGCTTTTCCTTTTTGCCATGCTCGGAATCTGACTGCAGGGAACTGTATGGCCTAATCGAAGACACATGGCTCTGCCTATATGAGTGGATGAATGAAAGATTGGTGTATGCTAATATGGTCAGGAGAAGAGAGACGATTGATAGAAGCCTCATAACGCGAGGCATCTGGGAGATTAATTCGGAGAGAGCAACATGCAGTGTGTTCTTATCCTCTCGATGGGACCACCATTTTTGCTTTGGACCAATTGTATTTTTACCCTTAGAACAGGATAATGCTGTGTGCTGAATTGGTGATGTGATTTAGGTACAGTAGGAATGGATGGATGGACGACGAGGTTGCAGCAATGAATACGATCGCGATGCATACTTATTCTGACCGGGTCAATTAGCCAATTATCACGAATGTTTTTCTTTTTTGTGCGTGAGGAATTACTACGAATGTTTGTTTTAACTTCATTTTTTTTTTTTGGAACAAGGAGTTCATTTAACTCTATCAAAACTCGGGAAAAAATAATCGCCATCGAAGTTTTAATTCGTCTTGATCAATACCCTACATTAGATGATATCGCTGGACCAATCCCGAAGCAGAAGACGGCAATCGGCAATACCGAGTTGATAACTACATGGTTTCGGAAATTCACTAATAGAACCGGTAACCAACGGTTACCGAATATTTTGATAAAATTTTGTATGAATTTTTTGAATTAAAAATTTGAATTTTCAGATGCAAAGACAAAATTTATCTAAATTTTGAATTGAAATTTGAATTTGGATGAAAATTAGATGAATCTATTTTTCCAGTATAAAATTTTATCGAACCTCGCTAATCATAGTTATTACGGCGTTAAGACGAGGTGAGGTGACAAGCCACCGCCCGGACGCCTAAACGGCACCTTGAACGCCTGAGGCGACGACCGAAAAAAAAAAAAGAAAGGAGGAGAAGAATCAAAAAGTTAAAAGAGAAAGTGTTAAAAGAGAAAGTGGCCCATCATGCCAGCCCATCATGTCCCAACCGCCCAACACCACCACTGCCTCTCCTCTCCTCATCTCCCACGTCATTCTCTCTCTCCCTACCTTTGCTGCTTTGCATCCCTCTCTCCCCATCCGGCGGAGCTGGACACCAGTGATCTGAAGGCAAGCGACGCCAGCAGAAGAGGCAAGGAACGCCTCCCCGACGCACCGTCGGGCTCCTCCCTACTCCTCGATCGCCGTTAGGCCTCCTCGCTCCTCCCGCCGGATCGCGCGACGGGTCTTCTCTGCTCCCCGACGCCGCCGGCTCTCGCTGCTCCGGACGCGCGCGGACCTCCTCTACTCCGCCTACCGCTCAGATCTGGCTCTCCAACGCCACACAGCGACGGCAATCCCCCCGGTGGTGCCTTACCGCTTAGAAGACGCCTTAATAACCATGTGGCTGATAACGCCAATTACTAACAAAATTTCGCCGATAGAGTTTCCTATGTTCTAGACTTCTACCAATTGCAGCACAGCGCGCAAACACAGCCTCGCACCTGTGCACGTGTGGTTGGGGTCGGAGACTACGCAGCACGACGGCATTGGTGGTGGTTAAAGACGAGGGCACCGGCGGCAGGGGTCGGGGGGGGGCGTTGGTGGTGGTTAAAGACAAGGGCACCCGCACGACGGCGGATTGCCTGCCCAAGGTGCGTGCACGGCGTGGGACATGGGATTGGGAAATCACAGCATAGCGTGGTACATGGGATTGGGAAGTCACGGCACGGCGGCACGCAAAGAAGAGGGGGGGGCCTCCGTTGGGAGGGCGGGGGAACGGCGGGTGACAACACCATGGACCTGATCTGCCGCGCCAACCTCCGACGGATTGGATCAACAACGCCCATTGGATGGCTAGGCAAAGGCAATGCCGCAGCAGCGTGCACAGAATCAACGGAAACATCGAGAGGTTACGAGGCGAAAGAGGAATGTTAATACACCCACTTCACCATTTATTTAGACCAACCAACTGTGGACGACGTAATCGTTACAAGTAAAAGAGGAATGCACAGAATTCCTTTGGTTTCAAAAAAATAGTCATAAACCTCCTAACAAAAGCGACCACCACGACCAAGCTAATACCTCACAACCAAATCGCGATTCATCACTGAGATTCCAGACCAGACACGCTCAACAGCTCCAGATAATCCAAGCATTTATTCAGTATTAGCAGAAAAGAGCAACAAAACCAAACATCACAACATACGAGAGGAAATTGTAAATAGAAGGTTTTTTTAAGATAATGGAAGAGAAAACCTCTCTTAGCCTCCGTATTCGAAGATACACGCAGTCCAAAATTTATTACATAAACCGAAGAATTCTTAACCAGACGAAATAGTAGCCTTATAAACTATAATGAAGCGGTAAAACATAAACCAACGACAAAACAAAAGCCGTAAAAACAATAAACATCCTTCTAAAGAGAAACAATAACATAAAAATGTTTCAAATATCTCGAGCCTACTACAAAGCTTCCACCCATTCTTGTTGAAGATCTCCCTTGTAATGATCTCTAATGTTTTGCTCGTAGCTACCAAGGCCTCCCGTCTTCCTTGACATTGCAAAGCTGACCAAAAGTGGATCCAATGGATGCATTTGAATATAATCTGCAGAGGATAGTCAATAATTTTCTTGTCGAAACGACATCATTACAACATAACCAGATAGGCCAAGAAAGCGTCGCCGCCCCCACAAAAATAGTTGCTTTTGAATCCGAATTAAAACCTAATAACTAGTTCCCAAAGTTATTATGAATAGTATTAAGCCTGCTAAGATTAAAAGCAATTTGAACTATGCGCCAAGCAAAACGGACAAAACGATAATAAAAAACAAATGTTGTGTGATCTCTTTTTTATCATAAAAACAACAATTTGTATCACCTCTCCGGTTTCATTTTAATAAATTATCTTTAGTTAAAGTAACTCTTCTACAAAGATATCACAAGAAAATTTTTATCTTAAGGGTAGTTTAACTTTCCATAACTTTTGACATCAAAAACGACAATTGATATCACCCAAAACATCATACATAGATTTGACGAAAAATTATCCATTCTTATGCAAATTCCAACGAACCGAATCCTTATCCATGGTAAGATAAGCATTGACTGTTCTCACCATAAGATTATTGAAAACAATCAAATTTGATCCAATAATCACTCTCCTAAAACTCAACATTAAAGGCGTAATTCTTAAAATATCCGCAACCAAAGCCTATTTCTTTCAGACTATCTCAAACAAAGTTGAATAAAGTTCATAAAGAGATCGATGCCCAACCCAAATGTCCTTCCAAAATCTAATTTGTTTCCCATCCCCAAGATTAAACGAACAATGTTGAATAAAATCATATTTTACCTTCATCAATCCCTTCTAAAAATAAGAATCCCTAGGTTTACTCTCAACTTGAGAGACAGACTTGTCATTCAAATATTTATTTTTAAACAATTGCTGTCAAACTCATTCCTCATTCAAAAGTTAAAACAACCATTTAGCCAAAAGATACTTATTTTTTATCTCGAGGTTTTGAATTCTCATGCCACCTTGTTCTTTGGGCCCACAAAGAATATTCCATTTAGCTAACCTATACTTTTTTTATGGTTGTCACTCTGCCAATAAAATTTGGATCTAAAAAGATTCAGTCTTTTAAAGATCCCTTTAGGTATCTCAAAAAAAGAAAGCATAAACATAAGAAGGCCACTCAAAACCGAATTTATAAGTATCAGTCTACCACCAATAGATAAATTTTTCCCTAATTGTAAACGGAAGGTGATTCAACTGAACTCAGTATGTCGATATGTGATCTGCAATACCAGTGATCACATCCCCAATTTAATTTCAAGCAGTGCTACAGAATTCCAGGGTAACAACTAACAACACAAGCATATCACTTACAATTTCAAAAGTCTATGGAGTCTCACATGTAGAATTCCTGAGAAAAGGCATTACGCATTAATTACGAATGATGTAACCTAACATAGACATGAACATTGGGTCAAATTGCCGAGATGATTCCACATCAAGTACTACTGAGATTGATATCTTCTAACGGAAGGGAAACATTCTTCCACATAGCTTGCAGATAAAGTAGGTTACATTCTAGGGAAACTTGCAGTGCAAAGAGCTTCCAAGGCAGGGAATGATAAAGCTCAGCGCCCGCGGCCCCGACCCCGTCCCCGTCCACGTCCACGACCCCGACCCAAAGGCTTCCCTGATTTCAAACAAAGATTGGTCGGTCAGTTAATAATTCTTGTGGTGATTAAACTCGAAAATAGAAGGCTGGGGTAAAATCAAACCTGCAGTTGGCTTCTTAGGCTTGACCCTAGGGGTATCCTCAACCAGCAATGTTTCCAGATTTAAGCTATCAGGGAGGATGTAATATCGAATGTTGTTTCCTCTCACACTAAGATGATCAAGGGTTACATGATTCTTCCCTTTCAGAGTAAGCTTCACAGTCTTTAGATGTGTGTTCATACTTATGTCAACACCTACAAAATGTGCACGAATCAGAGGATCTGCAGTACACAATAATAATGATCCCAATCCCACAATTGCTAGCAAAATAAACTGAGAGAACGCAAAATTGCGAGAGTACATGACTGAAAATCCAAACTGTGTTAAAACAATGATTTTTCCAAAGTGTAATAAAAAGTTGCACAAAATAATACTTCTATGATGGCTGATGCATTTTTTTTTTCTGTTAATGAGCAATCCAGTCTCGTGCCACCTACCAACAAAATGTAATTTGACGATAGCCTTATCCACCCAAAACACCTTAAGTAACACGAAGAAAGCTAGTAAATTGAAAAGTATCATTCCAGTCTTCCTTTCCTATTTTCTATGAAATCCTTCTTAGGACAAAACCAGTATTCTCCACTTGCAACTAAATGTCATCAAATATTCTTAAATTATTTGTATTTGTTTATCTTTCAGTATCCGAAGTACCATGCTATCTCTTTTAGGCCCCACACTTCCACAGGAATAAAATTCATCAAGGAATCAACAAAAGTAAGTTCAGGAGAGACTAGAAACATTGCACATTCAGCCCGGCTCAGTGGAACATCCCAGTGCATTGTTTGAGTTCTTGGCACCAACTGATGTACGCCACTACAATTTCATAAAGGTACGCGTCCCACCATTTTCGTTGCATATAGATCTAAGATTGAAGATATCAATATAAAACCATCTCCAACAAATTGGTCGTCAGGAACGAGACTCATTGATCACAGAAAGAGAAGACTGACTAAGTGTGAACAAATCCCATGCAATTCACATGAATCAAATTGTCTACGAAGCAAGCAGGGCAAAGGACTAAAAAGTAAAAAACCAAGCCCAATTGAACCTAAACAACGTCATCTCAGTGACACAGTGTAATAGCTACCTACGGCTTCAACTGCACAAAACATCACTAAACTGTGCGTGGCAAGCACAAATGGCATGTTCAGTTCTACAACTTCCAAAACCTAACAAAACAACGCCGCGCTCTCAGACAAACAACAGGAACGCACAAACACATCCCACTAGCTCTCCAAAAATACCGAGCCCGAGCACAAAACTAACAAATCCTAAGAACGCACGCACCGGGAAACCCTAAAATTTCGGAGTATTCCCCACCTGGGGGTGAGGTCGAAGCTTACCGGTGATGGTGCCGTGGACGACGGTGCCGTTCTTGAGCTCGATGGTGACCGTCTCGTTGTTCAGCTTCATCAAGAACCTGCGTCAAAACCCCCACACACCCAAATCAACACCAAATTCGGCGGAAGTTTGAACCAAACGAATCAGCGAGGACACGGCAAAGCGAAACCAAACGGAACGAAGGGGAGGCCGGAACGGAGAGCGTTACCTGACGAGCTTCATCTTGGCGGCGGCCGGGAGGAAGAGGAGCGGAGGCGGTGCTGAGCGACGGGCGGAATCGCAGGTGGTCGAGCTGTTGGCTTCCTCGGAGCGGGAGGAGTAAAAACCCTAGTTCGAAGGCTGATCTGACCGAGGGAGGTGAGTCGGCTGACTTGGGCCGTTCTTGGGCTTTTTATCTTGGGTCGTTGGGAGTGGGAGCAACTTTTCTTCAAATCCATTGTTCTTTAAAAAAAATTGCTAATGTTCTTTGAAAAAATTGTCAACTCTGTTGTTCCCTTCTTTTTTAAATTCAAAACCTGATCATCTCTAGTAAAAATCATCCATCTCCCATACCCTATTCGACAGAGCTTAGAACGACTGCATGACAAGAGGCAGATTTGGTAACTACTGAACCATCACGAGATCAATTGGTTCGAAAATTTGTTGATTCCTTTGAGAACTTAAGCCAAAAGTTCATTCGCACTTCCAACTGTTACTAGATGTTGTCAGGTGATCTCAGGAAAACAAGTGTACCAAGTGGTAGCTGAGTACGTCAAGTATACTTCATTATCGTAGCAAAAAAACATTTATTATGTTCATGGAGAAAAAGAAAACAGTATGCTCAACAAGGCTGGGTTGTTATTATCCGGCAAAGCTACTTGCCCAAAGTTTCACACTATCACAACTAAAACTCATAAAGCCTAGCCAAAGTGAACAAAAGCTTAGGGAATATACAACGGAACGATACTCAGAAAGTCGAAATTCTTCTATACTCGCAGTCGCAGCACGATGCGCAAAGGCCAAATCACGCTCACACTGAAATGAATGTTTGTTTCCTGATCTATGACGATGATGGAGCCGCCGCCAACTTCTTAGGTGGTGGATTTCCTCCGGCAAGCAGCACATATGCGTAGAAACCAGCCATCGAAGTGCTGTAACATTTTAAGGGGAGAGAGATACATGAGGTCTATTTTCCCAAAAATAAACAGGGTTTAGATGAACAATAGAGAGCAAAGTACCTCAGTGAAGCATAGAAGCCCCAAGGAAGTATTCTATTTGTCTGCAGAAACAGGTAAAGATTAACACCACATTAAGAAAGTGGGAATGCTCCAAAAGAACAGGAAAATTTCACAATAGTTACCAAGAGGTAGGCATGAGAATACTTCCATGCTAGGAGAGCAGAAATTGCTGCAAAAACACAAATAGAACAGGTCAATAAGCAACATATAGTCCAGGGATTGAATGTTGATTACATTTTAACTCGGTATACTGAGTAACAGTGAGCTTAGTATGGCGATGCTTATCTGACCTGCTTGGCCCAAGATAAATAGGAAGCTGGATCTTCCACTCCTCCAAAACTTTAGACTGAGAGTACCAAGAAAGAGTGTAGCAAGCCCTGGTGCAACACCTAAGACAAGACTTATCGTACTTCTGGAGAAAATGTATCCTAGAAGCCCCATACAGAATAAAAGACCACCTGCATTACCAAATGTAGTGTTGTTATTCCCCTCGCAAGAAAATGAAGTATTGCTATGTACTTTTGTGTTATGCAGATACAAACAAGATAACAAAGTTGGTATCAACAGTACTACTATCCACAGAATTTAGTCAAAAGTCAAAACACTAACCCATTGGGAAATATGGACTGGTGTTCATGCCTGAAGACATCATCAATGAAATAAGGAACATTTCATGTTTTTAAGTGTGGGTGGAAAACAAAGTAGTAATGACACTGATATTTTCCACTGATTTAGGATTTGTGATGTGTTAATCATATCTATATAACAGAGAAAACCTTAATCTAATGAACTTCCAGGAGCTTTGCTAGAGGAAATTGTGGTGCTTCTGAAACCTGCTGTAGCAATCAACACACTTTTACAACAATTGTAGGTAATTATGCAATGAGGACCTCATCTTTACTTGCAAGAAGTTAGATGTACACTTCTATTTAAACAAGAGGGAAAGAACAACACTTACGAGAGCAGTTTTCCTAAACAAGAAAACAAGTATGTACAAATTCAAATCCATCTGGAAACTTGCGATATCAGAATTTTACATTCATGGTATTCAAACTTACCGAAAGGGATCCCAAGGCAAAAATCATGGATTTTAGCACTCCTCTTATGGGGAATAACCTCTTCATCTGCTTCTACTAATTCATCTATCGGATTTGATCTCAAGTTTAACTCTTCAACCCGAGTGTTCTCACTTGCACATTTTGTTGAAACTTTAGCACCAAAACCAAATGGCTTCATACCCACCCCACTGGTAGAAATGGAAAGCTGAGGAGGCAACAAAATATGTTAACAGATCAATTCAAATGCTTTTGGCCTTCACTTTTTTTTCTTCAGTTAATTATACCCCAATCTAATCTTGAAGCAAGAGCATGGATTCATAAAGCAGCTTTAACATCAAAACTTTGTCATGTACATTTTCCAGAAGAATAGAAATAGCAACATAGACACTACAATGCATCTCAAGCAATGCATCCACCAAAAATGTGTTTATTTCCAATAGTGATCCGAGATCTATATTATTCCTCTGATAACAAACCATATGAAACAACTTCAGTTTTCATCTCAAGGTCCTCCCAACAAGTGCAGAAATACAAGTACTGATGAAATACTGGACACCTCAAGGACAATAGGGAATGGCTTCATTCCGCGTTTTAGTTTATTTAGTAGGCACCAACACATAAGAGCACCGGCTCAAGCAACAACCTAAAGTCTGCATGAACCCAGTCCAACCTCTAGTACAAGAACAATTACACTTGAAACTACAGAAGCATGAATTCCAGTGTTTATTTCGCCGAAATTCCATGAGCAGCTTCACCAACCCAACAACACCAAATAATAATATATATTTTTCACCTCTTCATGATCTAATTTTTACATTTGACAACACACGCAACATCGTAAATGATCAAATACGCACAAAAGGAGAAACTTCCCAGAGGTCGCCCTGCCCCGAATTAAAATCATCTTGTGGCCAACGATCGCTAACTCTTATAAACCAAGAATATCTCCTTCTTCAGATCAAGCGAGCGTGACAAACACAGGCAAAGATACCAAATTACTGATAGATAGGGTTTAGCGTTTGGATCGGGATTATTTATACCTTCGGGGAACCGACGAGAGGGTTCTGCGGAAACCGGCAGGAGAAGGGAACTCTGCAGGCTGGAAATTGCCGGTATGCCGCCGCGGCCGATCCGTACAGCTGCGCCGCCGCCGCCATGGGGAATTGAAACGTTGAAACGGGGTGCTTCGGAAGATTTCCGAGGGAAGAGAAAAACGGTGGAAGGGTAGACGCCCACTGCTTTGGGCTAGACCGTTTGTAGCCGTCGGATGCTATCAATGGCATGTGCTGTGTAGGAGACCGTCTGATCAGGGGGAAAACAAGATTACAAGAGCTCGGCAGCAGAAAAAGGTAAAAAAAAAAAAAAGGGGCATTCACTTATTTGTCACTGTACTTGCATGTGAGTTTTTGTATTTGCCACTGTATATGAGTATGACATGTGGTCACTGTATATGAGTATGACATGTGGTCACCACATGTCATACTCATATACAGTGGCAAATACAAAAACTCACCCAATTGCAGTGGCAAATACTCCATTGTTCCTAAAAAATCGACTGGCCAGATCAACAGCCTCTCCTGAAGCGCGAGAAACTACCGTTGCAAAAAAATTGGGGCTTTTATCAGCAGTTCAACACAGCTGAATCTGACAATTTTTATCTAAAGTTCATCGTTGATTAAAGTTGTCAGATCCACTACCTTTATCAAGGGTTTTGGCCCCCATTCGGAACACATAAATTTCATGTGAATCTCACATGAAATAGTTCAATTGATGCAGAAATCATTCCAAACGGGGAGTGTTTAGTTTTTTTCTACAAAAATTCCAATGTGTCCTTCTAGGTAAAAGTACTTAAACAGCTCGGTTTGAAATACATAAATTTTGTAGCAATTTCGTAAGAGTGTTATGTAATTCCACCGGATTCCATATAATACACCGGAAAGAAGTCATGGCCATACTGAAATTTGATTTTGAGAAAGCTTATGATAAAATTTATTGGAGTTTCTTGGAAGAAGTGATGTTGAGAAAAAGTTTCTCTGATAGTTGGATTAAGTTGGTTATGAGCTCAGTGAGGGGAGGATGAGTTAGTATTAACATCAATGGTGAGGTTGGTCCTTACTTCAGAACCTACAGAAGATTGAGACAAGGGGATCCTCTCTCACCTCTTCTTTTTAACTTAGCTGCAGATGCTTTGGCAGAGATCATTAACATAACTCAGAATAAAGGTCTAGTGAAGGGGGTTATTTCTCATTTGGTTCGAGGGGGTGCCTATTCTGCAATATGCAGATGACACTATGATAATGGTAGAATGTGAGGATGATTATTTCTTATATCTAAAGTTTTTGCTATATTGTTTTGAATGGATGTTGGGATTGAAAATTAATTATCACAAAGTGAGGTTTATGTTTTGGGGATGGATCATAAGGAGGCTAATAAAGTGGCAAATATTTTTTTATTGCAAATTGGCTCAGCTTCCTATGACTTATCTGGGCATTATGGTGGGAGACAGACATATTGGTATTAAAGCTGTTGAAAACGTGATTACCAAGTTGAACAAAAGACTTGACAATTGAAGAAACAATCTTCTTTCTTCTGGTGGTAGACTTGTGTTGGTTAATAGCAGCTTAAGTAGCCTTCCTGTGTACATTATGGGTTTCTATAGATTTAAAGAGGGGGTGCATAAGAAAATAAATACTATTAGAGCTAGATTTTTCTGGAGAGGTGCTAGTGACAAGTTCAAGTATCATATGATGAATTAGGGGCTGTTTGTAGACCCAAGAACTTTGGAGGTTTAGGGATTGTTACACAAGGATGTTGAGCGACTATCTTTTAGCCAAACGGCTCTGAAAAATTCATTCAGCTAATAATGAATTTTAGTTTAGAATCATTAAAGCTAAATGTTTCCCTATAGGTGTTTTTAGAGAAGCTAAAGTGCTAAATGGTTCGTAGTTTTGGAAAAGTATTCAGAAGGTCAAAAAAATTTATAAGGGTGCAGCTTATCAGACTGGAGATGGCTGTAATGTTTCTTTTTAGGGAGATGTTTGGTTGGGTGATTGTCCCTTGAAGATTAAGTATGATAAGCTTTTTAAAATCTGTCAAGCTCCTGAAATAAGAGTTGCCAAAGGTTTGGTGAAAGATGTGTGGAATATTACTTTTAAGAGAAGCTTTGGCATCGAGGAAGCTTCCCAGTGGGAGGATCTAAAGACCTATCTTATGGATGTGGAGCTTAATAATGATAGGTGACGAGGATCTAAATAATCCACATTTATTTACTCTATAATCAAGAAATATGACGTCATAAGACATACCCCTTAAATATCAAAAGGGAAGAACTAGTCAGGAAGTTGTAGGCTACCCTACGACTACCCCCTGGTCGTAAGCTCTTCTACGACCACGGTATAATCCCTACGACTACCCCCTGGTCGTAAGCTCTTCTACGACCATGGTATAATCGTTACGACTACTACCTAGCCGTAAGCTCTTCTACGACTATGGTATGATCGTTACGAGTATGTCTGGTCGTAAGTTTTTCTACGATTGGGGCCTGCTACAGGTTCCTCACGACTTACTGGACCCACCCGTTTGACGGCCCATTAAACAGTGAGAATCTAAGCAGTCAAAATATGCAGTTATCTATGACATAACTGTAGATAATTCCCACTATCTCTGATCGTAATCCGATTGACAAGATGGGAGGTTACTACTCCGTAATTACTCTCATTATTACATAATAATGAGCGACTAATTAGCTGGAAGGACAACGTCCACTATTGCTTAGTATAAATAGGTATCTCATAGAGATAGAGGAAGGGGGCTTTGGGAAAGAAGAAATAGAGCCTTCTTTGGAGAACAGTTAGGAAAATACTTATTCGATTGTAATCCAAAGAGCAAATACAAGATACACAGGAGTAGGGTTGTTATTCTCACCTGAGAAGGCCCAACTCGTATAAAAATCCCCGTGTCTTCTTCGTGCAGTGATCAATTTTGGAGACCCCCAATCAAACAATCTTTACGTAAGATCGGTTCTAAAACACCGATAGCTTGGCACCGTCCGTGGGAGCCTCTCGTAATTCCTTGTCAACGATTCTTCCTTTTCTTTTATGCTACCATGCTAGGAGAATGGAATGAGGAGAATTGGTTCGACTTGGCCGATTACGCAGACATCGACATGGATGACGGTCTCGAATACTGACCGAGTATCGAATCTTCCGACAGATATTGCGCGATCCGGAGATCTTCTATCGATCTCTCGAGATCGCATTACCACGAGTCGAGGAGGATCCTTATCCCCACGACAAGACGCCTACCGAGGGGATCAATTTCTGGGAGGCAAGGGTCAACTCGACCAAGAATGACCTGTCTCGTGGCAAACTCGCAACACGACGAGAGCTTTTCCTCTAAGTGTTCGAGTCCCCAAGACGATTCGAGTTGGCAAGACAAATTCGAAGCCGTTATCCCGAGCTCCATCGACATCCGATGGTCCTCTCTCCGAGCATTTCCGCGAGGAAGAGGATCGAACATGCCGTTCATCCAAATTCAACCGCCCCGACGCAGAGCCGCCGCAGCATCGAGACGATTATAACCCGAGTTCCCTACCGAGGGGTTTACTCCAAGTCGCCAGATGGTGTCGCCGACCACTCCTCCAAAGAGGAGATCTCGAGCGCAAGTGGAAGTCATCCACGGAGGTCTTCGCCCTTCCTCCGATCGATCGCTTCTCCCGGAAGAAGGATTGGACATGCTTCCCGCCGAGCATACTCTACACCACCTCGCCGTAATGGCAAGGACACCACACCGAGAACGAAACGAACACTTTGATGAACGTGCGGGACATCCTCAACATTCTCGCGCTCCATTAAAACAAGTTCAAGGGTCTGAAATAGACCATTCTGAGGCAATTCGACGGAAGAAAATAGTGGCTCAGAAGAACCTCCCTGAGCGCGCTTATTTACAATCGAAGGAAGCTCAAGAACTCCAGCACATCAATGATTTGCTGGAGAACCCGACCCAAGAACTCGCTCGAGCACCAGGTTATGATCTTTTTGCCGAGGAGATCGCGCAAAGACTTCGTGACATGATAGCCAAACTCGAGCGACGAGGTCGACCACAACCACGAAGTCGTAATAGTGCGGCTACTTCTTCTGTCAGCCGTTCAGGAAACTCGTCGCATGGAAGGCGGCACGACTCTCCCTCATGTCGTTCTCGACATGAGAAAATGCCACAAGCCAACGGGAGGGTGATCTTTCACCACTTCACGACGACGACGGCGCAAGCGGGCACGAGGAGTATTTCCGTAAGGTCGAGGCCTGTTATAGGCCTAGTCCCCATGGTCGGTATCGACGAGTTCGATCGCTCGACGACATTAACCCTTCGCTTCGCAAAAAGAAGACAAGAGGTTATCTCGGATGTCGGGCGTTCGCCGACCTTCGAGCGGTTCGTTGGCACCTCGATTTCGACCGACGAATATGGAGAAATTGATGGAACTCAAAACCCCATCGAGTTCCTCCAAATCTACACTCTGACTATCCAGCCGCAGTGGAGGAGAGCATGTCATGGCGAATTACCTTCCGACTGTGCTCGAAGGATCGGCGCGATCATGGCTTCTAAACCAACCATTTGAGTCGATCTACTCGTGGCAACACCTCTGTGATCTACTACTGGCTAATTTCCAGGGAACTTACAATCGCCCAGGAAAGGAGGATGACCTGCACCGGATAAGACAGAACAACCATGAAACGCTACGACAATTCATCAGGCGCTTCAGTCAGGTTCGAAACTCTATTCCGGAAGTTTCTGACTCATCTGTGATCAGGGCTTTCAAACAGGGAGTCCGTAGCAGAAGAATAACAGAGGACATCGCCTTACATCCACCGCCACCGTCCCTGAGCTCTTTGAGATGGCTGATAGATATGCGACTTCTGCTGAAGCGGTCGAATGGAACAATACCATCGATCTCAAAGATGGCATCCTGAAGCAAAGGCGAAAGTGGTAAAAAAGGATAAAAGGCTAGGAAATCTAAGAACAAAGCGAAAAGACAAAAATCTCCGATGCCGGTTCTAAGGAGGTCCTAGCCGTAGCGATAAGGAGCCACACAACCCAAGCAAAATCCGATCAAGTAAAGGTAAACACCAAGATCGGAGAAACGACAAACCAGTGGTGTCCTTTTATAAAAAGAAGGGCATGACCTTCGTCGCTGAGTTTTCTTACGAAACTCGAGGACTATTATTCGCAAAGGGTCACTTCCTATTCTTGAACAGTGGGCCAAACCAAAGTGGACAAAAGGAGTCGGACGATGAGGAGATGCCGCTCCAGACCCGCAAAGACACCATTGATCACATCTATGGGGGGTCTTCGGCATACGAATCACGAAGACAGCTGAAAGCAGTCGAACGTGAGGTAAACACAATCGACTCTCCTATTGTCAATAAATTACCGAAGTGGTCGGAAATCACCCTTGCTTTCGAGAAAGGTGATTGTCGATACCTTCGACTAGACCAGTCGATTTCGATAGAGTCGAACCCACCATCAACAATTGTCGAGTCAATCGAGTTTTAGTTGATGGTGGAAGCTCGTTAAATATACTGTTTACGAGTACCCTGGACGAGATGCAAGTACCCAGGACAAAGGTAAGACCGGTACGATATTCATTTCATGGAATCGTACCGGGGTCTTCGGCCAAACCCATTGGCCAAGTTTCTCTTCCTTTAACGTTTGGATCACCAAGCAATTTTAGGACAGAGAAAGTCTCCTTTGATGTAGTCGATTTTGATACGGCATATAACGCCATACTCGGACGACCTACTCTGGAAAATTTTTGATAGCTACTCACTATGGGTACCAATGTCTTAAGATGCCAGGTCCCAAAGGAGTTATCACAATATATTGTGACAAGAAGATGACGCATTCTCGCGACCGTCGCTTCCCTTGAGATGGTTGGACAACTACCAACTCGAGATTTAAAGTCACCTTCGATTAGCAAGTCGGCCTAAAGTCGCACTCTGCCGAACGACTGTGTCAAAGAGGTTCCTCCGACGAGAGAGCCCTCAAGACTGCTCGCATTGGGGATTCTTCCGACCTAAATAGGAAGACGCCTCATCACCTTCCTCCAAGCAAACGATGTCTTTGCGTGGCAAGCATCCGACATGCCCGAGTCCCAAGGAATGTGATCGAGCACAGGCTAGCCTTACGGCCGATAAACTACCCAGAAACAAAAGTTACGAGATTTGCCCCGATCGACGAGATGCTATTAGGTCGAATGGACAAGTTGCTTAAAGCGGTCTTTATAAGAGAAGTCAACCACCAGTGGTTGGCCAACCTCAGAATGGTTAGAAAGTCTAACGGCAAATGGCGTATGTGCGTAGACTTTATCGATCTTAATAAAGCTTGTCCAAAAGATGATTTTCCTTTACCTCGCATCGATCACCGGTTGACTCTCCGCAGATGTGAAATGTTGAGTTTTCTAGATGCATACTCGTTATCATCGATCGGTATGCATCGAGAAGATGAAGAAAAGACCGCATTTATTACACCGCTTGGAGTATTTTGCTATGTCAAAATGTCATTCGCCTAAAAATGTTGGAGCTTCTTTTCAACGTTTGATGCAAACGACTTTCGCTCCTCAACTAGGCCGAAATTTGGAAGCCTATGTTGATGACCTAGTCGTAAAAAGCACCAAACGACTCGAACATATCACAGACTTGCAGGAGACTTTCGACAACCTCAGAAAACACCAATTGAAACTAAATCCCGAGAAGTGTGTGTTCGGGGTCTCTTCAGGAAAATTGCTTGGATTCCTGGTTTCTGAACGGGGAATCGAAGCAAATCTCAAAAAGATCAAAGCCATCACTCAGATGCGCCCCCCGACCACGAAAAAAGAAGTCCAAAAACTCACAGGGTGCATGGCGGCGTTAAGTCGTTTCATAGCACGACTCGGAGAAAAAGGATTGCCTTTCTTCAAACTTTTAAGGAAACATGAAGGTTTCGAATGATCAGAAGAGGCTAACTTAGCATTCGAGGAAGTCAAGAGGTATCTTACGAGTGCTCTGTTCTAGTTTCCCGGCTAGGAGAGACGCCTTAATTTACCTAGCCGCCACGCCACGAGCAAGAAAGCGCGATCTTTGGTCGTAGAACGTGAGAACATACAACGACCAAGATACTACGTGAGTGAGGTTTTGCACGACCTAAGGAGCGTTACCTCGTGTTCAAAACTTCTTTATGCCCTCCTCATGTCTTCGAGAAATGCGGCATTATTTTCGACGCACAAACTAGTCAGGCCGCCCGAGTTTCCTTAGGAGCGATCCTCCGTAATAGGGAAACAATGGGGCGCATGGCAAAATGGTCGATCGAACTTGGGGCGTTCGACATCCATTTCGTGTCCCGAACGGTCGTTAAATCCCGGATCTTGGTAGACTTTGTCGCCGAATGGACAAATCCTCAACTGCTCAGATCCCGATCGATTCCCACGATCGCTGGATGATGTACTTTGACGGTCACTACGATAAGTGGCTCGGGTCAGGTGGTCTCCGGAATCTCCTACCGAGAAACCTTAAAGTATGCCATACAATTAAACTTTCGGGCCACTAATAACGTGGCGAGTACGAAGTTTGCTAGGCGGCATACGAGTTGCGAAAGCACTCGATTCGACAATTGCTCGTAAGAGAGACTCTCACCGATCGTGAATCAAGTCGGAAGGAGTACCGTGCTCAATTCGACCATGTCCCGCACCTATCTAAGTACGAAAGTTAGAAAAGCACTTTTGGGCTTTGAGGTACAATTTATCCCCAAAGGATAATTTCTCATGACCAACCGCTCGCCTAGCTTCCTCCCGATCCGTAGTACCGAAAGGGTGTTACCGAACGACTTGAAACCATCCATAGTCGATTTAACCGAGACACCTTCTATAGAAACAAATATCTAGAGTACGAAGATACATGGATGGCGCCCATTTATGAGTATCTTCAAGAGGGTTCTTACTCGATGACGATCTAGAATCGATCGATTATCCCGAAAAGCCAAAATGTATAATTTGGTCGAAGGTGTTCTTTATAAAAGAGGAACCCAAGGGGTGCTCATGCGATGTATTCCGCAGCGAAGGATTAAAACTCCTTCACGACATACACGAGGGATCTGTGGAACTCATGCTTCCTACGTAACATTTGTTGGTAAAGCTTTTACAAGGTTTTTATTGTATGACCTCTCGATGCCAAAGAGATGGTTAAAAGATGTATGCAAATGGTCGCTTTCATAGCCGCAAATACACCAACCACTCAGCGTTGCAAATAATTCCTCCGCATGGCCTTTTGCAACTTGGGGTCTCGATATCCTAGGACCTTTACCCGAGCTCCGTGAGGTTTCGAGTTCTGCTTGTGGCTATTGATACGCTCACAAATGGATAGAAGCCAACTCGTGGATCGGGATAACAACTAAGCAAAGAAACGGTTCATGATGAGATGCGTGATCACTCGATTCGAGTACCAAGTCGAATTATCACAGATAACGAGAACAATTTACAAGCGCAAAATTTCAGAATTTTGCGACGAGTTGGGAACTCGCTTGTGTTACGCCCGTCGTGACACCCCAAAGCAACGGAGCAGTCGAGAGAGCGAACGGCCAGATAATGAAGGGAATCAAGACCCGAGTCTTCGATCAGCTGGTAAAGCGCCCGGGGGCTTGGGTACAGAATTACCTTCGTGATATGGGCAATCCGTCGACTACCTAGCCGAGCTACGGAGAAACACCTTTCTTTCTAGTTTTTGGTGCCAAGCCATGCTTCCTCCGTAAATTAAGATCAGGTCAGAAAGAGTCGACAAGTTTCACGACTCGTCTCAAGAACATCTTCGAGCAGACGACTTCAACCTACTCGAAGAACAGAGGAACAAAGCTTTATTCCGTTCCGCAGTCTACCAACAAGCCCTGCGCAGATACTATGATCGTAAGATCCAACCTCGCAGCCTCGCTGCAGGTGATTTGGTATTGAGACTTATCCAATCCCAGTCTAATCGGAACAAACTTTCCCCCAAGTGGGAAGGTCCTTACACTGTGGTCGAAGTAACGCGTCCGGGATCGGTACGACTTGCAATGGAAGACGGCCGTGATCTCTCAAATTCTTGGAACATTGACCGATTTAAATTTTATGTGTAACAAACTTCAACGGCAATAAATCAATGTGTTCTCCTATCTTTTTGTCTATTTTGAATCTCGCTTTTATTCTTTCGACCATTTTTTCTTCTTATCCTTCCTGCATAATGGTTAGCAAAGGAACGATACATTTAGTCAAGTCTCTCCTCTCTGCATGTGGTTCTCGCCTACGGAAGGAGCTTCCTAATATCGCCGTTCTTAAACAATCGAGACAAAGATTATTGAGCTCATAAAATGGTCGAAAGTTGTTAAGTTTAATTCATATCACCTTAGCTTATTTCAAAAATAAACCGAGAATAGTAACCTTTTCTTTGAGATGCATTCACTACCTTTTCAAATAACTTGATTAGTTTTACTAGTCGAAGGAAGAAACACACTTAGTCGAAGCCTCTCCATGCACTGCACGTGGTTCTCGCCACTAGACGGAACTTCCTAATGTCGCTCGCCTTCCTACTTTTGCCGCCGAACAACTAAGTCCGAAAGATGAATGTAGCCGAATGAATCCTTAAGGTACTCGAGAAGCTTGTTTCGCTCTAGTCGTCATTATCGAGTTAATTAATATGGTCGGAGATGGTAACATCACCTAGTCAAGCCTTTTTTCTCTGCACGTGGTCCTGCCCACTAGAGGGAACTTCCTAGCGTCGATCTGCTTTCTACTCTTTCGACTAGTGCAAACAAGTCGATATTTGACAACTCTAAGTCGAACAAACCTCTCTGCTTTTTCGTAACCCTTTCTTTACTACTTACCTAGTTTATTAAAAATAAACTAAGTAAGTAGCCGGGAACTAGGATAAAGTTATAAACATGACTTCATTTCTTAGTCTAATTTTTCTAAAGATATCATCCTACGAGTTACTAACTACTCTATGAGATGATTCGCAGAAAGATACTAAGGAAGGAGGAATCGCTCATATCCGGTCTAACTATTTCTTCTTTTATCTTACGAGTTACTATTTACTCTACAAGATAATTTGCAGGAAAAGGATCATATATTTAGGCGCCACCACCAAAAAGACTTGTTTATACAAGAATATATTACAAGACTACTCGTTTAGGAGATTCTATCTGCATCTCCTCCGCGACCTTCTCGCCAACCGATCGCATCTCTTCGATCGCCTTCTCGGCTTCGATTCGTGCAGGTCCAAGTCGGCTTCAATGAATGAAGATCAAGGTTAGGATCGCGCCTTGAGTTTTGCTAAAATAAAACTCACAGTCCTTTGACCGCTTCCCTTATTGAATCGCTCGATTGGCCTTCGAGTAGATATCATCTCGCTCGAGTACCGACTTGTTCCCCAATGGCACTCGTATGAGCGCCATCGTGTCGCCACGAGGAACAACCTCCCGCACGGCCCATCGAGTACATTGTTCGAAGTGAGATATTATCTTGAAGATTGATCTTCATTGATTTTGTCTCCTCCGAATAAGTCGAAGCCTCATGGAGTCGCTTTATTTCACCAATCGATCCGATAAGAGCGAGGATTGAATAAGAAAACGATTCCATGAGAAGATAGAATGAATAAATAGCGTAAAAGTTCTACTTACTACTAATTGAGAACCCAAGTTCTCAATCTCTTGGTCTTTCTCCTTCACGATCCGGAGATTTTGCGACAACGGAGGTCTTCTCATTAACCTCATCCGAGAGCCCCATATTGGATGAAGGGTCTTATTTTCACTTCTTTTCTACAAAAGAATAAGAGGTCAAAAGCAAGGGATGCAAAACCAAGATCGAAGCGATGAGTAATACATACTATTTATTTTTTCCGCAAATCGCTTAGTCACAGAGTTAGCCTCTGAGCTTCTTCAGAGGTCAATGACTTTGTCCCTTAGCTTCTTTGACTCGCTTTTTCAAAATCGAGCGAATCAGCCAAGGTCTTTTCGTACGCTTCTTAAACTCAGAAAGATAAAAGAGCGCATATGAAAACAAGTGGTCATAAGCATTTCTATGACCAATGGGTAGTCGTAAGTTATTCTACGACCACCCCTAGTCGTAAGTTTTTCTACGACTAGTATAAGTCGTAGCTTTTCTACGACAACCGGTTACGAGTGTCACTCACCACCTCTCCGCTTGTTCGCAGAGTGTTGCCTTTCTTGTCGGCTTGACAAGTTGCCGATTGTACTCGCAAATCGTAGCGACTTGCTCAACGGCTCACCAAAAAGAGAGAAACGATAAGATAAAGAGATAAAACTCTAAGTGAGTATCGATAAATACTTACGCTCATGTTTGACCAAGAAAACATGGAGACTATTCGTGATGGATCCTTCACCATCCATCTCCTCGACTCGCTCCACCATACCCCTTCAGTTGTTCATTGTCAAATACGCCTCCGCAATTGACAATGCTATCGGTGGGGAACTCGATCGCAGGAGCGGTAGGCTAAGATCCTACGATGGAGTCGGGGCAAAGAAGTCGAGCAAAGTTGAAATACTCCTCTTCCTCCGACTGCGGACGTGAACTCCACCGAGGGCCGGAGGAACATCCTCAACGACCTCCTTGCCGCGCACGCGCGGCCGGCGCTCGCCGCCGCCTGCCTCTCGGTGCCTCCTCGAGGCTTGTGTGGCCTCCATCACGCTTCTCTACGACACTCCGCATGTCGTGCGACTTCAACATCATTGGCCTTCGTAGCGACTTCAAAGAATCGCACCTCTTCTTCATGGCAGGACAGAGCTAGATCTTCGCCATCGTCGTTGTCGCACTCCCTCGGTTGAAGGGGTGATAACGGATCCTCTATGAGAGTTCCCCTGGGTCAAGACGCGGCCGTGAGAATCGCAAAGCGCAACAATAAGTCAACAAATAAAACAGAAGTAGTCATTACACTTATGTGTTTTATTTTACATACCTCTGCGCTACTGGACTCTAACCCAAATTTGGGAGCAACCTTCCCAACGGAAGATTTCTTCGACTTCTTCTCAACCACCATTGGTTGAGATGCACTCGGGCGCACAGAGTCATCTCCTCCCGACTTCCCGAGTGGACGAGATCGCCTCGACCACCGAGAATGCCGCTTCCTCGACTTCGATTCCACCGAGCAAAGCAGCTTCCTTCACAAAGACATGAACTCCTTCCGCTCTCTTTTCTAGTGTCTTACAAAGTCGCGAAGCGTAAATCGCAAGGACTTGTCATCGTAGTAGAAATGTACCTTAACTTTGGGGACCTTGCGCTTAAGGGCAAGGGCCTCTTCCTCCGCTCTCTTTCTTTCTGCGCTAGATTCATGGCAAACTTAGCAAAAGGAGCAGAAGAGCGTAACTCGAACCTCTTGTCGCGACTTTTACCGGCCTACGCTTCTTAGATGGAGGGGACTTCACGACTCGTCACAGAGTCGCCTTCACAACCACCACCGACTTCCTCGCTCGTCTCTACGGTTCTCCATGCCAACTTTCTGAAGAAGGAGAAAAGTGGTCATATGATCACCAAAAATTATAAGTATTTCTACGACATTATCTAATCATAAGTCATTCTATGATTACGTTAAGTCGTAAGTTTTTCTACGACATTGTCTAATCGTAGTTATTCTACGATTACATCCGGTCGTAAGTTTTTCTACGATCGCACTCCGTAAGTTTTTCTCGACAAATCACCTAGTCGATACTATTCTACGACAATAAAACACCTAAAGGCGAGTCGTTTGATTACCTTTAGGCGCCTTTCTTTCTCCTCCGTGGTCAAAACCGCGAGGATTTGAGGGGCGCCATATTCGCGGATGCTTCGCAGATGAGTCGACACGCAGCGCCAACCTCCGCTGCGAAAGATCCGGGAATATGGACAATACGATTAAATGACTAAATCGGGGTTAACCAAGAATAAAACCAAAGAGTAAGTCTTTCTACTCACCGCCCTTGTAGTCCCCGGTTGGGTCGTCCTTTCTCGAGTACCTCCACATGGGAGGGACCCTTGTCTTCAAAGGACTAATCCGCGCGTGATGAAGTCCTTCACCACGTGCCAACCGGTGAGCCCTCCGACTTCAAGTCTTTGATAGCTTGAATATAGGGGCTATCCGGCCGAGATTATCGAGTCGAGTCTCGTGAAGAAGATCGCCGGCGGCTGTCCAACGAACGAGAGGCTATCTTCCGGGTAACCTCCCAAGAGAACTACCTCTTCTTCCAACCCGCCAGACGACGGGTAAACATCTGAATATACCTTCGACTTGTTGTCATGGAGCTTGCATCACAGCTTACTCAGCGATCTCGCTTGACGAGCCATTCCATAATAATATTGGAACAGCTCGAGGTCCGCCGGAATCCCTAGGTAGGTCTCACACAAGTACACGAATACACTTAACATCGTGATGAAATTAGGACCAAGGTTCACTAATTCCACCCTGAAGTGCTCGAGTACGAGCGTGAGGAAAGGGTGAGCAGGCAATCGAAGGCCACACTCACAGTAAGCCTGGAAGACGGGAATTTGGCCTACCTCTCTCGAAGGCCAATGCTGCCCATTCGCCGCAATCCAAGTCACGAGAAGACCCTCGGGATCTTCTCGGCGACCAAAGCAGTTATTTTTGCATCGTCCATCTCCGACTCGGCCCATTCAGAGACAATCTCGCCATTTTTTCTCTCAAGAACGAAGATTTAAGGTTGGGAAAGCTTCAAGAAAATGTACGAGTCACCGCGCGGAAGAAACAAGAAAGCAATAGATCATGGGTAAAAAGGTAAGAACCTAAGTTCTTCCCCGTGGCCCGCTTTTATAACCGCACAGCTTGAGATGAAACGTCGCGAATCCCAACGACGCCACCTCTTCGAATCGCTTCAACGACGTGCTTTTTACCCGCCCTACGAAAGTCCCAAGGCACCTTTTCACACCTCAAGTGAAATTACCATCTTGACCCCGGTCAAGTGAAAGACCAACCGAAAACCTTATTTCCGATTTTAAGGCTACGACGGCTTCAAGTCGTAAGACATCTCGTAGTCGTGACAACCTTAAACCAATTACCTCGATCAAGCATATTCCCGGTCGAGAGAAACAAGGGTTGAAGAGTTTTTCCTTCAACGTTTTCCTAACGACCCTTAGTGGTCAAAGGATCGCCTACGACCCTTCACCAAGTAAGTTATTTTCACTTGAAGTCGGGGCTAGATGACGAGGATCTAAATAATCCACATTTATTTACTCCATAATCAAGAAATATGATGTCATAAGACATACCCTTAAATATCAAAAGGAAGAACTAGTCGAAGTCGTAGGCTACCCTACGACTACCCCCGGTCGTAAGCTCTTCTACAACCACAGATAATCCCTACGACTACCCCCGGTCGAAGCTCTTCTCGACCATGGTATAATCGTTACGACTACTACCTAGTCGTAAGCTCTTCTACGACTATGGTATGATCGTTACGGTATGTCCGGTCGTAAGTTTTTCTGATCGGGGCACGCTCACGTGTTCCTCACGACTTCATCGGATCCACCCGCTTGACGCCCATTAAACAAAGGAGAATCTAAGCAACAAAATACGTAGTTATCTCGACATAATCAGATAATTCCCACTATCTCTCGATCGTAACCGATTGACATGGGAGGTTACTACTCCGTAATTACTCTCATTATTACATAATAATGAGCGACTAATTAGCCTGGAAGGACAACGTCCACTATTGCTTAGTATAAATAGGTATCTGTTAGAGATAGAGGGAAGGGGGGCTTTTGGGAAAGAAGAAATAGAGCCTTCTTTGGAGAACAGTTAGGAAAATACTTATTCGATTGTAATCCAAAGAGCAAATACAAGATACACAGAGTAGGGTTGTTATTCTCACCGGAGAAGGCCCAACTCGTATAAAAATCCCGTGTCTTCTTCTGCCTCATGTGATCAATTGTGGAGACCCCCCGAATCAAACAATTTTTACGTAAGATCGGTTCTAAAACACCGACAATAGGGATAAAGTGATCTGGTGTTTTGAGAAATCTGGTGCTTTTACTGTTAAGTCTTTATACAGACACTTGGTTTTTGGGGGTGTGATCTGCAGGAAATTGCAAAAGTTATGGAAAAGTAATCTACATTTGAAAGTCAAAGTTTTTATGTGGTTATGCTAAAGTCAAAGTTTTTATGTGGTTATGCTATCATGACAGAGTTCAGACTGTTGATTAGCTTAAAAAAAGGGGGTGTAAAGGAGAAAACAATTGTACTCTGTGTAGTTCTGAAGAAACTCTTAACCATGTGTCTGTTTTCTTGTTTTTTGGCTTATTTTTTTCTGGTTCTGCATGAAGAAGATGTTAAGTTGGGAGAGGATACCAAGTTCTTTAGATGATTTTCAAATGAACTGAATTGAGAATATGGTAGCTAATGATTACAATCTTTTCAGTTTAGTTTTGCAGCTTCGGCTTGAAATCTTTGGAAATGTAGGAATAGAATGGCTTTTGACAAGTATTTTTTTTAAGCAACCAATGGAAATGATCTTCAATTTTCTATCTTGTTTGCAGCATGGAGGCCCTCCTCAAAAACGGTGATAGAGACAAGATGAACTGCTTCCTACCGATGGCCGAAAATTGATCTAAGGGCTTTTATAATCAGGACTTGTTTGTTTTCAATCCTGTTACTGTCTAGTTCCAGTTGTTTTGGAGTTTAGTGCGTGTTAGTTGTTTTAGCATTGTTAGCTGGTGTTCCCAGCTGGTTGTTTTTTGTTGTTCTGTAAGAATCTGTTATTTTACTTTCTATCACAAGCTGTGATTTCTCCCTTGTTCAAAAAGAAGTCATGGTCATGTGTGAGTGTGACTCGGTAACGTTAATTGTTAAGTGTGATCTTACTTCATTCAAGAAAAACTGAGTGATTTTATTGAAACAATAACATGTTACAGTCAGGCACACGTTGAATCAGTGGACTGAATGATCTGTTTGACCTGAATTGTCCGTTGCTCATATTTTCTGTTTTCATGGCCTCCCGCTGTATAACTGTCATCAACATTTAACATTTTTGTGTTTTGCATGCAACAAAAATACATATTTTCAGTTCCCCATTTATTCTAGCTTTTCTCTGGCACTCTTGGAAATCTGGTTATTTCTAGCAATTTTTCGCTCTACCGTTTCTTTTCTCCTGCAACTGCTGTTCTTCGATCATGGTAAGTTTCGCCATGTTAATTTATGCACATTTTGTTATACCATGTGATTCGCCAGCTCATCGGGCAAGTCCCAGAGTACACAGTCGGAGCCAAACAGGCCCGACATGTCGGAGCCTCCCTTCCCGCTATCCTTGCCGTCGTCCGCCTCGTCGTCGCCGCCGCTGCTGCCGACGCTGTCGTTGCCTTTCTCCGGCAATGCCGGCCTGACCACCTCGGTGCCAGAGCTCCCGCTGTACATGCTCTGGTGGCTCCACATTGACGTGCCCTGGTCGCCATCGCCACCAAGGACGTACCCCGACGCCGCCCCCTCGTACCGGAACTCCTGCGCGTGCGCGGGGTTGTACGTGGCGTACATCCCGGCCAGCCCCTCGGACATGTCGCCCGGCGGCCACGGCTTGTCGGCGGCGGCGGTGGTTGGCTCGCTCATGATGGCGCGGGACAGGCCCAGCTTGATGCGCTCGATGGTGTCGTCGGCCTGCGGCGGCGCGGGGAAGCAGGGCGCGGCGAGCGCGCCCGCGCCCATGCCGGCGCTGGCGCCCGCCGCCATGCCGGGCACGGCGGGCGAGGGGAAGTCGGAGGGGCGCTTCTTGGTGAGGAGGTGGAGCATCTCGTCCTTGAAGCAACCCAGGGCGGCCTCGGCGAGGTGCGAGACCTGCGGCGGCGCCAGCGTGGTGGCGATCTCGGCCATGAGGTGCGAGAAGGACTTGTGCGTGACGGGATCGATGCCCATCCCGGACAGCTTCCTCTTGAGCTTCGTGTTCCAGTGGTTCTTGACGTCGTTGTCCGTCCGCCCCGGCAGCTGCGCCGCTATCACCGACCACCTGCACGCGGACACATCGCACATTGTGTTCAACGCGTTGCTCAGACATGTTATATAACAGAAGACGGTCGAGAAGAAGCTCCAAAACACCAGGGAAGAAGTCGATCGCTACCTGTTGCCAACGACGGAGTGCAGCTTGATGATGCTCTGCTCCTCGGCGTCGCTGAACTCGCCGTGCTTGAGGTCGGGCCGCAGGTAGTTGGTCCACCGAAGCCGGCAGCTCTTCCCGCACCGCTGCAATCCTGTCACGTGCAGCAACCCACCCCGGTCAGAACCAGTGAACCACCAACAAGCAGCTGCTATTTACACTTAACCAGAGAGGGAGAGAGAGAGCACGCGCGCGGGCACGGATTGGCCGGCGTCTGCGCGCGCGGCCGACACGCACGCACCGGCATTCTTGGGGATGAGGCGCCAGTTGCGCGTGCCGTACTGCGTGATGTAGGAGAGCAGCTTGTTGTCCTCCTCGGGAGTCCACTGCCCGCGCTTCACGTTGTCCTTCTCGCAGCACGGGATCCGGCCCATGTCAGCGTCTCAGGCCGTTCGCAGCACGCTATTCGTGGAGATCCCGCCCCCGCTGCAACTGCAATGCTACGCTCTGTGAGAGTGATGGTTGAAGTTTGGCTCTTACATCAGGCGCCGATGGACGTATAAATATAGGCGCGGCGGCGCGCGCGTGCGTGCGTGCGTGCGTGCGTGCTGCCGGCGGCACGGGAAGGGCGGGGGCGCGCACGGCGAAGGCGGCATGAGGGGCATAAAGAATTCAACGCCCGCCCAACGCGTGAGCCCCGGGGCCGGGACAGGTTGCCCACCCACACAGCGCCGGGTCAGTCAACCCGGCCTCCAGGCGCTCGCGGCGTCCGTCGCGTTTTCGCCGATCTGACCGGCGAACCGCTCTGCTCGTGGCGCTATGATGGATGCAGCGCGTGGCATCAACGGGTTGAGATGTACTTTCTGACAGCGTGAAGTGCCGCGCCGAATGCGTGCATAGAGCTTTACCTCTTCGAGTCAAAGCGAACGGTCAATTCAGAAAAGAAAAAAAAAACTGTAATAGTAATAGTATTCATTTGCTCGAACTCACTGACGTTAACTGTGAGATTGAGATGAATGAATGGTGTAGTTGGCAAGAACTTTCGCAATGTAGTAGTGAGAATTTCAAGATTATTTTTGGTGTTATTTGTCTTTGCTACTGTCAGTATTAGGAATCTTCTGAACTAGCTTTCAATAAACGTGGGGTATGATCCTTTTGTCTAAAAAGTATCATAATCACCGATCAAAGGGCCAAACTGTTCCAGGAAAAAAAAAACTATGGGTCTGTCTAGGCCTCAGTTGCCTGATTTTTTTTACCCATAAGTCATTTTTTCTCACCGTTCAATCAACATTCTATGGGTTAGATTTTCCTCTCTCACCAATATAAATCTAGACAATAAATAAATAAATTTTGCGAACCCTACAAAATAAAAGGATAAAAAAATTCTAAACTAGACAAAAATAAATCTAGGTGAACCTTACAAATACAAAAACAAACAAAACTAAAAGTTACAATAAAACTGTGTTAAAATTGCACATAATTTGATAGTGCAATTTCAGGTTTAATACTGTACAATTATATGTGACTAAAGGATAAAAAAATTCAGACAACTAAAATTAGCAAACCCGAAAATTTTTATGGACACAGTTATCTTAATAGGATCTTTACAGTGGGGGAGTATAAAAGCGACATTTCTATGTGCTGCACTTTGATTACACTCTTGAGATGAGGCTGCTATTTTATTCTCCTGTCCTTGTCAGCAAGAACACCGAGGCCAGGGACTGCAATTTCAAGAACCCCCCAATCATGTTCTTTTCCACCATTTCAGTAAAATCAATCGTGCAGGCACATGGCTTACGCATGATCATGAGCTCATGACCATATATCCTATCTGAACCAATTACGAGATGCAAATTGAGGGCTAGGAAGTCGAAAGGAAAACAGTGCTGAGCAGTCTATATTCTGGTGTATGGAACTGCATATGCACTACAGGACAGGATTCCTCACATTCTTCTCTAGTAACGTGGCAATCTGACAAGGAAGACACTGAAACAATGTGCCACTCTCCAACCTGAGTTTTTTTGTCTCATTTGACATGTTTTTTTTTTTTTAACAAATTAGCAAATCTAGCTCATTCACATCCCAAATGATAAAAATGACACCATGGTAAGCTAAGCAAGTGACGTGTCACATTCCGCGCACCAAGACTGCATTGGACCCCTGCACACAAGGTGCGCAACACTCCCTGCCGCACACCCGAAGGCCGAAGCGCAGTAGGCGACCTACCGCACACCAGACGAGCTGGACCTGGGCTGCCGCACGTGCTGCGCGCCTAGTCCAATCGCTGGTCGTGTCGCCGCATCCTTCGATGTCCCCTGTGTCGCGTCACTGTTCCTGCCGCGCACCGAGATGGCGGGTGGTTGTTGCTTGCGCTCCATTTAACCGCACGCCTCACTCCCCCCTCAGCAGCCATTTGCTCGGCACAGAGAAACAGAGAGGGGCAAGCAACAGAGACAAAGACAGAGAGCGAGGCAACAAGAAATTCCGATTTCGTTGTTGATTTGAGAGAATTTAAAGTGATATTTAGCAGTTGTATTAGTTGATAAAGTTCTAGATCAAGCGAAGATCTTCGAGAAGATATAATCTTTTTCACATGCATGTTGTATATTAATTGTCTGATTAGTGTTTGATTAGATATTTGGCAATGTTATGTGTCGGTGTTTTAGAACCGATCTTACGTAAAGATTGTTTGATTCGGGGGGTCTCCACAATTGATCACGTAGACGAGAGAGACACGGGGATTTTTATACAGGTTCGGGCCTTCTCCAGTGAGAATAATAACCCTACTCCTGTGTATCTTGAATTGGGTATCTGGATTACAATCAGCTGAGGGTCTTACTCATTGTCCTCTAAAAGGGTCTCCCCTCTCTATCTCTAAAAGACACCAATTTATACTATGCAGTGGTGGCTGTTGTCGTTCCAGGCTCATTAGTCGCTCATTATTGCACAATAATGAGAGTAATTACTGGAGTAGTAACCTCCCCATACTGTCAAACGGTTATCAGTCAGAGATAGTGGGGCATTATCTGTAGTTATATCAGGCATAACTACGTATGTTGACTGCTTAGATTCCCACTATTAAATGGGCCTTCTGACGAGTGGACCCAGTTAATCGTGAGGAAGTCGTGGCAGAGCTGATCATAAAAGAACTTACGACCAGGGGGATGTCGTAGAAAGGCTTACGACTGGGTACTGGTCGTAGGAAGACTTACGACTGGACGTAATCGTAGCAGGGCTTACGATTACACCATAGTCGTAGAAACACTTACAACCAGGGGGTGGTCGTAGAAGATCTTACGACCACCTATCTTACTCTTCCTTTATAATATTAAGGGGTATACCATGTGACGTCATATTACATGATTATGGAAATAATAAAATGAGGATTATTAGATCCTCGTCATCTAGCCCCCCAGCTTCAAGTGAAAATAGCTTACTTAACCGAAGGGTCGTAGATGATCTTTTGATCACTAGGAGATCGTGGGGAAAACCGTTGAAGGAAGAACTATTCAACACTCTTTTTTCTCTCGATCAGGAATATGCTTGATCGAGGGAGTTTGTTTAAGACCATTGTGATTGCAAGATAGTCGTAGAATATCTTACGACTTCAAAGCAGTCGTGGCCTTACGATCGGAAGCAAAACATTTTCGATCGGCTTTTCATTTGACCCGGGGGTCAAGATGGTAATTTCACTTGAGGTGTGAAAAAGGTGCCTTGGGACTTTCGATCGGGCAGGTAAAAAGTCTGTCCGTCGAAACAATTCTCGAAGCGGTGGAGACTGTTGGGATTCCACGGCGTTTCATTTCAGGCGTGTGGTTATAAAATGGGCCGTGGAGGTAAAACTTAGGGTTCTTACATTTTCACCCAACAGTCTGTTGCTTTCTCGTCTCTTCCACCGTCGGTGACTCCGTACTCTTTCTCGGAGCTTTCTCAAATCCAGTTCTTCCCGCTTTGAGAAAAAAATGGCCAGGATTGTTTCTGAGTGGGCTGAGTTGGAGATGGACAATGCTAAGATGACTGCTCTGGTTGCCGCCGAGAAGATTCCCGAGGGACTTCTCGTGAAGTGGATTGCGACGAATGAGCAGTATTGTCCGTCAGGAGAGGAAGGCCAAATCCCGGTTTTCCAGGCGTATTGTGAGAGCGGTCTCCGACTGCCTGCTCACCCCTTCCTCACACTCGTGCTCGAGCACTTAAGGGTGGAATTAGTGAACCTTGGTCCTAATTCCATCACGATGCTGAGCGTGTTCGTGTACCTGTGTGAGGCCTACTTGGGGATTCCGGCAAACCTCGAGCTTTTCCAATACTATTACGGAATGGCTCGTCAAGCCGGAATCGCCGGTAGCTGTGGTCTGAAGCTCCACGACGGCAAGTCGAAGGAGTACATTCAGATGTTTACCCGCCGTCATGGCGGGGTGGAAGAAGAGGTGGTTCTACGGGAGGTAACCAAGGAAGACACCTCTCCTTCGCGTAAAGGTCACGAGCGGTCCTCTTCCGGGACTCAACTCCCAATAATCTCGACCGATTGCCCCCTTCATTCAAGCTGTTAAAGATTTGAAGTCGGAGGGGCTTACCGGTTGGCACGTGGTGAAAGATTTCATTACGCGCCGGATTAGTCCTTTGAAGGCACGAGTTCCTCCCATGTGGAGGTACTCGGGAAAGGATGACCCGACCAAGGATTATAAAGACGGTGAGTAGCAAGACTTACTCTTTTGGTTTTGTCCTTGATTAATCCTGATTTAGTCTTTCAATCGCATCGCTTATGTGTACGATATTCGCAGCGGAGGTTGACGCTGTGTCGTCGCTCATCTGCGAAGCATCCGCCGACATTAGCGCTCCTCAAATCCTCGCGGTTTTGACCACAGAGGAGAAAGAAGAGCGCCTAAAGGTGATCAAATGATTTTGTCTTTAGGCGTTTTGTTGTCGTAAAACGATGTACGACCAACGGGTTTGTCGTAGAAGAACTTACGATCGATACCGATCGTAGAAAACTTACGACCAAAGTAATCGTAGGAGAACTTACGACTAGATAATGTCGTAGAAAGGCTTACGACTTTTGAACTGGTCGTACTAACGACGAGATAGTGATCGTAGAAGATCTTACGACCACTTTCTTTCTATTTCAACAGAAAGTTGGCATGGAGAACCGCCAAGACGATGAAGAAGTCGACCTGGTGGTTATCGGGCGATCGCGCAGCGTGAGTCGCAAAGTCCCCTCCATCCAAGAGGCGTCGACTGGTAAAAGTCTGCGATAAGGGTGGTTCAAGTTCGGCTCCTCCTGCTCCTTTTGCTAAATTTGCCGCAGACCTGGCTGCGGCGAAGGAGAAAGCAGAAGCGGAGGCCTTTGCTCTTAAACACAAGGTCCCCAAGGTTAAGGTACCCTTCTACTACGACAACAAGTCATTCACAGTTTCAGCTTTTCGTGGCCTCATAAGACAGCTAGAAAAGAAGAACTGGAAGAACTTTATGTCTTTTGTGAAGGAAACCGCTGCTCCAGTGGGATCTGAGGCCGAGGAAAGCAGTGCTCTTTGGGTGGTCGAGACTGATCTCGATCACCTGGGAAGTCGGGAGGAGGTGACTCCTGTTGTCCCGAGTGCTTCTCGACCAGAAATGGTTGAGAAGAAATCGAAGAAATCTTCCATCGGGAAGGTGGCTCCTAAGTTTCGAGTTAGGTCCAGCGCACAGAGGTATGTAAAAAAAAAGTGTAATAACTGCACTTACTGTTTGTCTTTTACGAGTTGATTTATTTCTGTGTATTGTGATCTTAGCGCAACGTCTTCAGCCCCCAGGGATGCTCCGGCGGAGGAGCCCGCTGTCACTCTTTTAGCTAGCGAGGGTGTGACCGCGGTAGTAGCCGAAGAACCGGCTACTATTCTTGTGGCGGAAGAAGCTGCGGCTGTTGAGGTCGCTACGACCGCTGAGGATGTCGAAGTTGTTACGACAACCGAGGTTGTCGTAGAGACTAGAGACGAGGCGACGGAGGCCTCGAGGGAGATACCGAAGGTCGGTGGCAGCGAGAGTGCTGACCGCCGTGCCGGCAAGGAGGTTGTGGAGGACGTTCCTTCCGACCCTCCAGGTGGTGTCCCCGTCACCGAGTCAGAGGAAGAAGAGTACTTCAACTTTTGCTCTGATTTCTTTGGCCCTGGATCTATCGTAGGATCTTCGGCCTACCGATCTCGCGACCGAGTTCCACACCCTAGCAACATTCCCAATTGTGGGGATGTTTTCGACAACGAACGACTTGAGGGGTCCGTGGAAGCGAGTCGAGGAGATGGATGGGTCAAGGATCCATCACGAATAATGTCCATGTTTGCTTGGTCAAATATGAACGTAAGTATTCACCAATACTTATTTGCGGTTTTACTTCTTTCTCTTATCGTTTTTCTCCCTTGTAGAGAGCGTGGAGCAAATCGCTACGATTTGCGAATACCATCGACAACTTGTCAAGCCGACAAGAGAGCATTACTCGCGAGCAAGCGAGAGGTGGTGAGTAACCACTCGTAATCGTTCGATTACTTGTTTAGTACTCGTAGAAGGTTGTTATAGAAAAACTTACGACTTGGTACTAGTCGTAGAAAAACTTACAACTAGGGGGTAATCGTAGAATAGCTTACGACCACCCATCGATCGTAGAAGTACTTATGATCGCTTGTTTTAAGTGTGTTCATGTCTTCCCTTTACCCTTTCAGGTTTAAGAGTGACGAAAAGATCTTGGTCAATTCGCTCGACTTTGAGAAAGCCGAATCGAAAAAGCTAAGAGATAAAGCCACCGACCTCCTGAAGAAGCTTCAGGAAGCTAACTCTGCAACTCAACGGTTGCAGGAAAAGATAAATAGTACGTACTGTTACGACTGCTTCTACTCTTGGTTTCCATCTCCCCCTTTTTTCTTAACCTCTCATTCTTTTGCAGAAAAAGAAGTCGAAAATAAGGCCCTTCAGGCCGAGGTGGGGGCTCTCCAGATCGAGGTCAGGGAGAAGTCCTCAGTAGTCCGTAAAATCTCCCGCATCGCGAAAGAGAAAGATTAGGAAATTGAGAACTTGGGTTCTCAATTGGGTGTAAATGATCCTTTACTCGCTATCGGTTTGTTTTATCTTCCCATAGAATCGTTTCATTTAACCAATCCTTACTCTTTTCAGATCGATTGATTGAAATAAAACAACTCCATGAGGCTTCAACTCGTTTCCAGGAGGAGATGAAATCAATGAAGATTAATCTTCGAGATAATATCTCACTTCTGAACAATGTACTCGATGGACTTCGTGCCGGGAGGGTTGCTCCTTGCGACGACACGATGTCTGCTTATACGAGTGCTATTGGGGAACAAGTCGGTACTTTACAAGAGTTGGTATCTACTCTGAAGACCAACTAGAATGATTCAATAAGGGAAGCGGTTAAAGGGGTTGTGAGCTTTATTTTAGCGAAACTCAAGGCCCGTGATCCTAACCTTAATCCTCATTCTGTTGAAGCCGACTTCGACTGCACCGAATCTGAAGCAGAAAAGCTAATCGAAGAGATGCAGTCGTTTGGCGAGAAGGTCACGGAGGAGATGCAAATAGAATCTCCTTGATCAGAGTAGTCTTGTAACACATTTTTGTAAAGAAAAGTCTTTTTTGATGGGGATGCACATATATATGATCCTTTCTTTTTCCTGCAAATCATCTCGTAGAGTAGTTAGTAACTCGTAAGATAATGAAAGATGAAGAAATAATCAAACCAGATATGAGCGATTCCTCCTTTCTCCTTCCATTTCCCTGTGAACATCTCGTAGAGTAGTTAGCAACTCGTAAGATGATAACTTGGAAAAATTAAGACTAAGAAATGAAGTCATGTTTATAACTTTATCTTAGCCCCCGACTACTTACTTAATTTAACAAATAAACTAAGAAAATAGTAAAGAAAGGGTTTCTGAAAACAGAGAGGTTTGTTCGATTTTTAGTTTTCGAGTATCGATCATCTTGCACTAGTCGAGAGAGTAGAAACAGATCGACGCTAGGAAGTTCCCTCTAGTGGGCAAGACCACGTGCAGAGAAAAAAGTATTCGACTAGGTGATGTTACCATCTCTGACCGGATTAATCAAATCAATGACGACAACTTGAGCGAAACAAACATCTAGAGGACCGTAAGGATTCGTTCGAGTGTTTTCGTTTTTCCCAGCGGAGTTATCCTGGCAGCAAAAGTAGGAAACGGAACGACGCTAGGAAGTTCCTTCTAGTGGGCAGGACCACGTGCAGAAAGGAGAGGCTTCGACTAGGTGTGTTTCTTCCTCCGGCCAGTAAAAACCAATCAAGATAATTGAAAAGTAGTCGAACGCATCGCAACAGGTGCACTCTTCTTAGATTATTTTCAAAATAAGCTGAAGTGACATGAATTTGCTTAACAATTTTTGACCATGTTTTTGAGCTCGATAACCTTTGTACTGGTTGTTATAGCAAAGAAAAAGGCGACATTAGGCAGCTCCTTCTAGTGGGCAGGACCACATATAGAGAGGAGAGACTTCGACTAGATATGTTGTCCTTTTTCCGACCAGTGTACAAGAGGAATGAGTTTATAAAAATGGTCGAAAGTCAAAGCAAAATCCAAAAAAGAGACAAAAAAGGTAGGGAGAACCTGATACTTTATTGTCGCAGATGCTTGTTACACATAGAACTTGCGTAACTTGTCAATGTTCCAAGAATTTGAGAGAACACGGTCGTCTTCCATTGCAAGTCGTACCGATCCTGGACGCGTTACTTCGACCACAGTGTAAGGACCTTCCCATTTAGGGGAAAGTTTGTTCCGATTAGACTGGGATTGGATAAGCCTCAATACCAGTCACCTCTGACAAAGGCGCGAGGTTGGACCTAACGATCATAGTATCTGCGCAGGTGCATTGGTAGATGCGAACGGATTAAAGCACGATTTCTCTTTCCTCGGCGGGTTGATGTCATCCGCTCGGAATTGTTCTTGAATGGAGTCATTGAACTTGTCGACCCATGCTGACCTGATCTTTAGTTCTGGTGGAAGCATGGCTTCGTCACCCAAGACTAGAAAGAAAGACGTTTCTCCTATAGCTCGGCTAGGCATCGTGCGAATCGCCCATATTACTGAAGGTAATTCTTGTACCCAAACCCCCGAGCGCTTGACAAGCTGATCGAAGACTCGGGTTTTGATTCCCTTCATTATCTGGCCATTCGCTCTCTCGACTGCCCCGTTGCTTTGGGGGTGGGCGACAGAAGTGTAACACAAACGAGTTCCCAACTCGTCGTAAAATTCCTGAAATTTTGCGCTTGTAAACTGTTTGCCATTATCTGTGATAATTCGACTTGGTACTCCAAACCGAGTGATCACGCATCTCATCATGAACCGTTTTGCTGCTTCCGTTGTTATCCCAGTCACAGGCTCAGCTTCTATCCATTTTGTGAACGTATCGATAGCCACAAAAAGGAACTCGAAACCTCCTGGAGCTCTGGGTAACGGTCCTAGGATATCAAGACCCCAGGTCGCAAAAGGCCAAGACAGAGGAATTGTTTGCAATGCCTGAGCCGGTTGGTGTATTTGCCGGCTATGAACTGCATCTTACACACTCCTTAACCACTCTCTCCGCATCATGGAGGGTCATTGGCCAATAAAAACCTTGTCGAAAAGCTTTGCCGCCGTTACGTAGGAAGCATGAGTTCCACAGATCCCTCCGTGTATGTCGTGAAGGAGTTTTAACCCTTCGTTCTGTGGAATACATCGCATGAGCACCCCTTGTGTTCCTCTTTTATAAAGGACACCTTCGACCAAAGTATACATTTTGGCCTTTCGGGATAGTCGATCTGCTTCTAGATCGTCATCGGGTACGGAACCCGTCTGAAGGTACATGTAGATGGGTGTCATCCATGTATCTTCGTACTCCAGAGAGGCTGTTTCTATAGGAGGCGTCTCTAGTTCTTCGACTATAGACGACTTTTGAAGCTGTTCGAAACACCCTTTCGGTCGAGAATCGAGAAGAAGCTAGACGAGCCGGTTGGTGCATGAGGAAATTATCCTTCGAGGATAAATTGTACCTCAAAACCCAAAAGTGCTTTTCTAACTTTCGAACTTCCGATAAGTACCGGGACATGGTCGAATTGGAGCACTGGTACTCTTTTCTGACTTGATTCACGACTAGTTGAGAGTCTCCTCTTACGAGTAGTCGTCGAATCGAGAGCGCTTTCGCGGCTCGTATACCAGCTAGCAAACCTTCGTACTCTGCCATGTTGTTAGTGGCCTGAAAGTTTAATTGTATGACATACTTTAAGGTTTCTCCGGTAGGAGATTCTAGGACCACCCCAGCCCCGAGCCACTTATCGTAAGCGACCCGTCAAAGTACATCGTCCACTGATCGTGGGAATCGTACTGGGGATCCTGAAAAGGTTCAGGATTTGTCCATTCGACGACAAAGTCTGCCAAGATCTGGGATTTAATGGCCATTCGGGACACGAAATAGATGTCGAACGCCCCAAGTTCGACTGACCATTTTGCCATGCGTCATTGTTTCCCTAATACGGAGGATCGCTCCCAAGGAAACTCGGGACGCATGACTAGTTTGTGCGCTGAAAATAATACCGCATGATTTCCCGAAGACATGAGGAGGGCATATAGAAGTTTTTGAACACGAGGTAACGCTCCTTAGGTCCGTGTAAAACCTCACTGACGTAGTAGACTGGCCGTTGAATGTTTTCACGTTCTACGACCCGATCTTTGCGCTCATTTGCACGTGGCGTGGCAGCTAGGTAAATTAAGAGTGTCTCTCCTGGTTTTGGTGAAACCAGGACAGGAGCACTCGTAAGATACCTCTTGACTTCCTCGAAGGCTAAGTTAGCATCTTCCGTCTACTCGAAGCCTTCATGTTTCCTTAGAAGTTTGAAGAAAGGGAGCCCTTTTTCTCCCAGGCGTGCTATGAAACGACTTAACGCCGCCATGCATCCTGTGAGTTTCTGGACTTCTTTCTTCGTGGTTGGGGAGCGCATCTGAGTGATGGCTTTTATCTTTTCGGGATTTGCTTGTATTCCTCGTGCAGAGACCAGAAATCCAAGTAATTTCCCCGAAGAGACCCCAAACACACACTTCTCAGGATTAAGTTTCAAGTGGTGCTTTCTGAGGTTATCGAAAGTCTCTTGTAAGTCTGTGATATGATTGAGTCGTTTGCTGCTTTTTACAACTAGATCATCAACACAGTCTTCCAGATTTCGGCCTAGTTGAGGAGCAAAAGTCGTTTGCATCAAACGCTGAAAAGAAGCTCTAGCATTTTTTAAGCCGAATGGCATTTTGACATAGCAAAATATCTCAAACGGTGTAATAAATGCGGTCTTCTCCTCATCTTCTCGACACATACTAATCTGGTGGTAACCAGAGTATGCATCTTGAAAACTCAACATTTCACACCCTACAGTAGAGTCAACCAGCTGATCGATACGAGGTAAAGGGAAATCATCTTTTGGACAAGCTTTATTAAGGTCTGTAAAGTCCACGCACATATGCCATGTGCCATTCGACTTTCTAACCATTACAGGGTTGGCCAACCACTCGGGTGATCGACTTCTCTTATGAAGCTGCTTTAAGCAACTTGTCCAGTCGATCTAATTGCATCTCGTCGATCGGGGCAAATCTCCGTAATTTTGTTTCTGGGTAATTTATCGGTAGCCGAGTTAGCTTTGTGCTCGATCACTTCCACTGGGACTCGGGCATGTCGGATGCTTACCACGCCGAAGACATCGGCGTTTGCTGGAGGAAAGTGATGAGGCGTCTTCCTATTTGGGGTCGGAAGAATCCCCAATGCGAGCGATCTTGAGGGCTCCTCTGTGTCCAAAGGAACCTCCTTGATCTGGTCGTTCGGCTTAGGTGCAGCTTTAGGCTTCGACTTACTAGTCGAAGGCTGACTTTCGTCTCGAGTTGGTAGTTGTCCAACCATCTCGAGGGAACGACAGTCGCAAGAGTGCGCCATCTTCTTGTCATAGTATATCGTGATCACTCCTTTGGGACCTGGCATCTTAAGACATTGGTACCCATAATGAGTAGCTATTAAAAATTTTGCCAAAGTAGATCTTCCGAGTATGGCGTTATACGCCGTATCGAAATCGACCACATCAAAGGAGACCTTCTCTGTCCTGAAATTGCTTGGTGATCCAAACGTTAAAGGAAGAGAGACTTGGCCAATGGGTTTGGCCGAAGACCCCAGTACGATTCCATAAAATGAATATCGTACCGGTCTTACCTTTGTCCTGGGTACCTGCATCTCGTCTAGGGTACTCGTAAACAGTATGTTTAACGAGCTTCCACCATCAACCAAAACTCGATTGACTCGACAATTGTTGATGGTGGGTTCGACCACTATCGGGAATCAACCTGGTCTAGTCGAAGGGATCGGACAATCACCCTTCTTGAAAGTAATGGCGACTTCCGACCACTTCGGTAATTTATTGACAAGAGGGGAGTCGATTGTGTTTACCTCATGCTCGATAGCCTTCAGCTGCCTCCGCGATTCATATGCCGAAGATCCCCCATAGATGTGATCGATGGTGTGTTGCGGATCCTGGAAAGGCATCTCTTCATCATCCGACTCCTTCTGTCCACTTGTTTGGCCTACCTGTTCAAGAGTAGGAAGTGGCTCCTTGCCAGAGTAATAGTCTTGAGTTTAGTGGAAAACTCGGCGATTCTGAATCATGTCCTTCTTTTTTATGAAAAGGACACCACCTGGGTTTGTCATTTCTCCGATCTTGGCGCTTACCTTGGCCACGATCGGGATTTTGCTTGGCGTTGCGTGGCTCCTTATTGCTTATGGCCAGGACTTCCTTAGAACCGGCTGCTGGAGATTTGTGTCTTTTTGCCTTGTTCTTAGATTTCTTAGTCTTTTATCCTTTTTTCTTACCACTTTCACCTGCTTCTTGAGGGATGTCGTCTTTGCGATCGATAGTATTATTCCACTCGCTCGCTTCAAGCGATCGATATCTATCGGCCATCTCAAAAGTTCGCGACGGTGGCGGTGGATGTAAAGCAATGTCTTCGTAATCTTTACGCCGGACTCCTGGCTGAAAGCCACGATCACGGATGAGTCAGAAACTTCCGGAATAGAATTTCGAACCTGGCTGAAGCGCCTGATGAATTGGCGTAGCGTTTCATGGTTGTTCTGTCTTATCCAGTGCAAATCATCTTCCTTTCCTGGGCGGTTGTAAGTGCCCTGGAAATTTGCCAGCAAAAGATCGCAGAGGTGTTGCCATGAGTAGATCGATTCGAATGGTTGGTTTAAAAGCCATGATCGTGCCGATCCTTCGAGCACAGTCAGAAGGTAATTCGCCATGGCATGCTCTCCTCCTCCTGCAGCTCGGATAGCTGTAGTGTAAATTTGGAGGAACTCGATGGGATTTTGAGTTCCATCGAATTTCTCCATATTCGCTGGCCGGAACCGAGGTCGCAAGCCTTTGTGTGATCTCTTCTGCAAAGAGATCATAACCTGGTGCTCGAGCGAGTTCTTGGGTCGGGTTTTCTAGCAAATCATAACCTGGTGCTCGAGCAGAAGTGGGTTGCCTGGAAGGCGGGAACCTACCCTGATCGTTCTTGCAAGGATGCACCTATACCAATAGATTTTCCACACCCATAGTGCGACTATAGTAACCCAACAAATATCATTCAGTCTACACACCCGTAGACCGTCGCCCAGGCGTACTACACCTACGGGGTATTCACGTAAGAGAATCTCACACACACATCGATTTTTCACATTACACGTTCCTCCCCTTTTCGCCGCTGGCCGCTCCACCCTCTCTGTTTCCCTTTGGTTTCAACCAATCCTTGGTTACAACCACCCTCTCGGTCATGACTAGCCTCTCGGTTTCGACCAGCCCTGCCACGCCAGCCAGACCCCTGCTCACCTTCTTTTTCCTTCCTCTTTTTCCTCAGCGACGTGGGCATTAAATGTCGTTGTCTCTGCTACCACGTGTGCATTAAATGTTGTCATCTCCAGCGCGTTTATCCTCCTGCTTTTGCCTCAGCCACGTGTGCATTAAATGTTTTTGTCTCCGGCCCGCCGCGTTTTTCCTCCTCTTTTTACACCGCTCGTCACATTTTTTCCTCCCCTTTTCACACCGCTCCATCTTGTTGCCCGATTCTCCTTCCTCCCTCTATAAATAGAGTGCTAGGGGGCCTTTGCCCTCTTGTTTTCCCCCTTAGCTTTCCAACTCTTCCTCTTTCTCTCGCCCTGTTTTGCCGTGCTTCGAGTTTCGCCGCCGCCGGCTGGAGCTAGCGCCACTGCCTCTAGCGCCGCCGGTTCGTCGGAGCCCCGTGCGCGGCTGACCGCGTACACCGCCGCGAATCCCGCTCGCATCCCTCATCAAACCATGTGCCGCCTTCGCCTATTCAGGTGAGCACTACGTGCACCCAACACTCCCTCCCTTGCTCCTGTTGCTGTGGTTTGCCCGAAGCACCGCGCTTCGAGTTTTAAGCCCGCATCAATTCTTGTCCCTGAGCTCCTTGAAACAATCTTCTCTCTCTATTTCAGATTTGTTTCGCAGGAGCCACCGCTTTCCCTTCCTCCTTCCGTCCCGGCTGACCCATTCACTGTCGCCCTCCTTCGCCCTCGGCTACAAGCTTCCTCGCCACCGTTTCGCCATCCGCCGACCCCCACCGACCGCTCTCTCTCGGTCCTTGTGAGTTCTCCGTAACCTGCTTTCTCTTATTCTTTTGGTCAACTTCCCGTTGTAAGATCGAGTAGGCCGACTAGAGGGGGGTGAATAGGCGTTTTAAAACTTTTAAGAGCTAAAACCGATTTCTAATGCGAAAGCTAAATATCAATTCGGTTTAGCCAAAATCAACCAAGTTCACTAAGTGCACCAACAATACAAGTCAATAATAAATAGAGCAATTTAGCAAAGACTTGTAAGCTATCAACTAATGATATGATTAATCAAGCACATACAAGATAACAATCATACAAATGAATACGCAATTATATAATGAATGTAAATTGCACAAAGTAAAGCATATGAAAGCTAATCACAAGAAGCACACGGGACACAATGATGTTTTACCATGGTGGTCGGAGACTTGCCGGTCTCCCATAATCCACGTTGAGGGAAACCCAAACCAATTGGGTCGGCTCCACAAATTAAGCCTTCCTCCGAGGTATCAACCACCTCGCTCCACTAGGGTTGCTCTTACTCCACTCCGGAGATGGCGAGCACCAAGCCACTCACAAATTCCCGGGTCTTCTCACAAGCTTCACTTGAGAAGATCACCGACGCACGACGCCTCCACGCCGTCTAGGTGTCGGCAAACACCAAGAGTAACAAGTCACCAACTTTCACTTGAACCAATCAAGTGTCAAAGCTCTCGTGGATATTAAATCCACCACCTAATGCAACACATGCAATAGGATTTGCCTCTCAAACCTCACTAAGTGCAACACATGCATAAATGGGAGTAGAGGGCTTGCTCTTAGCTCAAAGGAACTCAATGGGGGCACCAGCAACTTCTCCTCACACAGCCAAGGTGGGTATTTATAGCCTACACAAAAAAACTAGCCGTTGGGAGAAGATTCCAGGAGAATCTGGACAAAACCGTCGACCGCCAACTAATGGCGGTCGGACCGCTAATGCCAACGGCTATAAAACTAGCCGTTGGACTCACAATCGATCGACCGTCGACCAATGGCGGTCGGACAACTCGACGATCGATCGCCGAGAGAGGCGGTCAGACCGCTCGACTGAGCAACCGATCAAACCAGAAAATATCTCTTCTGGAAAATACGTACCGCCATACAAATTTCGGTACTACCGCACTCCGGTAGTACCGTTTCAAACGCCCGGTACCACCGCACTCCGGTAGTACCTTTTCTAAGGGCCGGTACTACCGCAGGTCGGTCGAGCCCGCACCAAACACGTCGGTCAGACCGCTCGGTCGATAACCAAGAAAGTCACTCTCTGGAAAAAGCTGACCGCGACGTTTAACCGCGATGCCGGTCAGACCGCTCACAAGCTGCCGGTCAGACCGCAAACGCCGGTAAGACCGTGACGAGCGGTCGACGCTAACAAATCACCAAGGCGAGAATGACTTTGCACATTTGCTTCAACTCAATTTGCAAAACATATTTGCCAATTGATGCAACATGTACACAAAAAGATGAAAGCTAGATTCTCAACAAGTTGCAAAACACATTTGCCAACTTTTAGAATCACTACCACAAGGAATAAGGTACATGGACTTAAACCGTTTGCAAAACACATTCGCAAACAAAAGCCACATGCTACAAGGAATAACCATGTGCTTCAACTACTTGCAAAACACATTCGCAAATATAGGCAACATGTTAAGTTGAGCTAGAGCAAACACAATGAGCTTATCAACACATTACTAACTCAAGTTACTGATTAAGACCCCTCTTAATAGTACGGCAACCTATTCTAGCAATCCGGTCTCCCAACCAAACACCGAGATCGGTAAAAGACTAGGAACAAATCCTTAGCCCTAGCTAGTCATACCTTTGCCTTACGCAACCACTTGAAGCTTGATGACGCACATCCTCGCTTCAAGTCCGGGTTATTGACTTAATATCCATCAACATATGATGACATCTTTCATCTCAGGTCTTGACATGCATCAACTCATGATGCGCTCTTCATTTGACCTTCATCAACACATGATGGATTCTTCTCGACTTGATGATCAACTCATAATCATCTTCTATTCTTGAACTTGATATGCATCAACTCATGATGCATCGTTTACTCCAAGCTCTTCACTTCGGGATCTCGACTCGAACATCATCAACACATGATGATTTCCATTTCCCCGATCTTTGACTTGATGACAATCAACACATGATATCATCCGAAGTCTTCAATCACATGGAACATAACCTATTTCACCAACTCATAGAAAATGTTAGTTCCACAAGGTGATTGTCATTAATTACCACAACAAACCATTAGCTAATAATGGTGGGACAAGATACCACAATCTTTCCCTCTTTGGTAATTGATGACAACCAACACAATTACAGATAATTGAATATATTTGGTATGAGTATATATGAACTACATAAGTTATATATACTCAAAGGATATATGAGCTTATATGAACTACGCAAGTCTCATATGCTCATATGGATATATACGAACTATACTAGTTGTATATATTCAAGGATATGGGTATATATAAACTACACAAGTTACATATACTCATATGAATATATTAACTACACAAGTTAAATATATTCAAGGATATATTTCAAAGTAAAGATCCTAAGTATGTGGACATAAGAATATGGATCAATATTAATGAAACCATAAAATATAGAGTGAACTCCCCCTAAATGTGTGCATACACAAATGTGTAATAAAGACATATGCACATATTCAAGTTAACCTTTTGGTGAAGTTCAACCTATATTTTGAGTCCGAAGGAATGCAACAAGATATAATAAAATGATGTCGAATGCATACCTCTTTGATCTTTAAATCCCACTGAGACTAAGCAATTTGTATGACAATAGAAGTGTTAGTCTTATAAAGATTTGTTATTTGGAAAGCATACCTCATTTGATTTTTACCTCTTTATCCATTTGAGACTAAACAGTAGATATAACAAAAAGAGTGATAGTCTCATAAATAGATTTGTCATTAATAACCAAAACTCCATTAACATATAATGGCGGGTCTAGATTCTTCACCCGTGCCCTATTCTCCTTCTCCCCTCTTACGATCACGTTAAGTAGTCATATTTCCTCCTACGACCATGTTGAGTAGTCGTATCCCCCTTACGACCACGTTGAGTAGTCGTATTCCTCTTACGACCACTTTGATTACTCGTATCCCTCTTCCGACCTGGTAGTCGAAGCCTTCATTCGACGACCTTTCGACCAGTCGAAACTTTCTTTTGATCGGGTAGTCCAAGCCTTCCGACCAGTTGGTTGAACCTCTCTCCGACCAACTGAACCTCCTTCCGACCTTGTGATTTCTAAAACTCCCGAGAGCTCGCTCTCTTTCATTCGGGCTCCGATCAGAGTGATTCAAATTTCTATCCTTTTCTACATCCAGTACCTTTCTTTTAGTTCTAGTTTGGTTCCTTTAGATTTTATTTGGAATTGCTGTATTTATTTGGCTCTTTTCGCACGTATAGATTCCACTGTTTTCGAAGAGTTCTTGGACCCGACGACCACGACCGAAGCCTCTCACCTCTTCAACGAAGGCAAGTCGTAGACCTTTGATCATATCGTACCCAGTTTACTAAATTATATTGTTTTATATTAACATGCATGGCTAGTTGTATATTAAGGTTCTTTTGTTGTTATGTATTATTAATTTGTCTGCTGCTTTCGCCGTTCTGTTGTATGGATATGATTTTATCTATGTCGCAATTGTGCGAGCTAGCTACTAATCTGAGACTAGTTCAGAATGCACAGAGGGTCCCGGGGTTGCATACTCGTGGTCCCGACATTTGTGTACTTCTTTTTTTCTTTGAAAGGGATGTGTAATGTGTTGGTACTTGGGTGAGGTCTGACTTCTGAGTGACTCATTGTGAATTGTGATTGGTTCCTCTCATGTGTGTTGTTTTTTTAACAAAGGAAAAAACCCAGCTTTTATAGAAAGCTAATAATCAGTTTTCAACCAAAGTTCATAACAAACCATGCTAGGGATACCAGCTATCTAAACAAGAGAAGTCCACCAGAAGCAGAACAATTGAACCCAAAACAAAAACCGAACCAACTTCTAACAACCAAAGTTAACACATCACAACCTAAAAAAACACAAGCTAATCATTTCCCAACGTACAGAAGTTCTTTAGCCACTTCTCCGCCGAAGACATCAAATCTTCAAGCTTCGTACGATCAGCTTCTTTGGTTAGAATTCGCCACCGTTGCAAACATGATACAAATTTGAACATAACTTTAGTTGGTTGTTTAGGGAAAGTCTTCTTAATCGCAACTTTGTTCCTGACTTTCCAGAGTGTCCAAACCAAAGCTGCAAAACTGAATAAACCAATATAATAATCATTAGCACCCCTTTTATCAAGCCACCACAAATAGAGGTCATCTAGTGAATCTAGAACTCTACCCTACATTAAAATCTCTTTAATGCACAGCCAAGCAAATCTAGTCAGGACACATCGAAACAAGACTTGATTAGCATGCTCTGCAACCCCACATAGAAGACAATTAGCCTCCCCTTTCGACCTTCTTAATTTGAGTTGGTATGTTGTCTGCAATCCTATTATGATAAGTCAGCCAAAGGAAGATTTTAACTTTGAGAGGAATTCTACTTGACCACAACCTTTGAAGTTTCTTACAAGTGACCCCCCAAAAAGCCACATGTCTGTACAAAGATTTAACAGTGAACTGACCAGACTTCTCTAAACACCACCTCATCCTATCTCTGTCCCTTTTAAGATCAACTCCATATAAGATTCTTTTTCAAATCCTTCCACTGGTCTTTCTCCTCTTTTCCAAAATTCCTGACAAAGTTGATATTCCAAACCCCATTCTCCCAGCAGTTAGCTACACAGATATCAGGATTTGAACAAATACTGAACAACCTTGCAAACCTAACTTTCAGGGAACAATTTCCTATCCAAACATCTTTCCAAAAAGAGACCAAAAGCCCATCCCTTAACTGATGATTCACCCCAGTAGAACAGAAGCTTCATATTATGTAGACTTCTCCAAAACTGAGACCCTCTAAGAGAATTAGAATCTTTGAACTCACCTCTAGGGAAGTACTTAGCTTTCAAAATTCTAAACCAAAGTTTATCTTTTGCCTGGTCAATTCTCCAAATCTATTTGCACAAAAGATAACCATTCATTAACCTAATATTAATCACCCCTAGGCCTCCAAAGTCTTTAGGTCTACAAACTGCCTTCCAATTAACCATATAATACTTGAACTTATCACTAGCCTCTCTCAAAAAAAAAAAAACTAGACCTAATAGTATCCATTTTCCTGTGAACCTCATCAATCAATCTATAAAACCCAATAGTATAGATGGGTTGACTACTGGGATAGTTGTTAACTAAAATCAATCTTCATCCAGAGGAAAGAAGACTGCTTTTCCAGTTATCCAACCTGCCTCCAACTTACTAATGATTTTCCCAGCTACCTTTTTTTTTTCACAACTCTATCCCCAATGGAGATACCCAGATAAGGAGCTGACCCAATTTACAATTAAACATATTTGCAATTCTAGAAGCTTCACTTCTGTCCATTCCCATCACAAAAACCTTACTTTTGTGGTAGTTGATTTTCAAGCCAGACGTCCATTCAAAGCAATATAGCAAGAATTCAATATTAAGAATAGGATTAAGTACATTATTCATCTATCAACTCTTGTCCTAATTTAAAGTTCGTCCATGAATTATAATACCGGATAAAACGTGTCATCCAAGTATCAATATCATACAAAAACCTTCATTTATTCCTTTTGAGAGTGGTTTCGTGCTACGTGTCAGTACCGCGAGCGAGCCACGTGGGTCAAACACCGGTCAAAACTGCTCCAAAATAGACGAAGGAGCATCTTTTGCGCGGTTTTGATAGTTCGGGGACGCGTTTTACCCGGTATTACAATTCAGACACAAAAATTAAACTAGGGCAAAAGTTGAGAGACGAGCAATGTACTTAATTCTTAAGAATATATCTATCGTCACAATCAATCATAAGGACCGTGACATCTGCATACTGTAACAAATAACACCCCAAGCTCATGTGTGCCGTGGAATTCTCCAAATTGGTGAGCTAGTACTTGGCGCCATCTGATTGAACTGTGACCAATTTACCAAGATGCACAGTGCTGCACCATAATTGCCAGTTGCCACATACATTTCACGAGCACAGATTTATCTGTCATATTTTGCCATAAACAACGTGAGTACAAGCCGAGTATATATACTGTATCTCTCCTGAAGAGAAGACCCGGCTTACAAAAAAGGAAGGGGCGGCAAAGAATCGTTCGCTGCGGATCGTTCTCCTCTTTTCGTGGATAATTTTTCTGGACAGGCCTCCTAGTGTCTTAAATCACTCCCTTAATTGTCTCTTTGTCCAGGTCCATCTAGACTGCAGCTAGCATGCATGGTGCCCCTCTTTTCTGAACAGTACAAAAACTAGTGCTGTCTGTTACTAGCTAGAAGTCACATTCACAGCATTGGTGCCACTATGACACTATGCTAGTAACAAGCAATTGGCAGAGAATGCAAAGGGTCAGCCCACATCAGAAGGCCCAACTCTCAGTTTGTCCAACACACTTGGCAACGATTTTCTTCTTCTTCTTCTTCTTCTTTAAAGCATCAAGCTGTGGAAGTATGCATATTATGTAGCAGTAGTCGTGAGTTCTAATTTAACACACAAGTTTTTTTGTTCTGATTTTTGTTGTAACCTGCTTGAAACAACTATGAAATTGTACTGGGGAGACTGCTGGGTCAATTCAACACGCAGTAAATTCTTTTATTAATGGCCACGTTGATCTTATATTTGCTCGGGAGTTAGGCGTGCTGTTACTTATCCATCAATCCATGCAATGTACATGTTGGCATCTACTACACCATCTTCAATTCTTATTCTTCATTTTTTGAGCTGAAGCATCACATCTTTACTTAATAAATAACCAGAAAGGCAAGCGTGAGCTTAAGCTTGCCACGCAAGACCTACTATGTTTTTTAGAGAGAGATACAAGGCAGACACACAACGCACACCCTATGTACACCACCACACGCGCACACATACTACTGGTGCAACAACTATCTGTCTCTCTCTCTCAACAACGAGAATAATAACCAAGCAGGTCCCACTGTGAACAAGAAACAGATTACTTCAGTAATTGGTGCAGCTCCATGTGCCTATTCTCACTTCACTATTTCTACTCAAGAGTCAAGACAATTGAGAAGAAATGTAATGCATGCGAAAGCATTTCAATGTGTAGAAACGCCCGCTGAGATAATGAATTGACTTTTCGTTTAGTCACCACGGCCTGAAAGGACATTGTTTACTCGCGTACTATACTACTACTGCATGTCACGTATGCAAGCAAGAGGCCAGCTCTATGCCTTCCAAAATTCAAAGGAATAGCAAAATTCAAACTTGAGGGGTAGAAAAGAGAGCTACAAAACCGGAGGGGGGGGGGGCGGTTAAAAAAATCTTGAAGAAGAGATTATAGATAGCAGTAACAGTAACCAGCTAGGAGTAGCAAGAAACTTAAAAGCATCGTAGCGTTGCGATTGTGCGTATGGCTCGTTCGTGCCACTCCACGTCCGTACGCCGCCCCACCCATCAATCCCGGAGCCCGATCACGATTCGCGATCCCACGCGGCCACGCCCACCCCCGTCTCACCCCATATCCCCCCTCATTTAGCGTTCCTACTATAACTAGTGCGCCGCACTCTCTCTCTCTCTCAGATACTACTAGTCCCCGCTGAGGAGAGAGGAGGTGCGTGCGTGAGTGTTACCAGCCTCGCCTCGCCTCGCCTCGCCTCCTCTGGGTTTTTCTTGTGGCGTGCGGACTCTGGTGGCTGCTATCATCCACCCAGCTCTGTTTCCGGATCGCCGCCTTGCCTCGTGGGTTTCAGCTAGCAGCTGTTCTTGAGGTGAGATTGATTTCCACCATGTTCTCCCCCAACCCCCCCCCCCCAACCCCATCCGATCGATTGTTCGTGCATGGCACGTTTGGTCGTTTCGACCGATGGGATTTGCGGGGTCTGAATGTTCTGAATCTTTCATCACCTTTTGGGTTTCTCTTCACGTGCTCCCGTTCGGTGCGTGTGGATTAATTTGGTCTCTTCTTTTCGGTTTCCCAGCTTGCTGGTAGTTAATTTCGGCGGAATCCCTATCGTTTAGCCGCTCCTTTCCCCCCCCTCGGCTCTCCTCTGATCTTGTTGGGATTCCGGTGGAAGATATCTTATCTGCTTGTTTAGCCGCTCTTTCATTGCTTCCGCTGAATTCTATGGTACTTCTTGAGTCTTCTGATCCGAAAGGCAGCTTTCTTGGGATTTGGGCGAGCGAGCCCGGGTTGTTTTGGTTTTGCCCGTGGTCTTATTTTCCTCTCATTTAGTTTCTCATCGGTTATGCACTCGTGCTTTGGTTAGGTGATCGATCCCCCATGGGGTTTTGAGTCGTTGGAGATTTTCATCTCTTTTTTGGTCAGCCTTTCGTCGTTCAGTTGAACTTCGGTTCTTTTCAGCTGCGCTTTTCTTTTTCTGGTGGGACTTCATGTCCATTTGTTTACTTCTTTTTAATCCGAGCTAGCTGCTGTTTTCTTGCCACCGTTTTCAATGTGGGTTATTTTTTTTGCTTCCTGGATTTGTTTTCTTTGTCATCATGATTTCATTCTTCATTTGCGGTGGATTTGCAGCTGGGTTATCTGTGACTGGATTACATGTTTAGGATCTCCTGCTAATAAGCGCCTCGATCAAATCTTTCCCTGTTTTACCGATTTCTTTCCGATTGCTCCGTGCATGCATGAGATCGTTGCAGATCCAAGCCTTCCATTTTTTTCTTCCGAGAAAAAAAATACTTTCCCCATCAATTTTAGTGATATTCCCTTTGCCTCAGTAGGGTGTGTTGTGCAAGCCTTGGTTAGCTCCTGTGCTAGAAATCGTTGGCTTTCCCTTTCCCAATGCTAGTAGCAGTGCACTTCTAGTGTGTTTCTTATCTCTGGGCTTCTAGTACTCTTTTGACAGAAAAGGCTGCAAGAGATCACCTGTCACTTCGGTGCATGGAACTTTCTTTTTCTCCACTGCATGTTCTCGTTACTTCACTGGAATTAGGTGAACCTTTGCAGCAGCTAGCTTCTTTTACTACTCCGTACTAATTCTCACACGAGATATTGCTACCTCCATGGTTCAGCTGATCAGCTATGCACGGGAGATTTGGTTCTTCTTCTTCGGTGGTTTTATTTGGTTGAAGGCGCATGCAATTTGTTTGTTACACCCTAGCCCATTATTTTATGCTCTTGTTTTCACCAACTAAATTGTGCTTCTATCTAGTGGAAACAAACTCGGCTTTGGTGCTTGTTTAAATATTCTGAGTCCTTTTTTTTGTAGGACAGCTTGAGTCTTTATCTGGTTGGTCACTTTCCTATCTTCTTTTCCAGGTGAAGAAAAGGAATTGTCCTGAGATGGGAGACTTTTAAGATTCAGGCCGTGTTTGTTTCCGTTTCTTGTCTGCGGCATAAAGGAAGGTGGAGGTTTAATTGGCTTGGCTCCCTTGAAACGGATACAACCACCCAGAAGCCCACAACGTCGCCATTAACCTCAGTTAATTACTCCTCCCTGAGCAGCAGTAACCTCACCGCCACCACCACCACCGCCACCACCTCATGGACTTGCGAGCCTACTACATCCAGGCGGCAGAGGCGGCGGGGGCAGAGGCGGCAGTTCATACCACAGAAGACGACGTGCCGAAGCTCGCAGCGAAGGCAGTGCTGCTGAAGCTCGAGGTGCAAGGCATCGGCTTGGGTGGTGATGACGATGACGCGCCGGCGTTGCCGCGTTACGGGAAGAGCCTGAGCGGTCAAGGTAACGGCGTTGCGCCAATGGGGATGGACAATGACAAGGCCGCGGAGGGAGGCGGCGCGCGCGACCTGACGTGCCCCGAGTGCGGCAAGGCCTTCCTGTCGGACAAGGCAATGTACGGGCACCTGAGGTGCCACCCGGAGAAGGGCTACAGGGGAGCGACCCGCCCGGCGGACGCCGCTACCGCTGCCATGGTCGGAGGCAAGAAGCCGAGGAAGGTGCCACGGAAGGAGGCTGAGTTCTCGACGATGAGCCCGACTGCCTCTGCTGTCGTGTCTGGAGACAAGAAGCCCAAGAAAGTGCCATGGAAGGAGGCCGAGCTCTCGACGAGGTGGCCGGTGACGACGAAGCGCGGGCGCGTGCCACCCACAGCCAATGCCTCGAGCGCGGCGCCCGTGGCGGTGCTGCAGTCTATCTGCAGCGAGGAAGAGGCTGCAATGATTCTCTTGGACATGTCCTCGCGGGGCCAGACACCGGAACCAGAGCTGCTGCCTATGCAACCGGTGCATGTCGCCGACGCCGTCGCGGAGCACCAGATGCCAGGAGTCGAGCAGCCTATGCTACCAGATCATGTCGCCGACGCCGTCGAGATGCACCACGAGCCGGAAGTCGAGCAGACTATGGTACCAGATCGTCATGTCGCTGGCGCCGTCGCGGGGCAGCACATGTGGGAAGCTGAGAAGCCTGCGCAACTTGAGCATGTCTTCAAGGTCGTTATGGAGCCCCAGGCGGCGGAGGCCGAGCATGTTCTTCGACCGGAGCATGTCGCCAAGGTCACTGCCGAGCCCCAGACGCCGGAGGTGAAGAAGCATATGAAGCTAGAGCCTGTAACAGATGCTGTCCTCGTCGTGGTCCGCACCAAGAACGGCAGTCCTGCCGACAAGCCCGTCTCACCCGGTGCCAAGAAGCCTAAGAAGCGACGACTCCATGATCTCGAGCAGACGCCAGCATCCCCGCCACCAGAAGCCGCCGACGTCAAGAAGCCCGCAAGGCGCATACCGTCGCCGGCGTCAGACCGGAGGTACGGGTGCCCGACGTGCCACAAGACGTTCCCCACCCACCAAGCCCTAGGCGGCCACATGGCGAGCCACAACAAGGGCAAGTACGGCGGCGCGCAGCACGTCGACGGGCTCGCCGTGGCCGCCGTGCACAACATCATGGCGCACCACCACAGCCACAGCGTCATTGCCGCCGCCGCCGGGCTTGGCGAGGAGCGCCGGGAATACCCGCTGGTGCCGATGGCGCAGAGCCCGGGGCATCACCCGTGCTCCCGGTGCCACCTGACCTTCCCCACCGGGCAGGCGCTCGGCGGCCACATGCGGAAGCACTGGCTCGCGGATAAGCTCCTTGCAAAAGCCGCGGCGGCGCCGAGTGGGGTGCCGCGGGACTTTGACCTCAACGAGCTGCCCAGGAATGAAGGGGAGAAGGAGAACTAGCCCTAGCCAGCCTTGGAATACTGGGCTGCTTTGAAGTTTGAACTCCGTGTTACAACAGGAAGCACCATTGCATGGTCCTAGCTAGTGTGTCACTATGCCATTTAGGGGTTTACGTGGTTTAATCCGTCAGCGTTTGTGATCTTGCTTCGAAATATATGAGTTCCCAGTCGTATCTGCATTCTGGAGATATAGCTAGCTGCAGGTACAATGTTCTGAATATTCTTACGTACAAGCTAGTAAGAATGTAATATCTGGTTTTGTATTAATTGGGAAGTTGGGATATGCCCTGCTGGATATAGTTCTTGATTACAAATGATGTTCTCTTTTCTGTTTGAGTAGAAGGATGGCGTAGATTGGTTTCAAAAAAGAAGGATGTCCTAGATCACCTATACCGCTATACGTAATACGTGGTACTTCTCATCGTATTGTTCTTTCAGAGTTCTTTGGTGCGGCTGTATTGTTCATACCTTTCCTCCTGACTGAACTGATGGTAATGGTTCACTAGAGTAATCTGACTTCTACGATAGCTAAAACCAGGGTTGACGTGACGAATTGAATTCTCACATCAAAATACAGTTTATTGATGTCTTCATGAGCAATACAAGACTCGGTGGGGGAAAAGAACACAAAGTTTTCCATGATTAGCACTGGGGAATTATGAAATTTTTTTTTGCAGCATCAAGTCTTGAAACGGACGGATCAAGGAACGGCTGGACTGTTACTGCACATGCAACTAGCAGCCGCAGGCAACAAACATTATGCTAGCTCATGTGGGCCTTTTTTGGGACGAGGGATTTTCCCTATTTCAATGAGAATCGAACTATTTCATGTGAAATTTGGACGTTCTAAATATAGTCTAATTAGAGCATCTATAATAATCCATATCATTTGTTACTAAGAGATAAACAAATCAACATTTAGATGATGTGGGGAGAGATGATGAGAAGAGAAGGTGAGCTTGTTTCTAGATGAAGAAATAAGCAAATTGTTGATACCAAGGCACAAGAAACAACAAAATAGCTATTAGAGCATCTACAATATTTTATTTCTTAGCTTGTTACTAAGAGGAGAGAGAGTACTCAATTTAATAAAAAGAAACAAGACTTCAAATCGATTGTTTCTTGAGCTTGTATCTAAGACTTTAATTCATACTTTAATTGCTATACACAAAATATGTTTTTAAATAACAAACAAATCTTCAATAGCTATTTTGTTGTTTGTTGTGTCTTGATATCAACAACTTGCTTATTTCTTCATCTAGAAATAAGTTCACATTCTCTCCTCACCTTCTCTCTTCCATATTACTTAAATATTGATGTGTCAACCCTTTAGTAACAAGTGACATAGATTATTGTAGATGCTCTTAGAGACTTGCTTGTTACCTACAAATTTGTTTTGTGGGTAGCAAATAAAGTAGCAATTAAAATCATGAATATAAGTTCAAGAAACAATCCATTAGAAAACTTATTTTTTTTATTAGATTGAGTACTCTCTCTCCTTTTAGTAACAAGCTAAGAAACAAATTATTGTAGATGTTTTTAAGCACTACAAGGTTGAACCACTGCCATTGTGGCAGTGAAAGTCTGTCCCTGCCATTTCTTCGTTTTACGGGCTGGCCATTAGCTACTAGTAGCTACATTTTTTTTTTTGAAACCTAGCATTAGCTAGCTACTAGATATAGCTATACTATGATTAGCCAATCTAACCCAAACTTCCAACATAAACCCCAGTTAATTACCCAAACAGATGCACACCACGTGGTCCACGTGAACTGCGTGCAACTTTGTGCACTTAATTTGCCAATTCTTTTTCGAGAGCACACGGCGGACGTACACACATCACGCGCCCTTAACACAATAAAGTCATGTCTCGCATACTACAAATAATAGTATAATGCTCGTGCTAACGCCACGGCTTCATTTCAGGGATGCACATGAAACTCGTGCTAACGCCACGGCTTCATTTCAGGGATGCGCATGAAAACAACCAAACGACAATATTTTTCCATAGTTTAAGTCTCACGCAATTGTATATGACCATGTATATAATCCGGAAAACACTCATGCATAACAAGGCATAATAAAGTCATATCTCGCATACTACAAATAATTCATGAATTGCTTAAGTAGATCTTGGAGTTCTCCAGGGATAATATCTGTACATTCATTTGCACTGCTCTTCAAAATGTCCACCAAGAATTCCGTCCTCAGTGAATGTGATATCTGTGGATGGCAGATAATAAGTTAACTTATTAATTTGCTATGTAGTCTACAAAATATACATAGAGAATATATATGCTCACAGTGTTGATAAACGACAATCTTTCGCCATTCCACGACTTTAGGAAGTTGTATACAAGGAAGCCTGCCAATTTCCTGGAGAAGAAGAGCAAGTGTTTATTTGTTGTAGATAAATCAAATGACTATTTGATAAGAAAGATGAAACATATTATATGTTTTTACCAGTCTCCAGTTTTTGGAACCCCTTTTTTGAATTCACGACGCTGACCATAAATATTGTCGTTCCATGCGAGATTCGCCAATTTCATGGCGAGATTGAAATGATTGAAAATATTATGTAATGTAGTTATATATGGCATACTTGGATCATTACCCATGCACCACGATACCACATTTGGAGAATGCGGATCCATAATGTAGACAATTTTGTTACCCCTGTCTATTATGAATAAAGTGTAGAACCTATCTCGATAATATGGCAATAGAACACGTAAACAAACACCTGGACTATAAGTGCAAAATAAAATATGTTTTTAAAGGAGTTTACGAACATATCTTACAGTCTTGCAATCTTTAATATCGTACTCCATGTCAAAGCCAGACATTCAAGCAATTTTGCTAGTTCTTTGTAGTCTATCTTGTCACAACACCGCGGATCTCGTCCAAATTGAGTTATGGCCTGTTGATTTTTGCAAAAAATTATAATTATTTTATTAATTATACAATTATATACACAAGAAGGGAATAATTATATCAACTTACACAGAACTTGAGGTCCATGAAGTGGTATTTGTCTTCTATAAACAACTCGGCTATGTTGCACATAACCGTCCGAAACGACCATGTTGAAGCAATCATGATCCATGGGTTTGTTTGCATCTAAAATATCTCTAATTGTTCGAGACTTATAGAGATTGGGTATGGTGCAGTGCTTTGGACCCATTCTTTGCTAAAAAAACAAGGACCATGAACGTATTAGTTGATCACATCTTTTAGTATTATTATTAGTAGTAGTATATTATGCCATTAATATGAAAAAATACTCACTCTAAACACTCCATATCGTCTATCGACCATATGTATGTGCTCACCCGATGCAACAGATTCCTTTACGTCCGTGAATATTCGCGAGAGGGTTTAGGCGCCGATCGTAGTATCGATAATTTCAACATCACTTGACCTGTCTTCGTCATCATTTGGCGTTCAAGTTCTTGATATCCGTTCTTTATGTTTAATCTCAAATCCACAACATAGCGGTAGCTTAAACCTAAAATTATTTATATCAACTCAGTAAAGTAGTATAAGTTATTATAAAATTTATAATATGTTCGGATGATATATAGCGGTATGCAAGTCCACTATGAATCACACGAGTTACTTTATCGAGAGAGGAAGATCCAGTCAATATTCCATGAAGTTTACCATCCACAGACCGCATGATGTCACGTACATTAATAATTAAAAATCTCACAGAGTTGCTAAGTATGTAAAATCAAACATAATCGGTTTTGTAAAATACAAGTCGCATGACATGTACCCATCTGTTTGCATTCGCTCTTGGATCTTCTCAATAAGAGGCCATGTTGAAACATCTAGGTTCTTCCACTTGACTTCGGTTAAGCTCTTTATCCAATACAAATTTAATCTGTCTTTCTAGTCCTTTTACATTGTGATAATTATGTATCATTTCAGGATTAATAATAAGTTAATAAGAAAATATGTCAAAAAAGGCATAATTACTCACTGTAGTTTTGAGGTCTGTACGGTCCCATAGTTCTAGTCCCATTGAATCGAGTACATGTACCTCAAATATTTTAGCATTTACAACTGCCAGGTACCAGTGGCATTTTTTTATGTTGGAAGGAAAACCTGCAACAAACATTGACATTTTTGAAGTATTGACCATCAATATATATCCGCTATAAAGGAACAGTCAAAATACTTAATAAATAGCAGATTTAAGTTTCACCATGTCAGCTTGTAAATAGTTCTCCACCCTTTCCTTAATGGTGTCTGTCTTAAACTTAATGCCACCTTAGGGTCACCATCACGTTTAAGCAGACTGCAAATAAATGTATTCTCCAAAAAGACCTTTCCACCTTCTCTATGAAGTAGATGCTCTTCACCCCTGATACAATGAATATATGCACTTAACACCTGTATAAGAAAAGAATATAGTAAGTAGATCATATAGGCAGGTTTAAATATCAATAATTTAAAGTATACACATGTACTTACTTCGCCATCCAATTGCATGTTATCATGAAACATACATTCCATATCTTTTCTGTTTAGCCATGCACTGTCGATGTTTACTAGAACTCTTTTTTGGTCTTGATTTGGTATTCAATAATATCAAGATCTTCTTTGGTGCACATGTAATCTACAGAAGTATTATAGTTTTCATATAAATAATCGAGCAAAACAAAGAGAGGCAATAAAGTAAGAGAAGAAGCACTAATTACCCTGGGGCTCAACTTGAGCTATGTGTGATTTCTTTGGTTTGTTATGTTGTGATATTCTAATCAGTGTCACCAAATCATTTTCTTGGTTATGGCTTGATGGGTTACCAATTTGTTCCAACATATGTACATCAGAGCATATATCAGTTGATTCATTCTGAACCTCCAAATAGTCCATCGCTGTCACATCTGTATGCATGAGAGGGAAACATAAGTTTATTATCCTCCCCCCTCTATAATTTATTGACAAAAACATTAACAAGCTCTTGTGCAACTTGATCTGTAATCATTTTACTGAAACATGAGTTTTGTTCTTGACACTAACAGTAGTTTGTAATATTGATAACAATGCTTACCCTTTTGTTGTGTGACATCGGCTTGGTGGCGATTGAACTGAATCGAAATGCGATGCTACCCGCCACAACCGAGCAAAGGATCTTGAGTGATAACACTAACATTTCCTTCCTCCTTCTACTTCAAGCAAAGGATCTTCAGAATTGACAACACTGACCTTTCCTTCCTCCCCTTCTATTTCCATGGTGATTTGAGTTCTGAGTGTACAAACAATTTTTGCTATATATAAAACCGCGTAGAATCTCAATGGTCGACCTTGGGAGATGAGGCGTCACCTTTACACTCTTGATGGCGCTGGGCTCTGAGTTCACGACCATTAATGGTCACGGGAGTAGAGGAGTTCGTTTGGAGGTGGATGGATATAAAGTAGTAATCGCGCTATATAAAACCGCGTAGAATCTCAATGGTCGACCTTGGAAGATGAAATTTAGTACTGGTGCCTTTATAGAGGTGATGATTAGAAGTTTAACCAACTGAAATTCAAAGAAAGCTCAACTCATTAACTTCAACTTTAGAGCAGCATGTAGCTAATTTTTTCCGACAACGAAACCGATCACTTAATATGAAGTTGGCAATAGCTTCAATGAAGAACAGAGGAAAACGAAGCAAAAATATACTTACGGAAGCACTATTAATAGAGAAATAGCATTGAAAGGGCCCAGCTTAGCCTTTGCTCGATCATACAAAACCAACACTCAAATCTCTTGTCGCACGATCTACTCATCCTAATGTAAGTGGAGTGCACGATTATCACTCATCGAATGACCGTCCTAGGCACGAATCACAAACATTAGCAAATGGTTGAATAGGCTCAGAGAGAAGAGGGTCGGCTCTAATTTGATACCCACAAATGCCTCAATGCTCAAAGGTGTGCTTTTGAAAAAGGTTGATCATCATCACCCTCATCGCATTCCGTTCATTAGTTCTAGAGAAATGGGTCCGTGTCCTTTGCACATCGGATGTGGCGACCTCAAATGCTTGAAGGCATGCATGCTTATGTGATCACCATTCATGCTTATATGATGTGATCACTGCGACCCTTCCAGATATTCCGCTTACAATCTTTTTCCTTCTCGGTGTGACTTGAAGTTCAAACAGTTTCATTTTTGAGTAAACGCAATCTCCTAGGTCTTTTTACCCGAGTTCCGAAAAACTCGAGTCTAAGCAACATCTTGTCAATTTTATTCCAAGAGGTCTAGACGTATCGATGTGGTGCGGTCATCGACCACCTCGGTGGGAGGGCAATGATTCAATGGCACGACTCTCCTCCTCCACCCACACGCGGTGGCCTCCCACTTAAAGTAAGATTTGGATTTGATTGCTCACAAAGAAAGACCGTAACAAAGCGGATCAAAGTGAAATCGATCCAAGCAAGCTAGATCTCCACTCCAAACTAATCCAACAGAGGGGAGAGAAGAGTTTGATGTGGTGTACTTCAGAGTGAGGGCTATCATCACTAAGTCAACCCATTAACTTCAATTCGAAGCAAGATGTAGCTGATTTTCCCACATTGAAACAAATAATTTGGTTATAAAATTGGTAGTAACTTCAAAGATGAAAAGAGAAGAAAAACAATGCAATGTGTACAAGCATAAAGCTAGTGAAATTGCATTGAGAGGGCTCAGTTCACCTTTACTTGATCATCAAACCCAACGCTCACATCTCTTGCTTTGCACAATCTACCTATCATAACATAAGTGGAGCTGCGCGGTTATCACTCATAAGAATGACCGTCAGAGGCGCAGAACCACCAACATTAGAGAGTGATTGAGCAGTCGCAAGAGAGGTGAGGTTGGGCTCTCATTATTCCCACAGCTACCTTGATTGCTCAAAGGCATGCTTATTTCACCACGGTTCATCATCATCGCCCGGATGGTCGCCTCGAATGTTTGAAGGCATGCCCATGTGATCGATCATGCTTACATGATGGCCACTTGCCCCACAATTACTCATCCCGATTGTTGCCAAAACAATATCCAACATATATATATATATATATATATATATATATATATATATATATATATATATATATATATAGAGAGAGAGAGAGAGAGCAATGGAGAACGAGTAAAGCTTGTGGCAAAAATAGCCAAATCAAAACTTCGCAACCAAAAGGCCATTTATCATCGGTAGAAGCTCGATATCGCCTTGGACAACCAAACCCTCGATTGAAACCGCACTGAGCGCCACCACCTACCGTTCCCGGCCCATTTGCTGCTGCATTCGGCGAAGAGCATCCAGCAGCATTGCGGCGTGCGATGGAAGCGACTCAAAAGTCCATCCGGGCGAAGCATAGAGCTAATTTTCCCACATCGAAACGATTACTCGAATATATAGTTGTCAATAGCCTAAAAATGAGCAGAGAAGAAAATTGATGTAAAATATACCGCGAAACACTATTCACAATGAAATGTAGCATTAGGAGGGCTCGACTTCACCTTTACTCGATCATACAAACCCAACCATCACAACTCTTGCTGCGCAATCTACTCATCCTAATGTAAGTGGAGTGTCTTTGGTTATCACTCATCGAATGACCGTCCTAGGCACAGAACCACCAACATTAATGAATGATCAAATAGGCTCCAAGAGCGGCGGCGCTGCGCGCGCGGTGGCGCGGCCAGCTGGTTGGGCGGCGGCGGCGGCGCCTGAGATTGTGGGTGGGGAGAGACGGAGGAGGAGTCGAGGAGTTGGGTAGAGGAGGAGTCGAGGAGTTGGGTAGAGGAAGAGGCCATGATTGATGAGGTTTGATCCAAAGAATGGGGACTATTGGATTTGAGTGAGTAAGAGGAAGGAGAGGTTAGAGTTGATGCAGTACGTTTGTTTCACACACATCACGCGTCCTTAACACATATATCTAGAGTGGAGATCGTGCAGATCTCACGAAGCAAGCGTGACACACACTATAACCATTAAAAATATGTACAAGTGCGTGTACTATTCAACCAAAAATCCTAATTATTGGTGGGGTCGAACTCCAGACCGGTCACACACCCACCTGCGAGCAAACCAAACTAGCTGCGCTCGCTCCCCTAATTTGCCAATTCTGTGATGTCCCTTGCGAAGAAAAAGGTCAGGCCTTGGATCCCGCTGCACTAGCTACAGTAACCCCACCACGTACGGCTTCCCCTTGGCGCGCGGCCGTGCGAAGAGCGAAGGCCACAGCACACGGTGCGGTGTGCGCACATAATCTGCCTCGCGCTGCCAGAAAGTACATGCGTGCCGAGCGTGCAAACCGTCGCGGCGCGCGGTGGCCGCGACGCCTCAGCCGAACCGTGCGCCCAAGCTAGAGCGCGCGGGCGTCCACGGTGCTGCGAACGCCGGCGCGCGCGGTGTGTTGTGACTTGAGGCCCTCGCTCGTCATGTGGTGCGCGCGGGCGCTGCTGTGGTGCTGTGGCGTCAGCTCGTCACTCGTCAGGTACGGGCGGGCGTGTAGTTTCGGATTTCCAGCGTGCGTTTTGGACTGAACGCGGTGGCAGTCGCCGGCTTGGCGCGCCTATACGAAGGTGAGGTGGACGGACCGAGACGCTTGTGTTGTTCGGCGGCTGAGCTCTCTTGACCTCCCAGCTGCCCTCTTATGGCAAACCAGAGACTGTGCAAATTAAATGAAACCTTGCATTATGCCACTATGCACGCATGCTTGATGTATGAACACGAGTTCCACACAGAAATTCTTTATCTTGGTCCTTCAATGAAATACGAAAAAAGGGCAGGAAACGACGGGTCTGATCGCTCTCGCTGCCTGTAGCTATTCCGAGACTTGCATCGTCTTCAAGGGCTGGAGAAGGCCAGAGTGCTGTACGTCGAATAATCAACTAAAAAAAAAAAAATCATCAAAGGGAACTTTAGCTCTAATGGAAACTGACGCTGATACTTTTCAGTAGATGTAAACTGCCATTAGCTTAGTCAATCAGACCCAAATTTATGCACAGATTTATCTTACATAATGTGCGTAGTTTCAGATGTACATCACCACGTGCACTTCACTGTATTGAGATTAGACCTAAAAACCTTGCGAATCAAGCGACCGAATTTACAGACTAAAAGAACGTTGACTAAATCATGTTGGTACATCATCACCAAAGGGGACCGAAGACCGCTTGAAGAACATTTTCAAGGAAAGGCACAGCATTATCAACTGAACGAGGCCAAATAGGCATATTTTGAAGGTTCTACTTTGCATCCTCAGGACTTCCGTCGTCCCAAAGAGCTCTTTCTCGTGGACCTCTAACTTGTCCACCTGCTCTTTCAGCATGAGGATCTTGTTCTCCGTGTCTAGTAGCTTGAGCATCATTCTTGTATCATCCCCAGCAGAAAGCTTGTGCTCCTCCAAGGCAATCTGATCCTCTGCTCGGACTTGCCAGCTTTGTCTCGCTTTCACCATCACTAGACACTGAACTTCGGCTTGTATTTTCTCCTGCAGTTGGCGCTCAAGCTCCATCTCCAACTGATCGATGTTGATGGCCTCCTTTTGCGGCGTTGGTATATGCGCGCTATTGATAAGTACTTGAAGCTTGGATAATCTTAAATCCTTCTCTCTGATAGTATTTGACGCCTCTTTCAGTTTGTGTTCAAGATGTTTCACCTTTTGATTCATTTCCAATACGTCACCCTCTGTATCAGGCAAAACGAACACATCTTTTTCTCTGTTCTCATTGCTCGAATCCTTAATCCCGAACTCGTTGCCAAGTTCTGATAATTTCTGAATCTCTGAACAAGAACACAGGCAGAACGGAGCACTTATTACAGGTAGTGTTACACAAGCATAAACAATTGCAAGCTGAAAAGCTAAAAAGATAAGAACATTGTCGCAATAATGAGATACCACAGAATAATCCACTATGAACAAGGTTGACACAGCTTCTGTTACAGCCAAGAGCAATGGGAGTTAAGTGATTCATCAGAACATGAGTTAGCCAAAAGAACACTTTCAAAAGTGCATGCATTGCCATTCAGACATAACTCCTCAGCCTAAACTATGTTGTGAAAGGCTTGTTCAAAAACTATGTTATAAAAAGCCTTGTCAACGCTGTGCAAGGATACTTCATACGGTCAGAAACCTTCACCGTCTGTGATTAAAATAAAAATAGCACGAGTGAACCCATTAATTTTTGTGTGTATCTATTAATTCAACTAGCAAAAATAAAGGAGTGTTTTGGCATGTACTACATAAATGCAACACTCCATAAGACACAAAAATATTACAAGCGTGGGAGCTGTAACTAACTATTATCACGTATACCTGGACAAAACTACCTATTGTCCTTAAATCAGCAGGAACAGGAAGAAAGTCAGCAGTCACCTGCTCGATAAAAATCAACAGATTTGTTGTGGGATCCTAAAATATTGTGAGGTCATGTTGTCAGGGGCCAATTGGACATTGAAGCTTTCGCTCTGATAGAAACTTAAGAGTTCAAGAACTTACCAAAGCACTGTACACACAAGCTACCACTGTTTGTCTAAGATGGTTCACAAGCACAAAGGGGGGAAAAGGTACCTACTGATTACTACACGATCAAATTAAAAAACAAAGTGTGCAATAAACGTCAATGAAGACAGGAACTTACCAGTTTCAAGAACTTCTTGTGTTGTGTGAAGTGAAGAAATTGATTCAGCAAGAGGATCACCATCTTGGGGCACCCAACTCCACTCATTTTCTTCATTTTGCTCTTCGGTCTGATCCAAACTAAAATACCCCCTTACCATCTCATCACCCCCACTGTCTTTTTGGTATGCTGATTGAACCTCCTCACTTTGCCGGTCCTCACTTTGATCCCCGTCGTAGCTCATCGACATTATTTGATGCCTGTTGTTGCTAAAAGAGTCACCTGCATAAGATGTTATCAAGTAAGATTCGACAGTAGAAGCTTCTCCCTTGTCCCGAATAGCCCTTCGGTGTGTCTTGCGTGCACCAAAATCCTTCACCCTAATCCTTTTCCTACTACAATGTCCAGATATCTCTGATCCTATTGGACCTCTGCTTTCAACAAAGCCGGGCCTTAATGGCCTTTTGTCTAAAATCTCTGATCATATGCCCAATGAGTAGCCGGCGGCTAGCACCAAAAAATTGACATTCAAATCCAATGGGTTGTCTCGTAATTCCCTCCTCACTCTTCTCCATCTCCTCGACCTACATCCTTTCCTTGGTGATGTGTGGGCAAAATACTTTTCTTGCGTTGCTACGCATGGTAGAGCTAACTTGTGCGCAAGAGCCTTGTCGTCGAAAGGCAACTTCGGAAGAAATCCAATTAGATTCTCCTTCCCAACAGCACGACCCAAGCTAGCAATTTTAATCCCCCTCGACTGCAATCCGGTCAAATTCTCCACTCTAGTTGCACCACCAAATTCAAAATGAACCACCTTACCCCCAATTCGTCTCAATGAGAGAAGAATCGAGAAGCAACCTTGCAGGCGGCTGGGCTAAATCCCTGTCCATAGTTGTAAAATCCAACCGAGCAATCCTAATTTCAGCCATCTCTACCCCAATCCTACACGGGAAAAGAAACACAATTCCGCCGCAGGCAATTAGGTGTCTAGGGTTTGGCTATGATTTTTTTTCTCCCAACACAAACACCCCAAAATTATATGCCAGACTGCCAGTTGCAACCAATTCAACCCCGGAAGAACATTTCCAAGCAGGCGGCCAAGCAAAATCCAAGAAACTACCCTAGCGGCTGTCATCATCAAGAAATGGAGCGGAATTTCCGTGGAAATTCGCACGGAACGGACGAAGCGAGAGGAGAATTTACGTACCTGGCGCAACGAAGGCTCCTGCGATCGGCGATTCGGCAACGGGGTGGCGGATGAGTGGAGACTACAAAGACCGGACCGGAGGTGAGAGCGCCATATAAATATTCCTCTGGGGAATTTCCGTGAAGTGGCGGACAAGCCGCGGGCGCGCCAGGAAGAGAGGAAAGCACGAAACCGAAAAGGCGAAGGATGTACAGGAAGCCACCTCAACTCAAAACAGTTCGCAAATTTGCAGTTTCGCACGTCGTAATCGCACCCAAATTCTCTTACGGCTTCCTGTTTTCAGCGCGGCGTAGCTTCCGGCCCGCTAAATCCGCTGCCGTTGAGAAAAGCCGGAAGAGCCCATGTTTCTTGCCCCACGCAGAATGGCCCGTCGCAGGGTTACTCGGCCGCTCTCCTTTGATTCCTTTTAGGGCTTGGAGATTTATCGGGCCGAGACCATACTTGTACCGAGCGGCCCAGGCTCACGACCGAAGCGGCGAAGTCTCGTTTCCCGGGATGCATTTTGCACGCGCGCAGCTTGGCCCGGGCAACTGAACAGCGTGTGTTTAGTGCATCTCTTATCTTGCCTCCCTTTTAAATCATGACATATGGACATGCAAAAAGATTGTTGATTTATTTTAATATATGTTGTTAGATTAAAATAGTCTAATATAGGTCTAAAAGTGATAAGGTCTCGTAAGATTTTCTTCGCACGTGAACAGGCCCTAAGAGCATTATTAGACTTCTCTTACGTGTAGTCTAATATAGGTCTAAAAGTGATTAGATTTTCTTGGCACGTGAACAGGCCCTGAGAGCATTAGACTTCTCTTACGTTTTACAACGGTCGCGTGCACAAAGGACACCCCACCATGCATGCACACGCGAATGTGCCCCTGAGACACGAGTGTTCATATATGATGTTGAGACTTTTAGAAATAGCTTTTAACACTGGGATGCCCTAATGTTGTCCTATCAAAGTAACAAAGGCATGCTAGTATTTAATCAATCTGGTGTTTACAAGACTGTCTCGGTGTTTCTACTTCCTACATTGCTTATTTTTTGGTGTGGAAGCAATCTTGCGATCACCACATATGTCGCATGATAGCCTTCGTCTCTTGCACTAATATACTTCCTTCATTTAAGCTGTGTTGTACATCTTTTTTTGATAAATACATCATTGCATTTGCACAACTCGGTCTGCAGTTCAGCAGTTTTGTGAGCTTGGCATCTGTCTTTCCATGTGCTAGCTACCGCTCATTGTGTCATTGTCTTGATGCGTATAATTTCCAGCTATTTTGCCTGCAAAATTTTCTTGTCCAACTCATTTACTCGGGCTGCTGCCGATGTCTGTTAAGTCTGTACTACCATGGCAATGACATTCGAGTTAAGGTCTTTCCTCGACGTTGTGCCATCAAGATATTTGCCACACTTCTAGGATGCAAAGCACATCAATGCTTTTCATACAAGGCAAAGTACTCTCCACCCCAACCAAAAGAACACGATCGAGCTGCACTGCACACGAGCTTTGTAAAGTAAATGATCGATGTGCTTCCAATGCTTGATGTTGTATAAACAGGTTTAGTTTATAGTAAAAACTACTAAGTTGATAAAAGATCGTCAATCCAATCATGGGACTAAAGCAACAGCAATCATGTTCGAGAAGGCATTATTTTGATCTGACTCCTCTCTCTCTCCACTGTTGGTCCACAGCTCTCTTTCGTCCCCTCTTCCTTTCCCATCGTTTTTTGCAGGATTTAGCCACTGTTGATAGATTGCCCCCAAAAGGCCAAAAAGAGTGAAAGACACCTCTCTCTCTCTCTCTCTCTAATCCCCATCGAACAGAACTGCTGCTGATGAGATCTAGACAGAGAAACCATGCATCGATCCCCCTTTATTACTCCTCCCAACCCAATCGGACCAAGCGTACGGCCGCAGCAGCTACGGCTCATGTGACGGTGCCAAGCCTGAATTATTGCAACGCTACGGATCGCTGTTACACTTGCGTGCACCACACCACCGAGAGAAAGAGAGGCTACCACACCACACCAGTAGCAGCACAGCATCTCTCTCTCTCCCCCGTCTGGGATCCCGTTTTTTCGGTGTGGTGTGGAGGTGGTGGTAGCCGACTGTTCGGGACCATCTGCTGAAAACGAAGTCGCTAATAGTAGCAGGATGGTGTAGCAGAGAAGATGTATTTATTGGGCACCAAATTGTGGTTGCGGTTGGTTAAATGGCTATGGTGCTGCTCTTTCACCGTCTCCGCCCCGGCGCCTCTCTTAGCGTAGAAACCAGCGATCGGTTGTTTTCTGTTAGGAAACCGGGCCTAGGACCGGGAGTCCTGGTCCAAGGTGGGCTCCTCATCCTAAACCCTAGCAGGGTCGTAGCCTATAAATAGAAGTCTTATTCATTGTAAAAGATTGATCGATGGATGAAGGAATAAAGAGAAGCGAAGTCCCCTACATCGTGTTCTATCTCTTATTCATTCTTGTTGTTCATGCATTGTTCTTACGATTCTACGCTTGTCTCACGAGGTGTCGCTCGGATTTGGACTCGCCATGACGGTTCCTCAACACGTTATCAAGACGATCGACTCTCCTCGCATCGAAAAGGTAACCGTCGATGAACGACACTCGTAGATTGAATCGTTTTCTAGATTGCTTTCAATTACGCAAATTTGGCTTTCTAGATTGGTTTTCTACGGTGCAAATCCGCTCTAATCTACCGCGAGCCGACTTGAAGTCGCCGCCAAGCCGATCGGTGGGTTGCATGAAAGAGTAGATGATGATTGTACCGTAGGTTGTATATGCGATCGCATGAAAGGCATCATGTGCGGTACCGCTGCAAGCGGTGTCACTACCTCCGCGACACGTTACGGTCGGCATAGTCCGCCATCACGTATCGCCACGGAGGCAACGATGGACCACCCGCTAGCACGCGCAAGCACGCACATGTCGGCATGAAGCGCGCCTCGTTGCAATCTCATAATACATTATATTGTATCGCATACATGAACAACAAAAAAAAGGGACGCCGACCACCTGTGAGCCGCGTCGTCGCCGATTTTGGTGTCACACCGCCACCGAAGATGGCACCGCCACGCGCGCGCGAGCACGAGGGCGGCCGCTTGCGCCGCGCTGATAAACGACACCGCGGCGATGAACAGTGTACGCCGCATGAACAGTACCGCGCGGATGAACAGTGCGCCGCATGAACAGTACCGTGTGGATGAACAGTGCACCTCATGAACAGCGACCGCGCGTGAACGGTAATCTCGCATGAACGATATTTGCGGACGAACGATAGCGCGGATGAACAGTAATCTCGCGTGAACAGTAATCTCGCATGAACAGTATTTGCGAATGAACAGTAAGCACGGATGAACAGTAATCTCGCGTGAACAGTAATCTCGCATGAACAGTATTTGCGGATAAACAGTCGTCGCGCGTGGACTGTGATCGCACGTGAACAGTGATCGCGGATGAACGATGTCGCGGATAAACAGTAATCACATATGAACGGTGATTACATATGAACGATCTGAAAAAAAAATCTCGCGCGCGCGCATGCGCCGTGTGATGTTGGCCGGCCCGTGCGCTGCCGGAGCGGCGGGCCACCTCGTAAAGGTACCGTCGCCTCGCCGTGCATTGCCGCATGCGCGCCGTCCATGGCACGTAGCCACCTTGCACCGCATGGCCGCGCATGCGCCATGGCATGAAGTAAAGGAAGGAGGAAGAAGGCTCGGCCGCGCACCGTCGAATCGCGCCGCCCGTCGTGCCGCGACATGGCCGTGCTTGCGCCGCGCCCTTACCGCACCGTCGAACCGCTCTGCGCCGCGATCGACATGCCGTGCCGGCCGCGCGCGCAAAGCCGGCTGCGCCGCCCGCCGCCGATCCGCCGCGCCGTCGCCCGCAGCGACATCTCCGCCCCGCAGGCCGCACCGCGACACCGCACCGCCGCGCTGCCGCCGCCGCTCGTAGCGCGCCCCACCTCGTTGTTGCGCCGCCGCCAGTAGCGCGCCGCCGCCAGCGCTTCCGTGTGGCCGCCGCTGAAATTATGCGATTTCGTAAAAAATCATTTTTTTGAAGAAAAGGGCTTCGAATCCATTTTTTTTTGCATACTTTTGAACTTGAAGCATGTTTAACTTTGTTATTATTATTTCTATGCGATTTATTTACCGCATTCTTGTTTTGATTATCTGTGATTGTTTATATTGCCTTTAATCACCGAAAATAGCGAGAAATCATGAAAAATGCATAGAAAATACGGAACACTGAACACAGAGTTGAAGAGCATTGTGAGAATTTTGCAACCATTTTATGCAGATTACAGCAGATAATCCTTTGAACTTTTGCATGAATATGAAGATGATCGCATCACGAATCAGAATTCGGGAACCCGACCTAGTATGGTCGAATTTGTACAATAATTTATATGATCTTCAATTCTGTGGTAATATAATCACGGATGAGCAGAAGACAGAGAAGACCCTCTACCTTTCACCCGAACGCGGTGCAATCCGCAAGCAACTATTGTCAAGACGGCTACATGAAGTATGCCGAATTAATTGACGTCATGCAAGTTGCAGAAACTCAAGATGATATTCTAAGAAAGAACTTCATCTCGCAACCACCTAGTAGCAATGTTGGCCATGAAGCCCTCGCTAGCGACTACAGGTGATGAAGCCTCTCACGAATGAGAGAAACAAGAAGGGTAAGGTCGTGCGTGCATATTATTGATGTTTTCGGTCTAAGAAGAAGGGCAAATGATAGCATGAGGCATACCTCGCCATTGCAGGCACAGAGGATTCACATCCATTACCTGCACTTATGAATGTGAACAACCCAGTAGCAGCCCCATCATCCCTCCTTTGGACATCACAGCGGCCACACCGTGTTGCCAAGAGGAGAAGATCGCGCATGGAGCCGATTTGGCGAAGTTCTGAATACTTCGCTTATTAGATCCAAAGGCACGCATTGCACTTGGACCTTTTATAGAAACTTGCGCTTTGTAATTGAAGCGAAATTTTGAATTATTGAATAATGGTTGCAAGCTCGGGAGAGCAAAGCATTAAATTCTTATTATGAGTCCCGCAAGACTTATTTTCTCGTTTTATAATAGCAAGTTATGTTCGATATCCAAGTATTTTATTTATGTGTTGCTTGCTTTCTACATATTAATGAAGTACATTATATTAGAACGCGTGTGGCGCCTATGGAGGAAGTGCTTAGCATGTAGCGGCAACGAATACCATTCGAGAGAAATAAAAAAATTTCGATCGATCGGCAAGAATGTTGGTAGTCTTCACGACGATCGTGACGGCGATACTTGTATAATAGGCTCGGGAAGGGCCATAATTATACTCCCAACGGCACAACTTTGGTCATTGAAGAAGACTTGTTGTACCTGAATCGACTAGAACTCTCAAGGATATTTGCGCTACGGTTTTCATGTAGAGATCAAGAAGAGTATGGTGCTGAATACTGCTCATTACAAAGCGTGAAGAAAGTAAAAATAGCATTAGAATGTCTTCCTTCATATGAAATTGGGCTATACTACATTAATATTAAGGCACCTACACTATACCGCCTTGAAAACCGTATTTAAAAGCTCAACTTTTCTATCTCTCGGCATGATAGATTGTGCCGTCTAAGTCTTAGGATGATGAGAGATATAATTAACAATTCACGGGGACATGATATGAATGTTAAGAATTTCTCGAATCAGAAGATTTTGTGTGCCCGCATGTGCCACCGAGAAATTAATTACTAGACCTTTTGCTCAAAGCGAAGGATGAAGTCCTTGCATTCTGGACTGTATCCGGGAGACCTTTATGTCCTATAGCCCCGTAAGGGTCATTTTAGGTATTTATAGTGCTCATCAATGCTTCTTGAATAGTCGCACGATGTTTATTGTCTCACAGAGATCATGCTTTTGTATAGCTAAATCTCGCAGATAATTAAATTAGAAACATTTTCCTCATCATCATGAGAAGTCCACATGAATGGACAACGCCGAGAACTTACTCAAAGCATTTGATGATTATTGCATGAAAATGGGAATTGAAAGTTGAGCATTACATCGCGTGTCCACACCGGAATGGACTAATGAACTTTGAAGAATTGTAATTTACCAACTACATGTTGAGATGATCTCGAGAGATCATGCTTTTGTATAGCTAAATCTCGAGATAATTAAATTAGAAACATTTTCCTCATCATCATGAGAAGTCCACATGAATGGACAACGTTGGAGAACTTACTCCGAAAGCATTTGATGATTATTGCATGAAAATGGGAATTGAAAGTTGAGCATTCCATCGCGTGTCCACACCCGAATGGACTAATGAACTTTGAAGAATTGTAATTTACCAACTACATGTTGGGGGCGTGCGATCCGCTCGCAGATCTCATCAATTTTAGATTACATAACATCCGCCCACCTATGCAACTAGCGCAAGGGTCAAGACTGAAAACTACTCATCTTCGCAGGTTTGGTCGTAAGGTTTATGTACCTATACCATCACCGCAGCGAACTGCAATGGGTCTTCTCCGAAAGTCTGGGATATACATTGGTTATGAAACAACATCCATAATCAAGTGTTTGGACCCTATGATCGGAGATTTGCATAATGCCCGATTCGTTGATAGTATATCGATGAGATTAGTTTCCGTCATTAGGGGAGAAATCAACCCTTGATAATAATGTCGGGAAATAATTGAAGTCTAGAAGACAATTGAAATCCAGAAGATAATTAAAATCTATGCATATGACCCGCGCACTAGTGAAGCAAATAGAGAAGTCCAGAAGATAATTACAGTCCAGAAGATAATTGAATTGAAGTCTAGAAGACAATTGAAGTCCAAAAGATAATAGATTTGCAAATATTAGCAAATTAACTGTCAGACCACTTTAGTGATTTGAAGAGCGTGACCAAGTAGCATTTGCCTGTACGCAATGCACCGGAGAGGTTGAAATACTAATGAAGGTATCCCTAATCCCGTCCAGAGGCCTCGAAAGGGCGAGAACTCCGTCCCTCGAATCCAAGTAACCGGGGACGCTGGTGGAAAAGGATAAGAAGGACTTGACACACCGATCACCGAGTGCCCCGAGAACGAAAGGGAGCGGTTGAGACTGCACCGGTATGGAACCTTCGAAAAGCGTGCGGAATTGAACATCCCCATGAAGGAGACATCGGCATGGATGTGTGCGCACACATGAGTTGAAAAACTAAAGGACTTGCCCCGCACTGGAAGCGGCGGTGAGCAAGTAGAAGCATTAGAAGAATCGCCTCTTGAAGAAATAGCTATAAAATTTATGACCTCGGAGAATCTTTGAATATGACAACGACCAATGTCGACATATACTTTGCAAAGAAACTTGCCACAATCATCAATCTTGATTCGAGCTCAGTATCGCTCGTTGAATGAAAGAAAAGATCGAGATTGAAAGAAGGCGAGAAACGAATTATTCTCTCCGAATAAAAGAAGGGCGTTTGGGCACATGCCGTCGCCTCCCCTTGTGCACCAGTAAGGGCATAAGTGGATATTTGTTCAAAAGAGAAATAAAAAGAAGCAAGGCTCGTTGCATAAGGTTTCATTGAACATCCAGGAGATGATTATGAAGAAACCTATTCCCCGATCATGGGCAGAACCCCCTTTAGATATTTATCTCAATGGCAGTGAACTTGAAGTTAGAATTGAAATTGATGGATGGGGTACCAGCATACCTTTATGAAATATTGGATTCGGACATTGAAGATACCTGAATGTATTAATGTCCCGAACCAAGATAGAGCAAATGGAAATATGTACAGTGTGAAACTCAGAAAGTCATTGTACGAACTTAAGCAATCAGCAGAATGTGGTATAATCGCTAGCGACTTTCTATGCAAGAAAGGCTACGAACAATGAGAATAAACCACGTGTATTTATCGATGATTCCATAATGAATTTTGTATAATCTCAGTATGAAAATGATTCGAATATCATCGGAACCCCGAAAGGTATTAAGAAAGTAAGCTTTTACCAAGTCGAGTTCAAATGAAAGATTTGGGTGAAAATCAAATATTGCCTAGGCTTGCGGCTTGGGCATGCCCACAAGGAATTTTAGTACATCAGTCAACCTACGATCGAAGGTGTTGGAAAGGTTCGGCTTTGGAAGGCATACCCTTTGAAGGTGCCAATGGTCGGGAGAGCTTTGCGGCAAGACAAGGACCCGTACAAACCTAGAAAGAGGGGAGGAAGTCCGGGACCGAATTCCCATATTTAAGTGTGATAGAAACACTCATGTATTGAATAAATCAGACTAGACCGGGCATTGCATTTGCCGTGAACCTATTAGTAAGGTATAGTACGAACCTACCAAAGGCATTGGCGTGGAATGAAGGACATCTCCGATACCTCTAAGGAAGCAAAGAACTTGGTCCATTTCTCTGACAGAAAGGACAAAGACTTAACTATGAATGGCAATGCGGATAATGGTACTTGTAGGACCCGCATACGACCAAATAACAAAGCAGGCTATGTATTCCTATGTGGTGGGACCGTAATTCCATAAAATCGTCTAGCGTTGTCTTGTACCGATTTCGACGAACCACTCGGAAACAATAGCACTACACGAGACCTCACGAGAATGTGCTTGGCTTCGGATGATTCACTACATCCAGCGATTATGTGGATTGAATACCGCACAAACTCCCACTATTATCTATGAAGATAATGTAGCTTGTGTTGCACAAGTGCGGATGGGTTATTGTGAAGAATCCTCTTACAAAAGCATATCAACCCCAAGTTCTTCTATGCTCATGAATTGCAAAAGATGAACGTAATCAAAGTACTCCATACTAGGTCATGTGAGAATCTTGCAGATTTATTCACTAAGTCACTTCAGTCCTAGCTTTGAAAGATGCATATGTGGAATTGGAATGATGAGACTTAGAGAAGTGCGAGTCGGGGAGAACCTTCACGAACTCATTACTAAAGTTTGATCACGAAGACCGAGTACCCAAAAGGTAAATCACGGAGATTAAATGAAATTGGGTGGATTGTACTCTTTTCCCTTGACGAGTTTTCTGAAGTTTCTACTAAGGTTTTAATGAGGCAATTAAGTGCGACATAGCGAACATGATTAATGTACTCTTTCTCCAAATTTTTCCCACTGGTTTTTATGGAGTTTTGATGAGACATGGACATGAAGGATGAGTGCCCAAGGGAGTGTTAGGAAACCGAGCCCAGACCGGGAGTCCTGGCCCAAGGTGGGCTCTCATCCCAAACCCTAGCAGGTCGTAGCCTATAAATAGGGGTGCTATTCATTGTAAAAGATTGATCGATGGATGAAGGAATAAAGAGAAGCAAGAAGTCCCCTACATCTCGTGTTCTATCTCTTATTCTTTCTTGTTGTTCATGCATTGTTCTTACGATTCTACGCTTGTCTCGTGTTTATCGCCGCCCTCAACATTTTCCACTAATTGAATGTGGTCACACACACTCCGGTGGCGCGGTCTCTAGTTGTAGTCCAACTGGCAAGGCATGATATTATTATTATTATTTATTTTTTTTTGCGGATGCCGGGTTGAAAACATACTATGGTCCGTGGGGACGGAATTTTTATGATTTAGACCGTTACAATAGTGTAACGTTAACTGTATGTAAGACTTACCATGTGGGACATAAGATGATGTAGATGAGAGAGAGAATAGAGAATTAAACCGTCTCTCATGCAGTAGTCGATTGTAACACGAAAAACAAGACACGTTGTATATGAAAGAGCTGTCTTAAGAGACATATAAAAAAACAAATCATTGTATGAGCTATCTTTAGTGCTGTTTATAGATAATATGAAAGAATACTATAGACAACAGTTGTCTATAACATTGTACATGCCCTTAGGAGACAATACGAACCAATTTTCTCAAACTCGTGGCCGTTTTGCGAAATAAAGAGGTGGAATGGATTCAAGCGGTGGAATTTTAATGGAAAAATTAGATATATATCATCGCAAAGTGTACGGTTTTGAAATATGCTACTGAAAAGTTTCTTCTTTGAAATATGATATTGAAGAGTGACCATGTTTGGAGATATATTCACATTTGTACGTATTCAGACTTGGTACTTGATTATGTATTTTTGTATGGACGAAAATGCCCTACATGCCCTGTTCATTATTACCGACTGAACACAGCCCTAACATCTGTGGTTATAACTTGTTATGTACACAATGCTATCTTCAGAACATTGAACCATGCAAAATCGAGGTGGGGATGGATTTAGGACTAAACGTACTGGTCCAGTCGGTAGTAATGGACATGGTAGGTGGAGCATTTTCCTCCATATGGAAATATGTACTCAAGTACGGGTCTAAATACGTACAAAAGCGATGTAGATGATACATAATGACATACCTCTAAACATGATCACTCTTCAATGGTATATTTTAAAGAAAAAACTCTTTAGTGGTATATTTCAAAACCGTGCACTTTGTGATAGTATATATCTATTTTTTCCAATTTTAATGGTTCTGTTGATCAGTGTTGCCCAATGTGAGGCAAGGCTGGAGGGAGGAGGCTGCGAGGCGAGGAGGCAGCAGTGCCAGTGTCTTTTCCCCTTTCCGGTGGCCACCGCTTGCTGCTGCTGCTGCTGCTAGTTACTCACGGTAAACTCTGTTCTTGTAGCAACGTTTTAAGGGGCTAAGGTACTTACCGTGACTTGTGAGCAGTCCTCTTTTCCTTTTTCACTTAATCAGAAAAAAACTTCTTACAAATAAGCCAAATTATAGAAGCTGTTTGGAAATTTGGAAAACCAAATTTCTGCGTTTCAAACAGATCCTAAAGGTTTCCCCGTTCAGCGGGAAGCCTGCCTAACAAGCGCATAAATTGTCTTAAAATCCTTGAATGGACACCCTCTGAAATAACAGAATGGAAATGTCGGAATTTCGTCAGACAGAACTACGAGCTTGTTCGTGCACGTTTCTGCGATTCGACATATATACAGACATGGCACCAAGCAGTTTATTTGCACAGTTAATTGTCTATTCTATATGACAATAAGAACCAAATAAAATTGTCTATTCTATATGACAATAAGAACCAAATAACACATGCATAAAGCCATGAAATCAGCAAACCACCTCCATGTTAAGTTACAGGACAACTCACAACCCTCAACAGAAGAGAAAAAGGTTTGCTTGGAGTAGTGGTAATATGTGATCAAAACTGCCCTGAATTGTCAATGGGTGCCTAACGGAGTAATCACTGGCAAGAGATGGCTCTAGGTAAAGGTTCCAAACATGAGGGACACAGCACACCAATTGCAGCTTATCACAGCAAATGTAGATTGATACATCAGTCCTAGGACTCAACATGGCACTACAAAGAAAAAGAAACCATTTCTCTTTTTGAGAAGTATCTGAACAGAGATTTATGCAACCACTCGGTTGGGGCCTTGGGGGTAATGTTCTTAGTATCGCATGTCATTAGGTGTTCTTCAGGTGACCTTAATCAATTGTTACATGCATTCACATTCTAAGAGGAATTCCAGTGGGTGCAGTCATTCCTGGATTTGTGCACTTTCTATTACTCCGAACTTTCTTTCACCACTCCAAACTAAAGCCATCTATAATCCATCTGTAAGTGCATCTTTTTTTTTCAATTCAACTTTAGAACCTTAAGCCATCTGGTTTTAGTTATCAACACGGATCCAACCAAATAGGGTTTCAAATGCTATTTCCAGGTCAGTTTCTCTCTCCAACTTGATTTGACCTCACAGAGGAAATCCGAAGCTACTCTAAATTAACTCAAACCATGGAATGATACAGATGCTGGTCAAAGCTAAACTTTATACAATTATGCAAATTCCTTTGCTGATTTTCTGTCAATGCAATGCAAAGTTCACTATTTTATCTTGGCATCATCTTTTGCTGCAGTTGCATCAACTATCACAAACTTATAAGTAACTATTCGCAGAGCAGAGTGGAAGAACAGTAGTGAAAAGAAAAAACTTGCTTGAATGTAAGCTATTAGTTTCTTCGATAAATAGTGAGATATATCCTTGAGCACTATTGGACAATGCCATACTATAATTTACTGCAACTTCGCAGAATGATTAAAATACTTTGAAGGCAAACATGTTTACCTGAAAGGAAAAACTAAAGAAGCAACCTAGGTGAAAAATCCTCATGAAAGTCAGACATATTACGCAGGTTCATTGATCTCAGTATTTTAGACCCATCACAAAGCTCTCATTTTTTCCCAGTTTGGCGGTGATGACCAACAAAATTAAATGGAGCTCTCTTGGTCATTTGAGTTACTGAGAAGTTTTCACCGTAAATTCTGCGAATAGTAGACTGGCGGGTTTATGTAACCTGTTGGAGACTGGATGTAGAACGGATTTGACATGTAAGGATTGGCTACTTCTGATTTGCTTCCTTGACTCGACGAGCTAACACCAACCATTGGGCCAATGTTTGTGAATACAGGCAGGGATCCAACAGCACTCTCCCTTGGCAAAATCTGGCTTGGGGATGGAAGGCAGTAAAATGGCCTTGGCGCCATAGTGTTTGGAACTGAGATTGTTGTTGGAGAAGGCGCATTGGGAAGAAGCACACTGACTTGTGGCTCACTTCTGCGTTCAGGAGAGTCATTAATCATGATTACTTCTTTCATCATGTAAGCTGGGTGATGCATGACTGGAACAAGGTTTCTGTAGGGTTTCTGCTGGGAATGATGATCAGATTGCATCATGGAACCACTGTGCAAGGGAGGCCCAACAAAGTTGCCAGCTTGAACACTTGAAAGAGGAATTTGGTGACTGGTTGTTGATGGAGCCGCGTTGATAAATGCAGAATCACCGAGATGTTGGTAGTTTGGAGGCACGAAACCAACAGGCGCCATGTAACTCCCTCTCAGTATGTAGTCTGAACTTGGTGCTTGAGGATGCCCACTCCCTTCACTGTTCATCACCATCAAGTTCTTCCCCATCAGTCTCAAAATAGGATTTGACGGCGAAGGGAGCTGAGTTTGTAATGATGGGCTCATACAATCTGTCGTATAAGATGGGAGGCTCATGGTAGATTCAGCCGAAATCTTAGCAGCTAATGCCTGATCATGTGAATCTAAGCAAGGGTTTGCCTTTGTGTTGGTTCTTTGGTATGTGCTGAAAGATGATGATGCCCGCAAACCAATGTGCAACTGTGGAACCTGCTTTCCAGTAAAAGTCGGCATTGATCTGGCTGTTGCACTTTGATGGTGTAACTGAGACTCCCTGGAGATGCTCTCCCGACAAGAGCAACAAAAGGGCTTCTCATTAGGCAACTGTTCACCTTCTCTTGCTAGAGGCATTGGCTTGGTTTCTTGATTTGAGCTCCCAGGCATCCTTTGTTCAACAGTCCTAACATTTACAGTAGATGGACCTGGTTCGGACTCTTTAGTTCTCGAGTCCTTCGAAGCAATTGGAGGAGACATAGTCGAGGCAGTCGAAAAAGGAGAGTCAGATGAGTCTGGATCAAATGCCGAACCATGATCTTGGTTAGAGTCTTCTCTGTTCGACGTTATTGACGAGTTATCCTGAGGAGCTCCAAGACCCATGTCCCTGTTATTAGTCAAACATGCGCTAGATTCCTTAGTTAAAGCTGGATCTATTTGCCATTCCTCCATCTCATTATTGGCAACAATGTTGGACATATGAGCATGATGTGCTAATTGCTCAGCAGAGCATGGATCTTCCATCGCTACACTATAGCCTTCAGCCAATACATCATTGGCTGTTTTGTTATTTTCAGGACTCAAAGAACCACTGCTTATTTCATTGCAACAGTCCACATCATTACTTCTGGAGGGTGAGGCATATTGGATTTCAGTTTCATGTTCTTCACCTTCATAATCCATCTGTGTACTTGCTGCTTGTTGTGCCACATCATGTTGATCATCCCCTTGTCCAAATGCTGGCATGTCACTTCCAGAAGAGAAGTCATTATCTGCAGTATCTTCTTGAGTATGCTTCACAACCTTCTTGGAGGTGTCATTATTACTAACCCTAGACTCCTTGTTTACATGTCTGGGGTCAGGTTCATGGTCTTGACCAAAACCATGAACTAACCCACCATTGGAAGATGAAAATTCACGTCTGCCAGTCCTCAACAGAGATCTGTGCTTCCGGAACTTTTTAGAAGTAGATGCTACCCTATTTGGGTCATCATTCAGTCCTGCAATGGAGAAGGAAAAACTCCGACCTTCAGAGCGTTTTGCCGAGGTGGAATTCCTCATTGTACAATAATTATCAGACTTATAAGCTTCTCTCCTTCCAATCTCCTTAATTTTTCGCTTTGCAAGAGCAGCGGCTGATCTAGGTACTTTTGGCATAACACTGCTGGACGAAGGAGTTTTTGATGACCATCTAGGAATTGATCTGAGCATTCTCGCAGAACCTTTCCTCTGATCATCATCATTGGCTTCTGAAGTGGTGGCCATCTCTTCTGGTGACTGCGAAGAAAATGCCTCGGTATGACTTTCTGGAATTTGAGAATCATCAAAGCCAAGCATGCGGTTCCTAGCCAATTTCCGTGTTCCGGGTGTCATTCTATCGGATGCTTTATCAGCAAGCTTTCTGCTAAAATTCTTAGCAAAATCTGAGCGTTTGGAGCACACCCATTGCCTAATAGTTTCCGAACCACCACCACTGGTGCTTTCAGTAGGTTTCCGCACATGCATGGCAGGCTCCTCCTCAGAGGTTTCATCATGGATATCTCGATCTGGGTATGCTTGAACCTGGATATGTCTCACAAGAATGAAATCAAAGGTGCAAAATATAAATGTAATTAAATGAAATCGATTAGATAGCAAACTATTATCATATGCAATTGACGAATGGTTTGGACCCAAAAAAAAAAACAGAAATATCATAACAGCCACCAACCAACATGGCATCTAGAAAACTAATATCAAGCATAAAATTAACTCATCGAGAACACTATACAGGTTCATAAAACTCAGATGCCAAAATGTAGTGAATGTTCAACATTGCCTCCAGGACCTAAAAGAGTATACACAAGGGTCTGTCACTGCTGCTAAGTTTTTCCATCAACAAGAGTCGTGAACACTGTAATGTCCTATGCAAAAACAGAATTTTAACAAGTAAACGCTAGGCTCTGCACTTACGTTAACTAGTTGCGTGCCCTTACATCTACATTTGTGAGCAAACAGTATCATGTCCAAGTCAAACCTTTGTCTGTCCTTCCATATCTTTTACAATAATGTGGAGATTATTAAAAACACGACAGAGAAGTAGAGCTCAGTTAAAACAGCATCCACATCAATCCAAACAATCTGAACCATAATCTAAGAGGTGTGACAAATCATGATTCATGACCGATGAGTGTGAGCTCCATGGAATAATGGTCCACATATCAGGCTATGTCAGGCAATAAACACAGAACTAAAGTTACAGTAAAAAACAAACTGTGTAACAAGCTAATGACATTGCATACCTGGGAATTCAGATGGTTTAGTTTGCTGTACTTCTTTCCATGTACCTTGAGCTTCATATTCTTAAAAATTTTAGATTTTAAGACCGCCTTGCCCATCGATATACTCTTTCCAGTCTCATGCTTTGCAACTTTCCTTGACCTATGTTCATCCCTTAACACCAAAGGTGCATCACTAGACTTGGACAAAATTCGAATTTTTATTCCATTAGAATCAACATAGACATCCCCCTCTCTTTCATCATCTCTTGGGTCGAATGGTACCACTTCTGGGCTTCGGTTCTCAGTGCAAACCTCCTTGTTCACGGTGGACATAGCCAATTCGATAGCCCAATTAGTCCCATTCCTCCGATCAAGGTCCTCAAGAGTGTATGGAAGGGCTGTCTTGTAAATATCCACCATGAATCGCTTCTTCCTTAGCTTCACTTTCGGCTTCAAGAAACCTGTCTCTACTAACTCAGTATTAGACTCAACAGAAAGGCACCGATCTATGTGGGCATTCAAGGTGGTGTTCGATGTGGAAGCAAACACTTTGCAAACAGGACAGGTTTTCGAAGCCATTGGGTCCGAAACTGAGCTAGAGTTTGATGCTACGTCTTCTGTCCGCCGAATATCTGTCACAGAGCCTAACTTGACTACCAATTTACACTTCTTTTCTGAAGGATCACACGATGAGTCAAGATTTTTCGACCGCCAAGATGGTACAGCAACCTCGGTTCGTTGACTTGCTTTGGTGCAACTATTATCTTGCAGATCTACTAGTATAACCTCATCAGTATGGTCTGATTCATTTGCATCTCCCCCTTGGTCAATAGCAGATTTCCCATCCTCCGGTGGTGTGTACTGGGACGGACCGAGTGACCCATCTACCGGTTGACATGACTGGAAGTTGATATCGCTTGTATTCACATTAGACGAACCAGCATCTCTAGTCTTCAACAGACCAACAGAAGCGCCGGCTTCTGAACACGCAGCAGATTGCTCAACGTCTATGCAAGTATAGAAAGACCGTGATCGAATCAAATCAGGAGGCTCGAATGGAGGCAGTAGATCCTTCACACCACGCTTCAGGCAAAGCTGCAGCGACTGTGGATGGAAAGGCCAGCTTCTCTTGATGCCTTTGCTCCTCGAAGCAAAAACATAATCTCTGGAAATAGAGAAACACGGATCCATTAGCATATGCTCATGTGTACATAGATGAAGAACACCATATGTCGTATAGTATTGCCAAACTGTACTAGATTCAACCCCCCTCCATAATATGTTGAAAATAAAAGGAGAGAAAAACATCTTCATGGACCTACTGAAGATGCTGTCATATCAAAACTGAAATCTCCAAACTGTGTTGCCTATCTGTTTATTGCAGAACACCATGGAAAAAAGAAAAAACATTAGTACACAGTGGACAAAGATTCATCAAACGAGGCATCCTTTTGTTTTCAGATTCTTGGGGTGAAAAAGGCCACCTTTTTATTAATCAACAAAAAAATAAACTAATTAAGCACCCCCCCCCCCCAAACAATAACACAGATTAACCCCTGAAAGCAACAATTCATACCCAATCCGACCCCTCAAAACTGCAGCCAATAATTAGTCCATGCATTAGAAAGACACAAATCCATCATCAAGAACTTAAAACACCCGAGCTAATCCATATTCTCCTTTTCACCTTATGGAGAACTTGGGGCGCGGTTGGACCAGATCTATGGGATCCTGGCAGGCCGGCGCCTCGGCGGGGGACGTCGCCGGATCAGCGCTCACACCCGGGGCAGCAGACTTGGAGGAGCATGAGGGGCCTGAAGGGTGCTCACTGGATAACATCTGATGAACGCCTTCGCTAACCTCCCCAGATCTACTGCTGCGGCTGCTACAGTCGGCACCAAGAACCCAAGAGCTCTGAAGCAATTGGGCCTGCTCTTATCCTTGGCCTCCAGCATAACAAGATGGTAAGTTCAACAGGTGGAAAGCAAGAAACTTCGCTTCCTTGGCCGCACCACTACCTCATCAGGCACCTGCAAAGAGAAAGCACGACCCATGTTATTTCATGTCCACCCATCACGCGAACTCTTCTTGGGAAATATCATGGTGTCATTTTATGTGGATGGAAGCTGCAAGAGAGATTGTAATGGAGTGGGGAAGAGAAGAAGAGGGGAGGAGTAGCTGATGTCAGATTAGTCCAAAGCACATGAAATATCATGACCATGACAAGCAAGGGGAAGGGAGGGCCAAATCAAGAAGCAGATTAGGGGGAAGCTTACACGGATCACATAGCTCTTGCAAGGATTTGCACAAAGGCAACAACAGAAAACAAGAATGAACAGTTGCGAAGCGCTGGAGGCTTAGCTTGTATGGTAGTGCTTTCTTGATGGGGAAATAAATAGCAAAAGAAGAGAAGGGGATAGAGGGGTAGATTAACCAGACATACCATGAGAAATCAAGAAAAGAAAGGATTTTGATGCTTAATCTCTGGCCTAATGGGGATTTCTTCAGCTTGGAAAAGGATGAGTACTCATGGAAGCACAAGAGTGGAGGACAGGGCATAATCTGCACAAAATCTGGAGAAATCCAGGGAATCAAGAACATTCTCTGTGTAGCTAGGAACAGCATACGCATCCAGAGGAAAAACAGCCAAGATCCAGCACGAGCAGCGAGAGAAAAATCCAAGAAAGATCCACGCCATGGCTATCCTCCTATCTCCTTGCCGCACGAGAATAGGGGGAGGGGGGGATACAGGGAAAAGAAGTAAAGAACCAGGAAAAAAATCTCACGGACACAGGTAGAGAAGCAAGAACAGGCTAAGAAATCACAGCAAGAACACAGAAGAACACCAACCAAAGTCCTCACCTTTCTTCATATCTAATCCTCAAGCCGCGCGCGCGCACAAGAAGGCGCATCCTGGTAGATCCGCCCAGTGAGGCGATGGGGAAGATAGGAGTGAGGGGCTCTGTGGTGGTGGGAGTTTGATTTCTCGGGGCTGAAAGCGGATGGAGAGGAGAGGACAGGCAAGGGAAAGGGGAAGGAAAATGGGGGAGAGGCTGCTGATTTTGTTGGCTTACTACTATCTATCCCACTTTCTCTCTCCTAGTTCCACACAGCAATAAGAGATAGGGGTGAAGAAATAAAAATTAAAAAAAAAGGGAGAGAGGGAAACACCAACCACTCACACATCGAAGGCATCCGGTTCTCCACCAAGGCAAAGGCAGGGCTGTACCATTAAACAGCAACTCGAGACAGAGACCGGGAGAGAGAGTTTGTGTGTGTATAGTGTATTTGCTTTTAGAGAGAGAAAAGGAGAGAGAGAGAGCCGGGGCATAGAAATGAGGTTTTTTTCCCTGGGACCTGTCCTATCCCACACCAACTCTATTTCTTTTTTCCTTCAATTCTCTCTCTCTTACCTCTTTCTTTGTTGTCTTGTTGATTGTTTGAAGGGGATATCATTTGGCCCTAGTAGTACAAGAATATCTTAGAAATGCCACCATGCTTTCTTCCGAATAAACCCCTCGCTTTTTTTTTCACTAATGTACTGCTCCTTCAGATTTCCGGCCTTTCCCTTGGAAGAACATAAATAACTTTAGTATCTCTTTAAGTTAAATTTAATTTTTTCTGACTTCGGTATGGATTTTCATAAAATAAATACATTATGATATTGGTTTTAAATTTTTTATAAAAAAAAACTTCCTTTATATTAGCATTCTAGTCAACCATGTATCACAACGCGTCATTTAACAGTTGGCACGTAGTGTTATGCTATCGTCTCAGACTATCACATATCAGTTCATTATCAACCATGTATCACAACGCGTCATTTAATAGCTAGCACATAGTGTTGTGCTGTCATCCGCATACCACCGATATATAACCACGCGTCGGCGATCTAGATCGTGGGTTGCAATTGATCTGAATCGCCAGGCTTCGGTGTGAACAGAAACAACGATGCAAACGAAGAGGATGATGCATGACTGGAAACAGCTCAAGCGATTGTAAAAAATGGTAGCTCAGCTACCATTTATAATCTCACTTTTGTGTTTGCGTTTGTGTGTGTTGTAGTGGTCAGTTGTCCCCTCTCTCTTGCGGCGGGGGAGGGGTGCTTTGTGCGTGTGAGAAGCCCTAGTAGGGGAGGGGAAGGGCTTGGGCTTGCCTGGTCTTGGTGGGATAGGCCGATCCACTCCCCCTTCCCTTCTCCCTTTCTTCTTTTCTTTTCCAAATTCACTGACATAATGTTATGTGCTCCGGACTAGCGTCCTAAAGAACACTACCCTGTTGACCTACATTTGTTGCTACTCGTGGCCCCATTCCTCCACCCGGATATACTGCGTTATTACTATTACTTTAAAGCTGCTAGGATTGGAGCTCACCCGGCCATGCTACATCGGCAACAAAACGACATCCGTCGGATCGCATCCGCGTCGCCTCCGCGTGGTCCGATCCGGACCGTTGCGTGCCGTAGTCCGAAGCCACAACGCTCGCACGTCCACGTTGCCCGGAAGCGCACGCCGTCAGATCGTTTTCCGCACGTTCATCGCGACCGCCCGATTCTAGCTGCTTCGCTTGGTGCGAGCATCCGTCGCTCAGGCAGCCCACGTAGACCCACGTCAACCCACCAAAACGGCCCGCGCTGATCGGCGCGGGGCTCTTCTAGTAGGTAACTATGGTTGGCACATAACGAAGTGTTGTAACTGCAGGCTTGCACAATAGTAGAGACATTTTACTCTTAGACTCGTGACTATAGTCATAGGTATTTCACTCGGCATGCAGCGACATTCTTATTACCCTTTTCGCCTTTTAATTAGTGGGTTCAATTCGAAGGGTTCCAACTTCCTACAAAGAGACGACATCTTGGCTTACTTGCATTCCAAATTTGTTTGTTTGAGACGATGAGATGTCGTCTACAATTGCACGACCTTGTTTAAATTGTTTTACTTTATTGTTGGATAGCATTTTCAAAGAAATAGATGTCTCACAGCAGCATAAATATATCTCGGTATGTCCTTTTTTTTAAAATCCTTTTGACATCTGTTGAGATCGATAACGAGTTAAATGAAAGAATTTGTTTCAAATATATTCTCCAAGTTGACATTGACATTTTAGTCTTTTGATGTATATCTGAAAAGCTATATATATGTTCCTCTGATCATAGTGGACTATATATTCATTCCAACTTTTGAGTTGATTTTTTTGCATCGACAGATTAGACTACATTCGTATACAATGTGTTCTCACCTCAAAAGCTTCTATGATATTCTGTTCATGTCATTGCAAGTACGTACGACCCAGAGCATCAGTTCATCATCAAGTTTTGATAGCTCATACACAAAGTTTACAAATAGTTTACATTGAATTATGGGTGCATACCCACGTTTACCAAACAAATTAGATGAGGTTTTTTAGCAGCATGCATATCGATAGCACAAGAGCCACCAGATAAATCTCTGGCAGTTCGACAATGCAAGCCAGGGTTAACACCAAAATTTTCTATTAAGATCACTAATGTCTGTCCTCACATGGAAAAGTGTAACAGCGAGAATATTTGAGGACAAACGTTCAGGTACTCGTAGCAACCCCTCTCGCTCTCCCCCAACAAAAAAGCTGCTACACACAGTCCCCACAAACATTATGTTATTCGTAAACACTAACCAAGCGATGCAACGAAACGCAAATTTTACATAAACAATATTTTCTTTCAACATATAAAATGAATCAAGCAATTAAAAGATGGTGATACATATATCTACGAACATAATATTAGTGCAATATGATATAACAAAAACTTCGTGCGACAATTATAGAAATGAACGGTAGCAAACAATATCATATCTTCCCATAGTTTACTTCAATACATATATCTACACACAAGATCTCATTGCTTATTGCAGTCATTTACTGGCCGTTACAACAAGTTTTCACAAAATGGAATCACGACAATACTTGTAAGATACATAATATTGTAAATTACGAAGTTTGTTGCAGTACTTCGTCGCTGGTGGCCGTCATGCTGTCATCAGGACTCACCGTCCATGGCTAGCCACTGTGCCGCAGCCGCTCGCCACACTCGTTGACCCGCCAACGCCGCCTGTTGTCGGTGTGTGTGTGTGTGGGGGGAGAGAGAGAGAGGGGATGCAAGGAGCGAAGGTGGATGCGAGGAGCAGAGGTATATGCGCGCGGTCGGGTGAGGCGTTGCGGGGCGTGACTGATACGGTGGTCCCAGTAGAGGTGCGCGTAGTCGGGTGGGGTGGAGCGGGGTCACTGACATGGTGGTCCCACTATGTGGGTTTGTACGTAGCTTTCTTACGTAGTGGAGGTGGGATGATTTGTTCCGTTGCACGAGGGTAAATCTTTTCTTTTATTAGTTAAGATAAATAAGATAATATTTCCACGGAGAAATGAGTTCTTTTGGGATGGCAGTTACGTTGTTTTACGCCTTTGATTAGAGCGCTAATACATCAAGTAAATGCTGAATAATTCTAGTCGTATTCTGCTAGATACTACCTATGGAGATAGAAATAATTCATACTCTGGAGAATAGATAGTGGTCCCCTCCCCTGAGCCGCACTGGCAAGAAGATGATGGGGAATCAAACTCTGTGGTCCCCTTGAATGTTACCAAGCCTTCACTCTTTTGGAGTGGTTAATCAATTCAGTTTGACAAACTTCATATGTAGTGAAGACTCTTTTTTTGCCTTTAACGCTGATTTGACAAAAATATTAGGAAGTAGCCTATATCGAAATTCTCAGATAGAAATCACAACGGTTACTAACAAGTGGTTACCATAAATTGTAATAATCATCTATGTGAGATAGTTGCCGATGGTTTTGAAAGCTGGAGTTGTTTGTACATGTAGGGATCCTCTCTCTTGTGAAAGATATTATAGGGTGTCATATCACCTAATTAAAATGCAAGGGTGCACAATGAGTACATTTGGAAATTAAGCATTGGGCGTTGAAATTTTGCCCAAATTTCGGTTTCACAGTGATCCTGCTAGAAACCTGGTTCCAAGAAACCAAAGTTTATGGTTCTATTTGGAACACATGAATTTCATATGATTTCACACGTAGCAGTTCATTCCCTGCAGGAATAAATAAAATTTCTCGTGTCCAAACAGGCCATAAGCATGGTAGTACAGTGAGATCTTGTAGGTCTCCTTCTCCTATAACTTGCAATGCAAGTGTACGTAACTTCACACGGGTACTTCAATTGGCTACATAGATGTGAAATCCAGAATTTCAGATGATGCTAATCACACTAGATTGGCACACTGTGACCACATTGAAGGATCGCGGGAAAGCTACGATAGCACAAACAAAAAATTTACCGCGCAACCAAGGAACCACCGCAAGTAATAGATTACGAGATTACCACTAAACGCGCCGACTCGTAGCGGAAGTAGAGTCGATGTAGCGAGTTGAAGCAGTCGTAGTCGTACTTGCCGCGCGCCTTCTCCTCCTACTCCGATAACCGTCGTGAGTCGCGGATCGTCCTAGTGCTGATACTTCGCAACAACACCTCCAAGGTATCCACACGTCCGGGGCAGAGACACCACGCGCAGGAGTGCTAGCGCCGGCGACGTGGTTGAGGAGAGCGTGACTATTAGGGCTTCAGGATTTCTTTCAGAAAGATTGATCAATCCTACCTCATGTCACCGCTCCTCTATATATAGGCATCCATAATGGGTCCCGAACAGGAGGCCCAATAGGAACTCGTAGCCTATAAGAATTCGGATCCCCATCCAAATCAAATCTTTGCCCTTTAAATGTGTGACCCTATAGGTTCGTGTGTAATCGGTTGTGACTCGGAAACTCTTTCCCGATCACGAGTCGTCAGCGGTACCTAGCAGCACATAACGATTCCCGAACACACACAGAATATAAATCGGACGAACCTTAATGCAATATGATCTACGACGTGTCCTTATCACTTACGACCACGGCTCGTTTAGTCACGACTGATTCATAATCGATTACAACGATTCGTAACTCCTTACGACCAATTAGTATCTAACTACGACCAGTTTGCAACTCCTTACGACTAGTTGATGATTATGTTCAAGTAGTCTTCGACTAGGTCGCATCTCCATACGACTTCGACCAGTCTACGACCTCAGCAACTGAACGACCTGCTTGTGTATTCTCCCTTTGCCTCGCGACATCTGGTTGAACTCCAGGTGAGATAATATGTCATCCATGGACTGTTCAATACTTTCTCGATCAAGTGTCGAATAACTTCATATGGTCGACACTTCGACCACGAGTGGCATGGTCATGCACTTTCTTTATTCGACCACAACGAGGGGCCCAGAGACATCTCTCCTGTTATGTTAGGAGGGACAAATATCATATCCGACCAGTCACATTCCTCCGCATGTTTCATAGCATACCCGAAAGCTACCTTTATAACTACCCAGTTACGGAGTAGCATTTGGCAACCCCTAAGAGTGCTATTACACATGTTGGGAACCATGCTGATCTCAGGTCTAAGGATTATACATTATCATTGCTTGAGACCAACTAACGACACATAGAATCATAACAATCTCAATAGTATCTCAAGGTGGGTCTTATTCAACACTATGTTCTCTAACATGTGTCCACATTATTGATTTGATATCTCTATATCCATGACCGGTGAAACATGGTCATTAATCAATACATGTACTGGTCGTAGAGTTACTGGTGTTCCGACCAGTGACATTCGACCATGGATACTTTTAGAACGACATCATATAAGATAAAGAGTTTCACCAACAAGTCACATACTCATTGATCTATATAACTGATGATTCATTCAAGGAACAAGATAACATATTATCAAATATTATCAACATAATAAAATATAATCATCTCTATGATCGACTCTAGGACATATTTCCAACACACATCTATAGGCTGGTTTGCCTCCCCCAAAACCTGCTCGATCGCTAGCGCCCCCTCTCCAAACCGTCCCGCCGACGGCCGTCCCCAAACTCGCCTGCCGATCAGAACCGTCGGCACGCGCGTATGTACATGCGTGGATCGATCGCGCGCGCGGGATCGATGAATTTGCCGAGCATTCTGATCGACTTCGCGGTGGACTCCCACGCTGTAGGCGCGTGTAGCACGCGTACGTACGCGTCGCGGCGTCGATCTTAAACGCGGAGCTAATTCTTGGGCACGCCGATCGAACGGAAAGAACACTGCGCGCGCAGTACGCCGCACTGCCCCCCCCCCCGGAACGAGCATGCAATACAATTACGCCACCTGCGCACGTTCGTGCGCACGCACGTACGCTCAGCACTGCCATGCATTCAACTCTTCCTCCTTTATTTCATGCACGCATCTCTCTGGGAAACTTGGCTTGTCTGCAGATCAGAGCGCCCATGCATGCACGGATGAACCCACTAGTAAGCGTCTGTGTAACCTTTGCTGGTACGTGTAGCATTTCCGCCGACAAGATTGTCTCGACACACAGAAGCCTGCCTCCGTGTATCTGTGCGTATGTAGACGGGGGACGACGTACGATCAAGGTCCCACGTGGATTTGTCCTTGGCCGTCGGCAGGAAGCAATCGAGACCGAGAAAAGCTACGCGTACGCGTATATGTGTATACAGCGTGAATGCGGGGGTTGAGAATCCACAGTTTGACGCTATTAATTTTCTAGGGGTAGATTAGATATGATTAAATGGACGGCCGAGAAAGCGCACAGAAATGAAGCACACCGGACGTGGTCAAAGCGATCTAAAGTAGCAGCGTGCGATCGATACGAGACTTGATTAATTAAACTAAGACTTGAGATGGTGCGATTAAACTTTTCTTCCCTGATCGTAATGTATTGTCGACATTACATTAGTCACGCATCTCAAATTAAAAAAAATCACATTAGTCATGTCAAGAGGGGAGGAGAGAGAGAAAATTTCCAGCGGCCTCACGCCGACTCACTAATTCTGATTGTTTAATCCGGGTTTAGGGAGCTCGGCGAAAGTGAAAGATGGATTGGACTCGATTAAAAACTTGATGAATCATGCACCTTCCCTAGAAACTAGACGGCGACAACCCCAAACTAACAATTGATGTGTGTACAAATTAATTAACATATGTTAACCATCTTATTATAAATTAAACGCTTATACATATTCAGTAGGCAGTAGCTATATGAAATCTTTATAACAGAAATTTCAGTATGAGTAGTGTGCGTGGATTTACAACCCTCTCTTGTTGAATTCTGATTTGAGCTTGTCCAATCCAAACTCCGCGTTTCCAAAACAAAATATGGCCGTGTTTGTCCCAAATTCTAGTTCAATAACAAGTTTTATGTTTTCACAGTTTTGCCCCCACGTCTTATTTAAAATATTCCTTTTGAATTCCTTTTTTTTTTTGCCTTCCCATCCTTCGAGCGGCCGGATCCGCTAGCGCCGCCGCTTCCCTAGCATCCCAGTGGGCTGATTCGGCGGCCGTTGCCGGCGACACGTCAGCCCATTGGTGGGTGCGACATCATGTTTTGTGCTATTTGTTTTAATTCACTAAGACCGGGCCACAAGCTCGTGGGCGTGTTCTTCATTTTTCAGGCTAATGCCCCCCACCCCCGATGTTCAGGGTAAGGATCTGTAGGAGAGATGAATATACTGCAATGGATGATTGTATTGAGACTCGATGGCGATTTACATAGAGTACAAGGTTTAGAGGGCAAGAAGTCTCTCCTAGAGATAAGGTAGATATCACGGGATTACAAATTCTAGATTACCAAATATAGAGATATGCCAATATACTATAACATCTCCCTGCAATCGTAGTGGTAGCGTCGCGGACAGCAGGCTGGAGAGGAAGCCGAAGGTGGGGAACCATCAGACTGACATCCCCATGCAATCGCAGCGGGAGCGTCGGGGACTGTTGTGGCGTCACGGACGCGGTGACTGTAGAGGGAACCAATGAGTTTGCTCAAGATAATGATAGCCCTTTGTTGCCGAGATAGCCGAGAGCAAGGTGACCATGGTCGTAGCCATGGAGGGGGGAGCTATGTCGAGGTAGCTCGTGTCGAGGTCGTCGCTGTGGTCGGGGTAGTGGAGTTGATGCAGAGGAGGTTGTGGCCGAGGTCGGTGAAGAGGTCGCCGACATCGTCGGCCGTGGTCGAGGATGAAGCAGAGGGGGGCCGGTCGGATCCGACGAGGAGGAGGCCGGATCTGTGCAAGGCACCACCGAATCCGGCGCAGAGGAGGCTAGATCCGGGAGCGGCGGCACCGGAGGAGGCCAGATCCGGGAGCGGCGGCACCGGAGAAGGCCAGGGCAAGTTGGAGGCAGTGGCGCCGTCAGTCGGGGAGCCCAGATCTGGGGTCGTGGAGACGAGTGGCGGAGAAAGCTGGCTTTAGATCCGGGCGGAGAGAAGCCCGTCGGGGCATCCGACGAGGAGGAGGCCGGATCTGGGGCCGTGGAGGGGGGGTTGGCCCGATCGCGAGGAGGAGGCCGGATACGGGAGCGGCGGCACCGGAGAAGGCCGGGGCAAGCTGGAGGCAGCAACACCGTCGGTCAGGGAGCCCAGATCTGGGGCCATGGAGATGAGCGGCGGAGAGAACCGGCTCTAGATCCGAGCGAAGAGAAGCCCGTCGGCGCATCCGGCGAGGAGGAGGCTGGATCTGGGGCCGTGGAGACCCCTGGGAGAGATCATGGAGACGACATCATCTCCTAGGGAGGGGGCGGCGGAAGCTGTGGAGGCGGCGGCTCAGGAGCGGCACCGCTCTAATACCATGTGAGAGAGATGAATACGCTGCAAATGGATGATTGTATTGAGACTCGATGGCGGTTTATATAGCGTACAAGGCTTGGAGGGCAAGAAGTCTCTCCTAGAGATAAAATAGGTATCACAGGATTACAAATCCTAGACTACCAAATATAGAGATATACCAATATACTCTAACATGATCCAATCAACATTAGTACCCTCCTTAGAGCAAACTTTGTGGATGCTCTCACTGACCATGTTGAGTGGCATGAGTAGCGGAGCTAGAAAATTACCACTTAGGGAGCCAAATAGTAGGAGGTGAATAATTGAGAGAGGCAAATGAAAACTCTTCACTACATTGTATTGTATTTTTTTTTGTGTAGCAATGGGGTACACCAACTATGGGGGGAGCCATGGCCCTGCCCACCTCCCCACCCCCTCAACCACTAATGCCATGTACAATGTAGGGTGGTACTAGAATCGCTACCTCACTGTCATATCATACAGATGCTAGATTTGCTTTTTAGCTGCAGCGCGTAACACCTCATTCTGTCTCCAAGACACGACCTATAACTAAATAAAATATCATATATTTTTATTCCTCAACACTTTCTCTCTTCATCTCTCGTGTCACTGACAAGTGGGCCGCAACTTTTTTTTGTTTTGAACTAGCACCGGTGCTAGGAATATTTGTGCTAGCATCCGTTTTGTTTGGCTTGCTCTAAGGGCTAAGCACTGGAGCCAAAGTCCAAAACGCTAGCTAGCATCGTCCGGTGTGCATGGCCTAAGCGACATAGGAGTGAATCGGATAGCAACGTCTATTCCATTTACACTGGTAATTCCTCCTATGGATAAAATTCAAATGAAATTTTCATCACTACTACAAAACAGGCAATAGCATACACCTCATCACTACTACAAAACTTATACAAAACTTATACGATCGAGGCGTGCGTGATATGTCTCATCACGTAATTCTTATTACCAACCGTTTGTGATACTTCGACGGTTGAAAAACCGTCTCGATGAGGACATATCACGACGGTTTGTAAATAAAACCGTCAGTGAAGTATCACGAGCGGTTTTATTTTTAAACGCTCGTGATAAGCTACTATCACGAGCGGCTCTATTAAATAACCGTCTGTGATATTATTATCACGAGCGGTTCCCTATATAGAGCCGTCTGTGATATCCAACCTCTTCGCCTCCGCGCGATGTGTTTCTTCACCATCGCACAACCGTCTCTTCGTCTCGCACGCCGACGATACATGCGTCTCTTCGCCTCACGTGCGATTACTCCTAATTCTTTATATAAGACGGAATAATTCACCAAGATTAAACTCCTCCCATCGCTCTTCGTCTCACGGTTTTGAGTACGCCAATCGCCAAGGTGAGCATGCGAGCGCAACAAAGCGACACCAAGGCGAGGAGGTCGGCGATCGCGCTCTTTCTCACGATGTCGCCGTCGACATCGCCGTCGGCCGGTGGCCGCGAGCTCTCCTCGGCCATGGAGGACCTATGCACCTACGATTAACGTCGTACATCTTTATATCTACAATATACGCACGTACATACTACTATTTATTCTAACATCTTGAATGTATGTATGCGTATAGTTGCAAGGCCTTGTACAAGGTGTCAAAGGAACGCGCCGTGGGAGGCGCGTGGCGCTGAGCGAGAGGAGGCGATGAAGTGTCGAACAACGAGCGCCTCGCCGTCGTCAACCACCGCCGCCGCCGCAACCCGGGGCTTGATTCATCGTCGGCCTCGGGCTTGTCTTCGCGCCCAAGACATGCGGCGGCCTCATGTTCCTTGAACGCGCGGCGTGGCGCCACAAGGCCGCGGCCTCGTGCTCGGTCTCCTCCTCTACACGCCGGCGAGGCGCGCGACGTTGGGAAGCACTACATCGGCCAGTCGAGGACGAGCCGACCGGCGGCGGGTGCGAGCGGCCAAGACCAACCGGTAGTGCGAGCGGTGCGAGGCTCGCCGCGGACATGGTCCAGCGGCGTGGGGAAGAAGGCCGTGCCAAGGGTGTGTGGCGCTGTCGAGGATGGCCACCGGCACGAGCACCGGCTGCGGTGTGGAAGGGTGGGGCGACTCGTGCGTCTTCTGCGATGACGATCGCAGGATTAGGCATGAGTATACCAATTTATTTGCAAAGGTGTTAGACTATTTGCCATGAAATTTTAGTTTTTAGGTTTCTAGAAAGGTGGTGCGGTGGACTATTTTCCAAATTAAATAAATTTTTAATGCACTAAAATATACGGTCCACAAGGACAAGAGCGATTACAATTCCACGTTGACATCAAAATATCGTCACGACATATTACAAGTTCATAACACATGATGTTATGGAATAAATTAATTACAATGGAGTAATTTCTTAATTAAAATATAGCCCTTCATGATGATCGACGCGCATATAGCTAGCTTCCTCACTGGGTTCTTCCTCGAGCCTGGTGCCGTCTCCGAAAGGAGGCAACTCGTCAAATTGATTGTATTCTTCCTCGTCCACTATATTCTCAACTCCGACAATCCTTCTTTTTCCATGAAGAACTACGTGGCGCTTCTTATTTGCCGGGTCGGTTACATAGAAGACTTGAACAACTTGGTTAGCCAGTACGAATGGTTCGTCTTTGTATCCGACACGATCGAGGTCCACGGTAGTGACGCCGTACTTGTCGACCTTCACATGTGGGAAATGGACCCAACGGCACCGAAATAGGGGATCTTGAAAAGCACGTGAGTCGAACTCCCATATCTCCTCTATTTGCCCATAGTACGAGCTCCTCACCCATCGGCATCGAATGCATCTATCACGGACACCGCCTGCTCGGATGTGCTCTTCCTATCACGAGCTGCCGTATAAAATGTATACCCATTTATGTCGTGATCCTTGCCATGTGACAATTGTAAATTGTAGCCCTTTTGCCAACAATAGCAGCGTGTCATCACTTGATGACCTCCGGTCATGATTCGCACCTTTACCCATTCGTTGAACCGACGGTTGTGCTCTCGTGATCCAAACCTCCGCCGGTCCGATTACGTTGGCGTACCATGTCTTTGTGCTCGTCGATGTGCGGGGACACTTGGGTCATGTGTTGCAAGACCGTGAAATGGGCTTGAGCGTGCGTATCGGATCGGGAGTGATTGATTTCATTCCGATAGTCCCGATACCATCGAGCCTTCCCTCATGACGAGATAGAGGCACACCTATCGGTTCCACCTGAGCCATGTAGTCGATGCAGAACTCAATGACCTCTTCGGTTGCATAACCTTCGATGATGCCGCCCTCGGTCGAGATCGATTCCGTCACGTAGGACTTGAGAATTCCCATATACCTCTCGAACGGGTACATATGACGTAGGAACACAGGACCGCATATCTTTATCTCTTTCACAAGATGAACAATGAGATGGATCATGATATCGAAAAATGACGGAGGGAAATACATCTCAAGTTGACATAGAGTCGTCACCACCTCGGCCTGTAGAGCATCTAGTCCTTCGGGATCGATGACCTTCTGAGCAATTGAGTTGAAGAAATAACACAGCCTCAAGATTGCCACTCGGACCTTGTTCGGCAAGATACCCCTAATTGCAACAGGAAGCATTTGTGTCATCAGCACATGACAATCATGAGACTTCATACCAATTAATTTCAAATCTTGCATAGAAACAAGTTTCTTAATGTTAGCAGAGTAACGGGACGGGACTTTCACACCATGCAAGCTTTGGCACAATTCATTTCTCTCGGCCTTGGACATAGTGTAGCAAGCTGGTGGAAGGTATGTTCGTCCTTTATCGGTCTCTTTCGGTGCTAACTCGGTCCTTATGTTCATATCAACCAAGTCGCGTCGTGCGTTAACACCATCCTTTGTTTTGCCACTAATGTTCAGTAAGAGATCAATCAAGCTTTCACATACATTCTTCTTCACGTGCATGACGTCGATGCAGTGACGAACTTCTAAGTGCTCCCAATAAGGTAAGTCCCAAAAAATTGTCCGCTTCTTCCAGATGTTCTTCTGACGGGTTTTTAATTTACGTCCCTTCCCAAGCACAACATTGATATCCTTAACCATATCATAGACCTCTTTCCCTCTAAAAGCCCTTGGAGCTGAATTGTCCTCCTTATTTCCGTCGAATTGTTTTTTCATCTTGCGGTATGGGTGACTCTCGGGAAGGAACCTACGGTGACGCATATACGCTTTTGCACGAGTTGTTCACCATACACTCTCGTAGCATCTAAGCGATGCGAGACAGGCTTTGGCTCCTTTAAATCAAGCTTGACAGTTACCAAGGGCGAAAAATCATTGATAGTGCGAAACAACATGACGCGCGTAAAGAGAAGTTCTCTCGCTTGTATCGCATCCCATACTTGTACCCCTTCGTTCCACAGTGTCACAAGATCATCCAATAATGGTGCTAGGTACACATCAATATCGCTCCCAGTTGCTTCGCCCTTGGATAAGTAGTGACATCAAAATGTACTTCCGCTTCATACATAGCCAAGGAGGAAGGTTGTACATACATAGGTTCACGGGCAGTGCTATGTCACGCTCATGTTACCGAAAGGATTCATTCCATCTCATGCTCAACCCTAACCTTATGTTCCTCGGTTCCACATCGAACTCTTTGAAGGTCCGATCGAAGTTTCTCCATCGCGTAATCGGCGAGGTTGTCTTAGTTTTCCATCTTTCTTACGCTCTTCGAGTGCCAACGCAGCAATCTTGCCTCCTTTCGGTTCGCAAATAAACGCTTCAAACGTGGGATCACAGCGATACCACAACACCTTAGCAGAGGTCCTTGCTTCACCTTAGCGATATTCTTACGCTTGTATCGGGATGCTTTGCACACGGACATACATGCAAGTCGCATACTCTTTACGATATAAGATACAATCGTTCGGACATGCATGTATTCTTTCTACTTCTATTCCCAATGGACAAAGAACCTTCTTGGCTTGGTAGGTGGTGCTTGGGCAACACGTTTCCCTCCTAAGAATGTCCGCTAGGAGACATAACAACGCCGTGAAACTCTTGTCGGACCAACCATTGCTCGCCTTCAATTTCAGCAGTTCAAGTACGGTTGACAACCTTGTGTATTCCGGCTTGCAGCCAGGGAACAAAGGTTTCCCCGAGTCCTCCATTAAGCGCTCGAATTTACAAAACTCTCTCTCACTGTAGTTTCCTTCTGCATCGCGTAGCATCTGATCTAGATTGTCATCGTACGACCTATCGTCATCAAAACACGATCCACATCCGACATATCGTTGACTTCCTGGCGATGTCATCATTATTAACTTCTGTATAATCGCTCTTCACCGTGGATCGGTCTAACATGTATACCCTTTTTGAAACTCATTCGAATCAAGTGCCCTACGATCTGCGCCGGTTGTTAAAAATCCTCGATTACTGCAATCAATTCATGGACGAGACATAAATTCTATCCCTTATTCACATATCTGCTCGCGGCTCTTTTAAAAGCAATCACGCCATTAATGTACTCTTCACTCACACGGTTCGCACCGTACATCCAGTTTCGGTCCATCTACGCTACACACGTAACAATTAGTAGTGTTAAATTATATTAATAAACTGCAAATACATTACTCCTCCTATTAACCAAATACACTAAAATTGATTAAAGATAAACCTAGAGTAAATATAAAGAGTTAAAGATCGTTACCCACGGAGCTCACGACGAAAATTCCTAATATCCCGTGAGATTCCTCACTGTCCTTCTCCTTCAGCCAATGAACAGGGCAAGAGAAGAGCCAGAGTCGAAATGCACCAGCTCCCACATAAGCTTATCTCACTCACAAAAACACTCATTCACAACACCCAAACCGAGAGCTACCACCAAAGCCAAGCCTCACAAAGCAAGTATGCATGCAAGCCAAATGACCATAAGTTGCTAGGGCAACCCACAACCAAGAACAAGGCAAGCAAAATAAACAAGCCTCCTACACCAACACAGAGCAAAGCTTCTCAAGCCCCTCTATTCCAAAGAAGAGATCGAGCGCTAGAGCGAGGGGTCTCTGCCGGTCTTTATATTTATAGGGTGGCATATCACGATTTTTCTTATTTTCAACCGTCTCGTGATACGAAGTATATCACGACGGTTCTCCACAAACCGTCATGTTGTTGAGCTTGTCTGATTTGCTCCATGTGGAACCGTCTGTGATATCCTCAATATCACAGACGGTTAATAATAATAACCGTCTGTGATATACACACATCACAGACGGTTCTATTAACAAACCGTCTGTGATGTGAGTATATCACAGACGGTTCTACTTATTAACCGTCTGTGATATGTAGGCTATCACAGACGGTTCCACATGGAGCCGTCTGTACAAGTTCAACACAGACGGTTAGTAATAGGAACCGTCTGTGATGAGGATATTAGCACAGATGGTTCTTCATTCAACCGTCTGTGATAGCGTACGGAGCATGTATATGCGCAAATAATTAACAAAATGAATTTTGCCCAGTAATAAATAGATGATAAAAAAGACCATATCATCACAGACGATAAAAAGACCATATCATCACAGATGATAAAAATTAAAGACCATATTTACATCACGGACAATAGATCGGCCTTATCGTTTTACATCACGCATTTATAAAAAAAGGATGAGCGATCCTATCTTAGTCTTCAAATCTTCGTGACGCATTCTCGTCGGCCGGTGGGAGCGGATCGATCGTCTCACCAAACACCTCCACTGTGACCTTGCACGCCAATTTCCTCTTGTAGATGTTCGGACTCGTAATCAAGTCCCATATAACCCGAGGCCATCAACCACGGTCTCCACGGTCTCGGCTAGGGCGACCGCTCTCCTGCAATGTCGAGGTCGTCCTCGACTCTCGGCTGCATCCTCGGTGCGGACCAAAGAGTTCCATAGGACAATCTCCACGACGAGGTTTACTCGCGGATCTTTGGAGAGCCTCGCACCGGTCCGTTGGAGGAGGAGCTCCAATCGACCGATGATCGCCGTTATGGTCTCCTGGTAGATCGGAGGGTCTACAACGGATTGCATTGCGAACGGACGCCTTGTTCGCAGCTTGGGCGAGTTGCGATCGAGAGGTGCGAGTACACAACCATAATGTAGGCCAAGATACCGGACGAGAGAGAAGCCATTTGGAATTTGTGGAGAGAGGGATGATCAAGGATCGAGGTTCGTGAGAAATCACTCTGATAAGGGTTGTCTATTTATATAAAAGAAGTAGTAAAGCTGGAGCAGGAGATGAAGAGACACTCGCGCGGGAGATGAAGGGAATGAGATCTATAGCACAAACGGCTCTATGATGGATCCGTCTGTGATAAGATATCACGCACGAATATATTAAATAACCGTCGTTATATTACCATATCACGACGGCTTTATGTAAGCACCGTCAGATATCCTCAATATCACGACGGTTCCATTAAAGAACCGCTCAGGATATCCTCACTATCATGACGGTTATTTAATGGAACCGTCAGTGATATCCATATCCTGATTTACTCTATTAAAGCACCGTCGTGATAGTATATCACGACGTTGCTTCAATAGAGCCGTCTGTGATATCCTTTTATAAAAAGCGCACCTAGGGTTTTGCTCTTTACTCGTCACTTCGTCTCCCGCGCCCTTAGGCTCTCGCGCGCTCTCTCGCTCCTCTAGGTTCGCCGTTCACCTCCCGGCCGTAAGACCCGACGCCGCCCCTTCATCGACGACGCCGCCTCGCCTCGACGCGCGCCTCCTCCGTGTCGGCCTCCTCCCTCCTCCCTGCGCCGGCCTCCTCCCGCGCCGGCCTCCTCCCGCGTCGGCCTCCTCCCGCGCCGCCCTCCTCCCCCCGTGTCCCGCCTCCTCCCCCGTGTCGGCCTCCTCTCGCGCCTCCCTCCTCCCCTCGGCCTCTCCTCCCGCACCTCCTCCTTGCACCGTGAGTTGTTGTGTGGCATCCTCTCTGTGAGTATTCCTAAAGATAATATGAACTGAATCTAGTACTAAAGATATGGCAAATTGATCGGTGGGCTTTGTTGACATGCTCTAATATGAACTTTGTCTTATACGAGATTGAATGTGATAGTTAGTTGATTCTTGAGCTCTATTGTACAAATTACTTGCTACTGTCAATTTCATATATTGTTAATTTGTTACTTTCGATATAATGCTAGTTATCACAGACGGTTGAATGCCACTGTCAATTTGATATACTGTTAGTTCATTCTTGAGCTCTATTGTATTGACGAACCGTCTGTGATGTGACTTTGATAGTCTTTGATGATGTGAACTGAAATTGATCAGTGGGCTTTGTTCTGGTTCGCTCTGTGATGAACTTTTCTCTTATACTGAGATTGAATGTGATAGTTAAGATCATTTTCGGTAACAGTTGAAATCATTTGACAGTTAAGCAAAGTATTGTTTAGAGCTTATAGTTTGAATTTATACTATCATATTCATTTAATGAAGAGTATAGACAATAGGATTGAGATGGCAAAGACTTGTTCTTTTGCAACTCTCCTTCTGAGAGCACAAACTACCATCAATCCTTCTTTATATATTATACGTTTGTGCATCATTTTCGGTTAAGTTGAGTAAATCTTCTTGAATCAGTCGCTAGAGCTCACGATATTGCTTCGTGCATATATAGATAACAAGTAAGCGACATGGCGTCCACACCATCTTCGCCGCCATCATCGACGTCGCCGAATGCGTTTGGATCTCCGAGAAAGTGGTACGTCGCGAGATGTCGAGGAACATCGAGAATTCCTCCAGCCTAATGACCGTCACGAGGTCAATGCCAATGGGATCCTGTGAGTCCCCAAAGCGGCGCGAGATTCCGGACCTTATGCGGATACTTGGAAGGAACGGTCCCCATCACCACACCGAGCCGACACCGTGTCGGATGTTCGGAGAAGCCACCGTGGGGCGGTTTTAAAATCGCTCACTTTCCCACCGCAGACTGGCGCGCGTGGAACGGCGGCGTTGCTCGATCGGAAAGGCGTGGAGGACCTTCAAGAGCGCTTGTCACAAAGCACGTGAACACGGTTGAACGCCTTCACGGCGTATAAATTCTTGTCGCGGGATATATGGGACGCCTTTGTGCAAATGAAGATGACGCCCAATTTCTTGAGGAAAGTGCGACGCACAAGGCTCCCGCACACTTAACACTCACCCCACAAACTCGGCACGGCTGGCACGCGGTAAAACCGCGCAATGGGCGGCGGAGGACGCGAACGAAACAAGGCCATTTGCCGAGATCACGCATCAGCGCTCTCTCCCGGTTAAGAGCGAGGCATCGCTACGCGTCTTGGAAATCTCTTTCACAAACCCTACAGACGGGATGTGGCCAACCGTGGTAAATGTCTTGAACTACCTAGTTGATAATAAGTCTATAACTTCATAATGTATATAATAACATGATGACCTCTTGCAACAAGAATTGAGTTCGCATGTTCCAAGGCTCCTTCCAAGCGCATGGAGAAGGATATACTATCTACGCCCGGGAAACAAGGAGCACCTGTCGCACGCGAGGCAAAGGGGTTAACGATCTTGGAGGATGGATTCCTGCATCGACTCATCGCGTATAGGAGCAGGAAGAGATCCAAGGCCGAGTCACGACACGTTGTTGGAACATGTGCTTACTTCAAAATTTGAAGGAAGAGAACGGTGCTTCTTGCAAAATTTGAAGAAAAGATAGCAAGATTGCAGACCAAGTGAATCAACTACTACTCCTCAACAACCGATCGCAGCCGCCCGTTGTTTTGTAGGCGCCTCCTCAACATCGGAGTAGCGTCGCGTCCACGCAAAATTGTGAACATGATGATGTCCAATTACCTATCGACGACATCAAGGTAATGTACATCTCTGGAATGCTCCAAAGATAGACCTATAGGATGCCTTAGCTAATTGCGTATCGTTTTGTAGGAGCCGACGCACTGCACACTCCAAGTGAGGATGGTTGGGATGTCTATTGAGGCTGGGCGGGGGGTGGTGTATCCATGCAATGAAGGGATAGTGCAAAGACGGTGCCCGTGTGGCGCAGGTTACGCCGAGTCCATGGACATGGACATGATAATTTTAGGGCCGTCCGTGAGATTCGCTGAACGAGCGAAATCATAACACTAGGGGATGCCTGCATGCTTTTATTCAGTGGCCAAAGAAGGACATCGCTCGACCTGCAGGTCGCCTCAACCTTTGATGACTCCACCCAAACCATCTCCACACAACCATGCCTCTCAATTCAACTTTTGAAGGACATCGCCCGACCTGCGCAGGTCGCCTCAACTTTTGATGACTCTACCCCAACCATCTCAACACGACCATGTCTCTCCAACAGACCTCCATGATCGCACCTCAACCTTCGCCTGAAGCCCGCCTCATCGGTTCCCGTGGAGAAGACACCGAACGAACAAAAAGCGTGTCGTCGACGGTTCCCGAGTCGTCCGACAGAGGAAGACGCGTGGCGGCAAGTCGTTCAGACAAATCGAAATCGAAGAACATTAAGGCGCTCCGCCTCCTAACCCTAAGAAATACTCTTTGAAGTCCGCTGGCGGCGAGCACGATATTAGCCCTCGCCGGATTAGGTTGTCGAGTTTGCATAGCCGTACTTGCGTAAGACCAAAGAGAAAGGGCGCACGATGGAATCACCACAAATACACGAGGACTATTTCTCCACGAGCCGCCCCTTCATCGTGGGCTTCGACGACTTGTTCGACCTATTCAACCTCAAAGCCCTCGACCTCACTTAAGTGTGTACAATCAAGTTCTACATTCACGCTCTATATTCATTCACGTAATATAACAACTCATTGCTTATGTATAGATACATGATTAAAACCGCGCGACGATTGAAAGAACCGGTGGTTTCTCGACCCACACGTGGTCTCGAGCAAACCATCTTGGCGCACGCATCCTACGCCGAGAAATACATAACGGCAGGATTGCTTGCTCAAAACTACGGGGACTACATAATGGTGCCCTACAACCGTAAGTAAGTGCTTCACTACTTGCTATACAAATTTCATTTGTACTTTATATGCATATGAACTTAGGTTTAATGACTATAGTGACATACATGAGTAGGCACCATCGATCCTTTTAGTCATTATACCAAAGAGGAATCAGTACTATACCTTGATTCCCTAATGAAAAAGGCCACGACTTCACCTTTGTGCAAGAAGTACTCAGCAGGTGTGCTCATTTCCTCCATACATAACTATATTGTAGTCTTCCTTCGCTTGAAATGGCCGAGGTTAACTTTTTGAAACATGTAGGTCGCTCATCTCCTATATTGCCGAGGAGGGCTATACAAGGAACGAACGCCACACTTAATCACAGGACGCGATTTCAGTGCGTGCTACAACACAATAATCCTATATCATACTTCGTAATAATGTGTCTCGAATCGACTATACCTATATATGTAATTCTATTTTTTCAAGGCGCTAGCAAAAAGCGTAAGAATGTGCATTCTATGTTTGCCATCATATGCGATTCTCATGAGTGCTAGGTTGCTGGATCCGAGGTTGGTCAATCTCGCAATAATTGCTAATTATAAATTTAAATATATATGTGTAACACTTTACTCTTGTTTGTAGGTTTTGAATATAGATTTAGATTCACTCGTTCAGAAAGAGATCTCGGATGTTCGAGGGAGGCTCTGCACCTTCATCATGACGGATATCATTGCGGCCAACGGAGAGTTTCACTATTGAACGACCTCGAAACAATTAATATATATTTGATATAGTTGTAATTAACTTTGAATAGTTGTAATTCAATGGTACACTAGCGACAATATTTGATATATGTTGGTTTGTAATTGACAATGATCACTTTGGGTTGTCAACGATTGATTTATCTGTGATGTATCTATTTTCTGCCTGCTTATTTTCAGAGGGCATGGCTAGCAATTCCTGAGGCTAGCCGAAATTTTTAAAAAATAGTTAGGTTTGAAGTAACTATCACGACGGTTTAACAATCAAACCGTCAGGAATATGCATATCCTGCATCGCTCTATTTAATAACCGTCAGGTTATCCTTATCTCGAGCGGTTCGTAAATAGAACGGTTCTATTTACGAACCGTGCGGGATATGTGCATATCACGAGCACGCTAAATAATTAGAACCGCTCGATATGTGCATATCACTGACGGTTTGTAAATAGAACCGCTCTGTGATAATTAGATAGCACAGACGGTTCTTTAATAGAGCCGTCTATGATAATTAGATAGCACAGACGGTTATATAATTAGAACCGTCTGTGTTGTGACTTATCACAGACGAATTTTTAACCGTCTGTGATAACCGCCTGTTTATCACAGACGTACAAAAACACAGACGGTTCGGAACCGTCTGTGATGACTGTTCCGAACCGTATGTGATGAGGCTGTGTGTAGTAGTGCATGTTATAAACAGACCTTTAAATCAGGAGATCCGGGACCTTTAAACCAGGAGATTAGCTCCGGCTAATCGAGCTTCGCTGAAACTACATATAGCTAGAGCCACACTTTTTGAATATAATCTAATTGCAAGATTCCTTTTTTATTATTCTCTTTTACTAACAGTTTAAAGTGGCTTGTTCATCTCTTTGAGAGTTTTTCACTCATTTAGCTTTTTTAAAAAATAAAATAGCAAATCTAGCTTTTCTCGACCGAAATGACAAAAATAGCACCACGATAGGTTAGACAGGCGATACGTGTCCCCAAATGTGCTTCCTATCTGCGAAAGCCACCTTCCACGATCCCCGTCCGCCGCAGGCAGTGACGAATCCAGGATGAAAAACGAGGGTGGGCTCAACCGCTCAAAGCCTCGAATAACGAAACTAATTTGTAACAAACATAGTCTTGTATTCTTGTGTAATCAAATTTATAGTTTCATACATGAATAAAAGCAAAACAAAAAAAAAGATAAATACAATAAAGGTACCTTGCTAATGGAAAATACATCCCCCCAAAACATGTAAATATGGTTCCAGTAGGTAACAATCTGTACATCAAAATTAGAAAAATTAGTGATACAATAGCAAATTGTACTTAAATGACCGAATCACGATTTTCACAAGACAAATTCATTCTGCGATTTTTCATGCCTTGGAAGGATCTTATGATTTTATCATCATCAGTTGGGGGAGTACTACTAGAATTGCTTGTGAATTAATTAAACAAAGTTTGTTTCTCTATTATTGCAATTTGCAAACCTATGAAGTATCAATAAATTATTAATTAACTATATATCACAATAATACAATACCACACTACATTGATGAATAAGTTATGACTTAGAGTATACGAAGTTACCACTGTTACTGTAGTCGGACGATAGAAAATTAGAGACTTCAAGTCTTCAATCGTCAATCTTCAATTATCAAGTCACAGCCACAACCCCACCCGGCGCACTACCCACTGGCTTATCCCCAATCCCCCTCCCCGAGCGAGGTCCCCTCAAGGCTCCAGAGGCCCACTGCCTCCGGCTCCCTCGTCGCCCCCTCCGACTGACCGGCTCCCCCACCCGGCCACCCGGCTCCAGGCTCCCGCTCCCTGCCTCGGCCTTCCTCCCTTCTCGTCTCCTCGGCCTCCTCCGAGCTCGGCATAAGCGCCAAGCACTGCGGCGCCTGGACGCCATGCGCTCCGGGCCTCCCGCCTCCATCGGCACCCGACCCCCACCTCCTCCAGATCCGGCTACAAGCGGCGTCTTGGACCGCCGCGGCTCCCGGGGCCTCCCCGCCTCCTCCGGCGCTCGGCCCTTGCCTCCTTCGGCACACGACCCCGCCTCCTCCGGATCCGGCTACTAGCGGGGCCGCGCTGCCGCCCCAGCTCCCTCGGCCCTCCGCTCTCGGTGCGTCACTCGGTGACTGCGTGCTTTCCTCCCGATTAGAGTTTTGTGATTTTGGAATTGATTTTTTTGGAATGGAGAATGATTTGCACAAGTGAGGATATGGTGAGGGCTTGATGGAGTTGGGCCTATGGACTTCGCCGCTTCGGCAAAGGCCCATTAGTGGATCACCCAATCCTTTTTCTTCTTCCTACTCGAAAACGAACTGGGGACACTCGGTTAGTCGGCCAAGGCCGGAGTTTGGCCGGAGTTTTCTCGGGGTAGGGGGTTCCGGTGCCAGCGGAGGGTAGATTGAAGCCTGTTGGAGCCCCCTGCTGGATTCGCCCCTGGCCGCAGGCTGGCTTGCGCACACGTCTACCACAGATAAGCACATTCCTATCGTGAACTAGAAGCATAACAAATGGCCTACCATGAACGGAGAGTACGGTAAAGGGATACATACGAGAAACGCGGGGTGCCATTTTTGTCGTATCGACGTGGGAAAGACTAAACTCGCTGTTCCGTTCCGAAAGAGACCAGTAACTCTCAATTTGGCATAGCTGGCAATAATTGACGCTCCATCTATATCAGTGTGATCTCCGTGAAGCGGCGTGGGGCAACATGATTGGGCGACGCACAGACTTTTGCGTCAGATCTTCACAGTGGAATTGTACGCCAAGAAACAGCCATCAAACTGGCGCACCGCAGCGCAGGCCGAGGCCGGCAGCCGCTGCCCGCTGAGTGGACGCCATTGGTTGGTTGATCTCACTGCACTTCCACCGTTCTACTACGTCTTTTTGTTGCATCCACCCGTCTCCCCTGCGTGATTGATCGATGTTTCGCTTCGCTTTTACCTGCAGGAAAGCTCTCGAGAGGCTGGAAAGCAATGTGCGTGTGTGTGGAAAACATATGCCTCGTTCGGTAATCGTCAATTCCTCATCCTCTGTCCGCCATTCACTACCGAACGGCACAAACGATAGCTGTGCGTTCATCGGTCCAATCCATGATTGACGCTTAGGAATAATATTTGTTTCATGAGTTCCGTGGTCTCGCCACGGCTCACCATTTATCCGACGGTGACGTATGCATTGGTGTGTTGTGTGTGTACGTGGGTGCAGGTAGGTCCGTCTGGAAGGCGAGAATTTTTCCCAATCAATGCGAGAACTGAATTGATTCGTGTGAACTTTCTGTGGAAACAAAAAAAGAACGTGAAATTCCTATGTTCCAAATATGACTTAGTCAGAAGTACCTGAAATATAGGTAGATGAAACAAGAGGAATTAGTTGGTAAATAGTGTTGGCATCAATTGATTCGTGGGAGTGTAGAGTTGTTCTCTGCTAACTCTCGAGTAGAACTACGCTAACTTCGACTACCACGCAAAATTTACAAATGTTACCTGTAAAATTGAAACAATACTAGTAGTAATTTGGAGTTAATTAGAGTTTTTACCTACCTTAGGGTATGTACAATGATCTATAGTATCTCTTCGTATCATCTATATATAACACTAAAGACAGTTTCTACAATAAATTATTTTTTACATATCTTTATAGACAACTCCTATATATATTATATTATATATAGATATATTTTTTGTTTCTCAACTGACTTTACACCACTATGCGTACTCTTCAAAGACCGATTTATCGGGCATGACATGCCGTGACATATTTTCGTACGAGTAGAGTAAATTGAAAATCACGAGCCCAGCAAATAAATGCAGTTCTTCATGGCTAGAGAGAGAGAGAGACTGGTTAGCTTATATTCATGGCAAACATCATTAGAGGCGGCATAATAAGAATATGAGTACTGGACGAACTGTTGCACTTGTACTAAAATTATTGGTTGCAAAACTAGTCGAGTGTTCGATCGTTGTCATATCCTAAACACATCACATGTCTTTACACATGCTGAAAAAAAAATATCATGTCCTCGTGTACTATACAATAGGTGTGATAAAAAAAAGGTTGCTCTAAAAAATGATATGACAAGTGATAATATACTATGGCGTTTATCTTATGGGTTGTCGCAAACTGTGTGTTCCCAATACACTACGCTAGTTGTTTTTTTAGATGACCAATACATTACACTAGTGTAAGCTTAATTATATACACTAACACTACCAATAAGGAGTACTAAATATTAGGCGTGTGTATGATCTTTAGAATTATTAAACGTGTGCATGTGCAAATATGTGGATAGGAGCTAGGCTACGTACGTACTTTATGCACTGGGCGTAGAATCCACTCCAACGAAATTTTGGCCAAAGCTGTGAAACCTAAGCTGATACATCGCCGGCCGTATATAGTTGCTTACCAATGTGTATAGTGCCATTTGACAGAACAATAGGAAGTGGCATAGAATTGATAAGGAAAAAACTTGTCAGGATGCTTCACAAGTAATTTAGCCCCTTGCTCTTATTATATATAAAAAAGTAATTTAGGCCCATCTAGAGAATTTCGCAGGAAACATTCAATTCCCGCAGGAATGGGCAAAATTCTCCGTTCCGAACGGAGTCTTGGTCCCTCAAATAGTGGTACAAATACTCGGATTTAGTTTCTTACTTTCTCGATCCTATCTTGATTGAGCCACAATTTCTTTAATGGACACAAGCATTCATTCGGACCTAAAAGTAAGGGGAATCTGCAAATTTTCTTCAAGGACGCAGTTTCATTATGCTAAATCTACATAAAAAATGAAATCGGGAACCACCTCTTGTCCTCTCGGTGAGACGATGAGTATATGACTTCATCACCAGAAATTAAATCCTGATGACTACCTTTACGTACATAGTATTTCAGTTGAAAATTTATGAGAATGCGGATTTATCTACAATCGTTGTCTTTCTAGACATGTGCTAAGTAGCAAGAGGTGAAAGAGCAATTTTTCAAATAGAGCATAACAAAGCACCCGGGCCAAATGGCTTTCCTGCTGAGTTTTATCAGGTGTTTTGGGAAGTTATTAAAAATGATATAATGGCCATGTTCCATGATTTTCATAGTTGCTCTATGCCTCTTTTTAGCTTGAATTTTGAGATTATTACGCTGCTTCCTAAAAAAACGGAAGCTAAACAAATTCAGCAGTATAGACCTATTTGTCTTCTGAATGTTAGTTTTAAAGTCTTTACTAAAGTAGCCACTAATAGAATTACTAATGTGGCACAGAAGGTTGTTAGAACATCCCAGACAGCATTTATGCAAGGGAGATACATTTTTTATGGAGTTGTTATCCTCCATGAAACCATTCATGAACTTCATAAAGAAAAGTTGGATGGAATTGTTCTCAAGCTTGATTTTGAAAAGACCTATGACAAAGTAAAATTGCCGTTTTTACTCCAAACTTTGAGGATGAAAGGCTTTTCAGCTAAGTGGTGTTCTTGGGTCGAAAGTTTCGTTAAAGGAGGTAGTGTTGGAATAAAAATTAATGATGACTTGGGTTCTTTCTTCCAAACTCAGAAAGGTCTTAGACCAGGTGACCCTATATCCCCAATTCTTTTTAAATTTGTTGTGGACATGCTAGCCATCTTTATTTCAAGAGCTAAGGATGAAGGTCTTCTGTCGGGCGTAGTTCCTCATTTGATTGATGATGGGTTGTCAATATTACAATATGCTGATGACACTATCCTTTTTTTGAATAATGACATAGAGCAAGCAAAAAATCTCAAACTTCTTCTGTGTGTCTTTGAACAATTATCAGGTTTAAAGATTAATTTTCATAAGAGTGAACTCTTTTGTTTTGGCAAAGCCAAAGAAGTTGAACCGCAATATACTCAATTATTTGGTTGTGAAGTGGGTGTCTTCCCTTTCAGGTACTTAGGTATTCCAATTCACTATAGGAGATTAAGGAATAGTGATTGGAAAGGGGTTGAAGATAGAGTTGAAAGGAAACTCAGTAGTTGGAAAGGAAAAAATATGTCTGTTGGTGGACGCTTGGTACTTATTAACTCGGTGCTAAGTAGCCTTCCTATGTTTATGTTGTCTTTTTTTGAGATCCCTAGGGAGGTTCTCAAAAGACTAGATTTTTATAGATCTAGATTTTATTGGCAGAGTGACAATCAGAAAAGGAAATATAGGCTTGCTAAATGGAGATTAGTATGTACTCCCAAAGAGCAAGGCGGTCTAGGCATCCAGAACTTAGACGTAAAAAAACAAAAGTTTATTAGGGAAATGGCTTTTTAAGTTGCTTAATGAAGAAGGAATATGGCAAACTTTGCTAACTAGAAAATATTTGGGTGAAAAAAGCCTTTCACAGGTGATTAACAAACCTGGGACTTCCCACTTTTGGTTAAGTTTAATGAAAGTTAAAGATCTTTTTTTTTCGCTTTGGATCATTCCAGGTCAAAAATGGAATGCAAACTAGGTTCTGGAAAGATATTTGGTTAGTAGATTCTCCGCTAAAAAATCAATACCCAATCCTTTACCATGTTGCGAGAAAAAAGGATGATTCAATAGCAAATATTATGAGATCGTCTCCTATAAATATTTCTTTTCGTCAACCTATTATTGGACCTAAGTTACAGGTTTGGAATGAGTTAATTTTGAGAATAGCCAATTTACAATTGAGTTCTCAAAAAGATGTTTTTAGATGGAATTTGAATAAGTTTAGACTATTTTCGGTACAGTCTTTATATACAGCACTTATTGGAAATTATCAAGCCCCCAATAGGACTTTTTTTTGGTTACTTAAAATTCCTTTAAAGGTGAAAATATTCCTATGGTATCTCAAAAGAGGGGTAGTTCTAACTAAGGATAATCTGCACAAAAGAAATTGGAGGAAGTAAAAGTGTTGTTTCAGACATGGATGAAACAATTCAGCACCTTTTTATTGATTGTCCCTTTGCGCGTCTTGCATGGTGGGTTGTTCAATGTGCATTTAATTTATCCCCTCCTGTGAATATGACCAACATGTTTGGGAATTGGTTAGACGGTATTCAAAAAACTTTAAAATCACAACTCCTTGTGGGAGCCAGTGCCTTATGTTGGTCTATTTGGTTATGTCGGAATGATGCGGTTTTTGACAAAAAGACTATCACTAATCCCTTGCGGGTTATCTTACCGAGTGGACAATGGATGAGGGCTTGGCGAGTATGCGAAACCACCGTAAAGAGTCCATGATGAGTGGAAGTGCCAGTTGGAGAATGTGGCAAGCAAATCTTCAACAACCATGGGTGGCGGTTTAGTCACAGGATTTGTAATGATTGAATTTAAAGTTCAGTCGTCTTTTGGTTGTAAGGTTTCGAGCCACTTTCAACTTTATGGTTATTTTTGAACTTGAAACTTTGTAATAAACTAAGCTGTGTGCATCCTTGATGCAGAGGCCGGAAGAGTTTTTCTCTTCCATTATCTAAAAAAAGTAGGCGCACACTCGCGTGTGTGCGTGTACGTCGTTCTTATAATAAAAAAAAAACTGAAACTAATACGGTCAAAATGTTTGATAAGCACCCCAAATGTTGGGAAGATTTTTCTTTCGCAAAAGTAAATAACACTAGTAGCCCATGGGTGGGCACAAAGAAAGATTATAAATGTGGGGAGGGTCCAGCTGCAATGAATCGGAACATTGAAAGGTCGTCCTCACCCAACCCAACCCAACCCAACCCAAAGCTTTGCCTGCTCCTCCTTGGCTTAAGATAGCAATAGAGGGGGGGTCACCTTTCTCTTTTCTTTTGTTTTCTTTTGGCGCCCCCCTCCTCGCTCTCGCCTCTTCTCCTCGCGGTGTCAAAATTCGTTGTTCCCATTTAAAGCGATTTCGGCCTAGGAATGACCCCCATCCGGTTTTTAAAACCTGCCCCATTATGGGCTTGGATGTGGATGGCTAACCGCATCCACCGGGGTCTTCCTTTCTTGAACGTGGCCGTGCCGGGTGGCCTGGAGGAGAATGGGCGGGCACAAATGTCTCCCCTATCAAATGGTGCCAAAGCTTGTGGTTGTGCCATGTCTCGTCAACTGTGGTTGCTGCTGCTAGTAGGTCCATGGGCACCTTGGGATGATCCTTGCAGCAATATAGTGCCTAATTAATTAAGCTAGTTTTAGTATTTGAAATTTCGCTAGATCCTTGTCGCTAGCAACATGGCTCGACCAAGGCTACTACGTACGTAGATTCAGCTTGATATGCTAGATCCTCCTGTAAGTTTTTAAGGCTTACTTTGGTAGATCGATTGGATGATTAACTCCACTTGATGATTAAATCATTAAAATTTCCGATTAACGAGCCTTCCAAATTCTGGAAATAAATTGGATAATAGAAGAGGGAGATCGAGAGGATGAACCCGCCTGTCATTGTAATAGAGGAAAGGAGACGGGGAATCAATCAGTCATGGGACGTGCGAGTCGTGGGGAATCGATCCTGATTCCCCAGCTTCGACGCCCATAAAGGGCTAAGGCCGTCGCCCATCTGCGAATTCAATCCATACGAGCTCCTCCTCCTCAGCCTCCTGCATCTCCTACTGATTCTCCTCCACAAGTCACGTCCACACCACAACCATACACACCCTCTGTGGTTCACTCGCGGACAGCGCAACCACTCGGCGGATTCCAGCGGCGGCGCTCCCGGCGACGCCTTGGTCGCACGGCTCCCTGGCCTGTGGACGTGGTTTGATTGGATTAGATCCGTCCAGTGCCTGGAGCAGCGGTTCTGATTCTTGACTGTCATTGGAATTTACTTGTGGCGTCTGTGGTTGCTCTACTGTGCTTTGCTTTCTCTGTGTCGCGTTGGTGCTTGGCCAGCACCGGCGTATCCTCGTTGCTACTGCACTTTCATTTCCTGGGCGTCGATCCCGCTGATTCGGCTTGTCACGATCAGCCGACAGTGGTGTCGTTTCTTTAGGGAACTAATGAGTGGTAGCTGTCCTGTGAATTTTAGTGTCGGCATTTCTTTTGGTTACTTGTGTAGCATCTCTCTTGTTGCATTTGATTTCTAGCAGCGCGCGCGGTAACCTTCCGTGATTATCTTATGCACAATTAGGAGTACAGCTACTTTCTTTATACTTGGTAGAAACTGGGGGCTTTTATCTATCCTAACTTTGCACTAGAGGTGTCTAATTTGAATAGTACATCGAGAGTCGTAGCTGGACGTGTTTGGCTTTGCCATGTCAAATTACGTAATGAATCATGCGGTTTGGCTATCGACTTATATTTTATATTTTCTTGTGGGAGTGTTCTTGAGATTTGTAGTCTTTACTTTTCGATTGAATTTGGGAGTTAATCTCGTGTTTAAAATAAGCCAACCAGCACACTGGTTCCAACAATAAACCCCAGCCCGTCATCTACAGGGAGGCCGGCAGGTTCAGAGAATCAGAGTACATGGAGCTGTTCACAGTACACATGCATCAACCAGCAAAACTGCAGCGCTGACTAATTCCAAATAAAAGCACCCAAAGATTGAGAGTGAATACCGTATCATGCCACAGTAGCTTTGGCAGAGATTGCGACATATTAGGGTCTCGTTTGCAGCCCAAAAATTGCACTGAAATTCTTCGAGAAACAGCTCTAAGTCCTCCAGAATTCTTACGAAAATTTTGCGATCCCAAAAAGATTTTAAAACTACTGTCGTGACGCCTGCCATATCTTGTTTCTTCTTCGTCCCTACGTCATAGGGTTTGAAACTGAGATGTGCCCCCATTTTTTTTTGTTTGGTTAAGTGAGCATATATATCCAAAAGACTTTTCCTCCTTTTCTGAAAGGGAGAAACGGACACACAATGACAGAGACCACCGGACCAGTAGTTGGCACTTGGCAACACCGCCCCCCAACTGTTTCTCCATATTCACTACTATAGAATGCCTCATCACGGACGGTTCGAATCGTCATCACGCATTTCCAACTGCACAGAAAAGACGTCTGTGATAACAGAGCGAGCCGTCTGCATATTCGACGATTTTACCATGACTTCAAATTTTCCTTTTACTATGGCTTAGAATTTTCTGTACTCTCTGATTTTACCATAGCTTCAAATTTTACAGACGGTTTGTATCACGAACCGTCTGTGATACTTCATAGAGTAAGAAAAATTTCAAACCATAGTAAAAGGAAAATCACATACGACTCTTAATACAAACTGCTCGCGATAACGACGCTTATCGCGACGGTTGGTATCACGAACCGTCTATGAAGTATCACAGATGGTTCGTGATACCAACCGTCTGTGATAATGACGTATCACAGATGGTTTCAAAAGGAACCGCCTGTGATATAACAACACAGACGGTTCTATGAAGCGTCTACTATGACTTATTTTGTAGCAGTGATTACAATTTCTCGCCAGACTTCTCATGTCATGTGCGTGTGTGCGCCTGTGTAATTACACGTAGATTCGTGGCATATTGTACACGAATTTGGGGTACGGTCGCAACCAGATGGTCCAATACTGTCGCTCCGCAGGAGATAACAAGGGATTTACTGTAAGATCTACTAGTACGTCCGTCAATGATCGAGAAACGCCTCGAAACTAGCTTGAAGTTTCTCTTTTTCTTTGGGTGAATTGCATGGAAATTTTGAAATCGTTACAAGGGAAATGGGAGGGTGCGGCGCCACCACCAACCACTTGGCATGGAGTCGAAGGTAAGGTCAGTAGAGGAAGAAATTGTTGCGCTACACTCGTGGTACTAAATGCAAAATGGCATCAAGATTGGGTGAGTAATGTGCAACCAGGGGCCGAACCAGCTATGGCTTAAGCCTCCGGCTGGCCCAACTGTTCTTAGGGCAAACTTATATGTTTGGTGATTTTCAAGAGAATGTTTATGGGATTTTGATCCTATGCTTTGGTCTATAGTACAGGTAGCCTGAGGTCTGGTTCTGCCCTGTGTGTTATACCTATTGAAGATGGTAAAACTTTCATAAGTAGTCCATTGCTTGCCGTCGGTGAGGTTGGGTGGCCGCCCACCTTGCCGGATTACTGGTTATGCCTTGTTAGGCCAATAGGACCTTCCATAGTTAGGTCAACGTTGGAATGTCGACATTTGATCCAAAGATGGTAGCAGAGGATTTGGCTAGAGAATTTTTGGCCGTATTGCACAAATTCACCCCGTAATTTCAAGAATGACCGTCTTCACGTGGAATTTACAAAAATAACCCTCTACCGCACGGTGGCCGTGCGGGAGGGCGTCTAGAGTTGACACCTGCCCCCTGCCACATGGCCGCCGTGCGGTGGAGGCCTCCCTCACGGCCATCATATGGTAGGGCCATCAGAGCACCTCTCGCCGCACGCCACGGTCAAGCAGGGCACTCTGCTTTTTTAAAAAAAATCATTTATGTATACTTTTGTATGAATTTTTAAATATAGCAAATGAGTTCCAAAAGTTATAAAAATTTATGGAGCCTCCCGACACAGTGTACTTACTTGTGTAATTTTTTTGAAATTTTATCAGTTCTGAATGTTTCTCTAAAATTCATTTAATTATACTGTTTGTAGGAATTTTTGATAAAAATTCAGACTGGATAATTTTTTTCAAAAAAATTACACAAGTAATGCAATTGTGTCGGAAGGTTTCACAAAAAACTTCATAATTTTTGGAGCTTATTTGTTATATTTAAAAATTCATACAAAAGTATACTTGAATAAATTTTAAAAAAGAAGAAAAAAATACTACAATGCCCCTACCGCACTGTGGCTGTGAGGCAGGTGGTGCTACAAAGGCCCTACCGCATGGTGGCTATGCGGGAGGCCTCCACCGCATAGCAGCCATGCGGCAGGGGGTAGGTGTCAGCTCCGGATGCCCTGCCGCATAGCCATCGTGCAATAGGGGTATTTTTGCAAATTCAATGTAAAGACAATCATTTTTGCAAATACGAGGCGAATTTGCGCTATTTCGGCCCAAAACTCTTGGCTAGATGGATCGCTCATGCACATTGGCAACAGTGGCTCTAGAACGTGAGCAAGGTCATGAAAAGATGGGGCTCAAGTATTATTTTCCCCATGTCACCGTACACGTGAACATCCACATGAACACCATCTAAATTTAAGAAGCTAAACGTGAAAATCATAGGAAAAGGGTTCAACTTCAACAAGAAAAGAAAACTTATAGGGGAAGACAAATAAACAAAACTAGGGAGGAAATTCAAAAGGAGAGCGACTCAAAAGTGAGATAGTCAAAGCAAAGAAAAAACACTCCCATTTCTTGTGTTTTATTTTGGGTGGTGGAAGTGGAAGTGAGGATGATGCGCGATTTACCCATCTCTTCGATGCAACTTGTGCGGCTGCTAACCCTAGAGGATGGAAGGAAGCAAAATGACCCTTTTGTTGCGCGACATGTGGCATTCACTAGAGGTGGAGAGGGAGTGGACGTGGCCAAATGGGCAGCACGATCCGGCCAGGTACGGGCATGACCGAGCATGGTCCATTATGGCCGTGAAAGAATCGAGCTATGTCGTGTCGGCCCACGTGCCTAGGTGGCGGCCCAAGCATGACTCAAAGGCTAGTCGTGTCGTGCCGGCACGAGCCCGTTTGGCTCGTCGGGCTGTTTATGACCCACTTAGTCCAAAAATTAAATCAGAAAAATGCAAAAACAAAATCAAAAAATTGAAAACATCCAAAAATATGTCGAATTCATAAATACATATGAAAGTTGTAAAAAAAAAATGAGACAAGCATATTGAAAATATAATAAAGAGTTTTTATCAATATTGAAATGACTGTCTTATTAAAACCATTGCCAAGTAAAAACTCAACATGTGAAAACCTTGGCAAAGAAAATGAGTAAAGCCTATAGCTCTACACACATCTTTGTTCTAAGTGTCATTGTCGATGTACAGATTTTCAAACACGTCCGTCAACTCTGTATTTTCCACAGAGTGTTGTGTTCGCGAATCAGCTTGTTCCGAGTCCTTCACGGTTAGAAATATCTCCACCATCTCACTCGTGAGACGTGTGTTTCTCTCATCCAATATTCTTCCAAAAAGATTGAAAGCAGAATCGGAGGAAACCGTCGAGACAGGAATAATTAACACATCACGTGCAAGTATTGATAGCACGAGATATATTAACTTATAGGCATACCACCATTGCAAAATTTCGAAGACTTCTGAGTTGAAATCCACCGTATCGTTGTCTAGATACGGTGGATAGTTCCCCATTCCTTGGGGTTGTTCTGAGTTGAGCAAGTGACGCTAGAGAAAAAAGACCTAGATCTGGAGGAAGAGCCACCGAAGATCTCGCCCCACATATTTGTTCTACTACTTGAGGTGGGGGTTACTGTAGGTCGTTGCAAGCGGACTCCCTGGAACTTATTTTCATACATTTGGTAAACCTTGTGTAATCGAGAATGAACTTTTGTAAAATAGTTAGAATAGTCTAGCCTTATAACATCACTAAAAAGATCAAGAACATTAGCAAATGCTTCAATTTTACCTATAGGATCTAAAATGAATGCAAATGCATATAGGAAATGAATTTCTCTCCAATATTTAAGGTATTTAGTTTTTATAGTAACAATAGCCTCATGTAAAACTAAGTCAATTTCATACATTTTCAATTGAGTAATAATCTGTAAAATACTATGCACAATAATAGGATATGTTGGATAGTAGAAAGCGGATGAAGCAACAGTGGTCTCATAATTTTTTTCTAAAAACTGTAGAATGTAGTATCTTATCAGCAATGAACTAATGTTGCTTAGACAATAGTACAGTACCGCTAGTGCTCAGATATTTTGTTTGAATAAAAACAGAAAAATACTCTTATATGGCAAAAGGCTCTTAAGCATCAAGTAAATAGAGTTATATCTTATCAGCATGTCCAAACCAAACTTTATTGGACATACACCAATCGCTCTGCATAAGTTCTTATATGCTGTTAGAATTATTCAAGAAAGATATCGCATCGCGAAAAGATTTAAGATACACATCCAATCTCTTCAAACCAGATTTGACTATAAGGTTAGTAATATGACAAATGCATCGCTGATGTAGCAAGAAGGAATCGGCGTATGTGCTGAAGACTGGAGTAAAAATATCCATGGCCTTAGAGTTCGCAGCGGCATTGCCTAGAGTAATTGAGAATATTTTGTTTGTAAGACCAACGTCTTCCATGACTTTGATAATAAAATCCGTAATATTCTTAGCCGTGTGTGCTACATCAATTAATTTGAAACATATAATTCTTTTCTCCATTACCTAGTCATCATTAACATAATGAGCAACTACACTAAGATAATACTCCCTAGCGCGGTCACTCCACATGTCCGAGGTCAGAGCCATTGAAAATGTGCATATAGCAAATTTATCCTTTAATTTATCACGACGTTCATGGTAGTATTTTACTAGATCCCTAGTTGTTGTTTGTCTAGAAATAATAGAGAATCTAGGATTATATGTAGTTCTAATGTAAGTTTGGAAAGCATTAGATTCTCAAAGTCTAACGGTAAATCCTCGGAAGCAATTAAACGACAGAGAGATTGACAGACTTCCTCAAGATCGTAGTCCCAACTATGTACCGTACCGTCGGTGTTGTACTGCAGCTGTGTTTGTATCATCAGTAATCCTTGCTTGGCCTTATATATTGTAGCATGTCTTTGCAAGTGCCCCGTCCCTCCTATAGACTTTGCAGATAATTCACGACGATAAGTTGTGTAAACAATATATGATACCTCATTTCCTTGTGCGTCTGACTTGGTTATCATGTCAAAATTTTTCCAAACTCTGGATGTAGACGGCCTCGACCTCTTTGCTCTAGTGGTCACCGATGAAGATGTTGTCGTAGAGCCTGATGACGAAACTCCAACTTGCCCTTTTGGTAAAACCTCTGGTTGGTTTGAGGCAACCACAGCCTCCTTCGGTGAAATTCTGCACTCAGTGAGAGCGAAGATATCGTAATTTTCTATAACAAAAACAGCAAAATCGAAACTAATGCTATTATTATTTTCATCTTAGCATAAAATAATAAAAATAAAAATATACAAAAATATTATTGTACCTCTTTTGTTGACTTGCTCCTGGAATTTGAATTTTCAAAAAATTGGCATAATTTTTTTGAATTTTGCCAAATTATCTCTGAATGAATAAAAATTTGCACAATAGAATTTGAAATAGAGATTGGGAATGGGTGGGTGCTGAATGAGGGGGGAATGGTGCCTATTTATAGAAAAAACTTTAGCTCTTTTTTTTTTTGAATTTTTTTGTTATTTTTAAAGCCCTAAACGGTAAAAAAAATAGTCAGAATTTCTAAAATTCCAAACTTCATGGGCTAAATGGGCCAAATGGGTCGTGTCGTGCCGGACATGACCCACCGGGACAATTTAGCTCGTAATGGCTATTTTGCCTTGGGTTGTGCCATGCCAGGCATGACCCATCATGTCGACGCAGCTCACTTGGACCGGCACCCCGCCTCCCCCTACCGACCTACCCTCTACCTTCTCTCTCCTCACTCCGTGGCTCTCCTTGCTCGTCCCGAGCGTCGCCTCGCCTTCTCCTCCCTCCTGTCCCGAGCACCAGCGCTGCCTTCTCCTCCCTTCGCACCAACCGCCAGTGGCGCCCCGTCCTTCTCCTCCTCCTCCTTCCTCCCCTCCCTCCCTCGTTGCTGCGCTGGTGCGCCCCAAGCCCGCCTCGCCTTCTCCTTCTTCCCACCCCGAGCGTCGCCGCTGCCTTCTCCTCCCTCCCACCCGAGCGTCGCCGCTGCCTTCTCCTCCCTCATCATGGAGCCCGTGCACCCTGAGCCCAACGCGGCGCCTCGCCTTCTCCTCCCTCACGTCCCGAGCGCCGACGCCGCCTTCTCCTCCCTCCGCGTCGGCCGTCGGCTCCACCTTGCCCTCCTCCTCCTCCATCGTCGCTGCACCCGTGCGCCCCACCACCTCACTACCTCGAATGCCCCGCACGCGGACTAGATGGGCCGTGAAGACATCATGCCATGCCTGGCTGGCCCACCGTGCCAGGGTTGCGGCCCAAGCACGACACGGGCCTTTGTGTCGAGCTGACATGACCCATGAATAGTATAGGCCAACAATGTCGTGCCTCGGGCCGACTCGACCGGCACGGCCCATCTGGCCATCACTAGGTGGAGGAGCACACAAGATCTGCACCGTACTACACATGGAAGTCGAGGCTGCACCTTCTGTGTGCCCAAGAGAAACATAGTTTATCGCTTCTGATTTATGATGGTTTTAGAATCCGGCCCAAACGCCACTATAGCCTAGGCCTAAAGAGAGAGCTCGTGGGATCCCAAGTTCCCAACCCAGCGATTAATGGGCAAGAAGTTCTATGCGCTTGTGCCGGCCCAACCCAACAATGCTTGGGCCTCTTCTGGGACAAGGACTCGTTCACCACATCGAGAATGACAATTTGGTAAGGTCGGCAGGTAATGGTATGGACTGGACGTCCAAGGGCATGGTACGCCTGCTCCACTGGCTCCACTACACTAATGCGATTGAAAATATCATACGCTTCAATCTCCAGATCCATCGTCCCCTCCATCTTCCTCTCCTCCACCCTCCTCCCATGGAACTAGCGCCTCCAGCTTCCTTGCTGCTCTCCTCGCCCTCTGCCTCCCTCCCCCATCCCCAACGCTCCCCTCGGCCTCGGCCTCCCTCTCCCGCCCTCGCTACTACCCTCGGCCTCCGTCTCCCTCCCCCCATCCCCTCCCTCCCTCATCCCTACCGCCCCCTTCGCCTCTGCCTCTCTTCCCCGCCCTAGCCACTACCCTCGGCCTCCTTCTCCCTCCCGTCCCCTCCCTCACTCATCCCTGTCGCTCCCCTCCGCCTCCGCCTCCCTCCCTCGTCCTCGCAGCTATCCTTTGTCTCCCTCCCCCGCCACCACCGCCTGGCCATAGCCATCACGGATACGCCGCTGGAGCGGCACATCCGCTTACAATCATGTTTCCCCTTCCCTTTCTTCTGATACGATGTGCCACCCTCCTCTTCGACCACACGCTGTCGTCCGCTTCGGTGCCACGCTTCTCACCAAGCCAGGATGTTGCAATAGGATATTTGAGTTGTTGTGGTTATTTGTTCCAATAATGCAATGATGATTTCTAAAGTTTGTGTGGATTTCCAAATTACTGTGAATGTATTTTGCGATTGTTGCATCTACACTTTCATAATATTGTAAGGTTTGTACCAGAGAATTTGTTATGTTTGTTGATGTTGCCTTCTGTTTGTTGCAATGTTACACACCTTTAAATGCATTGTTGCAGCTGTTGCACGGGATGTTGCAATATATTGCTTCTTTTTAATTTGTTGCAAATATTTAATTTTATTGCTGCACAAGCAAATTTAAAATGTTGCTACTATTGTTTTCAAATGATGCAGTGTCGTAAGGTCGTAAACTTTTTTGTTTTGAATTTCTGATCTTGTTTTAGCACTTAGCTAAGTCATATACTCATGGTTTTCATTCTCCTTCATTTTGTTGCATGTGTTGGCTACAATTGTTGCACAAGGTGTTCACCGATGCACATAAACCAAGAAAACACTAAATCTAATAAATGCTTAATGAAAAATGACCGTACACTTTCTATTAAATGACATATCATAACCATTTAACATCTTCTAAAGCATTTAAATGTAGAGAGCATAAAAATTACAACGATTATATTTTAGATTATCTCAGTAGACAAATATATTGGAACGAATATTTGAGACAATGGACAAATATAGCGACAGAGAGAGCACGTCTTAACCGGTTCATCTCATCTGTTTGCCGATATCAAGTTAGCCACGCCATTTCGATTGGCCTAATACCCGACTACTAGTAGCATAGCACGTACTTATATCTAGGAGCAGGGTTCAGTCTTGCGGTGGACACGAAACCATGTCTCTGCAAGCAACCTGCCACTGATAGTTGAACATTCCATCAACTCAACTGAAGCACCAAATGCTGTTGCTGAACAGAAGCTGAAATAAACGAACAGCAATAATGATTCCTGGAAAAGAAACAAATTTGGAAGAAGAAGGTGAAGAAAAAATCGCAAGCAAGAACTGAAGTAAGGGTGCTTGTTTCCGCGGTATACTTATCATCGGAACTTCAGAAGATTAATTAACTTAAGAAGCATGTGTCCATCCTCTAATCCTCTTTTTATTATCTACATCTGATGCTCCAGAGGCAGCCGGCTCAACATCTGCTGATACATGGACGCGGCCGCGCCGGAGGTGCCGGCGGCGTTGATCGGCATGGCCTCGTTCTTCACCTCGCCCTTGGGCACCATGAAACCCGCCGTCTCCATCGCCTGCCGGTGCCTCAGTAACGGGTGCAGAGACGGTGCCAGCATCGGCAGCTTCAGCCCCTCCACGGCGCCGAGCCCCGCCGGCATCGGCAGCGCCGCTGCCGCGTGGCCGACCGAGTACGGGAAGTTGCTCATCGGCGCGAGCGGGTTCCTCAGCTGCAGGCCGAACGCCGCGAGCGGCGCGCCGCAGCTACCCAGCCTCATCAGGCCATCCTGCACCGACGGTGGCTCCGGCCTGCGGGCGCCACCAGCGTGGGGCTGCGATGCCCCCGCGCAGGGGACCGTGCCCGCTGCGCCGGACGCCGAGCTCGGGTGACCGCTGTTCCTCGCCGCCGGGACCTCGTGGTTGTGCTTGCCCTCGTACGTGGTGATCACGGACTTGAGGTCGTGCGACGCGCGCTCCACATGCTTCCGTACCGAGCAGCCCGGGTGCGTGCACTTGTAGTAGCTCCTGAACACGACGCAAAGAGAGACACATTTGAGCAAAGAACGACTAGTGAAATGGGAGTGCGTGATTCTAGCAGCTGTTAAAGATGTTAATGTTTCAGACAGACCTTGGATTCGGGTTGCCTTTGACGACCTTCTGCCCGTATTTGCGCCAGCGGTAGCCGTCGTCGAGGATGTCGACCTCGCTCGTCGTCTGGATCACGACTCGAGGCTCGCGGACAGCTCTTGACGCAGTGCTCATTTCAATGGCACAGGACTCCAGCTTCCTGAAACATTCAGATGACAAATCTTGTGTGAGCACTCACTACTAGTACTAACTTAGCTGGTATTTCTGCAAGCTGCAATGTACACTGTCCTGAAAGAAACAGGGTGAGGAGATAAGATAGTGACCTTCTTTTGGACTCCAGTTCGTCGCCCTCGGCGTCGGCAGCGTTCTGGGCTATGTTGCCATGAGTCACCCTGTCATCCCCGTCCACCTCGTCAGACACTGCAAGTGTAACATCTACACCCTCCGGGGACTCGAACCGGGCGCCGCCATCATGGACCTGCATCGAAGCTGACGTGTCGCAAAGGTCACCGGGAACCGAGGGGGACGACGTCGCCTCCAGGCCATCACCGCGCCAATCTTGGACGGTCACACTGTTATGCCACAACGACCTTGCTTCCACGTTTGGCTGTGAGACAGGGGGTTTGTTGTCGGACGCGTCCATTTGTGCATCACTGAATGGATGAATGGGTGGAACGCCAGGCCGACGGCTCTGGGCGGGCATCGGGTGGTTGTGCGTGCCCTTGTAGATGATCTCCGTGATGTGCCCCTCGTGCGAGCGCTCCACCTTCTTCTTGACTTGGCAATTGGGATGTGTGCACTTGTAGTAGCTTCGCGGGTACTCGCTGTGCTTCACTTGCTTCTGTCCATACTTCCTCCAACTGTACCTATCCTCAGCTGGCCCGGCAGTGGCCATTGCAGGGTAGTCTCCCTTCGCGTCGCCTTCCGCTGCTGGTTGGCCATGATCCGGAGGTGATGCGTTGTCACTGCCTGCAACGGTGCCAGGTGCTAGACGATTGAGCTTGGAGTCATGAGAACTACTCTTCACAAGGGCTTGCCCGTTGAACTGCTGTTGGTTCAAATGGCCCAGCAAATTAGCCTCTTGTGCCATCTGAATGTTAGTCTCAGTCTTGACAGAAACCTCTGTGCTGGGTACTGATGGATGTTGATTGTTTGATAAAGATTCCTGAAGGCAAAGGAAGGTGTATCACATAATGTCTGAGGAAAATAGAAAAGCTTTTTTTTTTTTTTATCATGGCAATATCATCAACCACGTTTTCTAGAACTGAGAGAACAAAAAAGTGGGGAAAAGCAATTAAACAGTAAGCAATAAACGTATCCACTCCAGAGTCTTAAAATTGATCATTCCCTAGGATGTGGAGAAATGATCATGTAGTGGAAAGTTCTGAAATTTTCTACATGAAACTCGCCGATTTATCTAGTAGTTTCACCAGAAACCTGGCTGGTCCCTAGGATGTCTTACTCCATTAAGTAGCGACAATAATGGGCTAAAAGGTAGTACCATGCTTACCAGCCACCTTGCACTTTGAAAAAAAGAATACATTCTGTATATGAATTGGATGCAAGAATGCAACCCACAAAATACTTGAAGGAACAAGATCCAATTGATAAAATTGATCATTCATGTAAACTTCTGTTACATGAAGAAAATAGTCATCAATGCCAACTCCGTGGTTAGAAAAGTTAAATATTTAGTGTTCCAACCATTTGGGGAAAAATAAATAAATTCTGTGTACAAATCAGTGACAGGTATGCAACCGAAAAAATACTTCAGGGGGAAAAACTCCATTAATCGAACCTGTCATTTATGTAAAGTGTGGATATATTTTGAAAATAAAATAGTCATTACTATCAAGTACCTACTCCATTGTTTATTAATATGGCTCAGTACAGAGGTACAGGTACTGCCATGATGCCATCGCAGCAAAGAAGCATAATGTCATAACACGGTCTTATTTTATTCAGTGTTAAGGATAACCTATAAACAAAATTCAAATAGCTGCTCACCTTCTTTTCTTCAGCTCTGTACTGTGAGGATTTCAGCTCCAAAGGCTTGAAAGAAAATGCATCAGGACCATCTTCAATTGGGGGACTTTCAAATCTAATAGGATCATTGTCATTGGTACCACCAAGCATGAGTAACTTCCCCGTGGTTGGTGAGGGCTGGGCCTGATGCATTGCACGGAAAAACCCATTGTTGACAGGTAAGTACTAGCTTCAGTGCCAGGCGTCTGTTTTTTTCTTTTTGAAATTAATCTCTCACAAATCACCATATATGATGCATACACCGAGGAAAAAAATTTATTTCAATTGATCTCTGTAAGACATTGCGTACTTAGAGTTCGTTCATATACGAAAAAGAACAGAACTAATACATAGTTTCATTTCTCTCTTTTGACAGCAATAATAACCTCGTTTGTATTTATGCTTGGATATAGGGGGGGGGGTAATTTGGGTCTGCAATCTGGGGGGCGTGACGCAAGATTAAAGAAGAAATACATCATATATTCACAAGGAATGATTGGAGAGTTATCGTACTATTTTGGCTTTCGAGGAAAGTATCGCTGTTTATTTGTTTGAAAAGAAGAGATTGTGGAAGTTGGAAAACAAAGCAGCGAGGATCATCGAACCGAAGTCTGAACTTTCACGAACATCCGAAGAGGTCAAAAGTTATAAAGCAAACATTCTAGACCTGCCAATTTAGCATCCCATAGACAAAAGCGATCACAATTCCTACTTTCTCGCACTGAAACCATAACCATGAGAACACATAATCCATACCATGGCATTGGAAAGGAAGACTGGCGATTCCAACAGCGTTGCCGGGCTCAGGCCAGCCGGGATTGTTAGGTACGGTGATGGAACTCCTGATGGCGTGCTATCAGCTGCAGCTGGTGGGATGCACGGCATGCTGAGCTTCGCGACGCTGAATCCAGCTCTTGCCTGCATCCTCTCGGCGAAGCTGCTTCTGAAGCTGGACTTCTGGCCAAAGTGCGGCGTCATCGGCAGCGGCTGCGCTTCCTCTTGACGTGATCCCACACCCACTGACAAGCCATGCTTCTCAAATCCAGCCTTATAACCATCACTGCGACCCTCTCCTACGGCATCCGGTGGAAATGCTTCGGTCAGGAAGCTCGGCGTCGAGCATTCTGAGCCTGGATTGGGATCCTTCCACTCCTCAATCGCTATGTGGCCGTCCATCTCAGCCTGGAATTGCTCAACCTAGTGTTTGAAAATAATCGAACGTAAGTACAATTTAGGCTTAACAATAGTAACGAGGCATTCAGAGAGCTAAGAACCATCAGGAAGGCAACAATCAGTTATAATATTCAGGAATGTAGTGACAGGAATGATCTTTGTCTCGTTGAATTCATATGCAGAGACATTGTCAATGGAGCCATACAGGATAGAAATCAGAAGAAAACAAGAACAAAAAAACAAATAATGGAATCTGTTAGTCTCACACAAGTTTTGGAACAAGCACCATAGGGATGAAGAATTGAGCTAACGGTGCAAAAGAGGCATTACCAAACATTCCACAACAAAGTTATTTCCGATACAAACTCAAATTCAATAAGAAAACCAATGCAAGATGGCAGTCGTCTCCAAAAGGGATCCCTCTAAAACAAGAACAGACCCCCAAAATTTTCTATGAGAACTTCAAATTGATCCTCTTCTTCACACCATCACAAACTTCTAATTTTACAAAGCAGCACAATCTTCTCCCGACAGAAGCAGACTCGATTCCAAAACTCCATTTTTTTGTCCTATGAAATCTGAAGCTGATTCCAAAACTGAAACCGTGTCCATGTCGGTAAATCATTTTTAAACAAAATAACAAATGTAGCTCCAGCATCCGAAATGACACCGTGACAGGTTAGTCAATATGTGTCCCTTATCTCGCTCCTAGTCTGCGTAGAGTATAGCAGGTGGTCTGCTGTGTACTGATAACATGGTAGGTAGTCTGCTGCAAACTAGGTGCGCTGCAGCTGGTATACGCGGACTACACGCCTGCCACAACGTTATTTCTGTATTTTTGTGGGAGCTGAGACTACTTTTTGATATTACAGATAAAAAAAATGGCCAATTTAGCCCAACAATCTGGTTTAGGTGGATGCGACCGGCACAGTCCTCCGCAAAGAATAGAAAACTAGAAAAGAGCAAAAATAAATAAATAAAAGGGGAGTGGACGATCTATCTTATTCACTTCAAGAATAGGAAAAGAGGAGGCCATGGCCCCCAAACAGCGTGCTGCTAGTTTGGGGACTCCCCTAAGGCTCGGAGCTCAAGGTGCATAACAACAGGGAACAACTTTCCTCATAAGCTCTTCAAAATTACTCTTTTGGTAAGACGATGAAATTTCTTCTTCAATAAGATTTTGGTGAAAATGGTGCAGATTGTATTTAAGAGAAGGTAGGCATGAATGATAAGAACACCCATTCTCGACGTAACAGGGATTAAAAACAGAGAGAAAAACTGTCAAGAACGCCCTGATGAGCCAAACAACGTAGTACAAAGAAAAGATCACTCTTTTGATGTAAAAAGGTTCAATCTTCTCCAAGATGGGGAAATGAAGGATAATTGGAAGAGATGAATACATCAGGGATTACACGAGAAACATGGAGCTGGAGAACAAAATCAGAGATCAGAAAGGACAAGCCAACAACGGAGACATCCAAATCAAGCTCATTCCGACAATGTCGATCGGCGCAAAGTTTCTGCCTTTCTTAGAAGAACAAGGCAGAGAAGGCGGTATTGTTCAAAAAATAAGGCAAAAGTGGATCAGAAACAACGCGCATTACGCAGAGAAAAAAATCAATAAAAATCCAACGACGCCACATTCTGAAACAGAACTGTCAAAGCCGATTTCCACAACCCCAAACCGTGATCTTCTTTTCAGGAAGGGAATCAAATCATGATATAGAATAGTAGGATCTTATCATAACAAAAGAATTTCAGATCACAAAGAAGACATACCAAAATGCCGAGATAAAGAAACCAAATCTCCTCACAAGAACAGGCCTGCATGCCCTTGGAAACGGCAGGATATCCATAGAAGAGTTTAGCAATAAAGAAACATTCGAGAGAAACGGAACACGAACCTGTGTGTGATTCAGGAGCAATGCCAATGGAACAAGATCGCAGGAGCCCAATGGCGAAGCTCCCCTCTTCTCCCCCTCCCGATGGCTCAGTCCAATACCAAGACCAGCAGCACAACAGGAACAAAGCACAAGAATCTGAGACAAATGATGAGCTGCAGCCGCAGGGAGTCAGGGAAAGAAGGATCCTCCAGCATTATTACTTGTCTCCCTCTCTCTTTCTCTCTCCTCCGTCTCACACAGTTCTTTTATGCTAGAGACTAGAGAGAGAACGGGAAAGGGAAATAGAGAGAGGAGAAACAGAGGAGAGAGAGGAGGGGCGGTTTGACCGGGGGGGTGGGAGATGTGCGGAAGGATTCGTTGGGAACTCGAGAGGGATGAGAGAGGGAGAGAGTGACTGATGGCATGCTCGGCGTTCATCTCTCTTGCAAACTGGCCTTCTCTTGTCTCTCCCGTTTTGTTCTTTTGTTTTGGCTTGGATTTTTCTTTCTCGTTTTTTTTTTTTTTTTTTTTTGTCTTGGAGCTTTTGGTGTTTTCGAATTTATGGGTTTTGATTGAGGTACGGTTTGTACTCTCAATCTTACGAAAATGACTAACGATGGTTTTTAGCCGGTTTAAAAAGACGGATTCACCTGTGAATGTGCTGCGTTAACTTTCCACGTAAAGTGGGATTTTTGTCGTATTTACTTGGAAAAATCCGTACGAATTTTGCGAGAAACAATCCATTTTATTGCAAATTCACATATGTATATCTAAAAAATCCTCGATTTTAAATCAGGTATGGTTATTATATAATGTGGGTGCAACCCATATAGCAACTAGTGGTCGGACGATTAACTTTTACTAGTAAGCTGTTAGTAATTATTTATTGTCATGCGTCTCGTGTAAACTTGTGATTTTCACACAACTATTAAAATTAGGAATAAGTATATATTTGGTCCCTTAACTCTTCATTTCGTTTAATTTTCGTCTCTCATCTGCAATACCGGGTAAAAGCACCCTTGAAATATCAATACCGTGCAAAAGCAATCCTTTTGTTTGTTTGATAGTTGTGACATGTGGCGTCCATGGTGGCAATCGTGCGCTGACTCAGTCACTCGCTTAAAACAATGAAGGTTGTCGACGGTGCTCTCTCTCTCTCTCTCTCTCTCTCTCTCTCTCTCTCTCAGCGACGACGAAAAATCCCCCAAAGACTGTAGCCCCTCTCGAGATCTGTATGGCTAGATCCCCCCTCGTCGGAGAGTATAGCTGCTAGAGCCAGCGGAGAGAATGTGCCGACGATAGCGGTGATGCGTGCGGATTTTCAAAGAATAAGAACATGGCTAAAGGTCAGTTATTTAATCTTAGATCTGCCATGCTAGGTTTTTTTTCACTATTTCTTTGGATGTTTTGAGGCCGACGAGTTCTTTAGTACTGTGGAAAGGGTAGTAGTAACAGTTGGTTTGTTAATTTGCATGTAGATATGATCTGATTTAGCAATGGATATTTTGGATAAGCTAGCGGTTAGGTTCCATTACAATGATGATTTCATTGATGATAGGAAGACATTGCATTATTGCGAGAGGAAGAGAGGGCATGCCTTACATAGATTGTGATAAATTGTCTCTACCCTAAGGTAAAAGGCCATTTGAAGGACCACTAGGAGGATGTGGAATTGGTACTTATGCACTGGCTGTTTCCTGGCAAAGTTTTCAAGAATGGATTGAGTATGTTAACAGATGACAAGGCTTGTCAGATCATGGCTGATTGTATCACTGATAGGGGTGTTGTGCAAATCTTCGTTGAGGCAGTGGCAGTTGATGTTGCCTCAAATGATGTGAGTGACAAAGAAGATGAATGCAGTGATTGGAAAGACAAGGTTGAAACTTGGCTACAGACAAATGATAATGAGGTTGTCTCAATGGTGCTAGCAAAGAGGTGGAGGTCGTACCAATGTCACCAGTTGATACATAGAAGGATATTGTTTGCAAGCAGAAATTCTATAGTGCATTGCCTGGTAGGAAAAGGAAGAGAATGGTTAGCATAGTTGAAGCAACACCCAAAGATGGAAGCGATGCCTCTACTGAGCTCACCATTCTCCTTCCTCAACGCCCTAACAACATCACGCAAGTCTAGTAGAAGTTGCCTCAAGAATATGGTTTCTCATCATCAAACTATGCTAAAAAATTGCAGCCTCTAGCCTTCAATTACCAATCACAAATAAACTTAGCCTCAAAAAAAGCAAATTGGCAAATTAGCGAAGAAAACTTACTCAAGCTCGCATACATGTCATGTACCTCCGTGTCAGGTTCGAGTTGCTCCACGATATCCACCGACTAGCTTTCTCCAAGCAATGGCAATGGATAGTTGGAGTGTACTCCGGTAGTCGCTCTCTGTAAGGATCGGCGATGTGGAAGCACCATGAACTGCGTCGATAGAGGGTAGAGTCGATGTCACCAATCTCGTTATTCCTCCGGTCGCCACCGGCCTCAAGCTCCCAGAGCTTTCCAGGGTGCCGCCTCCAGTTGTCGGGCACCACTCTCCAAACCCTAATCCCATCCAGTCGCCGCCGAGAGAGAGAGAGAGAGAGGGGGCGTAGTTGTAACACCCCGGCCCGACATGAGCCTGGAATGCTACTAAAATTAAATTAAACTAAACTAAACTAAGATCAATTACAAATTTTCGGCAAAACCTCCTTTGTATAGTCAGCTATACCGAGGTTCCAACAATTAATCATGGCATTTATCAATACCTTCATAATCGAGTTCTTTCAAGCATGCAGGATAATCTCATAAACATAATCAAAATTTGCTATTCTCATTATTACGCTTAATCAAACTCAAACCATCCATAACTAATTCTTAAGATTGAGTGGTAGTGCGTGCATCCAAACATCTACTCCTCCCATGCATGCGGGTCTTGCCGTTGTACCTAAAACACATCAAAGCAAGAGTGAGCCCAAAGACTCAAAGTAGTACCAACAAGGCTAAGCAAGTTATCATTCATAGCATCAATAATCCAAGATAAACAATGCACCAAAGTATAGCCTTCATGCTCATGTGAATGCAACCAATGCAATGCACCTTTTCAACTTTATCTCTTTCGCATTTTACCGTGTCATGCGGGTACACAACCGTCAGTCAGATACCCTTGCTCGTGCCCTCCGCACGAGGGACCAAAAGCTTATACATCACATGTATAGGGACCTTTGCCCATCACTTTAATGATGGGGACCTCTATTATTCATAGCCCACATTCCACGAATGTGGGGACCTCAAGCCGTCATCTACATGACGGGGACTCAACTATATGTACTTGGTCACCACGTGACTGGGGCACTGTATGCTCTCAACATGCATATGCGCCATGATAACATATTCATAAGCGAGATTACATCATATTCTCATTATCATGTAAGCAACCTTACTTCTGCTATCATATATCAAAAACATGCATACATGACCAAGTATCCAACACGTTTGAAACATGCAAATGCTCCATGCCCATGTCTTTCATACCCAAGAATTTAACATGTACATAACAACATGTAAGATTTAGCAACGCTCAGGGGAAACATTAACCATAGCTTGCATTCATCAAGATAAAAGGAAAACTCATTACGCTAACATTCGTGCAAGGCTACATCAAGCAATCACAACAATTTTATCATACAACCAAAAATACGCTATAACCCGAATACTTGCCTTAACTGTGCGAGAGCGGTGGACGCAAAGAGGCGCTGCCCTGGGATCACGCTCCTACCTGAACATAAAGATAACCTGGACTAAGTCCAACATACTGGACCAAAAGCATAAGTACAACACAAACGAACTCGCTAAACTCCCAAGTGTTTTCCAATCTTCCAATTCCTAGCGATCGCTTTGGTGATCACTGCGGATAGTCAACTTCTAAAATACATAACTTTCCGCTCAGGGGTCCAAATAAGGTGTTCTCAGACTTTCTGGAAAGGTAATTTAATTACCTAAATAAACTTAGTTGGGGAGCCCTTTTGATTATGCCAACTACTACCTCTACCAAGCCAACCTACAGAGCAACAATTATCACGTCGGGTTCTCTGGACAGATCACTAAAACCATCATAACTTTTGCTATAAAAGTCCAAATCTTGCGTTCTTTATCTCTATCAAAAGGTATGGAAATTACCTACATTTTTCGTTATATTGAGGTCCTCTGATTTCGACCTTAACTAGCAGATTCATCCCATTTTCTACAGACTGTTCTAAACTGACAGATTAACAGAGCAGCGATACTAAAAAATTCATAACTTCCTGACCGTTAATCGGATTTGGGTGATCTTGGTGGCCACTGAAAGATAAGAACAAAATCTACATATCTCTAGGAGACCAAACCTCCTAATTCGGCCTCTAAACACATGAAACTGGCCGCGCAACGTTCTGGACAGAATTACAACTTTAACAGACCGACTTCAATCTTGCCAAAACTACTCGATTTGGATCTACGACTAAACACACAACAACAAACGAAGCTAGTTACCCTTGGCGCAGCTGAAGATCACGAACTCCGGATGGGATCCCGCTTTCTTCTCTTCTTCCTTCTCTTCTTCTTCTTCCTTCTTCTTGGCCGGCCACAAAGGGGAGGGGAGGGGAAAAGAGGTGGAGATGCAATGGGGAGGAGGGGCTGCTACGATGGCGGCGCTACGGTGCGTGCTACAGAGCATGGCTGCCCCCTCTACTTGGATGGTTGCCCTAATGGGCCAGGTGTTGTGGGCTTTCACCCACAGCCCAAGTTTTCCAATGCGCAAAAATCCCCGAACTTGCTTAAAACCACTCCTCTATTCAATTCTCCTCCCTACAATCTTTCTTCTCATTTAAATAAATATTTGGAGTGTTACATTCTACCCCCCTTAAATGGAATTCGACCCCGAATTCTAACCACGCTCTACACCAAAGAACAATCACAACTAGAATTTACCAACAATACCACACACCTGCTGTGAACAATTCTGGATATTGCTCGCATATGCGAGACTTCAATTCCCAAAATGTTTTCCTCTCGGACTTTTGGGACTAACGCACCTTGATACAACTAATGTATTATACCTCATCACTCGTATCGACCTAACCAGAATCACTCAACGGACATGACTCGAAGATGCGGTATTACTCACTGGTCAACAGCTCTTATGAAACCTCACACTCCAAATGCCTCAAGCATTATATCAACACCGGGTCATACAAAACGTTATATACCGCGCTCTAGGACTCGAGACAATTCTAGCGAATTGCTATCTTCCAAAATCCCGCAACTTCCGAACAAGCCAAATATACTCTAGCCTATCATTCCCTTTGGGGACCAAACCACGAACTTCAACATAAACATATGTAACTCTTATTTCATCTCTCGATCGACCTCTTCATCCTAGTAAGGAGAACCTTTGTTAAGCGTGGACGCAAACACAACTTATTTTAAACAAACTTTAATAATCGAGCTCACAGAAAACAAAAAATTCACAATGCCACCCACTATTAACCAACTTTCCTCTAAAAACACTCAAATCCAAAATTGAAGATTCATCATGAAAATCTTTTCACATTCCAATTAGGCAGTTTGCAAATAAACACCACATAAGTCAAAAGAGAAATTGTTGGAATGCCCAAATCAAACACTTCATTTATTTTCCTGATCAGGAAGGAACCGCCTTGAGACATAGGGTCAACTCAAACTGTAAGTGTTCTCCGTCATAAAAACCCAACTCCAACAAGAACCAATAGAACACTTCTCTACTGGAGAAAACATTCTTTTCTGAGATGTTTTTTTTAAGAAATAAACATTCTCCAAAATCTTGGATTTCCAAATCATCAAACTTACTCCTTCCTCTTAACCGACAACCCCAAAATGATCCTCAAACCGAAAGAACAACCACACTTATCTAGGGGGACTCTATTAATCCACACAAGGATTCTCTAGTCCACTCCTATACCAAAGGAATTATTTTTTTTGACAACTGGTTCCCAACACCTCAATAAAGATTTTTCACCCGCAACCACATCACCTCATTCATTAAAGATAATCAACTTGAAATTCTCAGTAGCACATACTCATTTACTACACCCAAGGATTCTATCAATGATCAATACTATTCGAATCCACTTTTGTTCTTCTTCTTCTACACATAACATTGGGCACGAGGTCCTAGCATAGAAAGGCAAGTCCAAATTTAACCTCCAAGTCTCCTATAATGAATTTCTGGTATGATTGATAGGAAATCCTCAAATTCTTTTACTAACTTTTCACACACTCAACAATAACCTCGGTCATTAATATCAATATTCCTCACTAACCAAGTAACTCGCCAAGACGTTTCATTTCACCAATCTTTGACCTTCACTCAACCACACCAATTAATTTTCAGCTACATGACCACAATATACCCATTCGCAATACCTCACTAATTGACCAAGATTCAAACATACTCAATCACTAACATTAATAAATAAATATATTCTTTGACCAAGATATCCTTAGAGATAATCTAACTCCCATAGGGTTACTCACCGAGGCGAGTCATGTTGACAATAGCTCAACAATCCTGCTATCCCATTAATTAACACGACGATTATATTTTTTTCCACACTGCTACTCTCATTAAGCCACACCATCATAATTCTTCTACACAATCTTACCGAGTACCCAATTGCGATACTCTAATAAATTTGGTCAAGATTTTCATACTTTCTAATTCTAATGTTCTCAAAATGAACAAAAGATCTTGGACCACATCCCTTTATAGGTTCTACTAGTTGCGACACGTAATAAGTTAGCTCCAAAGACAAACATTCTATTTAAATCGAACTCTCTCCAAGGATTAATCTAATAAATCAATTTACTCAATGCCTCTCAAACAACTTGACACATAAAGGTTCACAAAATCATCTACTAGACCACCACTATCTAGTTGCCAATTCACAACCGAAGGGACTTTACAATACAGATTCGGTTAACCCTTTCTTAGAAAAAGAGGCAAACATAAATCATTTTCAGCATATAGGAAAACGTTACCACTTACAAGAGTTACAAGTTCAAGAGAAACAATCAAATAGAAAAGATCTTAGAAAACAAAAGAGCTGATCATAGTTGAGGGCACATGTTCCACAAGCAAAGTGTATCAAACCTCAAACGAGAATAAAACATTGGTTTTGGGATTCAGAAACTCATTGGGCAAACAAAAGCTTAGGCAAGAATCGATAAACGCAAGTTACAAAGCTTGACTTCAAATTGAAATACTCCTACTTCACTCTTTCCTTTAACAAAGAAAACGACTTCCGTTGGTTACAGCATCACCATGCCAACACTAACAAGAAGAGATTTCAAGTCCACAACACATAAACTACTTAGGAACCGATAAAACCTCTCAGCACGTCACTTTGTTCAAAACAATTTCAGCTACCACATCAACATGAGGTCCGAAAGATTACAAACGCGTGACTAGAAGCATTTTCATTTAATCAATGTCAAAGAAGCGATCCAATTCCCTTATACCAAACATTCAATAGTATCATCATAATCCCTACTCGACAATCTCACTAACAATGAAATAATACACTCCTAGCGAGAATCATCATAGCCTCTTATCCCATCATAAATCTCTCCAAAAGAAACACCCTTCAACTATCATTGACAATTGACAATTGTCTCTATCACGTATACAAAATAGGGTCCTACTGCTATTTATAGTCATATAACCATTTATAAACACAGAGTCAACATTCCATTTTATGCTCAGAGTTTAATTAAGGATTTAATAACATCATCTCCTTTAAACACCGGTTTTGCAAGGTACTACCTCAACATTCATCTAATCTGATATACATGTTTCAATCTAGCAATTTAGTATAATCATCAAGTTGTCACTTATGAAAATTCTGGATTGATATCTTCGTAAGTCATTGTTCAATCACATCCTTAAACATGACCATCACTAATAGGTAGATTAATCCATTGGAACACATTACTCCAAATTATCCAATAAATTTACCAAATTCCACAATCCTATGATCGGACCAAATCATTAATATCTCCCACTTCTTAATATAATTGTGGATTCCTAGTATGTATAGTCATACCATTAAACAAGTTCATCATGTAACTACTCCATGACAACATCAAATCTTTCACTTCACTTCCAAGGATCTTGGTTAAGATCGACACGCATCAAACTACTGCACCCAACTTGATAACTCATACATTATCAATTTATCTTTTATGCGTGGAACCTCTCACATAACACAACAAATATTTCAAAATAGTTTTGATATTTTCTTTCTCAAAGAGGATGCACGAAATTTCAACATTCCAACTACTCCAAAAGAAGTGCATAAAGTCGAAACATACTTCAATGGAGTTGGTAAATGATATCTTCCATCATAAAAACTCCAAGCGAATAAATGGGTCAAGTTTGCCAACAAGAAGGTAGAACTCTCCTGAAGAGGAACAATATTGCCAATGACAACGTTTACAAGTAGCAAGAATAGCTCAAGAGTCGAAAAGATAATATTTGCTCAGAAACAAATACAAACCAATTGAAACCCATCGATCGCATTGCAACCACTATCCAAAGAAGGTTCATCAACATAAGCGGCTCAATAGTTCGAAAAACAATGTTCATTTTAAGATTCAAATTAAATAAATGGAAACAAATCGAGTGGAATAAGAACTACTAACCCCAAGAGAAATTTATCAAGCCCAACTGGACAAGAGTTAACCAAATTCAAATTCAAGGAAGAGAACAACTTCTCTAATGATACTCACTATCACGCTTGTACTAAGATATCCGAGGTAACCACTTCACTAATCTCTTACTACAAATAGTGGTGTAACTGGTAAAACCTGGCCACAACCACAACCTCTCAACATCTATTATCCTCACATATAACAATCATATAATCAGTTAATAAGCAATCTTACTATATTCATATCAACAATTATCAATGCGATATAATAGAACCATAGATGCAATGCAATAACCCAACCCCACCTACTGTGCACCAGTGTGTCAAACTTTTAAGTTGATTAGCCATTCGCAAATTTTTAATTAATCTAGTCACCACGGACCTACACCGCTCGATACCAATCAGTAACACCCGGCCCGACATGAGCACGGAATGCTACTAAAATTAAATTAAACTAAACTAAACTAAGATCAATTACAAATTTTCGCAAAACCTCCTTTGTATAGTCACTATACCGAGGTTCCAACAATTAATCATGGCATTTATCAATACCTTCATAATCGTGTTCTTTCAAGCATGCAGATAATCTCATAAACATAATCAAAATTTGCTATTCTCATTATTACGCTTAATCTGAAACTCAAACCATCCATAACTAATTCTTAAGATTGAGTGGTAGTGCGTGCATCCAAACATCTACTCCTCCCATGCATGCGGGTCTTGCCGCTTGTACCTAAAACACATCAAAGCAAGAGTGAGCCCAAAGACTCAAAGAAGTACCAACAAGGCTAAGCAAGTTATCATTCATAGCATCAATAATCCAAGATAAACAATGCACCAAAGTATAGCCTTCATGCTCATGTGAATGCAACCAATGCAATGCACCTTTTCAACTTTATCTCTTTTCGCATTTTACCGTGAATGCGGGTACACAACCGTCGCCAGATACCTTGCTGTGCCCCTCCGGCACAGGACCAAAAGCCTATACATCACATGTATAGGGACCTTTGCCCATCACTTTAATGATGGGGACCTCTATTATTCATAGCCCACATTCCACGAATGTGGGATTTCAACCCGTCATCTACATGACGGGGACCTCAACTATATGTACTTGGTCACCACGTGACTGGGCACCTGTATGCTCTCAACATGCATATGCGCCATGATAACATATTCATAAGCGGATTACATCATATTCTCATTATCATGTAAGCAACCTTACTTCGCTATCATATATCAAAACATGCATACATGACCAAGTATCCAACACGCTTGAAACATGCAAATGCTCCATGCCCATGTCTTTCATACCCAAGAATTTAACATGTACATAACAACATGTAAGATTTAGCAACGCTCGGAAACATTAACCATAGCTTGCATTCATCAAGATAAAGGAAAACTCATTACGCTAACATTCGTGCAAGGCTACATCAAGCAATCACAACAATTTTATCATACAACCAAAAATACGCTTATAACCCGAATACTTGCCTTAACTGCGAGAGAGCGGTGGACGCAAAGAGGGCGCTGCCCCGGGATCACGCTCCTACCTGAACATAAAGATAACCCAGACTAAGTCCAACATACTGGACCAAAAGCATAAGTACAACACAAACGAACTCGCTAAACTCCCAAGTGTTTTCCAATCTTCCAATTCCTAGCGATCGCTTTGGTGATCACTGCGGATAGTCAACTTCTAAAATACATAACTTTCCGCTCAGGGGTCCAAATAAGGTGTTCTCAGACTTTCTGGAAAGGTAATTTAATTACCTAAATAAACTTAGTTGGGGAGCCCTTTTGATTATGCCAACTACTACCTCTACCAAGCCAACCTACAGAGCAACAATTATCACGTCGGGTTCTCTGGACAGATCACTAAAACCATCATAACTTTTGCTATAAAAGTCCAAATCTTGCGTTCTTTATCTCTATCAAAAGGTATGGAAATTACCTACATTTTTCGTTATATTGAGGTCCTCTGATTTCGACCTTAACTAGCAGATTCATCCCATTTTCTACAGACTGTTCTAAACTGACAGATTAACAGAGCAGCGATACTAAAAAATTCATAACTTCCTGACCGTTAATCGGATTTGGGTGATCTTGGTGGCCACTGAAAGATAAGAACAAAATCTACATATCTCTAGGAGACCAAACCTCCTAATTCGGCCTCTAAACACATGAAACTGGCCGCGCAACGTTCTGGACAGAATTACAACTTTAACAGACCGACTTCAATCTTGCCAAAACTACTCGATTTCGGATCTACGACTAAACACACAACAACAAACGAAGCTAGTTACCCTTGGCGCAGCTGAAGATCACGAACTCGGATGGGATCCCGCTTTCTTCTCTTCTTCCTTCTCTTCTTCTTCTTCTTCTTCTTGGCCGCCACAAAGGGGAGGAGGGGAAAAGAGGTGGAGATGCAATGGGGAGGAGGGGCTGCTACTGTGGCGGCGCTACAGTGCGTGCTACAGTAGCATGGCTGCCCCCTCTACTTGGATGGTTGCCCTAATGGGCCAAGGTGTTGTGGGCTTTCAGCCCACAGCCCAAGTTTTCCGAATTACGCAAAAATCCCCCTGAACTTCAGTTAAAACCACTCCCTCTATTCAATTCTCCTCCCTACAATCTTTCTTCTCATTTAAATAAATATTTGGAGTGTTACAGTAGTGTTCTATTAAGGATAAGTTGCGACCTAGTGACTGAGTCAACGCACGGTTGCCACCGTGGACACCACGTGGCACAAAACCGCTATCAAACGAACAAAAGGATTTGTTTTTGCGCCGTATTGACATTTCGAGGACGCGTTATATCTAGTATTGCAGACGAGGAACAAAAATTAAATGAAATGAAGAGTTGAGAGACCAAATATATACTTATTCCTTAAAATTTAAGTTTTTAGTTGGTTTACCCTACTTGTGATACATATAGCCAGAAGCAACCGATCGTCCGTTTCACAACATTTGTCCATGGTTTTAGAAGTCTCTTCTTAAAAGTATTTGTCCTTTAAGGAAATCAAGAGTGTAGCTATTGTAATATTTTCACTCTTCCTCTACAAATATTTTAATTATCACTCCCTACTTAAATGCTTTGGAGATGTTATGTGGTTGTGCCGTTATAGTATGTCAATTAATATAGATACGTATGATCATTTCTCTTCAAAATTTTCTTACATTTAGCACTTGGTCTATGCGTGATAAGGTGTAGATAAATATTGTGAAACGGGTAAACTATATATTTGTTTCCAGAGGAAAATGGAAATAGTACGTGTTATTTTTCATTATTCCGGCTCGTGCATGCATGGAAAATGCATGGGACCGCAAAGAACAGGCGCCCAAATGGCTCCGGCCCCGTGTTGAAACTAGTCGTTGCTCGACTCGATCCTAACCCGACGTTGTACCACCGCGCATGCAGACTTGCAGAGAGAGATATATACGATACGAATCCTTTTGGTTCAATGAACATTTTTTTTACGATGGTGGTTCAATGAACATTTCGATATATATCGTGAATAAAAAAAAAATCAGAAACGACACGTGTTGGGATGATCTTCGGCTAACGGATTCCGAAATCCACGGGAGACCATGTCTCACCGCGAGGCGTGACCAACTTCTTTGGTTTGGGTCCCGGTCACCTAGCGCTAGATAAGAATAGAGGGGCTCGGCAGGCCAGAGTGCGCATGATCGTTCTTGGCTATCAACCCCCACACAAACCCGATCTGCTTACGGGCGCTAAGGTGGACGAAGACCCGACCTTTGGCAGTCCCCACATCACCGACAAACTTCTTCATCCACGACCGGCCTCAGCTACACCGACTCATCACCCCCTCATGGCGTCATCTGGTTCGGGTAAGCACCCTAACGTTTCCGCATCTAATGTTTATGTAGGTGTTCATGAGATTGGAGCTAGGGTTCATGTCATGTTTTCTTGTTTAGCCTAAGTTTTAATCCCACATTTGGTATCGAGCGCTCTAGCTCATCCTTGAACCCTAATTAGCCAAAGAACCGAACCTAAATGTGCTTAGATCTAATGATTAAGGCTTCGGATCTAATGTCTAACGACGGGATCTAAGGGATAGAGGGTCGGGTTAGCATCTAGAAGGAGGGGATTCATGAAATTGTTGCAAAACCCTAATGAACTCAAGAGCAAATCCAAATCGGGACCTCCCGAAGTTCTTTTTCCCAACTTAAACCCCAAAATTAAAACCCTAATCTAGATGCGCGAAAGTTACTCACGTTTTGGAGATCCGGTCTCGGCATCATCAGTAGCCCACTCGACGGCCGTGCGCGCAACCTCGGTTGCACGCACGCGCCGGCGAGGAGGGCTGAGGTGGCGCCGCCTCACACCGTCTCATGCCGCTTCACTCATCCTCGTGCTCGCCGGCGGGCAGCGCCGCGGGGGCGTCGCTTCCTCTCCGCTCGCATCGCCACTTCTCTGCTCGCGCCGCTGTGTCGCTCCGTGTTCTTCGCGAGGAGAAGAAGGAAATGAGCTAGGGTTAGGGTTTCGGGGAATTTTAACCCGCCCGCAACGAATCTCAGCCGTCCGATGAGATCCAACGGACACCACGTTTTGGGCCGGCGAAATGAAGAACGGGCCGACCATTTTTCGGCCGTTAGATTAAATCCGACGGCACTCGTGAATCCCGGCCGCTGAGGGGCAGTTTTGGGCCGCGGCCGAGTTTTGGGCCGCCCGCATGTATCTGGGCCGCACGTGGATTTTGGTCGGCCTGAACAGTCGATTTTCTTTTTTCTTTTTTTTCAGTGCATTTTTCTTATGATTAAATCCCTTTTGTGCACTGATTTAATTATTATTTTGATGCCCAAAATTATGGTATATCATGAATAATGTATTATTGCCCATATTATGCTTAGTCTCTGATTAAAATTGAACCAACGAGATATTTTAATTAGAGACTTTTACTTTTTATGTTTTTAGCATTATGTATGCATGTGATTATATTCTAACCAACGTTGATTATAATCATATGTTGCCATATTAATTAATTAGTTCTTTTTCATTATCTGCCCAACGGTGATGTGAATTAGAACTATAGTTTTTGTGTGTTATTAATCAGACCAACGTAGGATTAATTGCATACAACATATTCTTATGTTAATTCTAATTTATGCCCTGTATTTTGGTATTCAGCAATAAATGCATCAAATGTCGCTGCCACAATCGACAACATTGAACAGCTTACGGGGAGCAATTTTCCCTCCTGGAAGGAGAGGATCCATGTTGTCCTTGGGGTTTTAGATCTCGATTATGCTTTAAGGGTGCCCGCTCCCATTCCCCCCACTGAAAGTGAGGAAAATTATGCTGACAAAAGGAAAATTTATGAAACTAATGCTGAGAAATGGGAGCGGTCCAACCGTCTATCACTCATGATTATGAAGACCTCCATTTCGCTTGGGATCGGGAGCAATCCCGATCTCAAAATGCTACTGAGTATCCGCATCGCTTGAAGAAAAATTTAAGGGCTCTACAAAAGTTTATGCTAGTACTCTAATTCAGAGGCTCTTAACAACTAAGTATGATGGATCCGGCAGTATTAGAGAACACATAATGATGATGACTGATATGGCCAAAAAACTTAAGGGAATAGACATGGAGATTTCTGATGGTTTCCTAGTCCATTTCATTATGACCTCTCTCCCTTCTGAGTATACAGCTTTTAAAATCAACTATAATACTCAGAAAGAAAAGTGGAACATGAGCGATTTAATCGCCATGTGTGTTCAGGAGGAGGAAAGGATAAGGACGGAAAAGAGGGATCTTGCACTTCAAGTTGGTGGCTCCAATAAAAGGAAGTTCCAAGGGGGCTTCAAATCTAAGAAGAAGCTGGCGTTCTCCCCCAATGCTGATAAGTCAGGGCCTAAAGTGCACAATGCACCTAAGCTCCATGTCGCTCCTGCTCGAGGACCTAAAGGGGGTGAATGTCATTTCTGCAAGGAGCCAGGGCACTTTAAGAAGGACTGTGTCGGATTCCTAAAGTGGCTCGCAAAGAAGGGTAATGATACAATAACTTTTGTTGATGAAACTCTTTATGCTAATTTTTCCATTAATTCCTGGTGGATTGACTCAGGTGCAACTGTGCACATTACTAATTCTTTACAGGGATTCCTTACCGCGAGAACACTAAGAAAGGGGGAGCGAAGCCTTAGAGTCGCGGATGGAAAGGAAGCCGAAGTAGAATCAATTGGATCTATTTCATTAGTTTTAGACAACGGCTTCTTGCTTCGTCTCAATAATATAGTTTATGTTCCTTCTATTCGGAGGAATTTGATTTCAGTTTCTTTGTTGGACGATGAAGGTTTTAAATGTATTTTTGGTGATAATAAATGTATTATTACGTTTAATTCTAATGATATTGGTCTTGCTTTTAGACGAGACAAACTCTATATGCTTTCCCTTAATGAATCTCCTGTATCCTTGAATATGTGTGATGCTAAGTGCAAAAAGAACAATGAGACTTCTTCGAAATTATGGCACTGTCGTTTAGGCCACATTTCGAAGGGGAGAATGGAGCGTCTCATTAAGGAAGAGATTCTCCATCAATTAGATTTCTCTGACTCAGACCACTGCATTGATTGCATTAAAGGAAAATATGTGAAACAAATAAAGAAGGGAGCTACTCGCAGCACAGGACTCTTAGAATTAATTCATACTGACATTTGTGGTCCTTTTCCTATGACATCAGTGGATGGTTTTGATTCTTTTATCACATTCACTGATGATTTCTCCCGTTATGGTTATATCTTTCCCATTAAAGACCGATCTGAGTCACTCGATAAATTTAAGATATTTAAGGCTGAAGTTGAAAATCAGCACAACCTAAGAATTAAAGTGGTAAGATTGGATCGTGGGGGGGAATATTATGGAAGACATGCTCCTTATGGACAAATTCCTGGTCCTTTCGCTAAGTTCCTTCAGGAAAATGGCATTGTTGCCCAGTATTCTATGCCAGGTGAACCTCAGCAGAATGGAGTAGCTGAGAGACGCAACCGTACACTTATGGATATGGTACGGAGCATGCTTAGCCACTCTAGTTTACCTATTAGTTTGTGGATGGAAGCACTAAAGACAGCTGCACATATTCTTAATCGGGTTCCCAGTAAATCAGTGCCTAAAACACCTTATGAATTATGGACTGGGAGGAAACCGAGTATGAAATATTTACGAGTGTGGGGTTGTCGTGCTGAAGCTAAAATATTTAATCCACATATTGAGAAATTAGACTCTAAAATAATAAGTTGTCATTTTATTGGGTACCCTGAAAGATCCAAAGGGTATCGGTTTTACGGTCCTGATAGGACAACTAAGTTTGTAGAAACAAGGCATGTTGTGTTCTTAGAGAATAATGAGGAGCTGGAGCCCAGGAAAATAGACCTTGAGGAGAAGCAGGTTTATGTTCCTTCACCGCTTATCCCAGAGACTTTTATTCCTGTGCCTCAGGTGGTTGCACCTCCAGTAGAAAATACTGTTGTTGCACCCGCTGTTGAGATCTCTGAAATTCCTAATGTTGCACCTAATGATGAGCCTCAGCAATCTCCTGTAATAGCCAATGAACCTATTAGAATATCACAGCGGGAGAGAAGATCTGCCATCCCGAATGATTATGTTGTATATATGAATGAAGATATTAATGATATAGGGAAGGCAGACGATCCCACCTCTTATAAGGAGGCCATAATGAGTGAACATTCTCCTAAGTGGCTTGATGCCATGAAGGATGAACTAAAGTCTATGAGCACTAATGATGTATGGGACTTAGTAGAAATTCCTGACGGAGTCAAAGCAAAGAGGTCGTAAATGGGTCTACAAAACCAAACACGACTCTAAGGGAAATATCGAAAGGTTCAAAGCAAGGCTTGTAGCAAAAGGCTTCTCACAAAGAGAGGGGATTGATTATAATGGCACATTTTCTCCTGTCTCAACTTAGGATTCATTCAGAATCGTAATGGCACTTGTAGCTCATTATGATTTAGAGTTGCATCAGATGGATGTTAAAACGACATTTCTTAATGGTGACTTGCAAGAAAATGTTTACATGGCTCAACCGGAAGGTTTTGTCGTGGAAGGCAAGGAGCATTTGAGATGTCGACTTAAGAAATCAATTTATGGCTTGAAGCAAGCGTCGAGGCAGTGGTACCTCAAATTCGATAAGATAATAAGAAATTTTGGTTTTAAAGAAAATGAAGTTGATAACTGCATATATGTTAAGTTCAAGGGGAGTAAATTCACCATCTTAGTACTTTATGTGGATGACATCTTATTGGCCAGCAGCGATAAGGATATGCTGCTTGAGACCAAGAGATTTCTTTCATCTAATTTTGATATGAAGGATCTTGGTGATGCCTCTTACGTTCTTGGCATTGAGATTCACCGAGATAGGTCCAAAGGAATATTAGGTTTATCTCAGAAGGCATACATTGACAGAGTATCAAGAAATACAATATGCATAAGTGCTCGCTCGCTTTGCTCCTATTGTTAAGGCGATAAGTTTGGGACATTTCAATGTCCAAGGAACCAATATGAAACTGATCAGATGAAGTCGGTTCCTTATGCTTCAGCTGTCGGAAGCATTATGTATGCTCAAGTATGTACACGCCCTGATTTAGCTTTTGTTACCGGGATGCTTGGTAGATATCAGTCAAATCCAGGACCGGACCACTGGAAGGCCGTTAAGAAAGTCTTGCGCTATATGCAAGCTACTAAGCACTTCATGCTCACATATAAGAATTCTGATAACCTTGAAGTTGTTGGTTACTCAGATTCAGATTTTGCGGGATGTGTCGATACTAAGAAATCCACGTTAGGTTACATCTTCACACTCGCTCAGGGAGCTATCTCGTGGAAAAGCTCCAAACAAACTCTTACGGCATCTTCAACGATGCAAGCTGAATTTGTGGCATGTTATGAGGCCACCGGGCAGGCTGTATGGCTTAAGAACTTTATCCCGGGACTTAGAGTGGTAGACGATCTCTAAACCACTCACCTTATCTTGTGATAACGAACCATGATCTTTTATGCGGTAACAACAAGTCAAGTGGTGCCGCCAAACACATTGACATTAAGTATCATGTTGTGAAAGATAGAATCCAGGATCAAACCATTAGTATCAAGCATATTAGTACTAAGTCAATGCTTGCGGATCCGCTTACTAAAGGCTTACTACCCAATATTTTTCGTGATCATGTTGCGGCATGGGTTTATTGGAAAGCCTCTGATTACGGATAAAGGACCTTAAAGAAACCAACTCCCATTAAGTATAATGAATATCCATTTCAAGATGAGATAGTACACTATAGGTACTGAGGTTGTATGTCACTTCATTGGTCATGCGACGCATTATCTTGGTATGCTATTTTATTGAGAATGGGCTTATGATGTCAGCCTTACGATCAAAGGGGAGAATGTTGGGATGATCTTCGGCTAACAGATTCCGAAATCCACGGGAGACCATGTCTCACCGCGCCTTGATCGGAGGCGTGACCAACTTCTTTGGTTTGGGTCCCGGTCACCTAGCGCTAGATAAGAATAGAGGGGCTCGGCAGGCCAGAGTGCGCGTGATCGTTCTTGGCTATCAACCCCTACACAAACCCGATCTGCTTACGGGCGCTAAGGTGGACGAAGACCCGACCTTGCGGTAGTACACTGTAGCATATTTCTTTTTCTTTTTTTTTACATAAATCATTTAAATATACTTTTTGTATGAATTTGTAAATATAGCAAATTAGCCTCAAAATTTATGAAATTGTTTGTGGAGTCTCCTGACACAATGTGTTTGCTTATGTAATTTTTTCAAATTTTTATCAGTTCTGAATTTTTCTAAAATTCTTACAAACAGTATACTTAAATGAATTTTCTAGAAAAATTCACAATGGATAAAATTTTGAAAAGCTTACGCAAGCAATTAAACTGTGTTAGAAGACTCCACAAAAAAATTTATAATTTTCGGAGCTAATTTTCTATATTTAAAAATTCATACAAAAAAGTATATTTAAATATATATTTTTTTAAAAAAAGAAAAAATACTACAGTGCGCTGCCCACGACGGCGTACGTGTGGCAGGAGGCTATTTTTATCATTTTTTTTTTAGACAAAAAAGTGACGATACGGTCAAAAAGTCGCACCCTGCAGGATTACACTCGCATGACGGTAAAAATGGAGCAGGAGCCAGGAGCAGCAGTACATTTTCTCCAGACATTACAGAGACTAGTACTCTGTGGAGGAGTAAGAGATGGGAGTAAGTACGTACTTGAGCCGTTGAGCGTGGGCCTTTTTCATCGCTATATTTATTCGATGATCCAGACATGAATTGATGGACTTGTCGCCGATGAGTAAAGGCAAGCAGTGGACGTACCGCGTGGCTCCCATGAAGATCTCATAAATCCAAGCCTCGCGTACGTGCGCCCATCGTCGTTTACGTGCAGCGAGCATAGATTTCGTGCCATGGTGTACAAACCCATATTGATATATGCACTATAGTGTATAGTCTGTAGCCTGCTGTTTTTAAAGGCTGCAAATCTACTAGCAATTTTGCAGCTAGCGCATTATGATCATGCGCCAAACCCGCTTGTCATTGTCAATTCTGATAGATCGGTTCCTGCTGAAGTACGCGCAATAACGCTAAGACCTCGTCTGGTTTGCAGGAAGAGAACGCGACGAGGCCTCTCCCTATCGATCGTTGATTTGATTTTATCGAAAGAGAATCAACTGTTGATAGGAAGAGCCTCACCGTGAGACTCTCTCCCCCAACAATTTTTTTTTTCCGGTTTGCAAGTGATTATATAAGGTTCCCATAAAAAAAAGTTAATTATACGGGAGTTTGCGAAGAAACGCTTCATTTGTGCTGAATTGCTAGGTAAGTTTTGCATTCCAAGGTCTCGTAATTTTCCCCCGTTCCTGTGGAGACGGTTTTGCATTCCAAGGACAGTTTTTAAAATCCGAGTAGGATGCCCCTCTCGAGTTTGTGTTTGCACGGCACCCGCAAACGACGATCGTGCACGGGCGCGCACGACCGTGGGAAGCAACATAACGACCGCAATTCACTGGCGCCATTGAATGAATGCAGGATGCCGACGTGGGAGTACGTGGCCCGTATTAAAACGGAACCAACCACTCCCCTCAACCACACGTATCCGTATCAGAGCAGTACTACCGCAATCAGATTATCACCGCGTCAGGAGTAGTAGTATCATCTCAATAAGCACAAAGTGCAGAGTAGGAGCAGTCATTTCTTCGCACTCGTGCCACGTAGTACTACACTGTTACTACTGCTACTTCATTTACGTGGCCGAGAAATGCAACTATGCTATGCAGGAGCAAAGGCTGCCGTGCCCAGAGGCCTGTGGAGTTACTGGAGCAGTACTAGTACTAGTACTAGTAGTAAAAAGTGGCCGTCTTGCATGTAGCTGTACTCCACTAGGCGTCAAGACCCCGACTCTACCGGGGTCTCTTTGGCACGGCTACTTGGTGTTTGATGCTATTTAACGGTAATTAATAATATTTAACGATAACTAACGTAATTGATTATAATTAGCGACGACTACCGTAATTGACACAATTGACTACAATTAACAATGACTACCGTAATTAACGCAATTAACCGTAATTAGTAACAATTATTACAACAAACAATTCTTACATAGATAAATACGATAAATAATTACTACAATAAAAAATTAATACGTAAATAGTCACGATAAACAATTATCACAATAAAAAATATTACATACTTAATTAATTTATGCATTTATATCCACGGTAAACATGTTACTTTCTCAATATTTTGGCAATTTGTACAATTGGAAATTATTAAAGAATTAACATCGGAGAATATAACTCAAGGTGCACCACATTGCAATTCTTGCTTCGAAGAAAATAATTTATTTCTTTGCAATATTCATAGGTACAATCGAAATATTATAGTACACCACGAGTAGGAAAAAATGAGCAAATTACAATATCAAAAGAGATAAATTTTAACTACTACATTTATTCCTAGAAATGTGCACATCTCCTTCCATTTAAAGAAATCGTCCATTGATACTTCCAACCTACAGTCACAGAAGATAATAGAGCAATGAGACAGTACCAAAAAATATTTTCCAAAAAAAAAAATAGTAACACATGTTAGAACGATTTATCAACTAGTGCACAAACCAGAGAGAAATAAGTATTTTGCTTCCTATTTGTCAAATGCAACCTGTGATGAATAGCACCATCTTCGTTATTTCTTGATTTATGAATAACAAAAGCAACTTATACTCATATGGCAGGCACACCAGCATCTGGCAAATGAGCACCTCAATAGTCCATTCAATGTATAGTAATGTCTAAAGTTAGTAATGTAATATATAGAGCATTTCAGCTGTCGTTCAAATATGTTGTGATCTGCCATCCCTATAATTTTTCATCACTGATAGTCTTATGAATAAAATAACCAAGAGACAAGGAAAGTTCAAATCTGCATAGAGTACTATATGCAATCAAAGAGTTGTGTTTCATCTCTTAAATATTTGTACGTGTAATGCAATATTTTGGGGAACATAAGAGACAAATCTTATCATGATCAAGCAAGTCTTTTGGCACTCTACTTCCAAGACATGCACGTCGGCATCAATGTTGCTCACCTTATCAACCAGATCTTTTAAAATACCTTCCGACTCCATAAGTTCATTCTTGTCTCTGATATGTTGACCTGCCAAGGTGGACATTTCAATCTAAGAAGAAACAAGAAACTGAGTAAAGTGTACAACTTGTTAGAGTCGTTGATTACAAAATATTCATAATAACAAAAGCGAGTAGTATCATGTGGCTCATGAACTTAACACATTGGAGAGCATAGAAGAGCTCTAGAATTGTCATGATAAATGCCCTTCAGAAACATGATCTTGCCTGACTAGGTAACAAAACGGTCTTAGAAGAACAAAACACCATGGTAGTTTTCAGGCCATGTAGTAGTATGACATAACTGCATGTATTAAGCCTCTATCTCTGTCATAATTGTAAGGCGACGTGGCAGGATTAGTCTTTGACAATAACCGTTATGAACGTGTGTATTTCATCAAATGGTGGGACGCCTCTTGGTACGGGACAACTGCCACCCCTTCACACGCTATATAAGGAATAAAGCCGACGGACAGAGGAGAAAAAAAGGAAAAAGAGGACAGCAAAGATAGAAGTCATTAAGCCCTAGTTCTAGTAACATGAAAGGCAAGGATATGATGGAGCTAGTAACATGAAAGGCGAGATTAAAGGGTTGAAAACTTTGATTATGAATGAGTCTCCGTCTGCTTATTACATCAATTGTTTTGCATATCAACTCCAATTAATTCTTGTGGCTATTGCTAAGGGCAATACTGATTGTGATTGGTTTTATGACCAACTATCAAATTTGCTGAAAGTTATTGGAGTTTCTTGTAAGCGCCATGAAATGCTTCGAAAAACTAGAGCTCAGGAAGTTTTGGAAGCACTAGATTCTGGTGAAACTGAAAGTGGATGGGGATTGATACAAGAGATGGGGTTGGCTAGGCCCAGCAACACGCGTTGGTGTTCTCATTATAAACCTATTTTGCACATTATCGATTTATATTCTACAATTCACAAAGTACTTATAAAGATTGGAAAAAATCCATCCCTAAAGAATGAATGAGGGAAAAACCTATGCTATAGTGGTGGCCTTTGAGTCATTTGATTTTATTTTCATGACAAACTTGATGCTAGTCATACTTGAGTACACAGATGATTTGTGTCAATCTCTGCAAAAGAGGGATAAATATATTATTACTGCTATGACACTTGTTAATTTGGCGAAGTATGGATTGCAACATATGAGAAGTCATGGCTAGGAAGATTTTCTTTAGGAAAAGGTTACATAATTTTGTATGAAACATCGCATTAAAGTTCCTATTCCAAATAAGAAGTATGTGTCTTTTGGAAGATCAAAGTGTTTTCCCCAAACAAACAAATGACGATCATTTCAAAAGGGAAGTATATCTTCATCATTAATAATATTTTTCAAGAGCTTGACAATCGGTTTGACAAAGTTAATATGTAGTTATTTGTTTGCATGTCTGCCTTGAATCCTCTTAACTCATTTGAAGCCTTTGATAAGGAAAAAAATACTTAACCTTGCAAATTTTTATCCCAATGAGTTTTCAAGTACAAATTTGATGAGACTCCCTTTCCGATTTGATAACTTCATTGATGACATGCGAAGTGATGATAGGTTTAAGGACTGTAACATCCCAATCTTGGGCTTGTGTTTCAAATGTAAGAAAATCAGTAGAAATTAAAACTTTTTCTTACATCATGTATTTCCTTTTGTGCCAATCAATTCTTGTACAAGGAATTATGGAAATACATTGTCACAAGTCTAGTGATCCAAATCTTGTTATTCTAAAAACCATCTTGTCAAATCTTATGATCATCCTCTGGAAATATTTTTCCTAAGTCTCTGTGATGGTATGTGACCCCTCTGAAAAATTTCACAATTTTTAGAAATTGTTTGAATATTTTTAGAGGCAGTCAAACTGTTTGACTCTCACCAAACAATAAAACAGAGCCTTGCAGAATTTTTGGAGATTTATTCGCAGGATAAAACCTCTGAAAATTTTACACAAGGTTAATATCTGAGTTAGCAAGCTCCTGTAAAAATTTCATAATTTTTGGAGTTAATTTGCTACCTCAAATAAATCTTTCAAAGTCTCTGTTTTTATTTCAAAGTCAAACTGGGTTTTACTGTTACTCGGGTTCGAGTCAGACTCGGGCTCGAGCCAATCGACTTGGTCAGTCAACTAAATGCACCGAGCCACTCTTTAAAACGCGGTGGATCTCAACCGTTAGATCTTAATCGCACGGCCGCCGCGTGTATCACCGGACCTTCCGCAAAGTCCGATTGTCAACCGTTAGATCTCCATCCAACCGTTGAGATTTCCCAAAACCTTCGGACCCTCCGGTTGCATTTTTGAATCAGAGCCGTTGGATTAAGATCCAACGCTCGCGTACCCCTTCGTTGTAACTCGAGTTTGCAACGTGGAGCTATCTGAGCCGTTCATTGCTAATCGTAGGGTTCGCAATATCTCCGTTGTGTTTTAAACCTGGGAGGCGTGGCGCTTTCGTAGCCGTCCGATTTAGATCGTAGGGCTGAGAATCACCGAGCCTTTTCTGGTCTTCTTCTACCTCCACGTGATCGAGCGCTGTAGGGAGTAATGGCGTGTCATTTCTTGCTCCTAAAGCCACCTAGCCGACGTTTAGGGGTATGGGAGGTACTGCGTGCAAGGCCATGCCCTAGTGCACGTCTACACCCTTTTCCTTGTCGGCGCGCATTGTGTTTTGTGTTTTGCCGCTTGAAAGGTGTGTGGTGCAAACCCTAATGCCCTCTTGGCTTTATAAGCACTCTCAATGCCTCTGGTATGTCTTTAGACCACCATCAAGCTTCTTTCTCAATATTGAGCTTAACACCTCAAAAATGGCAAACCGCCATTGTTGACCCGTGGAGCTCCTTGGGTGTTCTTGGTGTTCCAAAGGGTCCTCCTTCACGTTTCTTTGCCCTAACCTTATCTATTTACTTCCTTGAACATTTCCTCACTTAATTTTGGATTTGATTATCGAAATTGTCCAATTTGGGGTTTGTTCAAATTCGGCCGAAATTGGTCATCTTCTTCCTCAGCTCAGGTGAGTGCTCCATTTTCCAATTAATGGCTCATGTAGCTTCTGTGAATCATTATGAAGCTATATTGATGCTTTGGTATCACCCCTTTGGCTCAGGGTGTCGTCTTCAACCTTTCTTCTTCGTGTCCGGCGAGCTTTCACCGTGATCGAGCAACTCCGACCATCTTTGAAGCTTCTTGTCACTAAGATAGCTTCTTATTAGTCCTTAGAAGCTTTGGCACCCGCTTCCTTGGACCGCAGCAGAGCTTTTCGCTATTTTCGCACTTAGCAGTAAAAGCTCCCATTTTCGTTTTCCGGCTAGCCGGCGTTCTAGTCCCTCGCCACGTGCGAGTGCTACCATTAGATTCATTGTGCTATTGTGAATCCATTTTGGTTCTTGTTCGTGCGCGCCACGCCGCGTCGTCGCGGCGATTAGCGTACAAATCTCTCGGGTTTTGCCGGGAGCTCCGTTTTGCGTCATTTGATTAGGACACATTAATTGCTAATCATTAGTTGTTAATTGTGTCTTGATCATTATTGTTGAGCCAACGACCGATGGGCCCAATATCCTTAAATCACTCTCGTTCAATCCAGATCGTTCGACATCATTAATGCTTAATCATTGATTAATTAATGTGTCGGCATTTAATCCCTGTCGGAAATTACCTCTGGGTCGCTGACTTGTGGGCCCGAGGGGTTAAAATCAAATTCCAGTAGTCATTAGTGCCTAGTTAATGATAATCATTAGAAGCATTAATCCTGTCCTAACCGCCACTCTCAGTCGCTGACAAGTGGGCCCAGTGCACTGTGCATGTGGGTTAAACCGGCGCGTGGGTGACTCAAAGTCACTGACATGCGGTCCCACATGTCAACATCTTCTTTTGAACTGCGTTCAATATCTACCGTTCATTTTTAGATCTGCGGCCTTGATCGTGAGTGCATTCGGACCCTCCGGATGCCTTGATCGTTCTCGACCGTCGATCTTGCGATCAACGGCTGAGATCGTGTATGCAACCGCACCGTCCGAATGCATACACTCGTGTGCGCCGTTGGATCTTGATCCAACGGTGGGCTCCGATTAGGTTTGGCGCGCGTGCGCTGTTTTCGGCGCGCGTGAGCCGTAGGATGTTAGATCAAGGGTTGGGAGTTGTCCACGTCTTATTCTTTTATTGGAGTTTGTCTGTATTTCGGTAAGTATTTGTTTAACAACTGAAAATGATGTAAAAACTTTAGAAACTCATAACTAATTCATTTAATCGCTTTTTAGTTAATTCCAATCGTAATAAATTATGTTATTATTTTAGTTTATATTAAAAATGGATTTAAGCGTGTTCCAAAGAGAGAAAATTGTATAACTAGGAATAACTTGATTTGTCATTTTGAATATTCCAAATAGTTTTAACATTGAAAATGCATATCTTTTCTGTATAAATCCAAATTGTGCAAAACCAATTTTGTTAAATTAAATACATTAGTATACTTTCATATAAAATAGGATTTGGGCATGTTCATAGTTCTGTAAAATGATTTGTATTAGATTTACAACTTAGAAAAATCATAAGTAAATGTGTATAACTCCAAAATTAGTAAATCCAACTTTGCTGTTATTAGGATGTCATAATCTACCTGCTATAAAAATTTCAGACCTTAGATCCTTCTGGAAAATTTCGCCATGAACAGTGTTAATTATTAATTAGGTTGTTATAGGCTGAGAAGGAGCATTTTGCTCATATCTTTTGTATGCTTAGTCCAAATTGCTTAATTCTTGTTCCTGTCACTTTATAAATCATTTCCTAGCTGTAGTGTAAATTTTATTAGTGTTGGATGTGTTTTGCTGTTGGAGTTTGTTTGGTGTTCTTCGTTCTTATTTGCTTATCGCCTTTTCGCGTTAGGTTCCGAAGACAATATTATTAATCTTGATATTGAGCCACAGCAGCCATCGGACTACGCACTTCACGAAAAGCGGATGTAGCATTCATTTGATCATATTGTTCCTACTATTTTCAAATTCTAATATATTGTTTGCAAATTCTATGTATGCATTGCTATGTTGTTTTAAACTATTGTCGATAGTTGGCCTACTAGATGCATTACCGAGGGAAATGTTTATTCCTCTACTCACGAAGCCTAGGTTACTTGTCGTGATTTTGGGTTCGATGGATGGACCCTTGTCACTTAGTAGTTTACGTGTCATTATGCTTAGCCATGCTTAGCTATCGGTAGAAATGGGCGGTTATCGACTAAATCGATAACTTTGATCACACAAACTATTACTATGGTACATTTCAGTCTTGTGCTTTGTCTAAATTGCAAAACTAAAGCGAAAATGAAAACAATTTAGACTTGGGCACAATGGTAAGATGGTGTGATCTTTTGGGTGTGAATGGAATGGTGCCCGGGTCAATTAAGGACCGAACTACTTGTGAGTATCTGTTATCCGAGCATTACAAAGGCGTGTTAACCACACTAGAGGATATGGGACCTCTCTTAGCTGAGTACTTTGGGCTGTGTTAATTAATGAGTCGCGTGGTGGGTTGCATATTTGATTATATGCAACATGGACACGTTTGTAGGGAGGAGAACACCCGCCGAGGCCGATGTATCTTGCTCCACGTATGGGTCCTTGTGATCCATATTTCGTCGGCAGATCACTAAGGATTAACCCCCATACGTGCGTCTCTTGATTAGCATATTCCATTGGAAAGGGTTCGTAGGACTTAGCCGTGCGAGCATACCAAAGGAAGTGTGCTTAATAGCTTGGCAAAAGGCGGTCCAAGTGTGGGTACATTGGTACACCTGCAGGGATTAAAACTATTCGAATAGCCTCGCCCTAGGTTATGGACACGCTTGGATAAGCTTTTCAAGAGTTAGACTACAATCTTTTAAAATTAAAACTTGATGGGTGGTATGAATCGTGGATTCATGCTATGTTGTGGTGGCTTTGGGAAAGTCACTTCTAGGTGGACACTTGTTACTTATGCTTACTCATTGTTATTTAAATGCTTAAAACAGATTTTACAAACTCATTGCTCAACTTATTACAATATTGCAAATGAAACTTGCTTTATGCGCCCAAAGAACCATATAACCACATTCCTTTGAATACAGCTTTCATGTAGCTATGTATAGGCTTGCTACTCGTAAGTCTTGCGAGTACATTTTGTACTCACCGCATTGCTTGTGTTGTGCAGAGGATGATAGTGAGTCCGATGGACCTCACTTTTGTGAGTTGTCTTTGTGGCGCTATGGGCGATTAGCTTAGCGGCCGTCGGTTGCCCTGTGGTGTTATGTGGCTAACCTGTCGTCTTTTGGTTTAAGCCATCTTATGGCAACTTTTGCTTCACTGTTATTTATTTGCTACTTATGTCATTTGGCTGGTCAGCTGTGTTGTAATAACTTATATCATGTATGTCTTTTGGTAGACTTGTTATATTCTGTTGTATGGAATTGATGCATGCTTGGAATTGATGTATGTGTGCTGCTTGTTCTGGGAGGCACATGTTCATCGAGACGCGGGTTATTCTATTTGTGATACTAGAACCAGTGGAAGGTTAAGTATTACAAGTTTAATAAACCGGGGTCTCACAAGGACCTCAACAATCTTGGTGAGCTTTCTATCAAGCTTGTTGAAATAAAAAAAAAAAGCATGACATTTACAAGTTGGTGTACTTGCTTCTCAAATTGGTGTTGCTCCGGCGACGGCGACGGCAAGTGTTGAAAGATATTTTCCATGATGAGTCTTGTGAAGAACGTGTTGAGAAATATTATGTAAGAACAATTATTGAATGATTGTTTAGTCATATTTATTGAGTGGGATATTTTCTTGAAGGTTAGTGAAGATAATGTAATCAATCATTTTCAAAGCATGAACACGCGTAAAGTAGTATTCTAATTTTCATTGCATATTTTGTAATTTTTCTATTCATGTAAGTAAGACCTTATTTGAACTATTTGCATTATACTTTTGACAAATTTGGAACCTATGTATTGGATTTATGATGTTACGAAAGCGTTGTATAAGACTATAGAATTGTGAATGAAATATGCACCCATATTGGAAATTTTCTAGCACCACCACTAGCAGCGGTTCTTTCCGTTGAAAAACATATTCAACTTACCTACGGCTTCAAAGGTGAGTTGGATCTATTTTCTTGCGTGTGCTGTGTAGATGTGGAATAGACTTCTACTTACAATACACTAACACTACATCTGTGAGGCGATGCATTTGTCCAACCCTCGATCAATTACTTCGAACCATAGTTGTGGATTATTGGAGTGTCATGCACATATGGAAATCTCAAGGTTCACCTTCGCTTTGCGCTTTGCTTCCGAGGTTTGAGGAGTGCGCTCAACTCTGGTAGATTAAACAATAATGGCGCAGTGTCGTGTAAAGATAAACCAAGCTTGCTTCGTGAATTGGGAAAGAAGAGCATAACAATGATGCAGTGTCATGTAAAGACGAACCAGGCTTGCTTTGTGAACTGGGAAAGGAGCACTTGGAGTACTTGATTGATATGGTTAAAAGCTAGCCCTTCGATCTGGCAATGATTAAAGTTTCTGCTTGGAATTTGGTTAGTTTCATCATTTGGCGAGCTGATGATCGAGGAGATGATGATGATGCCTGATGCCATTGTCGGGTTCATGGTTTCCACTATTTTCCATCGCCAATAGATGTGTGCACCCTCAACCATGATTAGATGCTCACCTAATTAAAGCATTCTTACCGAATTATTGTCAACCTGGTTTTGCGGGAGCTTACCATAGTTTTCCGTAACATACTACCTCCGATTTTCCAAATCTAGGTCGTTTTAGAATATATATATTGGTTAAAAAATTAACTTTGACCATCAATATATAAATAGTTAACAAGATTGACACCATAAAATTAGTATTGCTAGATCCATCGTGAAATATACTTTCATAATGTATAATTATTTTGATTTGAAACAATACATTTTCAAAGAAATTGATGGTCAAAGTGTCACCTTGGAGACCATGTTAATGTCAAAAGGTTTTATGCCAAAGGGAAGCTTGCCCCTAGGTATGTTGGTCCGTTCAAGATTTTAGAACGTCGTGGAGAAGTTGCTTATCAGTTGGAGCTACCGCAGTCGTTAGTAGGAGTACATGATGTCTTTCATGTCTCGCAGTTGAAGAAGTGTCTTCGTGTGCCAGAAGAGCAAGCCCCGTTGGAATCAATTGAGTTGAAAGATGATCTTACCTACAAGGAGCAACAATCAAGATTTTGGATGTCGCAGAGCGCCTCACCGGCAAGACTGCTTCGTTTTGCAAGGTTCATGGAGCAACCACTCGAAGGAGAAGCAACGTGGGAACGTGAAGAAGAGCCGAAAGCCGAGTTCCCTAGCCTTTTCTCTAGCTAGCCTGAATCTCGGGGTCGAGATTCCTTTAAGGGGGGAGGTTTGTAACATCCAAATTTTCAGAGCTTAAAAATCATTTAAATAGTTAGTAGGAGAAAATTCACCATTTGGATTTTATTTGATTTTAATTCAAAAGCTTAATATTGGACTTTACAATCAAAAATATTTAATGTGAATAATCCCAACATGAACAATAGCCAAAACTATTTTATTTGGGTTCTATGTGCTCAGATATATTTTCTAGATTTTTCTAGAATTTTTCTGAGTTCATTTGCTATTTTCTATTGCTTATTTGAATTTTTGGTATTTTCTAAATTAGAAAAACTATTTAAAATCTCAGAAATAGTCTCGGGCCGCATCTCCGCAGCCCATCTTCTCTTCCCGTGCACGCGGCCCGCTAGCGGCCCAGCTCGCGACGGCGCCTCGCCTTCGCCGCCCGCGCCGCGCTTCGCCTCCCGTCTGCGACGTGTGGGCCCCGCGCGTCAGGTCGTCGTCTTCCTCGCGCCGTCGTCTTCCTCGCGAACGCCTGCGCCGTCCGCCATGTTTCCGAGCTCAAGCCCCGTACGACAACGCCTCCTTTCCTTTTGAACCCCTTCTAGAAAACGTGTAGAATCTTATCCCCAACCTCCCAGCATCTTCCCGAATAAAAATCGAACCTCGGATTCGTTTCTATCTCCGATTCTCTCTCGTGTTCGTTTCGGACGCTTTTAGGGTTTCCGCCGCCGCCTCCCTAGCCTCCCGGACCCTATAAATAGGACCACTGGGATAGCATCGACGTCCGCAACCCAAAACCCCAGTGCCATACCACCAGAGAGCTCTAGCGCGCGCAATCGGAGATCTAGGGTTTTCGGCCGTGTTCGTCGCCGTCGATTTGCGCGCCGCGCTGTCGCCGCATCGCCATCGAGTGCACCATCGGGTTCGCGTCACGAGGTCTACCTCGGGACCCTTCGCCGTCGTCAAAGCCTCACCGGAGCCGTCGTCCGACAACAGCCGAGAAGCTCCGCCGCTCGAGCTCGCGCCACGCCACCTCCGCTGTTCCCGACCACCCACCCTACCTCATCAGTTTGCAATAGCAAGGGCTACGTTGGTACCACTCACCTCGCCGGCAAGCGCCCGATCGCCGACGACCATCGGGTCCAAAGCGCCGTTGTCGGCATGGACAACGTGGCCGCCCACGCTCGGTGCGGCGTCGACCTCGGCAAACGTGGAAGCGGTGTCGCCTGATCGGCGCGTCCCACGCGTGCGCCCACGGCGATCCACCGGTTCCGATCTAGCGAGCTCGGTAGACCCAGTCACCGTGAGCGTGTCTCTCGATGTGGGTCCCACATGTCGGGTTTTCTTTATTTCTTTAATTTCCGAAATTCCTTCACTGATGTAAGCATTGCGCAATAATCCGATTTTTCTTTAGAGAAATAATTCGGAAATTCCAGAAAATCCAAATTAGGGTTTCTTTTTAGATTCAATCTTCCAGAGCCCATAACTTTTGCATCCTAACTCCGATTGAGCCCATTCAAATTTCTAAATTTGTCTAAATTCAAGCTCTATTTATCTGAGATTTTTATTTAATTTTTGGAGCTGGTTTTGCCTCTGTTATTTATTTTTTTTATTTGTTTGTGTCTCGTTTGCGAGTAGACGTCGATTCATCGGGGAATTTCGTTGAAGAAGGAGCACCCCAAGATCAAGACCAGTACATAGACCTTTTCCAAGGCAAGTCATACCTTTGATCATCTTGAACCCAGTTTTCCAAATACTTTGTTTCAAAGTACTGCATTCTATTTTAATTATTTATTTAAATGCTTTGGGTATAGTTATGATCCAATTTGTTATCACACCTTGGCCTTGTATGTCATATGTCCTTGTCACCCTAGATTGGTTATTAGTTGGTATTATTATAACACCAACGTGGGTTGGTTAGATACGAGTATAATTGCTTAGCCATGCCACGAGTCATCATCTCATGTGAGTCGCAAACATTAAAACTGACTAAGTGATTATGGAACTTTGTGTAAAACTATGTGCTATGTGTTATTACCTCGTGATGGCATGTGTTGCACTAAAACCAACTGGGTGGTAAAGGATTTAGACTGAGCAAGTGGTGGAGACTGTGTGACATGGTGGTCTATGTGATGAGAATGATGATCTTTGTGACTTCGTTAGAATATGGAAGTCTTGCCTTGGTCAATTAAGGACTTAACTTTGTGCGCCATTGAACTGAGCTTTACTGTACGACCACATGCCTGGTATGGGTCAGGCCTAACTTAGTAAGTTATGGATTCTCGGCATTGATGTTCAGGTGGATAGGTTAGGATGTGTGACAGGGTGGAGGTGTGACTACTTGGTGGTTGCATCGCGGGGCGATCGCCTTCCCCGTCCAATGTGTGTGTTATACCAATTCTATGTGAGTCGGTATAGCGGTTTGTAAGCACACTAGGAACGTCAATGTTTGAGATGAAGTTTCCGAACTGTTCTGTTACGATTGGTGCTTGCTACACTAGTTGTATCTTGTGGGTAAAGTGTACAACCTCTGCAGAGTGTTAATCAATCTATTCGAATAGCGGCGTCATGGTCATGGACATGCTCGGGATTTCACACGAGGGTAGTTTTCATAAAATGTGGGAATGGGAGCTGTGTGATTTAAGTCATATGGCTGTGTGAAAGAAATTGATTAGGCTATGTGTCTTTGTGGAAACAACTGTTAAATTAATATTATTTATTTGTTTTGAATTATGCTTTCAATCTATGATTCGTATTCAATTGCAAATGTTGCTTTTATGCAAAAGAACCACAGAAGCCTTTTCTTTGGAATAAGCCTGCATCTATACATTGCATTATGTGGTATGATTTGCGAGTACGGTTGTGTACTCACGCTTGTTGTAAAACTTGTGCCCAAACCTACAGAAGAGGAGGAGTCTACGCCTGCTTTCGAGGAGGAGTTGGCTGAAGGCTGATCGTTCGTTAAGGTCTGGATCCCAGTTGGTTGCCTGTGGTGAATTGGTGGGATCTACGCTGGAGTTATTTCCATTCCGCTGCTGTTTTATTCTTTGTTAGCCCTGCGTGGCTTAATAAGTGTAAACTCGACCATAAGGTTAAAACCCTTATTTGTTAATCAAACTAATCGTTTACTTTATTTATCGCTTGTGTGGATCGATATTTACCTATGTTAACCCTGTGTGCACTAGCGTGATCCTGGACTAGTGCAGTATACACAGAGGGTTCCAGAATCGTAATTCTGGGTCCCGACACGCATCCGCGTGATTGCTCACTAATTCATCTTCGCTACATCGACTTCTTCATCAATCTGGTTTCTTCTTTCATCTCACTGTGAGCATTCGAACCCTAATATGTGGAATATGCATGATATGATCGATCTGTGGTTATATTTCATGCTACGCTATCTAGCATGTGTAGGATCTTTTGATCTGATGATGTTCTTTGTAGTATTAGCATTAATCTTGTTATATGCTAGTAAATTGTTTGTAGACGCAATAATATCTATGTTCCTTTTATTGCGTAGTTATGGAATTAAATTAACACCCATGTTAATTTTGTAACATATACTTCCCCTAGTCACAAAAAGGAAGTCGTTTTGGGTAACATGTAGACAAACTTTATAAACTTGAAGTAACAATACCTTTTTGAATATTTTAAATGAACATGTGAAGGTGATTATAGATTTGTTGCAAATAGTACTTTTTAATAGTATAATTTTAGTAGGTTTTATTAATATATTACAATAAACATGAATGACTAAAGTTGTATTTTAAGGACTATGTCGATATCCTAAACAACTTTATTTAACGACTGAAGGGAGTATGTAGTGTCTGGCTATGCAACTGTACGAAAAACTCTGCTAGTCGTAGAAAATCTAAACGTCAGTGTAACCTTACGGGATTATCAAAAAAAATCAACAGGCCGGTTGAAAAATTCCCGGATCAAATATATTAAGAATGGGAGAACAAGTTCAGGGAAACAAGAAGAGAGAGAGAGAGAGAGAGAGAGAAACTCACTGGAACGGAAAACTACCTTGCAATCTCAAACAGCTGAGCTAAGGTAGCACCAACAAGTTACACACAGGAGACTAAAAAGCTGAAACACAACCGGCATCCTTCCACGAGGTATTATAAAAAAATTGATCTGCACTCCGACGCGCACAACCAATGCTTCAACAAGTAGCCAATTTTGCAAGTATCATATCTCCTCTAGTCAACTGCTGGGCAGAAACTTGCGCCTAGTTTAGGGAAGAACACATCTACTTAGGGCATTTCCAATAGCCTATTTTACTTGTCTCTAAGAGATGCCACATAGATTATATGGATGATGTGGCAGAGAGTTAAAGAAGAGAGAGAACAAATCGTCTTCTCATGAAACGCCTGTCGCTTTAAGCGAAACGAGGCGCAAGCGACGATTGGTTTCGCTGTTGGAGAGCCGCGTCGTCGTTTCACGCGCAGTTGGTCATTCTCGGCGGATCCATCGTGCTTTCCTTCCCCGCGCGGCCGCGCCCGCGAGCCTTTTCCTTCCCGCCTTCCCCCGCCTTCCCCGCGCGAAGTACTCGGGCGCTACATCTCCCTCATCGATTCCCCACTTCCTCTTTCCTGATTCGCCAGTTCCTCTTTCGCCCAACGCCAATCTATTGAAGATGATTCCCACTCGGCGGTCTAGGGTTGTGGCGCCGCCGCCATATGAGACTTCAACGCCGACTGCCGCCGCCTTGTCCATGGATTCCGTCGCTGCCGCATCTACAAATCCGCCAAAGATCGCCGCCTCGTGGAGTCCATGGTGCCTCCGCCCCATGGTTGGTGGGCTCACCCGAGCCGACGGCTCGCTCTCTCTTCCCGGGGCTGATTTCGGGTATGATTTGTTCTTCATATATTTCTTTCGTTCGTCTCTTGAGCATACTGGATCTGGTTTGATTTCTAGTATGATTGGTATAGGTGATTCGACCTACTTTTGCTGTGTTGTTCGTAGCAATGCCACCATGTAAATCTTTGAGTATTTGCTCTGTAAATGGCAATGGCGGTGTGCGGTGATCTGGCTCTGTGTAGTTCGTAGCCACGCTCTGTAAATATTTCGGTCTTTGCTCTGTAAATCAACTGATACTACAGTTCTGATTTTGTGTTAGCATGTTTACTTATTTGAATGATGAAGCAGTTAGTAGCATCTAGGATGTTAGAATGTTCTGAACCATGATTGTTGTATGTTTGTAACTTGTGACTCATATTTTGTTATCTGTGTGTATGGTTTAGAAATCAGAACACAAGCTTGTTATCTCAGGTAAGCACATGCGAGTTCTTTTAACTAAACACCAATAGACCACTACATTTCTTACAGATGGGTTCTAGTTACTTAAATTAACTACACTTATGTAAGCACATGCGAGTTCATACGCTTTACTTGGTTATTATGCGGAGATTAACCCTGGACATAATGTTGTTATATTATAGTTTACCACTTTATGTTTAATTGGGCATTCCTAGACACAGAGCTATAGGTTAACAGTGCTTGATTATTATCTAACTGCTCTACTAACTCTGTTTAACTATTTCAATTGATTGATATCGCTGGTTTACTTACAATGGGATATCATGTTTAGGGCTTAACCTATCGCTTACTGAGACAGCGACAAGGTTAATGATCTTAACCTAAGTTTTAATGGTTATAATCTATTGGCCATTAGCCATTGGGTATTACTTAGTAACATCTTTGTACAATGACTCACTGACTAGTAAATCAGGACTCATTGTTATTTTAGTAATGGCATGTTGATTACATGGTACTAAGTGTTTATATTCCTACGACTCCTTAGTCCAATTCCTAATTTAGCTTAATTATTTGGGTACAGTTCCTAATTAAACATGCCCTTGCAACTTATATGGACAACCACCTACTGATCATTTCTGGTTACAGATGCAACCTAATGTTGTCCCAATTACTGTTTACTAATTGACTTACTGAAATGCTCTCTTGATTACAATTGCCCTTGCATTGTTTAGTATAACTGGTATCCAATGAGCGAAGCCCTGGTTATTAGTAATATTAACAACGTTAACTTGGTTTCCGACTGGACAAAGGATCTTCTAATCACTTATTACCTTGTTTAGGCATACCATTTGTTATTTGAACTATCTACTGAATGTTACTACTACAGATCATAATGTTATGGGCTAGTAGTGCAAAGTAGAGTAGAGTATAGATCATGTCATGAGGGGATGCCATATTATTTGTTATATACATCATGCCATATTATCATGTCCTATAATTTCCAATGATATGTTATATATGCATATTTTTAGTAATCTTTTATGCTTAATAATACGATATGTTTGTAATTTGTTTGCAACGGAATGAATCCACATCCTCCTGGTGGTTTCTTAAGTTACTTCCAAAATTAATCTAATTTCCCATTTCCCCGGGAAATTCCTCATCGGTCTCCTATGCCACCAGTCCCAGCCCAGCCCATCATTGATGTTGGCAATGATGACAACAATGATGCTAGTAGGACTGGGAAGCGGTTGACGTGGACACAAGAGGAGGACTTGAGATTTGTATGTTGATTTTTCAGTTGGGCATCTACATAATTAACACTTGTAGTTTAACATGTTTATATTGGTACTAATATATTTTTACGCAATGCAGTTTAGTGCATGGTTGAACAACTCAAACGACCCAATCAACTAAACCGCAAGAAAATCGACCAATCTCGAGATGTCACTGCTGTGTACAACAGCACCACCCCAAAAAATAGAAGAAGAGAAGCGAAGCAAACCAAGGACTGTTGGCACCGAGTGAACAAAATGATCGGTTGGTTCTGTGCCTCTTGGCTTAAGGCTAGCCGTACATATGCCAGTGGACAGTCATATGATCAATTGATAGACAAGGCATTGAAAATATTCGAGGAAGACTACAAGGAAGGGCAATTCATGTTCATGTACTGCTGGAAGGCTGTCCGAGACCAGCCAAAGTGGCATGCATACATTGAGAAGCTTGACAATTGGAATGAAAGAAAGTTTTCAGAGTTTGGGGAGGCGTTCGAGGACTTGACATCTGCTGAAGGTACCAAAGATATTGCACGTCCACAAGGGACCAAGGCTGCTAAGGCTGAACACAAAAGTAAAGGCAAAGGCAAAGGGAAGGCGATGGCTGCAATAGAGGTTATCGATGATATGGAAGAAAAGCTTCACAAGTTCTTGATTGCTCAGTCCGAAGCTAGCAAGGGTCGCAGTGATATGGTTGAGGTGCAACAACGTATGTCCGCCGAGAAGCTTGAAACGGCAAAGGAGAAGAAGGAGGCTAAAATCCTAGATTTATATAAGGGGCTCCTTATGCATGACACAAGAGGTATGCCCGATGACATTAAAGTTGAGTATATGAAGGCATTGAGGTCTATGAGGGAGAAGTTGTTTGGCCCATCTGATTGAGGTATGACCGTAATATATATCTAAAGCACTTAGGTATTTGGTTTGCTAAAGAGTAGTAGCACCTAATTAATTTCATAAATACTTGCTTAATGGCATGCTTCTCTATGAACCAACAATTATTAAATCTGATCAGGCCATGTGTGTGTACTGGATTTGGGTGGCTATCAGTGGCTTGCCTCAGGCTGATTTTGGAGGGTGATATGTTGTTTCATGAAATTGGCTGTTATACTTGTAGATGTCTTGGTATATGCTGTCATATAAGTAAATGCAACTTGGACAATGGGAGTTCATATGTATAAACTCCCTAAAATGTGCTTGTATGCTGTGTGGACTTGTACGATCATGTTGCTCAATCGCACTTGAATGCACATGTGCTTGTTCTCTTTTGTTTGGTTTTGCCACTAGATGATGATTCTTTGTGATAAAGAGGAAGGCAACCTTTGTAGGGATGTGACCAATGTAATATGTATAGCCTGAGGTGACCAGTGTAGTCTATAGAAACAAAAAAATTGTGTTCTTTATGTGCCATGTGCCATATGTTTACACCTAGAATGGGGATCAATAGATTTGCAGTTTTTGATACTTTAGCATCCTGTTACTATAAGAGTAGCAGCAGCATCACTTGTAGTTGTAGGCGATGGACTAGAAGGTCCAATTACAGACTATAGACTAATAAGACAATTACTATAGACTATAGACTGTTACATTGACTGTTTTCAATTCAGTTGGAACCAGTGGACCGGAGATATCAGTGCTCTTCTTGCCATTGACTGCTGCATCTCTATCTTTTTTAGTTGCTTCAGTTCTGGTTCTCACAGCCTTTGAACTTGTAGCAGAACTTGTACCAGGTCTTTTTATTTCCTGACAACAGTTTGTATTCGTATAAAACAACATTTTTTATTTATTGAGGGTTACAAGAACCAGATTTTGGTCCCTCATTAGAATAAGAACTTAAAGCAGGAACATCAGTAGATTTCAGCTGAATATCACCAAGACATGTTTTCACCATGTTGATACTTCTATGATTTGGCTGGCCATCAAAACCAGCAGAGGAAGGATGACTCTTTCCTGCATCATTGAGAGAGATGCATCTGGTACTGGTACTTTTTCTGCTTGAAGGAACACCGCATGCAACTTCCCTTTTCGTTTTCTCTCCATTTTATTATGTCTCCTTTTCTGAATACATAGCATGCAGTCCCAATGCTATCATTAGTACAATTCTGCAATTTCTGTAATTTCAATGCTATCAGTCACTGAATACATAGCATGCAGTCCTAACACATGTAGTCCCAATGCTATCATGTAAATATTGGAGTCCCAAAGCATGCAGTCCCAACACATAACATGCAGTCCCAAAGCATGCAGTCCCAACACATGTAGTCCCAATGCTATCATGTAAATATTGGAGTAGTACATCCAACTCTATATATTAGACCATCTGACCAAAGCAATTTCCAACTCTATATATTAGACTATCTGACCAAAGAAATTTCTATTCCCCACTATGTCACACCAGTTGGCCTCATCTTCCAACTCCGATGCTTCTGATGACACCGACACCGAAGACCCAACCGAAATCGTGGAACATCTCATCGCCGAGCAGACGTCCTCGATTCTTTTGCTAGGCGTCTCGCAGCAAAGTTCAAGGCCAAAATTGTGGCGCTTCGAGCTAGGATTTCTCGGCGCCAAAGAGGTACTAGGAGGTACATAAGGAGGAATCGTGAAGAGGGTCACAAACAACTCTTTGTCGACATTCAAGACCCACTCTACACCAGCTCAATGTTTCGTAGAAGGTTCCGGATGGGAAGACCCCTATTTCTACACATCGTGAGCACCCTTGCCGAGTGGTCTCCCTATTTTACTCATAGGGTAGATTGCACGAATCGGCTCGGGCTCTCGCCGCTACAGAAGTGCACGAGCAGCTATTCGTATGATCGCATATGGCACCCCTGCTGACCAACTTGACGATTATCTGAAGATCGGCGAGAGCACTTCAATGTAGTGCTTGGAGATGTTCGCACAAGGGGTAATTGACAAGTTCGGTGGACATTATCTGCGACGCCCCACATGTGAGGATGTGGAGCGTTTAATGCAAGTTGGCGAGTCTCGAGGCTTTCCTGGCATGCTACGAAGCCTAGACTGTATGCATTGGCAGTGGGAGAATTGTCAAGTTGCATGGAAAGGTCAATTCACCCGTGGTGACCATGGTGTCCCTACACTCATCCTCGAAGCAGTAGCTTCATATGACCTCTGGATATGGCATGCCTTTTTTGGTGTCGCCAGTTCCAACAATGACATCAATGCGCTTAATCAATCTCCATTGTTCATTGAGGAGTTGAAGGGGGAAGCTCTGCGGGTGTAGTATTTTGTCAATGGAAGGCAATATGAGACCGGCTACTATCTTGTAGATGGAATATACTCAGAATGGGCTGCCTTTGTCAAGACAATTCCGCTCCCCCAAACAATGAAGGACAAATTGTTTGCACAACATCAAGAAGGGGCGAGGAAGGATGTTGAACGGGCGTTTTGTGTCTTGCAATCTCGTTTCACCATTGTGCGTCGTCCAGCACGATCATGGTCACGGGCCACTATTGGAAATATCATGAAAGCATGCATCATTCTTCACAACATGATTGTTGAAGATGAGAAGGAAATGGTTACCACTTCTCTTGACTTGAACGAGACTCTAGGGACATCGATTGTACTACCTCCGGAAATCAATAACAACCCTGATCCATGCTTTACCAACGTTCTACAGAGAAACGTTGCTATTCGTGTTCGACCAACACATACCCAACTCAAGAAGGACCTAGTCGAGCACATTTGGCAGAGATTTGGCAACTAGGTAAATAATTAGTCATAGTTTTAGTAATCTTTTATGCACTAATATATGATATGTTATATACACATGCTTTCATTTTTCACAATATCAGTTATATATGCATGCTTCTTTTTTTTCTTTAAAGTTCTCTTTGGATTTTTTTTTCCCATGGTTGTTGCTAACCATACTATTTTGGTGTTCACACAGGTTTATTTGCAAGCACCTGAAGAATTGCTAGTGATCATTCTTTTGTTGCAGCTAGTTATGTGTGCACCGTCTCAAGAAAGTGCTAGTTAAGGCTACATTGTTGGACATTTTATTTAATTCTACTTTTGCTTATGGCTAAACTGTTGGAGACTTTATTTTGTTGTACTTTGCAGTATTTGTTTCGGTTTATTGTATGCACTGATACGCTATGTGATGAGCTATCGATCTGTACTTTGCATGATTTGTTGTCTCTTGGATGATGTATGACATGATACGTCGATTTGTTGTTCGGTTCTAGGGTTAGAATCATGCAAAGCTTTAATGCTTGTGAGACTTGGTATTAGAATTGCTGCTTGTTTATATATGTAGATTTAACCAAACAACACATGTAGGTCACAAAGATTGAAGCTGGTGTTGATCCGTATGGCTATTTAATTCATGCAAAGCTTAAATGTTTGTGAAGGTGTTAGAGACAACCTAAGAAACAAACTATTAGAATAGTTGTCTCTAATATTGTCTCAAGATGACATGGAGGGTATTAGAGACAAATTAAGAGACAAACTATTAGAGATACCCTTAGCTTGGCTGTCTACTGTTTACTTCCTTGTTACTAGTAGGGAATATTTACGGTACCTGTCCTTGGAAAACCGTTTTATTCCTCTCGGTGACGGTGGAATCAAGGGCAAATTTAAATGGTCAGTTAGAGCAAAATGATACCCGTCGTGACTCGTGAGCGCGACAATGGCCTGGTAAATGGTATTGTTGTACTGGAGCACCATCCTTGCCGACTTGCCGTAATGCCGTGGGTTGTCTCTGATTGCGCCGAGCATGACTGCACGAGCACCACCCGCATGGAGGAGCGTACGCGGACGTGACGTGCACGAGAGATAGCGGGCCGGCCGGACGGGGGCATCGCATGGCAAGGCACGAGGGGACGCAGGGCCAGCAGGCCCACTCCCTCTCTCCGCGCGGCGCGGCCGTGGCTTTGCTCGGCTCGTCCGCGTCGCGCATCGGCATGTCCGCAAGCCTGTGCTCCACGAAAGAGGCGTTTTTTCAATAGAAAAAAGGCGTTTTTAAGGGGGGCGGCCTGGCATGAGACGGAAAGGAACGCAGACGTCAAAAAGCCGTTCCCACCTCCCTGGCTCTGGGCCTCCTGCGCACCCACGGGCTCGCGTGTGCCCCGCGAGCCCGACGCACCGTGTGAGTACGATCCATAGCACCCGTCCATGTATTCTTTCACGTCCACGATGACTTGAACACATTCTTGTATTCTACTACTACTTGTCAGAACTTTGAATTTTTGCATGACAGCACGTCCAACCTTATCCATCACACGGAGCATGTGATACAGCAGATGTTACTACGGTAGGACTTAGGAGGAGTCCAAGCTAAGGAGGGCGATCGGGCACACGACTGGGCTAGGTGGAGCTCTCTCGTACCCATGCCTGCCAGGAAATCTATAACCACGACTAGCCTGCCCATACCCACCAACACTCGTTTCAAAGGAGATCACACCCGGTGGGGGTGGCGGCGGGCGGCGTGATGTGTGTAAGTTGATGTGTGATGCGGATCAAACCTCGAGATGAGAGTAAATCATGTAGATTGCTCGATCTTTAGTGGTAGAACAGCAGTAAAAGTGCAGTAACACTCCAGCGATAGTGTAGTAACACGATATCTTTCGTGCAGTAACACTCCGGCGGTGGTGTAGTAACAATACGTATTTCGTGCAGTAACACGATTTTTGTAGCGTAGTAATGAGTTTGATAACGTGGTTGAATCACACTAGATCGGCAAGAACCGAAGTAGAAACGATTAGTTATGGCCTCATCAGTGTGGTGTGTGAGGTATCTAGGGTTTTCAGGCATGGCCCACATGTTAGTCCCCATTGGCGGGTAATCGGGCAGAATGGGCACCGGTGGAGCTCTCCATGCTCGTGCCTGTTTGCCTGTGAGGCAGACTATTTCCACACAAATATACCCACGAGCCTTAAGAGAAGAACATACCCATCTTATTAGGGTTTTTACCCACGGATTCATGGATAATCGCTCAATATTGTCATCCTAGTCCAAGCAACGGTGTACGTATCATCGTGCTACGCACGCAGCACATGTACAACTTTACTCTTTACGCCGTAAGCGACTCTATTCTTTCTCACAGTACAGCGCCCCACGGCTGCATATATGGCTGTGCATACAACCAACCATCACCTCGCAATGCCACCAGACTACCAGAGTCGTTGCACCGAAAGCCGCGGCGGCCGCGTAGCAGAGCTGCACCCTCCACCTTGTCCTTCCTGCTCATGCAGTCATGCATGCCACATTTTGTAGCACCCATCGGTGTCGGTGTGTGTCAGTGTGTGTGTCTCAACTGCTTCCTGAACCTGACCTCCAGATGTGGAGGCTATCCAAGTTTGAGGTTTGCAGGCGGCCGGTTCTTTCCGTCGAGAAATACGATGTGAGGATTTAGAAAGAGCCGGTTATAAACGTTAATGCTGACTTTGTCCGTTCATAGTTGGTTCCAGACTAGGACTTGTCCCATGAGGGAGTGTTCCAACATTAAGGCTCTCAAGTTGTTTGTCTCTTGCCCTTCCTAACATGCATACCATTCGAGTAACAGAAGTACTATCTCAGGTGTAGTTTGAACCCATGATATGCAATTATGCTTATTTGCTGTTAGACTACATATGGGTTTAAACAGGCGAACTGGATCTGCTCTTCTTGTGTGTAGTACCTGGGTGGATGTGGAGGCGGTCCATTTTGCTAACCTCGATCGGTTACTTCAAACCACAACTACAGATTACTGGAGTATCACATATGAAAATCTCAAGGCTCACCCTTCGCTTTGCGGTTTGCTTCCGAGGTTTGAGGAATGTGCTCAGCTCTGGCAGATTAAACAAAAATGACGCATTGTCGATCGGGTAAAGACAAACCAGGCTTGCTTTGTGAACTGGGAAATAAAGAGCACTTGGAGTTGGAGTACTTGATTGATATGATTAGCTAGCCCTTCGATCTGGCAATGATTAAAGTTTCTGCTTGGAATTTGGTTAGTTTGGTCATTTGGCGAGCTGCTGCTGATGCCATTGGATCCATGGCATCCACTATTCCTATCGCCCAATAGTTGTGTGCGCCCTCAAACCATGATTAGATGATCACCTAACTAAAGCAGTCTTATCAAATTATTGACGAGATGGTTTTAAAGGAACTTATCTAAAGACGTTGTTGATGTGCTCAACCATTTTGCTTCTTTTTTTTTTTTGTCACAACGCTGAAATTGAACAGTCGCATACAAGAGTACAGTACATGGAAAGTGCAAAACAGTTTGAGTCTGCAAACTCAGGTTGAGTACATGGAAGGTACAACAAGTAGTACACCGTGTGCGTAGAAAACCGCATCTAAAATAGGAGAATTGCAGGAAACCTGAATGTCAGCATGACCTTATCGGAGCAGCAAAAGCCAATCTGCAGTCCATTGCATGGCACACAGCATGACAGCGAGGCTTTCCACATGTATCCTATGTGTTGAGGAACCGTCGCTGGCAAGTCCAGTCCGAGCGATTACCTCGTATACAAAATCAGAATCGTAAGAACGATGCAAGAACACAAGAACACAACAATAGATGAAAACACAGGTATGAGAGGGGACTTCAGGCTGCTCTTTATTGCTCTTTCAATAATGAATTGTGTACATGATTGGGGTCCTCTCTATTTATAGTCTGATGAATGAGGTGCCCACCCGACCCGGACTCTGGCGGGCCGGTTTCCTAATACTCCCCTTGGGCTCTCATCCTTCATGTTCATGCCTCGCTAAAACTCCATAAAACCAGTGGGAAAAATTTGGAGAAAGAGTACATGTATCATGTTCTGCTATGTCGCACGAATTGCCTCATTAAAAACCTTAACCGAGAAACTTCAGGAAAAACTCGTCAAGGGAAAAAGAGTACAATTCACCCAATTTATTTAATCCTCAAGATTTATTCTTTGGTTTCTCGACCTTCGTGATCAAGCTTTAGTAATGAGTTCGTGAAGGTTCTCCCCCTGAATTCTGCACTTCTCTAAGTCTTATCATTCCAATTCCACGCATGCACCTTTCAAAACTAGATGCTGGAAGTGACTTAGTGAACAAATCTGCAAGATTTTCACATGACTTAGTATGCAGTACCTTAATTTCGTCCATCTTTTGCATTTCATGAGCATAGAAGAACTTGGGGTTGATATGCTTTGTGAGAGGACTCTTCACATAACCCATCTGCACTTGTGCAACACAAGCTGCATTATCTTCATAGATAATAGTGGGGTTTGTGCGTATTCAATCCACATGATCACTGGATGTGGTGAATCATCCGCCAAGCCAAGAGCATTCCCGTGCGCGGCCTCGCATGCGGTGCTATAATTTCGAATGGTTCGTCAAGTTGATACCAAACTCGCTTAGATGATTTCCATGAAATTGCAGCCCACCACACGTAAATACATAGCCTGCTTGCGACTTAGTTGTATGCGGTCCGACAGTACGGCATCTCGCATAGCCGATCATTGTAAGGTCCTGGTTCTTTCAGTAGAATGGGCCAAGATCTTTACTTCCTTGGAGGTATCGGAAGACGCCCTTTATTCCCGCCAATGCCTTTTGGTAGGTTACGCACTATACCTTGCTAAAAGATTCATGCAAAAGCAATGTCCTGGTCTAGTGCAGTTTGCTAAATACATGAGTGCTCCAATCTGCGCCAAGTATGGGAATTCTGTCCCGAGACTTCTCCCCTCTTCTTTAGGTCTGAACGGGTCCTTGTCTTGCTGCAAGGATCTTCCGATCATTGGCACTTTTGAGGGATATGCCTTTTCAAAACCGAACCTTTCCAACACCTTCTGAGTGTAGGTTGACTGATGTACTAAAATCCCTTCAGGGGTATGCTCAAGCTGCAAGCCTAGGCAATATTTGGTTTTACCCAAATCTTTCATTTCAACTCGACTCTGTGTAAGAGCTTGCTTTTCAATATCTTCCAAAGTCCCGATGATATTCAGATCATCTACATATACTGAGATTATACAGAATCCATCCTGGGATCGCCGTATAAAAACACAAGGACAATCCTCACTGTTCGTGTAGCCTTTCTTGCAGAGAAAGTCGCTTAGGCGATTATACCACATCCTGCCTGATTGCTTCAGTCCATACAGTGACTTTCTGAGTTGCACACTGTATAGATTTCTATTTGCTCTGTCTTGGTTCGGTATAGGGATACCTTCAGGTACCTTCATATAAATTTCGAATCCAAGTTCCCATAAAGGTATGCGATTACTACATCCATCAATTTCATTTCCAAATTCAGATTTATCGCCATTGAGATTAAATATCTAAAGGTAGTTCCGCCATGACCGGGAATAGGTTTCTTCATAATCGACTCACGGTCTTTGAGTGAAACCTTGTGCAACAAGCCTTGCTTTATATCTTACAACTTCATTTCTTTCATTTCTCTTTCGAACAAATACCCATTTATGCCCTACTGTGGTGCACATGAGGAGGTGTGCGGCTTACGTGCCCAAATACCTCTCTTTTATTCAGAGATATTAATTCGCTTCTATTGCCTTCTTCCAATCTTTCCAATCGATCTTTTCTTGCAATCGAGCGATGCTGAGCTCGGATCAAGATCAATGATTGTGGCAATTTTCTTTGCAAAATAAAGGTCGACATTAGTCTTGCTCTATTCATAGATTCTCCCGTGGTCACATAATTTATAGCTATTTCTTCATAAGGCGGTTCGCTAATGCTTCTACTTGCTCACCATTGCTTTCAATTGCGGGCAAGTCCTTTAGTTTTTCAAATTGATGTGTGCGCACATCCATGCCGATGTCTCTCCGTGGGAATATTCAAATCTGTATGTCTTTTATGAAGGTTCCATACTAGTGCCGGTCTCAACCGCTCCTTCTGCTTGTGGGGAACTTGATCTACCGTGACAAGTCCTTCTTATCCTTTTTCGCCAGCGCCCCGGCATTTGGGATTCGAGGGCGGAGTTCTCGCCCTTTATTCCGAGGCCTCGACGGGATTAGGGATACCTTCTATTTTCTTTGGTATTTCAACCCTCTCCGTGCATTGCGTGCGAGCACATGCGACTTGGTCACACTCTTCAAATCACTAAAGTGGTCAGCAGCTTGATTTGCTAATGCTTGCAAATCAATTATCTTCGACTTCTCTATCCGCTTCACTAGTGCGTGGGTCATGTGCATTAATTCCGTGGCTTGCCACGTTATTTCCGACATTTTTCATCAAGAGGTTGATTTCCTCCCCTAATGACGGAAACTATCCTCATCAAATATGCTATCAGTAAACGAGTCAGATGCAAATCTCCATCATTGGGTCCAGATACTGATTATGGATGCACTCATAACCAACGATATCCCGTTTTCGGAGAGGCCCATTGCGATCACGCGGTGGTGGTATAGGTACATAAACCTTGCAACCAAACCTTCTAAGATGAGAGATTTTCGGTGGTGACCCTTGCGCTAGTTGCATAGGTGAATGGATGTTGTATGCTGACGGTCTAAAATTGATGAGAGTTGCTGCATGCAGGACTGCGTGTCCCCAACACGTAGTTGGTAAATTACAATTACAGTAGAAGCGGTCGGCAATGAATTTAATTCTTTTAATCAATGCTTCTGCTAGTCCATTCTGGGTGTGGACATGTGGTACCGAGTGCTCAACGGTAATTCCCATTGCCATACAATAATCATCAAAAGCCTTTGAAGTAAATTCTCCAGCGTTGTCCATTCTGATGGACTTTACATGATGATCAGGGAAATTATTCTTTATTTTAATTATCTGCGAGATCAGCTTTGCAAAAGCATGATTTCTTGTAGATAACAGGCATACATGCGACCATTTCGAGGAAGCATCGATGAGCACCATAAAGTACCTAAATGGCCCTGACAGGGGCTGAATAGGACCGCAAATATCTCCTTGGATTCTGTCCAGGAATGCAGGGATTTCATCCTTCACTTTCAGAGGAGAAGGTCTAGTAATTAATTTCCTTGGCACATGCAGGCACACGAAATCTTCTGGATTCGGAAATTCTTTACATTAATATTATGTCCCGAGAATTGTTAATTACATTTCTCATCATTCTAAGACCGTGGCCTAATCTATCATGCCGAGACAGAAAAGTTCGAGCTTCTAAAAGATGTTTTCAGACAAGATAGGTGCAGTGCCCTAATATGAGTGTAGTATAGCCCATTCATATGAAGGAAGTCGTTCTAATACCCTTTTCCCATTCTCTTCACGCTTTGTAATGAGCAGTATTCCTTACCATACTCTTCTTCGCCTCTACATGGAGACCGTTAAGCGCGAATATCTTTAAAACTTAAGAGAGTTCTAGTCGATTCCGGGTACAACAAGGCTTCTTCAATGACCAATGTCGTGCCCATTGAAGTATAATTGTGGCTCTTCCCGAGCCTATTATACAAGTATCACGCCACGATTGTCGTAAGACTACCAAAGATTCTTGCCGATCGATCGGAAAAATTTCGTCTCTCTTAGTATGGTATTCGTTGTGCCGCTATCCGCTAGACACACTTCCTCCATAGGGCGCCACACGCGCTCGATATATAAAGTATTTATCAATATGGAGCAAAACAATCCACACATAAAACATACTTCAAAACAGTAACAAAACTTGCTTTATTAATACGGGAAAAGTCTTGCTTGGACCCATCATAAGAATTTAATGCTAATGCTCTTCTAGAGCTTACAACCTTTATTCAATAAAATCCTAACATAAACTGCAAATGACTGTAAAACTAAGTGCCATGCATGCACTAAATCGAATCAGCAAAGTAAGAATTAACTTCGCGCCAATTTCATCTACTTCTATGTTTTCTTCTTCTAAGAACTACACACGCGTCACGCAAATGTCCAAAGAAGGAGTGGTAGAGCCGCCAGTAGGCATGTCCACATCCATAGGTGCAGCCAATGACGTGGATCTTCTATGCCTGCAATGGCGAGGTGCGCCTCGTGCTGTCCTTTGCCCTTCTTCTTTGCTTTGAAAGCATCAATCACGTGCTGCGGTTCACGGCAGACACGTGACCAATGTCCCCAAGTGCCACATTTGTAGCACTTTGGTCCCGCGACCATAGGGCTTCTCATCGCTTCTTTTGGTCGCTTTTCTTGACTTGAGCATTCTCGCTAGTCTTGTGACTCGTGACCTTACCCTTCTTGCCTCTCGCCGGGTGAGGCTTTCTCACCTTGTAGTCGCTAGCGTTGACTTCATGGCCAACTTTGCTACTAGGTGGTCATGAGATGTAGTTCTTTCGAGAACCTCATCTTGAGCTTCCGAACTTGCATAATATCAATCGGTTCGGCATACTCCTTGTAGCCGCCTCGACGGTAGTTGCGTGCGGATTGCACCGCATTTGGGTGAAAGGTAGATAGGGTTTTCAATCCTCTCGTGATCTGTGATTACTTTACCACAAAGTCAAGATTTGTACAAATTCTGTGCAAGGCGAGTTGTACTCCCCACGGTCTTATAGTCAAGAAAACGTAGTCGAGTCCATTCCCGCTCGCCGCGGGCGAGATGGTGTACTTATTTCTCGAACCGCTTCTTGTGCGGTCCATAATGTCGATCGCTCTTTTACGCCATATACTCATTCTTGAGAGTTAGGCAAAGGTGATGTCTGAGAAAATGAAGTGCCTGATCATTCTCCTCAGCAGTTGGAACGGCGTCCTGCGAGGCGCCGAGTCCAATGGCAGCACGGAGCTTCTTGGCTCCCAGTACGATCTCAACATCTGATGCCCAAGTCAGATAGTTCGCCATCTTTGGGCAGCCTCCTCGAACTCCCGGTTCGTAATTCCAGTCATCTGCATATTCATGCAAAGGATGCATAAGATTACTGCTGGTAATGTACATAAAAAGGTTGCAAGAATTCCTATAATGTTCCCGTATTTTTCTACGCAATATTCAAGATTTACTGCTATCTTCAATGATTAAAAGCAATATAAATAATTACAGATAATCAAAACAGTAAATACAGTAATAAATTGCATAGAAATAACAATAACAAGAATAAATATGCTTCAAAATTCAAAAATATGCAAAAAATTGGATTCCCGAGGCACTTTTCTGCTGGAAAATGACTTTCTCGGCGAAAACTGCAAGTTTCAGGGGCTAAAACGCGAAAAACTCAGTTCTGAGAGAAATTTCGCGTAATATTCATATATTCGGAGGGTCTTTTCGCAAAATTCCCTATTTCCGGTTTTTTATTTTTATTTTTATTTTTCAAAGAAACCGACTTGGGCCGGCCTGCTTGGCCCATTCGGTGGTTAAAAAGGGGGAGAGGGGAGGTTTTAGGTTTCTCCCTGCTTCTTTAGGGCGGCGGCGCCCACGCCGCGACGCGGCGCGGCGGCGGCGAGGCACGGCTGGCGAGGCGAGGCGCGGCGGCGGCGGCCGGCGACGCCGAGGCGGCGGGCAAGGCGCGGCGCGTGCGGAGCGGATGCCGCTTCTGGCGTGCAGCCGGCGTCAGCGCGGCTACCCCGACGCCTTGGCCGGCAGGAGCTTACGGTAGATGGGTCGTCGGCGGCTGGGTTTATGCGCGTGGCATGGGGCGCGGCGGCTCAAGCCGCCGTGCAAGGGGACTACGAGCCGGCGGGAGGTGGCGCCACGGCCGGCTTCGGCGTTGCCGGCGCGGAGAGGCGGCGCCGGCGGCTCGCGGCTTCAGCGGGGAGGCGGCGTCGGCCGGACCGGGCGCGGCCGCGGTCGGGGCGCAGCAGGCGGGCGGTGCCGGCCGCAGCCGCGCGCGGCGGCGGTGCGGCCAGACAGGCGACGCCATCCCCGCCTCCCCCTTTTTTTTTTGCTTGCCGGCGGTGCCTTTTCTTGCCGGTGCGGTGGAGCCGCGACGGCGGCGGCGAAGCTGTGCTTGCCGCCGCGGAGGCGCGTGCCTGTGGCCTTCAAGGCGGCAATGGGCTTCATGCCGGCGGAGGCGACCGGCGCCAGAGCCTTCAAGGTGGCAACGACAGCGCTGGCCTGTTCTCCCATGGCCAGCAGCAAAAATTTTTTGAAATATTGTTCATGAATGTGTTGTATGCAATGTCATGTGATGTAAAAACAATTGCAATCAACATCCGTTCTTTCATGCAACCTCCGATCGGATTTTCCGGCGACTTCAAGTCAGCTCGCGGTAGGTTAGAACGGATTTGCAATTTTTCAATCTACGGTACAATCGACATCCGCTCTTTCATGCAATCTGTCGATCAGCATTGTGCCGGCGACTTCAAATCGGCTTGCGACAGATTAGAGCAAATTTGCACCGTAGGAAACAAATCTAGAAAGCCAAATTTGCAGAATTGAAAGCAATCTAGAAAACGATTCAATATACGAGTGTCGTTCATCGACGGTTACCTTTTCGATGCGAGGAGAGTCGATCGTGCTGATAACGTGTTGAGGAACCGTCGCTAGCAAGTCCAGTCCGAGCGATTACCTCGTATACAAAATCAGAATCGTAAGAACGATGCAAGAACACAAGAACACAACAATAGATGAAAACACAGTGTATGAGAGGACTTGGCTGCTCTTTATTGCTCTTTCAATAATGAATTGTGTACATGATTGGGGGGTCCCCTCTCCTATTTATAGTCTACAGTAGATGAGGTGCCCACCCGGACCCGGACTCCTGGCCGGGCCCGGTTTCCTAATACTATGAGGTCACAAAACGTAGAAGCCTTCATCGAAAAAGCAAAACAAAACCAAGAAGCCACAAATAAGAAGAATCGAAAGACAGACTAGAAACTAGAAAGAGCTCCAATTTTGCAAGCATCCTATCTGCTCTAGTCAACTGCAGGGCAGAAACTTGCGCCTGGTTTATGGGAGAGCGCATCTCCTCGTACTTGACCGTTTGCTTCCAAACAGAAACCGAATGTACATTATCAGTACCTTGGTCCTTGAAAAGGCGTTTTATTCTTCAACCGTGAGACGATGCAAGATGAATCGAAGGCGATTGAATTGGTCATGTAGAGGGAAAACGATGCCCGGATGGACAATGGCCTGGTAATGTACTGGCCAAAGCACCATCATGTGGGAGGATGCCGGCGTTGTGAAGCTCACCGACGTCGTCTACGTGCTCGCCACCATGGCTTCCCGTTCCATGACTTACTAGATGTTGTACTCTAATATAATGTTCATTTTCATTTCCAGTGATGTGAATGCAATGCTCGATTTCGTTAGCCAAAATGAAATTGATCCGAGTAAAATCTGCAAGTTGATAATCCTTAAAATCTGTTTCACTGTTTCCATCTGCTCCAGAAGCCATCGATGGAAAAAGTTAGAAGAAATTCAGCCCTTGATCGTGCTCACCAGTCAGCGCGCGCAGCCGGCCGGACCTTGACTAGCCGGGAGTACTCGCCTTTTGTCGCCGGTCGGTGACGGGAAGAGCAGCCTGAAAACCGTGTTCCTTCCGTTGTCGGCGAGAAGATTGAGGCCCGAGGAATTCACCGCCATGGCTGTGAGGCATCCACGAGGTGGCCGGCGGTGGAGGTGGAGCTACGTTCGAGCGGCGGCGGGCCGAGGGGGGAGCCTGTTGGAAATAAACCTGACCGGTGTGTGCTCCGGGTCAGAACGCGTGCGTGCGTGTGTGTGTTCGATGTATGTGCATCGAGGTTTAGGTGCAGGTTGATCGAGTCCAGAGGCCAAGTCATTGCCGGTTGAGCGCATGCAGGAGCACGCCATGCGAGAAGGATGGAGACCCGTTCATGCGGAGGAGTATGTGGCTCACGAACACGTGAAACCAGGTCGCCCAGGCTGCCATGCGACGCGCGCCGTGAAGCTCGCGGCGGGGTGCGTGGGCGCTGCATCGCCGTGGGTATAAACTGGCAGTGTAGGCTCGTGTTTTTAGTGAGTCCCCGAGTCGTCTATTTGAATAATAGAAGCTAAGATACAGGCGTTCGTCGCCGGGAAAATCTATCTTGTCTACTGTTCATCTTCTACCTCCATCCGCGAGAGTTAGAGTGATTCGTTTCTTTCATTTGGTATCAGAGTCAGGGCAATGGGCGGTGATGGTGAGAAGGGTAGTGGCAGCAGCTCGCCACGTACAGTCGTGGTGGAGCGCGTCACCGCCGTCACGGGGGAGGTTCCGAAGCTGACGAAGACGAACTACCACGAGTGGGCGCCGAGATGCGGTCCACCGGAAGGCATGGAGATTTGGGATGCGTGAGGACGGCAACGCCGAGCGCGGCAAGGATCGACGGGCGATGGCCGTTATCCTTCGCGGTGTGCCGGCGGAGATGAAGTCCGGGCTCAGCGCGAAGAAGAGCGTGAAGGAGGCGTGGGCAGCGGTGAAGTCCTTGAGGATGGGCGATGTGCGCGTGCAGGAGGCCAAGGCGCAGCACCTCCTCAAGCAATTCGAGAACGCGGCATTCAAGGATGGCGAGGCGATCGACGACTTCGCCATGCGCCTCGACTCTCTCGCCGCGGAGCTGCGCGAGCTGGGGGAGAAGATGGAGGAGGAACGCGTCGTTAAGAAGATGCTCCGCGTCGTGCCGGCAAAGTACAACCAAATCACATGCTCCATCGAGATGTTCGCGGACTTGAAGACCATGTCGATGGAGGAGCTCGTCGCCAGGCTGCGCGTGGCGGAGGAGCGCTGTGGCGGCATCGAGGTGGCTGCGACACGCAGCGGCGCCGCCACGGAGGAGCAGTGGGAGGCTCGCCGGCGCGAGCGTCGCGGCAAGGAGCGCGCATGCAGCGGCAGTGCGCGGCGTGGCGACGGCGAGAAGAGTGGAGGCGGTAGCGGCGGCCAGGAAGATAGCGACGGCGACGCACGGAGGGACGCTGCTTCCGGTGCAGTAGGCGCCGCGGAGGTCCGGCAAGGGCGGTGCTTCAATTGTGGCGTTCGTGGCCACTCGAGGGAGTGCATCGCCGAGGAAGGAGGAGGCGCCGTTTGCCGACGCCGCGACGAGCCGACGCTCAGAGGACAGAGCGCGTGCGAGTTCAGGTTTAGGAGGAGATTGTTGAAATAAACCCGACCGTGTGTGCTCGGGTCGAACGCGTGCGTGCGTGTGTGTGTGTTCGGCGTATGTGCATCGAGGTTTAGGTGCAGGTTGATCGAGTCCGAGGCCAAGTCGTTGCCGGTTGAGCGCATGCGAGAGCACGCCATGCGAAGGATGGAGACCCGCTCATGCGGAGGAGTATGTGGCTCACGAACGCGTGAAACCAGGTCGTCCGTGCTGCCATGCGACGTGCGCGTGAAGCTCGCGGTGGGTGCGTGGCGCCGATCGCCGTGGTATAAACTGGCGATGTAGGCTCGTGTTTTTAGTGAGTCCCCAGTCGCTATTTGAATAATAGAAGCTAAAATACAGGCGTTCGTCGCCAGGAAAATCTATCTTATCTACTGTTCATCTTCTACCTCCATCCGCGAGAGTTAGAGTGATTCGTTTCTTTCAGAGCCGTCGGTTCGTCGGGTCCCGCTCCTGGTCTCTTTGAGATGTCCGATCATCTTTGTGCGGCACAGATGGAGTAGAAACACGTAGTGCGGGAAGGTTATCACGCATGACCCTCACTATATTCTAAAGTTTTGTTTAAATCCTCCCAGATACCGATCGCGAATATCCTCCGCGATCATGGGCCGTCCGATCACCGTTATGCGGTTTAGATTGAGGCGGAAACATTGTGCCGTAGGGACTGTTTCAAGATAGGCCCTTTCCCTGTTCTATATTATCCGTTTACTCCCTCTAAGATTTGTATCACAGATGTTATTCGCGATCGCAGCTGTTCGACCAACATTGGGCGGATCTGATTTTACGGAGACTTAGCATGTCATGGAGGCGTTTTCTCACAAGGGCCCGTTTAAATTACCTTATATATACACTCCACTCCATGTCGCAGACCGCAGGGAGTCAGGCGGAGCGCGGAGGCACTGTTCGGCGTTCGTCCACGCCGACGAGGGGCTCCTCCACGAGATCCGACGTGAGGGCGTGAGCCATGCATCTCTACTCATCTCGTCGCTTCGCTTCGCAGTTAAAAACAGGGGCGAAAAAGACGCATAAAGAGGGACTGTAGTCGAAGCAGAAGTCATCGGTGTACTCGAAGAAGAATGGGTGACAAGCATAGTTGAAACAAACTATGCTGCTAACCCACAGCGAAACTCCTCAGCATTAAGCGTCGGAAATGCTTTGGTGACTGTCAATCGTGATGAGCGACTCAGTAGTTGAGTCCTGACAGGCTCAAACTCTAGGTGAAGCCAGCAGACGAAGTCATAAAGGCGAAGTCAATTATAATCCACCTTCTGCACCTTATGACACTCTTGGCAGGACGGAGAAGCCAGCTCATTCAGCTGGCGCCAGAGGCTGACCAGGACTCAGAAGAAGTCGTCAACAGAGAAGCCCTCCTCGTTAGACGTCTCCAAATCACGCTGAAGCGAAAAGAACTGAGCATCGTTGCTCTGCTTGTATCGCTCACATAGGTACTCCTAGATCTGACGAGTGGAATGCAGACCAACAATGTCTAACTAGATAGAGTCGTCGACGGTAACCACCAGGATGACTCGAACATGAGTATCATCAGCACACGGAGTGATGTGCACCATTTCGGCAGCAAACAAATTAACGAACTCTGTCCACGAAAAGAAACACTCACCGTGCTTACCATACCAACGCAATCCAACTACAACATCACAAGCACGAAGACCATCAGAACCAAGTAGCCAAGGCACCCGGTGTCAATCCGGCACGACAAGCCCTTGCGTCGGCGACGTCCGTTGCACCATGCTCGGCCGCGCCTGGCGCGTGGTCCATCGCCTTGGTCCCGTGCCTCGGCGCGGGTGCCGGCGCCGGCACGGGTGACACATCCGGAGCAGTCGGGAAGATCTGCTCCGGCAGCAGTACCCTGTCCAGCGCATACACTGCGACCGGAGGCGTCGAGTCCACGCTGCTGACGAGCTTCGCCGTGGCTCAGCTTGACACGACGTGGATGGTGTTGGAAATTGGACTATATGAGTAAGGCTCATTTTTTATAATTTCAAAGCATGTATGGTTTAATATTATATTACTAAGATAAGATAGATGTGACCAATATATAAGGTGAAATCTTTGCCACTTTTTGAAACATGTGACACATAGATGAGGGTGGCACAAGGAGAGCTTTAGCTAAACACACACGTGACCGTGACGTAGCGTGTCACTTGGCAGACCAAGTCCACTTTATTTTTGCTGAACCATGCATCTCTATCTGTTTGAATGAGATTCAAATGTTTGAATTTGAGGTTTTTATTGTGTGATGATAACAGGCAGTTATCAGTAGATAAATGGTTGGTTAAATGCGTCAGTTATCAGTGAATAAATGACTGTTTAATCAGGTCAGTTCATAGTATGTATCTCTATATCTATACGTGGAGACTGGAGACGTCCAGAGCATATCACGAAGTTCCACTGCCTCTATTTCTTCTTTTCTTCCTTCTGCAAACCTATGTTGTTTGTATTGCGCTGTCTGAACCTCGTTAACTCTTTTTCTCGGCGTGCACCGTGAAGAAGGGGAGTGGTATCTCCGTGTTGTTACTGCCGTGAAGACTTGCACGGGGGACGGCAATAAGGTTTCTGGGCAGCACACATCTGCGCGACCGCTCGTTTCGCTGATTCATCTACGTTTCTACACTACATCGGATATGCATCTGCGTTGCTTTCTGTTCTTAATCGGATCCATCAGTAAGTCTTTCATATGTCTGATTGATTTGTTTATATTCTGTTTTTATATATATTACAAAGTATTGTCTACTATTAATATTGATTTATACATCATTAGTCATTTACGATATTTGTTTTCTATTCAAATCTGAAATCAAAATATTACCCTCGTTTCTAACATATGGTACCGGAGCTGGTCAGCGGTTAGGTTGGCCAGCGCGGCCTTGTCAACGGCCGCGAACGCCGAGTCCTCGGGCGCGAAGATTGTGACGCCCAGCTGGTGCATGTCGTTGGCCTGGCTTTGGAAGGTCCTGATCACGTCGGTCTTCGTGAGGCAGTCGAGGAATGTGCCGTACGGACCGGCGAGGGAGAGCAGGTCGGCGAGATTAACGTGGCGTGGTGCCGGCGCCGGCGTCTCAATCGGTGCCCTCTGAGAATGGCGCGCGGGAGAGCGCGAGGCATAGCAATGTACTGACAAGAACAGCCGCTTTAAGCTCCATTTCTGCAAACCTTGTGTGCTATACTAGCAAGTTAGCAACAAGTATAGCAGATTGGGTGGTGGATCGATCGTATAAGAAACTAGAAGGTAACCCGCGCCAAATGGCGCGCGGTTGAACGCTGGTGTTTTCTATGTGTGTTTTGGTCATGCACCAACGTGAACTATCGTCGGGTGCAATGACGTAGATAAATTAATATTTAGTTATGTGTCCCTATCCAAATGAGTTTAATACTAATAATATATAACCTAATAGTTTATAAGTATATAAATCTGAATGTACAACACATATAAAGTAGCAGTGACGTAGATAAATTAATATTTAGTTATGTGTCCCTATCCACATGAGTTTAATACTAATAATATATAACCTAATAGTTTATAAGTATATAAATCTGAATGTACAACACATATAAAGTAGCAGTACATAAGCATAATGAATAGAAACCCTAAATGGAAAGATCGTCAAAGGAATTAGGAAAATGGGTACCTAAGTCGGAACATTCATCACCACGGCAATGACTGCATTCTTGTGCGAAGATCAATTCCAACAATCCAAATCTTTACAAAACCCATCCTACAGAAACAAAATTAAACGGAAAAAAAATCTGGTAGTAAGAGCTACTACATTTGCTCTAAAAAATCTTGTAGATCGTCACCTAAAGGATAGCAAATTTAAGTAGCTCATACTAAATCTTGCTAAAATAGTATTAGTAGCCTAGTAGGAGCAGCAAAAGGAGATGTTTTGGCCAAATTCCACTTAAAGGAGAGCGGATTTAGGTAGCTCCTACTAAAGCTACCTAAATCTGCTCTAAAATCTGGTAGTATGGAGCCGAGTTCCATGGTCTTACTCTGTCATTAGGTACACAATTTAAAGTACACAGATTGGGATGACAGTGGGCATTTGATCTCCTACCTGTTGGCTATCATGAAGCAGAGTTAGATCATACTAATACACTATAATGAAAAAGTTCTTTCAATATCAGTGTTTATACAAAGAAGCAACTAATTTCACAAGGAGGAAATCATCTGCAACACTATAATTTCCTTCGGAAGAAAAATGACTAATTGCTGACATGATGGTACTATCGCACAAACAGATTCGTATCTCAATTTGTATATATAGTTCCTAGAAGCAATGAGTTGCTGAATCTATATATTTCCTTCTTTAAAAGCACCCAAAAATCCTATGTAGATGAAGAAACTAAATTTCACTGTAATGACGTCTCAATAAGATAATCTACATGGAACAAACAATTAATCGGACCAAATGATACGATGATATGCCAAGCATGACACGCATGGATAAAATACTACTGAATCGCTACCTCATAAATAACCAAAAGCATGAGTTCAGTTATAGCATATATATGGGCGTTGGCAAACGTTTTTAGGTAACACGTAATTTTAGCAGTAAGTAGATTGGTTTGAATAACATGTTTAGCACAGCGCGAACTGTAGTGCCGGTAACATGGCGAGCATTATAGAGCACACAAAAGTAATATAGGCTGCATGTAAGTGTACATAGGTAAACATATGATGATTCAAGTGCACAAGACTACATCTGTTGAAGTAGTATGCTGACGTTGCAGTACCAAAAGTCTGTGAAGGCAGAGGCGTGCTATACGCTTGATGGTTTCATGGTTTGTCCCTAAAATATTGAAAATACATGTAGTAAGCTGGGTGAGTAGATAACTTTATGAATGGTACTAACTGAATACTAAATATGTTGGGAGAAGACCTCTAATAGCTGGGATGAGTAGCATCATCTATATTGAGTTTTCGCATGACTGATGGCCTGATTTCCTTTCCTTTGCTGGGCATCGAATGGTTAGGCTTTTGGCTTAGTGAAATAGCACACTGAGAGCACTATTGTGCTATCATATTAACAATTTGTCTGTATACATATACTAACTGTGAGGGCTTAATTTCCATTGTAAGATGAACCTACGAAGCAATGAGAAATGCACGGTCAATATGATGTATATGTATACATATATATCTTACACAACAATGATAAATTATAAATATGATAGCACAATAATGCTCTAAATGTGCTATTCAACTGTTTTACCGATTGATTCACGTGGTTATGAACAATGCTCTGGGATAGCTTCTCTAAACGATATGCTCTCTGCGAATGAGACCATGAAACACAAGCGCACAAAGTAAGATGTGTACTGGCAGTGTGTTGGCATTTCCTACCTTCCCAAGGTACAATAACAGAATGCAAAACCGGATACAGTACCTCTTTTGTAATTCTTATCTGTAGATAATTCTTTGTGATTTTGAGTCTTTTGATAGCAAGGCTGAAAGATGTATTTGCATAGACAAAGCATTCAGTATAAAATTAATCATTCACTGATATGTTGTTCTTAGTGATTCAATGAAAAGCCAAAACCTACAAAACAAACAGGCTCAGTTCTATCATCACCAGTCAATGGTAATACAGGCCACAAAGCTATCACAGAAATAACTCTCTCGATAGGTATATTCTACAACAATGTCTATTACATATTTTGAGTAAACGAAAGTATTCTTAGGCAAGCGAATAATAGCAAAATGTTACAGCACACAGAATTAGGAGCACACCTATTAATATAACAACTCAAGATTAATTAACTCTGCAATTATGACGACTTATAGGAAACAATCATGTAAGCATGTAAATCTAGAGCGTCAGACGAATAGGAACTTACTCTTCTTCACTCGAGGAAGCCTTATCTGTAGATCATTCTTTGTGATGGCGATCCGAGAGCGCACGGATGGCCTCCTCACCCCGCGCGATCTGGGGCGCCCGACGAAAATCCGACGGACGACTTCTTTTGGGGTGTCAAAATGAAGCATGAACTGATTCATTGTAATGTTAAATGGACTGAAAAGGAAAACAATGTTCCTGAAATACAAAGATGATAATAAGCTCAAATTAAAGTCCATGGAATAAGTATTAATGCTAATAAAAGAAAGCATCAATACACATCTAATGCGGAAATAGTAATACATTACTGAATATATTTCCTTTTTGTCAGGTAACGTGGTTTTGTTGGATCTAATCTTAGTTGCATATCCGCTGTTGCAAAGAATGCAAAGTACCAATTTGACATTGGGTAGTACATTGTACACAGAGATGTAAAACCAACTAATATTCTGGTATGTGCTCGCATTTCTCTTTTATCTCTATCTAAGAATCTTGAGCTACATACTTTGAACGCACAACGGTTTTTTTTTCTTTGTTTCATACATTGACAAAATCTTGTAATTATGTACAGCTAGATAAAGATCTCCGTTCAAGCTTGACGCATCCTATTGCATAAGACGAAATATCCAGCACATTTTTTAGCAAGCCTACAATTTTTTTTAACAGTTAAAAAGATAGAGGACACACGTGCAAACCGAAAGAACACCTTAAAAGATGACTGCAATGGGCGACAACTATATCCCCTACTGCATCTCCTGCATACGGCTTAATATGTAGTGGGTCGAGCACAGATCCATCATCCATCATTAGCTACTTCGCACACATACGACAAATAGAATAACTGTAAAGGGCGACAATTATATGCAGTAATACACCTGAGCTAACTCATCTAGATAGAATGACACTTGATCAATAATGTCTATAGTCAACATGGGGTCAGGTGCATAAAACTGACCAAGGTAATCATCGCGGTAACATAAGTATATCCTGATCTGCAGGAGCGCTGTTAAATTGCATTTTGTATAAAATTCCTTGGGACCGGGTATGATTTAGCAGTGGATGGGTTGACCGAGAGAGAGAGCGTCATGGTATTATCGGCTAATCATTTTTTTGTTGCTAAATACAGATAAATCGGAGCGGTCGGCCGAGAGGGCATTATGGAGGAGGCGGCGGCGGGGCCGAGAAACAGCGGAGAGGATGAGGAGGCGGAGAAGAGTCCGAAGAGAGAGGAGGCGAGGCGACGCGAGTAGGCGCGGGAGAGAGAAGGCGGAGAGGGCGGTGGCGGCGGCGAGAAGGCGTTGGAGAGGAGGATTTGGGGGAGAGCGGACGTGAAAAGGGGATCTTGGAGGAGGCAGAGCTCGGGCAGGCGGCGCGTGACGTGGCCCGTCAGTTAAGTGGTCAACCGAAGATGTGAACACGATCGTGCGGAATGGGAATGTTTTTGTTTAGGTGGCGGTGCCGGTGACTAATGGTTATCCTGATCTGCAGGAGCGCTGTTAAATTGCATTTTGTATAAAATTCCTTGGGACCGGGTATGATTTAGCATGCATGGTATTATCGGCTAATCATATTTTTTTTGCTAAATACAGATAAATTCAGATTATTTCAAGAATACAGTAAGATAGAGAAGAACAAAACTAATATGCACCGACAGGAAGCACAAACTAGACGTGCAAACTGATATTGAGTAAACAAGTGCTGTTGACGAGAAAAAATATGAATGGTTATGTCAGACCATGAAGTATCGGACTACGCTTTGATTTATTTTATTTTATTGCGAAATTTTGATTAATACGTTGTTAAAGTATATGTGACTATGTGAGCAACGGGCGAACGAACCAATAACCATTTTAAAAAGCACGAACGGCAAACACAAGAAAGCTCAGTTTTTTTTTAATCAGTCGCTGATCACAGAAAACCTTCCCTATCTTCAGCATGCACCTGAGGAGGCACCTCCAGCATTCTGACTGCCCGAATTGGTGGATGGTGATAAACTATGAGTTCCGACATCTGAGCATCTCAATCCATCGTGATCTCTTTTGACAGAACGGCGGGCGGCCGGCAGCGCATGCGATCAATACGACCGACCGTGATTCCCAGAATTCTCTAGCTTGCCTCGGCCGGCCATCGTGTGTCTGTGGCATTGTGCTCCCCGCGGGGGCGCAAAGCCGCAAACTAGCCCTTCCTCCCCGGCGAGCGCTGGAGACGTGCGCACCGCAAGTATTTCTCCGCGTTACTGGCCTGCCACTCTCCGCGCGCGCCTCACCGAAGACATACATGCATGTGGACGACTAGACATTTTTCTTTCCTCGTCTCGAAATGACATATATTATTACATAATGTAATGCCGTACGTCCATCTCACGGCGGATAATCAAATCGGCAAGTATCCGGCAATTCAGGCCTGCGAGGAGGCACGGCTTAGCGAACGTGCGTAAGAACGTCCCCTGCCTAGTTTTGTCTCCAATTATTCTCTTCGGTGGAAGGGTAAGAAAGAGTGTTTTTAGAAGAGGGGAATTAAATGCTTTTTAAACTCTGAAGCCAGAAGCAAATGAAGTTGAATGAGGAAGATTTGGTTTACACACAAGGAGGCTACGTACGAGCCGAGTGAATCTGCAGTCGATTGAAACCTGAGCCCACCCAGCAAATAATGCCTCCACCCAAACCCAGACACTAAACCCAGCCCAATATAACTGGGCCGGATTCTGAAACGAGTCCAGACCAGTGACATACGGATCGGCCCAATTACCGGGTGAGAATGCGAAAACGTGGGGCCTACAGGACAGAGAGGGTAGGAAGTCGCCTTTCAGCTTCAGGAGCCAGCCGGGCCCCCCCCCCGGCCCTGCATTTCTGCACTGCAGCATGGCCTCATGGGCGTCATGTGATGTGAGTACTGACGAATATTCGCACCGCCGAGCTGGACACAAATGGCATGAGCTGTAGTTAGTTTCTTTCAAAAATCTCCTCTCCTTTTCCTCTATTGCCATATTCCATTTCCCAAAGCAACATGTCGTACCGAAATATTCACTGCGGGCTGGCAACCGACCGACGGTTATGTCACCCGGTCGCTAACTCCGTGGGATCCGTATCATCCGCAGACTGTAGAGGTCACTATGCGACAGCGTTCGCGAGAGGACTGAACAGCGATATGCTGTATCACTGTAGCAACAGAGAAATACTATAGCACTTTGTGTATCAAAATCCCCGACGAAATCGTTGCGTTCTCGAGTTTGATTTTGTTTAGATATCGTTTCTAGTATCTAAGCACCAAAGATCCTCTGCATTGACTTCTTTATTGCAGAGGATCTCAACACGAACTTTGTGTGCTGCCGGTGAGTGGTGGCCCCAGGGTCACACTTCATTTCGCTTTTCTGTGCCAGTGAGACCATAGAGCGTAGCAGCAGTAGTGCTCCGTTGCAATGCATCGGAAAGAAGGAACCATATGATGCGAAGCTACTAGCATTGGGTTGTTGGTATAGTTGACATGAGGAGATGAAAAGGGGAGAGAAGAAACATAGATGTCAAAGCCATCGAGTTGTCTGCCTATGGATCCTCGAATGGATGGGATCTCCATGTGCTTCGGATTTCTTTAGCTGGGGGTGGCAAATGGCAAGCCTTCTCATCTCCTCTTTTGTTTTGTTTTTTATTTAAGGATGCTTATCTCCCCGATTTTAATTAGTAAAATTAATAACAGTATAATCTACGGTGTGCAGCTACAATATCATCCACAGTATCTCAACTACAGTACTATCTACAATAGGTTGCCGGGAACTCGACCGCGGATAGGTTGGGTGGCTCAACTGTCCCCACGCCAACTGAGCCAAGCTCAACTCCTCATCTCTTGGACTGTAATAGACGGGCTTTTCACAACAAAATCTTCAAGAGGTGAACTGGCCGGCGATCCACAGCTGCAAGTCTCGGCAAATCTTCTCCTCCCATGCCCATAGGCAGATCCGTCATCCCTCCAGCCTAGGCAGTTGCCCAGGCTTACTGGCGACGTGCCATGGTAGCTCCGATGAAGTTCTACGGTGACTACAACCGAAAAATGACATCCCGCCTAGGCAAAATAAGAATGCTTACGGCTTGCTTAAGCTTTGAAAAATCCCGACACCGCTATTGCCCATGCCAGTAGGATAATGTGTTAGGCTTCTGATTTTGTTGTGCCCATTATAATCCAAAGCCCCTGAACTGATGCTTGATTCCACCAGGAGCCATCCTTGCTATTGAGAAAATTGTACGTGAAAATCCATCTAAAAGAGTTCAGGTTTATGCATGCTAAATGAGTTGAGATTGCATTGGACTGCACTGCAGCAGTGTAACATGTAGCCATTTCAGCTCCGAGATTGGCAGGTTCCAATGCCAGAAATTACTGCTCCATGTGAAGGTCGTTTATGGTTAGTTATTACTTGCTCCTAGGATCATTAAAGATTGCTCAAATGTCAGGAGACAAACCCGACATGTCATGTGCCGTCCACTTGAATGGAAAAGGACGCTGGCCCTGGATCAAATCAAATCGATCGAAACCCCTCCGTTATTTAGGACGGCAATCACCCGCCATTATCACACATTGGAACCCAATGGTTTCATTAGCGCGTTCAAATTTTTTTCCAATTAGATGGAGTACAATTCTATCACAGCTAGCCTAACAACGAGCTGTTCAAACAAAAAAGCAACTGTGTTTTCCAGTCTGTTCCAATGATTGGGCGTTGCGTGCTGGTATCGAAGCCTGAACTTGCCTTTGTACAAGGCAGATAATCAAGCTAGATACTGTTAGTGAGATGCCATAAAGCCAATCATAAAGATGATTATATTGCTTCTATGTTTATAAACTTTTGAATGATATGTTATTTTGTGTCCTAATGAAATATCATTTATGGTGATCAGCAAGTATGTGACTTGTTTATGAAACTCTCTATTTATGTTTTATGGTGTCATTCTAAATATCCTTAATCTTATGTTATTATGTGAGACATTTATGATTTATAGATCAGCACATGTATTGATTTGTGATCACGTTTCACGGATCATGGATATGAGATATCAAATTATTGACATGTTGGAGAACATAATATTGGATTGACCCGCCTTAAAGCACAAGAATTGTCATATTCTTAAGTGTTATCAGTTGATCAAATACATAGTATATGTGAGATTCTTAGACCTGAGGTCGCCGAGGTTTCCTACATGTGTAATAGTTTATTTAGGGGTTGCCAAACGTTACTCCGTAAATAGGTTATCATAAAGGTACCTTTCGGATTTGCTACAAACATGTGGAGGAATGTGAATGATCAAGATGTAATTTTCTCCTTCTCTTTAACGGCAGAGATATCTCAAGCCCCTTGATATGGTTGGATTAAGGAAGTGCATGACCATGTTGAATATGGTTGAGGAGTCAACTATAACTAAGTAATTTACTATCGTGAAGGATCGAGCTATCATCATATGTCACACATCTCGCCTTGAGTTCGATCTAGTATCGTGAGGCAAAAAGATCAACACATGAGATTTATAAAGGTTCGTTCGATATGATCTTTATGTGTATTTGGGAGTCGCTATACCCTTCTAGGAACTGTTACCGACTTGTGGATCGAAAAGGAGTTTATGGGTCACAGCTGATTACACATAAACGTATGGTTAAATACTTAATGGGTTGGAACAAACTAGCTCGGATTGGATCTGTTAAATGCTTAAATCAGATTATAATCAGTACGTGGTTAAGAGTCATAATGGGTTTCTAACATAGGAATTCGTTAAGGGCTCCTTACAAGAAGAGGCATGGGGGCTTTGGGGATAAGGTTGCACCACCCATCAAAACCCTAGCCACCTCCCCCCTAAGGCCCTGTTGTGCACGCTGGTGTTAGCACACCAGCACATAGTGTTCCACCTCTGGACATGTGAATACCGTAGATGCATTGCTGAGATGATCGAGGATGATCCACGACGTACGCAAAGAACACGAGGGGCTGCTAAAGGAGACGATCGACGCCAAGGACATTGGACGATCGACTACTTCCACTACATCGACGCGCGCTGCGTTGGATCGGGCTGCTCAAACTCTTCTTCCGCCATACTGCACATCTAGCCATAACGATCTATGATCTCTTATTCGCATGACTTACTGTTTTACACAGTAGAAACATTTTGTTGCGCGCTAGTGTAGCCTACCAGTATCCCAACATATACTTTTATCAAAGAAACCACTCTCCTGTAGACCTAGTATTCCTCATCTGAACATTCAAAACTTCAAATCAGTATGGGGGCTGTTTAAGAAAATGGAGTGCTGGGTGTTTGGTTAGAGCTTAAGGTTTTCACATTTGCCTTAGACAAGTTTGATCAAACGAGGCTAGTGTTTGGTTCGTAGCCATAATTGTGACATGCCACACTTTCTTAGTTACCTGGTCCACTCGTTATAGACTTGTCTCTATGCTAAAGTTTGTTATAGTTGAGGCGAACGATATGTTGGTCATAAAGGGTTGTTTGGTTGGAATCCAAATGTTGCTATAGTATCCCGATTTATACTAGAGAGATCATTGGAACTACAAAGGTAATTAAGTGAATTAAAAAGGAGATATTAAAAAAACTAGGATAACTTGGACCTTGGGCCTTCAGCCCACGACGTCTTGGCCCAAGTGGGTCTGCCATAAGGGGGGGGCAGCTCCCAAACCCTAAGCTGCCCTAGCCCTGCCATATTTTTCACTGCCGTCGCTTGCTGTGGCAGCGTTTTCTTGCTGCCGTCGCCTGTCATGGTAGTCCTTCCTCTGTCGAGCGCCTGCGACCAGGCCTGCTGACCCATACCGAGGCCGTGGCAAGGAGAGGGAAAGAGAGGGCAGCAAGGGTTTGCCCAATAGAGTAAACTAGATGGAAAGAAGGAGAAAAAGGGAAGGAAGAAAAAGAGGAAGAAAGACTGGCGCCGATCAACGAAAGTGAACCCTTCAGTATATCGCGTTCAGCCCTCCCTCAAAATCGTGAGGTTTTCATGATCCTTCGTGTTCTTCAAGGTAACACCTATTAATCCCTAGGATTTGCCATGGTTTAGTCATTGTTAAGGTTGTAGATCGTTTAGGAGGTAAGATTGTTTTCAACGTGCCCTAGTTCGTCGAGGTTATATGCAAAACCTTGCGGGGGCGATTCGAGGTATTTAGGCTCGGATCTAGAGGTCGGTCTAATTAGAGAAAAGTTGATAATCTCGATATATTTTTAAGAAGGTCTGAATCATTAGAATCGGAGTAGCTAGTGAAAAGTTATAGCCTTGGGAAGGTCACTGTCCAGAATTTAGACGTAGCTAGCAGACGTTGTGAAGATGGGTCAGTTTCTTATAGTAAATGGCAGAATTAAAATTTGGTGATAACTTCAATAAGTTAGAAAATTTTGTGTAGTTTCCAAAACTAGTATTATTCATACTTTTTCAAGTTTTAGAATTAAAGATACGAAATTGTAAAATGGATTATCCTGGTAGATTCTGGGACGGTCTTCGGGAAAGAAAACGGGGACGAAAATAGTAGAATCAGATGTTTGTCATAACTAGGAAGTTCTAGGATTTTTCGTGAGGATTCCAGAAAGAATTGGTTGGTTGAATTTGGAGTTTGGATGAATAAGTTAGAGAGTTTTTACTACTGGGACAGCAGGTAGTCGTCTGGTGGTTTTGGGTTAATTGGGTCGCTTTGGCGTAGATGTTTGATGATGATAATTGTAAAGTGTGGGTGCTGTGATGTTGTGATTTACTTGTCTTGCATTGTTTGTCCAGGGAGTGTGGCCTTCAGTGCCTTGTCGCCGCCTCGCTATCCAGCTCCAAGGGTATAAAGAAGCAAGTGCATAGTAGACAGTGATCGATGGTGGATAGTTGCATTCTTTATCACTCATTACTATTATATTGTTTTTGTTTTCATCTTATTTAATTACAAACAATATGAGTGATCATGATATTAATTGTATCGATGAATTCAAGAATGTTGGGTGACGGTATTATTGATGAACTTATGTTAAATTAAGCATTCATAAGTATCATTGTATGAAGATAATGTGATCGTAATGATCACATATCTATCTTATTGATAGAGACTCCACGGGAGTGGAGGGGGTCCCTAATCCTTTTGGAGGACGGACTTGAGAATGAACATTGTCGCATGTGTTCACTCATGCTATACCGGTATACGCGAAAGGAGTTGCATGTGGACATGTAGTATAAGGATATCTTGCATTTAATGAAAAGAGAATTTGATGATTGAGTATGAGAATAAACACAAAAAACAGTTGATGTTGATGATGGTATTGTTTACAGTTGATTAATCATTGTTCATTGTTTATTATTGTGCTTGTTGAGTCGTGGACTCACTCTTGCTCTATTATTATTATTAGGTAACTGTTGACGACGTTGCACATGGAAAGGACTAGCGCACTTGGAACCATGTCATACATTAAAATACTTGAATCATTGGCTATGAGATACTTTATTAGCATGAAGATTTATAATTAGGACATGATAATATTGCTTAGCCATAGATGATATGTTGGAGTTGATTATTCATTTAATAGACTTTATTCGATTGGTTTTATTTTGATCTTGGTTTATTATCTTGTTATGCTTCCTAGGAAGTAACTATCCACGATTGTCATATCGTTATGCTTATGTTAATGTGACCCATGGATGGGTTTTATCATTGATATGCTTACTGTATTTTTGTGATAATTGATGCTAAAATTGATAGTTAGTGTAGTTTAGTGGCATTCCGGGCTCCATGTTGGGCCGATGTGTTATAGTTGCCATACTTTGCCACAAGTGCCTTAGGCAAGTTTGATCAAGTTAGGCTAATGTTTGGTTCTAGCCACAAGTTAGACATGCCAAACTTTTTTCTGCTGGGTATCACATGTCATATACACAAAAAGGTTACGGCAAGATTCCCTTAGACATGCTAAGTTATGGCTCTAATTTTTTTTATCACAACTTTGACAAGTTAGATAAAAATATTTTGCAAACTTAGACATCTCTAGACTATGAACCAAACATGGCCAAATGTGTGGGCACGCCACACTTTGCCACAATTTTTTGGAACTACTAGTTATTTACCAGCACTCCACTATACTAATCTTAACGGACAACATCACCATAGTCATGGACTGTCGTATCGACGACTTGGCAACTGGAGACGATCGAGCGAGTCCCGTTGGCTGCAAGTATTGATAAGCGGCAAAGGCGGCCCAGCTACTTTTGGGTCAAAGTCGTATTTTACTGAATTTTCAAGAATTTTTACATGAGCTTTTGATCCTAGGTCTTGGGCCATTACCCTAGAGGCCTGAGGCCCAGCTCCGCCCCTAATGAGCGGTAACTATATAGGGTGGTCGATGTGTCAGACTAGCAACGTGTAAACGCACTGTCAAACATGACTAGCTACGAGTTACGACCCTGGCCTAAAAACGAACTCGAAGTTAATAGTGATGGTTGTCGCTTTATCGTGACTTAGGGTATGTACAATGGTATAAACAACTGTCGTTTATAGCATCCCTCCATGTTATCTATAGACAGTACTAAAGACAACTTCTATAATGAGTTGTCTTTTTACATGTCTCTATAGACAACTCCTCTATGCACAATGGGTTTTGTTTCTCGTGAGAAACAACTCAATTCTCTATGTCCTATCTCTCCCCCACATCATTTGTATCCCACGTGTCAAAACTTATAAACACGTGATGTCTTATCATTGGACATGCACTTAAGTGGCTGCAACTAACTCATGTCTTAGCTGGCTGCAACTAACTCATGCAGCAGTAGCAGTGGTCAAATACGACACGGTCGCTAATTGCGTCATGTTTACAGTTTACAATGCAGGAGTACTGCTATCTTTCACGGAAGAGAGAGACAAAACAGAAAGGAAAAACTGAATCGATCCAATGGAGTTATGCACTCCACTGGATTCTGCCTGAATTTCGACAAGCTTGGGACTTTGGAGTTTGTGCTGTTCATCATGGCCACCTGCGTCGGCCAAGAAAAATGGCAGGCACTCAGAAAAACTGAATCGATCCAATGGAGTTACGCACTCCACTTGATTCTACCAGAATTTCGATAAGCTTGGGACTTGGGAGTTTGTGCTGTTCATCATGGCCGCCTGCGTCGGCCAAGAAAAATGGCAGGCACTCTGATTGCATCAACGGATTGTTTAATGCGCTTGATTGGTTGCAGAGGGCGAGGGCGAGGGCGAGGAGAACATTATCGTTTGACCTGCGCCTCTTAAACGTGCCCGCGACGACGAATTCACTGTGGCCACCCTCCTCTCTCTGAGAGTCTATTGGTTTCTCTTTCTCCTCTTCGATTATTCAACAAGAACAGGTATCCCCGAAAAACATATAATAGTAATCAGATTTTGCTGAATCGTGATCAGAAAATCGTTCCATGACACGACACGACTCTGAACGCCGGCCGTGCCGAACCGCGGAGACCCGCCCGCCCGGTCAGTTTCCCGCGCGGAACGGGTGATTTCGCGTCGTCAGCCGACCGAGCCGTTTCGTACTTCGGCCCGTCCGGCTCGACAGCCGCACGCCGCTCCCCGCCGCGGCCGGGATCCGAGGAACTGAAGTGCGTGCCAGTTAGCCAAGCAGCTGCTGCCTCCCCCGTCTTTTTTCTTTACATCAGGCGGAGCGAGCGACCACTGCGCGTCGCTCGGTGACGGGTGGGGACGGCCGTGGCGTCGGCCCGACCTGTCAGTGTGGCACGCCGCTGCCTCCAGTCGAGCAGCGCGTCGTCGTTATTCTACGGGGACCCGTGTCAGGGGGCTCCAGGTCCAGGCTCTGCCGCTCTGGTGAGATGTACCAGTTGTACAGTACACATCTCGCACAGTGATTTGGATGCTATTTGCCTACTTCTACCTCACGGTGAAAATTTGTTACAGTGCAGCATGTTAGGACTTGGAAGTATACTGCAGCTCTTGCATATTGACGTGGAAGCATGTCAGGTGCCTGTCTTAAAAAAATCGTAAATTTCACTTTGACTATATAAACTTATCATGATTTTATTTTGCACCATATTTAGCAATTTTTCACTTTGTACCACCTATTTTACCATGTGTTGCACTTTGCATCAGAAAAAAGATTTAGCCACCTTCTTCGGTGCTCGCCGACGGTGAACGATGATGTGGGAGGCGTCGGCGAGGCAAAGGATGCCGAGAGAGAAGGTAGTACATGGAGCTAGGAAATGCGTCGAAAGCGGAGAAGAATAACCGGAGTATCGCGGCGGTGACGATAGCAACGACGACGACGGCAAAACGACTATCTCTCTATTTTTCTGATTGTTGCCGACAAGTTTCTCGCACGTCTCCTATGTTTACCTCTCGCTGCAGTTCACCGTTGGCGACTGGCGAGCACCTAACCCTTACCTTAGTGCAAAACACAACACATGGTAAGAAGAGGTGGTGCAAAATGAAAAGATTTGTTAACGGTGGTGCAAAGCGAAACTATGGTAATACTACATGGTCCAAATTGAAATTTATTAAAAAAAATGGTCCAAAGTGAAATTTATTAAAAAAAAAACTCGGTTGTTCTGTAAAGACGGATGGCAGCACTAATAAGCGTCGGTTTACTATGTTTGTTCCAATTCAATTTTTTGAGTGCAACCTGACTAAATTGCCCGTAAATAAAAATGTTACACGAAGAAATGGGGTGATTTGCAGTGACTCATGGTGCCACTTCACCATGGTTTTGCCATGTTCTTTTAGCCAAGCCCAAGCATAGAAGCACTGGTACTAAAAACATAAACTACCCAATTAGTCCTCACTGGGATCGTACTTGCTCCCATAAATGACAAGGAAAAACATGGTAAAGAACAAACAGTCCTGGGAGCATCAATGGGGGGCTGGACTCCGGTGTCCGGATGCAGATTTCTCATTATTTGACCACCACTACTCCCACCACCTTCCCCCCGCTGCCACCTCCTGCCTGGTCTCCTCTCCCCTACACAGCTCAGCACCACCTCCCCCCTCCCCATTCCTTTGTGTATCTCGGGGCTTAAATCCAACACGGCCATAGCGCCTGCTACCTAACCTCCAAGGATTCCTTCGTTCTTGCCGCGTTCCAGGGTGGTGGTGTGTTCTTGGGGTGCTTGTGGTGAGGGCAGTTCTCTCTGGCGGCTATGAGGGGCAGCCATGTCTGCTCCGCGCTTGCGTCATTCGTGTTGCTGTGGCTGGGCATGGCCGCTGCGCAGACGGCCTCTTCTTGGAAGACACTGAGCGGTACATTCTTCGGGCTCCCCTTGTTTTCTTGGTTGGTTGTGTGTTTGTGTGCTCTGATCTGAGTTCATTTCTTGGTCCATAGAGGAAAGTTTTGCCTGCGATTTTAGAATTTTTACCACCATTTTGAGCTGGATCTTTAGGATGCGTGCCTTTTTTTTTTTTGCTCAAGTTTACATTTTTGCGACTCGTTGATTTGATTCTTGGCACGATGGCCTAGTTCATTTCTCACCCATTTTAGCGTTGTTTCAACAACTTAGCTACGAATTTTACATTTTATATTAGAAGATTGGGACCGACCAAAATGTCTTTTTTGGGTAGCTGATAGCCCTTTTCAGCTGACAGACATATTGTTAGGACATGGCAGCAGCTTCTGCAAATTAGGAGTGCGTGACTGCTATGTGCTAATAGGGAATGGTGTGCTTTGAGAATTTACTCTAGCTAGTCCTTTCCTTTTCCCCGCAGAGGTCTTGTTTGTGTGATGCATTTAGGAGTTAGGATCCGGTCATTTCAGGCATCCACAAGGCTAACAATGAGCTTAATGTTTCAGGCAATGCTCCAGCAATCATAGCTAAGGGTGGATTTTCAGGCTTGTTCCCTGATTCAAGCGAATTCGCTTATCGGTTCGCGCTGATTGCTAGCTCGCCTGATACGATCCTATATTGTGACGTTCGGCTGACCAATGATGGCCTTGGCATCTGCCTACCGGACATAAAGATGGACAACTGTACCAATATTCCAGATTACTATCCGAAGGGCAAGAAGAGCTACCTTGTTAATGGTGTGTCTACGACGGGATGGTTCTCCGTGGACTACAATGGCACCGAGCTCGGACAAGTGTCTTGTAAGTGCTATCATAGCGTTCTAAGTTACCAAACATTGCAGTTTTTTTACTGTCTGTGGTCTTGTTAATATTGGATGAGTAAAAAGGAAATGCCTAGTGTTTTGACCTTCCTATGATTTGAAAAATGTTGTTGGTCTAGTTACTTGTATAACTTATTGTGGTATATATGCTGATCAGTGAAGCAGTCAATCTTTTCTCGCACGCCCGCGTTTGATCCAAGCTACTTTCCAATACTTGCTGTTGAAGACGTGGCATCCAAGTTTAAGCCTCGTGGAATTTGGCTCAATGTCCAGGTACAATTAAGAATCTTGTTCGCATGTGGTATATTATGTTGTAGGAGTTTTGCTGTCACTGAAAACCTCTGCCTTGTGCCATTTGCAGCATGACAGTTTCTACAGCCAGTTCAATCTGAGCATGAGGAACTACATCCTTTCTGTGTCGAAACGCGTTGTTGCTAACTATATCTCATCACCTGAAGTGAGCTTCCTCACCAGCATACTCGGAAGGACTAGCAACAAAACAAAGCTTGTGTTCCGCTTTCTTGACGAGACCACTCTCGAATCATCTACGAAACAGACATATGGTTCCATGTTGAAAAATCTTACATTTGTCAAGACATTTGCATCTGGGATACTTGTTCCGAAGCACTATATCTGGCCTGTTTCACCAGATAATTATCTGCAACCATACACTTCAGTCGTCAATGATGCTCACAAAGCAGGGTTGGAAATTTATGCTGCCGATTTTGCAAATGACTTTATGCTCAGTTACAACCATAGCTATGATCCATTAGCGGAATATCTCTCATTCATTGATAATGGTGCCTTCTCTGTTGATGGCGTATTGACTGATTTCCCTGTTACCCCTTCAGAGGCCATTAGTGAGTCCTTATTCTTTCTACAATATTGTTGCAACAATAACAATACATGCTTCTTCAATTTTTCATGCACTCATGGTTTGGTGTCATCCATCTTCCATTTTCTGAAGACAATGAATTTGGATTAAACCACAAAAACATTGAGGATATTGCTGGTTTTATATTCATAGCTACTGATGTTTATAATTCCTCTTAGTAATGGAGAAAGTGTTTCTGTGCTATTCCTGTAGAAAGTAACATCACTTTATAAAGCAAAGCTTGTCTTGAGAACAGAGCCTAATACCTCATTAACTCTAGCCAAAGTCCCTAAGTGCATAGTTTTACCATTTTCCTGATACGCAACATGAAATACAACTTGAAATCCCCGAATTTCTTTTCACTCCCAAATTACATTCTGAATATTTTATATAATGGATTGCTTCTGGAAGATTCCATTGCTTCTCTTTTTTGGTGTGTACTTCCAGACTGGGTCATCTTTATCTTTATGCAAGCATATTCATAAGATATTGATTGATAACAACTTCAAATATATGAATTAGCCCCCTACAGTAATCTTTTTCTTTGGTAGCAATGTGCATAAATAAAGTCTAAGCACCAAGTTCAATTGGGTGGATTTTAAGTTTAGAACTGGTTAGTCTGAGCCTATGATCCTGCTGGGTTTTGAATTCCAGCTCCACCCTAATCGATTATCCAGGTTACACAGTCCAATAAAGTATGTTATGACAAATTAAGTCCAGTAATGACCCACACATCAAATTACTGTCAAGAGGACTCCTCAACTTAACACTAGGACTCCTAATCCTAATAGTTTATGAACCGGTATTAGACTAAAAAACTAACTTGTGAGATAAGAGGCATGCATAGCAAAGTATTAACCTATCTAGTACCTATTCTTGAAACTTAAGAGCTACAACTCCTTTGGTATTGGAGTTGTCTTTTTTGTAAGGGAAAAAAAGGAGCATTTGCCATAAACATTTAGTCCACTTTTCCACTTTTGGCATGCATATTCCGAACTTCATTTTGTGTTTCTATAGTTTGTGTTTATACAGTATATTCTATCTGATTGATGCAGTATGATTATAACTTCTCAACCCACACTGTTCTATATTTTGTCTGTGCAGGCTGTTTCACCAATTTAAACAAAAGCAACACAGATCATGGTATGTGTAGTTCCTCTGTTCATCTTCTTTCATGCTTCATGTTTACTTTTGGTACTGACCACACTTTTCTGATTTGGAATATGCAGGAAAGCCTCTAATTATTTCCCACAATGGTGCTAGTGGGGATTACCCAGGCTGTACTGATCTGGCTTATCAAAAAGCAGTTGATGATGGTGCAGATGTCATCGATTGCCCTGTTCAAGTGACCAAAGATGGCATACCAATATGCATGAGTTCCATCAACCTAATGGATGATACGACTGTTGCAAAATCACAATTTGCCTCTCAGACAGCAGTAATGAAAGATATTCAGAGTGTGCTAGGAGTCTTTACTTTCAACCTCACTTGGGATGACACTGTAAAGAATCTGAGACGTAAGTTGAATTGAAATGTTGCTGCATATTAAGGGAACCGCAGCAAAATATATTTTGTATCGTGAACAAATATAGAAAAAACTAATTTGTTAGATCTTAAGTCAGCTATCTGATCTTGATTGCTTGCTTGTATATTTTGATAACTATACAGACAGTTTATTCCTCTGATATTGTTTTGCTTCATAGCCATCAAACATTTACTGTATGACTGATTTTCCCCTCTCCATCCTTACAGCCAAAATATCTACCCCATTTAGCACCTTCCAATTGGACAGAAATCCGAGATACAGGAACGCAGGAAATTTCATGAGATTGTCAGACTTTCTGGACTTCACAAAAGATAAGGATTTATTGGGAATCATGATCAGTGTAGAGGTGCGAATTTTATGTTATGAATGATTCTTTGAGTGCATGAATAAGACTACATTTTGCCACTTTTTTCATTGCTTTTCTGTGATTATATTGGCTGTTTTTTACTTCTGTAGAATCGTTAGTTTGTCCTGTCAAGCATTAAACATTTGTTCCATATTTCAGTGCTTAAGCATTCTAACCAACTACCAACTGTAAACATGTATTCTTACTGAGTTCCAGTAAGAGCTTCGTGTTCTCAATTAACTTGCTATTTATATTTTTGCAGCATGGTGCTTTTGTGGCAGAGGAACTTGGATTTGACATGGTAGATGCAGTTATCAAAGCCCTTGACAATGCTGGTTACAACAACCAAACTGCCCAAAAAGTTATGATTCAGTCAACCAACAGCTCGGTTCTGGTGAAGTTCAAGCAGCAAACAAAGTATGACCTTGTGTACATGATTAATGAAGATGTCAGGGACGCTGCACCTTCCTCTCTCGCTGACATAAAAAAGTTCGCTGGTGCCGTTTCTGTTGATGCTAGCTCTGTTTTCCCTGAAAACCACCATTTCACAACCTACCAGACCAATCTTGTGCAGTCCCTGCAGACCGCTGGTCTCTCAGTCTATGTTTATACTCTCATGAATGAGTTTGCTTCTCAACCATATGACTTCTTCTCCGATGCGACCGCACAGATCAATGCGTATGTTCAGGGTGCTGGAGTGGATGGGCTAATTACTGATTTCCCTGCGACAGCTCGGAGATACAAATGTATGCCTGGTTAGCCTTTTCATGTAGGCGTGCTTCAGTTTAGTATGCACCCAAAACACCTGCAGTTTTCAGTCTATTCACATCATGCATTCTGTTTTGCAGTGAACACTTGTATGAACATGGGGAACAACACGCCGACGTTCATGGCCCCAGCTCATCCCGGTGATCTGCTGCAGATCATCAGTAAACTTGCCCAGCCACCGGCATTGGCTCCGATGCCCCTTCTGACAGACTCAGATGTGGCAGAGCCACCCCTTCCTCCTGCTAGATCAAACAACGGTACAGCTCCAGCACCGTCGCTTGCAAACAGGATGCAGACGCACATCCCGATCCTCGTCTCGCTGGCAATGCTTTGCGCCTGTCGTCTCCTGATCTGAGCTTGCAATGCAACATGACACGCTAGAGCTGGGCGATCATGCCGATCTACTCTACTAATCCGATATTTTGTTTCTTTTTTTTCTCCCTTAGTAATTCATTTGTTCTTCTGTAATTTTTGCATTGCGGGGTTGTTCTGACTGCCTATGACACTTCTCTGTGGGTTGCCCTAGCGATTTCAGTACATATGTGTGGGAATATATTGTTAAGTTCTTCTCTAGGTTTTGGATTATGTTCTGCAATTCAGATGGTACGGCTCTCCAACAATCTGAGCTTCTGATTATTTTGTTCTGGCGGATGGATCATCGCCAGCCTCCAGGTGATTCAGCATATAAAACAGATGGCTGTCAACGCCGTGGTGCACTGCAGTGACGAGCCGAGGACAGGAGGTAGCGGTGGCAGCGGAGTTTTGGACACTATTGGACCCTGTGCATCGGAAATTCCAAATGTATCCCTCCTAACTCCGAAATTTCAAAAGTAGCCTCCTTTTCTCGTGTACTGTGCTCCGTGGCCACAGTAGCGGAGGTGCTGCGCGACCTGAACGAGCTGCTGCCAACCGGGAACGCAGCAAGCAGGACCTTGAAGAGGAGATAGGAAAGAAAAGCAAAGAGAAAAAAAAACAGAAAATCAAAAATAAAATAAATTTCAGAAAATTCAAGAAAATTCATAAAAATCTTTGGAACATGAATAGATTTAATAACATAATTTTGAATTTAATTGAAGTTTATTTTATTTATTTTTTCATTTTTTGAAATTTCTAATTAATCTGATAAAATACAAATGGTTTGTAAGAATTTGTAATATAGAAAATGAGGTCCAAATATTATAAATTTTTTCAGGCTCCTTACACAATGGACTTGATTGTGTAATTTTTACAGAATTTTATATACCCTGAAATTGTCTCGACAAATGAAGGGTTTAAGTCTCGAAAAATAGGACGAAAGGTTTAAAAAATGAGGCTTTCATGATTTCATGTGACTTAGAATGTGAGAAGTTTAGTACCACATGACTACTGCAAGTGTACCCCTTTAATTGTTAATTTTCTGCACTTCTCAACAGTACACTTGCATTAGTCATGTGGTACTAAACTCCCCACACTCCAAGTCATATGAAATCATGAAACCCTCATTTCTGAAACCTTTTGTCCTAATTTTCGAGACCTAAACCCTTCATTTGTTGAGACAATTACAGAGCATACAAAATTTTGTAAAAATTACACAATCAAGTCTACTGTGTAAGGAGCCTGAAAAAAATCATAATGTTTGGACCTCATTTTCTATATTACAAAATTCCTACAACCCATTTGTATTTTATCGGATTAATTGGAAATTTTAGAAAATAAAAAACATTTTAAATGAATAAAATAAACTTCAATTAAATTCAAAATTATTTTATTAAATCTATTCATGTTCTAAGGATTTTTATGGAATTTTCTTGAAATTTCATAAATTTATTTTATTTTTGATGTTTCCATATTTTTTTGTCTTTTCTTTTCTTTCCTCTCTCCTCTTTCAAGGTGCTGCCTTGGGGGTTGGTAGCTGGTTTGCTTGTTGCATTCCCAGTTGGCAGTAGCTCCTTGCTGCGTTCCCTGTGCGCAGCAGCTCCTTGCTGTGTTCGGGTGGTGCAGCACCTCCGCTGCTGTGACCACACTGCACAGTACGCGGGAGGAGGGGGCTACTTTTAAAATTTCAGAGTTAGGGGGGCTACATTTGGAATTTTTTATGCACAGGGGGGCGATAGTGTCCACATTTCGTGGCAGCGGAGGGATGGGGAATACTGGGGCGCCGCTACCAAGGTTGTAGTGAGGGATGGAAAATCACATAAGGACTAAGGAGTGTTACGAAACCTAATTATGGGCAAAAGACTAAATTATCTCCGGAGGGGTTTTATCTCTCTAGACTATAAATATGAAGACCCCACGAACAAAAACATACAGATGAATAAAGATATTGGATTTGCTCTACATTGTGTCCCTTTTTTGTGCTCATTGTGTGATTGGATTTATTGTCTCTCAACTACGACATCGATACTTAACACATTATCATCACTAATTGTTCTTTCGGCCAATCGGTATGTTGATCGGGATTCTCTCTTTTCCAATTCCTAGTTTTGCTATTAGATTAATTTGGTAGATTAATTTTGTGAACTTGAGATTAGATCTGTTAATTGCTAATTAGGGTTTAACGATTGATTACTGTTCATCGCGCGTACGACATTTATATTTTTAATGAGAGCCATGATAGCCAACACGGTGCTGTCCACTTGCCACCATCACCATGTTCCTTGCGGTGGCTAGGCGAGACCCCATCGGACGTTAACGACGTCAGGGGCCTCGCTCGACTTGAGTCGTAGCGTCGGCGCATGTGCTTCGTCGTCGCTGATGCCTCCGCGAGCTCGAGATGAGTTGTTGCCGCTCGTCGTCACACATCGCCCGAGGCCGAGGCCAAGCCCGCCGCTCACGATCACCACCATGCCACCCATTGTCGCCCGCCGCCATGGCTGCGCTGCCAAACCGTCGTCGTGTCGTGCCACGACGTGCTACGACCGAAGCCGCCGCCGTGCCGCGCTAAGTCGTGCTATGCCCGAGGCCACCGCATAAGCCCACTGTCACGCAACCGCTGCGCATGGCCGCTGCTGTGACGCCAAGAGCCGCTGTCGTCATGCGCCCATTGCCCCGTATCGCTGTCGCGCCAGCTGCCCCGCCCCGCACGCACGCCCGCACCTTTGTGCTAGCCACCGCTAGTGGGGGTGATAGGGTTCAAACCCCAGCGCTCCCCTGAACTATGCCCGACAAGATTGGCATGGCCCACAAGCCTTTTCGGGAAAAGAAAAGAAAAAAATGAAATCCTAAAAATTTGCAAAAATGCCCTCGGTAATTCTAAAAAATACGAAGGAATTTGCAGATAATTTTTTTGGAGAGAACCCCCTAGAGTTTTGGGAAATTATGGGGGATTTCATATTTTCTTATATTCTCGCAGAATAACCATTCGGGAATCCAATTTTTGTGACTGATTAGTATGTTTGTCGATGTCTTAGAACCGATCTTACATAAAGATTATTTGATTTGGGGGTCCCACAATTGATCACGCAAACATAAAAGACACGGGATTTTTATACATGTTTGGGCCTTCTATAGAGAGAATAAAAACCCTACTCCTGTGTGTATTGAATTGGGTATCTTGGTTACAATCAGTGGAAAGAATTGCGCTTTATGCTACTACTGATTGTCTCTCCAAAATCGCTCCCCCTATCTCTCTGAAAGAAGTCTTTTTATAGTACGCGGAGGGGTAGTCGTTCTAGGTCAGGAGGCGCCCTATTATTCCGTAATAATGGTAGTAATCACTGGAGTAGTAACATCTCCACGTTGCTTGACGGCTATCAATGAGAGATAATGGTGTGTTATCTGCAGTTATTACAAAGAATAACTGCATATATTGACTGCTCGGATCTTCTAATTAATTGGGCCTACAGACGAGTGGACTCAGTTAACTGTGAAGAAGTCGTAACAGAGCTGATCGTAGAAGAACTTATGGTTAGGGGGTAGTTGTAGAAAACCTTACAAGTATGTACTGGTCGTGGAAAAAACTATGACCAGAGGTAATCGTAGGAGAACTTACGATTACATGGTAGTCGTCGAAAGACTTACGACTATGGGGGTGGTCGTAGAAGAACTTACGACCACTTAATTGGCTTCTCCCTTGCAACTATAAGGGGTATGCTTAATAGTCGTGTGACGTCATATTTACCCATAATACTAATTACAGATAAATAGCAAAATAAGGATTATTTGATCCTCGTCAATGTTCTATGGTTATTTTATAACCTAGACCCTCGGCTTATGGTTATTTGCTTTAACAATATTTGTTTTTATTGAATAACTTGAAATTAGTCCTACAAACTAAATTTATAAGGTATATGAGCTTCCATAAATTTTAAAATCTTAGACCTAGTACACCATGGAAGCATCATATTTTTTATGGTTTATTTTTCCTGGTATTGCGTGTTTTGGGAAATTAATTAATGGGTTTAGTAATTCTGAAAATTGCTTCCAAACCTTAAAATTATCATAACAATCCCAAAAATACTAGGAAAATTCTGGAAAATTAATAAATTTGTCTATTGAATAGGTAAATTTAATATACAATATTTTGCACCCGTTTCATGTATTTAAAATATTTTACTGGCTGTAAACATATAGAAATTTGCATGAATTATGTAGAATATGTTAGTATAACATCCCATTATTGGACTTGTGTTTCAAATGTAAGAAAATGGCTAAGAATTAAAACTTTTTCTTACATCATGTATTTCCTGTTGTACCAAACAATTCTTGTACAAGGGATTATGAAATACAATGTCACAAGTCTATTTGATCCAAACTATGATATCCCAAAAACAATCTTGTCAAATATTGTGATCATCATTGGAAAATATTTTTCCTAAGTTTCTGTGATGGTATGTGGCCCCTCTGAAAAATTTCACAATTTTTAGAAATTGTTTGAATATTTTTAGGGGGCAGTCAAACTTATTTGACTTTTAGTCAAACCTGAAATCAGAGCCTTGCATAATTTTTGGAGATTTATTCACAGTATAAAAACCTCTGAAAATTTTACACAAGGTTAATATCCGAGTTAGAAAACTCCTGTAAAAATTTCATAATTTTTGGAGTTGTTTTGCTATCTCAAATAAATCCTCCAAAGTCTCTGTTCTAATTGGAAAGTCAAAACCTAAATTCACTGTGCTTTAGGTTCAAGTCAGACTCGGGCTCGAGCCAATCGACTCGGTCCAGTCAACTAACTGCACCGAGCCCCTTTAAAAAGCGTGCGTTGAATTTCAACCGTTGGATCTTAATCGCGCGGCCCTTGTTCTTTTAAACATTCGGACCCTCCGGTTGCTTGTTCGAATGTCAACCGTTAGATCCCCATCCAACCACCCTGATTCACCAAAACATTCGGACCTTCCGGTTGTTTGTTTGAATCTAAGCCGTGCGTTTCTAATCCATGGGCTCGTGTTCTCTCTCGTTGTTTAAACCTCCAATCGTCTCGTTCAATCCGAGCCGTTGGATTAAAATCAACGCTTACCTTTTCCTCTCGTTGGGTTTTAAACTCGAGGCGTGGCGCAATCTCACCGCCGATTGAAATCGTAGGGTTCTGGATCGCCCAAGCTTCTCCTCTGGTCATCTTCAACCTCCACCGTGCATGAACGAGTAAGGAGGATGGCGGTGTCATTTCATGCTCCTCTGATCGTCCTAGCCGACATTTAGGGTATGAGAGACACTCGAGCCGTGCCATGCCCTAATGCACCATCTACCACTTTTTTTCTTGTCGGCCGCATCTGGTGCTTTGTGCTTTGCCGCCCGAAAAGCTTTTGGTCCAAACCCTAATGCCTTCAAAGCTTTTTAAGCACCCAACACACTTCCTGGTGTTTCTTTAGACCACCCTCAAGCTCCATTTACAGTATTGGAGCTTAACTCCTCAAAACCACCAAATCACCATTTTTGAACCGAAGAGCTTCATTAGTGTTCTTGGTGTTCCAGTGGTTCTCCTTCACGTTTCTTTACCATATTCTTATTTCCTTACTATCTTGAGCATTTCCCCTCACTTAATGTTGGATTTGATTCGAGAATTGTCCAATTTGGGGTTTGTTCAAATTCACTGAATTGGTCATCTTCTTCCTCACCAGTGAGTGCTTCATTTTCAAATTACTGCTCATGTAGCTTCAGGGGCCATAATGAAGCTATGTTGATGCTTTGTATCACTCACTTGGCTCAGGGTACCATTTTCAACCTTTCTTCTCCAAGTCCGGCGAGCCTCCACCGTGGACCAGCTTCTCCGGCCATCGTTGAAGCTTCTCTTCATCAAGGTAGCTTCTTATTAGTCCCTAGAGGCTCGCACACGCTTCTTTGACCGCAGCGAGCTTTTGCTATTTCTATGTTTAGCGGTGAGCTCCATTTCCATTTTCCGCTAGCGGCGCTCGTCTCTCACCACGCGAGAATGCCACCAGAGGTTCGTAGTGCTATTGCGATTCCATTTTAATTCTTAGTTGGCGCCGTGCGCCGTTGTGCGTCGTGCAAGCCGTTGAAGTCACTCGAGTTTGCCTACAAGAAGCTCCGTTTAAATCATTTGGTTAAGGCACATTAATTACCAGTGATTGATAATCATTGGTTCATTAATTGTGTCTTAAGCTGTGTCGTTGAGCCACTGTCAGTGGGCCCAACATCCTTAAATCATCCACTGGCATAATCCCGTGCGTGTCGGACATCATTAATGACTAATTATTGATTAATTAATGTGTCGGGGTGTTCGCTGTCGGAAATTCACTTTTGGGTCTCTGACATGCAAGCCCTCCAGTCTCTTAAATCACATCTATGCGTGTCGTTAGGACGCATTAATTGCTAGTTAATCACTAATCATTGGTTCCTGGTAATTAATCGTTGTCTTAATTGTCCATCTGTCTCTCTGACATGTGGGTCCTCTTTAAAATCCTCTCCGCGCACTTAAACCCCGTGCGTAGCGCTTGATTGATCGTGGACCGTCGATCCCGTGATCAACGGCCCAGATCTAAAGTGCATTCGGACCCTCCGATTGCCTCAATCATTCTTGACCATCGATCTTGTGATCAACGGCTGAGATCCCGTGTGCATTCGGACCATCCGACTGATGGTGTGCTCTGGACCGTCCATCTGCAGATCTGCGGCTGTGATTAGCCCAAGCAACCGCACCGTCCGGATGCCTTACCTCGCGTGAGCCGTTGGATCTTGATCCAACGGTGGGCTTCTGTTAGGTGTTACGCGCGTGCGCTATTCTCGGTGCGCGTGTGTCGTTGGATTTTTTATCAAAGGCCCTCGAGCGTCCACATCATATTCTGTTGTTTAGGTTTGTCTGTATTTCGGTAAGTATTTATTTAACAACTGAAAATGATATAAAAACTTTAGATATTCATAACAAATTCATTTTAAATCCTTTTTAGGTAATTCCAACTGTAATAAATTCTGTTATCACTTAAGTTTATTATAAAAATGGAATTAGGCATATTTCAGTAGCATAAAATTGTGTAACTAGAAATAACTTGATTTCTGTCCCTTTGAATATTCCAGAGATAGATTTAAACTTGAAAAATACATATCTTTTTCTGTATAAATCCAATTTGTGCAAAATCAATTTTGTTAAACTCATCTGTTAGTGTACTTTCATATGGAATAAGTTTTGAGCATGTTCATAATTCTGTAAAGTAACTTGCATTAGATTCAAAGCTTAGAAAAATCATAAGTAAATGTGTATAACTCCAAATTTAGTAAACTCAACTTTGCTGTTATTAGGATGTCATAATCTACCTGCTATAAAAATTTCAGACCTTAGATCATTCTAGAAAATTTCGCCATGAACAGTACTAATAATTAATTAGGTTGATTTTAGGCTGAGAAAGAGTATTTTATCCATATCTTTTGCATGTTAAGTCCAAATTGTATGATTTTTGTTCCTAAAATTATCTAAAATCATTCTCTAGCTGCTGTATAAATTTCATTAGATTTGGATGTCTTTTGCTGTTGGAGTTTATTTGATGTTCTTCGCTCTTATTGGTTTATCGCCTTTTCGTGTTAGGTTCCGAAGACAATATTGTTATTGATTATGAGCCACAGCCATCAGATCCTGCACTCCAGCAAGGCAAGCAGATGTAGCATCATTTGATCATATTGTTCCTACTATTTTCAAATTCTAATATGTTGTTTGCAGATTCTATGTATGCATTGCTATGTTGTTTTAAACTATTGTCGATAGTTGGCACAGTAGTTGCATTATCAGTAGGAAATGTTGATTCCTCTACTACTGAGCCTAGGGTTACTTGCTGTGATTTTGGGTTCGTTGGATGGACCCTTGTCACTTAGTAGTTTACGTGTCATTATACTTAGTCATGCTTAGCTATCGGTAGAAATAGGCGGTTATCGACTTGTCGATAACCTTGATCACACAAACTGTTATAATCTGTATATTTCAGCCTTGTGCTATGTCTAAATTGCAAAACTAAAACTGAAAATGAAAACAATTTAGACTTGGGCACAATGGTAAGATGGTGTGATCTTTTGGGTGTGAATGGAATGGTGTCCGGGTCAATTAAGGACCGAACTACTTGTGAGTATCTGTTATCCGAGCATTATGTGCGTGCTAACCACACTAGAGGGATATGTGACCTCTCTTAGCTGAGTACTTTGGGGTGTGTTAATTAATGAGTCGCGTGGTGGGTTGCATATTTAATTATGTGCAACATGGACGCGTTTGTGGGGAGGGGAGCACCCGCCGAGGCCGGTGTGTCCTGCTCCACGTATGGGTCCTTGTGATCCATATTGCGTCGACAGATCACTAAGGATTAACCCCCATACGTGCGTCTCTTGATTAGCATATTCCATTGGAAAGGGTTCGTAGGACTTAGCCGTGTCGGCATACCAAAGGAAGTGTGCTTAATAGCTTGGCAAAAAGGCGGTCTGAAGTGTGGGTACATTGGTACACCCCTGTAGGGATTACAAACTATTCGAATAGCCTCGTCCTAGGTTATGGACACACTTGGATAAGCTTTTCAAGAGTTAGACTACAACCTTTTAAAAATTAAAACTTGATGGGTGGTATGAACCAGGGATTCATGCTATTTGTGGTGGCTAATGGGTTAGTCACTTCCAGGTGGTTACCTTTAAATATTGTTACTCGCTGTTATTTCAATAAGTAAAACTGATTTGTTAAATTGCTTTCAACCTATTACAATATTGCAAATGAAACTTGCTTTGTGCGTCCAAAGAACCATATAACCACATCCCCTTTGATACAGCTTTCATGTAGCTATGTATAGGCTTGTTACTCGTAAGTCTTGCGAGTACATTTTTGTACTCACCTGCATTGCTTGTATTGTGCAGAGGAAGGAAGTGAGTCCGATGGGCCTCACTTTTGTGAGTTGTCTTTGTGCGATGTTTGGGGCGATTAGCTTGGCGGCCGATCGGTTGCCCCGTGGTGTTATGTGGCTAACCGGCTCGTCTTTTGGTTTAAGCTATCTTATGGCAACTTTTGCTTCCGCTGTTACTTTTGATACTCTTGTCATTTGGCCGGTCGGCTGTGTTGTAATAACTTATATTATGTATGTCTTTTGGTAGACTTGTTATATTCTGTGTATAGAATTGATGCACGCTTTGGTATGATGTATGTGTGCTGTATTTTCTGGGAAGCACATATCCATCGAGACGCGAGTTATTCTATTTGTGATACTAGAACCAATGGAAGGTTAAGTATTACAAGTTTAATAAACCGAGGTCTCACAGTTAGACATCACTAAGTGGATATTTGCTTGTCCTGGATGACAACAATGATAAGCACATGCTATGCTCTATGGAGACATGTAGCTATCTCTTAGTTATCCCTTAGCTTTGTAATGATGTCGTTTTCCGACATGAGTCATATTAGTAGTATAGATTCAGCTCCTATCAAGCTTGGTTCGGTCATGATGAGCATCTCTTATCTTTTGCTTTAGGATGAAAATTTATGCATTAGGTTGTTATTTCCCAGATGCCATAAATCATATAATGGTCTAAGTTGTTCTATTACGCCTTATCCTCTGCTAAATAGTTGATTAAATAAGCTTAATAGAACATATTGCGAGTAGCATATCTTACCTATAGTAAAATAATTAACTTGCATGTAATAAAATTTATAAACAATATGTCTGAAAATTAAAAATATTTTACCATGCATTGCTAACAAAATATTGGACATGTGCTTTTGATATATAATAAGCTTCAATTCACTAGCTTGTAGTCCACGGAGAGTTGTGGATGATTTCTCTTACAAAAAAAGAGTGTGTGTTATTATATATACAGAAAGTTAAATTTTACATTGTACGGGTGCGAGTGATCTAATCACTAATTTTGTACATGATTCTATAAGCAATTCAGAATAGTTACGTGGCTGCAGAACGGAACGAAGACCAACACCAAAAGGACTTACCTAACTGCAATTGAACAGGTGCTCGTGGTAGTGCCCATTCCTTCGCGAAATAATATACCCACTGTGTAGACCGTCCTGCAACCATATGAACCATCCAAGGACTCACATCAGAAGAACACAACATGATGACTCACCCAAATGGACGTCCCCTCGCCTCGCAGCAACCTGACAACGATGTGTCATTCCAATCCTTGGTCAACTCGAAGGCTAGAACACAAGTCAATCTGCAAAGACAACAAGAAATAGGAGGTCATCAGTACAGTTGCATAACGTGTTGTAGAGATGGAGGAGACATGAGACGAAGAAGAAGAAAAGGACGGAGAAGGAGAAGAATAAATAGGAAAACATGCTTAACTCAATGCAACCGCCACTCGGGCATGTTCTTGATTGCAAATTGCAATGGGTAAGTTTGTAGGTTGCTCCCCAACTAGGGGTTGTTTTACAACATGAACGCCAATGACAGCATGGGCACGGAGCGACGTCATCACCACGGTTGTGCATCCCTTTGTAGGCGCGGTAGCGCAGGCACACATGCGTTAATGACCTTGAAGACCTAGAAGCGTAGTCAATAACCATCAGTGGCCAGTGACAATCTGGTTCACCCTGAGCACACCAGCGAGGGCGAGGGCATGGAACGATGCCGTCATTGCTCTGATGTTTCCCATTTTGGGTTGTGGCAGTGGTGCCCTCCGGATGCGGACATGAGGAGTCGTGGTAGAGGCGTGAGATGCCATGGGAGCATATGGTGAGGTCGCAAGAGACCGAGGGAGGGGGCGGCGGTGCGAGATGCCGTGGGAGGCGCCGACGACGCCGATACCACAGTTGAGGGGGCACGACAGTAGCTAGAGGCTTGGGAAGGGGATGGTGACAGCGACGACGAAAAGATTTGGAGGGGAGCAGGTGGCGGTTTCGGGGGGAGAGGTGAGAGTTAGGGTGGGCACTACCGATGGTTGCAGAAGGAGATCACGTGTGGTTGTGGGGACCCACCTAGCAGTGCACCTGTTTTTTGAGACGAAGGAGTGGGGAGAATGGACGTACAACCATCAACTCCTTATTTTAAGTAGTAGAGATAGTTTTCTTAGAACCATATTAATTTGAAAAGGATCTAAATAAAATTTAACCCTTAATTTGATGGAGCCTAATTTTAAAGACTTGGATTCAATAGTTGGTTTTACAGATATATTAATTTGAAAAAAAAGAGAAATATGCAACACTACGTTTAATTCAAAAGTTGAGAGTGTAAATTTCTTGGATGATCCACCTCTCAATCCTCTCATTCGCACATAAGGAGAGTGATCTCATAATAAAATTTGCTAACTAAATAAGAAATCAAATGTCACAAATTCAAATTTAGATTGCAAAATGCAACTTTTGAAATTAGGAATTGCGTAAAGTTATACTATACTACATCAAACCGTGCAATTGTGTGGGCCAATCGGCTGGTTCGTATTAAGATCAGCCAGGTGTAATATAAGTTCCGTTCATATCGTGTAAATTCAGGCGACACTATCGCAATTCGCAGGTGCTCAGTTGACATCGCAACAGTCAGCAACACGAGTTGATTCATCGTGTCTGACGTAATCAATCCACACAAACACAGCACTTGTTGACATCATCCTCAACAAATTCCCGGTCACTCTGAACCTGATCCATCTCACCTGTGAAGTGAACCCCATCATTCTCTTTTCCTCTGTAAAGCTCGGCAACTTGGCCATTGGCCATGGCTTATCTTGTACACGCTCGCCATGCCGGTCCCCTTGTCTTCCTTTCCAGGCACCGAGAATTTGGGCCATCTCTTGATCGGTCAAGATCCGTAGGGCCGTGAACTCCACCATGTGAGTCGAGTTGTATGCCGACCACACACTCATGCAGTAGTTGTGAATGTGGATTTGGTGAAGACTGAAGCGTATGGTACAAGCAGATTCGTCGTTGCTGCATGCAGACGGTTATCGCCGGGAGGATGGCTTGTTCAATGAAAAATAGACTCTTGATCTAGATTGGTCATGTTGAATAATCAGGGAGGAGATTTCCCCCTTTAGATCCTTAGGCTGTTGATTTTTCTTTTTTCTGATCGGACGGTTGAAAACCCAGCTCCCTTCCATTCAGGACCATGCATGCTTATCCGAGCAACGGGTATCAATTAGTCCTTGTCTGAATTTTACAGAAGGAATCGTCAGTACACAACTACACATGCTTTAGTGTGTTTCACATCCATGTCCTGTCCTGTTTCTTCCAAAAGAACTGAAGCACATCGACCCACCCAACAGATAATCCAACAATTCTTTGCATTCTACTTTTGCATACACAAGCACAGATCTTTGCTTTCGAGTATTTACAAGAACAAATCAGTGATATGACAGAAACAACACACATATGAACCAAATTAACCACGCAAAATTTCATAACCCTTCGAAACAAAAAGTGAACAAGGCCGGGGCCAAAGTACAAAGCAGAAATGCACAGTATAGCCTAGCTATGAGCCGATGACATGAGTGTAAGTAAAGCAAGAAGGCACATCCGATCCATTGCAGTGGTAAAAGTAGTATCCTACGTATTTACAGATTATTACTGCCACTCTATAGATTAATCTACCATATACCATACCATCTCATCAAGATTCAATATACAATCAAACCGTAACAATGGATACATGTGCATGATTACATGTATATCACCAACACGTACGCGAGGCGTACGTACGTACACCTACGCGTAGATGGCATAGCGCATGCTCTCGCGCACCATGAGGTGGCTGACCTCGTCGGCGCGCGGCCTCCACCCGCTCGCCGCCCACGCCTCCGCGTCGCCGACGTCCTCGCCGTCTAGGCGGACGGCGCACGCCATCGCCAGGAGCACCCGGGCCAGCGCGCTGGGCCCGCTCGGCGCCACGGCGCGCGCGTCGACGACGGCCGTCGCATCTGCGCCGGCGTCGCCCGCAGCGCCATGGCCGAGCGCGCTCTCGTCCACCACCCGCGCGCTCCGCCGCCGCAGGCCTTGCCGGACAAGAGACAGCACACCCCACATCGCTAGGACAGAGGTCGCTAACACACGCGCGCGCGCACGGGGGACGGCCAAGAAATCAGCTAGATCGCTGCCTCGACAACATCTTGGAGAGCTAGATCGCAAGCATCATATTATATACACAGAGGATTGATCTCACTCTCGTAGGTCATAACAAAACAAACACAAGGATACAAGAACTTGGACAGGGTCTCAATTAAAAGGTGGAAAGCACAAGGCGGGGCTGGAGGATGGTGGTGGTGGTGGGGGAGGGAGGAGCACTCGCAAAAGCATGAAAAGGTTGCGTGGTTAGTGCGGGGATCGACAGATGGTTACAGCCGAAAAGAACAGCAGCTCTGCAGCTCTGCTGCTGCAAGTCCGCAAGTGCACACACAGTTAGGCCTCTCTGATAAATTAATATCCCCCCAGATGCATTGGCCAGGGATTCACCCGGGGGTTTAGGCTTTTCCCCAGCTGGTGCAATCGTTTGAAAAATAATCTTATAGGATCTGGTCCACAATTCCATCAGTGTAGATCCATTTCACCGCGTGACACGTGTCTTTTCACGAATCTCAAAGAGCACAGCTCAATAAATCACTGATGTGAATTTTCACGAATTAAATACTGAAGACTAGCATGTCATGTTTTGATATTCGTGAAAAGACACGTGTCACGCGGTGGAATAAGTCTACACTAATAAAATTGTAGACCAGATCTTATAGAATTATTTTCCCAATAGTTTTGCCGGGCTAGGTAGCCAATCCTACATGTGCTGGGTGCAGGCGCTATATAGCTAGTACATGAAAAGGCCAAGGGTTTGACATGCTTTGGAATATTGGAGCTGTGCATGCATGTAACTCAGCCAGCAGGCCTGGTCATCACTCATCACTGCTTGGCAGACTGGTTTCAGATGATTGGGTGGGTACTTGTACACTTTGGCAAAGTTGCCAGAGTGCTTATCGTTGTGCTACTCTACTGCACAGTGTACAGTCCCGAGATATATAGGTGCAGGTAGCAGTACTTGCAAGTTGCGATGTAAGGGTTACAAAGGTAACCTTTTTGGCGTATGAAGACGGTATACTGAACCATCGCTGATAGCTAGCTCCTGCTTTTTTTTGGGTGTATTCTGATTCGATTGTAAAGAGGGGTTTGGTGTGTACTGCATGAAGTGCGCGCTTGGAAAAGTACACCCCGGATCTGGACGCTGGTAAGTGGTAAGTTGCAGGTCTTGGATTCTCCCGAGTTCTTGCCACCGGCCAGTTAGCTAGTCTGCACTTGCCGGTATGTATGACTTTCAGGGCCCCGGTTAGGTTAGAAATAGGGATACTCGCCGGTATGCATGGAGCATATGATTCTCGTCGCAAGAAATAAAAAAGATGAAGCATGAAGCAACTATTTGGAGACAGCTCCAACTGGGTTGGGCCGATCGACGTGGGCCATATTGATGTATAGAAGCCTGAACCCAAGCCACCCCCGTAGCATGATTTTCAGTAGAGACGGAGGTTCGCTCGGCGTTGTGCGAGCAAGCCTGTCTAGGTTCGATCACGGGGATCGAACTTGTGTGTCTCATCGGATTATTTAGGAATAGTACATGCATATGTGGGTGACTACCGCCGCCGTCGTCTTTTTTCTCGTCTTCGGCGACTACCGCCGTCGGATCCGCCACCGTCTCCCGCTGCCTCCTAACTACTTTGGTCTTGTCGCCCCCGTCAACCTCCACTGCCCACCGCCCCCCCTCCTCACCGTGTTTGGAGGCGCCGGCGCCGCCTCGACGCACCACCATTGCCGCCGCCCACCGTCGGTCTACCGCCACCCCGGCCTCCTTTTAAGCCCTGGGGGCACCGGTGAACCCTAACACTAACTCGGCACCGTAGCCGCCGTCTGCTGGAGAAGAAGAAGATGACCTTAAGTACGGATCTCCACGCGTGATCCGAAGGTGAGTAAATCGATTGAAACTTCTTTGATTTTTCAGGTGACTACGAACTAGGCACCTCAAAGCCGGATCAGCGTTGGCTTTTGGCCTGCCCGTACCGACGCTTGGCGCACCGATCGTACGTACGTGTCGCACCAGCACGGCATCTCCGCCTCACAAGTCACAGAGCCACAACGCCACGCCGTCCAGGGCCCAAAAAAACGTAAAGAAACCCCCCGCGACAGTCCAGACTCCAGACCCGACGCCGCTCGCCCCGCGACGCAGCCGCCCCTTCCCTGCCCTGCCCTCCCCTCCCCGCCGCCTCCGTCTCGCGCCTCGCGAGCGACCGTAAACACGGCGACGGCCGCTGCCGCCTGAGTTGTCGGAGCGGCGGCTGGAGCGGGGAGGGCGGGAATCTAGGGTTCCCCATGGACGGCGGCGAGAGGACGTTCAAGGCCAACTTCAGCGGCCAGGGGGTGGCGCTACTGCGGGATCGCGTGAAGGAGAAGCTCAGGGAGCTCATGGGCGACTACTACGACGACACCCTCGCGGTGAGCGCCCCCCGCCCCATCCATCTCCTGTCCCCTGCCCCCCGCGGCGCGATGTGATCTCCGATCCATTGCTAAAACCCTAGTGGTACTATCGATATAATCCCGTTCCATCGGGGTGGATAACCGATTGTTTGGATTTCGCGGGATCGTGTGAGATGGTGGAGTTGGTTTCGTTTAGGTTTGTGCACAGTGCCGTGCTGTCTGCATTGGGGTTTATTGCGGTTCCTGTGTTTTAAGGATCGGGAGTCATATGATTTTTGCCCCAAGTTTAGGCGCTAGATTGGATAACGTGAGTAGCTGGTGCTCGGCAGTATATGGGATCGGATTATGCATTTTTAAGGGAGCGTGGTGAATTAGCTAACCAATATTATAGTTTTGTGGGGGCAGTTTACTTGTTGATTATTAGTGCTGAGTTGAAGCGTTGGTCCAGTTTGGATACCCGCTGTGTTTAATTGGAGTGGCAATGCTGTGTGCTCCCATTGGCTGAATCGTCTTTTGAGGCTTAGTGTGTTTTGGATTATTTTGCATGTTATATCCTTTTGTGGCAGGTCTGGAGGTTACATTGGTTGGTTGAGGTCTCAAATTTTGTTGCTAAGCACCATGTGACGAACAATACAAATGAATTGATATTAAGCGTGATTTCGATGTACAGATCCACAAACCATTGAGATTCTTGATCTAACTATTTCATCTTGTGGGTCAGGAGTATGTTGTGGTATTGCTCAGAAATGGAAGACGGAAGGATGAGGCTGCAAAGGAGCTGCAGGTTTTCTTGGGTGGTGAAAATGATGCATTTATATCCTGGTTATTATCTCATCTCCCGAACTTTTGTAACTTCAACTTCTTTTTCTATATATCATTTGTTCTCACAACACTGAGAATCTATGGCCATGCAGGTTATGGGATCACCTCTCCTCAAATTTGCACCTTTATGTGCAATCCAAAGCTGTCACTACTAATGATGAAGCTAAAAGCACTCACAGTACTGCTAGAGGCTTGCCTGTACATAATTTGACTAGCAGTATACAGACTAATAGTGAACCTGAAGTTGAAACTCAGAAGACAACGATAATTCAACAGAAGAGGGAGTGGAGAGGAATTGTTCGAGAACAATCAGAGGTAGTCCCCCTTCGAAGTGTTGTAGCTACTGTTTCAAATGCAGAGGAACAAACTTTTCATAAATCACATGCCGTAAGTCGAACCCGCTCACCTGACATGCATGACCATAGAAAGAGAAGCAGAGAGGAGGACGCACGACAAATCAAGGTTTCTAAGTCTCTCTCAGTCATATAGTCTATTTTGCAAAACTTGGCAACATTCATGACATGATTTTTGCGTTGTTTTTATGCTTTATGTATATGTTAGATTATTAATTATCAAGTCATATCATGAACAGACAGTGTCATATCAATAAATTAACTTGTTGGCATATGCTTTTCTGTAGCCTTGAAAGTCTACTAAATGAAACCTGCTAATAGTTTTTTTTCTTTGTATCTCTATATCAATTCCTACATGATTGAATGGTACTCTTCCTGTTTACAGCACCTCGATTCTGATAAGATTCTTATAATTTTAGAACATTTTAATTGTCTTCGTTGGTTAAAAAAGTTATTGTCTTGGTGCAAACCTTGATATCTAATTTGCATCGCAGCTACCATCATGTCCCCTGAAGAACCTGCTTGTGTGCTGCTTGTATTTGGACATCGTTATCACCTTTTACCTTTTTTATAGACTTGAACCTGCAAACCCTGCCGTCTGTCTAACCCTGTTATAGGATTTGTATGTAGCTTCTGGTAATTATTTTTTGTTGTTCAGTGGATAACACTATTATATATACCCCCCTCCATTCCATTTTATGAAATTTTATTTTGGAACCCCCAAACTTTCACGAAAAGTCTAATTTCACCCTCAACCATGAAACTTGATATTTAACACCCTAAACTTTCAAAACTGGATCAACTTTCAACCATGATTGTGCTTTGGAACACCTGAGATATGAAGTTGGTGGATCAACTATAATCTTTTTATGATGTGTGTTATGCTTGTTTATCTATATCATTAGTTCATTACCATATATGATTTCTGAACTACTGTAAGGCCTCTCAATTTGTTGCAGGTTCTTTTTTTCATTCTTGTTCTTTGTGGTAATATTTTTAATATATTTTTTCAGAGAACGTCCCACCAAGTTATTGATGCACCACGCCGGCTTCTTCAGTTTGCTGTTCGTGATGCTGTCAGAACTGTGCAGCCAATGACCCATAGATCAGAATCAGCTTCCAAGCGACTTCGTTCTGTGGTGTCTACCATGGCGTCAGATTCAGCACTTGATGTTAGGTTGCAGAAAATAAATTCTGATGTGAGAATACCAGGTGCCACAACAGCATTAAGAGCTGCAGCTGAGGCTGCAGAAGATGTTCTCAAGGACAGAAATTCTGAAAGCGTGTTTAACAGATTGGGTAGAAGGCGTGTGTTGAATGCTACTGAAGAATCATCTGATTTCAGAGAACAAGATCCAGAAGGAGAATATGAGGATATAGATAATGCCGGAGCAGAAAATCAAGTAGAATTACATGAAAGAAATCAGTATGTTGGCGGCGATTCTTACATGTATGACCGGAAAGCAGAGGGGGCTGCTGATTCTGCGTTAGATATCGATGGGTATGATGACACCGGTGCAGTTAGGTATAATGGTTTGAGCTCTTACCGCAGTACATTGCCTTCTAGTGGAAGCAAAGAGTCATTAGTAGTGGGGTACAATATGGTACAAGGAGCTGCTTCTGTAAGAAGCAGAAGGTCGATAGCCCAGGACACACATGCTAGTTCAGGACCAAGATCATCTGAAAAGATCATAAATATTTCTGCTAACAGTAATATCCGGAAGCCTCCCAACCATGAAACTGCAAGGAATGCTGTCACATTTGAGCCTCAAGTGCCCACAGAGAAGAAAGGTACTGGCTCAAGAAAATCAAATGTGACAGTTGCACATGCTAACAATACACCCATGACTGATAATTCCAAAGTAAGTTTGTTTTCTGTCGTTTCCAACGGCTAGCATTTCGTTCCTTCTTAAACTGTATATCAGCCAAGCCCATGAAAAACTAGATTATACCACTAGTGCTTTTCCCATGGAATTAACAGCTTGGAATTATTGCCTAAGAATTTGAGTTCCTCACGTGTTCAGTACGCTAAGAAATTTAATCTTCCTTAAATTCAATGTTTCAAGTCAAAGCATCCAGCATGCTACAGTGTATATCGTATCAAACCTAATAATTGATACCGAAATCATCCAACTCCTTAGAGGGAGGAAAGAAAGTCCATACACAAATCTTGCAGCTCATTAAGTAAGGATTTTCTAAATTATGTGTAGAACAGCAAATTTCATAAGTTTGTTGGAACACACTACACAGGCAGGACAGCAAATCTTATAAACATATACTAAATGGACATTTTTACATTTGCCTATTGGCATTGAATGCATCATTTCTGCATTCTTGGCTCCTCCATTTGTGTCTTCTTTTATGCTTTTTTTTCCATGTTTTTTCTCTAATCCTTTTATGTGTGTTTCTTTTCTGCTGATTCATATAACATTTTTATTTCCTGGATTATCTGTGATGCATCATGCTGTTGCAATAACCTTTTTGAAAATATATTCCAGGATTTGGTGCATTCAACTTCTATGTTGGAGGCACAGAAGGCTTCACCACTTGGTATGTGGCACTGCTCATTGTTACGAATTACGACTACTTTATTGGTTGAAGGGAATGTTTGTGTGGAGAAAGTTATTTAGCCTATTAGAATTTCTGAAGTTTGATGGTTCTTGTAGCGCTTGATATCAAGTAAAAGGACCTTTGCTAGTAGGAACAAGGAAGGGCTACTCCTGATATCACAGAAACTGCTATTGTCTGACCGCTATCTTTTTTTTTCTTTGTAAATTTGCGAGCAATTTTTTTTTTTGGCATTTTTTTTTTTTGTGTGAATGATCTTGTTTGAGATCTGTCATGTACTTATTTTCCTGATGTATTAAGCATTTATACAAGTACGGAGTACTGTATTTTTTTATGAAACACATCCTTTATTTGTTTGAAAGTTACTATATCAGTTTTTATTTGAAATATCTCTATTATGCCATGACTTTTTTTATCCCATTAAATTTACTTGTTTTACATGTTAGTTCTGTACTTCTGTCCCCCTGATTGACTAAGGAAGTTTCTGTTTTTTTCTTTAGCTGTTGGATCATACTCTACAGGTCAACCTGAAGATGGTATTGACTCTAGAACTGTCTTTGTTAGCAATGTAAGTGTTTCTCTTCTTGTGCCCTTCTGTTTATGAAGCTGAAGAGTTCCACTGTTACTAGCAGTTGTTCTGTTGGTGTTTTAGGTACATTTTGCTGCAACAAAAGATGCTCTTTCTCGTCATTTCAATAAGTTTGGAGCTGTGCTAAAAACTCTTATTGTGACTGATGGTGTCACTGGTCAGCCAACAGGGTATGAATTCTAAGTCTTCTCTGAACATTCTGAAACATCAGCATTTGTTTAGATAATATACTTAGTTGTTTTTTCTTTCTTTTTGTTTGATCAGTTCAGCGTACATTGAGTTCTTGCACAAAGAATCTGCAGAGCAGGCACTAACCCTGAATGGCACATCTTTTATGTCACGCATTTTGAAGGTAAAATTGTATTGCTATAAATTTTTATCGTCAGCAAGGTTTTCTATTGAATTTCTGGATTGCAATACATGATCCAGCTGCTCTAGTAAGGTTTGCTGTTGAACTTCCTACTTTAGAAGATATTTTTGTGTCTAAAGGAGGTTCCATTAGTTGAGCTGCTTCAGTGCACACAAAAAATGCAATTTTGAGTTGTGCTGTTCATTTTCCATGAGACGTGTGCATGAAATGTGCCATTCCTTTGTCAGTATCCTTAATAGTGTTTTTCCATCTTACGTATATGAGATCATACCCTATTGGTAAATTATGGCAATAAAAGATATACTCTGGCAATTGCAGTCGATGTTGCACTTATTTGTGTTCATGTAGAAATAAATATTCACGACAGCAAGATCTTAGAAGTACTTTTCATGACTTGTCGCATACCTGACTCCCAGCAATTAACTATGTTGTGCTGCAGGTTGTTCGAAGAAGCAGTCTTGAAGTGCCTCAACTGCCTGGTTGGTCCCGTGCTTCTCGGGGATCACCATTCGCTTCAAGGCTCATTAGAACCGCATACCCAAGGCCAACATTTCCTGGTTCTATCCGTGGGCATCTACTACTCAGAGGTGGTGCTCGGAGTTTTCAATGGAAGCGTGACACTGCTGATTCCGTTGATGCTGGAACTACACCTGTAACTCCTGGGAATCAGATGGTAATCCCAATCACACGAAGCTTCACCTACACGCGCACTGAGCCAAAACAGGATGTTGCTGCGACTGCGACCATTTGATATCTCAGCAGGAGCTTTTGGTGACCATTTCATAGTTCAGCCTCTTTTGGTAAATACTGTTTAGTTGCAGAGCTTTAGCTAGTACCAGACTGGTTTTTGTGGAACTGAAAATTTGAGCCATATTCTATGAGCGATTTTGTGCGCTTTTTCCCGTCGGCAAAGCGTTCATGCTGTTCTGGCTATGTGTGCGCTTTTTCCCATCGGCAAGGCATTCATGCTGTGCTGGCTATGTTAAGTTTGTGGATTGGAAAAATATCGAAAAAGAAAAGAAAGGGCTGTAGAATGTGATAGGAACATTTCATCATTTGTTATTATCGATAGATTATTCAGCTTCCACGGTTTCCGTGTTAAACTATGTGATCGTGTCAAAATCTGCTGCTTTCTACTCCACGATTTTTAAGCCTTCAATCTGGCATTTTTTAATGTAGTGTGTACAAACTCTGCCTGTATCACCCGTCCAATGAACCTGGTTGTTACGAAGTGTACATATTTTATCAGAGAAAGCACATTTATCTTGGAATGAGAAAAAAAAAAACTCACGGGCAGCTCTACTCCAAGGTCATATTGTCTGGTCAAAGGCAGGTGATTGGAAGATGACAACCTCCTCTGTCATAACCCCAACTTACTGTCTCCCAGCTGATTACTATTTCTTTACGCAAATTTCGCATTTTATATTATTTCTTTCGTTTGAGCTGGACTTATGCTGGAACGATTTCCGTGATGTTAACCATTGAGGATTAAAATATTGGGGCAGTTGTTTTACTGTTTGTCCGAGTATTTGCCCGTCTCCGCCCAATGATTGAAGGTAGCTTTCTTTTGGGCCATGATTGAAGTTCACATTATTTGTTCGAGAAAGAAGCAGATATAACACCTTAAACTTTGCATGAAAGTTCATTCAGCATATCAAACTATGAAATTAGATATTTGATCATCCAAACTTTGCAATCGGTTCAAATAATATTTTGACCCGGTTTTATGAGGTAGTATTGCCCACGTGGCACGATGAGTGAGCGATTTTGTCATGTAGGATGACACACTGGCCAAGTTAGGTCAATATATAACAAGTGGGACCCACAGGAGTTTCTCCCCCCACCGAGCTACCATCCGCGCTTCCATGGCCGCCGCCCTCTGTAAGTCCTTCCCTCTTTGTTACGATTTGGGGAGAAGTCTCTATAGGTCTCACCTATCATTCACCTTAACTTGACCAACGTGTCATCCTAGTGACAAAATCGCTCACTTATCGTGCCACATGGGCAATACCACCACACAAAACCGGGTTAGGTGTTATTTGAACTGGATTGCAAAGTTCAAGAGAGGAGGTCAAATGTTTGGTTTCATAGTTCGAGGTGCTAGATAGACTTTTAAGCAAAGTTCGAAGTGTTATACTGACCTTTTCTTTGTTTGACAATGCATGGGAGAAAGTTTACCTAGAATTTTTCCTACGTTCTCTGCAATCAAAGCTAGTGTAACCCAGGAAGCCAAGGCATCCCAGAAAGTGAGATGAGAACTTGCAGGTACAACAAGTAGTAGAATCCATGATACGGTTTACACCTGGGGGAATTGACAATTTGCCACACTTACTGTTGGTTTTGATAAAATGTAATTATGTTCCTTGCAATAGATCTTTGCCATATATTTTCTTGCCTTCTTGATTATTTGCCATTTTTTTGTATTATTGGCCCTAGCCCACATAGTCATTAACGATTTTGCCATTCAACCCAAGCCATCCCGAACCAGCTATGTGTTGTGCCCAAAGGAAAACAGAGGAGGGGATGAGGTGGCTCGGGTGGGGCTCGACGCCGCCGAGAGAGGCGACAACGACGACTGGCGAGAGGAAAAATAGATTAGGGAAGGGGTGGTAGTCCTAGGGATGGTGGCGGAGCTGTAGGAGATGGCCCAAGGCGACGTGGCGCAAGGTTGAGCACGCGGTCAGCGCTAGAGGACAAGAAGGGACAGTGACGCCGAGGGGGAAAAGGAGGCTCACATGAGCATCTCCAGGGGAAGATGAACTCACCCGAATGGACGATGGAGGCGGAGGAGTGGAGAAGCAGCCTAGCGATGTGAGCTCACTGTGACGTGGTGAGGTCTACGTGGCGGTGGTGTTGTAGAGAGGGAGAACGTGAGTGAGTGGTGGGGGCGAGTAGAGGAGGGTCGGGCGATGCTTCATGAGTGAGCAATCGGGTTGAAGCTCATCGAGCGAAGATGGCGACGGGCATGGTGCTTTTCGGCCAGACATGAGGAAGATGGAGTAGCGGCGAGTTGTGGGCGAGAAACCCGAATCGGCGGAGGAAACGATGAGATGGTTTGGGAACACCGCATGACGTTCTCGGTTTGAGAAGGCATGCACCGAAGTGGCGTTGGGGCTCAACGAGGTGCGGTGGCCGGACGGGAGCTGCGTCCTCAGCCAGTTGGCTTGTGTAAGAGAAAGAAGTAGGGGGGGAGGGAGAAGGGAGAAGGGAGGGCAAAATCATCAATGGTCATGTGGGCTAGGGCCAATAAGAGCAAAAATATAATTTAAATACTCCAAAATAGCTAAACAACAAGAAGGTAAAAAAAAATATGACAAAAGATTTATTGCAAGAAACATAACGATATTTTATCAAAATCATATATAAAGTATGGTAGAGTATGTAAAGAATGGTAGATCGTCAATTCTTCTCAGACGGCAACTGATGGCCCGGTGCTGCCGCCATGATGACCAGTGGTACTCCTTAGGCGTCACATCACTTCTAAGATGCATCAGGACAAAGGCGTCACTCCAAAGTCCAAAAGCGCCGGTGTCCCGTCCAAAAGTCCAAAGGAAAATAATTCAAAAGGCCAGAACATCCAACATGGTTCAGCCTACCACACTGTACAATCCTGCAGGCTGCATCTGACATATAATATATTAACCCACTGCCTATGTAGTCTACTCATCTGCTGCTGCTGCTGGTCTGACGAGCTGATGAACGAATCATTCATTAGTCCATCAGTACCAGCAATGGGAGGCTGTGCATGCGTTCGATACGAGCAACGACCGGCCATCAATCAAACGCACAGAGAAAACTCTGCCTGACCATGGCCCACAAAACCCTGATCAACAGCAACACACTCACTCGCAGTCAACGACACAGCACGCACTCCCGCACTTCAGCTCCGTCCATGGCAACCACCACCACCCACCTCCCTCTCTTCGGGCTCCTCTTGCTCCTCCTCTCACCATTGATTGCCACCTCGACCGCGGCGGCGGCGGCAGCAGCAGAGCAGCCCCAAGACCTTCTGCTCAGCCTCAAGGCCTCCCTGCAGGACCCCTCCAACGCCCTCTCCTCATGGTCCCCCTCCACACCCTACTGCAACTGGTCGCACATCACTTGCACCGCCGCAGCCGACGCAACCACAGTCTCCGTCTCCCTCCAGGGCCTCGGCCTCTCCGGCGACATCGCCGCCGCCTCCCTCTGCCGCGTCCCCGGCCTCGTCGCCCTCAGCCTCGCGTCCAACGGCTTCAACCAGACCATCCCGCTGCAGCTCTCGCGGTGCACCTCGCTCGTCTCCCTCAACCTCAGCTCCGGCGCCTTCTGGGGCCCGCTCCCCGACCAGCTCGGCATGCTCGCCTCACTCACATCGCTCGACCTCAGCGGCAACGACATCGAAGGGCAGGTGCCGCCCGGTCTCGCGGCGCTGCGGGGCCTCCAGGTGCTCAACCTGGGCGGCAACCGGCTCTCCGGCGTGCTCCACCCGGCGCTGTTCGGGAACCTAACCAGGCTGCACTTCTTGGACCTGTCCAAGAACCAATTCTTGGAGTCCGAGCTGCCGCCGGAGCTCGGCGAGATGGCAAGCCTCAGGTGGTTGTTCTTGAAGGGGTCAGGGTTTAGCGGCGTGATCCCTGAAAATTTTCTTGGGTTGGAGCAATTGGAGGTTCTTGATCTGTCCATGAACAGCTTAACAGGAGCTGTGCCTCCTGGGTTCGGTCTCAAGTTTCAGAAGCTGCTGTCTCTGGATTTGTCGCAGAATGGATTCACTGGGCCGTTTCCGAAGGAAATTGAGAAGTGCGTGATGCTGCAGAGGTTTGAGGTGCAGGGCAACGCGTTCACCGGGGAGCTCCCCGCAGGCCTGTGGTCGCTGCCGGATTTGCGGGTGATCCGCGCCGAGAACAATCTGCTCTCCGGCCGGTTACCGGAGTTCCCCAGCGGGGCGTCTCGGCTCGAGCAGATTCAAGTTGACAATAACAGCTTCTCCGGTGGGATACCTCAGAGCATCGGCCTGATTCGCACCATGTACCGGTTCTCCGCCTCCCTGAACGAGCTCAATGGCAGCTTGCCAGGCAACCTATGCGACTCACCGGCGATGAGCATCATAAACATCTCCCACAATTCGCTCTCCGGTTCGATCCCGGAGTTCAAGAACTGCAAGAGGCTGGTGTCGCTGTACTTGTCCGGCAACGGTTTCACCGGGTCGATACCAGCGTCTCTCGGGGACTTGCCGGTGCTGACGTACATCGACCTGTCCAGCAACGGCCTCACCGGTGGCATTCCGGCCGAACTCCAGAACCTGAAGCTTGCATTGCTCAATGTCTCGTACAACCAGCTCTCTGGCCGTGTGCCTCCGGAGCTGGTCTCCGGCCTTCCTGCCGTGTTTCTTCAAGGGAACCCCGGGCTTTGCGGTCCCGGATTGCCGAACGATTGCGATGCGCCACTGAGAAAGCATCAGAGACTAGCATTAGCTGCAACCGTGGCGTCGTTCGTTACCGGAGTGACGCTGCTAGCTATAGGAGCATTTGCAGTTTGCAGGAGGTTACATGGCAACAAGTCCTCCCCATGGAAGCTGGTGCTCTTTTACCCAATCAAGATCACCGGAAAGGAATTGTTCGCCGCGTTCCACGACAAGAACGTAATTGGCCGGGGAGCATTTGGAAACGTCTATCTGATCGAGCTACAAGACGGGCAAAATGTCGCGGTGAAGAGGCTGGTCAGTTCAGGCAAGCTAACATTCAGAGAAGTGAAGAATGAGATGAAGGTACTGGCAAAAATCCGGCACAGGAATATTGCCAAGATGCTAGGCTTCTTCTACTCAGAAGGCGAGGTCAGTATCATATACGAGTATTTGCAGAGGGGAAGCTTGCAGGATATGATCTGCGGGCCGAAATTCACAATGGGATGGAACGACAGGCTTAGGATTGCACTGGTAGCTCAGGGATTGGTGTACCTTCATCATGATTATACTCCTCGCGTGCTGCATCGAGATCTTAAGTCGAGCAATGTGCTACTTGATGACGAATTTGAGCCCAGGGTTACTGGATTTGGGATTGATCGCATCGTAGGGGAAAAGGCGCACCTATCTTCATTGGATTCGGGTTTGAATTACAAGTGCTATATCGCACCAGGTAAGCTTTCACGTAGTTGAATCGATGCACTCAGATGGGAAGAGTCTGCGTGCGTAGTCTGATCTTCAGAAGCATTTTGCGTACTAGGCATCATCACCTCGTGTGTGTGTTTTAATTCATTATTTTTTACTTAGCAGCAGCGTTTTTAGCACTGATTTCACAGCATAATTGCATTTCGGATATCATAAAAGTTTGACTATACAGTCAGTACCGTCATGAAAGAAGATTCATTGCAATAGATTTCATTGAAATTCTTTGCTCTTTCCTGAAACCAGAGCAAAACTGCACCAAGAACCCAACGAACCTCATGGACGTCTACAGCTTTGGAGTCATTCTTCTGGAGCTGATCACCGGAAAGCCAGCGGAGCAGCCGGCATCAAAGGATTCCGTGGACATCGTCAGGTGGGTGCGGAGGCGGATCAACGTGACCGACGGTGCATTGCTGATACTCGACCCGGACGTCTCCCGCACGGCACAGCAGTGGATGCAGGCAGCCCTGGAGCTCGCAGTGCGCTGCACATCGGTGATGCCCGACCAGAGACCGGCCATGGATGAGGTCGTCCGATCGCTGCAGGCGCTGTATTTCAGCGTTCATCCACAGACGGCAGACGCCGTCGTCCACTGAAATTGTTATGGATTCTGGAATGGAGCAGCACCTCAAGACTCCGGTTGTGATGTTCAGAGTTCAGACTATTTGTTACTATGTAATCCTTGCTTGTTGTACACAGTGTGGGATTGTGATGACATTAGGGGGTGAATCTACTTAATAAGAGAAGTAAGGCGTCAATCTGATCTCCATTATCCTGCAACCAGATTTGAGAGTACAAAAGGAACTTCAAGAGAAACCAGTGATACTGCAATTCAGAACAACTCCAACTCACAAATATTTCATAATCCTTTTTCTTATTCCATCATAATATGATGAATATAAGCTTACAAAGATGACATCGATTATTCCATTACATGACATAAACATACAAAGATGATATGGGCTACATACGAACAGAAGACTGAAGCACATTATTTTAGGAAACAGAGAAATTAAAACAAATTATCCGCCACACATTAAGCAGTTCAGCAACACACTGCCAGATATTGGGCATGCTCAGATCGGGCTCTGGCTCAGGTACAATAAACTCAACTTCCACCATTGTGGCTGGTGGTGCTCACTATGTCGCCGAGTTTAGTGGCGCATTACTCTTCCAGATCTTGTTCGCGTTCAGCCCGAGCTCTTGCTCGTGTCTGATAAACTCTTCTTCCTCCACTATTGTTGCTGCTGTTCATTATGTCACTCAAGAAGTACCAGCAGATAGTGCTGTGTGGAGGCCCCGGTATGCCTCCAACTGAGGAAAGGCAAGGTGCAGACCTCCCAGTTTCCATGTCAAAGACCATGCCCTGATCCCTACCCCGCCCACCGATCCAGTAAACACAATTTCCCTTCAGCCCCGGCAAACCCTCCGAATACATCGACACCGCATTGTTCCTCCCGACAAACACTGAGTAGCCCCCCAAGTTCGTCACAGCATCCCAGCATGGATGGCGCCGGGGATAATATCTCAGAACCAATATTTCATTCTCCGATACACGACGATGGCCACCTCCTGGCAGCTGCAAAGTAACAGTACAGCTCGCATTCCTCCAGATTTGGTACAGGTTGCCCTCACAGAGCACCAGGTTCTTGGCACTAGTAAAAACTGACACGGTGTTGTATGGCGGAGCAAAACAGGTGGCAGGGTCGAACGGGATGTTGCCCTCCGACAACAAGGGCTCGACTGTGGCCGGTGCATTACGGTCCGGTCCGAGAGATCCAGGTGGAACTCTCCCAAAAGGGACGAGTGTATCCGAACAGAAAGTAATCTTGAATGGCGTCTGATCTCTCGATCGGAAATGTTCATAGCAGATCATGCGCACATTGCGCTGTGGCTGGGTTTGCCTTTCTCGAAAACCAAGTGCCCATTCAGGGGACGAAAGCACGGGTACCTCTGGTTCTGAGGAGCCTGGATCCTCGACGGTGGCAGGTTTCCGGCGGTGGCGCTCCGGTAGGCGGAGCACGTGCACGTCTCCGCGCCTCGTGAGGCAGTAGACCTTACCTTTGTCATGGTAGACGACGTCGGCGAGCTGGTCACCGCTCACAAGGCGGACGGGATCAAGGACGACCCATCTCCTGGCCCCGGCGGTGACATAGGCGAGCCTGTCGATGTCGCAGATGGCGGCGGCGGCGAAGTCGTCCTTGGCGGGGTTGGGCGCGAAGACGAGCTTGGAGACCCACCTGCTCACGTAGATCAGCGGCGGCAGGACGATTTCGGTGGCGGTGATGGGGTTGAAGAGGACGAAGACGTTGTGCCCGCCGAAGAAGCCGACGGAGAGGGCGAGCCAGCCGTTGCTGGAGCCGACGCATCTGCCGCCGGAGAGGATCGCCGTGAGCTCGAAGGAGCGGCGCGTGGGGAGGGAGGCAACGGAGGGGCAGCACCTGGCGTCGTCGGCGACGACGAGGAGCGACGGGGACGCCGGCGCGAGCGCGTAGCGCCACGCCGTGCAGGCGCCCCGCGCGCTGGCGTAGCACTTGAGGTCGAGGTGGTCGCCGATGCGGCAGAGCAGGTCCGGCGGCAGGTCGGCCCAGCGCCGGAACGGCGGCATGGCGACGGACGGATTCGGTGTCAGGCTAGGCCATCTAGGGTTTGAGGATTGGGAGTTTGGGACCGATTGCCTGGTCGGGGAGTTTTATGCTCCATTGTCGAGTGGGCATCTTACGAACAAGCCCACCCAACGCTCTAAATTTACGAAAATGGTCCTACGGCGGCGAGCGAGAGGCCGCGTGTCTCCTTGCACCTTACCCGCCATACCAACGCCGTCGTTGGCGTGAAAAGCCGAGGACGAGTTAACGCCTTAACGGCCCGGCCACAACGGTGGCCGGCCCACCTGACTTCCAATTTTCCACGCGCTGACGACGAGAATCCAACCACTACGCGCGATGCGTTGCCCAGCCCTGCGCGGAGCCGCGGGCTGTAGTGTTTGCTGGGAGCCTGGGACCCGGCACACTAGAGAGGACGGCGGGAGCCGCGAGTCGGACGGGCCGAGGGGCGTTCGACCGAGAGGGAGTTGCCTCGTCCCCGGCCCACTCCTTCCCACTGCGGACTAGGCGAGTGAAGGTGCCGAGACGAGAGGGTCCTCGATGTGCTGAGGACCTCAGCCTGAGGTGCGCGGCGGACATCACTTTTTGCAGCCCAAGCGCAGCCGGGCTCAGGCCTCGCAGGGACTGGTCTACGATTGACTCCTCGCTCATCCTGTAGACTATATAAAGAGATGATTTTTAATCATTGTACGTGCTTTTTCAAATAGAAATAAAGAGAAGAGAGAAGTCTCCAAAACTCTGTATTCAATCTACTATTCTATTCTTAATTGTTCTGTGTGAATTGACTTTTATCTACGAGATGATCGTTCGGACTGGACTCACCAGCGACGGTTCCTCAATATGTTATCAGCATGACTATGCTCTCTGGCCTGCACGGATTGAGAAGGTAATCGTCAAGACCGACGCTCGTAGATCGAATCATTTTCTAGATCGCTTTCAATTCCGCAATTGTTGATTTTTAAATTATTTTATCCTACGGTGTAAATCTGTTCTAATCTACTGTGGACCAACTTGAAGTCGCCGGCACAATACCGATCAGTGGATTGCATAAAAGAGCAGATGTCGATTGCACCGTGGATTGTAGATTGCAAATTCCCTGTAATCTCCGTGAGCCGAATTGCAGTAGCCGGCACAATGCCAATCGGATGATTAATGAAAAGAAAAAGGGATTGTTGATTGCACAATAGATTCTACATCTTATTGCATGAACAGTACATGAATTTTTGCCATTCATGCATGGCAATCGGCAGGAAGTCACACCGCGTCGCGCCGACCTAGAGTTGTGCCATCGCTGGCCACCTGAAGATGGCGCCCCCCCCACGGGCTCCCCATGGTGCGTCGGATGTCGCGCCGCCGTCGGCCACCCGAAGATGGCGCTGCCCCGCACGGGCTCCCCACGGCATGCCGGCACCCGCACCGTCGCTCTGCGCGTGCGCACGCATTAAGGCGCCGCCACCAGCTCAGACCTCTCGCTGAGGCACCGCCGCTCAGCCCCTCCCGCAGAGGCATCGCCACCAGCCACCTCTTGCCAAACCGCCCAATGCCGCCTGCATGCAACCAGTGCACCCGAAGATGCGCGCTTGTCGACCGTGACGCCTCCGGCTGTCGCTCCGAGCGTAGCCCCGCAGTAAATCATGAAAAATGCATAGAAAAATACAGGAACATTATGAGAATTTTTGTAACCATTATATGTAAGCTACCAACAGTAATCTTATGAATTATTTGAATGAATATACAGATGACTAGTATTACGAACTGGTAGTTCAAAGAGCTGGCTGAGCATGACCAGAATTACTTGATTTGGACATGAGATGTCGAGATCGTACTTAGGACCAAAAAGCTCCGTACAGCTATCGGATTAGGCACCTGGAAGGATGTCACTCCAACTACTGAGAAAAATGATCAGGCGCTTCATTTCCCTAGACATTATCTCTGCCTAACGCTCAAGAATGAGTATATGGCGAAAAAAGCACACTAGCTTTGTGAACCACACTGAAGAAGCGGTTCGAGAAGATGAAGTACACCATTCTTCCTCGGGCAGAGCAGAAATGATCTCAACTACGTTTTGCTGACTACAAGACCGTGAGGGAGTACAACTCTGTTTTGCACGAATTTGTAACAGCCTTCAGCTCTGTGGTAAGGTAATCACAGATGAGGAGAAGATTGAGAAAACTCTCTCTACCTTTCACCCAAATGCGGTGCAATTTGCACGTAACTATCGTCAAGACGGTTATAAGGAGTATGCCGAACTGATTGACATTATGCAAGTTGTGGAAGCTTAAGATGAGGTTCTAAGGAAAAAACTACATCTCACAGTCGCCTAATAGCAATGTTGGCCATGAAATCAACGCTAACAGTTACAAGATGAGGAAACCTCACTCAAAGGAAAAAGACAAAAAAGGTAAGATCATAGGTCGCAAGACCAAGCCAAATGCTCAATCCAATAAGGGCGGACAAAAAAAGCGTGATGACAAGCCTTATGACCAGCATGACCAAAGTTGCTATAAATGTGGCACGTGGGGACATTGATCATGCATTTGCCGTGAGTCGCAGCACGTGATTGATACTTTCTAGTCTAAGAAGAACCCTTCTTTGAACATCGCAGCGGTCGCAGCTGTAGTTGCCGAAGAAGAGAGGATGGACATAGAACAGATTCAGACAGAAGTTTCCTCTTACTTCGTTGATTCGATCTAGTGCGCACATTGCACATAGTTTTATTTAGTCATTTGCAGTTTATAGTTGTGATAGAACATTGAATTATTGAATAATAATTATAGACTCTAAGAGAGCAAAACATTAAATTCCTATGATAAATCCTGCAAGATTTTTCCCGTCATACTCCCGTCAGCATGATCAAAATACAGCAACCCATAGCTAAAATTGCATTCAACAAATACACAACACGCATCCTAGGTGGAAGATCCCAGATTTTACATAAGTGAGTACCCGTGATTTGATAATTCAAAGTGAGAATGGGTTTAATTTACAATGCCAAAAACACGTTGGAAACTAGATATACAACATTTCTTCAATTTTTGACACCATTCCATACAAGTGAGAGTGAAGGCGCAACAACAATTCAAATATAGACTCCTGGCTTGACACTTCGAAAATTAGAAGCCATGATCGAGTGCAGGAACAACAGCGCGGGACTTGGGCAAAATGCTTGTGTATTGGTATTGTGCCAAACAACACTAAAATTAACCAGCGAATTGTTTGAAACTTCACGTAAGATTTGACAAGACAGATTTTAATGGAAACGAAAGGTTCACCAGTCAGATACAAAATTCAAGAGCGCACTCAAGACAGACCAGGCAAAGTGACTTCAGAGCTAGTACCTAGCGCCAACTAATCTAGAAAGCCATCTCATGGGGCTTGTCCCCGTCCCTGAGAGAGAACCGCGCACCAAGGTAGGTTTTCAGATCTGGTACAGCCTCGATAGCTTTGATCAGCTCAGCGTCCACGGCCTTTTGGTCCTCTTTCTTAAACTGTGGCAGGTCCTTGGTCGCCTAAAACATACAGATGAATTCCACCATAATAAGTACTGGAAGGCAAGGTTATATGTACAAGAGAGGTTCAGATTATATAAAGATGTACCTCCTTGTCGGTCTCAAAAAGTTCCCCCTCAGTCTTCTTTGCCTTCTTCTTCTTGTCCCTAGCGAAGTACTTGTCATCAAACTTCTCCACATTAACACCGGAGATATCAACCTTTGTGGATGTTGCAATGATGTAGGCCTGGTTCACACGGCGGATTGGAACGCCATTGACCTTGAAGGGTCCTGACAGGGATTGGAATATAAGTTCCAAGTACAATAGGTACACATGACAATATTATGATAAGAACCTGAATGCAATATACAGTTCAGAGAAAAAGATAGCTTAGGGAAATAAACAAAAAATGTAGGATCCTTGATTATAGGAATTATAACCGGTTGTATTTGTGAATTGCTTATCTGAGAGTACATTGATAGCAGCATCCAACAAAGAAAATTGCACAAGCATATCATGGATACTGATATCACTTCAGCATACATAAACTGATAGAGCAGCTGAATAAAACAAACAAGTTGGGGTAAACACGTCAAAAAGGGATAATTGTAAAATGTACATATGCATTTGTCACCTTTTATAAATCCTACTAAATCTCAAAAGCATTTTTTAACATCCTTGATGCAGTCTCAAGATTGTCCATCTTTGACACACGAGCATGAAAATTTCACATGCTAGTGATTGGAGATTGGAGAAGCCATTGGTCTAAGGAATATGAATGCAATAGAAATATTTTGTTGGAGATTCTCAAGTAAAAAGCATCAGTGGCGCCAAAGTATATAGTGAAAACTATAGAGGCATTTACAAGTTAATTCGTATCAAATGCAGGGATAAGATTATGAGCTATTGGAGAAATTATTCCAATACATCTGAAAACAACACTCCCTGCAAAATTCTGATAAGCCATTACAGATAAAGACCACATATAACTGAAAAAGGTCATGTCTTGTGAGGAAAGACTAAATACAGTTCAAGCTAAAAATTTACATTTGCAAACCACTACGACCATGCCAAACCGAAGTTTACCTAACACTATCAACTGCAACAAATCCAAATTTCACTACTCAGGAAATCTTCAGTTTGCAAATACAACAAGGCAAGGCCATCAGACTAATCTTGCTACCATATCTCTAAAGCTCAGGAAATATCTGAATTATGCTTAAAATGATCCGGGAAGTTCCACGGTCAAACATGAATACCAAACAAACAGCTAAAACATGATGAAATACCTCCGTTTCCAGCAAGTGATGAAAGAAGTTTCCTTCTAAGTACATGACAATGTGCAAACAAATAAGATTGATATATAATTGTAGATCTTATACAGCAAGAAGATACTAATCCAATGATCCAGCCTTTCATCCCCCCAAAACAATATACTAATCTAATGCACAACCTAGAATCGTCCACTAGAAATTACAGACATGTCAAGGGCATACACGCAAATTAGACAATGTTTCAAACTACTTTCAGTTTCAGTACAACTAACGAAATGTTATCACAGATTGGAAACATAGAACTATACTATGCAACAGCATGAAGCAATCTAACACAATTTCAATCTAACCAGGAAACTGAACAGTGTAACACTAGCAACATAAGCTTACCAGTGACAAGAAGCAGGCCAGATTTGAGCTGCTTGAGGAACACGACGCGCTTCCCCATGAACCTACCGGCGAGCAGGATCAGCACAGTCCCCGGCGTAATGGACGACCTGCACCAGAAAGCGTCAGGACTCGAAAGTCTCAGCAAACAAATCGAACTAAGATGATGCCGCCGCCGCTAGGACCTGAGCTTGGTGGGCTTGGGCTTGCGGGTGCTCGGCTGGCGAGGCTTGACGTCGTCGGCGGGGTAGAACTTGGGGGCGGCGCCGGGCGCGGCGGGCTTCTCGGCCTTGGGGAAGGCGCCGCCGTGCTTGGCCTTGATGGCCCACAGCCCGCGGCTGTGGTACAGGTGCGACCGCGACGCCTTCTTGATGCCCTGCGACAGCTTCGACGTCGGCGCCATTGGATCGGCTCGCGGCGGCAGCGGAGGGGCTTCGGCGGCTGCGGGGAGTGGAAGCGGAAGGTGCGGGAGCACTGGGCGAGCGTTAGGGTTCGCCTTTATATCGCGTGGCGGCGGGGGATTTGGGAGGTGGTAAACCAACCCTAGCTTTCGTGTGTTTGTAACGGGCCGGTTATTTGGGCCTCTCGCCCAAGCACTGCACTTTTTAGTGGCTGTGTACTGTACATTAGTACTTCACTTTTTGTCGTCCTAGTTCAATACCCGTCGTTTACTACCGATTAAAAAGAATATAGTCCTAAGCATGTCGAGTTGTCAATTGCCGATCCAACAGACGTCGAAGAGAGTGAAGAGCACAAACGATTACCGACTTCAATTTTTAAGTAGTAGAGATGTTCTTTTCTCTCTCTTTCTTGCTAAAAATAATTGTAATTTCCTTGCTCTTTAAATAATTTTCAATCTTTGGACCTGTATGCTGCTTCATGAATTCACCATTTTTGTTTTCACCTTTTTTTTAACATGTTTGTTTCAACGTGCTCTGGGCAGTGCAGTTGTAAGCTGCGCTCCAATGGCCGCAACGAAATGCCAATATGAATTGTGTTTTGTAGTGTTCAAACAAGAAATTGCGTTTAATTTGTCCCATGACCATTTGCAAGGCTGCTTATTGTTCTGAAGTGCCCGCTTGAATTTCGGAAGGAAAGATTGCATGGGACAAATTAAACGCAATTTCTTTTTGAACACTACAAAACACAATTCATATTGGCATTGTGCCAAGCTTTGCAAACAGATTCAAGTGCTCTACTTTGATTCCTGGGCACTCTTGCAAAATACAAAAGCTACTGATTACTTTCTGCAGGCTGTAGGAAATCTGGTAACCTGGCTAGCACCATACACCTCCATGGTAAAGAAAATATACTCCATAGATCAAGCAACATATAATACCCTCACAGATAACCTACATTCCACTTTTTTGTTGTACAATGCACCTTCATCTACATTTAGAAATAGAGAAAGTTGCCCTTGTGCTCATCCAAATATTTCTAAGTATAGATGGAATGCAATTGAACTAAATTACAGCTACAAGGTTGAACAAGAACGTATAGAAAGTGCAACTGAAAACGTTATAATAGCCAGAATGCTAGCAAATCCAGGTGGAAAAATTTGAAGAAAATGAAGTCTTATATGCTTTGAGCCAAGCCAGATTCGCATAGCACTCACATCCCAGGCCTCAAAAAGAGCCAGCACGTCTCAGACAACCGGCCATGAACTCTTTCCCTGCCCTAACACAGAACAGAACAAAGTTCCTTTCTTCTTGGAACAGAGAAAGAACTAAAGTTCTTGCTTCTTGCCCCCAATCTCAACTTGAACAATCATGCATCAACATAAGAAATAGTTGAAACAGGAGCAAGTTGCCTATTCAAAAATCAAAACCACAATAAAAATAACAAAAAGGTAAAGAAGTAGTAACAAAAGCAAGCAAAGATTTTTCAGGGGAAGAACAACTCATGTCATCCATTGTACAGTACTTATTATGAATTGTATTGCCTTTCCTTTGATCAGTATGCCAAACAAAGTTGATGATAACTAGCTCTGATACTGTGTTTCCTACAACAACAATAGAATCGGAATCCAAAGTGCATCACATATTCAACAAAAAGAACGCAACCCAGACATAGGCCATATAATCTGGTTCTTCATGGCTCACACCCAATTAAACCCACACAAGGAAGGATCCTCCCCTGCCGCGCGCGCGATCACGGTGACTGGCGCCTGGGTCCCCGGCCGTGGTGGTGGATCGGGTCCGGCCCGGTGGGCACCTCCCTCTCCGACTCCGCGCCGAACCCGGTCGTGCTCACGTCCTCCTCCGCGCCCTGCGCACCGTAAACCCCATGAGAACGCACCAAGAAACCATCAAAAGAGCCACCTTTTTTTGGTTACAAGTTCTAACATGGCAAGGCGGATGCTCTTCTTTACCTTGGTCACATCCGGCTTCTCCCGCAAGTCCTGCGCGGTGTACATGGCCGCCATCTCGACTCGTTGCAATGCCGCTGCTGCACCGGCGAGGAGGGGGTGCAAGAAGGAAAAAAGCGTCAAGAACGCAAGTGATTTCGGACGGCGCAAAAACTAAGAACGTGCTTCACGATGGGGGATAACGCACGACGTACGGTACCTGCCCGGGAAGACGAGGAGGCGGCGGGCGGCAAGCTGGCCAGGAAGACGGCGACGGCGAGCACGGCGACGACGCAGCACGGCTTGACGGCCGCATGAGCCATCCAATCCGACCTTGACCTCCTCGCTCACGCCAAGACGCGGAAGGGAGCAAAAAAATGGAGCCTTCTTTTCTTTTCTAATCTTCCAACCCGCAGCTGAGAAGTTCTTTTGCGTTCGGTTTGGTGGGCTCAGACGGGGAGGCGCAGATGCGCAGGTGCAGCCGTGCAGGCGATTCGCCGTACGGGCACGTGCCGCTGGACACGTGGCGATCATCCGGCCGCTCCGATCACGCGAAGGGCAGTGGATTCTTGCTGCGCCGCACCCGACTCAGCCGCGCCGTGACGGCGAGCGCTGCCGCGTGGGACCCGGTCGCAGAGAGGGAGCTGGCGCGGTGGGGCCCTGTCGCAGTGAGCGAGTGGCTCGGTGCGCCCGAGAATTCCGGCTTGGCGGTGTCCCGTCGCTGACGTCAGGGACAGCTGGTGGAGACTGGGTAACTGGGTGTTGTTGAGCAGATGATCAGAGCCGTTGCATGATACTACGGCTTTGCCACTGCCCGGCTTCTTTTTCTCTTTTTCGTTCTTTGGATGGTAGCAAGAGTGCAAGACAGAACAGATGGGCTTAAACTTCAAAATATCTCCAACCTTACCGTCAGAGTAAAAAAGTTTTGTGTGGTAAATGACCGTTAACCTGGAATCATATAGTTTTCTGTGCTAGCATTAAAAATATAGATTAGAATTAACAAGATCATGAGGTGTTGGGTTGTGTAACAATAAATATCGTTTTGGATATTGATATGGTTTTCAAAACATAATTTTGATCATCAATTTGTATTGTAATTCACAAAACCAAAACAAATAGTGATATTATCAAAGTATTTTTTTGAGACAAATCTATTCATATATATTTTTTTGGTTAGATGGAGTATGAGACGATTTCCGTTCAACTGCATGGGCAGGTACTATAATGCAAGTCTTTGTATCTTAAATAGAGTTGAGCTTGTCATAGATTTCTAATATATTTTTGTGTTACAGTACATAAGTAATGTGCAATGTTATAATTAGAAATAGCAGCAGCATGTAGTCTTTTAAGGGCCAGTTTGCATGTTTGAGTTTTATTTGTGCCGTTGAATTTAATTAGTTACGAGAATCTTTACCATTGCAGTATAGCTCCTCAAAAATACCCTCAACTAATCGATGTATCCAGGAACAAAAATGCATAAATGCTTTTTGAAAGCAACTGCAATGCAAAACAAAGCCTTATCCTTCCCATTTTCATACCTGGGTTCCATGTCTCCAGGAATAGAGGTGGCAATCTTCTCATCATCAGCAATAAAAACGCTGTCAAACATGAAACAGGATGCCAATGCTATCCTGCCTCGTCCAGATCTAAATTCCAGCGCTTTTTAGTCTGGCAGGCCACACTAGTTTGAAGTTTGAACAGCGAGGAACAAAGACAAGCTGGAACGCATCTTTCATCAATCCATGAACACATAAATACAAGATTCTGAAAAGAAAAGAAAAAGCAGTAAATTTCACAAAAAGGATCAGGGAAAAAGGATGAGTACTTTGTAGGAAGTGCCTCACCTTGCTGTCAGGCTGCTAGAGGGGAAGATAGTCAGTGTCTACCTACAAACTACAAAGCAAAGCAAAACAACTGTATTTTGATTCAGTTATCAACTATCTTGCAAATCACAAGGGGGAAATACTGAAATTGGCCTTACAAAATTTTTTTTTACTGAATTGCACGACGCTCTTGATGAACCAGAAATGTAGTAAGCTCTCAAGATGCAGTGACCACAATAATGATCGATTAATTTGTTCCATATTATTGCAGTAAGACCATCTCAGAATACACTGCTAGTTTACAATCGATTATTTCCTCTCCCAGCAGCCACTTATTGATCATATTACCGTACTATCATTACTCTACATATAGAAGCAACAAAGCAACACTGCAGCTGAAACAAAAAAACCGACAAGTAGTGTTTCACCAATGTTGCTGGTGTGGCATCTCGCACACCGACTATCCCTTGTGCTTCACGATCTCCTCCTTCATGGCCAGCCCCAAAGCGCCGAGGCAGCCGCAGTCGTCGACCCTAACGCCCGGCATCGCCACGGCCCTGCTGCCGACGAACCCGTCCTCCCCGACACAGACCTTGCCGAACTTCACCTTCCCGCCCTCACCCTCGTACACGTGCCCGAACAGCAGCGCGTCCCGTCCCACGCTCGCGCCCCGCTCCAGGTGCACCATCTCTGGGTTCAGCAGTGCGCCCATGGAGTCCACGTAGACACCGTCGGCGACGGCTACAGAGGATCCCATCAGCCGCATCCACGCCGCGAACAGCACGGACCCGCACGTCAGCTCTGCGAAGTACTCCGCCGTGGCCGTCCGTATGGCCTGCCAGATCGTGTCCAGGAACACGGACGGTGCCCAGATGTGCACCGTGTCACCATCGCCCCTGCTACCGACCAGCACCCACTTCGCCGCTGCGCATGTGGCCATGGCGGCAACGCCCGACACGGCCCAGAAGACGGGCAGGAGCCAGTAGAGTGGCATGTCGGTGGCTGCGGTGACGGCGAGGAGGCCCTGGAGTGGGAGGAAGATGACTAGGCCCAAGGCAAAGTATGGCACCAATGTCTGCAGCAGCGGCTGGCACAGCGTGGCCCAGAGCGCCTGGTACCACGTCCTGGCCAGTGTCACCTTGGTGGCATCACCGGCGTTGGATCTCACGCGTGTCGCCGCGGCGACTGGGCAGCCCGACAAGTCAATCTTGGTGTCCGACTGCTTGAGGAATGCCCGCCATGACGCGGGCAGTGGCTCGCCGTTCCGTACGCGCTGACATATCTCGTAGACCAGTGAGCGCCCGTGGTCGATGGACGCGCTCTGCGTGCAGGACGTCGCCGGGATGACGTCCACCTCTGGGCACCGGAGGAATGGGTTGAACTCGAGCTTCTCCGTCTCGTCCGCTGGGATATTGCGGTCGATGCTTATCTCTCCCACATCGAGGTACGGGAACTCGGCCTTGTCCCACGGCCGTGTGCAGTCGAGGGCGACGTCGCAGGTGTCGGTGTCGGATGGGACCTCCCTGAGTTGCAGTTGGAAAACGTAGCGCACCCCGTCCGGGGATTCCACCCTCCGACGAAAGTCGTCGGCGAGGAAGAGCAACGGGCGTGTGTCACCCTCGTCCCTTGGGATAGCACCGGTCTCCGGCGGCAAGATACCCCTCGGCACCACCTGACCAGAGTCCTCTGATATGCCCTGATCCATAGGACGAAGGTTGAATTTCGCATACATCTCCTTCCCGTCCTCGAACCGCAGCAGCCGGCAAATGTTTGAGTAGTAATGCAGCACGGTGTAAGAGTTGGTGTCCCGCAAGGAGCCCCAGACGGCATCACGGATGTGTGGAGCACGCTTCACTTGCTCTTCCCTCGCCGGCAGGCCACAAACCAGCCAGGTGGCGAAGTCGGCGATTGTGCGTGCGTAGAATGCCTTGCCACTCTTCAAAGTTAGGTCGAGAAGAGGCACATCGCCGTAGTCTGAGAGAATCCGCACTGCCGCACCGCGTGCATCGAGCCTTGCATCATCATCTGCACTCAGGCTGTTACTGTGTCGGACGATCACAGGGAAAGACTTGCCGACACCAAATATCTTGTGCTTGGGCAATGATGGTATATCTTGGTACATTCTTAGGACCCCCCGTCCGCTTACGCCGATGCGGTGGAAGTACCTTGACTTGACGTTCATGGTAGTGATGGCCAAGTTCGCTGCAAGGTTCCCAACAATCTTCTTGTACATTGGGTCCATCTCTTCAATCCGCTCATCTTCTGCAAACAAGGTGTTCTTCACCAAGGTCAGAGATTGTGCCCCAACGTAGACACCGCCTTGCTGCAGAACAGAATTCTCTGGTGCTACAGAGAGTGCTCCGAGGATGACATTCTCTTGGAGGACTGAGCCGGGGAGGAGCAAGCTGCCACTGCCAACCACGGTGTTCTCCTGGACCTTTATCTCCGCACCAGTAAATCCCTTATAGGAGTAGAACCCTGGAACAATGTGGCAGAAGTCACCTAGATGGACTCCATCACCGATGCTGATCAGTTCAGGATTCGTCACCGGATTGATGGCTCGGATAGAGCAATGCCTGCCAATCTTTGCACCGAGAAGCCTCAAGTACATGCAGAAGGCTTCTGTTCCGGATAGCATCTTTGAAAATCTGACGTGTGCAGCGATGTTTATGCGCCGCTGGATCAAACTTGTCATATCCTTATGCTTGGTTCCCGTCCTTGTAGCAACAGCTGTGTTGACTGTACTAGTGAGAAGACTGAGGATGACACCGTAGCTCAAGTAGGCGAAGGCGATGAAGAGAGCAAATGCCAATGGACTTGTGGGTGTCTCCCGGACAATCACAGCGTAAGTGGTGATGGCAGCTGGTAACCAGTGGAACGCACCGGCAATGCATGCAAAGGAGAAGTGCTGAAGTGAAGCCGCGGTGCCGGAGAAGTGAGCGTACAGCATGTAGACGATTGCGCTTGACAGAGCACCCAGGAAGCCCACTGCATAGATGCTAACGAGGTGTTCAAGTAGCATGGTTGCTTTCCTTGCTTCTTCCTGCGCAAAAGGTAGATGGTCATATAATAACAAAACATATCATTTGCTTAGCATTACATATATATGCGGCAAGATGAACGTTGACATAAGTTTTGCAGATGCAAACGAGAATTTCTAAAGTAATTAGATATCTAAGCATAGCTAAGTGAAGTATGTGGCTCCCCTTAATGCACACACACTAACATGTACACAAGAGTTCACCAGGTAAAATTTACATGATTTTTTGCTTGACCACTAACCCATATCCTTCGCTGTATAGCACAATGGCCTCCCTGATAAAATTTCTCCATCTCTAAAATATGTCAAAAATATTGCCTCTAACTGTAATAACTAAAAGTAAGCAACTCCATTGGTGGAAACTTCACCGATGATATACTATAAGTCTGTAGCTTACTAAAGTCTGTAGCTTACTAACTGCAATGTCATGACGAACTAAGAATTTCTGCTCAAGCATGAGCAAGCTATGTGTAGTATACCTTAACAGCTTAGGTTTTTAGCACAACTGATTAGTATACGAAATTCAAATATTTCTAATTACCTTCATGTTTGCAGAAGTATTGTTAGTCTGATATGTTGGTTTCCCTGGCTCAGCCTTTTGCAATGGAGGAACCACAGCACCATCGTCCACAACAGTGCCCTTCTGAAGCACCGCATATGGGCCAATTGACGCCTCGCGGCCTATCCTGACATGCCTAAAACTAAGCACTTCATTACGGACTTCATGGCCCTGAATGAGAACACCTTCTGCGATCACTGCACCATCTGCGATGACTAACAAGGATGGGTCGGTGATGTCTACCGTGTCAATAACAACAGATGATCCGATCCGAGCTCCTTGCATCTTGAACCAATAATTCAAGAAGATTGTGCCCTTTAGATGAACAGCAAGCATCTTTGCAGCTAACACTTGTGCCTTGTTTAGTGCCCACCATTTCACAAAGTCAACAGACCATATTGAAACAACAGGGGTCAGAACATAATTTGGCTGAAGGAATGACTTCCCCAAGATAGACAATGATAAAGAGGTGAACAGGACATAACAAATCCATGCAATAGGTGCAATGACCAGAGAACTAACATAGCTCAGCAGTGATGATTTAACCAGACTGATTGGATAGAGCATGCTCATGTACGTCAAACTTGCGAAATATGCTGGGAGTAGCAGCATAAAACAGACATAGGTAAGACCTAGGAGTTGGAGGATCCCAGTAGCAAACAAACCGAAATCTGCACTGGTGACTTCTATGGGAAACACTAAACTCTCATCCTCCGTAGAGCAAGATACGTCAGGTGCCAACAGTGGTTGTGACTTACGCACCAAATTCTCTACGAAGCTAGCAAGCTCAGAAATACAGCTTGCCGTAAAGATGTCGATGGCTCCAACAGGTGTTCCGAGAAAATCCGAGAGCTTCTGGGCTGTTCGGACAACCGCAATGGAATCGAAACCATAAGAAGGTAGGCTTTCAGTTGGAGAAATTTTGTCCTTTGGAATGCCTGTTTGATCTGATACTATCTGTGTCAGAAACTCAGTTATCTCCCTGGAGTTTTTCACTTTGCTTTCAGGCCGAGGGCAAATGGCGGGATTAACAGTCTGCTTCAAGAAGGGCCTCCTTGCCTCCATGCCAGTTCCTGTTGTGAGAGACCGGAAAAGAGACTTCTTCTTAGATAGATGATTACCATTGGCCAAGCTAAGAGTATTGTCAACAAACTGCTTCATGCATTCAAATCTCCGTATCTTCCCAGAGGTTGTCTTGCATATGGTTCTAGGCTTGATAAGCTTGACAGCTGCAACAGTTACACCATGCTCCTCCGCCACATGTGCTTTGATGTTGTCGATGATCTCTTCGGAGACTGCCTTACCTTCCCTAACCTCTGCAATCACGACAAGTCCAACCGGATCAGAAGAATCAGGAACTGAGATGCCTTTCTGAGTAAGAACTTCCTCTGGGACACCAACCACAGCACAACAACCCGGTCGGAGGACCATGGAAGAATTTTCAACTGTCTTCTCTACATCTGCAGAATAAATATTTTTGCCAGCAACAATGATAAGATCTTTGATCCTTCCTGTGATAAAAAGTTTACCGTCAATGATCCGGCCTAAATCACCGGTTCTTGTGAACTTCTTGCTGGGGTGGTTCTTGAGCTGATTGCCGAAAGTTTTCTGGCTAATTTCCTGATTGCCCCAATAACCAACTCCAGAACTAGGACTGCTAATCCATATCTCACCCTCAACACCATCCTCTTGATGCTCTGTCAAAGAGTCCGCATCAACAATTCTGATGACAACATCGGTATCATCTTGCTTAACATACCCACAGCATACTCTTCCTTGCCAATCTATGTAAACCGGCTTGCATTCACCAAAGGCACAGCTAACAAAGACACAGTTCTCAGCCAGACCATATCCAGGTGCAAGAGCACCTTCAGAAAGGCCCAAAGTTTGAGTCAACTCTATGAACCTTCTGACAGTTTTTTGCCTTACTGGCTCCGCTGCAATCATGAGGAAGACCATTGAAGAGAGGTCATAGACTTTGTTCTTCTCGGCCTCAAGCCTTCTTACCACGAGTTCAAATGCAAAGTTTGGACCTGCACTATGGGTTCCATGGTAGTCATTGATTGTTTGCAGCCACAGGAGGGGATTTCTGATAAATGTCATAGGTGAAAATAGAATGGCAGTTCCTCCACTTACAAGAGCAGTGAAAATACCCCCTATTAAACCCATGTCATGGTACTGTGGAAGCCAACTGATAAGGACAGTTTTTGAGGTACTTTTATATTGCTTCTTCATCATCTTCACGTTGTGGATTAGTCCTCCATGAGTTATCATCACCCCCTTTGCATCACCAGTGGAACCCGAAGTGAACTGTAGAAAGCACAAATCACTTGGCTGGGGCTTGGTAATCATAGATAAAACATTGTCCGAGTTGAAGCTTTCTGGATTTCGCCGGAAGTTCTTTATCCATGAGTCAGTGTGAATCCATGGGAGGTCAGGCCACTGTGCTGAGCATTTCTGAGCACTCTTTGCTAGTGTGACAATGTTCTTGACATAACCTGCGCGTACGGCAGCATGGTATGAAGAGGTGGATAGAATTGCCACAGCATTGCACACCTTACAGACGTTCTCAACTTTGAGAAGCGCTTGCCCACCCCTTTGCATTGGATCAGGGGGCAAAACTGGGACTGGTATAACTCGTGCTATAATGCACCCAAAGAATGCATCAATAAACTCCAAACCAGGGAGGTGAATAAGGAGAACTCTGTCACCAGGCTTGATAATAGGCTTCGTGCTTGTCAATAGTTTGTGTGCAATGTGATATGCATTCTCATAAAGCTCCTGGTAGGTTCTTCGATTCATGGTCTTCCCTTCTTCATTGATCCAAGTATAGATAACATTCTTCTCAGTGACTCTGTGAGTTCCCCAGTATTGCAAATATCCATCCAGTGATGGAAGGTTGGGAAATTCAACACCATCAAGCTCACCAAGATCTCTGGGAGGTGAAGGATTACTGTTGCGGGACAGAGGAAATAATCTCTGTGTAAACAAGCATTGAAAAACATAAGCATAATTCCTTTCAGAAATATCGATAAAAGTGGTAGCAATAGTTGAACTGTATTACGACAGTATTTAGCTCACCTTAACATACGGGGTCATTGGTTGCTCACCATCGATGGCAAAGTGTTTACAAATAGCCACAATGGAGTATGAAGCATTTCTTTCGGTAAGCTCAAAAGCTAGCAGACCTCCGACATAGTAAGTGTTCTGAAAGCCTTGCAACTGAGACTCCAACCTCTCGTAGAATCCATTTTTCATGTCTGCAATGCAGGAAATCATCATAGTTGGAACGAGGAAGAATAAAAGACTTGACCATCAATGGTGATGCTATTAAGCCATACCTTCGCTCCTGACATGAGGGAAATACTTGAATCGTCGCTGCAAAATCACTTTCTGAACAGTGCCTCCCATAGAACTCACGACATCAGTCACACATTCAGCCACAAATGAACCCTTAATGTCTGCTGAATTCCCATAAGACCAGAACAAGAAAATGTTTGTGTCAGCAAAGAATCTTTGCATTGCCACTGGATGCCCTATTGTTGTTGGATCCTCCATGAATTCTCCGAAGTAGTAAAATCCCTTTGGCATGTGCTCAAATCCATTAATCTTAACAACAGTAGTATAGTAGTCGATTGTCTGAACCTTACTGAATAGTTCTCTTTCGAGATCATTCAGCTCCACCACTTCACTTTCTCCATCTGAAGAAAGAAGCAGACAAACTAATCAGACAACTGAAACACTAACTTCCATCGGAGCCAAGGTGAATTTAAATTATGCTTACCAGTGAGACTAGAAGATCGATATGTCTTGCTGTTCTTGAAAGCAAGAGTACCTGAGAATATAATTTTGTCAAATTCCATAATTTTCTTGTCACCATTGTTGTTCTTGATGGTTACAATCGCACCGCAGCTGTTGCGTCCAACTCTCAGAACCTCCGTGCCACAAAGAACTTCAAATGGTAATGACTGTCTAAGTTTCTCCCACATGCTCATGTAACCATGCTTAAAACGTCGGATTTTGCCAGACATAGAGGTTCTAGTAAACTCCTGAATGAAAGCATAGGGCATGTCTTGAACAAAACCATAGCCAGAAGCGGTGTAGCCATATGCTACAGATTTTGGCACTGAATTTATTCCATGTTGCTTCAAAAACTCAAGAGTTGGATCAGATGCCAATCCACTGAGAGCATGGATTCCCACTCGTCCTGACTTATTTGCCTCGTCCTATAAGAATTACCAAAGAATATGCATGTTAGAAACAGAGTGTGTTATCAATGGTAAAGTAGACCCAATTATTTCTAATTTTGGCACTGAACTTATTCTAATTTTTGACCCAGTTATTTCTAATCGAAATTATTCTAGAACAACTCACCTGTAGTTTTAGTGTCAGAGATACCATGGACACATAGTCCTCAGCTACTTCAAGATCTCGAATATTTCCAGTTTGGCTGTCAATCAGAGCAAGCTTGTGTGAGTCCATCTCTTCAAACTCTGACCCTAGTTCCTTTGCCAGGTGAGTTATAACAGGGGCACTGTTTGCTGCTATAACTTGTCCTCCCAGATCATATGTCCTTCCTGAATATAAATGTCACTGATAACTAAATCTGTGGAGAAAATGATGACTGAATAAAAGTACACTTAGTAAGTGCCTCACCTTCAATGTCAATGGACTCACACATCCCTGAAACAGTCTGGCATTTCTCAAACACAGTTACATTGCAATACCCTAGCTTAGCTAGTGCATACGCTGCTGATAAGCCACTTGGCCCTGCCCCCACAATGCCAATTCTAGTGTCTACTGGCAAACTTGGATGCAACTTAGAGAAATTATCATCTATTGATTTTCTTGGGTCCATTTTCGACCAATGGTGGTCCTTAATAAGTCAACCTGCCAAATTTATATAGAAATACGAGACGTTAGCACTTTTAAACATTCATATATACAGTATTCACTTAAAAGCAAAACCATTTTGGGCATGCCACTTGAATTCCTCTTGATGAATTAAAGCCTGAAAACTATAACTTCAGGATATGTCAGACCCCATTGTAATTAACATTGCAACTAGCCCATAGAAAATTGTAAGCTTGCTTCCTCGTATGAAATGTCAATCCTATGACAAGGAATATAAATGCTTAGGAAACTCTAAAGCCACAGTAAGAAGCAGAAAGTTACTGTAGTCGTAGATTATCAACTTGTTCTGTCAAGATTCAAGAACAACATCAAGGTTCATAATGTACTAAAGTAACTAGACTACTCTCTCCTCAAGATGAAGCAATTAAGCTATTGTACGTGCGTTGCATGGTAAAGCAAATATGTAAAAACAGTTTTCTCATTAAAAGAAGCCAGGAATTTGTCCCCAAGCATGGTTATTTGATATGTGCGACAGTATCGAATGAAACTACGCATGGGTATTGTTCTGACTGACAGAAAAAGAATACTCATCTTTATCAGACAACTCCACCTAGAACCGAATATTACTTGACCCAACTACCCAACAGCCGAAATTTCTCAACAAATTAAAGAGACAAAAGTTGAATATTAACATAGCTGGAACCTCAGGCACAGGTAGAAAAGAAGCAACATACTGATCAAACTTAATAGATAGACAACCAAGAAAGAACTCGGACAAGCAGAGGAGCATACATCATACATGCCAGGTACAGAGTACTTGCAAATTGCATTACTATGGCATTGCACCCTAGAACGAAACAGCCCTGAACCCTCCGTAACCGAACGAAGTAAAAGGCTAAAAGCCAAGAAAGCTACCTCACACAAACCTATTTACTGAACAGACATAACAGAGGAAGCCAGGTGGTACTCACCTGGCTCAGATCACATCTCCAGGTCAAAGAACACAAGCAACCACACAGACCAACACAAATGAGGAAGCAAATACAGCAAGGATGGAGCAGGCAAGGGTCGTCCAACTCCAAGGTGGAAGGGAAAAGACACTATTACTACTACCTCTCCGGCGGGCGTCCGGGGTGCAGGAAGTTGCGCGTTGGCGCCAAATGGCAGCTCCCGTGGTGGCTCCCCACGCAGGCGCAGTCTCCCTCCAGTTCGGGCCGTGGCATTGGCGCGGTGATCTCAGGGCGGTATTTAAAACCGCGCAGATTCCCTTCCGTGGCCAAGGGCGTCGCGACAAACGGGAGGGGGGAAGCACCGCGCGGCAACTCGGCGAAGGCGGACGGGCTCTTCTGTTACCGCCGCCTAGGGAATGGGCGCGCATATTCTTCGTAAGCCCCGGAAATTACCGGCCAGTGGGGGTTGTGGTCTCCGCCGGCCGAGACCGCCCGCCCGTAGTTTTTCGAGACGGATGGGGAAAGGGCACGGTAGTTTTTTTTCTTTCGCTTCTTGGGCATAGAAATTTACATCCAATCCATGTCCAAATTGACCCAATTCAATTCAAATCAAATGAGTAAAGATCCATAATTCCATATCCAAAACAATCAGAGCCCATCATTATCCAAATCCAAACAAACATGTTATTTTCGACTAACCTGGTGTTTTCATCGTGTAAAGTTAGGGTTGGAACACAAGATTTTCAAAAGAACTTTGCAAGAAATTTAAAGGGAAAATTTTAATTCCCTTAGGAATTGCAAAAAAAAATCTAGTGTTATGAACGAGATCTTAAAATTTACCATATGTTAATAGTAAGGAACGCATTGCAGTTCCACCAATAGCATTACTCTATATCATATATGAGGACATATATTATAATGTACCTGTACAATTGCATGGAATTTGCATCTGGTTTCATTGATATGAGTCCTTCTATTATCTGATTTTGTGCAATCAACACTTTGAAATTATTTTTTGTTGATTTGAGCTTTTCTACTTGAATAGCTACACCCATTTGACCTAGACACCTAGTGACACGAGGTTTCTGGTTTATGACGTCATAGGTTCAAGTCCCAGCTTCCTTCTAATAAAAGATAAATAGTTACTGTTACATATTCTCAACTTTTTATGATAGATATTTCTAAACGTTATATGATGTTTTGGATATCGATATGGTCTCAACATGCAACTTTGTGCATTACTTTTTATATGAACATGTTCATAAAACAATACAAAATTATTATATTATGAAAATATTTTTCATGACTAAACTAATGATACCATTTTCACGTGAACAATACAAAATAGTTTTTTTATATTAATGATCAAAGTTTAGGAAGTTTGACCACACGCATTCTAAAACGCCGTATATTTTTTATTGGATGGAGTAACATTTACGCAAAGTATATATTTTCGTTAATGTAGCCTCTACAAAACATGAAATTGGTATACGGTCCTGCCATGCAAATTTTCTACTTCCGACTTGTTCTTGTTAAGAAACCACGGGCTTAGCCCAGCAGTCGGCCCATGGATGGGCGCCCTATCCCAAACCCTAGCAAGATCTGTATACTATAAATAGAGGATGTTAGTCATTGTAAAAGGCTGGTCACTTGATAAAGGAATAAAGGAAGAAAAATACCCCTAAACCTTGTCTCTCTGTGTGTTCAATCTACTATTTGTTCTTGCATTATTCTAAGCGATTATATACTTGTCAATGAGATGATCGATCAAACTGGACTCACCAACGACGGTTCCTCAACACGTTATCAGCACGATCGACTCCGGCCTACTTCTAGGCCTACTCTACTCGGATCGAAAGGTAATCGTCGTAGCACGATGCTCGTAGATCGAATCGCACTTTCAATTCCGCAAATTTGGCTTTCAAAATTATTTCTTATGTTGCGAATCCGCTCTAATCTACCATGAGCCAACTTGAAGTCGCGGACACAATGTCGATCGGTAGATTGCATGAGAAAGTTGATGTCGATTGTACCGTAGATTGTAGATTGCAAATCCGTTCTAACCTAACACGAGATGACTTGAAGTCGCCAACTAAGCCGATCGGTGGTTACATGAAAAGAATAGATGATGATTGCACAATTCATGGATGAACAGAAAAAGGGCCAACACAGCCCCAACGGCGGCGCGCATCGGCCGCGACACGGCGCTCTCCGCATGCACCCACGCCACATGCATGCCGCCGCGCGACGGCTCGCGCCGCATGCGCGCTGCCACGCGACGGTTCCGCGTCGTCACCACACGCACACACACAGTGCGCCAACGCTGCAGGCCTTGCGCGCGCGCGCAGAAGAAAAGAAAAAAAAAGTGGCGCGCTAGCGCCGAGCATGTCGAGCCGCTGCCGGCCCTACACGGCCGCCCCGCCATGCCACTGCACACCACCCGCCACGCCGCGCCACTGCACCGCACGAGGCGCGCGCCACCTATCACGCCGCCGCACGCGCCACCTCGCGCGCCCGCCATGTCGCGCGCGCGCGATGCTCAGCCAACACGCACCGCGCGCCATTGCGTCGCTCGCGGTGCCGATGCGCCCGCCAAAGATAGCCACACCGCCACCCGGTCGCGTTGCCACCGGCCTACAACCGCCCTCCAGTCGCCCACACGCGAGCCATTGACCTAGCCGCCTCGAGCCTCTGTGTCGCCCTGTAGCGCCACCCGGCCGCATGCACCGCGCATCTTTCGCGCCACGCGCGTGCTCGCCACACGAGGCGCGCTGCTACCGCCATGCACGGGCCTCCACCGCGCTCACACGTAGTCGATCGCCCACCACCGGCGTTGTTGCGCCCCACCGTGCGCACTCGCTCGCCCCTCTGCACCGCACTGCACCGCCGGAGACTACGCACGAATGAGCCGCCGAGCTACCGCCGTCACCACCATCACTGCACCGCCTCGCATGCCCGCGCGCGGCGCAGAGCCGAGCGCGGTGCGCACCCACCGATGGCCGTGCCGCCACTAGTGAACAGGGTAGGGAAACCCTATGCCCCCCTCATACTTTTGACTCGGCCAAATGGGTGAGGTGGTCGAATGGATCTAGCCCAAATGAATTCTAGAAAAAGAAAAAAAAAGGGGAGGTTGAAGGGAAAATCCAAAAATTTTGCAAATAAACCCCAAAGTTCTAAAAATTATGAGAAAATATTTTGGGAAAGAAATTATTGCAAAATAACTCCTAGAAATTAAAAAAATGTGTGAAAATTTTCTCAGAATTGAAATTTAGTGGTTTAGCCCTTAGAAATTGCAGAATTCACAAAAAATCATATTCCAACGAAAAAGGGCCATGAGAATTCAAATTTTAAATCATTTTGAGCATTTGAAGCATGTTTAACTCTGTTATTATTATTTCTATACAATTTATTTATTGTATTGACTGTTTTTATTATCTGTGATTGTTTATATTACTTTTAATCACTGAAATATCAGTAAATCATGAAAATACATAGAAAAATATGGGATCACGAACCAGGAGTTTGAAGAGCATTATAAGAATTTTTTTAACCATTTTATAAAATTTACCAGCAGTAATCTTATGAACTTTTTGCATGAATATGTAGATGACTGGCATCACGAACTGGGAGTTCGAAGAGCTGACCCAGTATGCCAGAATTTATACCAGTCTTCAACTCTGTGATAATGTAATCACATATGAGCAGAAGATTGAGAAGACTCTCTCTACCTTTCACCCGAATAAGGTGCAATCCGTACGCAACTATCGTCAAGACGGCTACAAGGAGTATGCCAAATTAATTGACATCATGCAAGTTACGGAAGCTCAAGATGATGTTCTAAGTAAGAACTACATCTCACAGCCACCTAGTAGCAATGTTGGTCATGAAGCCAATGCTAGCAGCTATAAGGTGATGAAACCTCTCATGAAGGAGAGAGACAAGAAGGGTAAAGTCGTGGGTCACACGTTATTGATGCTTTCTAGTCTAAGAAGAAGGACAAAGGACAGCATGAGGCACACCTCACCATTGCAGGCACAAATGATCCACACCATTAGTTGCACTCATGGATGTTGACAGCCTACTAGCAGCCCCCATCACTCCTCCTTTGGACATCGTAGCGGCCGCAACTGTAGTTGCCCAAGAGGAGAAGATCGCCATGGAGCATATTTAGGCAGAAGTTTCTATATATATACTTCGCTGATTTGATCTAGTGCACGTATTGCACTTAGATCTTTTACAATCACTTGATGTTTGTGATTGTGATGGAACTTTGAATAATAGTTGTAAGTTCTAGGAAAGCAAAGCATTAAATTCTTATGATGAGTCCTGCAAGACTTATTTTCCGTATTTATAATATCAAGTTATGTTCTGGTATTTGAAGTGTCAGAACATGTTCTGGTATTTGAAGTATCAGAACACGTGTGGCGCCCTAAAAGGAAGTGTGCTTAGCAGATAGCGGCACAACGAATACCATCTTGAGAGAGACGAAGTATTTTCAGTCGATCAACAAGAATGTTGGTAGTCTTACGACAATCTTAGGAAATGATACTTGTATAATAGGCTCAGGAAGAGCCATAATTATACTCCCGATAGGTACAACTTTGGTCATTGAAGAAGCCATATTGTACCTAGAATCGACTAGAACTCTCATCAGCTTTAAGAATATTCGCGCTAACGGTCTCCACGTAGAGACTGCAAAAGAGTATGGTAAGCAATACCTGCTCATTGCATAGCACGACGAAAGTTCAAAATGGTATTAGAATGACTTCCTTCATATGAATTTGGGCTATACTACACTAATATTAATGCACCTACAACCTATACTATCCTGAAAACCATATTTAGAAGCTCTGAACTTTTTAATCTCTAGCATGATAGATTATGCCGCCCAGGTCTTAGGATGATGAGAAAGATAAGTAATAATTCACTGGGATATAATATCGATGTAAAGAATTTCCCAATCAGCACGATTTTGTGTGACCTGCATGTGCCACCATAAATTAATTACTAAGCCTTCTGCTCTGAAAGCAAAGGATGAAGTCTCTGCATTCCTGGACTGTATCTAGGGAGACTTTTGCAGCCCTATACAGCCCTTGTCAGGGTCATTTAGGTATTTTATGGTGCTCATCGATGCTTCCTCGAAATGGTCGCACGCATGTTTATTGTCTACGAGAAACCATACTTTTGCAAAGCTAATCTCGTAAATAATTAAAATTAGAAATAAGTCCATCAGAATGGACAACACTGAATAATTTACTTCAAATGCATTTGATGATTATTGAATGGCAATGGGAATTAACGATGAGCATTTCGTACCGCATATCTACACCCAGAGTGGACTAGCAGATTTTTGCAGAATTGTAATTTACCAACTACATGTTGAGGACACGCAGTCCTACACGTAGCAACTCTCATCAATTTTAGACCGTCGGCATATAACATCTATTCAACTATGCAACAAGTGCAAGAGTCAGCACCAAAAATTTCTCATCTTCGCGACTTGGTTACAAGGTTTATGTACCTATACCACCACCATAGTGAACTGCAATGGACCCTCTCCGAAAGTCTGGAATATATGTTGGTTATGAGACATCATTCATAATTAGGTGTTTGGACCCTATGACTTGAGATTAGTATACCGCCCGCTTCGTTGATAGCATATTTGATGAGGATAATTTCCGTCATTAGGGGGAGGAAATCAACCCTTTGATAAAAAATATTGAAAATAACAAATAATGTGGCAAGCCATAGGAAATCCAGAAGACAATTGAACTCCAAAAGATAATTGAAGACCATGCACATGACCCGTGAAGCAAATAATTGAAGTTCAGAAGATAAATGATTTGCAAGCATTAGCGAATCAACTATTTGACCACTTTAGTGATTTGAAGAGCGTGACCAAGTCACATGTGTCTGCATGCAATGCACCGGAGAGGGTTGAAATACTGATGAAGGTATCCCTAATCATATCCTAAGGCCTTAGAAAGGACAAAAATTCCGGCCCCCTCGAATCCGTAACAGGGACGCCCGCAAAAAGGATAAGAAGGACTTGACACGAGATCCATCAAGCTTTCTAGAACTGAAGGGAGCAGTTGAGACCTAGCACGAGTATGAAACCTTTAAAAAAGGTATACCAGATTTGAACATCCCCATAAAGGGAGAAATCAACATGGATGCGTGCGCACATATCGAAGTTGAAAAACTAAAGAGACTTGCCCCGTAATTGGAAGCAGCGGTGAGCAAGTAGAAGCATTAGAAGAATCGTCCCTTGAAAAAATAGCTATAATTTTTGTGACTACGGGAGAATCTATGAATAAGACAACAATCTATGTTGATATTTACTTTGAAAAAAAATTTGTCACAATCATTGATCTTGATCCAGAGCCTGCATCGCTCGCACTGAATGAAAGAAAATATCATATTGAAAGATTGAAAGAAGACAATAGAAAATGAATTATTATCTCTAAATAAAAAAAGAGGTGTTTGGGCCTGTAAGCCACATGTCTCCCTAAGTGCACCCCCGTAGGGCATAAGGGGGTATTTGTTCGAAAGAGAAATAAAAATAAACAAGGCTCATTGCACAAGGTTTCACTAAACGTTCAGGAGTTGATTATAAAGAAACCTATTTCCTGATTATGGGCGGAATCACCTTTAGATATTTAATCTCAATGGTAGTAAACTTGAATTTAGAAATAAAATTGATGGATATGGTACCTACATACCTTTATGAAAAATTGGATTCGGACATTTATATAAAGATACCTGAATGTATCCCTATCCCAAATTAAGACAGAACAAATAGAAATCTGTACAATGTGAAACTCAGAAAGTCATTGTACGAACTTAAGAAATCAGGTAGGATGTGGTATGATCGCTTGAAGCGACTTTCTATACAAGAAAGGCTACACAAACAATGAGAATAGTCCTTGTGTATTTATACAATGATCTCATGATGATTTTTGTATAATCTCAGTGTATGAAGATGATCTAAATATCATCGGAACCCTAAGGATATTAAGAAATCAAACTCTTACCTGGAGTCGGAGTTCGAAGTAAAAGATTTGGGTAAAACCAAATATTGCCTAGGCTTGCAGCTTGAGTATGCTCCTGAAGGAATATTAGTGCATCAGTCAATCTATACACAGAAAGTGTTAGAAAGGTTTAACTTTGAAAAGGCATACCCTTCGAAGTGCCGATGGTCGGGAGATCCTTGCTGCAAGACAAGAACTCGTACAGACCTAGAGAAGATGGGGAGGAAGTCTTGTGACCAGAATTCCTATACTTAAGTGCAATAGAAGCACTCATGTATTTAGTAAACTGTACTAGACCGGATATTGTATTTGCCGTGACCCTATTAGCAAGGTATAGTGTAGAACCTACCAAAGGCATTTGTAGGGAATAAAGGACATCTTCTGATACTTCAAAGGAAGCAAAAAATTTGGTCTGTTCTACAGAAAGAATCGGGACATAGCTATGAATGGCAAGGCAGATGCTAGGTACCTGTCGGACCCGTATACAACCAATTCACAAACAGGCTATGTATTCCTGTGTGGTGGAACTATAATTTTATGAAAATCGTCTAAGCAAAGTCTTGTATCAACTCCGACGAACCACTCGAAAATCATAGCACTGTATGAGGCCTCACGAGAATATGCTTGGCTTCGACGAGTGATTCACCACATCCAGCAGTCGTGTGGATTGAATACCGCGTAAACCCCACTATTATCTATAAAGATAATACAGTTGTGTTGCACAAGTGTAGATGAGTTATGTGAAGAATCCTCTCACAAAGCATATCAATCTCAAGTTCTTCTATGCCCATGAATTGCAAAAGATGGACGAAATTAAAGTACTGCCTACTAAGTCGTGTGAAAATTTTGCAGATTTATTCACTAAGTCACTTCTAGCATGTAACAGCCCTAACTTAGGGTTTGTATTTCAAATGTAAAATTTTGAGGAGAAATAAAAACTTTTGTTGTCTCTTCAAATCATTTGAAAGTTTCTACAATTTTCCCTAGCAATTTCCAATTTGTAGAATTTAATTCTTGTGATTGGAAATTGTTGATTATCAGATTCTAGCCTTCAAACTTGTGATCATCCTCTGAAACTATTTTTCCTAGCATCTTGATCATCCTATCTACCTCCCTGAATTATTTCACAATTTTTAGATTTTGTTTGCTATTTCAAATGGCCAAGTCAACTCTGTTTGAAATCTGGTCAAACTCCCTGTACAGCAGCTTGTGAATTTTCTCTAGAACAATGCAGTGCATAAAAGTTCTGGAAAAATTATACAAGGTTGTCCTCTGTCCCTAGTAGCTACCATAAAATTTCGAAATTTTGGAGCTCAGAGCTACCTCTAAAAATTCCCCAAACCTTCTCTGTCTTTTAAATCAAATTCTAAAAATCGTTTCTCGGGCCCAACCCAACTCGTGCTCGAGTCCGACTCGCACACTTGGTTCGGTCGCGTCAACTAATCGCACCGCGAGTCCAATTGATCGCGACCGTCCGATGCAAATCGAGCGATCCACGTCGCGTCTTGCGCAACCGACTGTCCGAATGCATACACCAATCTCACCGTCCATTTCGATCCAACGGTCGGTGTGTTGCTGATCAAATCAAACCACCGGTTCGCACCGCCAAATGCCGTCGCCGACATGTGGGTCCCACTCGCCGGCATCAACCTCGTCTTCTCGCACCTCACCGGAGCTCGCGGCGGCGTGCATGTTTGCCACGTGCCTGCGTCCGCCACCTTTATGCCCTCGTGTCCGGTGGGAGGCATCGCGTGACTTCATAAAAGCCCCGAGCTCATCCACTTCTTCTCCTTTGCGTTCTTCGTGTTATCTCGCCCGATTTCTTGTTTCGCGGAGAAGGAATCGAAGGTAGCACCGCCGCGTTGGAGAAGCCCTTGAGCCCGCAACCTCACCATCGTGAACCACACTCGGTGCGCATCCATTTTTCCCATCCCGAGCTCGTGGCATCCGGTGAATCGTCCGAGCCACTTCTTCGTCCCCAACTCCGTTGGTCTCGGCTCTGCAAGCTTGCTAGTGCTCGGTGAGTTTCGGCCGACACTTGGTCGCCGGATCGCATTGATGCAATCGTTAATGATGGCTTCATTTTTGTCTTTGGTGCATCGTTGAGGCTCGCGACCCTTTCTTCTCCAATCACGGTGTTCGCGCCGTGGCAATTCCGCCGCCTCGGACCTTCTTCTTCGACGTTATCTTGTGCTTATTGCTCCGGAGTCGAGGCGATTCCGTGGCGCACCTTCCCGGCTTCTCGAAGTGCATGGCGTCTTCTCGCGAGCCGTAGCTTCTTCTCGCCTCCGGCCGTCATGAGCCCATCTCCCGCGACCATTGGGCTCGCGTCACCGTCACCGGGTTCGTGAGGTCTTTGCGAACCTTAAGGTACCACCCACTCGTCTTGAAACTCACCGGTTTGCTAGATCACTGCGCGCGGCCGCGCCGTCCCGTCGCGTCGACGCGGCGCCGCCGGCTTAGTTATCGCTAAACACAGTTCTCGTTAGGTCAGCGACTTGTGGGCCCTCTCGTGTTAAGTCCGCTTTTAGGATTCAAATCTAATCGTTTTAATTCTCGAGTCTCGTTATGTGGGCCTGAATGTCGGTTAGGGATTGTGTAGTTTTGTTAATGCGTTTTCTCTGTTGGGAAGCGTATTTCTGTGAGTGTCTTGGGTTTGCACTTTAGTGAGCCGAAGACGTATTCTTTGAATACGCCGACGTCACTTTAGGCGTGTCGCCGTCTGGTCCGTTCGCCATGCCCGGGCCATTGCGATGGTACGGGCTTCTTGATCGCGGTAGAAAAAGTATTCATTGCTTTAGTATTTCGGTTTATGTTTTCTTGAGTCATTAATTCAATTAAACTTGTAAATGCATAACTAATTCAATTTTTATCCAAATTGCATAAAACCAGTCTTTGTTAATTTTCATTTTAAATGTTCTATTTATTAAAATTAGTTTCAACCTCGTCTCAGTATCAAAAATCTGTTAAATGATTAATTGATGCTTTATGCATTTTCCAAAATTAGAAAATTCATATCTTTCTCAATAATTGTCCAAATCCAAATAACCCATTCAGTAAAATTTCATTTTCAGTATACTAACTATTAGGATAGGTTTTACACCCTGTTTCTGTTCATGAAAATTTGTTAAGTAATTAACTAGTGTTTTGATGTTGTTGTATGTTTGAGTTTTGTCGGTGTTATTCGTTCTTATTCGCTGTTTTGTTCAATCGTTAGGATTCGATATTTGCGGCAACCCTGAGAACGATCCTCCGCAGCATATTGAGCAACAACATCCAGGCAAGCAGTTTGATCATGATAATCCCAGTACTTTAAATTCTAATATTTTGTTTCAAATGTATGTATGCATTGCTTAATTTGTGTTAAAATGGATTAGTTAAATCTGTGTTGCATATCCTCGTAGCCAAAATATTGATCTCTACTACTCGAGCCTAGGTTATTTGTTTGTGATTAGAGATCATTGGATGATCTCTTGTCACTTAGTAGATCCGGTCAACTTGCTTAGACATGCTTAGCTATCGGTAGAATCGGGCGGTTATCGACTTTAGTCGGTAACCTTGATCACACAAAATTTACTACAACCTTATGTTTCACATTTTCTGCTATGTTTAATTGCAAAACTAAAAAAATGAAAACAAAAATGATTTAGACGGGCACAATGGTAAGATTGGTGTGATCTTTTGGGTGTGATCGAAAGGTGCCCGTCAATTAAGGACCGAACATCTTGTGAGTTTTTGTTATCCAGCATTTCGTGCATAACCACACTAGAGGTATGGGACCTCTCTTGACCTAGTACTTTGGCGTGTATTGGTCCCGGTCGCAGAGGTCGCAGGAGGGACGGAGGTGGGAGCATGGTAGTTGTCCAAAAGCTTTATCCGAGTGGGTAGTTGTCTTTTCGGCTTTACCATGTAGCGTATGGTGTTTCTACCCATACGAGCGCACGCGGGTTGATACACAATATTGGAAACAGTCTCGTAGGACTTAGTCAGTGCAGCATACCTTGGAAGTGTGCTTTGGCTTAAAGGCGATGCGAGGTGTGGGTCTGATGGTACACCCTGCAGGTTAAAACTATTCGAATAGCCTCGTCCTAGGTGATGGACACGCTTGGGTAAGCTTATCGAGAGTTAGACTACAACATTTAAATTAAAACTTGATGGGTGGTACGAATGCGGGATTCGTGCTATTGTTGTGGTGACTATTGGGATAGTCACTTCTAGGTTGTTTATCTTTCGCTTTTGTTATTACTATCCTTCTTTGTTATTTCAATCTTAAAAATGAATTGCAAACTTGCCTTTAAAATCAGTATTACATTATTGCAAATAAAGTTGGCTTTATGCAAATGAAACATATGACCTCCACCAAATAAGCTGCATGTAGTCTATGAGCAGTGCGCTAGTTCACACGTCGCCTTGCGGGTACAAAGACAATCTTTGTACTCGGTGCTTTGCTTAATGTTTTTGTTGCGAGAGGAAGAAGGTGAGCCTCGGGGCCTCACTTCGTGAGTTTGTCTTTGCCGCCGTGGGTGACGACTAGGCTTGGCGGTCCTGGCGGATGCCTTGTGGGTTGAAGGCACACCGATTGGCTTTGTTTATAGCCATCTTATGGCACTTTGCTTCATTGCCGTTCTTGTCTATTTGTGTATCTTGTGGCACAGCCGGCCTATGTCTGTAATATTGTTACTATTTGTTTATCTTCCGTTTGTAGTGTAATGTTTGGACTCTATGTTTTGAATGGAGTTGATGTCTAATTTTGTAACGAGGTGCGTATACTGCTTTCTGGGAAGTATACATATCTCGAGGATCAGTTTATTTGATTTGTGATGCTAGGACCAGGTGGTTGGTTAAGCATTACAAGCCAAATAAACTGGGGTCCTCACATAGCATCTAGATTTGAAAGGCGCATACGTGGAATTAGAATAATGAGACTTAGAGAAGTGCAGAATTCGGGGGTGGCGGATCTTCACGAACTCATTATTGAATCTTGATCACAAAGATTGAATACCCAAAGAGTAAATCTTGTACTCTTTTTCTCTTAACGAGTTTTCCTGAAGTTTTCCGACTAAAATTTTTAATGAGGCAACGTGCAACGCAGCAGAACGTGTCATGTACTCTTTCTCTAAATTTTTTCCACTGGGTTTTTTATGGAGTTTTGACGGGACATAAGCATGTGAGGATGGGTGTCCAAGGGGGAGTGTTAAGAAACCATGGGCTTGTCCCAGCAGCCGGCCCATGGATGGGCGCCCCATTCTAAACCCTAGCAGGGTCTGTAGACTATAAATAGGGGGTGTTAGTCATTGTAAAAGGTCGATCGCTTGATAAAGGAATAAAGGAAGAAGAATACCCCCTACACCTTGTCTCTCTGTGTGTTCAATTTACTATTTGTTCTTGTATTATTCTAAACGATCATACGCTTGTCTACGAGGTGATTGATCGGACTGAACTTGCTAGCGACAGTTCCTCAATAGTTCCGACCCGACCTGCCCCACGCCGTGCCAATAACAAGCGTAGGGATTGACCGTGCCACGTTGTGTGCAAGCTCTGCCCCACGTGGGACTGAGATAACCACGCGTATGTAACGATGCCGACCAACCTTGCTCCTCTCTCGCGTGCTTGTGATGTGCGTCCGTCCGGCCGGGCGACGTCACACACGTATGGCAATGGAAGCATACGCTAGCGCGCCGCGTGCCTAAGGTTTGACGGCATTGGTGCGATGCTGGACGAGCGCGTCTGCACGCTAGCTGTACGTACGATCGGCCTGTGCTGGACGGCGCAGCTGCCTACCCACACATTGACGCCTACCCCCTCCCTGCGCATGCATCATGCATGGCTAGCCGCAGTGGTGGACGCAACACCGGTGCGTGCAGAGGCGTGCGCACCGGCTCTTGCCGTCGCGCCCCTGGAAACCCCCTGCTACCGTCTCCTTCGACTGGTCTCATCATGGACAATAGTTTGGTTTGTTAATTGGAAGAAGGCTTTGAAAAGTTTGAATGATCATATTGGTGGACCTAGTAGTACACAATGACTTGATGATATGCTACACTGAGCGAGAGATATTCAAAAGCATTGATGATGAAACAATTATGGATCATTTTCAACAAATGAAATCTCGTGGAATGGACTTGCCTCCTACTCTGTCATATCTAGCGGTTTTGCAGTATGTTCCATTTCATTTCAATGTTTGTAATTAGTCATAATTTTCTGATTGTCTCACTAATTTAGCTACTTTTGTTCTATAGATTGCTATTCCTCCTTATTTATGGGCATTCAGACAGTTATATTCATTAGCCAGGTCTACCTTAAATGTATTTTATATTTTTGCTTTGTCTCTTATTTATTTATGTATGAATTTAGATTGTATTAGACATTCAAACGTATTATATATATTTGATACAGTTTTATCATATTAGCTTTCTTCTACGTGCATCTCTTCTGTTTTTGTCCCGCGTACCCCGCTAGCCAGCCGGCCGTTTGCTGCGGCATGCGTAGCGACGTGTTGATTAAGAACGACGTTGTTGGCTTGTATCACTAGATTTTCGCAGTAAGAATCAATGGAGGCGCCGTGAAACGGATGGATGTGTTGAGGAACCGTCGCTGGCGAGTCCAGTCCGAGCGATTACCTCGTAGACAAACTCAGAATCGTAAGAACAATGCATGAACACAAGAACAGAATAAGAGATTGAACACAGAGATGTAGGGGGACGCATTGCTTCTCTTTATTCCTTCATCCATCTATCCATCCTTTACAATGAATAGCACCCCTATTTATAGGCTACGACCACTAGGGTTTGGGATGGGCGCCACTAATGGGCCGATCACCGTCAGCCCATAGTTTCCCAACACTCCCTTGGGCACCCATCCTTCATGTCCATGTCTCGTCAAACTCCATAAAAACCCGGTGGGAAAAATTTGGAGAAAGAGTACATGATACACGTTCACGTGATGCACGAATTGCCTCATTAAAACCTTAGCCGAGAAACCTCAGGAAAACTCGTCAAGGGAAAAAGAGTACAATCCACCCAATTTCATTTAATCTCCTGGATTTATTCTTTGGGTACTCGATCTTCATGATCAAGCTTTAATAATGAGTTCGTGAAGGTTCTCCCCCTGAATTCTGCACTTCTCTAAGTCTCATCATTCCAATTCACATATGCATCTTTCAAAGTTTGACGCTGGAAGTGACTTATGAATAAATCTGCAAGATTCTCACATGACTTAGTGTGCAGTACTTTAAATACGTTCATCTTTTGCAATTCATGAGCATAGAAGAACTTGGGGTTGATATGCTTTGTGAGAGGATTCTTCACATAACTCATCTGTACTTGTGCAACACAAGCTGCATTTATCTTCATATATAATAGTGGGGGTTAGTGCGGCATTCAATCCATATGACTGCTGGATGTGGTGAATTATCCGCCGAAGCCAAGCACATTCTTGTGAGGCCTCGTGCAATGCTATGATCTCCAAGTGGTTCGTCGAAGTCGATACAAGATATTTCTTAGACGATTTTTATGGAATTGCAGTTCCACCACATAGGAGTTCATAGACTGTTTGCGATTTGGCTGTATGCAGGTCCTATAAGTACTCGTCATCTGCATTGCCATTCATAGTTAAGTCTTGGTTCTTTACAGAGAATGTACTAAATTCTTTGCTTCTTTGGAGGTATTGAAAGATGTCCTTTATTCCCCGCCAATGCCTTTGGTAGGTTACGCACTATACCTTGCTAATGCGATCACGACAAATACAATGTCCGTTCTAGTACGCTTTGCTAAATACATTAGTGCTTCTATTGCACTTCATGTAGAATTCGGTCCCGTGACTTCCTCCCTCTTCTTTAGGTGCATGCGGGTCTTTGTCTTGCTTTGCAAAGATCTCCCGACCATTGGCACTTTCAAAGGGTATGCCTTTACAAAGTCGAACCTTTCGACACCTTCGAGTGTAGGTGACTAATGCACTAATATCCTTCAGGGCATGCTCAAGCTGCAAGCCTAAGCAATATTTGGTTTTACCCAAACTTTTCATTTCAAATTCGACTCGGTAAGAGCTTGCTTTCTTAATCTCCTTCGAGTTCGATGATATTGGATCATCTTCATATTCTAAGATTATACAAAATCCATTCGGGGTCATCGTATAAATACACGAGATTATTCTCATTGTTCGTGTAGCCTTTCTTGCATAGAAAGTCGCCTGCGATTATACCACACATTCGCCTGATTGCTTAAGTTCGTACAATGACTTTCTGAGTTTCACACTGTACATGTTTCTATTTGCTCTGTTTTGGTTCGGGACAGTGATACATTCAGGTATCTTCATATAAAAGTCCGAATCCAATATTTCATAAAGGTATGCTGGTACCTCATCCATCAATTTCACTTCTAACTTCAAGTTCACTGCCATTGAGATAAATATTTAAAGGGAGTTCCGCCCATGACCGGGGAATAGGTTTCTTCATAATCATCTTCTGGATGTTCAGTGAAACTTTGTTCAACGAGCCTTGCTTCTTTTCATTTCTCTTTCGAACAAATACCCACTTATGCCCTACAGGGTGTACAAGGGGAGGCGTGCGGCTTACAGGCCCAAACACCTTTATTTTATTCGGAGAGAATAATTCAATTTCTATTGCCTTCTTCCAATCTGATCTTTTCTTTTATTTATCGAGCGATGCAGGCTCTGGATCAAGATCGATGATTGTGGCAAATTTCTTTGCAAAGTAAGTGTCGACATTGGCTGTTGTAATATTCAAAGGTTCTCCGAGGTCATAAAGTTTATAACTATTTCTTCAAGGGCGATTCTTTTAATACTTCTACTTGCTCACCGCTTCCAATTGCGGGCAAGTCCCTTTAGTTTTTTTTCCACCTCGATGTGTGCGCACACATCCATGCGATGTCTCCTTCATGGGGATGTTCAATTCGTATGCCTTTTCGAAGGTTCCATACCGTCACGTGTCTCAGCGGCTACCCTTCCGTTCGGGGCACTTCGGTGATCGGTGTGTCAAGTCCTTCTTATCCTTTTTCACGGGCGTCCCGGTTGCCGGATTCGAGGGACCGGAGTTCTCGTCCTTTATTCCGAGGCCTCCGGGCGGGATTAGGGATACCTTCAATGGTATTTCAACCTCTCCGTGCATTGCTTGCGAGCAAATGCTACTTATTCACGCTCTTCAAATCACTAAAGTAGTCCGCGGTTGATTCGTTAATACTTGCAAATCAATTATCTTACGGACTTCAATTGTCTTCTAGACTTCAATTATCTTCGGACTTCTCTATTTGCTTCACTAGTGCGCGGTCATATGCATAGATTTCAATTATCTTCTGGACTTCAATTGTCTTCTAGACTTCAATTGTTTCCCGACATTATCATCAAGGGTTGATTTCCTCCCCTTAATGACGGGAAACTAACCTCATCTAATGTACTATCAGCGAATCGGGCATTATACAAATCTCGATCATATGGTCCAAATACTTGATTATGGATCTTTGTCTCATAACCAACGTATATCCCGGACTTTCTGAGAAGACCCATTTCGATTCATATGCGGTGGTGGTATAGGTATATAACCCTTGCAACCAAACCTGCGAAGATGAGAAGTTTTCAGTGCTGACCCTTGCGCTAGTTGCATAGTTGGATGGATGTTATAGGCCGATGGTCTAAAAATGATGAGAGCTGCTACGAGCAGGATTGCGTGTCCTCAACATATAGTTGGTAAATTACAATTCTTCAAAGTTCTGCTAGTCCATTCTGGGTGCGGATGTACGGTATAGAATGCTCAACTTTAATTCCCATTTTCATACAATAATCATCAGATGCCTTCGGAGTACATTCTCCGGCGTTGTCCATTCAGATGGACTTCACGTGATGATCAGGGAAATTATTTTTTCAATTGTTAATTATCTGCGAGATTTAGCTTTGCAAAAGCATGGTTTCTCGTAGACAATAAACATACATGCGACCATTCCCAGGAAGCATTGATGAGCACTATAAAATACCTAAAATAATCCTGACAGGGGCTATATAGGACCGCAAATGTCTCCCTGGATTCGGTCCAGGAATGCAGGGACTTTATCCTTTGCTTTCAGAGCAAAAGGTCTAGTAATTAATTTCTGGCACATACAGGCGCACAAATTCTTCAGTTCGGGAAATTCTTTATTTTCATATTATGTCCCTGTGAATTGTTAATTATATCTCTCATTATCCTAAGATCTAGGCGGCATAATCTATCATGCCAGAGATAGATAAGTTCAGAGCTTCTAAATACGGTTTTCAAGGCAGTATAGGCTGCAAGTGCCTTAATATTAGTATAGTATAGCCCAGTTTCATATGAAGGAAGACATTTTAATGCTATTTTTCACTTTCTTCACGCTTTGTAATGAGCAGTATTCTGCATCATACTCTTCTTGATCTCTACACGGCTGTAAGCGCAAATATCCTTGAGAGTTCTAGTCGATTCGGTACAACAAGTCTTCTTCAATGACCAAAGTTGTGCCCATTGGGAGTATAATTGTGGCCCTTCCCGAGCCTATTATACAAGTATCATTTGCTGCGATTGTCGTAAGACTACTAGTATTCTTCTTTGATCGACTCGAAAAATTTCGCTTCTCTCGGGATGGTATTCGTTGTGCCGCTACATGCTAAGCACACTTCCTCCATAGGCGCCACACGCGTTCTAATATAATGTACTTTATTAATATGTAGCGAAAGCAAGCAACACATAAATAAAATACTTGAGATATCGAGCGTAACTTGCTATCATAAAGACGGGAAAATAAGTCTTGCAGGACTCATAATAAGAATTTAATGCTTTGCTCTCCTAGAGCTTGCAACCATTATTCAATAATTCAAAATTCTACTTCAATTACAAACTGCAAGTTTCTATAAAAGGTTCGAGTGCAATGCGTGCACTGGATCTAATAGGCAAAGTATTCAGGAACTTCTGCCTAAATCGGCTCCATGCGCGATCTTCTCCTCTTGGACAGCTACGGCTGTGGCCGCTGCGATGTCCAAAGGAGGGATGATGGGGTCACTCTTCGGGTCGTTCACATTCATAGGTGCAGCTAATGGATGTGAATCCTCTGTGCTTACAATGGCGAGGTATGCCTCATGTTATCATTTGCCCTTCTTCTTAGACTGGAAAGCATCAATAACGTGCGACACGCGACCTTACCCTTCTTGCTCCTCTCATTTGTGAGAGGCTTCATCACCTTGTAGCTGCTAGCAGTGACTTCATGGCCAACATTGCTACTAGGTGGCTGCAGGATGAAGTTCTTTCCTAGAACATCACCTTGAGCTTCCGCAGCTTGCATGATGTCAATTAATTCGACATACTTCATGTAGCCGTAATGACGATAGTTGCGTGCGAATTACACCGCGTTCGGGTGAAAGGTAGAAAGTCGTCTTAATCTTCTGCTCATCTGTGATTATATTACCACAGAATTGAAGACTGATACGAATTTTATACAAAATCGACTATCTTTGGGTCGAGTTCTTGAATTTCGATTCGTGATGCGATCATCTTCATATTCATGCAAAAAGTTCAAAGGATTCTTGCGGTAATCTGCATAAAATGGTTGCAAAAATTCTCACAATGCTCTTGAACTCGAGTTCGTGTTCGTATTTTTCTATGCATTTTTCATGATTTCTTGCTATTTTCGGTGATTAAAAGTAATATATAAAATCACGGATAATCAAAAGCAATAAATACAATACATAAATTGCATAGAAATAATAATAATAACAAATTTAAACATGCTTCAAATGCAAAAATATGCAAAATTTGGATTCAGGGGCCATTTTCTGGAAAAATGACTTTCGGCAAATTCTGCAACTTTCAGGGTTAACACGCAAATTTAGTACAGAGAAAATTTTATGCGCAATTTTCAGATTTACGGGGTTATTCGCAAGAATGTCTTCATTCGCGAAAATTTATCGTAATTTTCGAATTACAAGGGCCATTTGCAAAAGTTCCTTTCTTTTTTTCCTTTTTTTTTTTTTTTAAAAACAAATTGGGTCGCCACCATGGGCGACTTCTTGGCCCATTGCGCCCAAGCAGCAAAAGAAGGGGGGGGTCACCCCGTAGGGTTTCCCTGCGGCTGCGCCTGTTCAAGATGGCGGCGGCGCTTACGCGCGCGCATTGCCCGTCGCGAGGCGGTGGCGGTGGCGTCGCCGTCGCGAGCGGTGGCGGTGCTCATGCACGGCTCGTGCGAAGTGGAAGCGCGCGTCGCGCGCGAGCGCGAGCGCGCGCGTTTGGGCGGCGGCGTATCGCGCCGGCACGCCAGCGACCATTGGCGGCGCGCACGCGGCGCGCAGCGTCGGCGGCGGCGGGCACGAAGCGCGTGCGGCGGCGCGAGCGCGAACACGCGGGGTTAGCACCGCGCCACCACCCTCCTTTTTTTTTTGCTTCTTTGGGCGACCGGCGGCGGTGTGCGTTCGTGCAGGCGGCATTCCATGGCCGGCGGCGGCTCCCCGCCCCCTTTTTTTCTTCTTTGTTGCCATGGCCGTGCGGCATCGGGCGGCGGCACGCTTGGCGGCTGCGGGCCGATGAGGGGCGCTCGAGTGGAGGTGGCGCCATGCGGGGGGGGCTTGGTTGGCTGGTGCCGGCGGCGCCTCGTGCGGGAGGTCCGGTCGGCGGCTTCGGCCGCGCCATGTAGGAGGCGCTGGTGGCGGCTTCGTGCGGCTGCGAGCGGTGGAGATGCGGCTAGGCAATTCCAGTGACACGGCTCCAAGCGCGGGTCGGCGCCGCTACAGGCGACGAGGGGAGTGCCGTGCGGCTTCGGGCCAGAGGTGACGCTCCCATCTCTTCAAGGTGCCGCCGGCCGTTTTCTTCAAGGCCGGCTCGTCGGGAGCGGCGCATACGGGCGGTGGTGGCGGTGTCGCCACATGCGGGTGGCAGGTGCCGATCGTGACGGCCGCAGCCGCCGGGTCGTGCTTGCTGTTTGTTTTTAATTACGTTCATGTATGCGATGCGATGCAATCATCACATGCAATTTCTGTTTATGCGATGATCTACGGTGCAATCAACATCCGCTCTTTCATGCAATCCATCGATCGGCATTGTGCCGGCGACTCCAAGTCGGCTCGCGACAGATTAGAGCAAATTTGCACCGTAGAAAACCAATCTAGAAAGCAAATTTGCAGAATTGAATGCGATCTAGAAAACGATTCAATCTACGAGTGTCGTTCATCGGCGGTTACCTTTCGATGCGAGGAGAGTCGATCGTCGCGATAACGTGTTGAGGAACCGTCATTGGCGAGTCGATCGGCGATTACCTCGTAGACAAACTCAGAATCGTAAGAACAATGCATGAACACAAGAACAGAATAAGAGATTGAACACAGAGATGTAGGGGGACGCATTGCTTCTCTTTATTCCTTCATCCATCTATCCATCCTTTACAATGAATAGCACCCCCTATTTATAGGCTACGACCCTGCTAGGGTTTGGGATGGGGCGCCCACTAATGGGCCGACTGCCGGGTCAGGCCCATAGTTTCCCAACAGGATGGACGTAACTTGCGATGCTTAGCATAGGATTTAGCTCCCACGAGTCAGTTACTACCCAAATACATCGACACCTCTAGTAAAAACCAAAGGAAAAGCTACGATTAAAAAATTTGAAATCTCAGTCCGTCAGTACCGACGCTTTCGAGGGTAGAACACTTTCTGTGCCGGGCGGGCGTTAGGCAGTCGGGGTTTGGGATGGGACTCGGTATTTTTGTCATGTCCTGCTTGTGTGACGTTAGACGTTCCTTGCCTGCCTATTACTAAGCCTGCTCATAAAAAGACTTGTCTTTGCATTGATAAAGATGTTACATGCTTATTTCTTTAGTGAAACAAGGAAAATGAGACGGACATTTGGGTCGCGCGGTTGCTACCACAGTCCACAGGGACAGAGCTACAGGAAAATAAATTGCAAATAGGGCTCTTGCATCCACCTCAAGATTTGTCAACGAAGATTGAAAGTGTATACAAAAAGGTAACATGAATGGTCACTAACAAACTTTCATCTGAAAAACGTCGCTAAGAAAGAAAATGAGACCAGCGACTACAGTGCAAAGTCTTTAATTGAATTGGTGCGTTTTTTATTTGTAATAGCAAAAGTAGTTTTCGCTCGTATAAAATTGCAAAAATAGCACCAAAAAGGTTAGGAAGGTCACGTACTATGCTCCTAGATCACCGAACCGACGTACCGTGGAAGCATAGGTTTAGTCTGCAGTAGTTCCTTCCTCGGTTCCAGTCTACAGTATATCGGTTCCGTGGATTGGGAGCACGATATCTGACTTCTACAACTAGGAGCACGGTATGTGGCTTTCTTAACCTGCTGCGGTGCTATTTTTACAATTTCATACTAACAATTAAAAAAAGTGTAAGAATCAAGTCTTACTTGGGTGGCTAGTGGAGGTGATTGTACTCTCAGCCCACTAGGGTTCAAACCCCAGATTTGACCCTGTGTGTCTTATTAAGGAGGATTTTCTTTCAGTGTTAGGTGACGTACCTGTCGTAAACGAAGCGCCGGTGGTGACTTCGTCATTTCTTCAAGCTCCGCTCGTTCGGTCTTCAGTAGGCGTCGTGTGTGTGAGTGCATACGTATGGTGGTATGCGTGTGTAGACGTCTATGTGTTGTACTGAGTGATTCGAAATTTTTTTTAAAAAAATTGTCAATTCAAGGAAAAGTAAAGCAGAGTGACATCGTAGCATCAGAAGTAGTCGGCCGTAGTGACGGGAATATTCTAGTGTTACCTAGTCTCGCAGTGTCCTACTGCACACTACTAATCTAGTGACAAAGTAGATACATATCGCTGGAACAAAGAGGAAAAGACATGATCTTGCTTCCTTGAATTTAGAATACTATCAACGTAAAATAAGATCAATCGATGACCTCGATGCATGCCTTTCTTCATTCTTTTCTAGGAATGAGCTGGACCATATCTATTCCTTTGTCGCGGGCTTGAGGCTCGGTGTGAAAATAATATATTGGCCGTCGATTTGCCCAAGGGGATTGGAATGATGCCGCCGTATGATTTGCGGCTCGGTATGTGAAAATGGTATATGCTTTCTTTTTCTTGTTCTTTTCTCTTTTTTTTTTTCAAGGACAGGGTTGGCTTTAGGACTTAGCTAAAGTCACTTGATTTGTTAAACTACTGTGTTACTAGTAAGTTTCTGTAACCATTCCTCTAAAAAAAGTTTCTGTAATCACTCTTCAACAGACTGGGATTTGCATTCTGGTTTAAATACCAAAAATATCTTACCTTTTTTTAAGTACACGATGGATGCATATACACACACCACACATACGCACATACATATGTATATGTGTTCGTAACACACATCTAATTTAAAGCAAAAACTAAATCCTATAAAACACGGGCATATATTTTAAACATCGAACGCACTCAATCCCAGAGATGAACCCCCCCGAACGGGCTGCTCGCTCAGCTGGCTGGCACAGCAAGCCAACCGAGTATTCGCTCTGTCCTAAAAAAATGCCTTACCTTTGCGGCTTTGCCATGTCCATGGGCCTTGGTCCTTGATTGGATGTAACAGAGCATCTCGCAACTTTAGTCTTGATCAAGATTTGTTCTACAAGTTAAGGGCCTAATCTGGCCCAGACGAGCCCAAAAAGATTGCACAAACTAGGCTGGCCTCTATATTTTTGTCCTTCCTTTTTCCTGTATCCCAGCACTTGGGCAATGCTGCAAATCTCCTTAGGCCCACATGGTATTACTGTATTAGCCAATTCAATTGTTGGAAGGAAGCCCACATAGATATTAGCCAATTCATTTGTTGCAAGAAATGAGCAGAGCATCAAATCATCTGCAACACAAATTTCTCTCTAAAAAAAGCTGCTACACAAATGCTGCAGATAGTCAGTAAGTCAGATATCTTGTTGGTTACAGGTAACGATGTATATGAATAACATAAACATATAAAAAGTCAACTTTTCAACGTTAAACTTTGTCTTGGTTCGTTTGACAAACACCGCTGTGGATTAGCTCGAGGGGGTGTTTTGAGAGTTTAGGATTGTAAAGTGAACTATTTCAGAGTTAAGGGTTAAAAAACGAATCAATGCTAGAGTTTAGGGTTAAAACATAGACCCTTTTTTTCCAACTTACATCGATCGTTACACAGGGGGATTTATGCATGCTTTATTCCGACAAACTTCACAACCATTAGTTTATTCCAGTATAAAACTGTGACGCCCGTGTTATTACCCCAGGGGTATTAACACTTAAGCATACGGATTACTATTCGTTTGCCCGGTAGAACACCGCTCCAACGAATAGTAAGCCTTACCAGAGTTAACGCATCAGAACAATAAGATAGAAACTGTCCTTTATTCAAACAGTTAGCCACGCAGGGCTAAAGTCTTACGGCACACATACTAATGTACATAGCCAAAATGAGACTAATTCCCCCTTCTTGCCTGCCACACTCCACTGGCCTCCTATTCGTCCTAGGAGTCGAATACGGTGTCCATCTTGCCCTGCGCCTCGTAGTAAGGATCTTCGCCTCCTGTGGTCTCATCTGTACCTGCAGCGCCTTCGCCCCACTCGGGATACTTCCCTGCTGGACTAGGGTCTACAAAGGAGAATACTAACAAGGTTGAGTACAAATGAATGTACTCAGCAAGCATTAATAGCAAAAGATGCAAAGGATGCACTATTTCTACTCTTTATCACAATTTCTAAACCATCTCGCTTTAGAAAATAAATCTCGACAAAATGTGGCAAGTTTTAATACTGAAAGAAAACTCTACTAGTCACTCGGAGAGACGAAAGACCCCCTGTGGTTCCCGTAGACTCCAATCCTGGAGACTGGCATGAATTCATGATTTGTTTAGCACTGCGCAGGCTTTGTACCACTTTACCCATAGCTATTCTGAACTCTCCGTGAACAGGGTCCACCGCATTGCCTTAGATGCGGGTTCGAGATCAGAATACAGAACGTTTTCCAGGTTACGTGATTAATTTCTCCACCCATCACCTTCCGCCGGTGCAGATTAAGTCACGCTGCTGACCTCATCATCCACCGAGTTCTGGTGAGGTTGGTTGAGGCAGCTTCTATTCCGCACTCAACACTCCACCTTAGCGCATATAGCGCCTTGGATCCCCCACTTCCGGACTATCCCCCACCGGTCCTGGGTTCCTCCATATCACTCACACACACCTATTACTTACCCGATGTGGAGAGCATAGTCACGTAACAAGGTAGCATTTTACGCGCACTAAACGGGAAAATGGTTGACACTGAATTACGGCATCTGACCGAGCAAGAGTTTGTTGGTCCTTATATTATAACCATATGTAAAAAGGGCCCACCTCTTACCTCAACATCATCGTCGCGTTTCCCCAGCCAGGGCCCCCTTTTACCCTCCTAATAAGCCTCATTCTTTCCTTAATCATCTTATCTTATCTCAATCATTTTCTTTAGGTTTTGGAAAACCATTTTGATGCAATACATATAATAGTGCAAGATAGGGTATATTTTTAAAGTAACTATATTAATGTTCAAGAGGATCGCTTGCCTTCGAATAAGTAGGAAAGGTTGGTGCTGGCGAAACTCCGATCAGCTGCTCTTGTCGGTGCCAGTTCGCCTTCTGTAGTAGATCGGCAACGAATAATAATAGTATAAGTAAATATGTATTGATTTGAGTGATAATAGGAATACATAAGTTAGTGGCGACTACAAGTTAGCACATTTTAATTAACTAAAACATTTTTGAGACCTAAGCGAAGTTAGCACTCCCGAACAGTCGCCCTACGGTCTACTCACGCTAAGATCGAACACCCAAGGTCCCCGCTTAACTAAATAAATTAACCTGATTAACCACTCTCAACGTCCGACTAACTACTAGCGACGCACAGATTGCTACACGTGCAAGCTAGTCTATTAACAACAAGAATAACCGCTACACAACCAACTTTAGCACTAACGTCACGGACTGGTTTTAGGTTGGTTAAATTGACCAGATTCAAGTTAAATCGCGTAGTCACAGGAATTAAACAGTTAGCAACTAATTACTAGCGACAGCTCCTGAAACGTTGACACTACTCGCAAACCTATTTCTAATTCTATCCTAATTCTATCCTAATCTCCCCCTAATCTCTCTCTCTCTCTCTCTCTCTCTCTAACTACCCTATCTCGGCCGGCCCACTCTAAACCACACACGCGCACAACACACAGCACACTGCCCCCTCCCCACTCTCATCTTCCTGCCTCTCTCCCGATTCTCTCCCGGTTCACCCCTCCCCTCTAACCCTACTGCGCCGCCGCCCCCTGAGCTCTCCCTCGCTCTGGCTCCCAGCGCCGCCGCCCCTACCAGCCCCGGATCTGGTTCCCATGGCGCCACTGCGTGCTCAGTGCCACCTTCTTCTACTCCCAGCGCGGCCGAAGGCCAGCGCCGTCGCGTGCCCTCTGCCACCTCCAGCTCCTCCCCTCGCTCGTCCCTACTACTCCTATGGCTTGGCCCAGCTCATGGCCGCCGGTCCTCTCCTCCGCCTGGTCCGGCTCGGCTTGGCGCCCGAGCCTCACCTCCCTTACCTCCCCCCCCCTTTTTTTTTACTTTACATTATGCTCTTGTGTTACTAATGCACTGGATTTACTTTTGGGGGTTAGATGATTGATGCATGCCTGATGCCTTCGGATGGGGTGCTACCGACGGTGAGGGTGTGCTGCTAAAGCCTCACTATGAGGTAATCTCCCCTCTTCCTCTCTAACCCCGACCCTCCCCTTGCTCTGTGATGAGATGTGAACTGAGAGTTAAATCTGGATGCTACTGAGATCTAGTGATATTGTGAACGATGAGGATGTGTGGTGCATATTGAGATGTAACTGGGTTACCTCATGTGGGTTCTGAGATGGGGGAAAGGGGTAGTAGTGCTGGCCTCGTGCTAGTGCTCCCTTCTTCTTCTCCCTGGCCGGCTTGGCGTCCTGGTGGTCGCGGCTGTGGTGGTGCACTGACCTCCTTCTTACTCCTCCTGCTGTCGGTCCCGGTGTGGCCTTCAGTGGTCGCTTGCGGTTCGGGCTGCCGCCGGTGCCGCCCTCGCTCTTCGATCTCCCCTTCTCCCTTGCTCCCTCCCTTCTGCTCTGTGCTCCTTGTGGATGGTGGTGACGGTGTGATGCTTTGCCATGCCATTGGGATGGCAGTGGGTGGGCAGTGGGTTCGCTTGGCTTGTGGATGGAAATGGCTTATTAGGGGGGGGATGTATTTGGTGGTGATGGTTCTGGGGGGATGAATGGTGGTGTTTTGTGAGGGGGATGGCTCGGTGTGCTGTGAGATTGGAAGAGGTTTTACAGGGGGTTTACACTCAGCGGGCTTTCCTTGCGGCATGCGAAATGACCACTACGCCCATTGCCCTATCTCTTATGCTCTCTCATGCTACCATTGGGCTAAGGACCTGTTGGTCCATTGGTTACTAAATCACAATGCGAGTGATTCTTAGCTGTTGAGTAATTCAGTATACGTGGGTATCGGATTCTATTAATGCCGGATGAGGAGACCCACGGAAGTGACAGGTACCGATTGACTTCGAGTGGTCAGGATATCTTGACGATCAAGGAGTCGACCAACTCCGGTTGGTCTGGGTATCTCGATGGTCAAGGGACCGACCACTGAGGTTACTTTGGGTAGTCTACTGCACTTTGGGGAAATCTGACGGCAATCTTCCCTTTCTCCCAATCCTTACTTTAATCAAACTTAGGCTTGCTTCTATCTAACAATGCTGGTAGAGAGTGGTAAGCGTGCAGGTTTTGGATGACTCAGTCCACACAAGGGTTTGACGGATCGACGGTCAATGAACAAGATACAAGGAGGGCTCGGTGATATGCAATGCAAGGGTTAGGCTTTGACTGAGTTGGGATTGTGTTGCTTGCTATGCATAGAAGGAAATGCCAAGATGCACATGATTGCAACTAATTGATGTAAAATACTCTTGTAAACAATGCTACCAAAGACTTATTTATCTAATGCAAATGACAAGGACAATGCAGTTTTACTTACCGACTTGATTCTACTGTTGTGCTGAATGCTGGGGTTGAATGAATGATGCGTTATGATTGAGCTAATTGGCTATGCAATGCTCACGAACGAAACCTAACGAACCCAACGCACTGACAACGAAACAACTGCTCAACAACGATCTAATACTATCGTTAACTCACCACTAAGACGAGACTAATCGCTGCTAATTACCGATTACGGTTACGAGGTTAGGACTAAAAACGCGGGTCCTCACAAAAACCGCTCTCACACGCTGCAGTTCAAGCCACGTAACTAAGATCATACAGTCATACCACGCTTGTCCATATTATCATATACGTGTATGTACTGTTACATTTGCGTTCCTGCTGCTAGCTCCTGTCGGGTTCTTCTTCAGCTACGTACGGGGCAACATCCTGTCCTGAACCATTCTGAGGATCTCTTGGGGGTGCCGCTTCAGCCCATCGTTGTAAATTTGTAATCCACAGGGCACAGAGACTAGCCCGAACCGCACCATGTAGCCGTTCGTCCACTCGAAGTTGTCGAGCAACGACCACGCGAAGCACCCTTTCACCTTTGCTCCTCCTCTGTCAGGAAGCAATCAGACTGTAACCGTAAGCAGCTGCCATCTGAAACCTGACTGAATCTTTGAACCAATCAGTGCTAGATGCAAGCAAACCAATCAGAACTGAGGTGCTCCCGTCGACGCCTAGATTTTCACAGAAACATTATCACTTTATATATATATATATAAAAGTGGGTTTTATGAAAAATTTCATTAAAGTCCACCTTTTATAGCGAAATATGTGTATATACTTCTTTTATATATGAAAAAAGTATATAGCAAAAATAAAAAACTCTAATGAAATTTTTTAATCAAATTGCATTGGAGTATCTTATAACTGGTATTTAAGTATACTAAAAGTGATAAAAAGTATAAATATGTTAAGTTTTTTTAGATGGTACATCAGAGGTGAGAGTAGCTACACCCGAGATCAGAAAGTATTAATCCTATATTATACTTAGTTGCAGTTTGCGGATAAACTTGATTTGCATTCGCCTTTGTTATTGTCTGAACCGTGGCAAGCGATCCCCGACCAAATCTCTCATGCTTCTTGTAACATCCTCTAACGAAGGGGGTCCATAAATCTAGAACAAAGGTGCGTTCATGATAAGCTTCCGCGTTTTCTCCTGCACTTTGATGGTAAAATTTGTTAGGAAACCGGGCCCAGGACCGGGAGTCCTGGCCCAAGGTGGGCTCCTCATCCCAAACCCTAGCAGGGTCGTAGCCTATAAATAGGGGGTACTATTCATTGTAAATGATTGATCGTTGGATGAAGGAATAAAGAGAAGCAAGAAGTCCCCCTACATCTCTGTGCTCTATCTCTTATTCTGTTCTTGTTGTTCATGCATTGTTCTTACGATTCTACGCTTGTCTACGAGGTAATCGCTCGGACTGGACTCGCCAGCGACGGTTCCTCAACACGTTATCAGCACGATCGACTCTCCTCGCATCGAAAAGGTAACCGTCGATGAACGACACTCGTAGATTGAATCGTTTTTCTAGATTGCTTTCAATTCTGCAAATTTGGCTTTCTAGAATGATTTTCTACGGTGCAAATCCACTCTAATCTACCGCGAGCCGACTTGAAGTCGCCGGCCAAGCCGATCGGTTGGATTGCATGAAAGAGACGATGTTGATTGCACCGTAGATCATTGCATGAACATAATGCATAGCATGAAAAGTAATGAAAAATAACGGCGGCCCTGTATGGCCTGCCGCCACCCCACACGCACCTAGCCGCGGCTTGAAGCGGACATCTCGGCATCTACGCCACACCACCATGAACTTCGCGCGCACGAGGCGCGTCGCCGCGGGGAGAGAGGAGGAAGCCCCGTCGGCGCCGAACGCCACCGCTGGTCCCTGCCCCGCACGGCACCTCCACCCCGCATGGAACTCACGCCGCCGCATGGACGGCCTGAAGCCGCCACGGTCGACCCGCGAGTTCGCCCGCAGCGACACCGCCGCCCCTCGGCCGGCCGCCTCCCTGCATGGCGCCGCCGGAACCGCCCACGCGCGTGCGCCTGCAGCCTCCACGCCCATGACCACACGAAGAAGAAACGAAAAAAAAGGGGAAAGAAGAAGCGAGGGAGCCGCGTGGCCCGCGACGGCCACCGCCGCGCGCCCGCCTACACCGCGCCGCGCCGCACGGCGCCTCCCACTGCGCCATACACGGCGCCGCCGCCTCTCGCTGAAGTCGGTAGATCGCGTTGCCCGCGTGGCCGTGTGCCGCCGCGGCGCCGCCGTCGAGCCGAAGCTTTGAAGCGTCGCCGCCGCCCGTCGGGCCGAGGCCTTGAACCGCGCGCGCACCGCCTCGGGCCTCGGAAGCGCACGGCCTCCGCGCCCAGTGGCGCGTTGCGGCGCGCCGCGCTCCGCGCCACCGGCGCCGCGCGCGATCCCCGCCGCAGCGGCGCCCGCCTCCGACTCGGCGCGATCCGGGCGCGCGCTGCGCGCCGCCACACACGACTTACGCCCGCGGCGCGCGCGCTCTCCCCTCGCCGGCGCGCGGCGAGGAGCAAAGCGCGCGACACACGGTCCGAGCCAGCGATGCGCCGCGCGGCCTCCCGGCTGCGCCGCGCGCCATGAGGCGCATGCGCGCGCCACTCACAGTGGAGCTAGGGAAACCTAGCTCCCGTTCTTGAAGAAACAGGGCAGGCCGGGTAAGGAAGGGCCGAAGTGGGCCGGTGGTGTGGGCCCGAGAAAGGCCAACTGGGCCGTGCAGAGCAGGCCTAGAAATCGGGCCTGAAAAAAAAACGCAAGGGAGAAAAGAAAAAAAAAGGGGGGGAAGGGGCACGGTGCAAATTCCGAATTTTAGCCAAACAAACCCTCCGAATTCTGAAAATCACGAGGTAGTTTTGCATATGAGGAAATTTTGCATGAAGGCCCTCGTAGTTATGAAAATTACGAGAATTAATCAAGGATCTAGAATTTTTGCAGAAACCCCCCTGAAATTTGGAAATTTACGGGATTATGCACATTCTTGCAGAATAACCCATTAGAAATCTGAAAATTGCGCATAATTTTTTCTCTGTACTGAAATTTTACGTGTTAACCCCCGAAAATTGCAGAATTCGCTGAAAATACTTTTTCCAGCAGAAAATGACCTCGGGAATTCAATTTTGAATCAGTTTTTGCATATGAAGCATGTTTAATTTTGTTATTATTATTTCTATGCAATTTATTTACTGAATTTACTATTTTGATTATCTGTGATTGTTTATATTACTTTTAATCACTGAAAATAGCAGTAAATCATTAAAATGCATAGAAAAATACGGGATCACGAACCGGAAGTTCGAATAGCATTATGAGAATTTTGCAACCATCTTACGTAAATTACCAGCAGTAATCTTATGAATTTTGGCATGAATATGAAGATGACCGGCATCACGAATCAGGAATTCGAAGAACTGACCCAGCACGGCCAGATTTTATATAAAATTTGTATCAGTCTTCAATTCTGTGGTAATGTAATCACAGATGAGCAGAAGATTAAGACGACTTTCTACCTTTCACGACGCGGTGTAATCCGCACGCAACTATCGTCATTACGGCTACATGAAGTTTGCCGAATTAATTGACATCATGCAAGTTGCGGAAGCTCAAGATGATATTCTAAGAAAGAACTTCATCTCGCAACCACCTAATAGCAATGTTGGCCATGAAGCCACTGCTAGCAGCTACAAGGTGATGAAGCCTCTCACGAATGAGAGGAGCAAGAAGGGTAAGGTAGTGCGTCGCACGTTATTGATGCTTTCCAGTCTAAGAAAAAGGGCAAATGATAGCATGAGGCACACCTCGCCATTGCAGGCACAGAGGATTCACATCCATTAGTTGCACTTATGAATGTGGACAGCCCAGTAGCAGCCCCCATCATCCCTCCTTTGGACATCGCAGCGGCCACAGCCGTAGCTGCCCAAAAGGAGAAGATCGCGCATGGAGCCGATTGAGGCAGAAGTTCTTGAATACTTCGTCTATTAGATCTAGTGCACGCATTGCACTCGAATCTTTTATAATAACCTGCAGTTTGTAATTAAAGCAGAATTTTGAATTATTGAATAATGGTTGCAAGCTCTAGTAGAGCAAAGCATTAAATTCGTATTATGAGTCCTGCAAGACTTATTTTCCCGTCTTTATAATAACAAGTTATGTTCTGATGTTTGAAATATTTTATTTATGTGTTGCTTGCTTTCTGCTACATATTAATAAAGTACATTACATTAGAACGCGTGTGGCGCCCTATGGAGGAAGTGTGCTTAGCAGGTAGCGACACAACGAATACCATCCCGAGAAAGCGAAATTTTTCAATCGATCGGCAAGAATCTTCGGTAGTCTTACGACAATCGCAGATGACGGCAATACTTGTATAATAGGCTCAAAAAGGGTCATAATTATACTCCCAATGGGCACAACTTTGGTCATTGAAGAAGACTTGTTGTACCTAGAATCGACTAGAACTCTCAAGGATATTTGCGCTAACAGTTTCCACGTAGAGACTGAAGAAGAGTATGGTACATAAGACCAGCTCATTACAAAGCGTGAAGAAAGTGAATAATAGCATTAGAATGTCTTCCTTCATATGAAACTGGGCTATACTACACTAATAGTAAGGCACCTGCAGCCTGTATTGTCTTGAAAATCATATTTAGAAGCTCTGAACTTTTCTATCTCTGGCATGATAAATTATGCCGCCTAGGTCTTAGGATAATGAGAGATATAATTAACAATTCACAGGGACATAATATGAATATAAAGAATTTCCCGAATCTGGAAGATTTTGTGTGCCCCGCATGTGCCACCGGGAAATTAATTATTAGACCTTTTGCTCTGAAAGCGAAGGATGAAGTCCCTACATTCCTGGACCGTATCCAGGGAGATTTTTTGCGGTCCTATATAGCCCCTGTAAGGGTCATTTTAGGTATTTTATGGTGCTCATCGATGCTTCCTCGGAATGGTCGCATATATATTTATTGTCTCACGAAATCATGCTTCTGTATAGCTAAATCTCGTAGATAATTAAATTAGAAATATTTTTCCCGATCATTATGAGAAGTCCACCTGAATGGACAACGCTGGAGAACTTACTCCGAAAATATTTAATGATTATTGCATGAAAATGGGAATTAAAAGTTGAGCATTACATGCATCGCATGTCCGCACCTGAATAGACTAGCGTAACTTTGAAGAATTGTAATTTACCAACTATATGTTGGGGACACGCAGCCTGCTCCGCAACACCCCTCATCATTTTTAGGCCGTCGACATAACATCCATCCAACTATACAACTAGCGCAAGGGTCGAAAGAAAACTACTCATCTCCGCAGGATTGGTTGCAAGGGTTATATACCTATACCACCACCACAATGACGCAATGGGTCTTCTCCAAAAGTCGGGATATCGTTGGTTATGAGACAAGATCCATAATCAAGTATTTGGACCATATGATGGAGATTTGAAAAATGCCCGATCGCGATAATACATTAGATGAGGTTAGTTTCCGTCATTAGGGGAGGAAATCAACCCTTGATGATAATGTCGGAAATAATTGAAGTTCGAAGATAATTGAAATCTATGCATATGACCCGCGCACTAGTAAAGCAAATAGAAAGTCGTAAGATAATTGCGATCCGAAGATAAGCGAATTGAAGTCTAGAAGACAATTGAAGTCGTAAGATAATTGATTTGCAAGTATTAGCGAATCAACCGCGGACCACTTTAGTGATTTGAAGAGCGTGAATAAGTAGCATTTGCACGCAAGCAATGCACGGAGAGGTTGAAATACCATTGAAGGTATCCTAATCCCGTCCGAGGCCTCGGAACAAAGGGCGAGAACTCCGGTCCTCGAATCCGAAGTAGCAGGGGCGCTTTGGTGAAAAAGGATAAGAAGGACTTGACACAGCCGATCACCGAAGTGCCCCGAACCAGAAGGGGAGCCAGTTGAGACCTGGCATCGGTATGGAACCTTCAGAAAAGGCATACCAGAATTGAACATCCCCAAGAAGGGAGACATCAGCATGGATGTGTGCGCACACATCGGAGCTGAAAAACTAAAGGGACTTGCCCCGCAATTGGAAGCAGCGGTGAGCAAGTAGAAGCATTAAAAGAATCGCCCCTTGAAGAAATAGTTATAAACTTTATGACCTCGGGAGAACCTTTGAATATGACAACAGCCAATGTCGACATTTACTTTGCAAAGAAACTTGCCACAATCATCAATCTTGATTCGAGCTTTGCATCGCTCATTGAATGAAAGAAAAGATTGAGAAGATTGAGAGAAGGCAATAGAAAGCGTATTATTCTCTCAGAATAAAGAAAGACGTTTGGGCACAAGCCGCACGTCTCCCCACATGCACCCGTATGGTATAAGTGGGTATTTGTTGAAAGAGAAATAAAAAGAAGCAAGGCTTGTTGCACAAGTTTTCACCGAACATCCAGGAGATGATTATGAAGAAACATATTCCCGGTCATGGGCGGAACTCCCTTTTAAATATTTATCTCAATGGCAGTGAACTTGAAGTTTGAAGTGAAATTGATGGATGGGGTACCAACATACCTTTATGAAATATTGGATTCGACATTTATATGAAGATACATGAATGTATCAACGTCACCGAATCAAAGCAGAGCAAATAGAAATATGTGCGATGTGAAACTCGAGAAAGTCATTGTACGAACTTAAGCAATCGAGCGAGAATGTGGTATAATCGCTTAGGCGACTTTCTATGTAAGAAAGGCTACACGAACAATGAGAATAATCTCTGTATTTATCGACGATCCTGAATGGATTTTGTATAATCTCGATGTATGAAAATGATCGAATATCATTGGAACCTGAAGGATATTAAGAAAGCAAGCTCTTACACAGAGTTAGAGTCCGAAAAGAAAGGTTTGGGTAAAACCAAATATTACTTAGGCTTGCGGCTTGAGCATGCCCTGAAGGGATATTAGTGCATCGGTCGACCTACACTCGAGAAGGTGTTAGAAAGGTTCGACTTTGCAAAGGCGTACCCTTTGAAAGTGCCAATGGTCGGAGATCTTTGCGGCAAGACAAAGACCCGTCTGGACCTAAAGAAGAGGGGAGGAAGTCACGGGACCGGAATTCTCATATTTAAGTGTGATAGAAACACTCATGTATTGAATAAAGCGTACTAGACCAGGCATTGCATTTGCTGTGAACCTATTAGTAAGGTATAGTACGTAACCTACCAAAGGCATTGGCGGGGAATGAAGGACATCTCCGATACCTCTAAGGAAGCAAGAACTTGGTACATTCTCTGAAAGAACAAAGACTTAACTATGAATGGCAATGCGAGATAACGGTACTTGTAGGACCCGCATACGATAAATAGCAAGCAGGCTATGTATTCCTATGTGGTGGAACCGTAATTCCATAAAATCGTCTAAGCAATGTCTTGTACCGATTTGACGAATCACTTTCGAAACAATAGCACTACGAGGCCTCACGAGAATGTGCTTGGCCGGCGGATGATTCACTACATCCAGCGATTATGTGGATTGAATACGCACAAACTCCCACTATTATCTATGAAGATGATACGACTTGTGTTGCACAAGTGCGGATGGGTTATTGTGAAGAATCCTCTTACAAAGCATATCAACCCCAAGTTCTTCTATGCTCATGAATTGCAAAAGATGAGCGTAATCAAAGTCTTGCATACTAGGTCATGTGAGAATCTTGCGATTTATTCACTAAGTCACTTCAGTCTAGCTTTGAAAGATGCATATGTGGAATTGGAATGATGAGACTTAGAGAAGTGCAGAGTCGGGGAGAACCTTCACGAACTCATTACTAAAGCTTGATCACGAAGACCGAGTACCCAAAAGGTAAATCCTGGAGATTAAATGAAATTGGGTGGATTGTACTCTTTTTCCCTTGACGAGTTTTCCTGAAGTTTCTCGGCTAAGGTTTTTAATGAGGCAATTCGTGCAGCATAGCAGAACATGATTCATGTACTCTTTCTCCAAATTTTTCCCACTGGGTTTTTATGGAGTTTTGATGAGACATGGACATGAAGGATGAGTGCCCAAGGGGGAGTGTTAGGAAACCGGGCCCAGGACCGGGAGTCCTGGCCCAAGGTGGGCTCCTCATCCCAAACCCTAGCAGGGTCGTAGCCTATAAATAGGGGGTACTATTCATTGTAAATGATTGATCGTTGGATGAAGGAATAAAGAGAAGCAAGAAGTCCCCCTACATCTCTGTGCTCTATCTCTTATTCTGTTCTTGTTGTTCATGCATTGTTCTTACGATTCTACGCTTGTCTGCAGGTGTCGCGCTCGATTTGGACTCGCCAAATGACGGGTTCCTCAACAAAATTAAGTGCAGGAGACGGAGGAATTAGTACCATCCAAGTACGAAATCCAAGGCGCGCAATGCCGCATCGATGTCGGAGCTTCGCCGGATGAGGTGCGTCATACTTCGTTAGTCTGTCAGTTCTTAAATCTTAATTGAATATGGTGCGTTCATGAATTTTTTTAAAAAATATTATTATTTTTAAAGATATTTACAAAAATAAATAGTCATTTAAAAAAATTACAAGAATGTGTCCTGTCGCCGCCATTGAATCGGCGACACGAACCTATCGCGATTCAATCGGCGATGGGAACTATCGCCACTCATGGTGGGCGGCTACCTATCGCCGATTCAATCGGCGGCGAGAAGTTGGGCGATTTCTGTCGCCGATTGAGCTGGCGATAAGTTACTATCGCCGATTGAATCGCGAAAGAAGGCAGACTATAAAATCCCCGAAAAATCAATACATAATTCATTTTAATTCCAGAAAAAACAAGAGAGAGTTGGAGAGGGAGAGAAGAAATTGCGGCGAAGCCCTGTCGGTTTGTCGCGGTGGAGAGAGATTGATAAAGCATCAGTTTCGATTGATCATCTCGTGTTGCGGTAAATTTTTCAAATCGTATGTTACGTCCAAACCTTGTAGGTTAGCAAGCGACAATAGCGACATAGAATTGAGTAGGTCACATAAATTTAGTCGAATGCGGTACATATTTTGAGTTGTGTAGCGACATAGAATTGCGACTATAGCGACATAGAATTGCGTGAGGTCGCATAAATTTAGTCGGCTATGCGGTACATATTTTGAGTTGTGTAGCGACATAGAATTGCGACTATAGCGACATAGAATTGCGTGGGTCACATAAATTTAGTCGAACTGCACAATACATATTTTGAGTTGTGTAGCGACATAGAAATGCGACAATAGCGACATAGAATCGAGTAGGTTACATAAATGTAGTCGAACTGTAGTACATATTTTGAGTTGGACATGGAATTGCGGCAATATCGACATAGAATTGAGTATGGCGCTGGTTGGTGGTGTAGTAACATAATTAATGCACGATACATTTACTTTTTAAAATAGGAGAATTGCATGATACATTTTTGAATTGTGAGAAAAACACGAGTAGCTATGTAGGTCTAAAAACAATGAGAATATTTGTGCGCGGTTATTATTTTGTTAGTACGTTATTAGTTGTGTTAGTCTTGCGGTCAATATCTTGTTAGTCTGAAAACACCGTTTAACTAGAAAAGTAGCATGACATGTATTACATTTGTAAAGAAAATTTGTAGTTGCTACATAGGCTATGTAAAGATGCATGAAAAAATATGAACTTTCTCTCTTCTTGCATTTTCGGGTATGGCGACGCGAGTCGAGACGAGTTGCTTGACCCGGTGATTGACGGCGTCCACCGTAGCCGCCTCGATGCCGTGCTCTCCGGGGGGCGGGCGCCGATAGAGCTTGGGGTGTTTGCCTCGCACCCCATCGGGCATGGAGGCCGCACCGAGACCGGATTCCGAGTGCGTGAAGTTCGACCTTGATGCACTCAATCGCGATGCTGTTTATGTGGCGTTGACTCATGTTTGTTACGAATCGTTTCGACGCAGTTGAGAGCGGCGATCCTCCTTCCACTAGCGAGGATGGTGGAGGCGGCGACGGAGGACGACCGGGACCACCGTGCGGTCGTGCGTCTGGCGGTTTCCATACCACCGGGCCCTCCCGATGGCGCTGGTTGACCGGCGGAGGCCGAGACCCATACGTTCCATCTCCGTGCGGGAGATGACGCCGACGCCGCAGATGTGAGCTACGGCCGGGTTGCCTGCGCAGCGCTCCGATGGTGGCGCCGCGACGTCCCGCCACGTGGCGCACGGACCTCCTAGCGAGTTCGCGATATCCTGCGCCAGCGGCGTGACGTGGAGTTCGGCCGCCGCACGCCCACGCTGAAGTGGATCCGCCGATTCTACGTAAGTGTTTTCCTAACTATTTTCTCGTAACAATTCGTTTGTGAACCTGCGCCGACGCTACGTTTCTTCTTGCGGCGAGCGTATGGTCGCTGACGCAGCGCGCCGTCGCCGCATACGAGGCACTTGGAGGCCTACCTGCTGTGGTTGTTCGGGTGGGTCATGTTCCTGAGCTCCCACAGCGACAGCGTGGACAAGCATTACATCCAGTACGCGCATGAGGTGGCGGTGTCACCGATCGAGCGGATCCCGCAGTACGCGGATCCCACTCCGAGTCATACAAGACAGGAATCCCGACACTCATGTCGACATTCAAGACGCCACGCATCCGAAGTGGCCTAATAAGAGGGTACTACAGCGAGCATTCTTCGCGTTTGGTCCATGCATCAATGCATTCCGCCTTGTCGTCCGCCTTGTGTATCGATGGCACATTCTGTTGACGGTACAAGGGCGACATCGACCGCATAGCGGCGGACGGAAACAATCAAGTTCTTCCGTGGCATTCGCTTTCGTTGGCGAGAACACGAATAGTCGGGCTGTGGTTCTGAAGAATGTGAGGATTTACGTTGTGCAGACCGTCCCAACGTATGCCTCATACATAACCGGCACGCGGGCCTGCTGCGTGCAATAACACAGCTACAGCGAGGAGAGAACGTTCCACTTCCATGGCCGGATCTACAGAGCAGGTGGTGCATGAGGCACTTGGGTGCAAACTTCTATAAGCGCCCGCAACAAGGACTTGATGAACATGTTCAGCGCTGTGCAACGAGAACCAGCGGCGTAAGTTCGACACACTGAAGATTCGAACGACCGGACCCAAACCCACAGAAGGGAGGCATCGACTAGGGCCGCCCCAAGCGCCGACCAGGCCCCCCAAACATTGCCACAGCTACCCACAGACGCTCCTAGTGTCACGAGGAAGATAGGGGCACAGGTCAAATGCTTCTCAGACTGGATTGAGCACGAGCCTAAGGAGAAGTGGTCGCCGCATGCATGGTGGGTGGTGCTCGATATGGTATCATGACAACCAACCTAGCTGAGGTCTACAACTGGGTCATGTGCGGCGCCAGGTGCCTCCCTTTGGTTGGTATTGTCGAGGCAATTCTCCGCGGTACCACAAACTACTTTGTTAACAGATGCAGCAATGCGTCGCTCACCATGGCAAATGACAGAGTACTCTACTCCGCCATGATCACCGCATACATGGAGGAGAAGAGCAAGAAGGGTGAGATGCACCGGGCATTCAAGATGGGCACGAGGGAGCTTCGCTTCGAGATAATGTGCAGGGATAAAGGGCGTCGCGGGACTAACCGCGAGAGGATCACCCATGAGTGCACGCTACGCCGCGATAGTTGCGTATGCACTTGTAACAAGCCCCTTCTTCTGCATAGGCCCTGCTCCCATGTCATGGCCGCCTGTTCGACGGTGGCGCAGCATCCCGGTCAGTACCTCTCTCACTATTTCACCAAGGAGGCGGTGATGCAAACATGGAGTGGAGAGATGTATGGTTATGCCGTTGTTGGCCATTTCACTGGCCATCCATCCTGGGAGCAACTAATCTGGACCGCGGACATTGGTAGGCTCAAGGGAAAGGTTGGTCGGCGACAGGTACAACGCATCAGGAACGATATGGACGAGGCAGAAGCCGGACGTCGCACGAAGAAGTGCTCCATTTGCGTGGAGTCCGCACACCTTCAAGACATGCCCCACGCGAAATGCTCAGGACCAAGGAGACATCGGCATTCCGGACGTCACCACGGGGACCTCATCCGGTGCCCCGACTAGAGGCAGTGCACATGGGAGACGTTGACGTCACGACCACGACAAAAATATTATTATCAATGTTGTCAATTATCATTTTAGTTAAGTGTTATGACGTTCTTACGCAAGTTACGTAATATCGAGTGTATGAATTCCGATCGAATGACAATATCACTTATCTTCCTTTACGAATCGTTCATACCTCAAACGTCCTCGCTAAATTCTCCGAAATTAAGCGTAGTACAACAACATACGATGATGATAAAATGTTATTACAAGTCTAACAGATTTCGTACCGTTTAAAATTTATGAAAATCACAAACTGCCTAAGTGAAATAGGAAAAATAAGGGTTGGGGAATGGCAATATCACTTATCTTCCTTTTTACGAATCGTTCATACCTCAAACGTCCTCGCTAAATTCTCCGAAAATTAACCGTACTAGAACAACATACGGCGATGATAAAATGTTATTACGAGTCTAATAGATTTCGTACCGTTTAAAATTTATGAAAATCACAAACTGCCTAAGTGAAATAGGGAAAATAAGGGTTGGGGAATGAATCGCCAGTTCAACTGGCGATAGGTCCTGTCGCCAGTTCAACTGGCGATTATGAAAATCACAAACTGCCTAAGTGAAATAGGGAAAATAAGGGTTGGGGAATGAATCGCCAGTTCAACTGGCGATAGGTCTGTCGCCGATTCAATCGGCGATTCATTCTGTCGCCAAGTTCAATGGCGATAAATACCTCAATGAATCGGCAGTCGGGACAGAGGTCCTCGCCGCGATTGAATCGCGATTCATTCTGTCGCCATTCAATCAAGACAGAGATACATTTTTGTAATTTTTTTAATCGATTATTTATTTTTGTAAATATCTTTAAAAATAATAATATTTTTAAAAAATTCGTGCGTTCATCACTTGTCACCTGACATTTCTCTCTGTAGAGCCGAATGGTTTCTGCACGGGCAAGCATTAGATGATGGCAGGCAGTGTAGGGCTCTCTTCCCGAGTCGCCGACGCTGCATTTGCTCTCCTCCCATGGCGAACACCGGCCTGGCGCCGCCGTGCCGGATGCGTAGCCCCGGGAGCAGAAGATCGATGGCTCGTTGAACGACATCAGTGTTTCACACGATCACCGAACTCTCTGAAGCAGACTTCAGCGTACTTCATGTAGTCCGCTGGGAAACGGTTACATGTAAACCATCAATTTGGTTACTTTCAAGTTCGTCTAGTCTGAGGCAAGTCCCAGTGGAAGATCGTTAAATGGTTCCACTCCTGCAAAGATTTGAAGGAAATGTGACCATGTTAAGGAGTAGGGGTGTCAATCCAATTCGAATTATCTAGTATCCGAATTTGGTTGGTAGCGAATATAGTTTAGTTTTTTTTTCCATTTGACTAACAATTTCTCTCCTATTCATATTCGCATAAAAAAATATAGATACCAATATGGTATAAATTTTTGCTATCCGAAATGTTATTTTATCTATACTATTTGTATTCGAATTCGATAAAATAATATACATATTTTATTACAGTACGGCTAATTAGTTGGATGAGTATTTTAGTTTAACATGAATTCATGTTTTTAGGTGAAATATATAAAATAGAATGATTAGGTGTGCTATGTACAATGATAAAGTATCATAAATATCTTGTAATTACATAAGTTATGAGGATATCCGAATCCGACCGAATTGAGTAGGTATTCGATTCGTATTCATATTTGTTATAACATTCTATTTGTATTTGTATTCAACAATATTCGAATTCGTATTCGTTTAGAAAATATGAATACGAATATGAGAAGTTCACTATTCGATCCGTTGGCACCCCTATTAAGGGGACAAGGGCCCATGGGGTCAAGTTTTGGCTTATGTCTTTGGGGCTATGGTGAGTGATCCATCCACAATATCCATTTACGATTGAACAAACCACGAGGTTCAACATGGATAATAACACTACCCTTAGACGCATACTGACCATACTGGCAGATCAGCTCTATGATATGTACATGGACTTCAAATCCACCACAGAGTTGTGGGATGCACTAAAGCACAAATATGCAGAAGCTGAGGCTGGTCACTGGCTCTACATGTGCGAGCAATTCTTCGACTACAACATGGATGATGCTAAGTTGATAGTTGAACTTGCTCATGAGCTTTAGCTACTGGCTAGCGAGATTGCACATTTTGGGTTGTATTTTGCCTCCTAAGTTTGTGGCTACAGGCATTGTTGCCAAACTTTCGACTTCATGGTGGGATTTTGCCACTAGCTTAAAGCACAAGAGGAAAAAGATATCTATTAAGGTTCTCATTGCTGCCCTTGATGTGAAAGAAAATGCAAGAGCAAAAGATGCACCAAGCACTTTTAGTCAGAATAATCAGATCAATGCAAATGTCATAGAGAAAAAAATATGATAAGAAAAACAAATGCTTTAAACCAAACAAGACAACTAGTTTTAAAAAGAAAACTGAGAAGAAGGACATGGGGAACATCACCTACTTTGTGTGTGAAAAAAGCGGTTATATGGCAAAGGACTGTCATTTTCGCAAGAGCAAGGATGCCAAACAGACAAAGAAAAAGGCTATCAACGTGATCATAGACGAGACCTCAACAAGAGGGTATGGTAATTCACCTGTTGTGTTTTCAGCATGTCAATCCATTGATTGGGTTGATACTGGAGCTAATGTTCATGTATGTTCTGATATTTTCTTGTTGTCTTCTTATCAGGCAGCCGGGGCTTCCTCCGTCCTAATGGGGAACAGATCGCATGCTTCTGTTCTTGGTGTTGGCACGGTGAATCTGAGGTTTACTTCCGGGAAGATTGTCTACTTGAAGAATGTGCAACATGTACAAACAATAAACAAGAACTTTGTTAGTGGTTCTCTCCTATGTAGGCCAAGTTGTAAGCTAGTATTTAAGTCAAATAAAGTTGTAATGTCTAAGTTTGATAACTTTGTTGGTAAAGACTATGAGAGCGAAGGCTTGTTCCACATATGTACTTTAGAGTATTGTTATAATCTGAATGTTGCAACTAATTTGAATAAATGTGAGGCCAATATATGGCATTCTTGTTTCCGTCATATTGGTTTTGATGGTATTGCTCGAATGTCTAGATTATATTTAATTCTAAAATATGAAATTATCAAAGGATCAAAGTGCCAAACTTGTGCGCAAGCAAAACAACCTCAAAAACCCTTTAAGGGGTTACAGGAGGAAAAGAACTTGGTACCATTAGATCTTGTCCATTCTGACTTGTGTGAGATCAATGGATTGTTGATAGAAGGAGGCGAAAGATATTTTCTAACTCTTATTGATGATGCATCTCGATATTGTTATGTGTACCTACTGAAAACAAAAGATGAAGCTTTAAATTACTTTAAAATTTATAAGGCCGATATTGAAAACCAACTAGAAAAATAAAATAAAATACTAATGTATGATCGTGGAGGAGAGTATATCTCATGAATTCTCCCAATTTTGTTATGAACATGGAATAGTCCATAAAGTTACACCACCATACTCACCCCAGTCAAATGGGGTAGCTGAGAGGAAAAACCGAACACTAACAGACTTGTGAATGACATGTTGGAGAGTGCCGGTATGCCTAAGATGTGGTGGGGAGAAGCTATATTGACAACAACTTTTGTCCTAAACAGAGTAATCATTAAAAGGTGTAAGATTACTCCGTATGAGAGATGGAAGGGGGAGAAAACCCAATGTTAATTTTCTGCGAACTTAGGGGTGTTTGGCAAAAGTAAATATACCATTGCAGAAAAAGAGAAACTAGGATATGCACATAACAATATGACCTATAGATTTTTAGTAGTAAAATCATAAACTCCTGAGATTATTGTTAACACAATAATGGACTCTAGAGATGCTTCATTTTTTAGGATACTTATCCTATGAAAACTGCAGGCTGCACTTCACGAACTAAGGATAATCAAACTATGAATAATAGTAATTTTGAACCCACCACCATATCTAAACTAATGAGTGATATACCACCAGTCCGTGATATTCCAGAGGAAGATAACAATTTAGTTGAAGAGGCTCTTCGCAGGAGCAAGTGACAAAGGGTTGAGAAAACATTTGGCAAAGACTTTATTGTATACCTTGTGGATGATGTGCCAAAAACTTTTTTAGAGGATTATGCATTACTTGATGCTGAGTATTGGAAAAAACAGTCCATAGCGAGATGGATTCCATCATGGCTAATAGGACTTGGAAGATCACTGATCATCCTAGCGGGTACAACTTGTTGGATGCAAGTGGACCTTTAAAAAGAAAATGAGACATGACGATACTATTGATAAGTACAAGGCAATACTTGTGGCCAAGGGTTATACCTAAAAAGAAGGTGATGATTATTTTGATACTTATTCTCATGTTGTCATATTAACCACCATTTGAGTGCTCATTGTATTAGCTGCTTCCCATAGTCGACATATCCATCAAATAGATGTAAAGACAACTTTCCTTAATGGATAATTGGAGAAAGAAATCTATATGGAGCAATCAGATGGCTTTGTGATTTTTGGACAGGAAAATGAGGTGTGCAAATTAATCAAATCCTTGTATGGCCTAAAGCAATTACCTAAACAATGACACGAGAAGTTTGATAAAACTTTAACATCTGCTGGTTTTGCTGTGAATGAAGCATATAAGTGTGTATATTATCGTTATGGTGGGGTCAAGGAGTGATTTTGTGTTTGTATGTCGATGACATACTTAGGCCCTGTTTGGCAGAGCTCTAGATTCTAATTTTTCAGATTCTGCTCCTGATTCTCTGAGAATCCACTTCTCTAAGAATCTGGAGCTGTCTGTTGAAAGCGTTTGGCTGGTAGATTGGCTCCAAAATCCATATGAGGGTGGATTAGAGGCAAATAGATCATGTTACCCCTGGTTGTAATAATTCAATTGTATTTATATCTTTCTCCCATGTATTTGTACACAAATTATATAATTTTTTCCTCTAAATTTTTTTAGACCATGTGAATTGCTATGTATCAATGTTTCTTGTAAAGTTTGTGTTCTAAACAAGCACTGTTACGTAAAGTTGAATTATAAACTTACTAAAGGATATTTCGAGAACTAATTATCTCTTCTTAAAGGGAAAAAAGAAGGAAAATGGTGTTAACCAAGAGTAGTGGAGAGCAAATTTTACAAGAAACAAAGATTAGTCAAAGAAGGAACACCACCGAGGAGAACATTCCATTTCATTCATGTCGGTATGTCATTGGAACTCTATGTTACATCGAGAAATTTACACTTGGATTCAGACAAGCCTTGAGCATCATGACATAACGTAGATACTGGTCTTGAATCTAAAAAAATCCAATACATAATGATAGAGATGGTGCGATGCAATAGAAGACAAGCACCATAATGAACTTCATTAAGCACTCAATACTACTAGGCTCTAGCAGGAACGCGTTTATATACACTCTGAATTTCTGAAACTTCAACAATCAAACAATTAGACAGTCAAACAATCAATCTGCTGTAAATATATTTCTTAAACTTCAACAATCTAGTCTGAATTTGTTACAAGCAAACAACAAACTATTACTCTGAATTTGTTACAAGCATACAATCTGATTACAGTACAAATTCCTCAAGGCTAAAAGAAACACATCAATTGTTCAAGACTGTGTTGCGACTAAAGGCATCCAAAGTTAAGTTTTCCAAAGAACATGCTCAATATTGTACTACAGTGGTATGATGTGCTCTCTAGCATCACATGGAAAGTGCAGTTTAAGCGAAATTAAACTTTCCCTTAGATTCAAACACTGCAGACACACACTGCTCAATATTGTTTCACTTCTGGTTGCATGCAGGAAAAGATCCAAGAATAGCTCACATTTCCTTCGAACATAGCGGGGCTAACAAGAGTCATTCAAATGTCCATCCACTACTCGGTTGTGATTTTTTCTGAAAGAAATTGGGAACAAACCAGTACTATCGCCTCCCGCCCCATCCTTTCTTTGGCTCACAAGTTGTTACTTTGTTCCTTCGCGAAACATCACTTATATCATTTGCGGTGGAAAGGGATCCAAATTAGTGAAACAATTTAGAACTTGATATACAATAATCGTGAGTCTGTAGCCCTAGAGGAAGCAATGAAAATACCATCAGTCCACTAGTCATGAGAGCAAAAAGATAGTGTTCGCTTTTCCATCTTCTTTGCATCCTAAGCTTGATATGTCTTAAACTTCAAGCACTTTGCGATCATTACGTTTCGATCGACAAGCGGCGTTGCTTTATTTCAATCAAAGTTCATACTATATGCATCTGACACAAGAATATTAGAACAATTAACCATAAATTAAGGGCAGCATACAATATGAATTCACTGTTACCGACATAATAAAAACATTCATTACAGGATGCCAATAGCACATCTACAATTGAACCCAAAAAATGTTTATGTTTAATGTTTACCTAACAAATTGAGCTATCTTAAAATTTGTGACGAGCAAAATACAGAATATAAGTTGCCATCTAGTTTCTCTGAGGCTACGGCAATGGAAATGCTGAAGGCAAATTCACTGTAGGATGTGTGGATAATACCCAGGGAGTAGCACACCTGCTAAGTAGCAACAATGTCGAGCAGTAAGAGCAGCTTATTCAGTAAGAGGAATTATTGCCCCAAGATCCCCAAACCTCGCCTAACCTATATGTACCATCTCTACAACAAATCCTTGCCCAATTTCACGAATTCATAGCCCCTGCCACAAATCCAACATCCACACGCAAGAGAACTGCACAGATCGAGAATTACTAAAAGCTAGGGTTTGGGAGGTCGATACACTGCATGCGAGTCTCGTCCCGATCGTGGCGAGCGGATGATGACGAGCGGCGTTCCTCCTCGGCGAGGATGGCACAGTCCACCGCCCACCCCGAGTGCGGTGTGGCGGCAGGTACGACATCTTCGCCTCACCTCGTCATTGGCAAGCCGCTTCCTCGTCTGGCGATTCGCGAGAAAATTTGGGGAGCAGAACGGGTGGGATTGGAAAGGTTGATTCCTTACCCTCTCCACGGCCGTGGCGAGTCGCTGGTCTCGCCGAGGCGGCGGGTTGCGGCGCGACGCGACGATGGCCATCGAGGGCCTTCGCCGCGGTGATGCGGCGGTCGCCGTCCACGCCGCCGCTGCCGGCGACCGCGGGGTCGGCGACCGAGGCGCCGATGCTGATATTCCACTACTTCCACAAGGCGATCCGCGTGGAGCTCGAAGGGCTGCACGGCACCGCTGTGCACCTCGCCACGGAGCGGGCCGGCGACGAGGGGACGCTCACCGAGTGTTGCCGCCCGTGTGGGACTCCTCCGTGCGCTAAGGAGGACAAATGCGAATGGGGAATAGATTGGTGCGGCCATGCGGGAGCAGAAGGGTGAATGGATGGCAAAAAGCGGGTAATAATCATCAGTTTCCAAGGGCAATAGTATTTCGGAGGTGCAGCTTCTCGAGAGAATCGGCGCATAGGTCGCTCCCACTTGCTAGTGCAAAATTGCACCGGATTCTAGTCCCTTCGAGAATCCCGTTTTTGGGAGCTATGGGTGTTTGGTTCGGCTCCTCCTGATCCTACTGAGAAGTTAGGAGTAGGAGCTGTACCAAACAGAGCCTTATATTTGGGACTAACATTGTTGTTCTTATCTAGATGCTTTGATATGAAAGTCTTAGGAGAGAGAGATGTTATTTTGAATATCAAATTGATAAAAAATGAGGATGGGATTACATTGAACCAATCCCATTGTGCTGAGAAAATATTGAGTCGGTTCGGCCTTGAGAATTGCAAGATTTCCCAAACTCCTTATGATGCTAGTGTTAAGCTTCGAAAGATTCAGGGATTAGGCAAAGATCAATTAAGATATTCACAAATTATTGTGTCCCTTATGTATCTATCTGGTGCCACAAGACCTGACATATCATTTGCTGTGAGCAAATTAAGTCGGTTTACTTCTAAATCGGGAGATGATTACTAGGAGGCACTTGAGAGAGTTTTGCGCTACTTGAGAGGCACAACCTTATATGGAATTCACTATACTGGATATCCATCTGTATTAGAAGGATATGGTGATTCAAATGGGATCTCTGATGCAGATGTGATCAAACCTACAAGTGGTTATGTCTTTACCCTAGAAGGTGCTGCAGTCATGGAGGTTGTGTAAATAAACCATATTAACGAGGTCAACCATGGAAGCAGAACTTGTAGCACTAAACACAACCACTGTTGAGGCTGAATGATATAGAGATCTACTGTTGGACTTGCCACTGGTTGAGAAACCAATACAGGTAATCCTAATGTATTGTGATAACCAAACAGTGTTAATTGAGGTTACAAGTATTAAGGATAACATGAAGTCCTTCAAACACGTGAAGCGTAGGCTTAAATCTGTCAGAAAACTGAGGAACTCCAAAGTGATTACCGTGAATTATATTCGTACTAAGAAAAATCTGACAAACCCTTTCACAAAGGGGCTAACATGGAAGGCTATTTCCGTTACGTCTATGGACATGGAAATGAGGCCCATTGGAGTTACAACTTAACAGTAACCCATACCTTCTTGATAGGAGATTCCGTGAGTTAGGTAATGGGAAAAACAAGTTGAAGTTGTAACAAGAGAGTACAATTGATAATATCTGTACCTGTGTCCTAATAGACAAAGTACTCTCAACTGTATGGAAGGGTGGCCTAATGTATTCTAGTGTCCAATGAGGTAAAAAGGTATCAGCCTACAGGATACCTAAAATAAATACACCTATTTGAGCTTAACTGTGAGATCGCAGTCCACGAGAATAGGATATTATCTAGAAAGCTCATGAGCAGATAAGGGAGCATGACCAAATAATACTCCGTTTAGGCGTGGTTCTTTGACAACCTAGTATCAGTTGAGATTTCAAGTGAAATCTAATCACGAAAAACTATAAATTCAAGGCATAGTTTATTCATCAGCTGTGAGAAGATGAATCTTGTTATTCTAGGTGTAAGTTTAACCCATACATGTCGAACCCGGGAACGAAGGATCCCGAATTCTCTGTGTTCATCCACTAGTCCAGGATTTCTAGTGTACATAGTTAAACAAAAGGGGCCTGAGGCCAAATAAATAAATAACACAACGGAAAGCAAAATAGTAGTAGACCACACGACTTGCCACAGGCAATCGTCTGGGGGCGTAGTCTAGTCGTCAAGATCCTCACTGTCCTAATAGAGGTCTTCTCCTGAATAAAGATTATTCAGCAAGAGTAAGCACAACTTCCGTGCTTGCAAGTTACACCCAATATTGAAAGGTAATGCATGCATAAGGTAAATAAAGGATAATGGCAGGGTTTGTTTTGCATAAATAGCATTTTCTGGTTAAATATTCATATTAATTTCCAAGGCCAATTTTTATACTATAACTAAAATCAGTGTTTAAAATGACAGTTGTGTGATGGATAACCTCCAATAATTGAATGGTGAAGGATACCCTCCTAACACTTGGCTAACTGCCCAATTTTTACCATAGGATTAACCATCCTAAAATCATCTGATGAAATCATTTTATAAACAAAAAACAAAGTCTAACTTAGAGTGGCTTTGCTAGCATGTCCATGACCGCAGACGCGGTTATTCGAATAGTTTCTACTCTACAGAGTTTGTACAGCTTTACCCACACGAGATAGTATGCTTTTAATGTCGGCCAAAGCACGCTTCCAAAGGCGTGTGACTAAGCAATTATCATGAGGCCGTTACAATGTAATGTCTTAATGTATTTATGCCCGCTAAGGTTTCGCTACCATTGGACTAACCATCCTCCGGGAGCCCCCTCTTGCGCCAGGTGGAACTAATGTCTAACCGACACCCACACATACAACATGGCACAAATAACACTAAGACGCCACAAATTATTTAGCCAAATCCTGCCCATACAAGATATCTGGTGGTACGGTAAGGCATAGCAAAAAGCGGCTCAAGGACCAGTCCTCAATTGACTTGGGTGTCTTCCGAATAATACCTTGGGCCTTAATCCTAACCAGATTAAGCCCGTGCATAAACCTGCACCCGCCATCCATCCATTTCACCCAAGTCCAAACCCATTTTATTTTATTTAGAGTAAAATCCTCTTTATAAACCTTTTGTGGTAAAACAATACCACAGTAACAAATTTGAAACAAGTTTGTAAAAGATTTGACTAAACCTTCCCAAATTTACAAGCGTGATCTAAGCATGGCTAAGCATAAGATTAATTTTAGTAGTATTTTACCTAAGGGTGACAAGGCATTCATATTCAATAATCAATTTGGCCATACAATGGAGAGTGGAATAACTATATACAAAAACAGGGCATTCAAACAATTATATAAACATATGCATGCAATAGTAATTTGAAAACAGGAATTAAATACTTTAAAATACTGGGAACAATATGATCAATGGTGTAACTTGCCTTCGTTGACGTCCTGAAAATCTAAGTCTTCGGGCTGGTCAAACTCTCCGGAGTCGTCGAAGTCTATACGCGAAAATACGATAAATTCAATTCAAATTCAAATAAATTCAAAAATACAACCAAAATTAACTCCAAATTGAAATATTTTGATTTAGTTAGCTAGATTATAATTTTATACAAATTTTGCAACTTGAATCACCCAATTTGGAGTTCAGATGCAAAAGATATGAATTTTAGAAGTTTAAAACCTAAATCTGAATTTTAATTGAATTTTCCGAATTATTTTTCTACTGGAAAATCTATTTACTATGCAATGCTGATATCAGCGAGGAATTTCGGAATTTTAAAGGAATTAAAATAATTCCTGATGTGTGGGCCCCACGTGTCATAGACACAGTCTATGTGGACTAAGTCCACAGCCTTGTGGCTCGGGAGAGGTGATGCTGATGCGGCGCCACGTGAGCAGATTTGACGACGTGGCGCCCACATGGTTATGAGGTGGTGCCACGTTGGTGTGTACGTGGCCGAGACACGGTGGCGGCCGCACCGCCGCGCGGGTGATGGTCGCCGCGCGTCGCGGTCTTGTGGCGGCGGCGATGTGCACATTAGAGAGAGAGGAGGGGATGCTGATCATGATGCTCACCGATATTTCGAGAATGCGCGGCGGAAAGCCTGCCGGCGGCGGGCTCTAGGGGTTGACGGCGAAGAAGGGCTCCAGGGGTCCTCCGAGGAAGTGGGCGAGCGCACCGGTTTCGCGCTGGCTCGGTGACTCCGTTGGTGTGGATGATGGGGCTCGGGCGGAGACGGTGGCGCCGGAATCTGAGAAGAACCGCGGTGATGCCGCCGACAAAAAACTCCGAAATCCGAGCGAGAAGGGGAGATTGGGGAGGAGTGGATCGGGGTACTGGGGCGAGGAGGAGGAGGTGCTCCTGGTGCGCCTTTAAATAGGGCGAGGGCGGCACGGTGTCGCCGTATCGCCCAAGAAGGTCGCGCGGCATCTCCGACGGAGATCACAAAATCGGGGAAAGAAAGGAAGGTGAGAGGTGCGGTCGGGTGCGGAATTGACAGAGGGTTTGAGTGCGCGCAAAATCTTGAAGTTTAATGCCAGATTGACACGGTTTTGGAAAGGTCTTGATTCGTGTCCATGGCGGACTATGCGCGAGAAAGGAAATCGCCGCGGGGAAGAAAGGAATGAGGAAGAAGGGGTGAGGCGGGCCTACTTGTTGGCGACCGCGGAGAAAGGAAAGGAGTGGGGCGCCGGTGGCCGTTTGATGGCGATCCAATGGCGTGGAGTGGAGGAGGTTTAAGCGGCCGAGCGGGCTGACGCGCGACGTAAGCGGGATGGGCCGAAGAAGTTTCGGCCCAAACGCTGTTTGGATTTTTCTTTTGATTTTCTATTTAATTTAATACTGGTAATTCAATTAGGCTTTAGAAAATAGTAAATTAAGTCCAAACATTTTGAGAAAATTCATAGAAATTCTCTGGGGCATTATGGACTTAAATAAAATAATTTCAACTATTATTTGGTAATATATTTTGTAAATAAATTTGTTTAGCTTTAAATCAATTAAGTAAAAGCTTTTAAAAATTTCAGAAAATTCCACAAAAATGAATAGGTTTTATTTTCAGCTGGAAATTGAAATTTGGGCTGTTACAAACCTACCCCCCTTAAAGGGAATCTCGACCCCGAGATTCAGACTTGGTTAGCAAAAAGATCAGGGTAGTTGGCCTTGAGTTCTTCTTCTTTCTCCCATGTGGCTTCACTTTTTGGATGGTGACTCCACTGCACCTTGTACGATCTGATGATTCTGCTTCTGGTAACACGTTCTGCGACATCCAGAATTTTAATTGGTCGCTCCACATAGGTAAGGTCTTCTTGAAGGTCACAACTTTCCAGGAGGGTGTGGTCCTTTGGCACTCGAAGGCATTTCTTTAACTGTGATACGCGGAAGACATTATGTACTGCTGACAAGGCTGCTGGCAGCTCTAATTGATAAGCTACTTCTCCACGTCTTGCCAAGATCTTGTATGGCCTGATATATCTGGATGCGAGTTTACCTTTCGTTTGGAATCTCCTTACTCCTCTGAGTGGAGTAACTCTGAGATAGACAAAATCTCCTACCTCAAAGTTTAATTCCCTCCGACGGTTATCAGCATAACTCTTTTGTCGGGATTGAGCTACTTTCAGACGTTCATGTATAGCCTTTACTTTCAGCTTCTTTGATCAACTCAGGTCCAAAGAGCTGATGTTCTCCCACCTGATCCCAAAGGAGCGGAGTTCAGCATTTCCTACCATACAACGCTTCGAATGGAGCCATCTGTAGACTGGCTTGGTAGCTATTATTGTACGAAAACTCTGCATATGGAAGATCCTTGTCCCAACCTTTTCCGAAGTCTAGGACACAAGCTCGAAGTATATCTTTAAGAACTTGGTTGGTGTGTTCTGTTTGTCCATCTGTCTGGGGATGATATGCCGTACTGAAGTTGAGTCGGGTTCCTAAGGCTTCATGCAGGCTCTGCCAAAACCTTGATGTAAATTGGGAACCTCTGTCAGACACGATCTTCTTGGGTACTCCGTGTAAACAGACGATCCTGGCCATATATAGTTCTGCTAGCTGATTGCTTCTATATGTGGTCTTAACTGGAATAAAGTGAGCCACTTTAGTTAACCTGTCAATTACCACCCAGATGGAGTCATATCCCGATTGTTAGAATTGGCCCCATAAGTGTAAAGGTCTATTCATTCCTAAAATTCTAAAGAAGGCATGATTTAGTCCTATATTGTCTAGCCAAATGGTGGAGTCATTGCCATCCCTTGAAACATGTGACACATGACATGATAAGAATTAATTCTTTTCTATGTTCTTATTCTTCCTCTTTGTTCTATTGTGCTGGAGAGTTATGCTGTCGAACTAAGTCACCCCTTCTCCTCGGCGTGCACCGAGAAGGAGGGTGAGCGGGTATCTCTGAACCATTGTCACAGAGTTCACCTGTACGGGGCTACAATAAGGTTTCTGGGTAGCGCATCTTTGCGACCGCTCGCTTCACTGCTTCATATATGTTCTGCACTGCTTCGAGTCTGCGCTGCTTCCTATTCTTCATCATGCTCGACTGTAAGTTGGTTGTGCGACCAAACTATTCTGTTATAACTATATTATTGTGTATATTTAGAAGTGCAATAAGTTGTCTATTATTAGTTTTGCTTTATGCATCTCTAGTTTTATGTGATCTTTGTCTTGTAATAAAATATGGAACTAAAATATTATTCATATTTCTAACACATTCGTCCATTCATCTTCAGCGGCGAACGCAGCACAAAAATATAGTCGGTGCTTATGAGACAAGGTCAATACAAGAAGCTAGCTATGACGAGGAGGCAATTGCATTATCCGAGTTTTATTCTTTTAAAAGCAGTGAAAATTCACCATGCTATTTAAATATCTCTTGCTAGGTGTATTACATCATGAAGTCAACAAACCAAGTTCAAGAAGTATTTGAGTTAAATTGCTTAAGAAATAACTATACAAAGTCCCTTTCTCCATTATTTTACAAATCTACGAATGAATTGCTATTGGAGTGATTAATGAGCTCATTTTTGTATTGTATAATCATAACAGGGCGTGAGCCTTTTTTTATTTTTTGATCTATTTTTAATATTATTTTAAAGATAACATCTTCCTAACTTTATTTCCAATTCTGACACATTTGGTCACACCATGACCCATGGCGTGACTAAATTGTGCTGTCACGTCACCGACCGCGATATGACCAAACTGTGTTGTCACGCCATTAACCCCTTTGAACGCGTCCGTTTTTGGGCTAAATCCTGTCACGTCAAAAGGAGTGGTGTGACAGTACAGTTTAGCCACGCCGCGGTCAGTGGCGTGACAACACAGTTTGATCACGCTACGGGTCATGGCGTGACTAAAAGGGTCAGAATTGAAAATAAAGTTAGGAAGATGCTATCTTTAAAATAACTTTTAAAAAGATTAAATAATAAAAAGAATTCGCATCCAAGCGATGGCCTAGTTCCTATTGGAGTGTTTGGTTGATCTGAGAAATAAAACACGGATGTGTACTCGGTCTCGCCGCTAATCATGGACGTGGACTCAATCAGCTCAAGCGTGGCCCACAGCCCAGAAAAAGAAGGAACTGAGAAGGCCCAACAGCCCAGGGAGCCTTCTCCAACCTGCCATCTAAACTCGAACATCCAAGCTGGGGCGGTGCCTCTGACGCCTCCGGCCGCCGCCACTGTCCATCTTTACACCGCGACACAAACATACTTAATGCTTTATCCCAACAAACTGCACAGTAAGTCAATCATTTATCATTTTATTGTGATATAACAATGCATGCCTCGCGTGGTACATTGCATATGCGGCAACTCAATCCAACCTTAATTGTTCCTAGATATCACATTCCTCCTGCTGGTGCCAAGTGGTTTCTCCTCATTTCTGAAGGAACTTCTTGAACCAATGGGCGGAATTCTTGGGGTATCGCTTCTGTCCATCGTTGTAGTCCACAAAGTTTATCCCAAATCGCACCGTGTATCCGCTCGCCCACTCGAAGTTATCAAGCAGCGACCATGCAAAGTATCCTTTCACGTTTGCTCCATCCCTGTGAAGAAAAAAATGCAATGCGTTGTCAACCGGTAACATCTTGAGTTTATGGACAGTTTGGTGGATGAATCAATGCTCATACCTTATAGCACTTAATAGGGAAAGAAGGTGCTTGTGGTAGTACTCTATCCTGGTGTCATCCTTCAGGGATTCCTGGAGTGTTAGGCTCTTGTTGTTGGCTTCGTCGACGCCTAAAATTCGAAACAATACTTTCAGATAAGTTTCAGTCCGGTTCTTCAGTTTCTAGTAGAGGAAAGTGCTTTCCTTTTGTACATAGCCACAGAGAGTAAAAAGTTATAGTATAGTATTGACTTGATTGCATAATTGGAAGATGTTATACTGTGATATTGATTTGCACTCTATCTGAGAAATTAGAGACCTTATTGATTGGAGCTTACCATTTTCAGTGATGTAGACAGTAGGATTGCCATAGTTCTCCTTAACATAAAGCAGCAGCTCGCGGAACCCTTGAGGGTAGACGTAGATCCAAGGTGAAGCAGCCTATGCATGTCATTTATTGAACTGAATCACCACCCATAAAAAGTAGGGAAAATTATTGATGATTTGTTTTATGTGGAGAAGTGGTAGGTTACCTGAGGACCTATGGGAACACCATTTCGAACTCCTAACATAATCGGGCAAGGTTAGTACATATTAACATATAATATGCATTTCGAGAACATATCTGAAATATTCATGCCAAAATAATGTCATGCAAATGATTTAATGTAACAGAGGCTACACTTGATATGACTGCATGTTTGTCGGAATGCTACAGTACTATTGGACAAGAGAGATCTACTTTGTGCAGGAGTTTTGCCATATATTTGTATTTCAGTTTTGCAAACATAGTACTCTTGCATGCCTAAATGACTCTCCAAGTCTCCATTAATATTAGATTGTTTAACGAAGAACATAAATAGATCGATCCTTGACTTCAGCATGACTCACCAGTAAGATTAGCTCGAGCATCAATACTATAGCTGTTGTTAAGGACATTTGATGGAGGAAGGTTTTCAGCATAATTTGCAGTGTAGTAGTTGAGTCCAATGAAGTCAAATGCACCCTTGACCAATTCAGATTGTTCTTTGGTGAACTGTGGCAAGCGATTTCCAACCAATCCTCTCATGCTTAGGGGGTAGTCTCCTCTAATGAGGGGGTCCATAAACCTAGAAGGGCATCCATAGTAATATTTGCATTTTCTTCTAGACTTTGACAATGAAATTATTTGTGCATCATAGAGAATTTACCATCCAAGCATGAAGTCTATAGCGCGTCTTGTTGCATCGTCGTTGGATTTCGAACGGGAGAAGGGAACAAACCAGTTTGAGACTAAAGTTATCCCAATCTTTCCCTTCTGCACGGCCTGCATTTGATATGCATTATATCATCAAGTGTGAGCGCTGAACCCAAATCATGGTCTAAATAGAATTCATTTGTCAAACAGAACGTATCCTCCTAAGCTTGCTCTTTTTCATACGCAATATTTTCTGAATTCAAAATGTGTGCATGCTTAGGGATTTAATCCTTCCATAAGATTGTTACTAACTACTAATGTATTTGTAGGAACTTCGTGTTCGAATTCAAGTTCTATCCAACCTGCAAGGCCTAAAACAAATTTATTATGTAGTGGACTGTAGAACTTGTGAATATATCCATAGACCAGTATATGTACATGATTGTGGTTCTGACTTCTGATGCTATTTTTCTTTCAGGAATTCAGTTCACAATATATAGTGCAACACTAAATCTGAAATAGCTAGATGAAGTAATTAGGTTAATCTATCCACTAAGGGCTAAATGTACCAATTCTTTATAACACAAATAGCATATGATAAAGTCACTAAACCACTATCAATGCCGATGCTATATATTCTAAAAGTTACAATTCAGTTGGAAAACAACTGTATTTCCCCACTGTACACCAGGACTAAACTTAAAGTGTTAAACTAAATGCCAAGTGATAAATACAGGAGTATCAAACTCAAATTTGCATATTTCTGATTAATACATCATTCATGGATGAATTGCAACTGCATAATCAAGGGTTCGTTAGTCACCTGATATTTCCCTTTATACAATCTAACGATCTCTGCATGGGCGAGCAATTGATGGTGGCATGCAGTGTAAGGCTCCCTTCCTGAATCCCCAGCACTGCATTTTCCTTGCTCCCAGGGCGAACACCGGCCTGGTGCAAACATGCCATATGCATAGCCCGCAACACAGAAGGAAAAGGGCTCATTGAACGTGATCCAGTGTTTCACTCGATCTCCAAACTCTCTGAAGCAGACTTCAGCATAATCCTTGTAGTCATTTCTGCACCAGTTCAGTTTTTTACAGTGAGTAACTTTAGTATATACAGAACCTTTCACGGAGAAGGAGGTGAAAGAAGCTATCTTTCAAATGAAACATAACAAAGCACCTAGACCAGATGGCTTCCCTGCTGAATTCTATCAAGTGTTTTGGGAAGTCATTAAAAATAACATGATGGCTATGTTTCATGAGTTTCACACTTGTTCAATGTCTCTTTTTAGCTTGAATTTTGGGATCATTACACTGTTTTCCAAAAAAACGGATGCTAAACAAATACAACAGTATAGACCTATTTGTCTTCTAAATGTTAGTTTTAAAGTTTTTACTAAAGTTGCTACTAATAGAATTATTGGTGTAGTTCAAAAGGTTGTTAGATCCTCCTAGTCGGCGTTCATACAGGGGAGATTTATTCTTGATGGAGTTGTAATACTGCATGAAACGATCCATGAGTTACATAAACAAAATTTAGATGGAATACTTTTCAAGATCGACTTTGAGAAAGCTTATGACAAAGTAAAATGACCGTTTTTTACTTCAAACTTTGAGAATGAAAGACTTTTCATCTAAATAGTGTTCTTGGGTAGAAAGTTTTATTAAGGGTGGGAGTGTTGGAATAAAAGTCAATGATGATATTGGATCCTTTTTTCAAACTCGGAAGGGTCTGAGGCAAGGTGATCCTATGTCCCCAATTCTTTTTAATGTTGTTGTGGACATGCTTGCTATCTTTATCTCTAGAGCTAAAGAAGAAGGTCTTTTATCAGGAGTAGTTCCCCATTTAATTAATGATGGGTTGTCAATTTTACAGTATGCCGATGACACTATCCTCTTCCTGAATAATAATTTAGAACAAGCAAAAAATCTCAAGCTTATTCTATGTGTCTTTGAACAATTATCAGGTTTAAAGATTAATTTTCATAAGAGCGAGATTTTCTGTTTTGGTAATGCCAAAGAGGTTGAATCGCAGTATACTCAGTTATTTGGTTGTAAAGTAGGTACCTTTCCTTTCAAGTACTTAGGTATTCCGATTCATTTCAGAAAACTAAGGAATTGTGATTGAAAAGGGGTTGAGGATAGAGTTGAAAAGAAGCTTAGCTGTTAGAAAGGAAAAATATGTCTGTTGGTGGATGTTTAGTGCTTATTAATTCGGTACTTAGCAGTTTGCCTATATTTATGTTATCTTTTTTTGAGGTTCCTAGGGAGGTTCTCAAAATATTAGATTTTTATTGTTCTCGATTTTACTGGCAGAGCGATAGTCATAAACGAAAGTATAAGCTTGCTAAGTGGAGTTTACTGTGTTCACCTAAAGAGCAGGGTGGTCTAGGCATTCAGAACTTAGACACGAAAAACAAAAGTCTACTAGAAAAATGGTTATTTAAATTATTGAATGAAGAAGGTATTTGGCAATCTATGTTAACAGGAAAATATTTGGGTGGGAAGTGTCTTTCGCAGATGGTTAATAAGCCTGGAACTTCCCATTTTTGGTCAGGTTTAATGAAAATCAAAGATCAGTTTTTTCGTTTTGGTTCATTCCAGATAAAAAATGGAATGCAAACTAGGTTTTGGGTAGATATTTGGTTAGGAGACTCCCCACTAAAAAGTCAATATCCACTCCTATATAATGTGGTGAGAAGAAAGGATGATATAGTGGCGAATATTCTGAGAACGACACCTTTAAATATTTCTTTTCGAAGACCTATTATTAGGCCTAAGCTACACGCGTGGAATGAGTTAATTTTGAGAATTGCTAATTTACATCTGATCTCTCAAAAAGATATTTTCAGGTGGAATTTGAATAAGTCTGGACTTTTTTCAGTACAGTCTTTCTATGCGGCACTAATTGGAAGTTCTCAAGCACCCATTAGGAACTTTTTTTGGATAATTAAAATTCTATTAAAAGTGAAAATATTCCTTTGGTATCTCAAAAGAGGGGTAGTTTTAACTAAAGATAATCTACTCAAAAGAAATTGGAGGGGAAGCAAAAAGTGTTGTTTTTGTATTAACGAGGAAACAATTCATCATCTTTTTATTGAATGCCCCTTTGCACGTCTTGCATGGTGGGATGTTCAATATGCATTTAATTTATCTCCTCCTATGAGTATAGCAAACATGTTTGGGAATTGGTTAACCGGTATTCCAAAAAATTTAAAGTCACAACTCCTAGTGGGAGCTAGTGCCTTATGTTGGTATATCTGGTTATTTTGTTGAGTGGGCACTAGCTGAGGCTTGGGCAAATTTACAGAAACCAACCTAAAAGGAGGCTATGCTGGCCGGAAGCGACAGGCTGGAGGTATTAGCGAAGCAAATTTTAAGCAGTCATGGGTAATAGTTTAGTCACAGGATCTGTAATGGTTGAGGTTACTTTTCAGTCATTGTTTGCTTGTAAGGCTTCAAGCCACTTTTAACATTTTTTGTTACTTCGGTACTTTAAACTTATTAATAAATAGGCTGTGTGCATTCTTGATGTAGAGGTCGGAAGAGTTTTTTTCTCTTCCATTATCTAAAAAATGTAACTATACAAACCGCAAAGCATAGCGGAAGAAATTACTAAAGTGGATCTTTCATGTCAGTGAAAATGCACAAAAGTTTGTTTCTATTAGGGACTAATTTTGTTGTTAGTTTGTTACTGCCCAATACAAAAGTTGTCCATGCAAGGATGCTGCATACTGCATACATATTAGACAGTTCATCCGGACTTATTTAATCAGTTCCAGTAAACAATATATGACCAGAAAAATGGCCAAAATAACTCTACAAGAAATTGGCAATTGAGAGAGAGGGAATTTTAGTTGGGACATGCAACGATGTGGATAGTAGTTTTAATTGAAGTACATACTACAACCATGCTGTGTTTTTATTAGAAAGAAGCAGTTTCAGTACAATTAAAAGACCACATTGTATTCAATTAGTGTATTTTAATCCGGTTACTCTATATAGGATTTTGAAAATAATTGTGTGTCCCTCTTGGAATCCTCACACATTTTATTTATAGTGTCAAATATTACAGTCCGACTGTAACACAACTTGAGTCCAACTCACACATGACTTGCACTTTTACCTAAACTCTAATATCTCCAACACTTCTCCTCAAGATGGGCATGAGATAATAATTATATCCATCTTATTACATATTGCAATACTATTACTAGAATCTACCAAACTTACCATTGACTCTATAACTAATACTACCACAAAGACCAAAAGTTGCTCACCACCAATACTATTAGGGATGTCACCAAATCTATCTCCACTATCTACCAACTGCCCCAACCGCAACCTCCTCTTCCTCTACCCTCATGCCCCTAGCCACCCTTGGCCTCCACCACTCTACCCACACGCCCCCAGTCTTGGCCTCCACCACCTCTATCTTTGTCACAGACCATTACGCCTGACCCAGTCCCAACCCTCTTTCGGACCTCGCCAACAACACTATCTCCGGCACCCGTACCAACACCACCGCACGACACCAATCGCATCACCATAGCCTCCATTAGAGCTACCACTAGCTCCTGCTTCGTCATCGCCATCATCGAGCTCAACCACCAAAGTCACTGCCTGAATAGTCATCTCCCTTTGTCTTCCATGCCTTCCATCGTATTATCACCACCTAAGCTTCTCCCACGACCATCAACACAACAGCTAGAACTCTCAGCAAACACAACTCCATCACCAAGCAACACATCAGCTAGAATTTTCAGCAAGCACACCATCATCTCTCTCCTTTCCCCAACACAACAAACACAATCACATCGGATCCTCATACCACACAAGATCTTGCCACACTAGACCACACCAGATCACACTAGATCACCTGACCACACCAGATCCTCCACCGATCTGGATCCGCACCGGATCAAATCTTCCATACCGGATTAGATCGCCAGACTTCCACACCGAATCAGAAGATCCTTCACCCTCGAAGCACCCACACCAGATCAGATCCTCCACACTGGATCATTCACAACGAATCCTTCACACTGACACCACACCGAATCTCCCCACCAACACCACACTGGATCCGGATCACTAGATCTCCTTCTCTCTCATTTTTTTCCTTTCCTTTTTTATTTTCCTTTTGTTTTCTTTTTCTTCCCTTTCCTTTCCTTTTTCTCTTTTTTCCCCTCCCGCACGGCAGGCCTCTGCCTTTCCTCTCTCTCCTTTCTTCCTCCTCCACTCGTCTTCCTCCCCTAACTTTCTTCCTCCCGAGCCTGAGCCTGAGCGAGCGCAGCTCTTCCTCCCAAGCCCCTTCTTCTTCCTTTGCCGCCACATCGAAGCTCCTTTCCTTGGGCGCTGACCCCCAATTGCCAGCTCCTCCGAGTGCCGCGCCGCACCGCACCACTCGTCGCCTCCCTTTCTCTGCCGCCACGCCAGATCGCCCGGAGCGCCTTCTTTCTTCCTTCTTCTCTCCTCCGAGAGCCTTCTCTTCCGCCGCCGGCTTCGCACTGCGTAGAGCCCCCGAGCCACCAAACTCCTCCGCCGTTGGCTTTGCACCGCGCCCCGACGCATCGCCTCCTCGCCTTCCTCGCCCACGCCTGGATCCGGTCACCAACCGCCGGATCCCGTTGGTCCGCTACCCGAAGTGCCTTCTCGCCATCTCCACCGTCGACCAAGCACCGATTCCTTCTCCCGAGCTCCACCGCTCCAAGACTCCTCCACCTCTTTCCGAGCCGGCCCAAGCGCCGGATCTCGCCTTCCAAGCGTTGGATCCCGCCACCACCGGCTGGATCTCTCCTTCCTCGCCTCCGACCCCGTACATGTCTGGATCGTCGTCCTCCTCCTCGATCTCCTCCTCTTCCTCCGTCGCCAGCCATTGCCTCCTGGATGGGCTTCACTCACCGCCATACCTCCCACATTGCACGGTCCCCGCACGCAACCCGGCCGGCTGCCTGTCCGCTCCCGTGCGACACGATCGCAGAGGACCACACACGATGGGACAGCAGTGATCGGCGAATCGACAGCGATGACAACAGTTCCAAGGTAAGGGTTTGCTTGATTAGGGTTTGGGATGGAATGACTCTGATACCACGTAGGATTTCGGAAATAATTGGGTCTCTCTTTTGAGATTGCTACACTCTTTATTTATAGTGATAAATATTACAGTTCGATCCTAACATAACTTAAGTCCGACTCGCACTCGACTTGCGCTCTTATCTAAACTCTAATATCTCCGACACTTTTCAAGTTAACTTATACAGGTTGGTGTAATGATACTTTTTAGCAGAAAACAAGGACGAAAGAATCGTTGACTTACATGATGTTAGGGCTAAGAAACCCTCCATATCTGTCTTCCAATGCCTGAGGTGAGTCCCAGTGGAAAAGGGTCACAAATGGCTGCACCCCTGCAAATATATAAAGATTTCACATATTAAGAAATAAGAATCATCTAGTGAAATAAAGAATGGACCTAATGGCCCATGCAAGTTGCAACTACGGATAAAAAAGCTAATTAAATACTGAAAATTAGACATATATACCTTTCGACAGGAGCTCATTGATCAAACTGTTGTAATACTTGACGCCTTCTTTGTTGACTCCACCGCTCAGACTTCCATCTGTCATGCCGTCAGACATTATTGTCGATGTGAACATGCTATCAACTTGCAATTACGAAGATATGCAAAATCTTCTACTTGAGAATAAAACAAGGAGAACAGCTTTCAGATAAGCTAGCCGTCTGAGAGTGCATTGTATTTGTATTAGGTCTGAAAGATATGGTCAAGTACTTGGAAGAATTCTTGTCCATGAGATGGAGAACCTGTATGCATCCATTCCCATATCCTTCATGATGTTCACATCTTCCTGCAGTTTTCGTCAAGTTCCTCTGGATCAGTACTACCGAGTTTTCTTAGTCTCAATAGAAACAGAGAACACAAGTTTGATCATATAACTTATGAAAATGCTAATAAAATCCATTGAAAAGCAGGTCAGCTAATTAAAAAACACTAAATTCCTACCTTGTAAAGATGGTAGGAGTTCGCTGCCACATCCCCGTTGCTTCTGTCGGCGATTTTATCTGCTAAAACCAGAAAGAGCGTTACGAAAATAGAAGGCTCATTGCTCATCGATTCTGGTCATTTGAATTCACTTTTTAAAGGAACAACAGGATTTAAATTCAATTTTACAGCAAGTTACTCCTGGTTTGTCACATTGCCCCGTCGGGGTTTGTTGTCAGCAGGTCAAATTAAGCTTTACTGCCACAAGTAGATCGGCAATTCAACGGCTCCATCATGTCAGCTTGAATTATGAAAGCGTCATGACCGGAGTAACAGAACAAAACCAGTACCGATTTGTGTAGAAAGAACAGAATCTTCCTCATAAGTCACAATTGAAATACCACCGTAGCCAATGACGTCAGAATATAGTGTTAACGTGGCTAATCGTTGCCACGTTGCTGGCTAAATTAGTAGTAGTCGCCACATTACTAGCAAATTAAACAAAAAAAAGTTGAATTCGACATCTAATTTACAACCACCAAATCCGAGCAACTCCCAGATTTAGATATTTCCCTGACACCTGACTTGACATATGAAGAACGGCCAATGAAGATATTTGAGACAGAAGAAGGGAAATTGAAAAAGAGAACTATCAGGTTCTTCGAGGTCCAACGGAAGAATCACTCGGCGCGGGAAGCGATGTGGGAGAAGGAAGATGACTTCCATTTTTATTCAAATAAGTTCTGAATTCGAGGACGAAATCTTTTTCTGAGGGTGGTAGGATGAAATGCCCCATAGCCAATGACGTCAGAATATAGTGTTAACGTATCTAATCGTTGCCACATTGCTGGCTAAATTAGTAGTAGTCGTCGCGGGACTATCAAATCACATTGCTGGCTAAATTAGTAGTAGTCGTCGCGGGACTATCAAATTAAAAAAAAAATGAATTTGACATCTAATTTACAACCACAAAATCCGAATACAAATAGTAAGAATTTTTTAAAATAATAATAATAACAATAAAAAGTAAAAGTAAAATCTTATGTAATTTACTAATGCCGTCAGATTCAGTGTGTCGTAGTATTTGTAGCCCTTGGAGATACTGGATCTCCTAAACCGATCGATACCTGTCACTTTAATTAAAATTCATCGCTCGACTAATTTTGATTGTTAAGCTACAAAATGCTACATTAATTGTCCTGTGACCAAATTTACCAAAAGAAATAACCATGCACAACAAATGCTGCATTTCCCACGCTTATTAGTAATCAGAGGAGGGGAAATGAGCTAACGGCCATAGCAATTAGTACCAGCTGGCACATGAACAGTGAATAGAAAAGGATAAGAAGAGAGAGCAGTAACATAGCACTTTCCCATTCTCATGTCCCATCGTCTCCTTGCATACCACAGCCAAGCAAAGCAAAAAACCAGAAAATCCAAAACCCCGTTCTCAATCCAATCCCCATCCATCAAGATGGTGACGTGACGTGAAGTATCACCATTGACAGCCATAGGGTGAAGAGGGTGAGAATTGATGTCACATGACACCAGTAAATACACATAGATCTGCCTCCAAAGTACACAAAGATTAAAAATCATCAGTGAAGATTTGATTATTTGCCACTATCAAGACTATGTAATTCAAAATTTGTCACTGATATATAACATGTGGCCCGATAACCAGATATCATTCCCACTTGGAGTGACAAATTCTAAAATCTACATCTTTAATGTGGTAAATAATTAATTATTCTTAAAAAATTGGGAGTAGCACTATAGAAGAGAGAGAAGGGCAGAGAGAAAGAGAGAGAGAGAGTGCTGGGGATGGAGAGAGTTCTAGGGGGAGAGGGAGCTAGACAGAGCTAGACAGAGAATAATAGGGAGAGAAAGAAAGCTCGAGGTTGACATCAGAGAGGAGTGAGATGGGAGCTGGAAGGTAAAGGAGCTGGGGAAGAAATGTAGAGGCTATGTGAACTCAGGGTAGGAGAAGAACAGTAGATAGGGTGGCCGCGTGGGTGTGTGGGTTAGGCTAAATAGAAAGAAAAAGAACTGAGAGCTATGAGAGAACCAGTCAGGAAAAATTCTAGAAATTAAGAACACATAATGAGTAATATTTGGATTAAATTATTGAACAAACTTCATCTAGAAATTGAGAAAGTTAAACTTTTAGAACGCGGTTGTGTTGACTACAAATACGATCGGGGGATTCCAGGATTTGCCCTCATGAGATAGATGGATTCCAGATTTTGTCTTCCATGTGTTTATGACATGTGGGTCCAAGGCCTACATATCATAGACACATAGGGGGGCAAAATCTGAAATCCATCTATTCACTGAGGCAAATACTGAATTATTCCTTAACCAATTTAGATCGCGATAAACGTAGGAACTGCAGGAGACAAGCGAAAACAGGAGAAGGAACGTCTAGAGGAGGTCACTGAACCCGAAACTAATATCGGGCACTCAGGCAAGCCGTCCTTGATCATGTCGCTAGATTTAATTTCGTACAAATTAATTCCTACAACAACTATACTCTTTATCTACATAAATATTGTTTTGAGAAATTAAACCGCACTGTACGAATGGTTGGCGATGCTGGCATTCGGTGGTTTGGTTGATGGAGCAACTAGGGCACCCGTGATTAGTAGGCGGGAAGAGGGTGCCTAGGTATGATCCTTTGGCAAGTGTGGTCCCTCTACATATGGGTAATATATAAGGATGGAACTACTCTCACTCGTGTTAGTGAGTCTTAATATACGTGTCGACAGTGGGTCTGTAAATGCGGGCTAAGCCCATTACCCTGTCAAATTAATGATACCTTCATGAAGGGAACATATATATTTTATATTTAGCATGGAAGGCGCCGACGTAGGGAATTGAGTGCTGATTTCAATCAGCCATGGGCGCTATAGGCGTTGGGGGAGTAGCAGGTGCGACCTGACTACAACGGCTAAGCAACGTTTAGATGAGTGAAGGTATTATGTACGAACTCAGACCTAGCCTTGTGTTAAGTGAACACGGAAATCTGATGGTGGATGGTCGGGGTAACTTTGGGTGGGCAAAGCGACACATGTCTGCAGAGAAAGACGTGAATTCACACCAGCCTTCAGGATTGGAGGCTGCGGGAGCCTTTCGATGGCTCAAACCCTCGAAACGGGTGATTAGTAGAAATTTTTAATAAAACATATATTTTCTCACTAAAACTTTATTTTCTATAAAAGGTTGGATTTTCAATAGGACTCATTGATTAAGGTGTTACTCATGCATGATTTGCATTTTTTTATTAATCGTTCGCTGAGTACAACAGTACTCACTCTTGCTATTTAACTCCTTGGTTAGAGGCAAGCTATCCTGAGTGTCCACCCGAAGGTAATGAGGGGTACAAGGATGAGTACTACTACGACGACTGGGAGTCTGGGACACAGTCGAGCCTAGTATAGAAGCAAGCGACTTTTATGCCATGGGTGGAGGACGGAACGACTAAGAATGCCTACAGTTAATATTATGTAATTCGGGAACCTGTTAATCCCGTTAATTAGTACCGCTAGCCGCGAATACATGTATGTGATGTAATAAATTGGGCAAAGTCTGTTAAGACCCATTAAAGACTCGAGCCTCACGGGCATGGTATTGTAAATTATTTGCAAGTATCTAATTATTACTCTGCTGCACTCTGATGGGGCTTATTATTCGATAAAACCAGATTTTGTCGAGTAGTAATCCAAAGACTAGTGATGTCACCAAAGGTGTGACGGCACGGGTTATCACAACAATGATCTCCCTCTCGGTTATCAGTAACTGGTAATCACACCATGGCATATATGCACCATTTACAAAATATTGACATAAAAAATTGATCAGACATTCAAACACACGTCCCTTTACATGATATAGTAGGACGTTATGTGCAGCAGCTTCTTTTTTACATCTTTGAAGTGGTACAAAAGATTGATTTTATTCTTGACAAAATATATACACAATGCTTAAACATGATTAATATAAGCTGCGGATAGCAGATGTATATACATGCCTGGGTGCTTGTGGGTGAAAGTGTCCCAGATGCTTGGTCCCCTACCCCCCTCCGTTGCACCACCCTCATACTGCATGTGAAGGCCCAGCCAACTCTCGTAATTAAGATCAGAGCAAAACAAAACTCGCCGTGGTGAGAAATAGTTAATTGGTTAGTGAATGCTTGGATCAGATGTTTTTATCCGGTAAATTCCCATGATCACTTTTTTTTAGAACCCGGCCGCAGGAGACATTTTATTGAGAGGAAAAAGAAGAAGAAGAAAAAAAGTCAAGATACAACTCGTCGTAGAGGCCGCAACCCAGCCATCACATTGTTCAAGTTTAGGAATGCTGTTGCTGAACCGAAAAAACAAAACCAACAACCTATGTTATGTACGAGCGAGCTATGAACTTAAGAGAAGTGGAGACCTGATAGGACGACGATGCCGTCCCGAAGATGAACCCCTCGGGGAAGCTTCTCCGGTGTATCGGCGGCAGCTGGCCGGCGCCATCGTAGACGCCGGAAGCGACGGCCAGGAGGAGGAATGGGAGGAGAAGACGACCAGGCATCACCACTCCTCCTGCAGACATGTGGTGTGTGATCAGAGAATAATAGAGCTAGCATTCTATATGCGAAAGGCTTCCCTTGGCACCACATATATAGGCCCATGCATGTATGCTGGGAAGATATCTTAATCTATTCTCTGTCCATTACAGGGAACCTTGTGTTGACCGTTGAAATAATTGCTGTTGCTGAGTGGTGACCACCCTGATGAAGACATCGGCATCGGCATATTCACAGTAGAGCTGTAGAGTTATATATAGTCGTACCGCTCGTGCATGCAGCTGAACGCATCTGCCATAAGATTTGGTTGGTAGGGTGAGCATCTACGCCGTCCGTTTTGAGAAGTTGAGAAGCGTACGTGAGTGTAGATCTGTTTATGTATAGGCTTAACAAGTGATTGTTAGGTTTTTATCTAGACCTAACCTTAACAATATAAGAGTTGGTGCAGGATTTGCACAACCATACCTTGAAAACAATAATTTGATATTTGGGAAAGGGAGGAAATAGATAAGACTAGGGTTTGAGAGAGATGTGCTGAGAAATTGGTTGCTCAAGTATAAGATTTTGTCCGCCATGGTTGAGTGGCTATAAATCCACAATTACTCTAATCAATCCAATCAAGTTTGCTCCAAAATGAGTTCTCTCTTATTCTTATTTTCTCTTTGGTGTTTTTGTGTTCCAATGATTTTAGTTGGGTCTTTTGCTGTGATCTAACTTACTAGGACTTGTGGGAACCGGTCTAAGGTCATCATGACCATCTTCCATCTACGAGCAAGCTTTTGGATAAAGTTTAGGTTTTCTCCCCGATTTTGAGCCTTCTTGATCTCATTCAAGAAATTCGTAGAACCTTGGCTACGATCATCGATGGGAATAGGTTCCTAACGTTTTTTATGAGCTATGTCTGAAATCTCAGTGGATTCGGATCACGGGATCAAAAGTTGAGTCGTTTTGTGAAGCCTTCAAGCTGCTGATTTGCCGCTAGCGGTTAGACTGGCTTGACTCGGTGGTCAGACCAACAGAGGGTGCTAAGTTTTGGGCTTCTTGTTTTCAACGCAAGATTTCCGTTGTGATCTTGTGACTTTGATCTTCATAGTTTTCATAACTATTGAAGTAAAAGAAGGAAATTTTTGTTCATGCCACTGAAAATATGTGTAACATCAGTTTTGTCACTTTTTCTCTGCTCATTTTGTTTTTTTGCCACTTTTGCGTTAGTGTGTATTTTGTTTTTGCTACTTAGTCAATAAAACTATACCAAAAAAATAAATAAACCCACTAAAAAACTATTCACCGGTCTGACCGCACTGTTCACTAGTCTGACTGCACTCCCATGTAGCCATGTGGTGTGTGATCACAGAGAATAATAGAGCTAGCTTTATATATGCGAAAGGCTTCCCTTTGCACCACATATATATATGCCCATGCATGCTGGGAAGATATCTTAGGCCCTGTTTGGGACAACTTCGGCTTTTCGCTCGGAAAAGTCAGAAGCCGTCTGACGAGGATCTGATAATCCTTATTTTATTATCCCTTAATCATGTAATATGACGTCACGTGGTATATCCCTTAGTGTTATAAGGGAGGAGTAAGTCAGGTGGTCGTAAGCTCTTGTACGACCACCCCTATAGTCGTAAGAATTTCTACGACTACCACATAATCGTAAGTTCTCCTACGATTACGTCTGGTCGTAAATCTTGCTACGACCAGTATCCAGTCGTAAGCTTTTCCTACGACTACTCCCTGGTCGTAAGCCCTGATATGACCAGCCCTGCTACGACTTCTTCACAATTAACCGGGTCCACTCGTTAGTAGGCCCTATTTATTGTGAAGATCTGAGCAGTCAAGGTACATAGTTATATCTGAAATAACTACAGACAATTCTCCATTATCTCTGATTGGTAACCGTTAGACAACGTGGGGAGGTTACTACTCCGGTAATTACTCTCATTATTAATAATGAGCGTCTATTGACCTAGATCGACAACCGCCACTACAGTATAGTATAAATAGGTGTCTATTGGAGATAATAGGAGATGCTTTTTGAGAGACAATCAGTAGCAGTATTAGCGCAAATCTTTCTACTGATTGTAATCAGGATACCAAATACAATACACACAGGAGTAGGGTTGTTATTCTCACCGGAGAAGGCTCGAACCTGTATAAAAATCCCCGTGTCTCTCTTGTCTGCGTGATCAATTGTGGAGACCCCCGAATCAAATAATCTTTACGTAAGATCGGTTCTAAAACACCGACACCGTCCCAAACGGACGATTTTTATCATCAACTTTTCCCAAGCCGAATGCCGTCGAGAGTAGCTTCCCGCAGCCTTTGTCTGACTTTTCCCCTAGAGTCGAGGGGGGTAATTACCCTCTTTTTCCACAGAACAAAATCCCCTCCCCCACCCTAACCCTTACCCTAGCGTCTCCTCGCCCGTGTCCTCCTCCCACGTCTCCTCCGTCCTCCTCTCTCCTGCGTCGCCGCCGCCCCGCACCTCCCTCGTCCTCCTCTCGAGCGATCGTCGCCCTCCCCTTCTCCTCCTTCCCCGAGCGGCGTTGCTTCATCCTCCTCCTCCGAGCCGTCGCTGCCCACACCGTCCTCCCCCGATGCTGCCACCACCGTCGCCCACCCCTCCTCCTCCTCTGAGCCGCTGCCTACGCCGTCCTCCCCCGACGTCGCCGTCCTTCACCGCCGCCACCGTTTATATATATATATATATATATTATTTGTCCAATTGTCTTTTTTGCCTCTTTTCGTGTTGTAAATGAATTATTTATGTAATAATTATTTATTATAAAAATTATTTATGTAATAATTGTTTATTGCAAAAATTATTTATGTAATAATTGTTAATTGTTAATGGTCGTTACTTGTTGTCAATTGCGTTAATTATCGTTAATTGCAGTCAATTGCATTAATTGTAGTCAATTGCGTTAACTATTGTTAATTACGGTAGTTATCGTAAAGTGTCATCAATTGTCGTTAGTTGTCATTAATTGCCGTTAATTGTTGTTAAACAACATCAAATAAGCTATCATTTGCCTTAAAGGTATTTTAGATATTTTTCAACTTAGAAGTTACAGTCAACCTACCTAAAAGACAGACAACCAAACACTAAATATATTGATCTCAGCCGTTCAACCCTGCAGCTTTAGCTGCTTTTCAGAAAAACTATAGCCGTGCCAAACTACCCGTTAATCTATTTTCTGTCCATTACTGGGAACCTTGTGTTGACCATTGAATTAATTAATGTTGCTGAGTGGTGACCACCGTGATGAAGACATCGGGATCGGCATATTCACAGTAGAAAAACTGTAGAATTATACATAGTCTTGTTACAGATGGTCGTGCCGCTCGTGCATGCAGCTAAACGCATCTGCCATAAGATTAGGTTGGTAGGGTGTGCATTTCGTGGTTATATATATATATATTGATCATACAGCTGGCCATTGCACGATCACCACTGAGATCGACTTCTTGGCGTTAATGTTAGAGCAGGCAGGCTCAATTTGCAGAACATTACATATCATATGCATGTGGTCGATATATTTGGATGGTGCGATATAATAGACAGCAACGAGGTCATGATGCTGTCTCTGAAGAGGCTCCAAAAACATCGAGCTAACCCTTCAGGCGCCGTCGGCCAGGAGCCAGGACATCGCAGATGGAGAGATTTCTCTATGGTCTATCGTTTTTTTCTTCTCTTTTTGAGGTCACTAATTCACTATGGTCAATCAGTTGTTCGTTGGATAGTATCTGTATCTACGCCCAGTTAGAAAGTTACGTTCCATATTCAGCACAGACACAATTGAAAAAGGCTCTTAATTACGCCGCGACGAATACACGTTTCATTTCCAGCAAATTGCATAGTCGCTTATTGTAATACACACTACCTCGCGTCTTGTTGCTGGTGCCAAGTTTACTTATGTTCATTTCTGGAGGAACTTCTTGAACCAATGGGCGGAGTTCTTGGGGTATCTCTTCAGTCCATCGTTGTAGTCGACAAAGTTTATCCCGAATCGAACCGTGTAGCCGTTCCCCCACTCGAAGTTATCGAGCAACGACCATGCAAAGTATCCTTTCACGTTTGCTCCATCCCTGTGAAGACAAATGGAATGCATTGTCAGCTAGCATCTTAAAGTGTACTTCACTGACAGCTGTGTGTATGAATTAGTGCTCAAACCTTATGGCACTTAGCAGGACAGAAGGTGCTTGTGGTAGTACTCTATCCTGGTGTCATCCTTCAGGGCTTCCTGGAGTGGTAGGCTCTTGTTGTTGAATTCGTCGACGCCTAACATACAGAGATAAATAGGTTTTGGTTAAGTCTGGTTCTTTGGTTTTAAGGAGAGGAGAATACAATTTTCTTTTGAAATAGCTAGGAGAGGAAAATACTTTAAGTTATGCTACAATGTTGACCTGATTGCGAAATCAGAACATGGTATAGTATGATATTGGCTTGCGCTCGTAGTGAGAAACTAGAGAACTTGTTATTGATTGGAACTCACCATTTTCAGTGATGTAGACAGTAGGATTTCCATAGGTCTCCTTAACATAAAGCAGGAGCTCACGGAACCCTGGAGGGTAGATGTAGAGCCAAGATGAAGCAGCCTACATGCATTAATCATCATAAATAAAAAGTGGGGAAATAACCAGCGGTTTGTTTTAAGAGGAGAAGGAAGTGGGTAGGTTACCTGAGGACCTATGGGGACACCGTTTCGAACACCTAACATAATCGGACGAGGTCAGTATATATTATAAGCTATGAGTGTATGTAATTCCAAACCAAATCTCAAATATTAATGCCTAAATGACGTCAAGTAAATGTCTTAATGTAACAAAGGCTACACTTGATATGACTGCATGCTTGCCGGAAAATGCTACAGGACTCTTCGACAATAGTTGTCTATTTTGTGCCAAAGTTTCGACATTTCTCTGTAGTTCAGAATTGCGAACAGAGTACTCATGCATGCTTCGATTTGAACACTCTCCATTAATATTAGAATGATAAATTGTTAGACCATGTGGCCAGGTCTAGAATATTTTAGTGATGAATAATTGACAATGTTGGGTACTGATGTTATTTGAGGCGTGTTGTGTGTGTGGACTTATATCGGTCAAGTTGAAAAGAACTTGTGCCGGGAAAAGATGTGTTTTGGTCTGTGCATGTGCAGGGTAACTCGGAGACGATCGTGGTCTACAGCGGTGACCGGGAGATGGCTTGGTGCGAAGTCATGGTCCAGAGGGTCGAGGATGCTGGAGGAGACGGTCGGGTTCGAGTTGAAACGCATGAAGATCAAAGATGGATGATACGTGTTAGAGGTCCGGAGGCGTGATCCGGAGGCTACGAGGGAGATTAAGTACTAATAGTAGCATGCATGATGGGCTGGGCCACATGCATAATGGGCTGCATAGAAGATGTACTAATTGAGGCTATACATATATGTGCTAGTTGCGGCTAGTATATAGATGCGTGAGGCAGCTTGAGAAAGGACAGGGGTGTTAGGGTTTTATTTTTGCATCTTGCGGCGGCTGAGGCTTTGGGCGTTTGGGGAAGCGCGAGGGTTCTGGCGGCTGCAGAGGTGACGAGGGGTGAGCGGCATTGAAAATAGATGAGAGACGGCGGCTGTTTGAGAGGGGCTGGCGGCGTGAAGGCTTGGAGCTAGTAGTGGCTGCACATAGGCCGGCCAGTGATGGTGATGTGAGGCTCTCAGCAAAAGTTTGTGCTGGCAGCTGCATTGATTAAGGCTGGTGATCGGCAGGAGTTTTTGCTAAGGATTTTAGGTTGTGCAATTAGAAAAACAGTCGATTCGAGAAAAAATCTTATGTTATGGATTACAATCATTCACCACTCTCTGATTGTCTTTAACGATCCTAGATAAATGAAGAACAGGAGTTGATTGATCATTGAGTTTGTTGACTCACCTGTAAGGTTAGCTCGAGAATCAGTGTTATAGCTGGTGTTAAGGCCATTTGATGGAGGGAGGTTATCAGCATAGTTTGCAGTGTAGTAGTTGAGCCCAATGAAGTCAAATGCACCTTTGACCAACTCAGATTGTTCTTTGGTGAATTGTGGCAAGCGGTTTCCGACCAATCCTCTCATACTTAGCGGGTATTCTCCTCTAATGAGGGATCCATAAACCTAGAAGAATATTCCTAGTAAAATTGTATTTTCTTGTGGACTTTGATAACGAATTTACGTGTGGCACAGAGAATTTACCATCCAAACATGAAGTCTATGGCGCGTCTTGCTGCATCATCGTTGGATTTAGAACGGGAGAAGGGAACGAACCAATGGGAGACTAAAGTTATTCCTATCTTTCCTTTTTGAACGGCCTGCATTTGACATTCAATATATCATCAAATGCGAATGCTACACCCAAATCATGATCTAAATGAAATTTATTTGGCAAACAGAACGTATTCTCCTAAGCTTGCTCCTTTTCATATGCAATATTTTCTGAATTCATAGTGCATGCGTGCTCAGGGATTTATTCATGCCATAAGACCATAACTACTAACGTATCAGTATATATACAAATTTCATGTTTTAATTCAAGTATCCATCCTATAAGCCCTAAAACACGTTACTATTTGGTAAAGTGTAGAACTTCTGAATATATACATAACTAACTACTAATGTGTGTATGTGCACATGACTATGGCTCCGATGCTTCTTTTTTCAGGAATGCATTTCAGAATAGTGGTAGAGAAATCTAAAATAGCCAGCTGCTGTTACTAGGGTTACTAATTCTTTGGAACACAGGTTGGAACTGATAAAATAACTAACCAACTATGGACAGTGATCAGATATTTTCCTGAGGTTCTATAATTCAGCTGGTAAACTAATTGACTGTATTTCCCACTGTACACCAGGACTGAACTGAAACTAAATCTGAGTGATTATACTGGAGTATCAAACTCAAATTTGCAGACTTCTGATTGATTCATCGTTCATGGATGAACTGCAATCGCATAAAGGCTCATTAAAACCTGGTATTTCTCTTTGTACAATCGAACTGTTTCAGCATGGGCTAGTAGTTGATGATGACATGCAGTGTAAGGCTCCCTTCCTGAATCCCCAACACTACATTTTCCCTTCTCCCATGGTGAACACCGGCCTGGTGCAAACAGTCCAGATGCATAGCCATTAGAGCAGAAGGTCCAAGGCTCATTGAACGTGATCCAGTGTTTCACTCGGTCACCAAACTCTTTGAAGCAGACTTCTGCATAGTCCTTATAATCATTTCTGCAACAGTTACAGTTTTTCAGTGATCGAGTAACTTCACTATATATACAAACTGCAAAAATTACAGGAAATACTATTGTGGTAGCAGTGTCAATACAGAGGAGTTTGTTCTTATAAGGACTAAGTTTTTGGTTAGCTTATTACTGTCAAATGCAAAACGCATAGGTCCACGAATGCAGCATGCATATTAGACAACCCGGACTCACCTTTCATCAGTTCCAGTAAAACAATATATTGACCAGAAAAATGGGCAAAAGAACTCTAGAAGCTATTGACAATTGGAATCGAGGGTATTTTAATTGGTGCACATTGCGATGTTGACAATATTTTTAGGAGAATTACGTAGTATGGTCCTATTATATTATCCAAAAATTAGGCAGTTTTAGTACAATTAACTATATTAGCATACTTTTTTTCGAGAACGCAAAAGCATTGCACGTCATTCTATTAAGATGAGTAAACCACGACAACGAGTACACAATCGAAACGAAAACCCCAAAACCAAAGCAAAACAACAACAAAGCGGCAGACTCTCGCCCGACCGGAGTCTAGCGGGGATCTGTCGGGGAGGGGAGGGGGTAGCAGACTAGACTACTCCGGGGCCACAAGCGCCTCTAAACTATGAGAAACCCCCATGCGCCACTGGTATAGCTCCTAGCGCGAGCTATACCTAACTTCATATTATCATACTCAATTAGTGTTTCTTAATCTGGCTGCTTTTCAGTTAAATTATACAGGTTGGACCAGTGGTATTTTGAAGGAAAAAAAGTAATAAAAGAATATTTGGCTTACATGATATTAGGGCTAAGAAACCCTCCATATTTATCTTCCAATGCTTGAGGTGAGTCCCAGTGGAAAAGGGTCACAAATGGTTGCACCCCTGCAAATATAGTTGATTGTAACACGTCTTAAAATGGAGCTAATAATAGTATTTACACGCTACAGCTATTGGAAAAGTCTAACTAAATACTGAAGAACATACATGTGTACCTTTTAACAAGAGCTCATCGATCAAGTTGCTGTAATACCTGACACCTTCTCTGTTTACTCCGCTGCTCAAACTTCCATCTGCCATGACAATCAGACGTTAACATTTGTGTGATCAACTTGAAATTAGGAAGGTATGCAAAATCTTCTACTCGAGAGAAAAAAAGTGAGAGAACAGCTTCGGATAAGCTAGGTGTCTGTCTGTTCATAAGTCTCTGACAGTGCATTTTATCGCTACTGAAAGATATGGTTACGTACTTGGAAGAATTCTTGTCCATGAGATGGAGAACCTGTATGCATCCATTCCCATATCCTTCATGATGTTCACATCTTGCTGCATTTTTGGCAAGTCCTCTAGGTCAGTACTAAACTAATTTTCTTTTGGTATCTTGGAATTAAAATTTAATGAACTTGTAATAAACTGAATAATCAATATCTCCTTAATCTAATAGAAATAAAGAACCTAACACCACTTGGGGTATATATCTAATTAAAATTCTTACAAAAATCCACTGAAAAGAGCAGTTCAGCTAATCTGCTACTTAAAATGCTAATTGCTCCCGTTAAAAAATGCTAATTGCTACCTTGTAGAGATGGTAGGAGTCCACGGCTACATCCCGTTGCTTCTGTCGGCAATTTTATCTGCCAAATCAGAGATTTTTTTATGAAAAAAGATGGCACCTTGTCCCTTGTTTCATCACTTAAATTCAATTCTACACTCTTGTTTTGAAAAATTCAACTGTACACGCAATTTACCCCTGGTTTGTCCAATGCCCCTTTGGACTATGGTGTATACACGTCAAATTAAGCTTTGCAGCCACAGGTAGATAAATAATGCAACGGCTTGCTTTGTAAGCTGTGTGCAGGAACTAACGTATGGACGAAAGGGACATGAGCAGATGGTTACTTCTTGACTAATCCATCACGTGAATTGGAATTGAGGTATCTGAAAGCGTCGTGATTGGATTTCCGGGTGAAGCTAATCAGTAAACCAGCATCGATTTGTGTAGAAAGAACCAAATCTTCCTCAATGATTTCCTTCGCGGGTCATCATGATTAATAAACAAATAACACCATTGACAGATGGATATACTATCCTAATTGTCGATGGAACTCATCTAAAAAAATTGGCAATTGAACTTCCCAATAATGACAGCAAAAATGTTCAGACTTCAGACATTCAGACACACCTCTTTTATCTTTGGAGTGGTTGGAAACTTGAAAGGAGGTATCTAGAAAATATCTGAGTACTAATTTGTTAGGGAGTACCCAAATTTTCAGCCATACGACGCAAATCTGTTCCGTCCAAAATAGAGCACAACTGAACTGCCTCATTAACCGTTGATTGTTTATTTCCTGACCCATTAACATCCCACGTACCTACGAGTTGTTTATAGTTTTGTCTGACCCATTAACAACTCACTCACATTAGGAAGTTTATTGGCTTGTCTAACATATATAACAGCCTATGTATTTATTCAATGTTACTTGTTTTGATCGGACAAATTCACCAAAAATAAAAACACATTAGCCGACCATATCCTCACGTGCTTGTGGGCTAAAGCTTGCAGCTCTTATGTTATGGGCTTGTCACTACTACAAAAATGATTTGTAGCAACACCACCTTTTTCACAGTAGGGGCGGCTCACTTACCAAGCGCCCCTACAGTGGCTGAGCTCGACCCAGCTATACCAACCGCCTCTACAAATGGTTAGATTTGTAGGGGCGGCTGGAAATACCAGCCGCCCCTACTGTACATCTCATAGGGGAATGAAAAGGTTTCATGATTGGTACTTGCGTGCTATCCCGACAAAGGTACATCTCATAGAGGCAAGGTTCCCGCCCATGACATTTGGAGGCCCAAAAGGACAAATTGCCTTTGACTTTGATGACATCCATACTATCTTTCGCCTCGGAGAAATGAAAACCAATCTCATTCGCGTGTGGTGTCTGTAAGTCCTAGTCCTATTGCATTGATATGATTGTAATCTTTAGATTTTGTTATAACTAACTAACCCGCGCTATGATTTGTAGAATGCAAGTGCACATTTCAAGTAAACTTCCTAGCAAAGACCAAGCAGGGTACTTGGACCCTCAATTAATAGCCCAGACGAGGTTTAATTTCCCACAAGTGGGGATTTGGACCTGAGGAGCTGGCAGTGGAGAGACCGTTGAGGAGAAAGATAAAATACGGAATGAAAAAATTAGGAAGGAGTGCTATAAGGTTGCGGCGTATATTTCGAGAGCTTTCTCCAGAATGCAAGACAAATCCTATATATTTCTACCCTACAACTTCAAGTAAGTTTAACTATATCCTTCAATCTTTAATGAGCCATATTATTTTGTTCGATCCAAACGAGCTTATCTATTCCTATGATTAAATTCATGCAGCGAGCATTGGATTTGTGTAGCTGTCGACCTCAAGCTAGGCATGGCGTGGGTCATGGATCCACTTGATTATGACGAGTCGCTTTACAAAGATTTCATAAGCATTCTTAAGACGTATACTTATCAACCATCCTCGTCGCTTTTGACTTTTCAATACTAACTAACTTGCTTTTGTTAAATTCATTCGAGCGAGCGTCATGGTACTCGTCAACAAACTCAAAGGGTGCATGATCCGAGAGGAAGGGTGACCTATATGTCAAAACAAGATGGCGGTAAGTGCAACTTACTTTAGTACTTCCATTACGTTGCCGCCACAAGCATTGGCGTTTTATATGCGAAACTCACGATGCCTGGCGAAGCCCGGGAGTTTGCACTGTGGATATTACGTATGCACTTACATGAGTGTCACCGGTGCCTACAGGAGACACCCCTTTATGGTATGTTATAACTAATTCACTCGTCATATAACACACACATATGTTATGAAATACTAAACTTAAAATTGTCTTGTAGTGGAAAGATGAGATAGGAATTTGTAGAAAACCACTCAACGATGATAGCCTCCTGGGCTCGTCGGGGACATTTGCAACTTCATAATGGATGCTATTATACACGTCGGGTACATACCATGGCGACACGTCTATGCTAGGGGCGTCGCCACAGTACGAGTTCTTTCGTGAGTGGGAAGGAATGCATTTAGGACATTGAGAACAATGTGTATGTAATGTTATCGCACTTTATGCTACAAGTGTTTGTAATGATAAATTATAAACATGATGTTGCGTGGATGTGAATATAATGTCTCGTTGAACTTGTTAATATCATGTCTTCAATTATATATATATATATATATATATATATATATATATATATATATATATATCATGCATGGTTTGATATATATCAGTGGTTTGAGAATTTGAATTTTTTTGGCGGAAAAAGCAGTTGTAGGCGGTTTGTGGTTGCAAGCCGCCTCCACGAGAGAAAATTACAGAGCGGTGATCATCTAAGCCGCCTTACAAATCTAATTTGTAGAGCGCGCTTGTAATCCAGCCGCCTCTACAATCTGATTTGTAGCGGCTCTAGACACCAACCGCCTCTACAAATAAGATTTGTAGGCGGTTGAATCGCCCTACAAATCTCGATTTGTGGCGACGGTTGGGTAGGGGCGGCTGGCCGAGCCGCCTCTACAGAGGCTCACCAGCCGCCCCTAGTAGTGTGTGGGCTACAAGAAATAAATATGCCCAATTTACACACATGTATTAAAAAATACATATATATTATATAAATTACATAATTTAAAATAAGTAAAAATTGTTGAGGGTTCATGTAAAATAATTTGAAAAATGATAACTTGTTACATTAATTAATCTAAAAGAACCCAACAAAAACAAATTTAACATAAAAGACTAATCTATAGTGGACAAAAATCGTATCGTAAGTGAACCCAACAAATAAAAAAATCAAGAGACAAAAGAGGACAGAGTAGTAGCATAAGTGAACTCAACAAAAACAAAAGAGCAACTGTGTTGCCATGCATGCGGCAGTTTTGCAGGGGAAAATGTTAAAATGGATTCATTTTCATGAATCATAAAAGGAAGGAGAGAAACGAGTATTCACAACCACAAAAAACACTGGTACTGTTTAGCAATTGCCAACTTGGAGTTGCTACCAAAGATCAGTTTTATTCTTAACTAGATATTTAAGCATGATTAATATAAGCTGCGTTTAGCATGGCAGGCAGACACGCAGACACATAGATGTTAGATACACATGCCTGGGTGCTGGTGAGTGAAGGTGTCCCAGATGCTTGGTCCCCTGCCCCCCGCCATTGCACCACCCTCATACTGCATGTGAAGGCCCAGCCAGCCAACTCATAGTTAAGATCAGACCAAAACAAAACACGTCGTGATCAATGAGAAATAGTTGATTGGCCAGTGAATGCTTGGATCAGATCATAGACGACATGGACTCCTAGCTATATGCCAACTTTGAGTGTTATTTTGTACCATTATCTGTTGGTATCTGCATGACACTTTATGTGTCTGTACTTGAGAGAACAAAAGAAAAGAAAAAAGGACAAGTAGCAATCGTACATATATCACACAGTGTTCACTGCATTGATTACCGTTGTATAACTCACAGCTATGATTGAGTTTCATCGTGAAAATTTGCAGGGACGCATTACAAGTGCAGTAGTAGCTAACCAGTTTTAGCTAGATTCTTTAAGGGACTTGAGTTCCGGTGAAGTCTTTGGTAGCAGTTTGATGCAATCTTTTTCTTTCTTGTGCTTGCCATTAGAAGTTTGTGTGGCATGCACCGGATTGGCAAAAGCTTTATCCAGCTGATCAGAAGGCAGTAGTATCCTGTGTATAAATGAAGGGAAGTGGAAACCTGATAGGACGCCGAGGCCGTCCCGAAGATGAACCCCTCGGGAAAGCTTCTCCGGCCGATCGGCGTCTCGCCGGCGCCGTCGTGGGCGCCGGAAGCGACAGCTAGAAGGAGTAACGGGAGGACAAGACGACCAGGCATCACCACTGCTCCTGCAGCCATGGTGTGTGTGATCACAGAGAGAGAGCGAGCTAGCTTGATACAAGTGAGAGGCACCCTGGGCACCACACATATATAGGCTCATGCATGATATAAATGTACCATTATTTTTCGTCCATTAAAGCATGTAACAAACCGGTGTTTAGATAATTGTTTATAAAAAAACGGTTTATTTTTGCTACGGATGGTTTGGATGTTTGCATAGAGGAAGCGATGCTTGCTCACACTCGCTGATGCAGAGAGAAATATTTCTACGTCACCTAGCGGAGTCCAAAGTGAGAGAGACACGCTAGCTGCAGCATGTATTGATGAGAAAGAGTCCAAGTCTTACACACTATTTTATGCATGGGTGACGAGCTAGTACTAACTAAAGGCTTTGCATTGAAGATCACATATGATTATATCAGTGTTAAGGAGGTAGTTGAATCATTTAAGCATATGTATGGATTTACTTGCATTGAAGGAATAATTTTTATACAAATGTTTAATGATGTGGAAGATGCCAAGGGAAGCTTGTGTGGAATTGCAAGTTACAACTGCCGAGTGTTTGAGCTGGTGATCCACCATGACAGAGACATCTATCCTCCCAGTAGGAAAAACCCCCCCCCGTAGAATACCGGTTTGTTACATGCGACTCGTGCGTGCATATCTGTCACAGGGTTACGTAGGGATGTGAATTTCGTTGGTTAATTTACGTGTTGATCAGCGAGCTGGGTCATTACATAATGGTTATTCCCCGCAAAAAATAATAATAACGGTTATTAATTGGCTGTCACTGCTGTTGGTTACTCGTCGGGTTTCAATTACAGCTTGCAGTTTTGGTTGGATCTCCACAGGATTTGGTAGCCATCAACGCGATATTGCGATAAAATTTTGGCATTTTTCTATGCGTACGTAGCAGTGTCGGGACTCAGAAGTCAGGACTGGCGATGGTTATCGGTAGCTGAGCAGGCACGTCACATACAAGTGGTAGAGTCGATTTGCAGCACAGCACATCGTACACGGCTACACGCTACTGGGAGATCTTTTACTGTATACTAAAATAAATATGAGTGGTACATTTTTTTCGATTCAATGGATAAGAGTAGTTATTGATAAGATTAGTTAGTATTTTTTTTAATGAAAACCGGCAAGAGGGCTGCCATTATATTAATAGAGGAGGAGCGGATTGAAAACCGCACGGAAACCAGAGTTAAGGAAACAAAGCTTTAATTACAAAGCATGATAAAACTCCAAAGATTTAGCCCCCGCAAGGAACGAGTTCTTCCCTCCTCCTTGATATTGGCTAGGAGATCTAGAGGTGTTGTTGCTCTGTTGTTGAAGATTCTTGCGTTCCGTTCCTTCCAAAGCTCCCAAGAGATTAAAATCATGGTCGTCGTCCTGATCTTCCTAGGGGAACCTGTCGCCTTTGCAACCAAGGACCACCAAGCTTGAATGTTCGTGCAAGGGGGCCAGGTGTAGGGATGTAGGCTTTCAATTCCTGTCCAGTCCGCCACGAGCTTCCAAATACGACCAGAGAAGCGACAAAGTGCAAAAAGGTGTAGGGCTGATTTCGGGGTGTGTCTGCAGAGGGGGCAAAAGCGTTGGTTAGGCCACCCCCTTGCTTCGAGTCTGTCTGCGGTCCAAAGTTTGTCCTGAATTGCTAACCAAGCAAAAAAAATTCCCTTTGGGGGGGCTTGGGTTTGCCAGATTAACGGCTTGAAGTTGGTCGCTATAGATCCCAAAAAATGTAAAGCGTAGGCGGATCTTGAAGAGTAGGTTCCGTTCTGGTTTTGTTTCCGAGAAATCTCATCAGGGGTGCCTTGATCCAGATGGATTTGGTTGATTTTGGTCCACAATCGTACGAATTGTTCGATGTGGAGGACTGAGAATCCTGACGTGAGGTTGATATCCTGCACCAAGCGCCCATTCTATAAGGCTGAGAACACAGTCTGCTTTTTACGGTGTGAAGATGCAAAAATCTTGGGGGCTATGTATTTGGGGGCCTCTCCATGTAACCATGCGAGAACCAGAAATTTGTTGTCTTGCCATCCCCGAGGGTGATCCTTGTTGCCGCCGCGAAAAGGTTTCGATCCGCGTCGTGACAAGGGGTTTCCATGCCGACCCAGGGTTTAGTTGGGTTCTTCCATTCTTGCGAGCCGTAGTCCGATTGCAGGAGAAATGCGGAAGACTGAGGATGCCTAAACCGCTTAGGTGGATTGGGCGATACACTCTTTCCCAATTGATTTTGCACTTTGCACCCGAGAGATTGTCGTGACCAGCCCAAAGGAAACAACGCCTTATTTTGTCTATGGTGTGGAGAATCGACTTGGGGATTTTGAAGACTGTGAGGAAGTAAGTCGGGATCGAGGTGAGAACTGATTTTACCAGAGTGGCCCTCCCTGCTGGAGATAGGAGACGCCCCTGCCAGCCTGCTAACCTTCCCGCCACCTTGTCGAGAAGCGATTGAAAGTCCACTCTGCAGAGTCTTTTGTAGGTGAGCGGAAGTCCCAGGTACTTGATCGGGAGAGTTGAACGGATTGCCGGGCAGTCTTGTAGAACCGAAGTGAGGTCTAAGTGGTCACGGTGATTGGGACCACGTGCTTTGGAAGTTGGTATGTAGTCGGTGGCCTTCCGAGTTGAGGATGATCGAGTGGTTATGTATATTTCACTTGGGGCTGGGTTGATGAAGATTGCTGCATCATCTGCGTAGAGGGAGGTTCTGAGTCTGGCGAGGCGATCACGCGGGTGGCCGAGGAATCCCAAGTCTGTGGCCGCCTCTAGTAGACTTTGGATGGGGTCGATGGCCAAAATGAAGAGGAAGGGTGACAGTGGGTCTCCTTGACGCAACCCCCGCTCGTGAATGATCGCATTGCCAGGGATGCCGTTGAGGAGGACTCTCGACGAGGCGGACTTTAAGAGGGCTGCCACCCAATTTGTCCAGCGAAGGGGGAACCCTCTGTTATGCAGCAGATCTAGAAGGTAGTCCCAACGGACCGAATCAAAGGCCTTGGCTATGTCTAGCTTGAAGAAGAGCGCGGGGGGTTTTGGAGCGGTGTAGTCTTGTGTCGAGTTGCGGACATAGAAAAGTTGTCATGGATGCTCCTTGTCTTGATGAAGGCACTCACGAGCTCGCGAGACCGGGCTATTGAGAAGCGGCGCCAAGCGCCGTGCGGCGTTTAGCGATCCACTTGCCAATCCCATGAATGAGGCTTATAGGTCTATAGTCTTGCACTTTGTCGGCTCCCTCCTTTTCGATGTCGGCGTAACGTTTCTTGTATTGAGTAAGTGGAGTGCGATGTGTGTAGGAGTGGAAGCTATGGAAAAGCGCCATAATGTGCGCTTTAATGATTGACCAACATGATTTGTAGAAAAACCTTCTGGCCCCAGGGCTTTACCTCCTGGTAGTTGGTCAAGAGCAAGGCGCACTTCAGATTCCGTGAAAGCTTCTTGCGGAAGGTTCAAATCTTGCGCCAAAGTGCGAGTCTCCCGTTGAGGTCTGTGTCCCATGGAGCGAGCTTTGTGAACATTTCTTGAAGTTCTTTGTACTAAGTCTTCTTTCTCACGAGTGCGAGATCGCCACTGCCCCATTTGAAGTCTTTGGATGTGGTTTTTCTTTTCTGACCATTTGCTTTTAAATGGAAGAACTTTGTGTTTGCGTCGTTTTCTGCGAGATTGGTTATCAGGGAACTTTGGCGTTTCTGATGCGCTCGATCAACGCGGACCGAACTCTCTTCTTTAGGTTGGCCCTCAAAGTCATTTCAAGGAGCGACAAGTCCACGCACTCTTGAGCCACATCAAGCTGAGGATAAACTCTAAGGCCATGTGGAGAAAGAGCTTTGCGAGGAAGAGGAAGAACTCCACAATTTTAGGCGGCTTACCGTGGAGGCTAGCTTGTGATGCACTCTATGCATGGGTTCAGTGTGCAAGCAGGGTGTTAGCTAGGCATTTTTGACCGTCTCAAGGAACCCTGGCATCTTGATCCAGAAGTTTTCAAAGCGGAAGGTTTTTGGGCGAGCGGGTCCAGAAATGGTGGAGAGAAGGAGGGGGCAGTGGTCAGAGATCGAAGAAGACAACGCCTGAAGAACATGGTTATCGAAGAGGGTGTCCCAGCCTTCGTTGGAAAAGACTCTGTCCAACCTGACCAGAGTGGGTCTCTGTCGTTCGCTGCTCCAAGTGAACTTTCTATTTTGAAGGTGAATTTCTTTTAGCTCGCAAGCGTTGAGCAAGTCGCAAAATTGTGCCATACGTCGCGGGTAAATGTTGGAATTGTTTTTGTCTTGGGCCCGATAGATGAGATTGAAATCGCCTAGAACCAGCCAGTTGGTGTCGGTGGTAGGTTTTAAGGAGGCGATTTCTTGAAGGAAAGATGTCTTGTTTCTGCTCTGGGATGGCCCATAAACTATCGTTAGGCGAAAGGACGACTTGCACTCTTTAAGGAACACCGCCGCCGTCAGACTGAAGACCGAGATAAGGACATCTTCTACCTCAATAACCTCATTATTCCAAAGGAGTAGAATTCCTCCCCTCGTACCATCATGGGGTTATGATCGAAGTTCGCGAGTTGTATCCCCAAGGGAGCAAGCTAGGTTTTGGTTCCAGATGGTGAGTTTGTGTGGGGACCCCGGGTTATCTCCGTAAGACCGAGACTAATCAAGGTCTTAGGGACATAACTCTAAGTCTCCAGTAAATGGATTCCAACTTAACTCAACCTAAGTTTTAACTCAGCATTATTAGTACAAAAATAATGTCTTTTAAGATCATCTTCCTCAAACTACAGTTTCTGTGCTAGAGGTAAGTTTGAAATCATTTTTATAATTAAGTTCATTTGAAATATAAATTACCAAAATTGATTTCACTGTTTTTGGAGTTTCCATGAATTACTTATGAATTTTTGAAGTTATCAGCCCCTTTTTCTAATGTAACAATAATAGTGTTAAAGGCTTATTTTACAAAATAGTGCTCTCTGTTACAGAGACATGTTTGAACTCAATTTTTATATACAGTTCATTAAATTTGAAAATTATCAAGTGGTTTCACTCATTTTGGAGTTAAAATGAATTAGTTATGTATTTTCAAAGTTATACATATTTTTCAAGTATGCAAGTAAATGATTTTTGGATTTTATAAACCATTTGCTACTTTTCTCACTGAGCTCAGCTAGCCACGGTCTCGACCAGCCGGGCCGCTCGTCGACCTTCGCGAGGCTCACGCGCGTGCATCCTAAAGCTACGATTGCGGCCGTTGGATCAAGATCCAACGGTCCACATTCGAGTGCAATCGGAGCGGCCGAGCGTCTCGATCCAAACCGTTCCTTTCGCATCGGCGGTCGGATCGACTCGGTTCATTTAGTTTCTTAGCGTGTTTAATGCCTTGGGTCCACACGTCGATGGACTTAATCATTCATTTCGACATCAATTAAATGCTAATGATTACGATTAACGCTAATGGCGTGCTACGGTGATGGTCGGCGTCGACAGCGGGATTTCGTCCCCGCGTTTCACCGGCGGCTTGTCGGCGATTCGACCACGGCGGCGTGAACCACGAGCATGTTTAGATGCACAATAGGGTTGCGCTCTAAAGGAAGTAGTCCGGTGGCCGGCTTTCTGCGGCTGGCGGAGCTAGCGGCAGCGATATTGCGGCAAAAGTGCATAAGGCGGTAGAGCTCGCGACAAACAACCAGCGAGTGCCCGGTCCTAAAGGCTAAGTGGAAGCTACGAGTAGAAGGCGCTCGGAGAAGCTTGGGGTTTCTTTGGAGTGGCGTCGTTGGAGAAGAAGATGGCGACGACCGGCTCAACGAAGAGATTATGCTCGAGCAAAAGGAGCAAGGGAATGCTCGGGTTATCTCAAGGACCTTAAGAGCAAACTATAGGGGCAAAGAATTTGAAGAATAGCCTACCAATTTGAAGTGGGAGGTGAAAAGTTGCTTCACGGCCGAAAGTGTGAAATCTTCAAATCAACAAGATCTGTAGTGCAAAGATCAAATCGATTGAGGGAAATAAGTGTGGAGCTTAGTAGCAATTGGTGGCGCACATAGCGAAGGAAAAACTCACGAGAGGCTAAGATCGGCACAATGGTGTCCACAGTGCGGACACTCTGAGAGCTCGAAGATGGAACCACGAGCTACAAGCGGCGAGAGGGGCTCGTATTAGCAAAAATGGACAAGGCATTGAACAAGAAGAAGATCGGTACCACCCGGTGGAAGCTTACCCGAGAGACACGCTGCGGAGAGCTTTCTCCTTCTCTGTAGAAAAGAGGAGAAGTGAGGAAAAGAGGTGCCGAGAGGGTATTAAGCTCGGGAAGAAGGCGGAGTGGAGGCGGCGAGAGGCGGGCGGCTTGGGGGGCGCCAACGGGCGGTGGATTGAGCGGCGTCAACTGCGCCTGAAGGGATTCGCGGCGCGTGGAGCTTAGTTCCTCGCGACGTCGGCGAGAGGGAAAACGAGCGACATGCGGGCCCCACCATGTCGGCGACTTCGGTCTGCGGCGCGCGCGTCGTTAAGTGGATCGGCGCAAGCCGTTGGATCTCGGGTGGGCGGTGGGATTAGAAGAGGGTGCTCGGAGCGGGCGAAGGAGTGCGCGATTTAGGCGGTCGATCGATGATCCGATGGCTGCATAGAGTACCATACAAGTTTTGGCCTCATTTCATTCACAGATTACATGCAGAATCTAAACATAGTACCAAGGAAAATGAGTCATCCCACATGCTTCATTCACAAATTACATAGTACCAAGCAAAATGAGTTATCCCATATGCTTCATTCGCAGATTACATGCAGGATCTAAACACAGTAGCAAGCAAAATGAGTCATCCAACTTGCTTCATTGATGATCAGATAAGCCTCTGTCTCTTGTTAGGAGCGATTTTTACTGTGATTGAAGATGTGCTTTCTTTGGGTATTGGGAATCTCAATCTGATCAGCTCTAGTATTCGGCTTTGAGCTTCTGCCGACAACCCTTGCTAGCCCCTGCAGTCATGATAAGTTACAAAAATGTGTAATATTGTAATGTGCAATTTCATGGGAATAGCTTACTAGTTTGAGCTACTTACTTTACTTTGCCTTTTACTGGCTTCTTCCTTCTAGCAGCATTGGTTGCCTTCCTAGCAGTATTTGGATTTAATGGGCAGCTCCTAGTGTTGTGCCCAGTGTTTCTACAAAGCTTGCATCTGATGACAGTGCCTACCCTGGACATTTTTGTTGATTTCCTTGGCTTTGAGCCATCTTTCCTCCTTTCTTTCCTTGGTCTTCCAGGCATCTTCACATGATGTGGTGGTGCAGGTTTTGGATTAGGTGAGATGGGCCAGCTTTCAATTCCCTCAAGAGGTATAAGACAGTGTTCATATGTCTTCTAGTACTCCTCTATGGAATAGCAATTGGAAATGAACCCTTCTAGTGCAGACCATCATTGTACATAGAAGCAATTGCATGGCAACATGGAAGCCACGCCAGTGCCAATACCCACGAGAGCAAGTTCTTTTGGTCAAATCAACTGTGTACCTTCTCTTCTCCTTTTCTTTCACTTCATATTTATCTGCTCCATTACATATAACATGGCACCATCCAGATTGTTTGATGCTTATCTTGAGCTTGTTGAAAATGTTAGGATAGATAGTACCTTGCCATGCAGCACACTTGCTTCTATTCACTTGTATCCTTTCCATCACCTTCCTCCTAATGCCTTCAAGCATAGTTATGATTGGATGAAACCTTGAGTCAATAATCCAAGCATTGAATGACTCACACATATTGTTGTCAACACTATCACAGTTGGAGCCAGCACTAAACCATGCCCTGCTCCAGTGAATGGGATTAGTGCTCATCAAGTCCATATAGGGAGTGTCATAGCCATCTTCCAGACTACCTTCATCTATAGGCAAGTCATTCAGTTGTTCAGTACATTTTGGGCTCTTCATTTTCTTTTTGAAAGCCCCGCACTGCCTTCTGATCTCTTCCACTTCTTCATCCTCACTTGAGCTATTATCTCCAGGTAAGTACTCACTATCTTCACTGTCAGACACATCACCATGTAGATCAACAAGAGCGAGAGAATTGTCTTTGCTTGTGCCTGAACCATGGCCTCTAGAAGGGGACTTGTAAAAAGCCCTAAATGCACTCAAATCATTCTCAGTCTGTTGGGGTGATGAAGTCAAATTTATCCTTTCATTGCTCTTGCCTGAAACTTAGGATTTCACAAGTTCATCATTTGTATACTCGTCTTCCTCATCTGTTTGGTCTTCTTCCTCATCTATATACTCTTCTTCCTCATCTGTTTGGTCTTCTTCCTCATCTATTGTGATAGCCTCCACATACACATAAGCTACACCACCTTCAGTAATACAATCTGATATGAAACTGCATGCTTGGTCATCCACCAGTACTCTAAGACCCTGGTTCAATTCCTTCCTAGGAAAAAGCCAATGAAGATTAACTTCATCTGTTTCTCCAATATGATCTCTCAGATGCCCTTTTAACTCTGGAAGGGACACTTTATCACGCTCAATGTATGACATCGCCTCATCTCCCCCTAAGTAATGCACATTTCTCCCATAATTGATGAACTCCCCGTTAATGTGAAATCTCACAGTGAGCATATCAAGATTGTCCATACTGGAACACCTACAACACATAAAGAAGTCTCTGGATCATCAAGTTTTTCAATTGACACCAAAACCCTATCTAGCATCGAAACCATTGCACACCCGAAGAATCAAAGCAAAAAATAATCTCGACCCTAAAGAAAACTAAATATCCAGCATAGCGCGTCCAAAATTGAAGTAAAAAATCCTCTCGATCATCAGATCTCGATCAATTTCTCAACTGACACCAAAACCCTAACGAACACAAAAAAACATTGAGAACCCGAAGAATCAAACCAAAAAACGAATCTCGGCCCTAAAGAAAACTAAAGATCCAGCATAGTGCGTCTTAAATTGAAGTGAAATTGTCCCTCCATCATCACACATTACCATCAAACGTTCAACTTCACGAAAACCCTAACAAACACCCAAGCCGTCCGCAGAATTGAGGTAACACAACACATTACACTAAGAGAGGAAGGGGCCAACGAACCTCAAACACGACGTGGGTCACCGGATTCCTCCCGTAAGCATCGCCTCGCACACATCGGGTCGTCAGAGCCACCGCCGGCTATTCTGCGAAGAGTCCAAGCGAGAGCGCACGGGAAGAGAACCGAAGCGTCGGGGTTCAACTGCCCTTAAAACTCCCTCGGGTGGACCAGGTGCGCCACGTCCACTGCCACACAGCGTGACACATCTGTGCTGAGTTGGCCGATTGTGGCCACGTCAGCAAAACCACCGCTCCAAACCGCTACGGGGTGTTATTTGACCGGATTTGACAAGTTCAGGGGGTTAAAAAACCGGTTTTGTAGTTCAGGGGGTAAACCAGACTTTTCTGATAGTTTGAGGGAGTAAACCGGACTTTTTTTTCTAAAAACAATGATAACTTCAAATATAGATGGCTTTTTTTGTTTAATGCCGTGATTAATAATTTGGATTTAAGAGAAATAGATTTATCGGGGAGACTATTTACTTAGGCCAATTCGTCAGATAATTCAACTTTTGAAAAGTTGGATAGAGTTTTAATGAGTACAGATTGGGAGCATAAATTTCCTTTAGTCACTGTTAATGTTCTACCGGGTATCCATCTATATTAGAAGGATATAGTGATTCAAATTGGATCTCTGATATAGATGAGATCAAAGCTACAAGTGGTTATGTCTTTACCCTAGCAGTCTTTGCGAGTTTAAGTGGAGGTCGTGTAAATAGATCATACTGTCGAGGTCAACTATGAAAGCAGAACTTGTAGCACTAGACACAGCCACTTTTGAGGCTGAATGACTTAGAGAGCTACTGTTGGACCTGCCACTGGTTGAGAAACCAATACAGACAATCCTAATGTATTGTGATAACTAAACAGTGTTGATTAAGGTTACAAGTACTAAGGATAACATGAAGCCCCCGAGATACGTGAAGCGTAAGCTTAAATCTGTCGAAACCGAGGAACTCCAAAGTGATTACCGTGAATTATATTCGTATTAAGAAAAATCTAGCATACCCTTTCACAAAGGGGCTAGTATGGAAGGCGATTTACATTGCGTTTATGGACATGTAAATGAGGCCATTGGAGTTACAACTCAACAGTAACCCATACCTTCTTGATCGGAGAACCCGTGACTTAGGTAATAGGAAAAATAAGTTGAAGTTGCAACAATATAGTACAATTAATAATATATGTACCTATGTCATAATAGACAAAGTACTCTCAATTGTATGGAAGGGTGGCCTAATGTATTCTAGTGTCTAGTAAGGAAAAAATGTATTAGCCTATAGGATACCTAAAATGAATACACATACTTGAGCTTAACTGTGAGGTCGTGGTTCAGGAGAATAGGACATTCTCTAGAAAGCTCATGAGTAGATAAGAGAGCATAACCAAATAATACTCCATTTAGGCGTGGTTCTTTGTGACCTAGTATCGATTGAGATTTCAAGTGAAATCTAATCACAACTATGAATTCAAGGCATAGTCTATTCATCAGTTGTGAGAAGATGAATCTTGTTATTCTAGGTGCAAGTTCAACCCGTACAGGACTTACACTAAAATACTGATATATTAACAACACTTTAGCACAATAGTCCTTATCATCGTTTTTGCTGCTTGCCTTGGAATTGATGGGGATTGTTAGAATTGAGCCCATAAATGTAAATATCCATTCATTCATGAAATTCCAAAGCATGCATGGTTTAGTCTCATATTGTTTAGCCAAGTGGTGGAGTCCTTGCCACCCTTTGAAACATGTGACACATGACATAAGGTGATATGATAAGGACTATGGCTAAAGTCACACACATCTGCGACACACGCGCGTATATTCGGTGGCAATCGTGTGACTTGTGACTTGCGACGCACGACCGTAAACGTGTTGTGAACCTAGTCCACCTTTCTTTTGCTAACCGTGCATTTCTCTCTCTCCTTATAAAGTGGTCAAAACACAGTGCCCGAAAAACATTGGTCAAGTCAATAGACTAGTGTGGTCGAAACACTATGACCCAAATAAGGTGGTCGAAAAACACTGGTTGGATCCATAGACCAGTGTGGTCGAAACACTGCAATCAAAATAAAGTAGTCAAAACATAGTGGTCGATAAACACTGGTCGAAGACCAGTGTGGTCGAATCCATAGACCAGTGTGGTCGAAATAAAGTGATTGAAACATTGTGGTGAAATAAAGTGGTGAAACACAATGGTCGAAAAATAGTGGTCGGATCCATAAATCAATGTGGTGAAATAATGTGGTCGAAATAATGTGGTCGAACTAATGTGGTCTAAATACACTTGGTTGAAGCTCAGAGACCGATGTGTAATCGAAGCCGATAAACACGGGTTAATTACCATTAATTGGTTTTGAATTAGTAGTTACCGGTGGTTTAATATGTGCTTTATTATGAAGTTACTTATGAATAATTGTCTCGACTTTAAAAAAAGATCTGGAGACGTCCAGACCTGATATGAATTGATTCTTTTCTATGTTCTTATTCTTCCTCTCTGTTCTATTGTGCTGAAGAGTTGTGTTGTCGAACTAAGTCACCCCTTCTCCTCGTTGTGCACCGAGAAGGAGGGTGAGCGGATATCTCCGAACCATTGTTGCAGAGTTCACTTGTACGGTTGTATGGGCGACAATAATGTTTCTGGGTAACGCATCTGTGCGACCGCTCGCTTCACTGCTTCATCTACGTTCTACACTGTTTCAAGTCTACGCTGCTTCTTATTCTTTATCATACCCGACTGTAAGTTGGTTGTGCGACCAAACTATTATGTTATAATCCTATTATTGTGTATGTTTAGAAGTGCAATGAGTTGTCTGTTGTTAGTTTTGCTTTATGCATCTCTAGTCTTATGTGATCTTTGTCTGATAAAATCTGTAATTAAAATATTATCCATATTTTCAACACATTCGTCCATTCATCTTGATGGTGAATGTAGCACAACAATATAGTCGGTGCTTATGAGAAAAGGTCAATATAAGGCGCTAGCTATGACGAGGAGGCAACCACATTATCCGAGTTGTATTCTTTTAAGCGATGTATATTTTTTTGACTAGTCACAGGAAGATTCCTAGGCCAAATATATTAAGAAGGGAGAGCAAGTTTACTGTACAAGAGCAAAGAAAGTTCTCTGAAAAACCAACAGAAAAACACCTAGCAAACCTCAAGCGATTGTGCTAAGGTAGCATCGACATGTTACACATAGGAGACTAAATAGTGAAACACATCCGCAACCTTCCACGAAGATCTCCTCCTTGATACTCAGGCACATCGGTCGCAGCGGCGGCGTCCCTCAAAGATTCGGTATTACACTCTTTCCGGATACACGGTGAACGAGGATGGTCACCGTGTCAAAGTCCCGTCGAGCGGTTTTGAGATTAACTTCCTTGTGGTAAGCTTCCAATCTTGGGAGCTAGGCGTCGTAGTGGAGGATCAAGAAGCTGGATGCGCTCTATGTCTTGAATCTTGCCTAGACCTCGGTCGAGAAGGGACGATCAACGAGCAGTGTTTGCAACTCTCGTCGGGGTGATTGCGAAGAGAACAACACCCAAGATTGGGCGGCCGCGCCATTGGAGATTATCATTGGTGAGGCACTTCTCATGAATAACCAACCACATTAAAAACTTACATCGCGGACGCTTTAGATTTCGGATGCACTTGTGGCAAGCAAAGGTTGTTGAAGCGGTGAAAAGAGCCGATAGGCGAGAACAAGCCGAGTACTTGCCGTCGGCCAGGTGCCTCCACGTAATTTCGCATTCTGGCGGCGTGGAGCGAGTCTGCGGCGACAATGTCCCACGGCTTCAAATCTGCGCCAACGCCAGCAACGACAAGCCCCCCTCAGGTCCTTAGTCCAGGAGTTGTTGGCGAAAGCCTCCGCGACAGACTTGTTCTTTTTTCTAACAAAGGAGAACAGGGCCGGCACAACATCGACAAAAGCCTCCAGTGATCATGCCAGAAGCGCGCGCGCGTGCTATCACCCAGCTGAATAGTCGTGGCTGCCCTAAACATGGGCAGGATGTTAGCGTCTTCGCCGGTCGTCACGCCGTGCCATGGCTTTGGCTCAAGATTCCAACTGTTCCAGTGCCAGCGAAGGCGGAGCGCAGCAACATATAATTCTTTCACCATGCTCTTTAAATATCTCTTGCTAGGTGTACTACATCATGAAGTCAACTAACCAAGTTCGAGAAGTATTTGAGTTAAATTGCTTGAGAAATAACTATACAAAGTTCCTTCCTCCATTATTTCACAAATTTACGAATGAATTGCTATTGTAGTGATTAATGAACTCATTTTTGTATTGTATAATCGTAACAGGGCATCCAGGCGATGGCCCAGTTCCCTTTGGAGTGTTTGGTTGATTTGAGAAATAAAACACGGACGTGTACTCGGTCTCTTCGCTAATCATGGACGTGGACTCAATCAGCTCAAGCGTGGCCCACAGCCTAGGAAGAGAAGGCGAGAAGGCCCAACGACCGGGGAGCCTTCTCCAACTGCGTCTAAACTCGAGCGTCAAGTCGGGCTGCGCCTCGGCCGCCTCCGCCGCCATATGTGTCGCTTTACACCGCGACACAAACATACTTAATGCTTTATCCCAACAAACTGCACAGTAAGTCAATAATTTATCATTTTATTGTGATACAACAATGCATGCCTCGCGTGGTACATTGCATATGCGGCAACTCAATCTGACCTTACATTGTTCCTAGATATCACATTCCTCCTGCTGGTGCCAAGTAGTTTCTGCTCATTTCTAAAGGAACTTCTTGAACCAACGGGTGGAATTCTTGGGGTATCGCTTCTGTCCATCGTTGTAGTCCACAAAATTTATCCCAAATCGCACCGTGTATCCGCTCGCCCACTCGAAGTTATCGAGCAGCGACCATGCAAAGTATCCTTTCACGTTTGCTCCATCCCTGTGAAGAAAAAAATGCAATGCGTTGTCAACTGGTAGCATCTTGAGTTTATGGACAGTTTAGTGGATGAATCAGTGCTCATACCTTATAGGACTTAACAGGGAAAGAAGGTGCTTGTGGTAGTACTCTATCCTGGTGTCATCCTTCAGGGATTCCTGGAGTGTTAGGCTCTTGTTGTTGGCTTCGTCGACGCCTAAAATTCGAAACAATACTTTCAGATAAGTTTCAGTCCGGCTCTTCAGTTTCTAGTAGAGGAAAATGCTTTCCTTTTGTACATAGCCATAGAGAGTAAAGCACATTTTAAGTTATAGTACAGTATTGACTTGATTGCATAGTTAGAAGATGTTATACTGTGATATTGATTTGCACTCTATCTGAGAAATTAGAGACCTTATTGATTGGAGCTTAGCATTTTCAGTGATGTAGACAGTAGGATTGCCATAGTTCTCCTTAGCATAAAGCAGCAGCTCGCGGAACCCTTGAGGGTAGACGTAGATCCAAGGTGAAGCAGCCTATGCATGTCATTTATTGAACTGAATCACCACCCATTAAAAGTAGGGAAAATTATTGATGATTTGTTTTATGTGGAGAAGTGGTAGGTTACTTGAGGACCTATGGGAACACCATTTCGAACTCCTAACATAATCGGGCAACTGGGCAAGGTTAGTACATATTAACAGATAATATGCTACAAATACATGCATTTCGAGAACATATCTGAAATATTCATGCCAAAATAATGTCATGCAAATGATTTAATGTATGAGGCTACACTTGATATGTTGCATATGCAGTCGAATGCTACATTACTATTGGACAAGAGATATCTACTTTGTGCAGGAGGCTGCACTTAATGTATTTCAGGATTGCAAACTCAATGAAGAACATAAATAGATTGATCCTTGACTTTAGCATGACTCACCAGTAAGATTTAGCTCGAGCATCAGTATTATAGCTGTTGTTAAGGCCATTTGATTGAGGAAGGTTTTTAGCATAATTTGTAGTGTAGAGTTGAGTCCAATGAAGTCAAATGCACCTTGACCAATTGAGATTGTTCTTTGGTGAAGCTGGCAGCGATTTCCAACCAATCCTCTCATGCCTAGGGGTAGTCTCCTCTAATGAGGGTCCATAAACCTAGAAGGGCATTCATAGTAATATTTGCATTTTCTTCTAGACTTTGACAATGAAATTATTTGTGCATCATACAGAATTTACCATCCAAGCATGAAGTCTATAGCGCATCTTGCTGCATCGTCGTTGGATTTTGAGCAGAGAAGGGAACAAACCAGTTTGAGACTAAAGTTATCCCAATCTTTCCCTTCTCACGGCTGCATTTGATATGCATTATATCATCAAGTGTGAGTCTTTGAGCCCAAATCATGGTCTAAATAGAATTCATTTGTCAAACAGAGCGTATCCTCCTAAGCTTGCTCTTTTTCATATGCAATATTTTTGAATTCAAAATGTGTGCATGCTTAGGGATTTAATCCTTCCATAAGATTGTAACTAACTACTAATGTATTTGTACGAACATTGTGTTGAATTCAAGTTCTATTCAACACACAAGGCCTAAAACAAATTTATTATGTAGTGGATTGTAGAACTTGTGAATATATCCATAGGCGATATATGTACATGGTGTGGTTACGATCTTGTTTTTCTTTCAGAATTCGGTTCACAATATATAGTGCTACACTAAATCAAAATAGCTAGATGAAGTAATTAGGTTAATCTATCCACTAAGGGCTAAATGTACCAATGCATGGAACACAAATAGTATATGATAAAGTCACTAAACCACTATCAATGCCGATGCTATATATTTTAAAAGTTACAATTCAGTTGGAAAACAACTGTATATACCCCACTATACACCAGGACTGAACTTAAAGTGTTCAACTAAATGCGAAGTGATAAGTACAGGAGTATCAAACTCAAATTTGCATATTTCTGATTAATACATCATTCATGGATGAATTGCAACTGCATAATCAATGGTTCGTTAGTCACTTGATATTTCCCTTTATACAATCTAATGGTCTCTGCATGGGCGAGCAGTTGATGGTGGCATGCAGTGTAAGGCTCCCTTCCTGAATCCCCATCACTGCATTTTCCTTGCTCCCAGGGCGAACACCGGCCTCGTGCAAACATGCCATATGCATAGCCCGCAACACAGAAGGAAAAGGGCTCATTGAACGTGATCCAGTGTTTCACTCGATCTCCAAACTCTCTGAAGCAGACTTCAGCATAATCCTTGTAGTCATTTCTGCACCAGATCAGTTTTTTACAATGAGTAACTTTAGTATAGTAGTATGTAAGTATGTAACTATATAAACCGCAAAGCATAGCGGAAGAAATTACTGAAGTGGATCTTTCGTGTCAGTGAAAATGCACAAAAGTTTGTTTCTATTAGGTACTAAATTTGTTGTTAGTTTGTTCTTTTAATACAAAAGTTGTCCATGCAAGGATCTTGCATCTTTGCATACATATTAGGCGATTCATCGGACTTGCATTTAATCGATTCGATAAACAATATATGACCGAGAAAAATAGGCAAAATAACTCTACAAGAAATTGGCAATTGAGATAGAGGAATTTTAGTTGGGACATGCAGCGGTGTGGATAGTAGTTTTAATTGAAGTACATACTACTGACCATCTTTGTGTTTTTATTAGAAAAGCGGTTTAGTACAATTAAAAGACCACATTGTATTCAATTAGTGTATTTTAATCCGGTTATTTTCTGTAGGATTTGAAATAATTGTGCATCCTCTTGGAATCCTCACACCCTTTATTTATAGTGTCAAATATTACAGTCAGACTCTAACACAACTTGAGTCCGATTCGCACATGACTTGAGTCCGATTCGCACACAGCCCTGTTTGGTACAGACTCCAGATTCTCATTTTCAGTTCTGCTCCGATTCTCCGAGAATCCACTTCTCTGAATCGGAGCTATCTGTTGAAAACATTTGGTGGTAGGTTAGCTCCAAAAATCATATGAGGGAGGATTAGAGGCAAATAGACCATGTTACCCACAGTTGTAATACTTCAATTGTATTTATGTCTTTCTCCTATGTATTTGTCTGAAATTATAGAATTTTCCCCTAATTTGTTTAGACCATATAAATGTATATATGTTGTATTTGTACACAATGTCTTTTACATTGCATTTACACTTTATGATGGAGTACAAGCGTTGGCAAATAATTCGATGGATCACTCATGAGAGATAATCAAGATGCCGAAATAACAATAATCTTTGCATAGTTCCCTTGAACAACCCTTGAACAGTGCTTCCATATGAACACTTGCGCTTATAAACTATGACTTTTGTACAACTTGCTCAAGAATGTCCACACCAAGACAAAGATCCATTTTTCCTGAACTCTTCACAAGGTGCGGGGAAAACTTCTTGCGCCTCTCCACACAGACTCACAATGCCATCTATCCCGACGCCTTATAACTCTTAAGCTAACATTGGATATGCCACGGACATCTCACTTCCAAATCCTACACCCGAGCACGTTGGAGTTGTGCACGAAACCCTCGAATGACAATGTTTGAACTGGGTTTGCCTACAGATATCCCATACTGATCGACCACTCTTGTGGCAACTAGGTCATCTCCGCTTTCAATATAGCATCTTCAACACAAACTTCGAACTCAGTCATTATTGTTCATCGGGAGAAACATCGGGGATAAGTTTGCTCTTTGCAAAGCTAGTTTGTGGTTAATATAGAAAAGGTCATCACCAATGAGTGACATATGAAGTACAAACATATGTCATTATAAATTCTAATTTTATAGTAAAACTTGATAGTACAATTTGTACTTAACTAGGTCTTTTCTTAAATGAAAAAGATAATAGGACTACAATTTACACCATCTTAAGTACAAAAAGATGGTCCATGTTTGGAACTAGCATTTTGTTAAGAGGATTGCGGTGTTCAGAGAGAACAATCATCAATTTAAGAGCACAAACACGGATCAATGCCATCGGTGTTTGGAGCATTCACGAGAGCTAGTATAGTCAAATCCTTTATCACAACGTTTCGATCATTAAATAGAAAATTTTCTTTCTTAGTGTATGATTTCAAAACAAAGGACAATTAACGGTACTTTGGGCGGCAATCGAATGCCCATACCATAGGGATTCTAACATCTCTGTTCATCTTCTTCACGGCAATTGGCATTTGGCGAAACAAGCTTCGAACAACATAGGCGCCATCATGTTCGGATAGTCTAGTTGTTTACTGTACCCTACAATTGCTTCATATGACTACATAAACAACACAGATGGTAGGCAACAACATGCTACATATATCTGAGAGAATTCAAGGATTAATGCATGTTTATGTTTAATGTTTACCTACAGGAAGATGAGGAATGGCTCCATCAAGAACACCTCAAGAAGGTCACTCACCGTTGGCCCTCTTTTATGCAAGAACATGCAGATTAATCAAATAATCGACAATGGCGCCATAGATTGCCAAGAAGTTGATGGAGATGGGAGGACGAAAATCGAAGCTTGCCTCGAAGAGGCCATGGCTGAGAACTACCATGTCCAGCAGAAGAGGCGTGTGGCGGCGCGACCTTCGAGGAGAACGCGAACTGGCGCCTGCGCGATGGAGCGGTAGCGGCCAGCGGCGAGGAAGAGGAGCGCGGCGGCGCGCCGGCGTGGCGATCGGCGGCGAGGTAAGCGGCAACGTGAGCGAGGAGAGAGGCAAGGCGGGCTGGGTCGGCGGGAGGAGGGAGGCGGGCGGGAAGTGGAGGATGAGGAGGTGGTGAAGAGGATGGGGTCGGCAAGCGGCGCATGCGCGCGGCATTCACCGGTGTCGGTGCTGCGGCCGGAAGAAAGCGGCGAGCGCGAGAAGGAGGTGAGGGGAGAGGCGCGGGAGGAGGCGAGGTGCCCGGGCGGCGGCGGAGAGGAGAGCAGGATGTCGCGGCGTGGGCGGGGCGGTAGGAGAGCGGCGTGCGGAGGGTCGCGGAGGCGAGTGGAGGCGGACTCGGCGGTGGCGGCGGGCTGCTGCGAGGGCGGGCGCTCAAGAGAAGTGCGGCGCCCGAGAGTCCACGCGGAAGGAGCTCGGCGGCGCTGAGGTGACCGTAGGGAGGTCGCCACGAGTCGGAGGCGCGCACGGGGCGAGGGCGAGAAATCGCCGTCGTGAGCAAGAGGAGGAGATGAGGCGAAGGAAACACGAAGGGTCCCGGGGTCTCGCGATGGGATGTCAGGGGTATCTCGATGGCATTTTGCTGGTAAATACATCAAACTTCTAGGGGTATTTTTATTTACGAAGGTTGGATTCTCATGAGAATCTCTGGAAGGCTTCTTCGTTGCTAGTTCATTTCGAGACGACTCATCGCGAAGCGAGAATCAGTAGTTTTGAGATTCGAGGTGTTTAGTATAGCTTCATGAGAATCGATTGAGAAGCTGAGAGTAGAATTTGTACCAAATAGGGCCTTAGACTCTTACCTAAACTCTAATATCTCCAACACTCCCCTTCAAGATGGGCATAAGATAACAATTATGTCCATCTTGTTATATATTGCAATACTATTACTAGAATCTACCAAACCTACCATTCACTCTATAATTAATACCATCACAAAGACCAAAAGTTGCTCACCAGTCACCACTAATACTATCAGGGATGTCACCAAATCTATCTCCACTATTTACCAGCTGACCCGACCTCAACCTCCTCTTCCTCTACCCTCATGCCCCCAGCCACCCAGGGGCGGATCTAGTATAGGGACATGGGTGTACAGATGTACACCCAAAATTTTTAGGAAAAAACCTATTATTTTGTAGGTATATTAGGTATATATAGTGGAAAGTATCTTGAAAAATCGTATTTCAAGCTGTTTCTCGACCGAATCCGTTTGCGTCATGCGCAACCCTTCCCACAGCCCACGGACTAGCCCACCATGCGGTCCACGACTCCATGCCACACCACCACGGCCGTCCGGCCCACTAACCTAAGCCCACCATGCCACCAAGCACAAAGGCAAGGCTCAAGCCGCACTCGCAGCCCAACCCCAACCCTACCTTTCCTCCGGTCTTCCCTTTCTCTTCTCGCTCTGCGGCGGCGCGCAGCGGCGGCGCGGCAGCGGTGGCGGCGCGGCTGCGCAGGGCCGCGGGCGAGGATGGATGGAGCGGCGAGGCAAGGGCGGCGGCGCGGGGCGCGGCGGCGTCGAGCACGAGCCGGCGAGAATCGGCCAGCGCACCGGCGCAGGAGGCGGCGGCGGCCGCGGCGGCGAGAGTCAAGGTGAGCTCCTCCGCTGCCCGCTGGTTTCTTTCCTCGTCTCGCGGACTCGCGGCCTCCTCCTCTCCTACTCGCGCCGCCGGCGCCTCAAGCTTAGCTCCTCCCGTGCCGCTGCTCCGGATCCGCGGCGCTGGGCCTCGAGCCACCGCCGGATCTGGTGAGCTCGGCCCCATAGCCTCAACGCCGTCGCCGGTAGGCGGAGGAGCGGAGCTTGAGCGGCGCGCAGTCCGGGCGAGGCGGTCACCGCACGCCGTTGGCTACTCGGCCGTTGGCGGTGATCCCAGTCCCGGTGTCGAGGATTCTGGGGCGCGGCACTCGCCTCTGCGGTGCTCCTCGTTTGCGGCTCGCCGCCACGCGCCGTGATGGCCTAATGGCAACAACCGAAGTGCCGAAGTGGGAAGGCGGCGGTGGCATTTGGCACAATGGCACTTGAGCCAATGGAGCCACCGATTCTAATTGAGTGATTGTGATTGGCATTTGGGATTTGTTAGCTTCATAGTTAATAGTTGTATGTATATGTCAGTGAATTAGATATTTATTTAGATTGGCATTGGATTAGATATTTAGATTGGCATTGAATCAGATATTTGTTAGCTTCATAGCTCGTATAGTTCAATAGTTGTATGTATACGTTAGTGGATAAAAGAGATTAGGAGAAGATTATTCTGTCCAAATGTCCAATTATATTATGAACCTTTATGATTTACATTGTATAACATGTTTGTAACTTCGAACACCCATTCTGAAAATCCTGGATCCGCCACTGCAGCCACCCCCGACCTCAACCACTCTGTCCACACGCCCCCAGTCTCGGTCTCCATCACCTTTATCTCTGTCACAAACCATCACGCTTGAATCCAGTCCCAATCCTCTTTTGGACCTCGCCAGCAACACTATCTCTGGTACCCGTACCACCACCACCGCACGACACCAATCGCATCACTATAGCCTCCACTAGAGATACCACCAGCTCCTGCTTCGTCATCACCATCATCGAGCTCAACCACCAAAGTCACTGCCTGAATAGTTCTCTCCCACTGTCTTCCATGCCTTCTGTCGTATTATCACCACCTAAGCTTCCCCTACCACCATCAACACAGTAGCTAGAACTCTCAGCAAACACAACTCCACCACCAAGCAACACATCGGCTAGAACTCTCAGCAAACACACCGTCATCTCTCTCCTTTCCCGAACACAACACACGCAATCACATCAAATCCTCAGACCACACCAGATCTAGCCACACTAGACCATACGAGATCCTACCATACCAGATCACACTAGATCATCTGACCACACGAGATCCTCCATCGACACAGTTCCACACGGATCAAATCCTCCACATCGGATCGGATCACGGACTTCCATGCTGGATCAGAAGATCCTCCACCCTTGAAGCACCCACACGAGATCAGATCCTCCACACCTCCACATCGGATCTCCCCACCAACACCACATCGGATCCATATTAGCATATCTCCTTCTCTCTCTTTTTTCTTTCCTTTTTTATTTTCCTTTATTTCTCTCTTTTTATTTTCTTTTTCTTCCATTTTCTTTCCATTTTCTCCTTTTTTCTCTCTCCCACACGGTAGACCTCTAACTTTCCTCTCTCTCCTTTCTTCCTCCTCCACTCGTCTTCCTCCCCTAACCTTCTTCCTCCCGCATGTTACAATGACTTGCGCGAGAACTACCCATTTTTATTCAAGTAAGTTATGAATTCAAGGACGAAATCTTTTTCTGAGGGTGGTAGGATGAAATGCCCCATAGCCAATGATGTGAGAATCTAATTGTTGCCACATTGCTGGCTAAATTAGTACTAGTCGTTGCGTTACTAGCAAATTAAAAAAATGAAATTGACATCTAATTTACAACCACCAAATCCGAATACAAATAGTAAGAATTTTTTTAAAAAATAATAATAACAATAAGAAGTAAAATCTTATGTAATTTACTAATGCTGTCAGATCCAATGTGGTGTAGTATTTGTAGCCCTTGGAGATACTTGGACCTCCTGGACCGGTCGATACCTGTCACTTTAATTCAAATTCATCGCCCGACTAAATTACATTGTTAAGCTACAAAATGCCACTTTAAATGAATCTCGATCATCAAATTGTCTGTGACCAAATTTACTAAAGAGATAACCATGCACAATAAATTAATTGTGTTGCATTGCATTTCCTGTCACAGCAACAATTTCACTTAATAGAATTTAGGTGCATCTCATGAGCATACATGTTGTTTTTTTGGAACATATGTATAAATTGTTGCATTAGAATTATTCAAATCAAAAGAAAACTCACAACTTAAAATGCAACTTCAAAAGAAAACTAAAAATATTGTTTTCCAAGACCTCTGTAAAATAATTTCTTCAAATACTAGAAGAATTATCATGAATTAATATGATTTTTGTTAAATTTTTAGAACTCAACTTGACTTGGAGAAAAATCTATTTTCTGAGGGTGGTAAATTTTTAGGTTTAGGTTTAGATTTAGGGTTTAGGGTTTTAGGTTCAGGTTTACCCGCAAACAAGCAAGGTCTGCTGCGGCCTACGATGAACAAGCAAGGGCTGCTATGGCCAGGGACGAACAAGCAGAGTGTGCCAGGAGGTCACCTCCCCATAATGACGCCCCCCGTAGCAGCAACTCCATCCTGAACGTTACAACCGAGCGTTCGCCACAACACCCGCCCGAGGGGGAGACGTCGCCCCTTTGTTGGTGCAGGGACTCATGCAAGTTCTTCAAGTCCTAGTAGCGGCTCAGCCTGGGCATGCGTTACTGGGGTTGCGCGAACTACTCCTGTGACTATCCCGACCGCCGTTGGGACACGAGCAGCTATCGGCAGCCGGTAAGGACCCATTACAGTGTGTTCCCCTACTATTTCTCTTTCAAAGTACGCACTAACACCCTCTCCCGTCTACCCGTAGTCCCCGGATCCGCTATGTGGCTACCGCAAGTGGATCGACCTAGAGATCCATCCACGTGACCAGTGGACTCTCGACTATGATGAGTGAAATGTCAAAAGGGCCCGCGATATCCGGGAGGAGGAGCGGCAACAACGAGCAAAGCGAGCGTATATGTCGAGAGACGAAATCTCATCTTGAGGCATGCAGGCGCAGGGAGCGCGAGAAAAAGAGAGAAATGGCGGCCAAGGCCAAAGAGGCTGGCGAGAAATTCAACGCCGAGCTCGCAAGGAAGGAAAAATAGCCCCGGTCCACGTAGTAGGTCGGGCCATTCGAAATAGTCCCTCGAAGGTTGAATTTATTTCTATTCCAAAAAGGCGCAGGTGCATATGTATCGTAGGAGTGCTTCGGTTTGTTGTATCGTGCATGATGTTGTTTCTTTTGCACGTAACCAAACCTTGTGCATCGTGTTATTCCCAGCTTTATTATAAAGTCATTTTAATTCGCAACTTCAAATCTCATCGTCTTTTCGCATTCGATTCTTCGCGTAGCAAGGCATCCAACAACATGAAGAAATGAGTTCTGGAAGTAGGCACGAAATGGTCTACGACCACAAAGTGACGAATAGCACCACCTATCATTCCAGTAGGATGTCTATGGATCTTTCATCGTGATCTTGTCTACCATATGTCCATCCTTGTGTCTCATGTTGTACCACAGTCCACATATTAGTCATTTTTCCAAGGTGCAGTATGTATCACTTACGGATATGGCACGGAAATATTGTGCGGGTGTTTATGATGGATATATCGCTGAAGTGTTAAAGGTTATCAATCCACAAAAAGATTATCGGTCCATATATGTATTTAGTCTCGATTAAAAGGATGGTGTTATATTTGGTTCACGAGATAGATTCTCTATTTTTAAGTTATGGATTGTTAAATATTACATATACATAGTGTTATGTATCACGTAACTTCAATTATTTTTTATCTTTCAAAAGGAAGTCCCTTTGTTACCATCTTACCACCAAATCCTAAGGTTCCAAATCCATAAATTAAGTCCGAACTAATTTCAACCATGAGCTCGATTCATAGTTTACAAACCAACTACAATCATGCATGCAAAAGCGAAACACGTTAGGCCATGTCACGCCACATATCAAAGCGTAACAAGGCAGGATTGTCATGCCATGGGATCTGGCGTTACTATTGCCACGCAAGCCTCCACGCTGGCACGGTGGATGGACGAGGGCTTGCGTGGCATGTTGTGTCACGCCGTGGTATGTGGCGTGACAGTACGGTTTGCCTATGTCACAGGTGGTTAAAATTGGAAATAAAGTTCGCGAGAGATTAATTTTAAAATAATTTAAAAAAAAAAGATTAAATAAAAATAAAAATTATGTTACAGATGGTCTTGCCGCTCGTGCATGCAGCTAAACGCATCTGCCATAAGATTAGGCTGGTAGGGTGTGCATTTCGTGGTTATATATATGGGGCAAAGATCATACAGCTGGCCATTGCATGATCACCAATGAGATCGACTTCTTGGCGTTAATGTTAGAGCAGGCAGGCTCAATTTGCAGAACATTACATATCATATGCAATGCATGTGGTCTATATATTTGGATGGTGGGATATGAAAGACAGCAACGAGATCATGATGCTGTCTCTGAAGAGGCTCCAAAAACCTCGAGCTAACCCTTCAGGCGCCGTCGGCCAGGAGCCCAGGATATCGCAGATGGAGATATTTCTCTACGGTCTATCGTTTTTTTCTTCTCTTTTTGAGGTCACTAATTCACTATGGTCAATCAGTTGTTCGTTGGATAGTATCTGTATCTAGGCCCAGTTAGAAAGTTACGTTCCATATTCGGCACAGACACAATTGAAAAAGGCTCTTAACTACGCCGCGACGAATACACGATTCATTTCCAGCAAATTGCATAGTAACTACGCCGCGACGAATACACGATTCATTTCCAGCAAATTGCATAGTGGCTTATTGTAATACACACATTTCCAGCAAAGTTTAGTTATGTTCATTTCTGGAGGAACTTCTTGAACCAATGGGCGGAGTTCTTGGGGTATCTCTTCAGTCCATCGTTGTAGTCGACGAAATTTATCCCGAATCGAACCGTGTAGCCGCTCGCCCACTCGAAGTTATCGAGCAACGACCATGCAAAGTATCCTTTCACGTTTGCTCCATCCCTGTTAAGACAAATGGAATGCATTGTCAGCTAGCATCTTAAAGTGTACTTCACTGACAGCTGTGTGTATGAATTAGTGCTCAGACCTTATGGCACTTAGCAGGGACAGAAGGTGCTTGTGGTAGTACTCTATCCTGGTGTCATCCTTCAGGGCTTCCTGGAGTGGTAGGCTCTTGTTGTTGAATTCGTCGACGCCTAACATAAAGAGATAAATAGGTTTTGGTTAAGTCTGGTTCTTTGGTTTTAAGGAGAGGAGAATACATTTTTCTTTTGAAATAGCTAGGAGAGGAAAATACTTCAGTTATGCTACAATGTTGACCTGATTGCGAAATCAGAACATGGTATAGTATGATATTGGCTTGCGCTCGCAGTGAGAAACTAGAGAACTTGTTATTGATTGGAACTCACCATTTTCAGTGATGTAGACGGTAGGATTTCCATAGGTCTCCTTAACATAAAGCAGGAGCTCACGGAACCCTGGAGGGTAGATGTGGAGCCAAGATGAAGCAGCCTACATGCATGTCATTTATGGAGTTTAATCATCATAAATAAAAAGGTGGGGAAATAACCAGCAGTTTGTTTTAAGGGAAGGAAGTGGGTAGGTTACCTGAGGACCTATGGGGACACCGTTTCGAACACCTAACATAATCGGACGAGGTCAGTATATATTATAAGCTATGAGTGTATGTAATTCCAAACCAAATCTCAAATATTAATGCCTAAATGACGTCAAGTAAATGTCTTAATGTAACAAAGGCTACACTTGATATGACTGCATGCTGGCCGGAAATGCCACAGGACTCTTGGACAATAGTTGTCTATTTTGTGCCAAAGTTTCGACATTTCTCTGTAGTTCAGAATTGTAAACAGAGTACTCATGCATGCTTCAATTTGAACACTCTCCATTAATATTAGAATGATAAATGAAGCACAGGAGTTGATTGGTCATTGAGTTTGTTGACTCACTTGTAAGGTTAGCTCGAGAATCAGTGTTATAGCTGGTGTTAAGGCCATTTGATGGAGGGAGGTTATCAGCATAGTTTGCAGCGTAGTAGTTGAGCCCAATGAAGTCAAATGCACCCTTGACCAACTCAGATTGTTCTTTGGTGAACTGTGGCAAGCGGTTTCCGACCAATCCTCTCATACTTAGCGGGTATTCTCCTCTAATGAGGGGATCCATAAACCTAGAAGAATATTCCTAGTAAGAATTGTATTTTCTTGTGGACTTTGATAACGAATTTACGTGTGGCACAGAGAATTTACCATCCAAACATGAAGTCTATGGCGCGTCTTGCTGCCTCATCGTTGGATTTAGAACGGGAGAAGGGAACGAACCAATGAGAGACTAGAGTTATTCCTATCTTTCCTTTTTGAACGGCCTGCATTTGGCACTCAATATATCATCAAATGCGAATGCTACACCCAAATCATGGTCTAAATGAAATTTATTTGGCAAACAGAACGTATTCTCCTAAGCTTGCTCCTTTTCATATGCAATATTTTCTGAATTCAAAGTCCATGCGTGCTCAGGGATTATTCATGCCATAAGACCATAACTACTAATGTATCAGTATATGTACAAATTTCATGTTTTAATTCAAGTATCCATCCTACAAGCCCTACAACACGTTACTATTTGGTGAAGTGTAGAACTTCTGAATATATACATGACTAACTACTAATGTATGTATATGTGCACATGACTATGGCTCTGATGCTTCTTTTTCAGGAATGCATTTCAGAATAGTGGTAGAAAAATCTAACATAGCCAGCTGCTGTTACTAGGGTTACTAATTCTTTGGAACACAGGTTGGAACTGATAAAATAACTAACCAACTATGGACAGCGATCAGATATTTTTCCTGAGGTCCTATAATTCAGCTGGTAAACTAATTGACTGTCTCCCCACTGTACACCAGGACCGAACTGAAACTAAATCTTAGTGATAATACTGGAGTATCAAACTCAAATTTGCAGACTTCTGATTGATTCATCGTTCATGGATGAACTGCAACCGCATAAAAAGCTCAACCGCATAAAAAGCTCATTAAAAACCTGGTATTTCTCTTTGTACAATCGAACTGTTTCAGCATGGGCTAGTAGTTGATGATGACATGCAGTGTAAGGCTCCTTCCTGAATCCCCAACACTACAGTTTCCCTTCTCCATGGTGAACACCGGCCTGGTGCATACAATCCAGATGCATAGCCATTAGAGCAGAAGGTCCAAGGCTCATTGAACGTGATCCAGTGTTTCACTCGGTCACCAAACTCTTTGAAGCAGACTTCTGCATAGTCCTTATAATCATTTCTGCAACAGTTACAGTTTTTCAGTGATCGAGTAACTTCACTATATCTACAAACTGCAAAAAATACAGGAAATACTATTGTGGTAGCAGTGTCAATACAGAGGAGTTTGTTCTTGTAAGGACTAAGTTTTTGGTTAGCTTATTACTGTCAAATGCAAAACGCATAGGTCCACGAATGCAGCATGCATATTAGACAACCCGGACTCACCTTTCATCAGTTCCAGTAAACAATATATTTTCCAGAAAAATGGGCAAAAGAACTCTAGAAGCTATTGCCAATTGGAATCGAGGGTATTTTAATTGGTGCACATTGCGATGTTGACAATATTTTTAGGAGAATTACGTAGTATGGTCCTATTATATTATCAAAAAATTAGGCAGTTTTAGTACAATTAACTATAGGGAAAATTGGCTTAGTGACATCGTGTTGGGACGTAATCAGAGGAACGACACTCCGTTCGTGACGCACTGGAAAGTAACATCGCGAACACTAAAAATTATGCCGAATGACATCTCCATCAGTTACTTCCGTTTGCAGAATTTTTTTAAATATAGAAACTGAGCTCAAAAAATTATTAAATTTTTTTGTAGAGCCTCCCGACATAGTTTAATTGATTGTGTATTTTTTTTTCTAAATTTTATCCATTCTGATTTTGTCTTTAATATCAATTTAAATATACTGTTTGTTCGAATTTTCTAATATAGAAAATGAGGTCCAAACATTATATTTTTTCAGACTCCTTACACGTGAACTTGATTGTGTAATTTTTTCAGAATTTTACAAAATTAATTAATACAATTTTATAATGTTTAGACCTCATTTTCTATATTACACTCCTTACGATGGACATTATGAAATTGCATTAATTAATTTTAGAAAAATTTTAGAAAAATTACACAATCATGTTCACTATTTAAGGAGCCTAAAAAAACATAATGTTTGGACTTTATTTTTTATATTAAAAAAATTCCTACAATCAGTATACTTAAATGAATTTTAGAGACAAAATCAGAATGGATACAATTTTAAAAAATACACAAACAATTAAACTCTATCGGAAACTCAAAAAAATTATAATTTTTAGCTCAGTTTATATATTTAAAAATTTCACAAACGAAGTAATGTGGCGATGTCATTCGCATAATTTTTATGTTCGGCGATGTTGTTTTCTAGTGCGTCACGAGCAGTGCCATTCCTCGATTACGTCCTAATGCGATGTTCTCGAGCCAATTTCCCATAACTATATTATCATTCCTTTTTTGACAATGCGCAAAGCACGCGCATCATTCTATTAAGATGAGTAAACCACAACAACGATACACAATCGAAATGAAAACAAAACAAAACAACAACAAGCGGCGATTCTGCTTTGCCAGAGTCTAGCGGGACTGTCGGGAGGGTGCGAGACTAGACTACTCGGGGCATAGCGCCTCTAGCGATGAGAAACCCCATGCGCCACGGTGGTATGTGACGCCCTTTTCTCCTTCCCGGTCAACCCCGCGGACCCCCTTCTTCCCCGTCAACCCCGTCAACCACTACCTCTCTGCAGCCTACTCCCGCCGCCATGATGACCCAGAACCGCATGCCTCCTTTTGCCACACACGCCATCGCCGGACCCCCTCTTCCACCGCTCGCGAGCTCTGCGTCGCCAGCTGCGCCTGCGCTATCTCCTGCGCCACCATCATTACACCCGCACGCCGCCGGACCCCCTCTCCACCGAGCCTCCCGCTCCTCCCCTCTTGGCTATAAAGAGCCCCCGGCACCTCCTTCCCTCCTCCCCATTTATCCTTCTTTCTCCCCACCAAGCAAGACGAAAAGAAGAAGAAGTGGCCGAGGACTTACCTCCCGCTTTCCTCGGTCGATCCGTCGCTGCCGCCGCTCGGTGAGCCTCTCCACTACGGCCCGAGCCTTCCCTTTCTCCTCCGTCGCCGTCGCCGCCCCCGCCGCGCCTCCATTTCCCTTCCTCCCCCGCGCGCCGCCGCTGCCCTTTCTTCTCCCCTCGCCGTCGCCGAACCGCGCCTCCTCCTGCCTCGCCCTTTAGGGCAGCGTCGCGCCCGTAGGCCGCGTTCGCGCTCCGCGCGCCGGTTCCGGCCCGGGTTTTTTTGGCCGAGCCGAATCTCGCACTGTGGGCCGCCAGCTTTTTCTTTTTTGTTTGATTTTATTTTCTTTTTCCTTTTTAATTCAAAAGTGATGCTTTAAAAATTAGTATCTCCCTCATTTTAGCTCCAAAAATTATAAAATAAATTTCTAAAAAATTGTAAAATCAAGATCTTGCTAATGGCATAGGTCTTGTTCAATTTGGAGTTCATTTGTGTATTCTTGTGTATTTAATTGCTCTTGTCGCTTGTCGTTTATTTTGCCGGTACTTCGCCCGCGTAGAGTTCGAAGACGCCGGAGACCTCCACCTCGATCAAGGACAAGACTACCCGGACTCTCTTCCCTACAACCAAGGTGAGTCAATACTTTGATCATATTGAGCCTACATTTTATGCAAATTATATTATTTTAAAATAGCAAATTGCATGCTTTAATTCCTTAATCAAATATATGTTAAGGTTTAAGGTAGTTAAATATCCATTTGATGATTAATTAATTATTATGTCATCCTTGACAATTTGAATCCCTAATCTTTGTCACCCTAGTAACTATGTGGTAATACTAGCTATAGATTGTACTTAAGCGACATGCTAGTCTTACTTAAATCACCGGACATTAAAATGTTCCAATCATCATCTCTTTAAATATAAAAATAATTTGGCAGTCATTGGTGGTCCATGACCAGATAAATGTGGTGATTTGGTTTTACTCCTCAAAACCCTAATATTCTTTATTCTGATGCAGTGATTGTGTGATGAAGAGTATGTTGATGGGTGCTAATGCAGCCCAAAGAATATTGATGTGTGAAATGATCCGCCTAGACAACCCTAAGAACTTAATCTTGTCATGACCTCTCGTGTAAAACAAGTACAACCACAAGTGCATAAACGCAACTTGGCTTAGTAGATTTATTGAACCTTGAAAGTCGGTCTCACGGAAGGAACAATAAAGGGTGCAAGTGTGAGCTTGATCACGTTTGAATGGGGCACCGATGGTGAAGTGTCTTCTCTGAAGATGTAGGGGTGACATCCGCACCAACATATGGGCGTAACCCATATAGGTAAGATGACGGAAGGGGTGAGATATTTTGAAAGGTTCTTGTGGCGGTCGCTCAACTACATGACTAAGGAATCATGTGGGTAACGAGTATGACTATCTCTTGTGGGTAAAGTGTACAACCTCTGCAGAGTCTAAATGTTTTAAGCAGCCGCGCCTACGGTCAAAGCGGACATGGGAATCTTTACTCGAGTTAGTTCTATTTCAAAACCTTGTGATTGGGATGAAAAATGTGGTGGGCTCACCTAGCCCTGAGTTTGGATTTTGTCTGAGTGCTTGAACTCGTTGATGTTGGTAATTGGGACGGACCCAATCAAAAGTAAGCATAAGGTAGAGTTTCCACGGAGGGAACCTCTGCTATTATAAATTATTGCACAATTACTCTATTTAACAAAAATACAATTTATTAAAAATGCTAAGTAATAGGACTTTGTATTTATGATAATTGAAAATATTGCTTTAACAAATAAAAGAACCTGAGCCATCCTTGTTAAGCCTTGCATGTATATTATTGCATTGTGTATTGGCTCATGAGCACGAAGTTGTGCTCATTCTCGCTCTCTCCCCAAAACCCTCGGGGCAGGAAATCACGGAGATTACGACTATTACGAGGATCCAGGTTGGAGGCCTAGGAGATAATGAAGCGTAGTGTAGTCTTTAGATGTTCTAGTCTCGCCTCAGTCCGATTGACTCCGTGTCATACTTGCGTGCATCAATATTACCCAAGCCATGGTTAATATCGGTTACACGGTTTCCCATCGCTTACTGTAGAGAGATGAGCTCTCACCCTTTGCTTCGTTGTCGTTTCGCTTTTGTAATGTAATCAATTTGGCTGTTCGGCCCTATTGTAAAATTCGACTGGCGCGGTCTGTAAACTCTGTTGTGTTAATTAATGAATGGTATGGTTTTCGCCATGTATGAATTGATTCAGCGATGTATCTGTGAGTGCTAGATTCTTGATCAGGGAATAGCACGATGTTTCTGAAGGATTACGATTAGAAATCCGGGTCCGACATGGTACTCCTCGCAAATCCGTAGCAGTAGCTGGTCGACCGAAGTTGCTCCTTGGTTGAATACTCTCTTTCTCTCTCGTTCCTCTCCTTCTCCATGAGATGAGTATGATGCATGAGTCGAGACCTCTACGGCTGCTCTTCGGGACAGCAAGACGAGCGGCTAGCCTGTAGTTCTCCAGGGAAGTCTGACCTGCAGGGATAGCTTGGCGTAGCCCCACCTGCGGGAGGAAGTGTGCCCACACCTGGGCAGTAATTGCACATCCTATAAGAAGGTGATCAATCATTTCTCTGGCAGAATGATAGAAAATGTAGACTCCTTGGTTTGATTGGCATGGAGGTGGAAGTAGTGTGTGTTGGCATCTCCTTCGCGTAACCAGTGAATGCGAGACCGTTGGCGTGCCATCGTGCATTCAAACGAACAAAGGCCCAGCAACTTTTTCTTAAGCTCATTTCGTAACCATCTCTCAACTAATGAGAGTAGTCTCTTCTTGTCCGCCATGTCGAACTGCCAAATCACCTCTTTGGCAAGGTTGATCTACCGCCGCACATTTCCGACCCGAGCCTGAATCCAATTCTGTAATGCACGACTGGTAGACTTGAAGAGGGAATCCAATCTTCGAAAGGGGTCAACGGTGGGCGCCCTAACCATCCAAGATTTGCGCACTGTGTCCTGGAAGTCGTCCAGAAGGACTCAAATCGAAAGAACTTTTTTGCGCCGAAGGGGAATGCTATGAACAACAACAACGGGCAGTGGTCAGAAGCCGTTGATGGGAGAGCGCACAAAAAGCATGCGAAAACAACGCTTCCCAATTGGTTGAGACAAGGACCATGTCGATGCGTTCCAGCTTGGGTCGCTCCCTGGCGCTAGTCCAGGTGATAGCACCACCGTTGAGATGCACTTCCTTGAGATCTAGCTCGTCCACGAACCATCGGAATTGGCCCATAAGTTGTCTGTTCAGTCGGTCATTGTTTTTATATTCCGCTTGTAGAATAAGGTTGAAATCGTCGATTAGCATCCATGGTCCCGAGATTGAGCTGCGAATGTCGCAAAGCTCCTGAAGGAACGCTACCTTGTGGTCATCCTCCGTAGGACCGTAAACAGTCGTGATCCAAGTTGACGAGTAGTAGACCGCCTCTCGTATGGGTGTCCGGCAAGTAATGGAACCCATTGAAGGGCGGTCCTAGGATTTTCCATAGATACATGAGAATCGATCACATCAAGTTTTGTTTCCTGGATACATGCGACTGCTGGTAACGAAGAAGCTATTGTTTCCCTCACTACGCTCCTCTTGGCCTTCGAGTTTAGTCCCCTAACATTCCAACTGATGAGGTTGTAATTGGCTGTATTCATCAGACTGTGAGCTACCAGCAACGACCACGACCCTGGGGCTGGGAAGCCTAGCATGCCGGCACTGGGCGGCTCGCCACCGATGCAGTCTCTACGCTGTCATGATCACAAGGCATACTTTCGGTGATAGACATTCCAAAGAGGGCTACAAGGGCCGAGATGTGTTCATTCGATGCCTGACAGCCTTGCGAGACTGTCTCCATGCATCCAGTCCTTGCGCAGGCAGCAGCTAGTCCCCTCCCCGGCAACCGCATCCGGTCCGACATGGGAGGGAGCTTCCAAGAACATGACTGCGACCTTGAATATTCACCGCCTTTAGGCCGACCTCCGGTGAGGAAGCGAACTCCGTCAATTTGTCCCGAGGAAGTGGGAAACTAATTACATCGAGGGCTGGAATCATCTGAGTCCACCTCCGGCAGATCCCCGAAGATGGAACCATCACTGGACGGCGCGAAGGGGAGGTGCAGCTCCGTCGTAGCAGAGAAGTCTTCGACGCAGCGGAGATGAATAAGCACGTTATAGTAGAGCGCCTCACGAACTTCTCTAGTGTTGGACGGCGGCGAGAAGACTTGCCCACTGTGGTCCAATAGTGACCCATCTGCCAGCAGTTTAGGCTCAGGAATGACTAGAGTTTTCTCCTTAGGAATTGTGAGACCACGTGGTTAGATTTAGAATAATTTAGTTGATGAATAATTGACAATATTGCTAACTGATGTTATTTAAGGTGTGTGGCGCGTGTGTGAACTAATGTCGGTCAAGTTGGAAAGAACTTGTGCCAGAAAAAGATGGTGTTTTGGTATTTGCATGTGCAGGATAACTCGGAGGCGATCGTGGTCTACGGCGGTGATCGGGAGATAGCTTGGTGCGAAGTCATGGTCCATAAGGTCGAGGATACTGAAGGAGACGGTCGGGCTCGAGTTGGAGCGCGTGGAGATCAAAGATGAATGATACGTGATGGAACTACGGATGTGCAGTCCAGAGGCTACGACACGTGAAAATTTTAGGGTGTCCAAAATTAGTTTTGTAATATGGTGTAAAAACCCACATATTGGGGCATAGGACTTTAGTGAGCCGTATGTGAGTAATTAGGTGTAAAAGCTGAAAGTCATTAGGACTGCATACACACACACACATATATATATATAGGAAAATGGTATGATACTCCTGGGAGTACGTACTCCCACCTCTCATATACCACGTAAATTATATGATGATACCTCTTTATCAATTTGAGTATACTCCAATAATGATTATAAGATACCCCAAAGTGAGTTACATGAAAATTTTCATGAAAATCCATTTTTTATACCAAAATCCGTGTATATACTTCTTTTATGTATGATATATATATATATATATATATATATATATATATATATATATATATATATCACCTAAAAGAACTTGACATACTCCATTATCACTTTGAGTATACTTATATACTAATTATAAGATACTCCAATGTGAACCACACGAAAAATTTACAAGAAAGTCCATAGTTTTTAGCATATTTTGTAAATACCTTCATATTCGCACATAAAAAGAAGTATGTCTAAAAAATTATACATACCACCCTTGAAAATATGTAAATACCACCTATGTGGTCTTATATACTCGTATACTACACATACATACTCCCGATTGCGCAAGATACTCCCTACGTTGTGAGATATATGAGATACGAAATAGGAGTAACTACTACCGGGAGTAGGAAAAAGTTTTATATATATATATATATATATATATATATATATATATATATATATATATATATATGTGTGTGTGTGTGTGTCGGCTGCTACAGGGATATGGGATTTTCTCATGTGTACGCGTCGGCTCTCGCGCTGGTTGGCGGCGGTTGTAGTTGGCAGCCTGTGTTTTCTTTGTAGCATCGTGATCTCCAAAGAAAGAATACAAGGGCGCAGGACCATGGGCTACATACGATAATCCTTTTGCTATTGATGTGATTGAGGAAAATTGGCTTGGATGTTGGCGTGCTGTGAGACATCAAGAAAAGTTCTTGGCTGCAGGGTTTTTTGCGGCGCTGCGCATGTAGCTCATGATCTCCAGAAAATAAGGAAGCCTCATGATTAGCAGGGCGACGATGTTGTCTTGTTTTCTTGATCGGAGCATCTGTGCATTTGCCTCTCTCCTCGTCTCGCGTGCGTCTCTGGTTCTGGTTCGCCGCAAGAATCAAGCAGCAGCTACAATTTTTAGGAGAGAGATAGACAGAGATTGAAAGCGACGTGTTACTTTTATTGCTTGGTCTGATTCCTTTGGTTCCTTCTCATGCACAGAACTAAGGGTGTGTTTGGTTCGTCGAATCATTTGGTCTTGAACTGTCCGGTACGGGAAATGAGCTTGTTCAGGTGTTTGGTTGGTTGAATGGAACCAAACCGTTCGGGATGAGATGATTCAAGAAATAGAAATATTCCATGTTTATGTTGTATCATCCCGCTCGGGAAAAAATCCCGAACCACACCGTTCACTCAAATTTCAAGGCGCACATGGAAAAAAGGTATGATTTACAAGATTCAAATGACCATATTTTCTAAACCGAGTATCCGATTTGCGATCCGATTGAACCGTTGTGTTCCTTGTCATTTAATCAACAAAACAAGACCACTCATGGTATATTTTACTACAAAAAAATTATTTATGTATCATCCTATCACACCAACCAAACACCATCTTGAACCATCCAGAACCATCCTATCCCACCAACCAAACAAAATCATATATCATCCTATTCCACTAACCAAACACCATACTTGAATCATCTCATCCAGGACGATCTCATCCTACCTGTACCATCCTATCCCATTCAACATCATCCCACTAACCAAGCATCATAAAGCAATCAAAGTTGCTTCACACGCCCAGCAAAAGCTAACATGCATTGATTCGTATAGTACTAGGAGAGAAAAAGTAATTCTTTATTATTGTTTTTAGTGTGTTCTTTGTTTTATTGTTATTTTGGCGAGTTGGACCGATCATAAAACTTGCGAGATTTTGAGAAAAAGCTTTCATCGGGGATTACAATTATTCATCCCCTCGATTGTCATTACGATCCTCTGAGAATCTTGCTAAGGTTGAGCGACCAAGCTACCAATCGGGCGTAGAAAGATCGACGCGCGACATAGAGGATTCATCGAACACTACTACAAAGCGGTCATCTTGGGCGCCTCATCACGCACGGTTCCAAAGGCGTGCAGTATTGAATCTCTCTGAGCGGTTCCCTTTAGAACCGTGCGTGATAGTACCTCATCACGAGCGGTTCTTATTACCAACCGTCAGTGATACTTCACGACGATTCATAATAAGAACCGTGCGCGATGGTGCCTCATCACGAGCGGCTCCTTCTACCAACGTGCAGCGAAGTATCACTGACGGTTGGTAGAAGGAGCCGCGTGATGAGGACACCTTATCACGAGCGGTTAGTATAATGAACCGTCTATGATACTTCGCTGACGGTTCGTGATACCAACCGTCGGTGATAACTACCTCATCACGAGCGGTTGGGATTAACAACGTCAGTGATTTTGATTTTACTATGGCTTAAAATTTTAAGCTATGGTAAAATCGAGAAAAGAAAAAATTTTAAGCCATGGTAAAATCGAGTAAAGAAAAATTCCAAGCCATAGTAAAATCCAAATCACGAGACGGCTCTTAATACCAACCGTACGTGATGAGTACTATCCTGACGGTTCGTGATCTGAACCGTGCGTGATTTGTCATCCTGAGCGGTTTTTGTATGAAAAATGCATCATTCGCAGCGGGAATTTGAAAATTTTGAGCAGCGTGCGCGGGAGGCAAGATATGTCCTTATATATATGGCCGACCTCCTGCGGCGCTTCGATCGCCTCCATGATCCCGGTCCTCCTCTGGGCTCGGTCCTCCCTTGCTCCGCGGTCCTCCTCCGAGCTCCGGTGTGGCTGCTCCTCCGGTCCTCCGCAGCTCCACGGCCCCCGCTACACCTCGAGCTCCGGTCCTCCCTTGCTCCGCAGTCCCCAACCTTCGACATGGTCTTCCTCCCCAACGGTTGAGAGTCGGCCTTGACCACCGCCGACCTCCTCTAGTCCTCCTCTCGCGCTAACGCGAGCTCCTCCAGTCCTCCTCAGACGTCGATGTCGGTTGGTACTTTTGTATATGAGGTTCTATTAGATTGAGATCCATTTGTATGTATGAGCTTGTGGTACTTGTGTTAGATTCATATCCAGTTGCTGTTAGATTCTCCTCCAGTTCTACTACATTGGTACTTGTGTATGATCGAGTGTATGTGTGTATCCATGAATCCATGGCTTGTAAATTTATTGGGAGGCTTAGGAGTTGGGAATCCATGTATGTGTATCAATGAATCCATATTTGGGAGGCTTGAAAATGACGGTGTATGTGTATGAGTGTATCCATGAAAAACGGCAATATTTTTTTTTGCAATAAAAAAGCTATCCGCGAGCGGTTCGGAACAAGAGCGTCAGTGAAAGCGAGTATCACAGACGGTTGAACAAGAAATGCGCGATAATCAATATAACAGAGCGGTTCTTGTTCGAACCGTCAGTGATACTATTTTCAAAGCGGCTCTTGTTCGAACCGAATGCGCGATAACGCCTATTATCGCAGACGTGCTTTTACGGGCGGTTGGAAATCGTCGTGATGACGGTTCGAACCGTCGTGATGAGGTTTTCGTAGTAGTGGAACGATTCTATCCAACAAGAGGAGGCGAGATCACGAGACTATGGTGAGACTCACGCGTGAATCGGTAGGGCTTCTAGGCTGAGCTTGACGCGGAACCTTAGGTGACGGGTTGATGCCTGAACTAACCTCGACCATGGCCTAAGCAGAAGGAGGAAGCGCTCTGTTTTGATGGATCCCACAAGCAAGGCGTGGTCCTTGTTGGAGTGAGTGTCATGTACTCCTCGAATCTGGAGACAAAGAAGATCGAGGAGATCACCGGTTCTCTCAAGGCGCATGAGGAGCTACTGAAGGGGTATCAGTCCGTAACGGCGGCGTTCTTGTTAAAGGGAGATACAAGATGCGGTGGCGACGGTTTACAAGGAATCATTGGAGGAGGACGATCGTGGCTCATTAAGCCGTGGCGTGGATGCGGCGTTGGCGAGCGGCAGTGTGTACGGAGACAAGGCTAGGCAAGGCGGTGGTGACAGATCGTGACAAGTCACATATCAAGTGTTTTGAATGTGACAAATCACGGTCACTCTGGCGTCAGTGCCACAACTACATAAAGTGCTTTAATCGTGACAAGTATGGGCATTATTCTTGGATTGCGAAACAAGAAGAAGAATGAGAAGTAAACCTCATCCAAACCTGTGAAAATGAAGACGATGAGCCGACCACTTCTCTCCTCATATGTTGAAAAGGCGCGGTCATAGTGATGTTGAGCGAGGAAAACGTAGTTCTAAACTACGCGCGGAGGGAGGCAACCACGATCACACTGATTTGTGGTATTTGGACAATGGAGCAAGCAATCACATGACAAGAGATCGCTCCATGTTCCATGAGCTTGACGAGAAGATTTCTAAGAAAATTGAGTTTAGCGACGGCTCCACGGTACAGACAGAAGGCAAAGGACCAATACTTCTGAAATGCAAAAACGGCGATTAGAGGATGCTGACTGAAATCTATTTTATACTAAGTTTATGTAACAATATACTCAATCTCAGGCAGTTGGGTGTATTGCTTCATCCGACGATTTGGTTTGCTCGATCGGTTCCAACAGGTGCCAACCCACGTTCTGAGGGGATTGCCTGAGTGATATCCTACGTCGACACCACCGGTCTAGTCCCACCGACACAAATGATCAGTGCGCGCTCGAGACACGACTCCATGTCACGCATGGCCGACGTCATGGGGCGAATAAAACCTCCAAACTCGATTGGTGAAGCGAATCGCCTGGGGGGATTCATCACCGGCGTCTCCATGCAGGACCCGAGGAGGTATGTCGTGGGAGGCTGGAGCATCCCATGGTGATGACCAACAGGCTAACGCCCTGACTGGGTCTCCTGCTCCAGCGAGACCTAGCACCGCTGCAACTATGCAGCACCGCCGGTCCCACCCCAAGGACAGAAGGCAGGCTTGCAGCCGTAACTGGACATGGAGGAGCAGGATCAGTCGCCGGTGGCACGCGGAGGCTGGACCATCCCATGGTGATGACTAACAGGCTAACGCCTGACTGGGAGGCTGTTACAGCGAGACCTAGCACCGCTGCAACTATGCAGCACCGCCGGTCCCACCCCAAGGACAGAAGGCAGGCTTGCAGCCGTGACTGGACATGGAGGAGCAGGATCAGTCGCCGGTGGCACGCGGGGTCCTTGTAGTGAAGTGTAGTGTGCCTGATGTCTTTGCACCGGAAGCACCATGTGGGATTACGACATGCCGTCACTACATGATCACTGGCAATGCAATTGAAACAGAGACCAACTAGATCCTTGGGAACCAGCCGGTGAGCGGTTGCTTGCCGTCGAGGAGGTTGCTGCCTTTTACGCCAGGACCGCTGAGAACAGACTTCCTGCCAGCCATCGCTTGTCCCAGCCCGGGTGGCCGGAGCGACTTGATATGCCAGAGCCGGCTGCGCGACAAGGATCGGCTGCGGGGTGCGCCAATCTTGAGGAAGACCACCGTCCAAGAAAAGGACCGACTTGCCAGTGGCTTCGGCGTGGGTTTCCTTTTCGACCCGGGGAACAACCACCAGACGAGGGGGAGGCAACCATGGCTCAGAACAAGGTAACGAGCCGAGCTAGGAAGGCAGAGGTGGGAGCGACCGGCGCTGGGACTCTACGGAGTCCGGGCTAGAAAGGGAAGATTCGCACCATCGCCGCTCCTTCTCCGACCACTTTCCAAGAACGGCAGCGCGGAAGTCTAGCTCCGAGGACGAGGCCATGGGGGCTCGTGGGGGGAGGGGTGGGACGCGAGGGGGAGGCTGATGTGGCACCGCCGCTGGAGTGGCAAGCACCGCGAGGGGGAGCGGGGTGGCGCAAGGGGCGCGAGAGCGACTAGCGCGAGCTATACGTAACTTCATATTATCATACTCAATTAGTGTTTCTTAATCTGGTTGATTTTCAGTTAAATTATACAGGTTGGACCAATGGTATTTTTAAGCAAAAAGTAATAAAGAATCTTTGACTTACATGATATTAGGGCTAAGAAACCCTCCATATTTATCTTCCAATGCCTGAGGCGAGTCCCAGTGGAAAATGGTCACAAATGGTTGCACCTGTAAATATAGTAGATTGTAACACGTCTTAAAATGGAGCTAATAATAGTATTTACACGCTACAGCTATTGGAAAAGTCTAACTAAATACTGAAGAACATACATGTGTACCTTTCAACAAGAGCTCATCGATCAAGTTGCTGTAATACCTGACACCTTCTCTGTTGACTCCGCTGCTCAGACTTCCATCTGCCATGACAATCAGACGTTAACATTTGTGTGATCAACTTGACATTAGCAAGGTATGCAAAATCTTCTACTCGAGAGAAAAAAAAAGTGAGAGAACAGCTTCGGATAAGCTAGTTGTCTGTTCATAAGTCTGACAGTGCATTTTATCGCTACTGAAAGATATGGTTACGTACTTGGAAGAATTCTTGTCCATGAGATGGAGAACCTGTATGCATCCATTCCCATATCCTTCATGATGTTCACATCTTGCTGCATTTTTTTGGCAAGTCCCTCTAGGTCAGTACTAAACTAATTTTCTTTTGGTATCTTGGAATTAAAATAGAACTTGTGATAAACTGAATAATCGATATCTCCTTAATCTAATAGAAATAAAGAACCTAACACAACTTGGGGTCTATATCTAATTAAAATTCTTACAAAAAGCCACTGAAAAGAGCAGTTCAGCTAGTCAGCTACTTAAAATGCTAATTGCTCCCGTTAAAAAAAATGCTAATTGCTACCTTGTAGAGATGGTAGGAGTCCACGGCTACATCCCCGTTGCTTCTGTCGGCAATTTTATCTGCCAAATCAGATATTTTTTATGAAAAAAGATGGCACCTTGTCCCTTGTTTCAAAACTTAAATTCAACTAGCAGGGTGACCCGTTTATTTGCTACTTGCTAGATTTGTTTTAAAGTTTTTAGTTGCAACTGATATAAGTTAGATGCTTGAATATATTTATATATATTGTAGCTATTTAGATTTTTTAAATATTATAAATATTAGAAAATAACAATAGAAGCTTGAAAAAAATGCAACTTGAGTAACATAATTGAAGTACGAGTTTTGATGGAAGAAAATCATGAGTATAATGTATTAACCACTCTCCATTATATATGCATCATGTAGCTGCATGTCCTAACTCCTTTTCAAAATGTTTGTATACATATGTACCTATGTTGATCTCAAGCAATACATTGATTATGTGTGCAACAAAATTATCTTATTAGTTTACATAGTATTATAGTACCTTACCTACATATACACCGATGCACCATAGGCGACCTACTTTCACTACTACAAAGCAGTAATAGCAGACACCTCATCGCGAGCGGTTCCAAAGGAGCGTGCGTATTCTTTCTCTGACGGTTCCCTTTGGAACCGTGCGAGAACCGTCTGTGATATGTCCTCATCACGAGCGGTTCTTATTACCAACCGTTTGTGATACTTCACGAGGCGGTTGCGTAATATGAACAAATCGTGATGAGACATATCCTGACGGTTCATATTCAACCGTCTGTGAAGTATCACGAGCGGTTGGTAATATGAACCGCTGTGAGAGGGCCTTATCACGACGGTTTGGAAATAAAACCGTCAGTGAAATATCACAGACGGTTCAATTTGAAAGCTATCACGTAATATACTAGTATCACGAGCGGCTCTATTAAATAACCGTCGGTGATAGTATTATCACGAGCAGTTCCCATATAGAGCCGTGCAGTGATATCCCGCACGATCTGTCTCTTCACCATCGCTGCCGTCTCCGCCGTCGCACGCCGCGAAGCGATACATCGCGTCTCTTCGTCTCACGTGCGATTCTCCTAATTCTTGATATAAGGCGAATAATCACGAAGATTAAACTCTCCCATCGCTCTTCGTCTCACGGTTTTGAGTACGTCAATCGCCAAGGTTAGCATGCAGAGCGATCGAGCGGCACCAAGGCGAGGAGGTCGGTGATCGCCGCTCTTTCTCACGATGTCGTTAAATCGACATAAATCGGCCGTGTGTCGCGAGCTCTCCTCACCCATGGAGGACCTATCGGCCTCGATTAACGTCGCGTACATCTTTATGTCTACAATATACGTGCGTACATACTACTATTTATTCTAACATCTTGAATGTATGTGCGTATAGTTGCAAGGCCTTGTACAAGGTGTCCAAAGCGCGCGTGGGAGGCGCGTGGCGCCGAGCGAGAGGAGGCGATGAAGTGGCGGGACAACGCGCTACCTCACCATCGTCAACCACGGCGCCCGCAACCCGGGCTTGTTTCATCGTCGCCTCGGGCTTGTCTTCGCGCCCCAAGACATCGGCGGCCTCATGTTCCTTGAGCAGGCGGCGCGGCCTCGTGCTCGGTCTCCTCCTCTACACGGCCGAGGCGCGATGTTGGGAAGCACTACATCGGCCAGTCGAGGCGAGCCGACCGGCGGCGGTGCGGGCGGCCAAGACCAACCGGAGTGCGGCGGTGCGAGGCTCGCCGCGGACATGGTCGGCGGCGTGGGGAAGAAAGCGCCAGGGGCGGGTGTGGCGCTGTCGGAGGATGGCCACCGGTGCGAGCATTGGCTGCGGTGTGGAAGGGTGGGACGACTACGTCGTCTTACTGCGATGGCATTTGCGGAGATTAGGCATGAGTATACGGTTTCTTTGCAAAGGTGTTAGACTATTTGCCATAAAATTTTAGTTTTTAGGTTTCTAGAAAGGTGGTGCAGTGGACTATTTTCCAAATGAAATGAATTTTTAATGCACCAAAATATACGGTCCACAAGGGCGGGAGCGATTACAATTCCACGTTGACATCAAAATATCGTCGACATATTACAAGTTCATAACACATGATGTTATGGAATAAATTAATTACAATGGAGTAATTTCTTAATTAAAATATAGTCCTTCACGATGATCGCGCATATAGCTAGCTTCCTCATTTGGGTTCTTCCTCGAGCGATCGCCGTCTCGAAAGGAGGCAACTCGTCAAATTGATTGTATTCTTCCTCGTCCACTACATTCTCAACTCCGACAATCCTTCTTTTTCCATGAAGAACTACGTGGCGCTTCTTATTTGCCGGTCGGTTATAGAAGACTTGAACAACTTGGTTGCTTGATCAGAATGGTTCGTCTTTGTATCCGAACACGATCGAGGTCCACGGTAGTGACGCCGTGCTGTCGACCTTCACATGTGGAGATGGACCCAACGGCACCAGAAATAGGGGATCTTGAAAAGCACGTAGTCGAGCTCCCATATCTCCTCTATTTGCCCATAGTCTGAGCTCCTCATTATCGGTGCTGAATGCATCTATCACGGACACATTGTGCGGATGTGCTCTTCCTATCCCGAGTTGCCGTATAAAATGTGTACCCATTTATGTCGTATCCTTGCCATGTGACAATTGTAAATTGTGGCCCTTTGCCAACCATAGCGGCGTATCATCACTTGATGACCTCCCGGTCATGATTCGCACCTTTACCCATTCGTTGAACCGGAGCGGTTGTGCTCTCGTGTGATCCAAACCTCCGACCGGTGCGGATTACGTTGGCGTACCATGTCTTTGTGCTCGTCGATGTGCGTGGACGGTTGGGTCATGTGTTGCAAGACCGTGAAATGGGCTTGAGCATACGTATCCGATCGGGAGTGATTGATTTCCTTCCGATGGTCCCGATACCATCCACCTTCCCTCATGGCGAGATAGAGGCACACCTATCGGTTCCACGAGCCATGTAGTCGGCGAGAACTCAATGACCTCTTCGGTTGCATAACCTTCGATGATCTTGCCCTCGGTCGAGATCGATTCCGTACGTAGGACTTGAGAATTCCCATATACCTCTCGACGGGTACATATGGCGTAGGAACACGGACGCATATCTTTATCTCTTTCACAAGATGAACAATGAGATGGACTATAATATCGAAAAATGACGGAGAAATACATCTCAAGTTGACATAGAGTCGTCACCACTCGGCACTGTAGAGCATCTAGTCCTTTGGGATCGATGACCTTACGAGCAATTAAGTTGAAGAAATAACACCTCAAGATTGCCACTCGGACCTTGTTCGGCAAGATACCCTAATTGCAACAGAAGCATTTGTGTCATCAAAGACATGACAATCATGAGACTTCATACCAATTAATTTCAAATCTTGCATAGAAACAAGTTTCTTAATGTTAGCGGAGTAACGAGACGGGACTTTGACACCATGCAAGCTTTGGCACAATTCATTTCTCGGCCTTGGACATAGTGTAGCAAGTTGGTGGAAGGTATGTTCGTCCTTTATCGGTCTCTTTCGGTGCTAACTCGGTCCTTATGTTCATATCAACCAAGTCGCGTCGTGCGTTAACACCATCCTTTATTTTGCCACTAATGTTGATAAGAGACCAATCAAGCTTTCACATACATTCTTCTCCACGTGCATGACGTCGATGCGATGACGAACTTCTAAGTGCTCCCAATAAGGCAAGTCCCAAAATTGACCGCTTCTTCGGATGTTCTTCCGACGGGTTTTAATTTACATCTCTTCCCAAGCACAACATGGATATCATTAACCATATCATAGACCTCTTTCCCTCTAAAAGCCCTTGGAGTGAGCTGTCCTCCTTATTTCCGTGAATTGTTTTTCATCTTGCGGTATGGGTGACTCACGGGAAGGAACCTACGGTGGCGCATATACGATTTCTGTGAGTTGTTCACCCATACACTCTCCGTAGCATCTAAGCGATGCGGATGGCTTTGGCTCCTTCGTCTGAAGCCCCAAACGTTACCAAGGCGCGGGAAAATCATTGATAGTGCGAGAACAACATGACAGCGTAAGAGAAGTTCTCTCGTTTGTCGCATCCCATACTTGTACCCTTCGTTCCACGGTGTCACAAGATCATCCGATGTGGTGCTAGGTACACATCAATATCGTTCCCAGGTTGCTTGGCCCTTGGATAAGTAGTAACATCAAAATGTACTTAGCTTCATACACGCCCAAGGAGGAAGGTTGTACATACATAGGTTCACGGGCCATGTGCTATGTCATTGCTCATGTTACCGAAAGGATTCATTCCATCTGTACTCAACCTAACCTTATGTTCCTCGGTTCCGCGCGAACTCTTTGAAGGTCCGATCGAAGTTTCTCCATGAGATCAATCAGCAGGTGTCTTAGTTTTCCATCTTTCTTACGCTCCCAAAGTGCCAACGCGACAATCTTGCCTCCTTTCGGTTCGCAAATAAACGCTTCAAACGTGGGATCACGAGCGAGATACCACAACACCTTAGCGAGGTCCTTGCTTCACCTTAGTAGTATTCTTACGCTTGTATCGGGATGCTTTGCACACGGACATACATGCAAGTCTGCATACTACTTTACGATACAGATACAATCGTTCGGACATGCATGTATTCTTTCTACTTCCATTCCCAATGGACAAAGAACCTTCTTGGCTTGGTAGGTGGTCTGGGCAACACGTTTCCCTCGGAAGAATGTCCGCTAGGAGACCTAACAACGCCGTGAAACTCTTGTCGGACCAACCATTGCTCGCCTTCAATTTCGGCGGTTCAAGTACGGTTGACAACCTTGTGTATTCGGCTTGCCGCCAGGAACAAAGGTTTCCCGAGTCCTCCATTAAGCGCTCGAATTTACAAAACTCTCTCTCACGTAGTTTCATCGCATCGCGTAGCATCAGATCCAGATTGTCATCGTCGACCTATCGCCATCAAAAACAGATCCACATCCGGCATATCGTTGACTTCCTCGTCGATGTCATCATTATTAACTTCGTATAATCGCTCTTCACCGTATTGGTCCAACATGTATACCCTTTTTGAAACCCCGAATCAAGTGCCCTACGATCTGCGCGGTTGTTAAAAATCTTGATTATCGCAATCAATGCATGGACGTTACATAAATTCTATCCTTATTCGGCATATCCGCTCCGCGGCTCTTTAAAAGCAATCACGCCATTAATGTACTCTTCACTCACACGGTTCGCACCGTACATCCATTTCGGTCCATCTACGCTACACATGTAACAATTAATAGTGTTAAATTATATTAATAAACTGCAAATCGTTACTCCTCCTATTAGCCGCAAATCGTTACTCCTCCTATTAAGCAAATATAAAGAGTTAAAGATCGTTACCCTCGGAGCTCCACGGCGAAAATTCCTAATATCCCTTGAGATTCCTCTGTCCCTTCTCCTTGGGCCAATGAACAGGGCAAGAGAGCCACAAATCGAAATACACCACTTATCCCACTCACAAAAACACTCATTCACCTACACCCAAACCGAGAGCTACCACCAAAGCCTCACAAAGCAAGCATGCATGCAAGCCAAATGACCATAAGTTGCTAGGGCAACCCACAACCAAGAACAAGGCAAGCCAAATAAACAAGCCTCCTCACACCAACACAGAGCAAAGCTTCTCAAGCCCTCTATTCCAAAGAAGAGATCGAGGCGCTAGGGAGGGGGCCTCGGTCGGGTCTTTATATTTATAGGGGTGAAATATCACGCACGGTTCTTATTTCCAGCGAATGCGTGATACGAGTATATCACAGACGGTTCTACACAAACCGTACATGTTGAATTTTCACGAGCGGCTCATGTGAAACCGTCATGATATACTCAACATCACGAGCGGTTCTATTCACAAACCGTCGTGCTATGGAGGATATCACGAGCGGTTCCACATGGAGCCGTCGTGATGTAATCAACCTGAGCGGTTAGTGAGAGGAACCGCTCTGTGATGATATATTATCACGATGGTTCTTTATTCAACCGTACGTGATAGCGTCTTGATTTGCCCGATAATAATTAGATGATAAAAAGACCATATCATCACAGGAGCGATAAAAAGACCATATCATCACAGACAAAAAGACCATATTTACATCACGAGATGGACAATAGCGCCTTATCGTTTTACATCACGAGCGATAAAAAAGGATGAGCGATCCTATCTTAGTCTTCAAATCTTGTGACGCATTCTCGCCGGCTTGGTGGGAGCGGATCACGACTATCTCACCAAACGCCTCCACACGTGACCTTGCACGCTCAATTTCCTCTTGTAGATGTTCGGACTCCGTAATCAAGTCCCATATAGCCCGAGGCCATCAACCTGGTCTCCCGGTCTCGGCTAGGCGGACCCGCTCTCCTGCAATGTCGATGTCGTCCTCGACTCTCTGTGCATCCTCGGTGCGGACCAAAGAGTTCCATAGGACAATCTCACGACGAGGTTTACTCATGGATCTTTGGAGAGCCTCGCCGGTGCTGTTGGAGGAGGAGCTCCAATCGACCGATGATCGCCGTTATGGTCTCCGGTAGATGGGAGGGTCTGCGGATTGCATTGCGAGCGGACGCCTTGTTCGCGACTTGGGCGAGTTGCGATCGAGAGGTGCGAGTACACAACCAAAATGTAGGCGATGCGGTAACGCGAGAGAGAAGCCATTTGGAATTTGTGGAGAGAGGATGATCAAGGAGGTTCGTGAGAAATCCTTTGATAAGGGTTGTCTATTTATATAAAAACCAGGAGCAGAGCGAAGAGACACTCGCGCGAGAGATGAAGGGAATGAGATCCATAGCACGAGCGGCTCTATGATGGATCCGATCGCATGATATATTATCACGACGGCTCTTTTAAAGAACCGCTCGAGATATCCACAATATCACGGTGCAGTGTATTTAAGCACCGTGCGTGATAATATCCGACGACGGTTTTCTTAAGAACCGTGAGATATCCTCAATATCACTGAGCGGTTCTTGAATGGCACCGTGCGTGATATTGAGGATATCTCATACGTTCTTTAAGCAAACCGTTTGTGATATTATCACGACGGTGCTTAAATAAACGCCTGTCGTGATATTATCGATATCTCGAGCGGTTCTTTAATAGAGCCGTCTGTGATATCCTTTTTTATTAAAAGGCGCACCCTAGGGTTTTGCTCTTTACTCGTCACTTCGTCTCCCGCGCCCCTTAGGCTCTCGCGCGCTCTCTCGGCTCCTCTAGGGTTCGCCCGTTCACCTCCCCGGCCGTAAGACCCGACGCCGCCGCCCCTTCATCGACGACGCTGCCTCCGCCTCGGCCGCGCGCCTCCTCCCGTGTCGGCCTCCTCCCTCTGCCCGGCCTCCTCCCGTGTCGACCTCCTCCCCTCTGCCGGCCTCCTCCCGCGCCGTCCTCCTCCCGTGTCGGCCTCCTCCCGCGCCTCTCCCTCCTCCCCGCGTCGGCTCTCCCTGCCACCTCCTCCTCCTGCACCGTGAGTTGTTGTGCGGCATCCTCTGTGAGTATTCCTAAAGATCTGGCAAATTGATCAGTGGGCTTTGTTGACATGCTCTGTGATGAACTCTGTCTTATACTGAGATTGAATGTGATAGTTAGTTGATTCTTGAGCTCTATTGTACAAATTACTTGCTCATCAATTTCATATCTTTTTAATTTGTTACTTTTGGTTGAATGCTAGTTGTCACAGAGACGGTTGAATGCATCCGTCAATTTGATATCTTGGTAGTTCATTCATGAGCTCTATTGTATTGACGAACCCTCGCTGTGATGTGACTTTGATAGTCTTTGATAATGTGAACCAAATTGATCGGTGGGCTTTGTTCGTTAGCTCTGTGATGAACTTTTCTCTTATCTTGAGATTGAATGTGATAGTTAAGAGATCATTTTCGATGCTGATTGAGATCATTTGTGATTAAGCAAAGTATTGTTTAGAGCTCATAGTTTGAATTTATACTATCATATTCATTTAATGAAGAGTATAGACAATAGGATTGAGATGGCAAAGACTTGTTCTTTGCAACTTCTCATTCCGAGAGCACAAACTACCATCAATCCTTCTTTATATATTATACGTTTGTGCATCATTTTCGGTTAAGTTGAGTAAATGCTTGAATCGGGTCAGTTAGAGCTACGATATTGCTTCGCATATATAGATAGCAAGTAAGCGACATGGCGTCCGCACCATCTTCGCCGCCGTCGGATCTCCGAGGAAAGTGGTGCGTCGCGAGATGGCGGAGAGGAACATCGAGAATTCCTCCGGGCATAATGACCGTCACGGAGGTCAATGCCAATGGGATCCCCGTGAGTCCCTCCAAAGCGTGGCAGATTCGAACCTGCGCGGATACTTGGAAGAGAAGGTCCCCATCACCACACCGGAGCCGACACGTGTCGGATGTTCGGAGAAGCCGATGCGGGACGAAGTTTTAAAATCGTTCACTTTCCCACCGCAGACACGGCGCGCGTGGAGCGACGGCGTTGCTCTCGATCGAAAGCGTGGAGGACCTTCAAGAGCGTGCTTGTCACAAGGTGCGTGAACGGGTCGAACGCCCTTCACGGCGTATAAATTCTTGTCGCGGGATATGGGGCGCCTTTGTGCAAATGAAGACGACGCCCGAATTTCTTGAGGAAAGTCGCGCACAGGCTCTCCAGACACTTAACACTCACCCCACAAACTCGGCACCTGCAGGCACGGGTAAAACCGCGCAATGGGCGCGAGGGCCTTGAGCGAAACAAGGCCATTTGCTGAGATCACGCACCAGCGTGCTCTCTCCGGTTAAGAGCGAGGGCATCGATTCGTCTTGGTAAAATCTCTTTCACAAACCCGGCGTGAGATAGATGCCAACCGTGGTAAATGTCTTGAACTACCTAGTTGTTAATAAGTCTATAACTTTATAATGTATATAATAACATGATGACCTCTTGCGGCAAGAATTGAGTTCCGCATGTTCAGAAGGCTCCTTCCAAGCGAGCGTGGAGAAGGATATACTAACGACGACCCTGGAAACAAGGAGCACCGGGTCGCCACGCGAGGCAAAGGGTTAACGTATCTTGGAGGGATGGATTCCCACGCGACTCATCACGTATAGGAGCGGGGAAGAGATCCAAGGCGAGTGCGACACGGTGTTGGAACATGTGCTTACTTCAAAATTTGAAGGAAGAGAACGGGTGCTTACGCAAAATTTGAAGAAAAGATAGCAAGATTGCGGGACCAAGTGAATCAACTACTACTCCTCAACAACCGCCGCGAGCCGCCCCGTTGTTTTGGTGGCGATCCTCCTCAACATCGGAGTAGCGTGGCGTCCACGCAAAATTGTGAACACGATGATGTCCAATTACCTATCGAGCGACATCAAGGTAATGTACATCTCTGGAATGCTCCAAAGATAGACCTATAGGACGCCTTAGCTAATTGCGTGTCGTTTGTAGGAGCCGACGCTGCACCTCCAAGTGAGGATGGTTGGGATGTCTATTGAGGCCGGGAGGGGTGGTGTATCCATGCAATGAAGGGATAGTGCGGCACGGTGCCCGGTGCGCAGGTTACGCCGTGTCGGTGGACATGGTACATGATAATTTTAGGGCCGTCCGCCGAGATTCGCCCGACGACGAAATCATAACACTAGGGATGCCTGCAGCTTTATTCAATGGCCAAAGAAGGACATCGCCTCGACCTGCGTGCCGCCTCAACCTTCGATGACTCCACCCCAACCATCTCCACACGACCATGCCCTCCAATTCAACTTTTGAAGGACATCGTCACCGACCTGCGATCACGCCTCAACCTTTGATGACTCTACCCCAACCACCTCGACACGACCATGTCTCTCCAACAGACCCTCCATGATGTTGCACCTCAACCTTCGCCCTGGCCCGCCTCATCGGTTCCGTGGAGAAGACACCGAATGAACAAAAAAGCGTGCCGCGTGCTCGCTTCCCGAGTCGTCGGACAGGAGGAAGACGCGTAGCGCGCAAGTCGTTCAGGACAAATCGAAATCGAAGAACATTAAGGCGCTTCCGCCTCCTAACCCTAAGAAATACTCTTTCGGAAGTCCGTTGGCGACGAGCACGCGATATTAGCCTCTGTTGGATTAGGTTGTCGAGTTTGCATAGCCGGTACTTGAAGAGGACCAAAGAGAAAGGTGCGCGATGGAATCACCGCCGGATACACGGAGGACTATTTCCTCCAGGCGGCCCCCTTCATCGTGGGCTTCGACGACTTGTTCGACCTATTCAACCTCAAAGCCCTCGATGCCTCACTTCTACGATGCTGGACACTGTAAGTGTGTACAATCAAGTTCTACATTCACGTACATTCACGTAATATAACAACTCATTGCTTATGTATAGATACATGATTAAAACGCGGCGATTGAAAGAACCGGTGGTTTCCTCGACCCACACGTGGTCTCCGAGCAAACAATCTTGCGACGCATCCCTCGTCGAAATACATAACGGCGGGATTGCTTGCTCAAAACTACGTGGACTACATAATGGTGCCCTACAACGAAGTAAGTGCTTCACTACTTGCTATACAAATTTCATTTGTACTTTATCGTGATATCAACTTAGGTTTAATGACTATAGCGACATACATGAGTAGGCATCACTGGATCCTTCTAGTCATTATACCAAAGAGGAATCGGTACTATACCTTGATTCCCTAATGAAAAAGGCCACGACTTCACCCTTGTGCAAGAAGTAGTCGACGGTGTGCTCATTTCCTCCATACATAACTCTATTGTAGTCTTCCTTCGTTTGAAATGGCCGAGGTTAACTTTTGGAAACATGTGGGTCGTTCATCTCCTATATTGCCGAGGAGGGCTATACAAGGGAGCGAACGCCACACTTAATCACGGGCGCGATTTCCGATTACGTGCTACAACACAATAATCCTATATCATACTGTAATAATCGTCTCGAGCGACTATACCTATATATGTAATTCTATTTTTGGTTACGCCAAAAAGCGTAAGAATGTGCATTCTCGTTTGCCATCATATGCGATTCTCATGAGTGCTAGGTTGCCGGATCCAGGGTTGGTCAATCTACATAATAATTGCTAATTATAAATTTAAATATATATGTGTAACACTTTACTCTTGTTTGTAGGTTTTGAATATAGATTTAGATTCACTCGTTCAAAGAGATCTCGGATGTTCGAGGAGGCTCTGCACCTTCATCACGACGGATATCATCATTGCCCAACGGAGAGTTTCACTCTTGAACTACCTTGAAACAATTAATATATTTGATATAGTTGTAATTCATTTTGAATAGTTGTGATTCAATGGTAAACTTTGGGTTGTCACTTTGGGTTGTATGACAATATTTTCAAGCGAGTTGATATTACAATGTTTGTTGTATTTGATATATGTTCGTTTGTATGACAATGATCACTTTGGGTTGTCAACGATTGATATCCGTGATGTATCTATTTTCGCACGCTTATTTTGAGAGGGCATAGCTAGCAATCTGAGGCTAGTAAATTTTTTTTGAACTTATCTTCCCTTACGTCGGTTGCCCCACCAAACCGTGTGTGTCTTCTATCTCTTCTCTCCATCATAATTTTTCTGCTTCAACCTCCAAAAGCAAGCCCAATTCTTGATCGATATCTCTCAACTGCTACCGCTTCCAATGCAATACTCTACCACATAGTTATCTTCTACTTCTCTCCAATTATCGTTTAATGATAACCGTTGTGACATCTACACGTATATGCTTGCAAATATTGTTGATCCCTGCCGAGACACCTGTCGCGCTCTCTCCAGTAGCTTCAAGCCTATTCTTTACCATTGCTTTATCTCTACTTCGAGCTTTTTGCTATTTTGTTTCTGTACGCTCATGCTTCTATTTGTAGGATGCATGCATGTATATACACATGCACGATGTTTTCTTCTCCTGTGTCGGTCGCTCCCCTTACTCGACGTTGTCCAACTCAATGATGTGGCTTCCTCACTAACTGCGACAACCTCCCATCTCTATTAACATCGGTATGTGTGCCTTAGTCGCTGTCTAACGATAGGGAGAATCTTCTCGTCATCGTCGGTGACACCATGTCACTCACAAACGATGGTATGCTCCTAGCTACCCGATGATCACATATCGTCGATAGCTCATCTTTAATCCAAAGCTTCATCTCCTCTCTGCTATGTCTTCCCCAGTATCGAGTTTCTTTGGCTATTGACTTCTTCAACAACGCCGATGCTCACCATTCGTCGTCACAACACTTTGCTCTTTTACTTTGGTCCGTCTCTCCAACGGCCCCAGCGAGCACGACGTTGTCCTTATCGAACAGTTAATGTGAGCAGCATGGAATTGTTCTCATCTTCGTCGCCGCTCTCTCGGCTATTCACTTTCTTGTGGATCAATGTCTTCTTGTAGGACATATCGATGTCATTGTACTCTTTCGTGGTCTCCCCCGACACCACTCACGATATCTTCATTATAACTTATATTTAATTTATTTAAAATTTTAGTTATTAAGAGATTTTACTTTGGAATTCGTATGAAAATCAAATTACAAATTTTATTTTATTTGTTGTCCCTAATTTCAGTTATTTTTGTTGGAATTCGTAAACTAATCCAATTGTTAATTTTTATACCGAATTACAGTTATTTATAGATTTTACTTTGGAATTCGTATCAAAATCAAAATTTTTATTTTATTTTATTTTTATTCCAAAATTAATTTATTTTTTTTTTGTTGAAATTCATATACTAATCCAATTTCTATTTTTGGTTTAATTTTTATTTCAAGTTATATTTATTTAAGATTTTACTTAGAAATTCGTATGGAAATCAAATTGATGATTTTTTTTGTTCTGAATTTTATTTATTTAAGTATTTTACTTTGGAATTCATATAGAAATCAATCCAATTGCTATATATATATTAAGAATTATAGTTGTTGGTGATTTTACTTTGTAATTTGTATCGAAATCAATTTGCTAATTTTATTTTATTTTTTTATTTTGAACTATCTTTATCTAGTGATTTTACTTAGGAATCTGTATCAAAATTAAATTGCTAATTTTATTTTATTTTTTATTCTGAATTTAAGTTATTTTTGCATTGAACTTGAGATGGTCTATTATTTCTATATTGTATTTGACATAGACTCTTTCGTTTAATCTATATCGTTATAATTTGGATTCATCATAATCAACGGTGTAAATGTTTCTCTTTTTTCACCAAATTAACATGGGAATTTCTAGTTCTTGAAAACGAACGTGGTGGCTTACTTTTCTATCGTTTTAATAATATAATAGATAGAAGATTCTACACTCTTGTTTTGAAAAATTCAACTGTACACGCAATTTACCCCTGGTTTGTCCAATGCCCCTTTGGACTATGGTGTATACACGTCAAATTAAGCTTTGCAGCCACAGGTAGATAAATAATGCAACGGCTTGCTTTGTAAGCTGTGTGCAGGAACTAACGTATGGACGAAAGGGACTTGAGCAGATGGTTACTTCTTGACTAATCCATCACGTGAATTGGAATTGAGGTATCTGAAAGCGTCGTGATTGGATTTCCAGGTGAAGCTAATCAGTAAACCAGCATCGATTTGTGTAGAAAGAACAAAATCTTCCTCACAATGATTTCCTTCGCGACTCATCATGATTAATAAACAAATAACACCATTGACAGATGGATATGCCATCCTAATTGTCGATGGAACTCATCTAAAAAAATTGACAATTGAACTTCCCAATAATGACAGCAAAAGTGTTCAGACTTCAGACATTCAGACACACCTCTTTACTATGACACTGTATATAACTGTATACGCATGCACCTTCATTTTTACATCTTTGGAGTGGTTGGAAACTTGGAATCGCTACCAAAGATCAGTTTTATTCTTAACTAGATATTTAAAAATGATTAATATAAGCTGCGTTTAGCATGGCAGGCAGAGACACGCAGACACATAAATGTCAGATACACATGCCTGGGTGCTGGTGAGTGAAGGTGTCCCAGATGCTTGGTCCCCTGCCCCCCGCCATTGCACCACCCTCATACTGCATGTGAAGGCCGGCCCAGCCAACTCATAGTTAAGATCAGACCAAAACAAAATACGTCGTGATCGATGAGAAATAGTTGATTGGCCAGTGATTGCTTGGATCAGATCATGGACGACATGGACTCCTAGCTATATGCCAACTTTGAGTGTTATTTTGTGCCAGGGATTGTCTAGGGATTGTCTATTCGTAAAGTGATTGAAATTTTATTAAGTATAAGTCACATGTTTTATCCATTGGATCAATATCCAATCATACAACACATTAATCTCCACACAAATCCAATAATCACAACAATTAATTTAAACTTAAAAAAATTGAGACAACTTCATAAATAGCAAATCCGTTTGTACCATTATCTGTTGGTATACACTTTATGTGTCTGTACTTGAGAGAACAAAAAAAAAATTAAAAAAAAGGACAAGTAGCAATTGTACAAATATCACGTAGTGTTCACTGCATTGATTACCGTTGTATAACTCGCAGCTATGATAGAGTTTCATCGTGAAAATTTGCAGGGACGCACTACAAGTGCAGTAGTAGCTAACCAGTTTTAGCTAGATTCTTTAAGGGACTTTTGTTCCAGTGAAGTCTTTGGTAGCAGTTTGATGCAATCTTTTTTCTTTCTTGTGCTTGCCATTAGAAGTTCGTGTGGCATGCACCGGATTGGCAAAAGCTTTATCCAGCTGATCAGAAGGCAGTAGTATCCTATGTATAAATGAAGGGAAGCGGAAACCTGATAGGACGCCGAGGCCGTCCCGAAGATGAACCCCTCGGGAAAACTTCTCCGGCAGATCGGCGGCTCGCCGGCGCCATCGTGGGCGCCGTAAGAGACGGCTAGAAGGAGTAACGGGAGGACAAGACGACCAGGCATCACCACTGCTCCTGCAGCCATGGTGTGTGTGATCACAGAGAGAGAGCGAGCTAGCTTTATACAAGTGAGACTGTGAGAAGCTCCCCTGGGCACCACACATATATAGGCTCATGCATGATATAAATGTACCATTATTTTTCGTCCATCAGAGAGCCATGTACAATACATGTGCTTCAAGAGGTATTTATATAAAATAAAAAAAAACTGTTTATTTTTGCCATGGATGGTTTGAGTGCTTGCATAGAGGAAGCAATGCTTGCGTTTGCTTCGATGCCTCGCTGGTGCTTGCGCGCGTAACCTCCTTTCGTTTTTAATCGATGCTTCCATCGATGCTCTCACACTCGCTGATGCAGAGGGAAATATTTCCACGCCACCTACTAGAGTCCAAAGCGAGAGAGTCACACGCTAGCTGCAACATGTACTGATGAGCAACGCTAAACTGAGCTCCCTTTAAATGGTGAGGCCCAGGAGTAGATCCCTGGCCGGTGGCTTGCCTCAGCGCAAGCATCACCAAGTGAGCAACGCTCCCTCCTCGTGCTGAAAAAACACCCCGTAGGATACCGCTTTGTTACATACATGCGACTCGTGCGTGCATATCTGTCACAGGGTTACGTAGGGATGTGAATTTCGTTGGTTAATTTACGTGTTGATCAGCGAGCTGGGTCATTACATAATGGTTATTCCCCGCAAAATAATAATAATAATAATGGTTATTGGCTCTGTCACTGCTGTTGGTTACTCGTCGGGTTTCAATCACAGCTTGCAGTTTTGGTTGGATCTCCACAAGATTTGGTAGCCATCAACGCCATATTGCGATAAAATTTTGGCATTTTTCTATGCGTACGTAGCAGTGTCGGGACTCAGAAGTCAGGACTGGCGATGTTTATCAGTTGAGCAGGCATGTCACATACAAGTGGTAAGAGTCTATTTGCAGTACAGCACATAGTACACGGCTACACGCTACTGGGAGATCTTTTTACTGTACACTTAAATAAATATGAGTCGCACGTTCTTTTCTTCCGATAGATAAGATTAGTTAGTATTAGTTATACTTCCCCGGTATTAAGTGCAGTAGAAATCCCGCAAAAAGTAAAATTGTAATTTGACCATATCTATTTTAACTTCTACGCATGGCACGTCTATACCAGAAATTTGTGTGGACGCTTGGTGCCGTGGTCACAACCTAATTTGCATAAAAATCGGTGTCCTCGTCTTGGGCCGCACAGAAGAGTGCGCTCGTTTTGGGCTGTGCGGTAGGGACGGGAGCTCGAGCCATAATCGCCCACATACTGTCTAGAAGTGATGGTGTTGATGTATGGGTGTTAGGGGAGTGGTGTCGGTGGCCACCGCTCGGTGTCTTCAGGAGGTTTGCGGCGCGGTGCATTGGGGAGATGGCCGGGGCGCAACACATTGAGTGGAAGGCGCGGTTATGTGAGGATGTTGGTGGCCGCCGATCGGTCGATCGAGGGCACCACATGGGGGTCACGGTGGCAGGGGGAAGCATCAAAGGGGAGTCGTGGAGGGATCTGGCAGGCATCTGTGCCCGATGTGGGTGTAGGACTGCATCGAGCGCGTCGCCGCCGGCCTCCTCGGTTCCGCCAGCGCCCATGGCGGCCTCTGGAACACCACCGTCGCCTTTGGGGTAACGGCCGCCGTCGGCCTCACGCTCGTCACCATCATCGTATCCTCCCGTAGGTCGCCACCACCAAACACAGTGACTGTTGTATGCTCCTAAACAAGCACAAGGATAGGGCTCAGTTGTGTCAATTTGAGCCTAAACCTTCAGAAAGTAAAGAACCAAATAACCAAACAGGTTTATGCCGATGGTCATGTACACCTCAATGCTAACTGGTGCAGCTATAACTAAGTAATGAATTGTGACATTGCTATGTAATTTCTGTTATGTTGCCAAATAATATACTCTCTTTAAGCAAATTCACTCGCATAATTCAATTGAGCTGATACTGTTGAAGTGCGAGCACATGATGCTATTCCCATGTGTGTGTTTTTAAATAATGTTATTTTAATAAAGAATTACACAAATAAATACTCATTTTTTTTTTTACAAAAATGGACTACTGCCGCCATTTGAAATAGTTAAATATCCCTATCGCCATTAGAACAGTGTGCAAATACCTACGGCGCTAGATCAATTGGTGACAAACTTCTGTCGCTAATTAAAATGAAGACAGGAGCTTGTCGCCAATTGAACCGGTGATAGGATCAGTTTTTTTTTTGAATTTTTTTTGAAAGTAACGGCAAACATAAGTTACACGTTACAATTTGACGCACAACATAATAAGAAACAGAAACAGAAAGTAATAAGAAACAATATTAGCAGTAGTACATAGGTTACACATCAGTACATCGAACAACACGACTGAATAGGACAGACGTCATCACATAGTTTGTCGACAAATCACAATGATATTACAAATATTCAACACAACATATTTCAACAAGATAAACCATTCCCGTGGCCGCAACCTCAACGTTCGCCATGTTGACCTCCATGGTGCCCGCGTCGAGTGGAGCAGTCGGATGAGGTCCCCGCGGCGTCGTCCGGACTGCCAACCTCTCATTCATCCTGTGCATTTCTCGCAGGGCAATTCTTGAAGGTATGCCTGGACTTCCTACAAATGGAGCATTTCTTCGTACGATGTTCGGTTTCTGCATCTTCCATGTCGTTCCTGATACGCCATTTCTGCCGCAGGCCAACATTTCCCTTCATTTTAGCAATGTCTGCGGCCCAAATCAGTTGCTCCCAAGTAGGATGGGCGGTGAAATGGCTAACCACGCTGTAACCATACAGCTTTGTATTCTAGATTTGCATCACATCTTCCTTAGTGAAATATTCAAAAAAGTGTTGGTTAGGATGCTGCGCCACCATCGAACATGCGGCCATCACATGTGAGCGTGGCCTATGCATATGCAACTAGCGCGCCGTAGCGTGCACTCATGGATGATCCTCTCGCGGTTCATCCCGCGGCGTCCTTTCTCCCTGCAAAGTACCTCGAAGTGAAGCTCCCTTGTGCCCATCTTGAATGTCCGGTGCATCTCACCCTTCTTGCTCTTCTTCTCCATGTACTTGGTGATCATGGCGGAGTATAGTACTCTGTCATTTGCCACAGAGAGCGATGCGTTGTTACTTCAGTCAACAAAGTACTTTGTGATACTGCGGATAATTGCCTCCATAATACCGATTAAAGGGAGGCACCTCGTGTTGCGCATGACCTGATTGTACACCCCGGCTAGATTTGTTGTCACACCATATCGAGTACCATCCTTGTAATGTAACAACGACCACTTCACCTTACACTTGTGCTCAATCCAATCCGAGAAAGCATTCCCCACCCCCTCCCTCTTCCTCCTCACACCATGGCCATCTATGGGTAACTTTGGTAATGCTGCGGGGTACTGGTCAGCGTTTGTGGCGGGCTTTTTCATTGCCTCCCTTCTGTGCTTCCCTGCCAGCTCATCCAGAGTTTTCCAGAGTGTTTCTCTGCGTGCGTTCAGTCTGAGTTCTAACAGTTTATAGCTAAGACATATGATTCACTCTTGTACATGTTCAGGTGCGGCAATCCGGAGCAGCACCCCGGGTGCTCGTAGCTAGGACCCTATCACTATTTGAAGCTTCACGGACATTTAAAGATTTTACCAATAAACTTAGTGAAATCCACTAAAATTTGAAGCTGAATTCTCTACAGATATAAACATATATTTTTTTCAATTCCAGCTCTTGTCGCCATTTGAAATGGCAAATTAAGCCTCTCCCGCCATTTCAGCATTGTTGCCATAGTGACAGGGCTACTGTTGCTATTTCAACTGGCGACAGGACCCTGCCGCCATTTCAAATGATGATAGTAGTAGCCCATTTTTGTTAAAAAAATGACTATTTAACTTTCTAATTATTTTTTAAATTAATATTATTTTAAAAAAATCCTATTCCCATTACAAGCAACTAAAACGTGTTAACATGTTGACATAGGTGGACCTGATACTATTCTGTTTTAAAAAAATGCAAGTCACTGCTGTAGTTTTTCCAGTAAGTAGCAGGAGCATTTGAACATGTCCTAGCATTAGGAGAATTTTGCAATTTTGAGCTCTACGACCTAAAAAACATAAGTTTGGAACAGAGAGGTTATTCTTTCTAAAAATGTAAAAAATAATTAAAGTACACGAAAATCGTATCTACGTTAGATCAATTAAAGAAAGACCACACAGTTCTGTGATCAGAAGAAATGGCAAAACAGTACTGGAAAAATAGCTTTTACTGGCAGTCACTAGCAGCTACAAAATACAAGGGTTTTCCATAAAAAAAAAAAAAAACAAGGGTCATGATAGTCCTTTTCAGAATTTTTATATGATCTCCCTCCATTCCATCAAAAGCCGATACAAAAAGTGTGGTCTGGTACTCATAATGACCTCAAATTAGCCATTACAGAAACTCACTAGGGAAGCATCAACTCCAGTAATTGAATTAGTCTTCCAAAGTTCCCAATTCTCCCTCTTAAAAGTTCAGCCTGCATACAGTGAACGGACACTGTATAAGCTGCGAAAAATCTATTTTGATATTCAGGTCAAATCTACATATAGTCAGAAACTAAGACAGTCAGAAACTAAGACAAATGCTAACTAGTAATTATAACTATTGCAACTACATTGTAAACAAAAGAAAATGCTTTTTTCCTCTTACAGAAGAAACCACTAATGATATGGACTTCGATTAGGTAAAGCACTACAGAAACTCACAGCAGAGGTATCTAGAAATAACACTTTACTGCTGCAACAACAATCTTAGTAGCAGATTAGATCACCCAACTTGAATGTGCTTTGTAACGGCCCCGATTTTAGGGACTGTTAAATCTTTCACAATTGCCCAGGATGTGCAGTTATGAAGCAAGTAACATTTCAAGTAAGCTTTCAATTACAATAAAAACCAGACTTTTATTACATAAAGATTAAAGCTTAACAGCCGGTTCTAACACTGACAAGGGCATTCAAGCCCAAATTTAACATATTACATAACAAAAGAACTTTAAACCACATGTACGTTTGAGCGCGGTCGAGACCTAGTAACCGTAATCACTGCCATTTGTGGGTCTACCAAAATCCTGCTCATAAAGATCCTTTGATTTTCCCAGGTTTCCTCTGTAAATGATTTACAAATTTTGCAAGAATGAGTACACAACCGTACTCAACAAGCCACATGGAAAGGCCAAATAATTACATGCAAAGAGTTCAATGGATTAGTTAGGGTTTACAATATCTGACATGTGTGGATGCATTTTGTATTTAAAGCAGTTTATCTTTAAAACAATAATAAACATAACATCAGGGGGGTTCAACAATTACAATTACCAACTTAACATTCCAAAATATCTACTTATGCCTTATGTACTGGAATCACCCCTGAACACAACTTCATTAACCGAAAGCATGACATATTCGAATAACTTTAATTATACTCTACAGAGTTCCCAACTTTACCCACAAGATATCTCATGCTCATACTGTCATGCGATATACACGCAACACGTTAGCATACGACTGAGCTGAGATAACAAATCCTTTTTGCTGCTCAACCTTTCTAGCCTCTACCCAGTAGGTTCTTGGACCATACAGCCCTCAAGGGACCACCGGCCAACAGCAGAAATATTGACCCAATGCTGATGACTCCTACCATTGTGAAGACCAACGAGTGTCCCATCAGGCCCACTCCTATCCCACCCCTATTCCTGTAGATATTCAATCGGAAGAGTAGTGTACTAAGCTAGGGAGAAATGACCACACCTGTGGTTGAGCGGTTTCTGTGTCTGTTACTTTGGCACAAGGCTCTTGTCCTTAACTGTCTCTAGTGGGGAGGTGAACTAACAACCAACTGGTGGTTTTTCACCTTCTTGGCCCTACCTTCGACTCACTTTTATCACAAGTCTATTGGGCTGTCCAACTTTCTAGACTCAACCTTCAACTCTTCTTCAAAACCATTGGCAAACAGCCAATATTGCTTTTCAAGATTTATAAACACATTTTGGTGACTTAGCTGATTATATAGCTATCATTTTTTATGTAAACTTGTCAAGGTGAATATGGCTTACAAAGGATGTAAACTTGTCAAGATGAATATGACCTACAAAGAATAGGTGGGTTTTGTATGTGGGGTAACATGATTTATCTACTCATCATGGCATTCAAAAGTATTATTTCAATATTTAAAGTAATTAGCACAAATGTAATAATGAAAGTAATATTATAAATACATGAAATATAGGCTCAAAATGAACAAAGGAATTCGACATAGAGTCTTCTAATAATTGGTCGTGTTCGGCGTCTTTCGGAGTTTGGTTGTCAAAGTCACGACCTAACGCAAAATAAAATAAAATAAACCAAATAAAATCTAACTCGACAAGGAATGAGTTGGGAACAACATGCAAGTAAATAAATTCAGAAAAGAAATATAAATGAAGGTGGTGTGGGAGGGTAGGTATTTATTTGGTGTTTTATTTGGCTGAACTGAGTTGAGAAATGGATTCACGGGCTCGAAACGGTTGAAATGGGTATAATATGTCGAATTAAGGTTTCGGGGATGGAAAGTGTCGGGTAATGAACAGTGTTATTTTTACTATTTATGTACGAAAACCGGTTATGAACAGTAATCAGCTTCGTTGTTTCGGTGTGAACAGTGAGTAGATTTTACTTTGCTATGAATAGTAAATGGCCGAATTTGAAAAGGGCTTAGAAATAGTGTTGGGCTAAGAAATAGTGTTGGGCTAAGCCCAATGCTCAAATGGGCTAAAGCCCAAAACAGGCCAGGCCTAAAGGCCTAGTTCCAGGCAGCCTTGAGTTGCGCTCGGCCGATGGCCAGAGCGCGCTCGGCTCTCCCGAGCCGACGACAGTGGCGCCGTTGAGGATTGCAGCGACTTCGGCAATCACCGTCGGCGGGAAGTGGTGCGGGGAGCACCTAGGGACCAAGAGCATCCCATTTTTGGGTTTGGTGTTGGGGTTGGAGGCTCGGGGAAGGGGTGGTAGCGTGGGTGGCGGCTGGCTAGAGCAGAGGACGACGGCGGCAATGCTGGGGGTGCTTCGGTTAGGGCGAGTGTTGGAGAAGCATCAGTGGGTGGAGGGGATCACGAGGGTGGTGGTGGGGTGGCTTGAGGTGCACCGAGGCACTTTGGCGACGGGAGTCGTCCATGGCGCGCCAGTGGAACACGGCGCCGGCGAAGTGGAGGCGGGGATAGTGGCGGGGAGGTTACGGGAAAGACTTAGGGAGGTGAGGCGAAGCTAGGGACGGAGGTAAGAGGGGAGGGGATGGTTGGGTACGACGAATTTTACCTCAGGCCCGACAGGGAAGAAGCACAGGCGGTGGCGATTCCGGGAAATTGGCCAGCCTCAGAGACGAAGCGTGGCAGAGGAAGTGTTGGGGTTGGGGATGAGGAGTGCAGGTAGGCTCGGGGTGGGCTTTTTATAGTCCTGGGGAGGCAGTGGCGCTAGTGTTCGGGTGAAGGCGAGCGTGGTGCGTGGGCGGCGACGTGGGCGGCCGTGCACATGGATGGTGCTGGGCAGAGCGAGGTGGCAGTGGAGATGTGTGCCGACATTGAAGAGGGGCGAGGTGGTGCGGCTAATGGGAGCAAAGGGGAAGGTGCGAGGCGGTGATGACGCACCGGGGAAGAAGGGGGTGGCACCCCGGGAGAGATGCGCCACCGGGAGAGAAAAACGGGAACGCCCGAAAAGGAAAGCGGATTGGGGAGGAAAACTTCCGAATTGGGAAGGATTTCGAAATCAAACCAAAAACGCCAAAAAGTTTTGAAATTTCAAATTTTGGGTTGTTTCATGCTTTGTCGGCATTAATGTCAAGCAAGTCTAAATCAGAGCTTACAGAGAACACTATTAATTGTGGACGTTGAGCATTCTAGACTGTTAATACATCACTCTTTATATCAAGCATCAGGAATACATCCAGTAAGAGTTCATTCATGCATATACAATATAAGTAAGATCACTGCTACACTTCAACAAATCACTTCCAAACCCTAAGAAATTGAAAATCACACTTTTATTCAAACATTGCACAGATCCATTGTTTCATCACTTAAAGATAAAAAAAAACTCAAAACATTTGTTTATGAAAAAAGATGGTACCTTGTCCATTGTTTCATCACTTAAATTCAATTCCACACTCTTGCTTTGAAAAATTCCACTGTACACGCAATTTACCCCTGGTTTGTCCAATGCCCCTTTGGACTATGGTGTATACACGTCAAATTAAGCTTTACAGCCACAGGTAGATAAATAATGCAACGGCTTGCTTTGTAAGCTGTGTGCAGGAACTAACGTATGGACGAAAGGGAATTGAGCAGATGGTTACTTGACTAATCCGTCACGTTGAAACATTTGCAAAATTCAAAAATTCCTAAATCAGTTTGAGTTTGAGTTTTGGTTTTGTTTTTCTTTCAAATCTGAGCAAATTTCAGCAAAACCTCAATCCCCGCTTTCCCCTTTTGCTCAAGCCATCTCCCACCCGGGCGCCGCCCAAACCCGCCTCCCTGCTGCCGTCACCGCCATCGCCCACGCGCCACCCGCACAAGCCGCACGGTCGCGCGCCACCCGGCCGTGCCACCTCCCGCTCCGCTCCAGTGAGGGAGCGCCGCAACCCGTGACACCACCCCATGTGCGCCATGCCTTCACGAACACTCCCGACCGCCACGTCACCATCCGGCGCCGCAATCCCCACCGCCTCCATCCAGCTATAAAGGTCGCTCCGCCGGCCTCCTTAACCCACACCAAACCCCTCCCCTCTCCACTCATCTTCGTCTCCCGTGCTGGCTAGAACCGCCGCCGCCTCGGTTCATCCGCCCCGTAAGCCGATCTCGCCCTATCCCTTCCAAATCAACCCCATTCAAGCACCCGAGCCCTTCCCCCACCCCTCCGGCCCCAGATCCGCGGATCCCCACCGGCGCCGCCCTCTCACTCACCGCCGCCACCCCAAATCCAAGAACCCTTTCCCCAAAACACACCCCGCGCAAAAACCCGAGGGGAAGAGACCACTTACCTAGGCGGAGCCTTCCTCGCGCCGCCCTCTTCTTTCCGCCGCTGGCCGCCGTTGCGAAGTGCCGCCGGTGCGCCGCCGGCCCCGAGCCGTGTCGCCGCCTCCCTTCGCTTGCGCGAGCAGCGCCGAGGGGCGTTGTGGCCTTCGGCCAGCGCCCCCAAGACCTAAAAGCCGTGCGCGCGTGGGCCTCGGGCCGGTTCGGCCAAATGGGCTTCGACCCAGTGATGTGGCCCAGCACTGTTTCTTTTAATTCAGTCCACACTATTCATTGCACAGTATTCTAGTTACTGGTCACCCGAAAAGCCCATAAACTGTTCATTCTTTTAATTCAGCCCATACACTATTCAAACAGCAAGTAATTGCTCTTCATAACCCTAGATTAGTGGTTAATTACTGTTCATTACTTAATTTATGAGTATGAACAGTAAAATAGCCACTATTCATCGAAACCCTAAAATGACATTTTATATCCATTCTGACCGTCTCGAACCCATAAAGCCTATTCTTAGACCCGTTCAGTCATATCCAACTCATGTCAAACCTTTTTACCTCTTTAAGTTGCTTTCTTTCTTCTTTTATATTTTTGTTGTACTTGGATTCGTGTCAGGCTCATTCCTTGTCGAGCCCAGTATTTAATTTCCTTTTTGTGTCTTACGCTAGATCTCGACACCGACGAGCCAGCTCAGGACATCACCGGACAGGACATAGAAGCAGCAGGACAGTTCGAGGACTTCGAGCGGGAAGGCAAGTTGCATGCCTTGAACATATTGAACCTACATTCCATATACTTTATATCATTACTTTCATTAGTATATTTTAGCCAATTATTTCAATTAAGAAATAGTACTTTGGAATGCCATGTTAAATAGTTAAAAACCCTTCACTCCACATATTAAACCGCCCATTCTTGTAAGCCATATTCACATTGACAAATCTAGTCCACATAAAATAATAGAAAATATTCCACAATATCATACAAAACTCATTTCTAAATACTGTTAAGGTGGATTGGCTTTAAGCCAGTAGGTTTTGGTGGAGAGTTGAGGACTGTCTAGGAAGTTGGACAATCCAATATACTCGTTTAAAAGTGAGTCATCGGTGAGATCTAGAGGTGGACAGCCACAAGTTGGTGTTGGGTCATCGCCTCACCGGATGACAGGTAAGGACAAGAACCTTGTGCCAAGTAACAGACACATAAAACTGCTCAACCATATGCGTGGTCATTCCTCCCTGGCTTAGTACACTGCTCATCCAATCGAATATCTACAGGATGTCAACTGTTACTTTTGTGATAGAACAGACGCGGAATGGGGGTGAATCAGGAGTGGACCGTTTAGGGCACCCTCTGAATTACACAACGTTATGGGCCTGTTAGCCTCGGAGTGCGGATTCCACTATTGGCCGGTGGTCTCCCGAGCTGTATGGATGTAGACCTACCGTGTAGAGACTAGAAAGGTTGAGTAGTGAAAATGCTTTGTTATCTCAGCTCAGTCGCACGCTAACGTGTTGCGTGTATATTGCATGACAGTACGAGCATGAGATATCTTGTGGGTAAAGTTAGGCAACTCTGCAGAGTGAATAATCAATGGTATTCGAATACGCTGTGCTTCCGGTTAATGAAGCTGTGTTCATGGGTGATTCCAATATACAAGGCATAAGTAGGCTTTTAAAGATGTTAAATGGTAACTTCAGATGTTATAAACCCTGTGACTATACTTATTATTGTTTTACTGCTTTTAATTACTATACAGCTTTTAAATTCAACTATTGCATTCCACATATACCTGTATTGGTAAAACTGTAATCCTCCATTGATAACCTTAGCATGTAGTTAAATAGAACTTCCATGCAATTTCTTGAAATCACGTAGTTGTACTCATTCTTGCTAAACATCAACAGAGGAGTGTTGGGAAGATCCAGGTGACCCCAGCTTTTAGGAAGAAGCATGAGACGGTGACGACTACTGGTATTAGGGTCTCTTTTACGCCCAAGCTTGCCTGTGGTTTCGGCTCACTTTTGCGTTGTAATATATTACGTTTGGGCTTGGATGCCCGCTTCCGCTTTCAAACTAGTTGTTAGGCCTTAACTGCTGTAATAAAAAGTCTGTCTTTTGCTGTTGTCGTATGCTTGCTTATGAAACCACGTCTTTACAACTGAACATCCCGGACAGTTGTAAGGATTCTAGCGGTCCCTCTTCCGGGGCTGTTACAACGTGATTGGAATTGAGGTATCTGAAAGCGTCGTGATTGGATTTCCAGGTCAAGCTAATCAGTAAACCAACATCGATTTGTGTAGAAAGAACAAAACCTTCCTCTCAATGATTTCTCTCGCGAGTATCACGATTAATATGCTATGAATATTGTGTGTATTCATGAGGCCTAATGAGCAATATATATAGAGAAAGAGTATATGATAATATTACAAAGGAATATGTCATACATATATAAGAAAATACAATTAAGATATACTTCAACACTCCTCCTCATGCGTAGATTTTCTTAGACCTAAGACGTGTAATAGAAATAGGCTGCAATTATTTTTTAATTGAGTCAGCCGAGTCTTGAACTTAAGACCTCTTAGCTCTGATATCATGTTATAAATATTGTGTGTATATCTATGAAGTCCAATGAGCAATATATATATAGAGTATAAGGGGATATTACAAAGAAATATATCATATATATATATAACAAATACAAAAGCCATGTAAAAAAATACAAATAAATTCCTATGGTAACATAATAAACAAATAACACCATTGACAGATGGATATGCTATCCTAATTGACGATGAAACTCATCGAAAAAATGGACAATTGAACTACCCAATAATGACAGCAAAAATGTTCAGACTTCTGACATTCAGACACACACCTGTATATAACTGTATACGCACCTTCTTTTTTACACCTCTTTACTATGTTCAGACTTCTGACATTCTGACACATCTTTGGAGTCGCGAGTCATCACTACAATTGCAGCTTGCAGTTTTTGTTGGATCTCCACAAGATTTTGCAGCCATCAACGCGATATTGCGATAGAATTTTGGCATTTTTCCATGCATGACAGTGTCGGGACTCAGAAGTCAGGACTGGCGATGTTTATCGGTAGCTGAGCAGGCACGTCACATACAGACATACAGTGACACTGCAAGTGGTAAGAGTCTATTTGCAGCACGGCACATAGTACACGCTGGGATCATTATCTGTCGTCTATTATTTTCGGTCTAATGAATAAAATTAATTTGTATTACTTATACTTCCCAGGGTAGTATGTAGTAGAAATCCCGCAAATGGTAGAATTGTAATACGACCATATCTATTTTAACTTCAATCGGAAAAATCGAGATGTCCTCGTCTTGGGCCGTGCAGGAGAGTGCGCTCGTTTTGGGCTGCGCGGTAGGGACGGGACGCTCAACCCATTATGGCCCATATACTGTTTAGAAGTGATGGTGTTGATGTATGGGTGTTAGGGGAGTGGTGTTGGTGGCCACCGCTCGGTGTCTTCAGGAGGTCTGCGGCGCGGTGCTTTGGGGAGATGGCGGGGGCGCAGCACATTGAGTGGAAGGCGCGGCCCAAACTGAGAGCATGTTATAGTACTGACTCTGGTCTGCACACCTTCTGAATAATTAGAGGACTTCGAAGTTTACCATTTTCAGTGATGTAGGCAGTAGGATTGCCATAGTTCTCCTTAATATAAAGCAGCAGCTCACGGAATCCTGGAGGGTAGATGTAAAACCAAGATGACGCAGCCTGTATCACATTTATGGAACTGAATCAACAAAAGATCAAATCATCGCCCAGACAAAGTTACAAACTGAGGAAAAACAACTGGTCAATTTGCTCTTGTGAAGCAACTGGTAAATTAATTACTTGAGGACCTATGGGAACACCATTTCGAACTCGTAATGTGATCGGATGATGTCAGTATTTTGTTAACAGAGAAAAGATCCACGAAGCAAATGTATTTTCAAACCAAGTGGTAAATTGTCGTGCTAAAAAAATGTCATGTAAATGACACAATGTTTGTAAGAAATACTACATTACCTTTCATTGGCACTAGATTGAGAAATGAAGAACAGAAGTGAATCGTACTTTGTCGACTTACCGGTAAGATTTGCTCTAGCATCGGTGTTATAACTGTTGTTAAGACCATTTGAAGGAGGAAGGCTATCAGCATAGTTTGCAGTGTAGTAATTGAGTCCAATGAAGTCAAATGCACCCTTGACAAACTCAGATTGTTCTTTGGAGAACAGTGGCAAGCGATTTCCGACCAATTTTCTCATGCTGACCGGGTAATATCCTCTAGTGAGGGGGTCCATAAACCTAGAAGGCATTCCTAGAAAGATTTGCATTCTCGTCTAGACATTGATAATAAAATTACATGTGAGTAACTGAGAATTTACCATCCAAGCATGAAATCCAAGGCCCGTCTTGCAGCGTTTTCGTTGGACTTAGAAGGGGAATAGGAAACAAACCAGTGCGAAACTAGAGTTATTCCAATCTTTCCGTTTTGCATGGCCTGCATTTGAGGTAACTTATATCTTCAGAATGTCAGGTTCAAACTAACTCATGGTATTAAACTATCAATTGGGTTCATTTGGCAAACGAGGTGCAACCTCTTAAATTCGATCGCCTTCATATGCAGTACGTACTGAATTGGTCAGGGATTTATCCATTTCATAACAAACATCAAAAGCCTGCATGGGCGTTTTGATTGGCGAGTAGATTCAGAGCTAGGTCATTGTTTCCTTCCAATATCCCACGGGCACTTAGTTAACCTTTGTATCTGCTTTGTTTTTAAGCTCTTGGCCGGCCTTATGCGGGTATGTTCGCGTTCGACACCTTAGGTTGTATTCACTTTTTTATTTATTTAATGGAATGACAAGCAATCTTCTTACACTTACTGATGGTTAGTTACCTACTAATGCATAAATTACAACTGCATAGAGAGTTCATCGCTGACCTGATATTTTTCTTTGTACAACCTAACCTTTTCTGCATGGGCAAGCGGTTGATGATGACATACAGTGTAAGGTCCCCTCGCGCCGCAGCCCCCGCGCGCCTTAGCCCGACAGGAGCCTGGAGGAAAAACCGAGGAGGAGAGAGGAGAGGAATGGGGAAATACCGAAATTGGGGTTGGAGGAAGAACCTGCTGGCTGCTGGTGTCTAATTGGGTTGGCCGGTTCCTGGTTGGGCCTTGGGCCTCATGCCTGCCTCGGCCGACCCACGACCACGGCTCATGCGGCGCGCCTACGCGGCTACGCGCAGCTCGCTCGGTTCATCCGCCCATGCCTCATGGAGATGGCCGGGGGCGCCGGCAGGCTGGCGCGGGGTTCGCCCGGGAGACCCGGGCAGCCGCCCCAGCTTGCCCCGGGTGGTTCCGCCACTGTGCATAGCCCATAGAGCAGAAGGTCCGAGGCTCATTAAATGTTATCCAATGTTTCACTCGATCACCACACTCTTTGAAGCAGACTTCAGCGTAGTCCTTATAATCATTTCTGCAACGATCACAACTTTTTCTGTGAGAAACTTCACAATATATACAGAATACAAGCAAACATGTAAAAATTACGACAGTGCACAAAGTTTATTCTTGTGAGGGACTTTTTGTTTTGTTACTCTGTTAGCACTGTCCAATGCAGAAGGACTGCATTAATTCATGCATGTTGGTTGTTGCATATGTTTTAAACATTCAGGACTTTAACTTTCATCAATTCCAGTAAACAGCATGTTGGTTGTTGCATACGTTTTAAACTACTCTACTGGCAATTGACAACCCCCACCCACCCCATGTTACTCTGTTAGCGCTGTCCAATGCAGAAGGACTGCATTAATTCATGCATGTTGGTTGTTGCATATGTTTTAGTAACTACTCTACTGGCAATTGAACCCCCCCACCCCCCAATTGTTGGGTTTGGTGAGAATTGGACACTAAAAAAAGCAAGAATTAAACAGAGGAACCTAGGACAGAACAAATAGCTTCAAAGCTTCAACTCATCTATACGTTGATAGAACAGATAACTTCAAAGCTTCAACTCATGCATACGTTGATAACTTGTACACACACATATGAAACTGTCAAGCTCACATACATCTGAAGCCTAAAGCTAACATACATTCATCTGTATAAGAAGGATGCTCATCCTTTTATAAGCTCACAAACCGACTAAACCAACATTGTTTATTAATATTTATTACAGCTATCTACACACATGACTAAGCAGCTAGCTAATCCAATCACTTGTGTGTCCCCTGCAGACTTTTCTCTATATGCATGCACCTCAACACATCATTATCTTGTATCCACTAGAAACTTCAAGTGGCAATGGTAGCTGCCGACATAACCTTGTTTATCCATTTGTCAAGAAAATAAATTAAGACATCAATTAGTTCTCTATTACGAATAAATTTTTCTCTGGACAAAGCTTTTGTAAACATGTCTACCATTTGTTGATCTGTACGACAAAATTTCAGTTTAACCTCTTGGCGCTCAACTACTTCTCGAATGTAGTGATATTTAATTGCAATATGCTTGGTTCTATCATAACTGACCGGATTCTCAATTATTGCAATGGTTGATTTGCTATCACAATAAACTGTAATTGGCTCATGTTGTTTTTCGCCGATATCTTCAATTATTCTCCTCAACCAAACTACTTGTGAGACAGCTCGGGCTGCTGCCACATACTCCGCTTTGGCTGAACACAAAGCTATTATATTCTGCTTCTTTGTTGACCAACAGCATATACTTGAACCAAGCAAAAAAGCATATCCTGACATACTTTTCATGTCGTCAAGACATCCTGCCCAATCACTATATGTGTATCTGATTAGTTTTGAATCTTCTACTGGCTTGTACCAAATGTCATAATCTGATGTTCCTTTGACATATCGTAAAATTCTTTTTGCAGCGAAAAAAATTGATTGATTTGGGCTACTCATGTACCTTGATAACAAACTGGCAGCAAACATAATATATAGCCGTGTCGTAGTCAAGTATAACAAGCTTCCGACTAAACTTCTGTAAACTGTCGAGTCTGCTTTATTTGCTCCATCTTCTAACTTCTGTTTCTCATTGGGCATCAAGAGAGTTGTGACTGATTTGCAGTCATGCATTTTGAATTTCTTCAAAATACTTTTTGCGTACTTTTTCTGATATATGAAAATGCAAGTATCATTTTGGCATATTTCTATACCTAGAAAATAATATAGCAAGCCGAGATCACTCATTTCATATGTCTCCATCATATCCTTTTTGAATTCTTGTATCATCTTTTCACAATTACCTGTATATATCAAGTCATCAATATATAACGAGATAACTAGTATATTAGTACCTCTTTTCTTAATATATAAGGTAGGCTCGCTTTTGCTTTTCTCAAATTCTTTATGCGTGAAGTACTTGTCGATTTGACTATACCACGCTCTCGGTGCCTGCTTGTGGCCATATAGTGCCTTCTTAAGTTTGAACACCTTGTTTTCTCCTTCTTCAACTGAAAATCCTTTTGGCTGCTCGACATAAATATCTTCTTCGATATAGCCATTTAGAAATACCGATTTAACATTAAGTTGATATAACTTCCACTTCTTTTGAGCTGCTAGAGCAATAACTGTTTGTATTGTCTCTAGCCTTGCAATTGGAGCATATGTCTTATAGTAGTCAACACCAGGCTTTTGCTTAAAGCGTTTCGCCACAAGTCTTGCTTTATATTTTTGAATTGAGCCATCTGGGTTTAATTTTGACTTATAAACCCATTTGACTCCAATAACTTCTTGATTATTGGGTCGATCAACTATCTCCCAAGTGTTGTTCTTCTCAATCATATGAATCTCATCTTCCATAGCTTTTACCCAATTATGGTGCTTTTCTGCTTCTTCGAAGCTTTGTGGTTGAACTACACAGAAACCACATGACTCATATATTTCTACCAGACTCCTTACTCATCGTGGAGCTGATTCTGGTGTACTCAACTGCTCACCAGCACTCGGGCTTGAGCTAGAACTCGAGTTTGAACTTGAACTTGATTCATCTTGATTTGGAGCATCACCTTGCTCCTGTTGCTCAACCGAAACTTGCAATTGGCCTAGTGAGATAACCGTTGTCAGTATTATCTGATTCTTTTGAATCTTAGTTGTTTCCCAATCCCAGGAAGCCTTCTCATCAAAGTTCACATCTCTACTGATTATGTTCTTCTTTTCCAAGTGATAAAGCCGACATCCTTTAGTGCCATCAGCATAGCCGACAAATATACAACAGACACTCTTATCATCAAATTTAACTCGCCTTTGAGCCGGGACTTGTGCATAACAAACAGAACCAAATACCTTCATATGACTAATTACTGGCTTTTGACCATACCATGCTTCAAATGGTATGCAATCTAGAACTCCCTTTGTTGAGCTTCTATTCAAAATATAAACTACTGTACTTACAACTTCTGCCCAAAATGATTTAGGCATACCTTTCTCTTTTAACATAGAATTCGCCATATCATCATTTATCTAATTCTTTCTTTCAGCAACACCATTTTGCTGAGGACTGTAGGCCACTGTCAATTGCCTTCGAATACCAGTATTATCATAATATTTCTCAAATTCTTTTGAGATATACTCGCCACCTTGATCACTGTGAAGTACTTTAATTCTTTGATTGCTTTGATTTTTCACCATAGCCTTGAATTTCTTAAACACTTCTAGTGCTTCTAGTCGTTCTCTTAGAAAATAAACCCATGTCATTCTTGTATAATCATCAATAAAAGTGATAAAATACCAATTCTTGCATTCTGACATAGTTGGTATTTTTCCAACAATATCACTGTGCACTAACTCCAAAGGTGCACGTGCTCGTCAAGCTCCTTCATGTGGAAAAGTTGCCCGAATTTGTTTCCCAAAAATACAACATTCATATGGATCAGATTTCAAATTAATAAATAGTAAACCTTGTACTATACCTTTGGTTCTAAGCAACTTTAAGGCTTTGTAGTTGAGATGGCCAAACCTCTTATGCCATAATTTAGAATTATCACCAACCTCACTATGTAAAGCCAATTGAGTGGGATAACTCATTTTTAGTGAAAAATTCCTATTTTCTCCATATCCGCCTTTGCTATAAGGCGGTTCCCATTCTTGCAATCCAGTATTTTGCAAGAGAAATCTTCGAAATGAATAGCGTACCCATGTTTTAGTAGTTGCCCAACATTAAGCAAATTCTGCTTCAAATCGGGTACCAATAAAACTTCTTGAATAATTTTTGAAAGAAGTCCATTCTACCCCCTCAAGTATCGACATGCAGACACCTAACCCCCTGAACTAAAAAACCGGCCCTTTGACACCCTTAAGTTGCAAAACCGGACAACCTACCCCCTCCGACTGTTTCATGCAGTGATTTTGCTGATGTGGCGTCCGCTCAACCTGGTTTCGCCAGGTCAGCGCTGACTTGGCTAGGTGAGCTGGCGGTTTTTTTTAGTGCTACCTTTCTTCTTCCGCACCCTCCCCCGCCGCTGCTCCCACGACCGCGAGCTCTCCCCCTTCCTCTCCTCCCTCGCCTCCCTCGCCACTTCTCCCTCCCCCCTCGCCGCCCGCTGGCTTAGTGCCCACCGCCCCCGCCGCCTACAACGCCCTCATGTCCTCATACTCCCGCGTGGGTCGCCCCGACGAGGTGCTCCGCCTCTTCCGCTCCCTCCCCTCCCCCCACCGCACCCCTCTTCACAACCCTCATCTCCAACCTCACCGCCTCCGGCCACCCCCTTCGCCTCCCTCCTCGTCATCGGCCTCCCACCCACCGCATCCACCTCAACCGCGTTGCTCATGTCCTATGACGCCTCGTTCGACTCAATGTATGATGTCTTCCTCGCCATGGCCGCCCCCGACACCGCCGCATACAATTGCCTCCTCCAACGCCTTCGCCCACGAGGACCTCAACCTCCTCGACTCCAACTCCCTCTCCCTCGCCGCCTCCGGCACCGCCCGCTCCAGTAACGCCCACCTCACATACTCTCTCCTCCTCTCCATGCTCCGCCGCAGCCTCCTCCTTGACCGCCACGCCTAAACCGCCGCACTCTCCCGCCTCTACCGCGCCTAGGCGCTTCACTTCTTCGATGCCGTCCTCCACCACCTCCGACGTTCACCATCCAGCAACACATTGCTCGGCTTGATGTCTCCATGGATCACTGACGGATGCACAGCGGAATGGAGCACAGCGGCTATGTCGCAGGTGACCGCGAGCGGCCGCGGGCACTCGGACACCAGCTCGGGGCACCTCTTCCCCAGCAGCGCATCCTGCAGCGACCCATTGGGCATGAGCTCGTACATCACCATCATACGGCGGTGGCGCGAAGAGAGAGTAGGCAAAGAGCAGGAGGATGGAGGGCATGGTCCCGTGGCCGCAGCCGAGGAGGTGGGAGGCGAGGGAGAGCTCGTTGTGCAACTCACGCTCACCCAGGAGAGAGCACACGGCGTCCATGACCTTCACGGCCACGGGCTGCCCCGGCCTAGGTAGCGTGCCGTGGAACATGGGTCCGAACACGCCTCGCCCGACTTGCTCCCCACCGTGAAGTCGCCGTCCCGCGCCGCTTTCTTTGGTATGGCGACCTCCGCGGCTCGAGTGCGGCTGCCTCCCTCGCCCCAGCCCCACCGCCACGGCTCGCTTCCTCCCTCGCCGTAGCGAGATGAGCGTGAGCCACTAAGATCAGCCGCCGCCCGAAAGAGGCGCTCCTGCCACTCACCTAGCCCACACATCGGTCTCGTGGCGAAACCAGCCACCGGACGCCACATCGGCAATACCACCGCACGAAGCAATGGGGGGGTAGGTTGTCCGGTTTTGCAACTTAGGGTGTCAAATGGATGGTTTTTAGTTTAGGGGTTAGATGTCCGCAGTCAATACTTAAGGGTAGAATGAACTTCTTAGTAATTAGTTTTTGACCATCTTTCATTTGGACAGCTATACTGCCCTTACCTTCAGATTGTGCTAAAGAACCATTTTCCATGCGAATCTTCGCCTGATATGATGAGTCAACATCTTGAAATATATCCTGGTTGGAAGACATATGGTTTGTACAACCATTGTCCACAATCCAAGTATCCGCTTTTTTATCTTGGGCAATTTGGCAAGAATAAATTGCCCCTTTTGAATTTTTCTCTTCTTCTAAAAAATTTGTCCGATTGTTATCTCGGGTTCTACAATATTTGGCAACGTGTCCTTGCTTTTTGCATTTATTGCAAGCCATCTTCTTCCAGCACCTATCTGTAGTGTGACTGGACTTTTTGCAAATATCACACCAAAATTTAGAACTAGTCATACCTTTTTCTCTTTTATCTTCGGCTGGCTTCTTCTGCACATCTTTCTTTGGATCACCTCTTCGTTGATAATTTTCACCATTTATTGAATTGTAAGATTTGAAACTTAGCTTTGACCGAAAGGCATTTTCAACTGAATTCTCTGCTCTCTGTAGCTTCCTCTCTTCATGAGATTCTAATGAACTCATTAGTGTTGCACAGTAAGGGTCGCTGTCGTAGTGAGAAGACTAGACAGTAAGAAGAGGAGACCCCTCGTGCTGGGAAGACGAGGAGGCTTCTAAAAGGGGCTCGGTTGTGATAAAAATTGCTTATCCCCCTGGTTACATGATGGAGAGGGCTATTTATAGCCTCCAGATATGGCATCTAAAAGTATATGTATACCCCTAGAAAAGTACACTAGCCCTAGGGTTGCAGGGTCTTTTATGTGCCTTATGTGTAGCCTCCGGTGCACGGTGTGTCTTCGTGGGGGTGGCCTTTTTGGGGGATACACCCGGTCCACCGTTCTTGTGGACCCCGTGCCCTTCGCAGGTTCTTTGCTGCCTTCTTCGGAGGGTCTTCGTGGTTCCTTCGGAGGGTCTTCGGGATCACTCGAAGGTCTTGGGACCTCAGAAGGGCCTTTGGGACTACTCCGATGGGTCTTCGGGATCCTCCGAGGGGTCTTTGGGATATCCTCTGAGTAAGTCATTGGGAGGCCTTTCGGTGCTGCCGTGCTTCGCCAGGTCATGGGGCCGGTGGGGCGTCCCTACGACAGTCGCCAAATCCTTCCTTTGACTCCTCAATTGCAGCAACAATATACTCAAACTTTTCTGGTAAACTGATCAAAATTTTCTCAACAATATTTTGATCAGTAATCTCTTCATCGTAGGTGCACATCTGATTCACCACATGGATGACCCTCGAGAATTAATCCTTTATCTTCTCGGAATCCTTCATCTGCAGATTTTGAAACTGCCTTCGCAAAGTTTGTAGCTTTACAGCTAAAACTTTTGTGGAACCTTGAAACTCCTCCTTTAGCTTGTCCCAAGCTTCCTTTGACTTCTTGGTGCCGATAATCCGCGGAAACAAACGTTCCGCAAAACCTTGTTGAATCAAAAACAAGGCCTTGGCTCCCGTCATCTGGTTCTCTGCCAGAGTTTTCTTCTGCTCTGGTGAAAGAACATCTTCAGTAGCATATTCTTTGTAGCCATTCTCCACAATATCCCATAATCCTTGCAATAGTAGCAGCGTCCGCATCTTGATGTTCCACATATCGTAATTCTCACATGAGAATACGGGGATCATCGATTGCGCCATTCCGACGCCCAAACTCGAAGCCATAACCTCGGCTCCGACAAATAACACGAACACGCCACGCTACTTCGCTACGCCCGACTCGAATTTGGGGCTTTGATCCGACCTAGACACTAACCGACTCATGCAAACAAGAGTATATAAATATTTGTATAGCTCAAGTACACCATATGCTGACTAAACATTTAGCTAATCCAATGACCTTTACAGCTCCTAATCAAGTCCAAATTGACTTGCGTATCCTGAACAGACTTATCTCTATATGCATGCAACTCAACACATCATTATCTTGTATCAACTAGAAACCTCAAGTGGCAATGGTAGCTGCCGACATAACCTTGTGTAATTATCCATTTGTCAAGAAAATAAATTAAGCATCCACAATTAAGCATATTTTAGTTTTCTCTTATGATGTAAATAGCATTTTTAATTGAAGTTTTATGGGCCTAGTACACTTATCAAGGAACTAAGCAGTTACAGCAATTAAACCCTATCAAACTCAATTAGTATTACTTTAGTACAACTAGTATTTGTTAATCTGCTTGCTATTCAAGTTAACTTACACAAGTTGGGAGTAGCGCATTCTCTGTTAAGAAGAATAAAGGACTGAACAATCATTGACTTACATTACATTAGGACTAAGAAATCCACCATATTTATCTTCCAATGCCTGAGGCGAGTCCCAGTGGAAAAGGGTTACAAATGGTTGCACACTTGCACTCCTGCAAATATATAAGATTATTTCACACCATAACGAGGATAAAAAAAATCTTCGGGTAAGTAAAGAATAAAGCAAACAGTCTTTCCATGTAGTATAGCAACTGGTGTAAAATGATAATTAAATAATGAATAGAAATCAACAATAGACATGCATACCTTTCAGCGGGAGCTCATTAATTAAATTGTTGTAGTTTCTGATGCCTTCCTTGTTGACTCCACCACTCAAGCTTCCATCTGCAATGTCATTCAGATGTTTAAGTCCAAAGTAATTCAACATGGAAATCCTGTTGACAAGTCTGTTAGACTGTGACAGTGCAGTGTAACTCGTCTAAATGACATGGTTACACTTGGAAGAATTCTAGTCCATGAGATGGACAACCTGTATGCATCCATCCCCAAATCCTTCATGCAGCAGACATATTCCTGCAATTTTTGGTAAGCCCTCTGGATCAGTTCTGAGCTAATTTCATTTGGTACTAGTTGCAGAAAATTTAAAGATCTTGTAATTAATGTTAGATATACCGGTATCTCCTTATGTCAAAGGAAAACACAGAAGCTAATCACATCTTGTGAGATATGTATTTAATTAGAATCCTTAAAGATCCATTAGAAAGCAGGAACAATTAAATTCCACCTTGTAGAGATGGTACGAGTCTTCGGCCACATCCCCATTGCTACTGCCATCAATTTTATCTGCCGAATCAGCAAATTGTTAAACAAAAAGATGGCTCCTTTTCCTTATCTGTCATTTTTGCAATTTAATTCAATTTTACGCCAGAATTTTACTGCCGCAAGTAGATCAAGAGGCCTGTACAGTTGTACTCTGTGCACAGCAACTAGTGTACGTATAAATATGGTTGAGCAGGCTGCAGGTAGTGATTACTAACTAGTCCTTGATGTGAAATGGAATTATGGAAATGATTCTATTTTATCCAGAACTACCACGTCAATCAGCTCTGTAAACCAGCCTTGCTTTGTGTAAGAAGAACTGAACAAAAAGAATGTTCCTCACACTAGAATTTCTCACGAAGATTTAAATAATAATAATGCTGGTGAAAATAATAATACACATCAACCTGTTCATACTTAATAGAATTCACTGATATTGGCAGCTAAAATGTGACCAGACAAACATCACTTTGGATAAACTAAGAGATACTATACAGCTTCTTTCCTACATCTGGAAAAAATAATCGCAGCTAAGAAAATAGATTTTATTCTTACAAGAGAGAGACAGATAAGCTGCATGTAGCATGGCACGATGAGAAACAAATTGTGGTATGTCAAAGAGAGAGACAGAGAGATTGACAAAACAGAAATGAATACATCCCTGGGTGCTGGTGAGTGAAGGTATCCCAGATGCTTTGTCCCCTGCCTCCCTCCATTGCACCACCCTCGTACTGCATGTGAATGTACAGTTAGTAAGACTAAACAGTGGGTAGTAGGCCGTGATGAGAGATAGTTACTTGGCCAGTGACAACTTGAATAACATCACGGACTCCATCAAGCCAATTTAACTATTATTTTGTCCCATTTGTTTGCTAGTAGTAGTTTTCTGGAATTAGGGTTATTTGACTCGCATTACCAAGAATGTTAGGTAGTAGGCTTATGGCTGGTGCTTGTCTGAAGTTGGTGTGACATGCCATGACTTGGTTAAAACTTTGTATAGCTCAGAAGCAAAAGTGCAAAACTCTGTGTCTTAGGGGCGCCTCACCGGCCCCACAACCCGGCGAAGCACGGATCCCCTGGAGGTCTCCCCGAAGAGACCCCGAAGGGGTCTCGAAGACCCTCCGGAGGATCCCCGAAGACCTTCCGGAGTAGTCCCGAAGACCCTCTGAAAGAGCCCCGAAAACCCTCCGAAGAGACCAGCGAAGGGCCTCAAGGGGTCATCTCTACAGGGGGGATACAAGAGCAACAAGATTTGTGGACCGGGTGCACCCCTTGGTTGGGCTACGTCCAGGAAGACCCACCGTGCACCAAAGGCTACATATAAGGCGCATAAAAGCTCCTGCAACCTCTACGGTTACAGTACTTTCTTAGGGGTACAAATGTAAATTTAAATACCCCAATAGGGAGGCTATAAATAGCTCCCTTCACCATATAATAAAGGAGGACTTTTCTTTGGGCAATACATATACTCTTAACAACCGAGCTCCCTTCCGGAGGACCCTCCGATCTCTCAAACATCGGGGGTCCCTCTCTCTTTGTACTGTCTGGTCTTCTCGCTACGACACTGTAACTACCTGCTAGATCACGCTGACTAATGAAGACAGGAAGAGAAGTGGAACCTGATAGGACGACGACGCCATGCCAAAGATGAACCCTTTGGGGAAGCTGCTCCGGCTGATGGGTGGCTCATAGGCACCATTGTAGGTGATGGAAGCAACAGGTAGAAGGAGAAATGGCAGGAGAAGAAGACTAGACATCACTACTGCTCAAGTGCTCATGCACCATTTGTGGTGTGATCGGCGATGACAGAGAAGCTTTGCTACATGTGAAAGGCTCTTCTTGGAAGCACATATATAGGCTCATGCATGGTATAAATTTATCCCCTTTTTTGCTCTTATAAGAAAGCTTGTATTGGAATGTTGTTGAGTGGTGACCACTATGACAGAGCATATTCAACTTCCAAGTAGAAATTGTAGAGCATTTTGCTCCAGATTATCGTGCACGCAGCTCTCTGTATCTGTCATGAAATTAGGTACGTACCTATGCATTGATTACTCCTTGTCTCCTTGATCAGAGAGCTGGGTCATGTATCACGGTCCTTGGCTGTCAATACTGCTTTACTTTATCAGTTGTGAAGTGTAGCTTGTAGTTTTGGATCTCCGACAAGATGTAATAAACACCACCAAGATAACATTTCATGTCTGAATATGTTTATCTGTAGCACTGCAGACATCCCAGAGTAGTTATACATCAGTACAAAATTGCTACTTGTGGTGCAAACTCTATGTGCATCTAAAAGTAAGAAGGGTTCTATTTCTTTTCAAAAGAGCATAATCACGCGTGTTTCTGTCACATTCCATATGGTAATTTAAAAATTTTCAGTGCAAATTTTTCAATGTCACATATCTGGTATAATAACAGTACGAAGAGAGCATACACTGAGGAGGAGAACCGACAGAAGAAAACACAAATTTACCTACCAGCTCCATTGTCCTGCTTCTCTCTTAAAAAAACATTTTGCGTAGAAATATCCAGTTATCCACACTGTAAAACAAACAAAAATAAATGAGACATGCCAAGGCAACCTCCTAGATGGCTACCCGGCTGAAGGTACGGAGGTGGGAGTGGAGACGGTGCCAGTCGGCGACGGCCCTCGGCGCGGCTAGGTTGCCAGCGCAGCGCACGAAAGAGGCATAGGCGCATAGCGGCTGCCGGCCAGCCACCGCCCGCCCGCACGTGGAGCCGCAGCGGCTCCATTGGCGCTCGGGCGCGCGGCCACGTTGCCGGGGGAGGGGAGACTAGAGGTGAGGACGACGGCGCAACCCAAGGTGAAACAATGCCGTAGCACACGTGACGGCCCAAACATCCAAATTCCAAACCATGGCCAGACCAACCAAATTTTTTTAGAGGAACCAGTACTAGACCAAACAGATTTGCCGCTGCAAAGAAGCCCAATTTGGAGCCGAACTCCATTAGAAAAAAAAAATATGGTATTCTTATATGGCCCGAAAACGGCTTGGATTAAGCCCGTGAAAGTATTCAGCTGTGCATGCGCCTTGTAGTTGTACCGAACCGGCAGGAGCCGCTCTGATGGAAGCACAAATTATTCGTTGCATTGCACTGCGTAACGCGTGACAGATCCTGTACGTAACACGGTCAGCTTAGCCACCGCGCGCGCTCTAGCACGGCGGCAGCGGAGTCCCGCAAAGGCACTTGTTGTGCTCGTACGCCTCCGCCTTGAACCGCGCCATCTGCCCGCCGATGGGAATCTCCCCGCAGAGCTCGTTGTAGCTGAGGTCCAGCGTCACTACCCTCGACTGCTGGAGCGACGCCGGCACGCGGCCGTAGATCCGGTTGCGGCTCAGGTTCAGGAATAAAAGGTTCTTGGGCATGTCCACGCCCGTCAGGTTGAACCGCAGACTGTTCCCGGACAGGTCGATGTCCCACACCGTCTTGCGCCGTCCGAACAGGAAGGAGGCGTCGCCAGTGAGCCGGTTGTTGGCCACCCTGAAATTCATGAAGTACCTCTCGACCGCGTAGATCCAGGGGATCGTCCCCGACAGCCGGTTGTTGGACAGCGTCAGGCCCAGCGGCGACTCGGCCGTCCCGCCGTGCACCAGCCGCGGCGGGATCGGCCCGACGAGGTCGTTGTTCGCGGCGTCGAAGTAGGTCAGGTGCGGCAGGTCCTGGAGGGACTTGGGGATCCTGCCGGTGAGCTTGTTGCCGAAGAAGCTGACGGAGGAGAGGTTTGTGCGGGAGAGGGACGCCGGCAGGGCGCCAGAGACCGAGGTGCGCATGATGTTGAAGATGGAGAGGTGCGAGAGGTTGCCGAATGAGTCCGGGATGGGGCCGGACAGGCCGGGGATGTTGTCGATGTTGATGGTGTGGAGCTGGTCGAGCTCGCCGATGGCCGGCGGGAGCGGGGAGGTGATGTTCAGGTTCTCGAGGAAGAGCGCGACGACGCGGCGATACTGGTTGCAGTACGCGTACGACCACTGGCAGTGATCGGTGCCGGGCTGCCAGGACGCGAACGCGGCCGGGTCGCCGAACTGCTCCTTGATCTTGAGCAGCGTGGGGAGGTCAGGGTCGTCCTTGTCCTGAGACTGAGCGAGCGAGGTGGCGAGTAGCAGAGATAGGAGTAGGAGTAGGAGAGCAACAATGTGGTTTCCCATTGCGATCGGATTAACGAGCGGAATTATTGCACTTGATGAGGAGAAGAACGGTGTGCGGTACTGGTATTTGTAGGAGTTGAAGTCAACTGCGCGCGGATTGATGTGGTTACGAAGATAGCCAAAGTTTGGTCAAAGATTTCTGAGTGGTTTGGTGCGGACGTAAGGAAGAGGAACATGCAATGTTTCTTGCCATGCACTTGATATATATACAGCTATTCTCCTGGTCATAGGTCCAGTCTTGTCTCTTTCTTGTTGATAGGCAGGCCATTGCATGGCATGAATTATAGGCTAACAGCAGAATTAAGGAACCACATCCTCTGCCTCTTAAGTTTTGAAGGCAACAGTGCCATTATCATTTTGGGTAGTTGGATCAAAAATCAACGCGTGAGATGCATCCGGGTCCTGTAGGGGTACTGTAGCCGCAACAAACACTGCAGAGCTTTTTATGTGTTTTTCGTTGTAGCGTTCAATCCTGACCGTCGCTTTTTGATCTACGGATAGGATTGGGCGAATGGCACAAATATTGTAGCCCTCTTCTATTGCCGTTGCAAAGGCAGATGATGTTGCTTCCCCGTAATTAAGCATGGCATGGGTACGTTTCAGTCATTGACTCATCGTACGTGCTCCAGCCAGGCAATGCGTCGGCGATGGCCTAGCGCGCCCGACATCGAGACTGGGTTCGGGTATGGGTGAAAGCGGTTGAAAGCGAGCGGATAATGGTTTTGTCATATTTGTTTTCATATTTTTTCGTATCCGGATACGAATACGAATCTGAATACCCGGATACGAATACGAATACAAATAGTATCAAATACGAATACGGATCGAATATAAATCAAAACGAATACGAACACATATATTTTTCGGAACATGAAAACCCCTTAAATTGTATGTCAGAAATTAACGAAAACATATAACTAATTTATTTGATGTAACCATTCATGAATTGTTCATATTTTTAACAACCATACATAACATTGGCACTAGCAAGTTACATTAACTAGTTCATCAGAAAATATAACACTTAGTTTATCATATTTAGCTCATAAGTCATAACTCACAAAGTCATCATGCATTCACACTTAGTTCATCATATACATAAAATTTAGTTCATACTAACATTGATTAGACTGGATGGTTAATCTATCATAAATGATTTGTAACATCCTAAAGTATGTTACCAAAAATAAAATTAATAAAGTTATTATTTTATTGGATTTTCGAGATTTAAAAGAGTTTTCTGGTTAAAAGGAAAAATAATAAAATAAAGTCAATTATTTAATTTCCTAGTTTTTAATGTAAAAAATAAATTTTATTGAGTTTTCTGGGATTTTATTGGATTTAAAGTGAAAAAGGAAATTTTCATTAATTTATTGATTTTTTTGGATTTTAAAAAGGTTTTTCCTATTTTTAGAAATTTTAAATAATTTATATACAAAAATAAAACCAACTTTAAGTTGAAATTAATTTTATTAAGTTAAAAATAATTCAGCGAATTTCTGTGATTTTTTTTTAAGATTTTTGAACTCTATTTGCTATTTTCTAAAAGACTATTTGATTTGTTGCATTTTCTGAAATTCGAAAATCAATTAAAATCTCATTTCCTCTTTTGGGCTGAAATTCTCTTTTGGGCTGAAATCCGGATATCCGGGCTCCGTCTTATCCGAATAATCCGTATTCGTTTCCGTATCCGCCGGATAGCATGCTTACCGTATTCGTTTCCGTTCCCGACAAAAAAACCGAATTTGTTTCCGATCCGAAAATTATCCGATCCGAGACATTCCGAATCCGTTTTTGTCCGGATCAGTCGGAAACTATCCGATCTGTTTTCACCCCTAGGTCTGGGGTGTGTGCATGGTTACTGGTAAGGTACGCTTGGGTGAGTTTTTTTTTGGCTAAAATGGCATTTATTTTGTGATGAAATAGCAAAAATAGTATAACATAAATGAAATAACAAAAATAGCACTATATTGCACTCAAAATTCACAGAGATGACTTGCCGCGATAGCGCGGCGGTGACATCTTGTTGGCTACTGCGCACCTCAGGTTCTGGCGGTGGCGGCCGCGTCGCTGCCGATAAACTTTGTTTATGGCGGCGGCTGAGCCCGACCGTGTTTTGGCGGCTTGGGATGAAGCTCGGCCAGAAAGAAGCACGGCAACACGAAATTCCAAAAAAACAATTAAAAAATAATAATAAAAAACTATTATTTTAATCCTAAAAATGAATTAAATAATACTTTTTTATTTCAAAAAAGATTAAAATAATACATTTTAATAGAAAAATCAGTTTTTAGGGCTAGGCCAGGCTCGGGCCTAGAGATTTTCGATCGGGCTTTTTAAGCCTAGGCAGGCCCGAAGCCTGGCCCGGCCTGGTATTTGAACAAGTCTACCTGTCGAGCTCCATGCGGCCATCACATGGTCTACCTTGGGTACGCGGTAGGTCACCTCCTATGAATTTTGAGCGCGATATATGTACTATTTTTGCTAATTTATTTAAAAGAGATATATTTTTGCTATTTCGCTTCCGTGCCATTTCACATTAAAAAGGCAAGCAAACAAACGAACTCAGCTTCGGTTGGGATAGCCGTTGGCACCGGCCACACGGAGGCGTACGCGGAGCGCGGCTACGAAGGTTGGGACGTGGCGCCTGGTGAGCTACGTGCACTGGCGGAGAGGTTTGAGCGGAAGGTGGGTCGCGGGCTGCGCGTTCGGGGAAAGTGGGCCGCTTCGGTGGCGGGGCCGATGGATAGATGGACCGCGCGTGAGGACAGGAAAATGGGCTGGTCGACGCGCGTGCGTAGGTTAACTGCCCAACGGCTGGGCCGTGGTGGTGGAGGCGAACTCGCCCGCCGTCTCCCTGCGCAACAACTACATGCAGCGGTCGGCCGCGCCAGCGCCACCCAGGAATCCATCGTCACGGAGCTCTCGTGCGTCAGGTCATCGGCCGTACACCGTTTTCCCTGCGCTTGACAACAGCTTTGAAGCCATTTTCCTTGGCATGAAACTTGGCAGGAACCATGGAAATTCCTCTGTTTGGATCCATCCCAGTTATTGGGCATGGAACCCGTGAACGGGAATCAATTCTTATGGGAAATGACAGCAGCTGAAAGGGGGAAGGGAAAAGGAGAGCAGTGACGCCGCTCTCACAAAATCTTACACTGCGGCAACTCACACGCACAAAGCATGCCAAGCAACAGGTCAAGGCCACTGCGGATCAAATTTCTACATACAGTATAAATTTCCCTTCTAAACAGCAACATAATACACCGCCAGATTTCTAGCAAGAATCAGTTATACTACGCGAATTAATTGTAATCTCAGTCGTGGAACTACTTAGGGCATCTCCAATAGTTAGAGATAAGCTTATCTTTAATATATGTTGCATCATATTTAAAGACAATATCTCTAATAGATAGTCTCTAGCACACTTTTCAATATTTATATTTTATAATTTTCCTTTGAAACGGATCTACATGTCAACTAGAGTAGATTAATGTACCATGTCTTGTTTCGTGTACACGACAGTCTCTTCAGAAAGAGACGACCTGTGCTCTCTCTCCTCCACGTAGGATTTTGTTGACGTGACATAGTTAAGAGACGACAATAAATACACTATTAGATATACCTTTACAACCCTATTCAATTATTCAATAGAATCATACCATAATGACCTGTGATTTGGAATTGTACAATACCCTCCGAGACAACAAAACTACTTTCAGGCCAATGTTTGCAGTGATATACTTTGGCACGATGTAGTTTCAAGACTGCCACAGCTTGTGATTATAATCTTTACTCCTTTAAAAGATTCTAGTGGTGATGAGTGGTACGTTCTCCACTTCACTACCCTCACCAATATTGTGGCGCCACATGGACTCAATAAACATGTCCTTCCTATTCTCTTCTGGCAACGCTATTGTTGTAAATGTGATGCGATTTTAGCAAACAGTCAGATTTAATCCCAACAAAAATAAATGACATTTCAGCATAATTCAACCAGAATTTAAATGACCAAAATAACATATTCTCATGTAATTCTTCCAAGTCATCTAAAAAGAATAATATGCTTAACACATACATCATTAGAACATAAAAATCAGCGTAAAGCTAAGATATAAGATGTGGATGAATACTCTCAGAAGGCGAGTTGCAAAAGAATTAAACTTTGCCATCTCAGCCTTTTAGTCTATACTCTTCACAAATTGGATAAGAAAACTAGTATTCAGATTTTGAGCTCTAATCAATGCTTTACTAGTCTGACAGATTAATCACATGCATAAGAAGTTCAAACTATTACTTTCTGTCAGCCAAAGATCACCAAGAATCACAAAATCCACTACTACAGCTTATAGAAGACTATAGACAAGGATCACTGAATTCAATACTTCAAGATATAAGCCAACAGACTTTTAATGAATTCACATAAAACTCAGATTCAACTAAAAGCTTTCGGCTGATAGGAAAATTAGCAGGATAACAGTTCAAGAGATCATTTTAAGCACTACAGAAGTACCAGAACTAATTGATATAAAATGACAGCAGTAAGCAAACCTCTTTTAGAGCTCAAAACTAAACTAGAGATCCTATCAATTTCAGTATTATACCATCTACACCACAGAGCATTAAAACAAGCCCACAAAAATCACTTTGCTATATCTCAGTGTATGAATCAATTCAGAACAGCACACACACACACACACACACACACACACACACACACACACACACACACACACATATATATATATATATATATATATATATAATCAAAGTGAACCGCAATTGAAACAAAGAAATTCACAGAGTCGGTGATATTCAAAATCACCGTGATGAGCGGTCTCAAGCAGGTGACGATGCTTACACTTAGAGGCACCGTTCTGAGCGTGAGCACCAGGACAAGAGTGCTTGGGAAGAGTGCCCTGCTCAGTAAAAAAGCGACACAAGGCAGCAGACAGGTATTCACCAACAGAATTAGTATGAAAGACACGAATGGACAAATTGAACTGAGTGCGAACCATGGCAAACATCTGGTAAATAGATAGAACCCAACTGCGAGAAGACATGAAGTAGATCCAAGTATGAAGTGAATAATCATCAATAAATATCACATAGTGTCGATGACTCCCTTTCGAAACGAAGGAAGCTGGACCCCAAACATCAGAGTGAACAAGATCAAAAGGATGAGTAGAAAAAAAAATCGCTAGAGGGACAGAAGAGCTGCAACTGCTTGCCAAGCTTGCAAACCATACAATGTAAAAATGTGTCACCAGAAAGAGACCCAAGAACACCACAACCTACTAGTGACAACAGACGTGATCCGCATATATGACCCAAGCGATGGTGCCACTAAGAGAAGGAAGTAGTAGAGGCGGCAAAAGCGAGAGCGATGGTAGTGGCTAGCGGGTCATTGCGGATAGCGAAAGGAAAGTATAGCCAGTCCAGCTCCCAAAGACACTGTAAATCATGACGCCAAGGGCAAGTACCAAGCAGAGTTCCCGTGTGGCAGTCCTGAACACAAGTGTCAGATACAAGAACAACACGACAGTCGTGATCAGTGATATGAACCGACACAAGCTGCATAGTAAGCTTGGAAAGACGAGAGACTACAAGAACATAAAAAGAAGTGGAAAAGGTGCCTCAGCCTACAACAGGAAGAGAGGTACCGTCTGCAGTCTAAATAGCGAAAGGAGGAGCTATGGGACTCACAAAAGTGGGGTGAGTAGAATCTGGTGTCATGTAAAAAGAAGCACCAGAGTCCAAGATCCTCAGAGATAATATATCTGACGAGTGATGTGGCGGGGGAGAGGAATACTGTTGAGAAGTAAGAGCTGGACGAGCAGAGCCCGATGAGTATAAGGACAAGCCAACACTAAGGCACTAGAGTAGGGCGTCATGGGAGGAGCCTTGGCGAGAGTCACCAACTCCTAAGTGGGAAGAAACTCTAGAGCCCTTGCCTCCAAATCCCTTCGGAGAACGACCACCGTTGTGGCCTTGGTCCCTCCTCCTCTTATAGCAGTCCTGGTACTTGTGGCCGTCACGCTGTCAGTAGGTGCAGTAGAAACAACAACCACTGGTGTCGCAGGAGCTGAAGGGGCCATCGTCGGTGCTGAAGGAACAGGAGTTGAAGCAACCAAGACAACCTGCATCCAAGCCATACCATGAAGATGAGTTTCCTCAGCACAAAACACTCGTGAGGCCCTCCACCAAGGTTAGGTGTGGGTGGTGAGTTAGAAACTGAGCACGCACGATCTCGAACTCAGACCCGAGATGCGTCAAGAAGTCGTACAGATGGTGAATCTCCTAGTAAGCATTGACACCGCAGACATTTGCTGGTAGATGTCGTCCACGGTGGTGTCGAGCTGCTGAAGGGAGTGCACCTGGTGCATAACGAAGAGGTACATAGCATCACTCGTCGACTGGTAGTGAGCTCGAAGGCGCTCCCACATCAGCTGAGTCGTTGGCAGCTCTATCACATCCACGGAGATGGCCATGAGCATGCTGCCTACCAGGATGACAGTAGCACGAGCCTCGGCATCCTGCCATCTCTCATAGGCATGCAACTTAGACTGGTAGAGTTCTAGGGCCTCCTCTAGAGCAGCGGCGGCCTCCTGAGCAGCCTAATCCTCACCAACAGGAAGAGCGGGTAGAACTGGCAGCGTAGGCCGATGCGGATAGGGTTGTTCACCGGTGAGGTTACCCAGAGGCACTAGCTATTGAGGTGAATCCTCATGTGAACAACACACTCTTGGAAGTTGAATAGTGTTGATTACATTAGTGCAAAAAATCGGTCAAATTTACGTAACCATACTTAATTTGTTGGTACGTAATGACTCGTAATTAATTCATTGGGAATTACTTAGATGTATTGAATTACTTGTAAGTAATTTATTGGTAAGTAATGAAATTGTTGCTTATTAATTAATTATTCATATTGACTTACTCGCATTTAATTGCTCATATGTTGTAATTATCTGTGTCATGGGTAATTAGTGGCAAATTAAATACTCGTAATTAGTTAGTATTTTTTTTGTTTAGTCCTATTTTATTAGTGGGAATTGAATAAATAATCACGTGTAAATAGTCGTGTAAAGTTAATTAATTAGTGTTAATTACATATCATGTTTGTTATATTGCGTACTGTAAATCTGATTATTGTTGCTTTAGGTAATTTCAAACATGCAAAACTTGGTAGTGTTTTATGGCGATGATCTCGCACTGACCGGGCCCGATGGGTTGGACCTGTCAGGATGCTAGTACAAGATGGAAAACCCGAAGACCCTATGTGTATACTGTGCTAGTTCTTGGATCAGTGACTAGCACACATATTCACAACATTTGGTATTTACACCAATACAATCCCAACTAAAAGTAAAGAAAAGTGTACTCTACTTAAACTATTACAAGATTATTACAACAATGGTTGATGGCCAAATAAAAGCAGTCATTAGAGTAAACATATAGCAGCGGAAGACATAATAATAGTAGCAAAACTCCAGCGGCATGTCCATCCGATCCCACAGGCAACCGACAAGGAACAAGGCCTTGTCACCGAACCCTTCGATGCCGGGAGCAAAGAACGTGTCGTCTGGCATCTGCTTATCTTCGATATCTGAACAACAATATTAGCAAGATTGAGTACTCGTGTACTCAGCAAGACTTGTAGTGTATCGTAAAATTATATTAGATGCATGGCTATCAAAGAATGAAGCTCTACTCTACAAGTTATTTTGCTGAAGGCCATTTTTATTTGCAATATTCATAAGTAGTAATTTGCAACGGAATTCGAAAGAGCATTATAAATAAGTACAGGACTGTAAGTAAAGAACCGAATAGAATAATAACAACACCCGCAACCCTACTCGGTTGCAAGCAAAATATAAGCATTTTCAGCCATAGACATGGTACTGACAAATTCACATTCAGCCATAGAAATGACAGTTAGCTCAACAATTAAAAACCCCATGTCATTACACAAGTTTGTGACAACCTGGTTTTTGGAAAACAAGACTACAGCCATACCAGCGCACTAAACATGCTCTTGACCGCAAGCGCAGCTATTTGAATAGATTTTCACTCTGAAGAGGTGTACAAGTTTACCCATAGTACGTGGTATTCCGGTTGCCTGGAATATCTCTATATCACTACTCACAACCGTAGGTAAGCAATCTAGAGTTCGCGACGCAACATTTATATCATCTAGCCCTAACCTTGCACTAGCCCAGTGAATCATTATCCTCAATTACCCGGATAGAAACCCGTCGCATGAGGAGCCTCACTCACCGGATAGAAACCCATTGAATGAGCCCTCACTTCGCCCGGATAGAGCCGTCGAGTGAGGCATCCGCAGTTGTGACGGCATGCCTAACTGGTCATGCTCGCACTACTTCTGCCTACCAATCATGTAAGACTAAGATTCGACAACTTAGTTAGCCACAACTATCTCATACTAGCACATATGTTTGTACGATTAGGCCTTAGTTCCAGAGTTGCTGGCTTCAGTCCTTAATCGACCACAGGCGAGAATCTCCACCCTAGCTACTAGTGATCACAATCCTCACTTTTTCAGAATACATAATAACTCGCTCGTGTCTAAAAACTAAGTTTTTTATTTCATTTTCATATAAAATAACAGAAATACCCCCTCTGGATATTTTTCAAAATATCCTAAATTCTCAAATTAACATATTGTCCTTTTATCAATTTTTCGAAAAATCTATCGTTCTAGTTACATTTGTGCAATAACCGCACTCAAAAATTCCCAAATGACATTATATATTTCCTAACCCATATTATAAAGGCTACAACAATAAGGAACCAATATTTCAATGAGACATATGCAGCAATTAGGATTTACAACTACCAATTTTCCAATAATAGCATTTTCATATACAACATACAAGCATGCATAAATATAGTTTACAACACAAAGTACAATAAGTAAAATACTGAGATCAACATGATCGAAGGGGTGCTGCCTTGCTCTTGCATTGGGAATATGGTGGATTGGTCGTCGAAATCTGAGCAATCGATGTCTAATTCAAAAGGAGCTAGAAACGAATTAAATAACACTAAATAAATTCAACCAAGACCAAAAATAATTTTTTTTTACATATTATGATATTTCATGATTTTATACAAATTTAGAGACTAATTTCATTCAATTTGGAGTTTTGTAGCAAAAGTTATTAAGGTTTCATTCCTGTTCGGTTTAGAAATTCAAAGAAAATTGAGAAATACGCTTTCCAATAGAGAAAGCATAATGTTGCGCACTTTCTAATGAGGTTTACGCTTTCCAATAAGGGAAAACGTATTCTCTTCATAATTAAAAACATATTTTCTATTTTTATTTGATTTCCGTTAGGAAACAGACAAGTGGGGCCACTTGTCAGCTGCTCGGTCTATGCGCATAGTGCGTAGACCGAGGGTCTACGCGCATAGTGCACAATCCACGCTGCGGTGAGCTGTGCACTTAAGTGCTGTGGGGCCCACATGTCAGCAACTCAAGTGAAGAAAACGATTTGTTTAACTTTTCTTTAATCTAATGACTTGGTCCCACACGTCAGTGATTCATTAAGGATTAACTAAGCGTTAAGATTTGGATTAGTGCTAATGGCAGTGCTTAACCACGCTGATGACGAGCTACAGTACTCATCCAGCAAAACCGTGCAGTGGGGCTCACGCCTGCGCGTCTCGACGGCATTGTGGTGCTTCGTGAGGCCAAAAAGTTCCCAAAAATGGAACCTCCATGCTATCGCGCACCTGCTGGCATTGACGACGAGGCCGGAGGTGGCCTGACGGGGCGGCACGCCGACATTAAGCGATGGAGCAACTACAACAAAGAGCAAGAGCTCGAACGAGCAACGCTCTTATCAAACTAATGCGTGCATGAGTCCATAGAACCAGAAGCGAGAAGGAGGTCAGAGGTGGTCGGAGATGAGCTATTGACGTTGAGCCAAGGCGGCGAGGTGAGCTACACGTGGAGAAGGCGTTCGGCGAAGGAGGTGGAGTCCAATGATCGGAGAAGCTTGAGGGCGGTATGGCGATGCTCCTGGTGCAACTGATTGGTCTGAGGCATCTTGTAACTCCAGCGATGCTTGAGGCGACAGTTTTGGCCAGAGGCAAGGAAGATGACCAAATTCGGTGCCTCCTGTGAACGAAAGATAAAATGGAGTGAGGGGGAAAGCTTTGTGACAATATAGAACTTGATATGACGCGAAAGGATTGACAATAAACCCTTCTGGTCGGCGGTAATCGTGGTGGCGGCGCACTGCCGAGATGAAGCTCGAGCTCCAAAAGTGTTTGAGCTCGTTTCAGTGGATTGGAAAAGGAACGACGAAGCTTAGGGTTCATTTATATAGGCGCATGGGCGGAGACGAACGAGGAAGAGGCCGAGGTGACCGCGGGCAAAGTTGGCAGAGCCTCCGGCGTACGGGCAAGCATGGGGCTCGGCTGGGTAGGGGATGGGCGCGGGGTTGATGGCAATGTGACGGGGTAGGTGTGGCCAGTGGAAAACTGCGGGCGAAACCGTGGGTGAGGCAATGCGCTGGCGCTCAGCGCCGCGAGGTGAAAGAAGGACCCTGTGGGCGGGGCCCACAGGTCAGAGAGAGGTGAGAGGGTGAGTTAGGGTTTTATGTTTTTGATTTTCTACTGAATTATTGCCCGATTTTATTTACTGCTCAAATGAAGTTCAAATTTCATCAAAAGTTTTATGTAGGCTTATGACCTAATGTAGTTTCTCCTGTAAAATTTTCAGAGGTTTAAACCTTCTGTGAATTTCTACAAAATTCAAACAAGGTTCTGTTCTTATGCTTTGTAATTGTTTTTCTTAACAAGTTTTTATGTAAATACTTTGGTGAACTATTCCTAGGATATCAGGCCCGAAATAATTCTCTCATTTTTAAAAATCTTACTTGGTTTCATCTATTTCCTTGTTAGAACATGTTTACTTGTAATTCATGTTTTGCTTTTAATTCCAAAGAACTAAATTCAACATAGTATATTTCATATGCAAATGATCAAAGTAATTTCTCTAATGTATTTATATTACATAATTCCAGAATTCGGATTTTGGGATGTTACAGGGATAGTCTACTGGAGATTGTATGCTGCTGGCGGAACGTGGACCTTAAGGCTGCCTGACGGTTTTTTCCTTGTCTCTGATGAGACCACAACCATCCATGAACTCCATAATTATCGATTAGTATAACAGTCTTCGAGACAGAGACTGGTTCAGAATATAAGCATTGATCATTAATGGTTAATTCAATTTTGCCAGCTGTTCTACAGCGACAATGTGGACAACATTTTTCAAGGAGCTCCTGTTTTGTCGGTCGTAAGAGTTGTTCACCGTATCTTGTTGTTTGGTCTGTTTTGTTTGTACGGTTTTTGTTTTTCAGTTTTCGGTTTTCAGCAGCTGGTGTCTGACTGCTGAGCGGTTACGCTCTAGTTTTTCGGACATGTTAGTTTACCTTTATCCTCTGAGATTTCAGTTTCTTTCTACTAATAATATGATGTGCAAAACTTTTGCACATCCTTGAAAAAAAAAACAAGCTTTCTTGAAAGAAAAAACAAGCTTTTGGGTGTAACAAGCCGCTTCAAAGAAACCAAGCGACTTCACCTGTGCAAAATCCTCTGCGGTTTCATATTTGGAATGTGCTTCCTACTCGTAGTCTGGCATTCAGTGAAGATATCTTTCGTTCCACGAAAATACGAGTATACAGGGTTATTACAGTGCTTTGAGCTCCGTGTTGGCGTGTTTTCAAACGAGCCCTTCACTGAACTATCAGAGTCGTCCCATGGAAAAGTCTTAAGTCTCAGTATGTAACAGTTTACCACGTGATCTGAAAGTTCTACCATCCACTGCGCATAAATTGTCATTAGAAGGAACAAGCAGCCAAGAACAATGGCACATCTATTCCTCTCCATCTTCCTATTGTTCCTACCGCTCCACTCATGTACTATAGCTCAGCACAATATCAGCTTGGGATCCACTCTGAATCCTGAGGGCCCAAACAAATCATGGCTCTCACCCTCTGGTGACTTCGCCTTCGGTTTCCGCTCCCTGGAGACCAACTCTTCCCTCTATCTACTTGCCATCTGGTTTGATCAGATTCATGACAAGACTGTTGTTTGGTACGCCAATGGTACCACGGCAGTACCATATGGTTCGAGCCTGCAGCTCACCACTAATGGTTTGCTATCCCTCAGTGATCCCACTGGAAATGAGGTATGGAGCTCCCAGATTGCCGGTGGTGCTTATGCCTATATGAACGACAGTGGCAATTTTGCAATTTTCGGAGCAGATGGCTCTCCCAAGTGGGAAAGTTTTACTGCACCAGCGGACACCATCTTGCCCTCCCAAGAGCTGCCAAATGGAACTAAACTCCAGGCCAGGCTTATGGACACCGACTACTCTAATGGTCGGTTTATCCTCAGTCTCGAAACAAATGGCAACCTGACTTTCTATCCAGTTGCAGTGCCCACTGGATTCAAGTACGAAGATGATGCTTATTGGTCCACTAACACAAGCGGAAGAGACTGGAAGCTGGTTTATGGTGTGAATGGCACAATCTACTATACCTCAGAGAACAGCATGCAACGCACTATCACCATGCCAGCAGAGATAGACTCAATAGAATCTTTTTATCACCGGGCAACACTCGACCCAGATGGTGTTCTTCGACAATACAAGTATCCAAAAAAGGAAGCAGTAAGCAGAGGGCTGCCTGCAGGATGGACAGTAGTGCAATCTGTGCCAACAAATATCTGCAGCATAATCCATTCAAACTTTGGCAGTGGAGTGTGTGGGTACAATAGCTATTGCCTGTTCAACTGGAGCCAGACACAGACAGATTGTGCCTGTGCACCACGGTACAAGTTCTTTGATCTGGAAAGGAAGTACAAAGGGTGCAAGCCAGATTTTGCATTACAGAGTTGCGACTTCAGTGAGGCAGAGGTTCTAGAGCAGTTCGAAATGATTCCAATGACAAACATTGACTGGCCTCTTCGTGCCTACGAGCAGTACCACCCCATAAATGAAAGTACTTGCCAAAACTTGTGCTTGACCGATTGCTTCTGTGCTGCGGCAGTGTTTGATCATCAGACTGAGCATTGCTGGAAGAAAAAGCTACCTTTGTCCAATGGGAGAGAAGGGAGTGATGTTCCGAGGATGGTTTTCCTCAAGGTGCCAAAGGATAATAATGCCCAGCCTCAACTAAATACTGAAGCCAACAGTAAATGGAAAACCACTAGGAAGGATTTGATACTTGGAGGCTCCATCCTTCTAGGTAGCTCTGTCTTTGTAAACCTTCTCTTCATTTCAGGCCAGTTCCTAAGAACATGTTGCAGGATTGTCAGAAAAAAAAGATTCCATCACAACCATGGAGCAGGGTGACCACAAGAGCTTTCTCTTACAAAGAGCTTGAGGAGGCAACCAATGGGTTCAGTGAGGAGGTGGGCAGGGGGGCTTCTGGTGTCGTTTACAAGGGGTGCCTGCAAGATGAGTTCGGGACCAGCATTGCAGTCAAGAAGATTGACAGAATCCCACGAGAGACAGAGAAGGAGTTCACCATGGAAGTTGAAACAATTGGGCATACACTCCACAAGAACTTAATCCAATTGCTGGGATACTGCTATGAAGGAACTGAAAGGCTTCTGGTGTATCCATTCATGGGCAATGGCTCTCTTACTAAGTTCCTCTTCAGCGGCATGAGGCCACCATGGGACCTCCGAGTTGACATTGCCCATGGTGTCGCAAGAGGACTGCTTTACTTGCATGAGGAGTGTGGCAAGCAGATCATACACTGTGACATAAAACCCGAGAACATCCTTCTTGCTGACAACTTTGTAGCAAAAATATCAGACTTTGGCCTCGCCAAGCTGCTAAAAGCTGAGCAGACACAAACTAGCACTGGCATCAGGGGTACTCGAGGATACTTTGCTCCTGAGTGGTTCAAGAATGTGGGTATCTCTAGTAAAGTAGACGTGTACAGCTTTGGGATAGTCCTACTGGAGATTGTATGCTGCAGGCGGAACGTGGACCTTAAGGCTGCCGACGAGGATCAAGTAATATTGACATACTGGGCATATGACTGCTATCGCTGCGGTCGGCTTGGCTTGTTGGTTGAAGGTGATGAGGACGCCATGAATAATATGAAGATGGTGGAAAGATTCATGACAGTAGCACTTTGGTGCATCCAGGATGAACCGGCGATGCGTCCAACTATGCTTAAGGTGATTAAGATGCTCGATGGAGCAATAGATGCTCCCCAGCCTCCCCAGCCTCCTCTTGACATCCCATCCTTCGTAAGTTCACTTCTGTAAGATGTTGCGTTAAGTACTCTAATAGCTTGTGCAATGAATTGGTAATACTTGATAATTCAGTAAAGTGCGCTTAATAGCAATCCGTGCTCCATTGATGTGCATGTCTTGCTCCACTGGATAAAAGCAAGCTTGCAATGTCGATAGCTGGGTGTGCATGTATGGGTTGATATGTGCATTGTAATCAGATCGAACAGCAGCTCCTCATATTTTGCAAGTTCTATATGTAAAATGCTGCAGGAATTTTACATTAAGTTTGCTATTGTCGAACGATATCAGTATAGTGCAGAATCACAAAATCGCACTCCTCCACTAGCATGCATCTGCGTACCTCGGTTGCGGGGGGCGGAGGCAGAAGGTGAACAGGTCGCACGCGACCACCGCGAGGTTGGGTGCGACCACAGCGCCCGCCCCCGCCCGTACTCGCGGAGTTCGGCCTCGCCCGGCGGCCCCGGCCCCGCCGCCGCGGAGGGCAGGAGGAGCAGGGGGAGGCGATGCGGGCTTTGGGCTCCGCCGTGGTGCGTTGGCGATGTGATTGATGGACGGGATTTGGCCCATTTTGCCATTTTGGGTGGGAGCTTTTTTTATGATTTAATCTATTTTAAAAAATATTTTAAAGATAATATCTCTCTAACTTTATTTTCAATTCTGACCTCTTTAGTCACGCCATAACGCACGATATGACAAAAACATTCTATCACGCCACGTACCACGGTGTGGTCAAAGCTGTTACGACAGCCCTCTGAGCCAGAGTACGTCCGTTTTAGGGCTAAGTCATGTCATGCCAAGAGAGGCGGCGTAACAACACTCATTTGCAACGCCAAGGTCTGTGACATGACAACGTGCTATTGCCACGCCACGCGTTGTGGTGTAACCAAAGAGATCAGAATTGTAATAAAGTTAGGGAGTGTTATCTTTAAAATGTATATTTAAAATAGATTAAATCATAAAAAAAAAGTTCGTGGTGGAGACAGAGCGATAGTACCGTAAAAAATATTTTTGAAAATAAAATCGGATCAAAATACTCTTTAATTATACTACAAGTTAAAAAAAAATAGCGTACTAAAGTGAAGGGTGATGATAATGCGACATCCCCGCCCACATAAGATTAGGCCCAGTTGTGGCCATGAGTGCATATGCCCGTGAGTACTGGGACTTGGATTAGTCCCACCTTGCTAGGTTGGGTTGAAAGACAGCAACTTATAAACCCTAGGTGTCTTAACAAAGCACCCCTTGCTTAAGAGAGATATTTTGGGAAATTTCACTAGGGGATTTGGAAGGAGTTAAGTATTTGTGGAAGAGCATTTTTTTTATCAAAATTACCAAGCATTCGAAAACATAGGGAGTAAAAATAGTTGTGCTCTTTCTTAGCGTAGCAAAGATTGATTTGATTCCCTCGAGAAAAAAAGAGAGATTGATTTGATTGTAAAGACTTCTTTAAAACAAAAAGCTATTGTAAGACTTTTTCTTGAAAAGGCTATTGGAGTTGAACTTTAGTATTTACACTTTAGCTGATAACCCACACCGCTTTAGTAGGTTAGTAGCTAACTGTTGGTATTTTTCCATGCTTCTCTTTTTTTTTTTTTTTTTTTTTGTGTGTGGAAGTTATCCCTCGTTACAAAAACTGAGAACTAACGATGAAGATTTCCATTACGATCTTCATACAAACGAAAGAATCAAGTTTGCAAAATCAGTTTCTTACCAAAATCAGCCTCTCATGTGCTGATCAAGCAAATGTTCAAAATCCTGAGATAAAAAGTTGACTGTGCATTTATGTATTTCTACCCAGTTCACCATTGTATTTCTCCCTATCATGTCCTCGGTAATTATTCACTTGCTATTTGTTAAGCATTGCCTTCGAATAATTTCCATTTCCAGCTAAAGTTTAGTTTCACAGTGCAGCAATGCTTTGCCCCAAAATATCAGCCGTGGAAAGACTTGCCAAACCTTTTAGCCAATCAGGTGGTTGCCCTCAACTTCTGCCAAACGGCAGCAAGGCAGCAACTGTACAGACAGGTACTAAAATTTCTTCCCAGTTCGCACTGAGGCCTTGTTTGGAAGGGCCGAGATCGACCGGGATCAGGGATCCATCCACGGGGAATACCCCGGCGGGGGAATTTTTACCGGTCCAATCCGTTTCGTTGCTTGGACAAGTCCTGGATCGGAAAATCCCGTCACGTTCCAACCCAATCCACGGGGGTATCTACACTCGCCTCGCCCGCGTGGTTTCTTCCCCGTCGCTGTGCTCGCAAGTCAGCTCCTCCGAACGGCGCCGCCTCCCCTTTCTCCCCCTCCGCCTTTGACCTCGCCGCCTCCCGGGCGCCTCTCGACAAAGACCAGCGTGGCGACCTCCGGCAACCCGCCTCCTCCTCGGCCTCGCCTCGCCACGAAGCGCCCTTCCCCGCCTCGCCTCCCCTTTCCCTTTATGCCGCCCTCGCGTCGTTCAACCTCTGTGGAGGTGGCTCCACAAGGATCGAGCGGGTGGTGGGCCTGTGGGGGTGGTCGAGATCAAGGCGGAGGGGGATCGGATGGGTCGGGGAGCGACGTTTCGGAGGAGGAGAGGAGGAGGCGGAGGGCTGAACGACTCGCGGCAATGGCTGCACGAGCGATTGCAGAGAGGGAGGAGGTCGTGGCGAGGCTCGAAGGGGAGAAAGCCGGCCCAGAGAATCTGCTCGCCGAGCGCGAGAAGGGACAGGCGCAGGAGGTGAGGCCACTACATGGTGATTGCACTTCCGCTTGTGTAGTTTGAGAGATTTCGTGCGCAAGACCTCCCCGGAATCCAAGGCGTAAGGCCCTTCTTGATCTGTCGGTCACGGAAATTTTACTTGATCTGTGAAATCCTTGTTGTCTTACTATTGTTCTTTCCTGTGAAGATGCAAGTGAGCTCACCGGAGAAGCAGACTAGCTACCAATGTCGGTGCTCCTTCCTCGAGGTGTGTAGTAAAATGCTTGTTCTCAACTGAACTGAAAAGTGCATCTAGATGTGGTTTCCAGAAGTGAGATTTATTGAACAATTTTTTCAGAACTGAAATGAGAAACGAATTCTATGTTCTTTGCATGCTTATGGATAGTGGATGTCAATCAGATCTTGATGAAGATATAAGTACAATGACTTCCCATGACTACTATGTTCCACTTTGATAATATGTTTCAGAAACCTTTCACTCCCAAGAGATTATTCAATAGACAGGGTTTTACGCAACAAGGCTGTCGATCGAACTCATCTTGCAGAATTCCATAGTGTGCGGTTCATATTGTGTGTGGTGTCATATCGTGTGTGGTTCTTCCTTGTCCGCACGATATGCCATGGATTGTGACATTGACAAACTGCATGGCTGCTTGGCCCACAAACTGGCATTTAGCGACGACCGGCACATCGACAAAGGCATTTAATAACACACTAACCGGAAAGGAAGGGAATTCACCAAGGTGAGGCCCTCCCCAGCTGTTGGATTCAGAGATGTGGACGTGCGATGGGCGAGGAGGGGCCTCAGCCGAGGTCCTCCCCCGAATTTATTTCCAACCGAAAATATCAAAGCAAAAGAGTATAAGATGCGAATCCTATCCGAAAGTATCAGCCAAAATCCCAACCAAACCCCAGCAGGCAGCAGACAATGACTGACGGCCGAAATGGTTAGGTTAAAAACAAGTGAGATCAACAGAAGCCAAGCATATCTGATCATCTAAAACCTCGAGCATTCACGTTAACTGCAATTTTCACACGGCTCGTTGCATCCATGATGAGTATTCACCTGCAGATTTTTATGGCCCAGCTTACAGCCAAGATTGCTGGAAGTGGAGAGAATCCACCCATCACGATCCTTAATTTCAGAAATGTTGGCCGAATTAGTGACCAGAGGGGTAAATAGGAGCCACTTTTTTCACCTCTTATGGTATTTCATTTTTTTTTCGCTCTAATAGTTATGAAAACTATGAAAATTAAGTTCTCAAGATTACAGCGAAAGTCTTGCGTTGAAATCGAGAAATCCTGAGCTCAAAGTCTCTCGGGCAGTCGGCCATTGATCGTAGATCGGCAGACAGAATGATCCACAAAACACCCGGACTTTTGATTCAAAGATCCAAATCCCTTGAGATTTCAGACATAACTCATCAAAAAAGTCAAGAACATATTCCAATCGACGATCAAGTCAAGATTCTACGAATTTCTTGATTGAGGCTATGAAGGCTCAAAAGCAGGAAACCTAAACTTGAGCCAAAAACTTGCTTATAAGTGAAAGATGATCAAGATAACCTTAGATCAAATCACGTGAGTCCTAGCAAGCTAAATAATAGCAAAAGACGCATCCAAAACCTTTAGAACACAAAACCCCAAAAACATCAAGAGAGAACAAGAATAAGATAGAACTCATCTTAAGGCAATCTTGATTGGATTTATCAGAGAGATTGTAGGTTTACAGCCACTCCACTCTGGAGGACAAAAGCTCACACGTGAGCACCAAATTTCTCAAATCATCTCTCTCAAACCCTAGCCTCCTCTATTTCCTCCGCTTTTCTCAAATCTCAAATTAGGGTTTCTAAGGCTTAGATGAGTGTGCAAATCATGTACTAATCCTTTATATAGTGAAGGCTAGGTTTAGAGAGAAAATTTTATCGAACAACCGTTAAGCCCACATACAAACGGGTCTACATTCACGCACGTTTCTCAAAGCGGATGACGATCCGAGTCTTCCGAATCTGTCCCGTCGTGATCTTCTCATTTTCTTGACCTAAACCGCCTCTCCTTTGCGCCATCTTACACCGCGGTTTCTCCAAGGTCACCAACGCGGTATCTTGGCGAAGATACCAAAATATCCCATCTTGATCCTTCTCCATGACCAAATCTAATCATCGTAAAGCAATCTCATGCTTCGTCACGCGTAGATTCATCAAAGGTTTTTCACATGTCGGGAAATCTCTCCCATCTGACTCCCATCAGAACCACCATAGAACTTACACTGGTCCTTAAGCCACTTGATACAACCTGTTGCACCGAATATTCCGTTCGATCGTTTTTGTCCAACTTGTGCCATGCTTGAATCCAATCACTTCACCCAACGCCTCGATCGTTCTAGACCTCAGTTCTCCTAGCCTAATCGTGATCATCCTTGCCGTTGACTATAATTAACTCCAAACCACCTGCACAAAAATAGATCAAGAAATCAATTCCGGACATAAGTTCCTCGCAACTTGACTCATGTTAGCTAAAACATGTATCATGCAACACTTATATACTGAATCTCATGACTTTGGCAAAAACTGCGAAATCACCATAGCTCACTATGCATGATCAGGCCCTAGCCGATCTAATCACTGCCGTCGACCATTCTGACCGCCATCCACGCCAGTCTAACCACCCACCGGTTTGACCGCTTTCGAACTCCGGAAAACACCCTCTCTGGACTTTTTGGCAAAACTCTATCTAGTTTCACGCCCAGTCTCCATTATCAATGACACCTGGTACACACCCTCAAACACTCCCACATAAGTGTTTAGTGCACAATCCTCAAAACCTTTCATCGTCGGCCGCAACCGATCAGACCACCCACAGTCTGACAATAAATCCAACAATATGCTAAACCGAAGTTTTGATCACCAAACATCGATGGCAATTATTCAACACTAATATTAGCACTATACCACGTGGCCTCCACAAGAAAAGAATAACCGTGGCGTCATCGTCAGTTGTATAAACCGATCTGACCTAAACCTTGACAACGAGGCCCAACCTATTGAAACCAATCCAAAACGCTACACGCATCACACGTCCTGTGCATAAAAATCCCCATGGAGACCTGGACTGAAGCACTGTGCCCTTTGTGTGTTGACTTGCATGCCTAGTCGCTTCCTACTGTTCTTCTTTTCGACAAAAAGAAACAGAAGGGTTCGATGAATTCTTCGCCTAAATGGCACTATTTGAAACATATTAGCAAAAATGGCCTCCTCGTGGACGCAAAGGCAAAAATAGCGCTCAATTCCGTCCCAGCCTCGCACAGACGCGTACCGTGCTGCCATGTCAGGACACGTATAGTGCCACCATGTCAACCCTATCCGCGCCATGGTCGGCCGGATAGGCCTCGTCCACAGCACCCTTGGACGGACAGTGTTGTCCGTCCCTCCCTCACACGGCAATGCCTCCAAGCCCATCACGTGGCCCCTCCTCCGTCCCTCCCTGGTGCGGACAGGGCTCCTCCCACGCCAGGAAGCAACACGCGGGTAGCACCGGCCCTCCCTGGCTCGGACGCGCCACTAACTCATCCGCTTGTGGTCGCTTTCGGTTGCTTTCGGCGCCGAAAACAACCTCTCTCCCATCATTTTCTCACCGTCTCACCCATCACGGCGTTGCCTCGTTCGCATGTATTGCTAATCACGCTACCCCGTGTGTGTGTAACACCTTCGCGCGCCTATAAAAACCGGTGTCGCGCTCGCTCTCGCTCTCACTCTTGGATTCGTTCTTGTTCTCGCGCTCGTTGATGAGAACAGAGATAATTGAACAAAAACGCTGTTTGGAATACGCTGTGGAGGAAATAGTATTTAAAGCTGTGGTTTGGACTGTATAAGTATCGTGAGATCGACACCAAGACAAGGTAAAATTATTTCGTATGCTTTAGTTGTAATAATTTCAGTCATAGTTAATTAGTGATAATTTATTAGTCGTAGTTAGTGGTAATTGAGCCGTAGTTTGTAAGTGGTAATTAAATACTCATAGTTAATTAGTCGTAATTAATATTTTGTAATTAAATTCCATATAGTTGAGTAGTGCTGATTACATTAGTGCAAAATAATTGGTCGAATTTGCGTGATCATAATTAATTTGTTGATACGTAATGACTCATAATTAATTCATTGGGAATTACTTAGATGTATTGAATTACTCGTAAGTAATCTGTTGGTAAGTAATCAAATTGTTGCTTATTAATTAATTATTCGTATTAACTTACTCGTATTTAGTTGCTCTCTTGTGTGTTATATGTCGTAATTATCTGTGTCATAGGTAATTAGTGGCAAATTAAATATTCGTAATTAGTTAGTAATTTTTTGTTTAGTCCTATTTTATTAGTGGGAATTGAAGAAATAATCACATGTAAATAGTCGTTTAAAGTTAATTAATTAGTGTTAATCACATACCATGTTTGTTGTATTGCGTACTGTAAATCCTGTTGTTGTTGATTTAGGTAATTTCAAATATGCAATACTTGATAGTGTTTTATGGCGATGGTCTCGTACAGACCGGACCTAATGAGTTGAACCTACCAGGATGCCAGTACAAGGTGGTCCGCGCAGTGCACTTTTTGTGTGCCCCTCCTACACCCTAGTACTACACGGGGTGCATTCTGTAAGTTCAAGAAAAAAATGGTAAAAGCTTTATGAATAGCACTACTGGTACGCAAGCACAGCTATTCCTCCGCAGTTATCAGTGGAGCGAGCCCTTCGCTGGTCTTTCTAAGTCGTCGCTTCAATGTTAGACTTAGTCAAGCAGGCCCCTGATTCCTGTGCACTCTAGAAGTTCAAGAAAAATGACAAGAGCTTTATGAAGAGCCAGCTTAGCTATTCTTTCACCCTTGTCGTCTGCCGAACCTGGTCTTTCTAAGTCGTCGCTTCAATGTTCCTGGTCAAGCAGGCTCCTGATTCCTGATGATATAGCTGTGCTGCTGTACACAAAGTTGTTGCCTGAACCCATACCATTGCAAAAATGATGGCAGCTCTCCTCACCTTCCTCGTCCTCCTCCTAGCGTTGATACTAGTCCCTTCTAATGCTCAGCGAAACATCACCGTGGGCTCGTTTCTGACCACCCAAGGCGTGAACACGTCATGGCTTTCACCCTCCGGCGATTTTGCATTCGGCTTCCAACTCGTCGACGCCAACAACTCTTACTTCCTCGCCGTCTGGTTCGACAAGACCGTCGACAAGACCGTCGCATGGTATGCCAAGACCAACACAGAAGTACCACAGCTAGTAGTAGTGCCCTCTGGCTCTCGAGTTCAGCTCAGCTCTGATGATGGGCTGTCGCTCCGTGACCCTGCCGGGCATGAACTTTGGAATCCCCAAGTCACTGGTGCAGCCTATGCCAACATGCTTGACACTGGCAACTTTGTGCTTGCTGGTGCAGATGGCTCTACCAAGTGGGGGACCTTTCAGAGCCCAGCGGATACCATCCTGCCCACACAAGGGCCGTTTTCTGAAGTGGAACTCTACAGCCGACTCATGCAGACAGACTACTCTAATGGCGGTTTCTCCTCAAGTGAAAGATGGAAACCTTGGATTTGATCTAATTGCTGTGCCCTCAGGAAACCAGTATTCCCAGTATTGGTCCACCGACACGGCTGGAAATAGCTCGCAGCTTGTGTTCAACGCAACCGGAAGGATATACTTAGCCTTGAAGGATGGCACACAGATTAATATCACGTCTGTCATTGTGGATTCGATGGCGGACTACTACCACCGTGCAACACTCGACCCAGATGGCGTGTTCCGTCAATATGTGTACCCAAAGAAGGCAGCAGTCAGCAGTGGGTGGAAGTACATAGGGTGGAATGCTGTGGACTTCATCCCCAGGAACATCTGTGATGTCATCACTACCTCAGATGGAAGCGGTGCATGCGGGTTCAACAGTTTCTGCAGTTTCAACTGGAGCCAGAACCAGACAGTGGACTGCCAATGTCCACCACATTACTCATTCATAGACCAGGCGAGGAAGTACAAAGGGTGCAAAACAGACTTCCAACCACAGAGCTGTGACTTGGATGAAGCAGCCACGATCGATCAGTTCGATTTGATTCCAATGAAAGGTGTGGATTGGCCTCTTGCAGACTATGAGCACTTCACCTCTGTTGGAGTGGATGAATGCCAGAAGCTGTGCTTGACAGATTGCTTCTGTGCTGTCACAGTGTTTAACGACGGAAACTGCTGGAAGAAGAAGCTCCCCATGTCTAATGGAAAAATGGACAGTAGTGTCGAGAGAACACTTTATCTAAAGGTGCCAAAGAACTCCAACACTTCCCAGTCTCAGCTTAACAGTGACACCAGCAAGTGGAAGAAAGACAAGAAGTATTGGATCCTTGGTAGCTCTCTACTCCTTGGGAGCTTTGTCTTGGTGAGCCTTCTCCTCATCTCATTTATCATTTTTGGAAATTACTGTGCAACTATAAGCAAGAAGACGGTTTTGCCAAAGCAATCATCTAGTATCGGGGGACTGCCTCTGAAATCTTTCACTTACGAAGAGCTTGACGAGGCAACTGGTGGGTTCTGCGAAGAAGTTGGTAGAGGTGGTTCTGGGGTGGTCTACAAGGGGCAATTACAAGATGAGCTTGGGACAAACATTGCAGTCAAGAAGATCAACAAAGTCCTGTCAGATACTGAGAAGGAGTTTGCTGTGGAAGTCCAAACCATTGGATGGACATTCCATAAAAACCTGGTCAGGTTGCTGGGCTTTTGCAATGAAGGAGCTGAGAGACTACTTGTGTATGAGTTCATGAGAAATGGGTCGCTTACTGAATTCCTTTTCCACAACATCAGGCCATCTTGGTACCTCCGAGTTAAGTTTGCACTAGGGGTGGCAAGAGGACTGCTCTATCTGCATGAGGAGTGCAGCACACAGATCATCCACTGTGACATAAAGCCTCAGAACATCCTCCTTGACGACAACCTCATAGCAAAAATATCAGACTTTGGTCTAGCAAAGCTATTGCAGATGGACCAGACACAAACAAACACAGGAATCCGGGGAACCCGAGGATATGTTGCACCAGAGTGGTTCAAGAACATTGCTATAACTGCCAAAGTGGATGTCTACAGCTTTGGGGTGATCCTACTGGAGATTGTATGCTGCAGGCATAATGTGGAGGAAGAGATAGATGATCAGGATAGAACAATACTGACTGACTGGGCAAATGACTGTTATCGGTTTAAACGAATCGATTTGCTGGTAGAGGGTGATGAGGAGGCATCCTTTGACATAAAGAGGGTAGAACGGTTTGTCGCAGTGGCACTGTGGTGCATCCAAGAGGACCCAGCCATGAGACCTACCATGCGTAAGGTGACCCAGATGCTGGATGGTGCTGTTGAGATTGCTATGCCTCCTGATCCAGCATCCTATATCAGTTCACTCCAGTAGTGCAGCATCTCATGCTAAATAACCTGCAACTTCAACAGAAATCGCAGAGGCTAAACATGTACCTCTATGGTAGGTACTTCAACAAGAATCCTAAGTTCTCAATTTCTCGTGCTGCTCCAATAAGTAACACCGTCAGTGGGTTGTAAGATATTGTTGCATCTGTGTCTCTATGTTGAGCAATAAAAGGCCTTACAATGCCAACTTCCAACTACATGATTATTAGTTTCAGAACTCTAGTAATCTGACTTGGGCTTTGATATTTTGTATGCATCCATGAAGAATCTTTTTTGTTTTCGCAATTAGGCCTCTGTCTGCCATGATTAATATGAAGATGGTGGAAAGATTCATGATAGCACTTTGGTGCATCCAGGATGAACCAGCAATGCGTCCAACTATGCTTAAGGTGAACGAGATGCTCGATGGAGCAATAGATGCTCCCCAGCCTCCTCTTGACACCCCAACCTTCATAAGTTCACTCCTGCAAGATGCTTTGTCTTGATAAGTAGCTTGTACCAATAATTAGTATTTGATAAATCAGTAGTGTGCACTCAATGGCTATTCCTGCTCCATTGATATGTGTTGTTCCATTAGATAAAAAGTAAGCTCGCAATGTCTTATAAGATTGTTCACATTTGCTTGTCCATGTATGGAATGGTCTTTGCATTGTCAAGAGGATAGATTATGGAGTCACAATATTAGTTCTTTATACTAAATTCAAGGTACCTACAGTGAGAAGCATGAAAACTAACATATCTTAGTAGTTGGATGTAATTACGGATCAAAATTCAAAACAATACTGTCGCAGGGCCAACTTAGGAAAAGTTCTGAAACAATCCAAACTAGCTATTTCCCCAGACAAGGAAAATGTTTGCGCAATCATCAAATAACAGCACAAAGTGGATGGGGTAAATAAAAAACAGCCGAGATGACCAGGATCCCTATAACGTTTGTACAGATTTGTTTGTCAATCAACAGGTTGCTTGGTTTAAATGTTTCAGGGCTAGCCTCCCGATTGAAGTGACCTGTTACTCCCAGCCAATCGCGTCCTTATTCCTACTCCCCATCATGTATGGCATAGTGCAGCTAAAATTCGGCACATTCTCCTTGGTTTGTTTCACAAGATTATAATGCTTTTTTGAGAGAGAGATGCATGATTAATATACTGAACCACAATTCTATACGAACAGTACAATAGCACTTGTGCGCAACATACTACAGTCAGAACCAAGAAGAACATGAGATCTCAGAAGGCACACCTGAAATCAACCCATTCGAAATGCGAGCGCCACCAGTCTAGCAGTAGGCAGTAGACACCCCCCCGCCGACGCCCCGGCGCCACCACCCTAGGCACCATCCCCCGCACCGCGCCAGCGCCAGCACCGCCGCCTCCAGCACCAGCACGGCACGCCCACGCCGAGTCGCCTCGGCAGATTCACCTTCCGCATCCCCCAAATTTGCCACCGGGAGCGCCACGGAGACCGCGTACACCACGGATTTCGACGGATCAGGCGACGCTGACGCCGGCGACCGGGCGGCGGAGGCTTGGAGTGATGGAACACGGACGGGCGAGGCCGTCGGATCGAGTATCAACCATCGGGACGGGATCCACCATTCGGGTTGGGATGTCCGAGGAGAGGCCGCGGTCACTGACAGGTGGGTCTGTGCCGTGTGCCGCCGACTTCCGCTTGGGAAGTGGGACCTTAGATGGGACCAGGTAGATATCGACCTCGATACTCGTGTTATCCAGTTTTTCGTCAAATTGATACAGTTTGGTTTTAAGACTACTTTGTTTAAGTATTTTTAGAACCAAATTAAGTAGCTAACAAACTGAGCACGAGCCTTAGTAACAAGTTTTTTTTTCCACGTGACGTGGCAAATAATATCCGCGATCCAATTTAATAATTTTGGCCATGTGAGATCGCTCGTGGGGTCTGCCGAGCCGGGCCCGTACTCATGGCTGGCTCCCTCGTGGGCCGTGTCCAGAAAAGCGTGTGCTGGCCTGCCCTGGCCTAGAGGCTCGGCTTGTGGGAGCTGAGAACAAACGCCCCTTGGTACGTGTGGCGGTGTGGGTGTGTTGCAGTATGTTGGTACGGTCTTGTGTTTTACTCACTAATTGCAACTAACTAATTTGTGATGGTATGTAGCGGTGCGTGTGTACCGTATAGATGAACTGCAAGCTTTAAAATGTAAACTATGATAGAATGGTATTCTGTACGGTGATAATTTACCTCGGTCTTGGTAAACAAAACAATTCGATCAAATTTGCGATGTAAAAGCAGTATATCATTAAGAGAATCTAACCCTTATACCATTAAATTATGGCTGATAGCTCGTATGAACAACTAATCGCCGCCTTTTTCTCCAACACTGTCATTCCGTCTTCTTTAATTTAATTCATTTCCGTTCCGTTAGGTCAAGCCGCGGGCAGGCCGCTTCTTCGTTTTGGCCCCGTCTAGGACGCTGAAATTTTCTCGTGCTCACGTAGCAATCAAACTATTCGGTGGGAAATTCTGGGCAAAAATTCTATGGAAACCGTTGCGTTCAAACGAACGTGCGTATGCGTACACTCCGCCGCGCTTTTGTACCACATTTTGTTAGGCCCGTCGAGCTGGTGCGACTCGGTGCTTATTTGCTCTGCCAGCCATATCCCGCCCGCCCGTATTCCTGAATCCTGATTGATTGACGCTTCTAGGTTTTCGCGCGGCGAACATAACGTTACGTTTATTAAATCGAACGAGCGAGTGAATCTGGGAGGAGGAGGAGAAGAAGAAATTCGAAATCCACCGTACGTACGTACGTAGCGTCTTGGCCTGCATGCGCTGGTACTGATTCGAAGTCCTAAATGTCAGCCATAAATATGGCAATCCGCATTAAGTGCGTGCCTCTGCCTCTAAGATGGACACGCGCGTTCGCACGTCCGTTAATTCCGTGCTGCACCTGCGCCTGATCCTGATCTGCGCACGCGCATTTCAAATTCCATCCTCTCTGCGGTTCGGTTCTTCCACGAGATCGGGCTCAAGAGCAGAGGGCGGAGAAGCTAAAGCGGTGGTCGAGACACTTGCTCTGTCCAGGAGACGGGGAGGAAGCGCCGTGGAGTCGAGATCGTTGGATCGATCGAGATGCACGCGTGCTTCCATGGCGGCGGCGGCGGCGGCAGCAGCAGGATAAGGTCGATCAACATCATCAGGGACCTCGCCAAGAACGTACGTCCATTTCCATCCTTGTATCTGCGGTTCTACGCGCACGCGTGTGCATCTGCATCAACGTCAACGTGTGTGTCGTGTGTGCAGATGAAGGCCATGTCCCTCAGGGTGAAGGCGGGTGGTGGGGGGGACCACGCGCGGGCGCGGCGGCGGGGGCGGCGGCCGGAGGCGGAGGAGGACCCGCAGCTGCAGGACAAGGACGTTGCTGCGGCGGCTGCGTCCTCGTCCGCCAAGATCGCGCCGGCGCAGCCGCAGGAGGCCGACGGCGATCATGACCCGCCACCGGCTAGCAGCAGCGATCATCATCGGCACAAGGAGGAGCAGGGAGGGAATAGGCGGGTGTACTGTGACAAGTGCAGCTCTCCCTTGGATGACGGCGCCGAGGAGGAGGCAGCTGCGGCCGTGGCTACAGACCATACGACGGCAGAGGAGAGCGACCGGGAGTGGGTGGCGGAGCCGGAGCCCGGGGTGCTGATGACGCTAGTATCGCGCCCCGACGGCACCAACGCCCTCCGCAGGATACGGTTCAGGGAGGAGCTTTTCGACGGCGCCCGGGCGGCGCAGCGCTGGTGGGCGGACAACTACGACAGCATCGTCGAGCTCTACAGCGTCGTACAATCCGATCGCTCGCACGACGACGACGACGAAGAGGAAGAAGATTCGGCGCCCGTAACCCCGTGCCAGTCCGAGGACGACGACCACCGGCGGCAGCAGGGGTGCGATTCGGGCTCCACCTTCTCCGGACCGTCCAGCGGCAGCGGGAGCGGGAGCGGCGGTGGGTCGGCCAGCACGTTGGGCTCCCCAATACTGGGCCTCGTTGTCACTACCGCGCCCAACAGCGGCACAAGGGAGATCGGCCCAGGCCCAGCACAATCAGACAGGTGACATCTTTTTACAAGGGAAAGAAACAGAAAAGAATCATGTCCATTGATCTTACAAAAGCAGAATTGCTTACGAGCTTACGACCTCTATACCGCTCTACTGGTTTTCTAGGGTGTCTCTGCGTTTCCATGATTTCCATCTGCATACTTCATCCTGTTTGCGACTACGCCATTGCCAGGTCATCCCCGTCAAGGAGTCAATGCCATTATGGCATTATCCTTCAGAACAAGAAGGCGCCAGTGTAAATTGTAAAGCATGCCCAATACTAGTACTTAGGTTGCCCTGTTTTCCAAGTTACAACCAATCAGGCAGGCAGCTGCCCTTAACATTAGGGTGTCAACGGATTGAATACAAATCGAATAGTGCTTTTTCAGTATTTGTATTTGTATTTTTTAAATGAATACAAATACGAATTAGAATATTATCGAATACGAATACAAATCAAATATTGTAACAAATACAAATACGAATAGAATACCTACTCAATTCAGTCGAATTTGGATATCCTCATAGCTTACATAACGGTAAGATATTTATGATACTTTATCCACGTACATATCATTTCAATCATTCTAGTTTATCTATTTCGCCTTAAAACATGAATTCATATTAAACTAAAAATACTCATCCAACTAATTAGCCATACTGCAATAAGATATATGTATTGTTTTATCGAATTCGAATACGAATAGGAATGGAGTGGATAAAATAACATTTCGGATGACAAAAGTTCATGCCATATTCGCATCTATAGTTTTTATACAAATACGAATACGAATAGAGAAGAAATTGTTAATCAGATGAAAAATTCTAAACCATTTTCGTATCCGATACTAGTTGAATAAAACGGGACACCCCTACTTACCATCTACCGAAAGGCAGTGACTGCCAACAGCAACAGTGCAAGTGCCTACAATCTTCCCCCCAAACATGTTTGATTCTTCTGTGGCACAACAAGCATATCCCCATCAAGTCACTACCGTGGTTGACTTTACATGCAACGCTAATTGGAGATGTCGTTCTAGAGAGAGAACATCGACCAAATGGTTGCAGTTGCGCACTGCTGCACTGGTAGACAATGACATGAACTTTCCATGAGCTCTCAAAACTCTCAACACAATTGATGAAGTGAGCATGTACTTCTTCCAAAGAAAGAGAGTGGCACAATTTTCAGGTGATCAAGCATGGTCCAGAATTTTTTTAATGAAATTGGAACCGGAGCTGTAGCACTCTGGTTCTCTCTCTCTCTCTCTCTCTTTTAAAGGCATTTACCGATATGCTCTTGCCATGTTTGAAGTGCGTGTGGTTGTGCCATGTCGTTTCCAGTGACTACCTTGGGTGCCCTTTGTAAGTTTTACTACTAGAAGAATTCTTCTGGTCTTCTGGAGTAGAGTCTGGGCAATACAAGGTAATAGATTAGCTCGATGTTCCATCATTGATGGAACCCGCAGCCAGAAATCATGATTTCGGAGTCGTCGCCACAAAGTCCAAGTTAACCATGCTCGTGAAAATGCGGACGGGGTTACAGTTTATATAGTTACTGCCTCAACCAAGAACTGCTGCGAGGAGCAAAGAGCAATGGCAGCTCTCCAAATCTCAATCCTCCTCCTAGTGTTGATGCTAATCCCCTCATCCTCAAGTGATCAGAGGAACAGAACCCTGGGCTCGTCTTTGACAACTCAAGGCGTGAGCACCTCATGGCTTTCACCCTCCGGCGACTTTGCATTCGGCTTCCGACCCATGGACACCAACGCCTCCTCCTACCTCCTTGCCCTCTGGTTCGACAAGACCATCGACAAGGCTATCGTTTGGTACGCCAAGGACGGCACGCAAGGAGTGCCGGTGGAAGCCCCGTCTGGCTCGCTCCTCCAACTCACCTCTTCTGATGGGGCGCGCTCTCTCCGTGACCCTGCCAACCGTGAGCTTTGGAATCCCCAAGTCTTTGGTGCAGCCTACGCCAACATGCTCTACATCGAGAGACTTTGTGCTTACTAGTGCAGGTGGTTCTGTCACATGGGATACCTTCAACAACCCAACCGATAGCATCCTGCCCAATCAAGTGCTTCGCCATGAGATGGAACTCCGCAGCCGGCTAATGGCAACAGACTACACTGATGGCAGGTTTCTCTCAAACGTGCAAGATGATGGAAACCTGGTGTTCTATCCTGTCGCTGCACCCTCTGGAAATCATTACAGCGCATATTGGTCCAGTGACAGTTGGGAACGGCCCACAGCTGGTGTTCAGCACTACCGGCAAGATATACTTCACCTTGACGAACGGCACAAAAATTAATATCATTAATATCATATCTGTGGAGATGAGCTCCATGGCGGACTACTACCACCGTGCCACACTTGACCCAGATGGTGTATTCCGGCAATACATCTATCCAAAGACAACAGCAGTGAACAGCAGGTGGAACGTGGGGTGGACTGCAATTGACTTCATCCCAAGGAACATCTGTGACATCCTCGTAACCGGAGAAGGAAGCGGTGTATGCAGGTTCAACAGCTACTGCACATTTGACTGGAACCGGAACCAGAACCAGAACCAGACGGTGGATTGCCAGTGCCCACCACATTACTCATACATTGACCCGGAGCGGAAGTACAAAGGGTGCCAGGCAGACTTCCAGCCACAGAGCTGTGACTTGGATGAGACAGCAGCATCTGACCAGTTCGATCTACTTTCGATGATCGATGTGGATTGGCCTCTTGATGACTATGAGCACTACTACACTATTGATGAGGATAATTGCAAGAAGCTGTGCATGATGGATTGTTTCTGCGCTGTCAGTGTTTCACCAAGGTCATTGCTGGAAGAAGAAGCTCCCATTGTCTAATGGAAAGGCGGACAGCACCGTGCAGAGAACACTGTATCTAAAGGTGCCAAAGAACAATAGCTTCCAACCCCAGCTTAACAGTGACACCAAGTGGAAGAAAGACAAGAAATATTGGGTCCTTGGGAGCTCTCTACTCCTTGGAAGCTCTGCCTTGGTGAACCTTCTCCTCATCTCATTTATCCTTTTTGGAATATACTGTTTTGTTAGCAGAAAGAAGACAATTTCGCCAACGCAATTATCAAGTGCACGGGGTTGCCTCTGAAATCTTTAGCTACAAAGAGCTCGACATAGCGACTGGTGGATTCCATGAGGAGGTTGGCAGAGGTGGTTCTGGGGTGGTCTACAAGGGAGGGCTGAAAGATGAGCACACTGCACGCATTGCAGTCAAAAGATCGAAAGTTCTTTCAGACACTGAAAAGGAGTTCGCGTGGAAGTCCAAACCATTGGATACACATTCCATAAGAACTTGGTCAGGTTGCTTGGTTTTGCAATGAAGGACCTGAAAGGCTCCTGGTATATGAATTTATGACAAATGGCTCACTTACTAAATTCCTTTTCAGTAGCACCAGACCATCTTGGTACCTCCGAGTTCAGTTCGCACTAGGTGTCACAAGGGGACTCCTCTACTTGCATGAGTGCAGCGCACAGATCATCCACTGTGACATAAAGCCGGAAAACATTCTTCTCGATGACAATTTTGTACCAAAAATATCCGACTTTGGCCTGGCAAAGTTGCTGCGGATGGACCAAACACAAACAAACAATGGAATCTGGGAACCTGAGGATATGTTGCACCTGAGTGGTTCAAGAACATTGGCACTACAGCCAAAGTGGCTGTCTACAGCTTTGGGGTGATCCTACTGGAGCTCATATCTTGCCGGCGGAATGTTGAGCAAGACATACCTGATGAGGACAGAACAATACTAACTGACTGGGCAAATGACTGCTACCGGTCTGGATGTATCGATCTTCTGGTGGAGGGCGATGAGGAGGCTTCCCTTGACATGAAGAGGGTACAGCGGTTTGTGGCCGTGCAACTTTGGTGCATCCAGGAGGAGCCAGCGATCGCCCTACCATGCATAAGGTGACCCAGATGCTTAATGGAGCTGTTGATATCCCTGTGCCTCCTGATCCTGTGTCCTACATCAGTTCGATTCAGTAATGAAGCATCTCACCATAAATAACCTGCAGTCTCTAAAGAGATATAGCAGAAGCTAAATATGCAGATCTATTGTATGTACTTCAACAAGAATCCTTAGTTCTCATGTACTGTCCTGCTCCATTAAGTGATGCCTTCAGTCTGTTGTAACATACGGTTGCCAAATCACCCATATCTGATATCTCTAAGTTAAGCAATAATATGCCTCGCATTGTTAAGTTCCAACTACTTGAATGTTAATTAAGACCTGTCTTCATCTCCCTTGACCTATGTTGTTGTATATATGTTTGAAGAAACTTCGTAGCAACGTAGCATTGGAATGTATGTTGACTGTTAAGTATTAATGCAGCAATGATGCCTCTATCTTGGACCTAAGTGCTTTGCAAAGGCTATCTCAATGACATCTGCAGCTAAAAGCATACTAAATAGCATTGCATTGGCAGGTTCTACAAAAAACATTGCAAATAGAATCACAATCTTGCATGTTGCAGTCGAAGATTTTTTTTAACAAATTTGCTACCATCAAACAATGTCAGTACACCACAGTCCACAGTTCACGAACTCGCACAGCTCCGTGGGCATCCGCGTACCTCAATGGCTCAGATGCGGTTGGGCCGGACCCAGAACAGCTCGCGCACGATCACTGCGATGATCGCGAGGCTGGGCACGGTCGTGAGCACCACCCCAGCCACGGAGACCGGCAGCCGCGCCCTCATGGGCCCCCTACGCGCCCGCCGCCGCCGCGCGTACCCCCTGAGCTCAGCCTCACCCCACCGCTCAGGCGCCGGCTCGATTCCGACGGAGGGCACGAGCGGCGGCGGGAGCTGGAAGGGGCACCGGGAGCGCCATGACGAGGGCGGGAGGCAGAGGCGGGCTGCGCGAGGGAGGAAGACAGCGGTGAGAGCCCACCGGAGGATCTCGGCGCCGGTGCAGAGGAAGGGCGGGTAGGAGGAGCCCGGAGGCGGGCACGGGACGCGGGAGGCGAGGAAGAGCTGCGAGTGCAGCGACGGCGAGTGGGATGGGTGGGTCAGGATGTGGGTTAGGGCCTCGGCCCGCTGCGACCACGTGGGAGTGGGAGTGGGACTGGTGGTCCGGGATTGGGCTTGGACTTGGACTTTGGGCTTCGCCATGGATACGGCGTGGAGCAAAGCCGGAGTGAGCGGCGGCGGTTGCCCGGCGAGAGGATGAAGTTGGTCGTTCCTGCGAACACGCACTGCAAGAATACGCCTTCCTAGTTTGTTTTCTCCCAGTCCCAGCGTTTGTCGTAGAGTTTAGAAGCCGCTTTCCACCTTGGGTCACGATTTGTGGGGAACCGCGATTCACATCACTGGGCACTGGCACTACGCTCCGACTAAGCAGGTCGAGATGCAGGTCGAGATGCAGTGCAGGTGGAGGTGGTGCTGCGCCGCACCAACCCTCCTCTCGTTCTTCTACCCGCGTGCTGCTCCTGCTCCTGCTTCTCGATCTCCATCTCCTTCCCAGTAAGTGAACCGCTTTCTTTTCTTTACTTTGTCTGTTCTTCTGGAGACGAATTATGGGGATAATTTGACGGATCTTGCAGTGAAATACTGATTTTTACTGGTTATTTCATTGGGTTGTTCTCAGGTAGAACGGGTCTAGCGATTATTTGAGTTCAAGATGGTGGATTTTTTTTTCTTTTTTTCCTCTAGGAGTAGAAGTTTGAAAAGTATTTTCTGCTACAAGTAGGAGGGTTGCCGAAATTGTTTGGCGAACATCTGTATATAAATTAGGCAGATCCGGTTTCAAAGGATCATTAGCTTCCAATTAACTCAAGATCCAGTTTGTTCAGTTAGATCACTAACACAATCTGCACCTCAATATCCAACTCGATATGTTGATTCCAGCTAGGCTTCTAAGGTGGCCTGAACGAGTCCTCAAATGTACTCCGAAAATTGTGATTATATCGTTCGTAAAAGAATTGTGATTATGTCGTTCGTAAAAAAATTGTGATTATATCCCAAGTAGTTTGTGTTTCAAATTCAAAGAATAAATACTTGATGTTCTCGGAAAAAAAAGGATAAACACTTAACATGTGCATTCGTTCTAATATAGAGGATATTCTTCTTAAAACATTCCAATTTTGTAGCTTTCTTGATGAATGGTGTATATATGAAAACAGGAAAAATTGACATTTTTTTCCCTTTGTGGTTTACTCCGTCCTCTGACTGTTCCCCATTTTTCAAGTAATTTCTTTTGTAATCAAACAGGTCTCAAAATGCTTTCTATAGGGAACATGCTAGTTTATATAGAGGGGTTTTTTTTTTCTGTAACCATTCTAATATAGAGGATTTTTTTCTCTGTAATCGTTCTAATATAGAGGATTTTTTTGGAATGATGTGGTAGCAGTAGTCTAGATGCTCTTTTTTTTTCATCTTAGCAATGTTTCCTTTTTCCTGTTCTGATGTCGAAAACCTGTAAGCACTGTAAGTGGTTGCGTTGGATGCTGCTTGGGTCTCATCTTGTAAATGTTCTGTAACCTCGGTTACCTATGATTGTGGTTTCGATAAATGAAATAGAGCGGGCATCTTACCCTCTGGATCAAGGAAAAAAAACGTTTCTTCCCAAACCGGGAGACTTGCTCCCAATTTCATTATTCAAATTGTTCACGAACAGAGTTCTTGCACAGACGAAAAGAAAGATAACATAATGGACCAGGCATCACACCACGCCAACCACTGCCTCCCTGAAATCCTAAAGAAAACAATCATGACGCCCTCAACTCCATCTACAAATTACACTATAATACGAAGACCACTAAGCTACCAATGCCATGCAACTACCCCTGACTACGCCCCCAGAAGACTGCAGATGACAAAACTCAATTCGAATGTTTATTAGAACGCTGGAAGCACTGGCGGATCCAGAACGAAAATGACCGGGGGTCCCTGAGGCAAGATGGGTCATGTTCGGCTGGGCTATGGCTTGAGGTGTCCCCTTATGTTGGACTAAGGGTGTCCACATTATATTTACAAGGTTATATCTAAAGAAAAATGATTTTTGAGCCCGGTGTCCAGGGCACCCTGCTGTTGCACTGTAGATCCGCCCCTAGCTGGAAGGCCGATTTGGCATGGTCGCGGGTTGCGTTAAGGAGATCCGTTATCTCCGATGTTGTTCATCATTGTGATGGACGCACTCAACAGCCTGATCCTCACGGCAGAAAAAGAGGCTTTGCTTTATCCGATTGGAGGGCGTCGTGGTTTACCCCATCGCCTCTCGTTGTATGCGGATGATGCAGTCGTGTTCCTATCACCGGTGAGTGGAGATCTTTTAGTCATCATGGAAATTCGCAAACTTTTTGGTGAGGCTTCTGGTCTGCATACCAACATGAATAAGAGCTCCTTCTCTCCAATCAGATGCAATGATCAACAGACCCAACTCATCACCGATTGTTTCCACTGTAATATTGCTTCCTTCCCGTGTAAATACCTTGGATTGCCTCTTTCACTAAGGAAGCCGTCTAGAGCGGATTTTCAACATTGCAAAAGATACCCCTGAAGGTGCTAATGCAATCATGAGGACAGATCAACAACATTGGAGCAGGGTATGATTCAAATTGGGATCATGCTGTGAATCTGTGGACAACAACATATATGAATCATTCAATTATGCTATAGTTGAGTCAAGGTACCTCCCTATCATCAGCATGTTTGAGTGGATCAAGAGGAAAGTGATGGTTAGAATCTATACCAACAAAAGCAAGGCAGAGAAGTGGACAGGTATGACATGCCCCAATATTCTGAAGAAAATGAAGGTCTACATCAATGAGTCAGTTTTCTATCATGATGTGTACAATGGTCAGAATGGTTTTGAGATCACACATAGAGATCATAGGTTAAGCAGAACTTGTTCATGCAGATATTGGCAACTGTCTGGTTTGTCTTGCCCACGTGCTATTGCATGCATCAATTGGAGGAACAGTTCCCTTGATGATTATATAGCACCATGTTATAGCATTGCAGAGTACAACAAGACTTATGAGCATTGCTTGCAACCTATTGAGGGCATGACTTGTTAGCCCACATCAGAGAGACTAAAACCAAGGCAACCAAAGTTAGAGAAAATGCCTGGGAGGCCAAAGAAAGATAGGAAGAGAGAGCAAAATGAGAAGCCTAAAGGAACAAGAATATCCAAGATTGGCACAATCATTAGGTACAGGCTTTGCAAGGGAATTGGCCATAACAGGTTTAGCTGTGACAGGAGAAATGGCCAATCATAGCAAACATGAGGGCCCAGCTAGGATCAACAAGGTCATTGTGCAAGTGTTGGCAATTCTGCACCCACTGATCCAGTTCCCCTGGTAATAATTCATTCATTTCATGCATTTCCTAAGTTGGTACAAAATTACATAGTTTAGGCACATCTGACGTTGCAGGTTGTGATTCCTCCATCACAACAGAGCTGTTCTAATATGACCAAGAGAAAGGTCAGGTCTAATTCAGTGAACCCACCACCTCCATCCAAAAAGAGTTGCACTGGGGTAGGAGTCTTGTACTCAGAGAGGACAGACACAACTATTTAGAATGCAGGTGTATTCCAAAATTCCATATCTTCATTTATATTTCTTTGCACTTACAAACTAGAAACCTCTAACTGAACTTGGTGGTTCTGCTACAGCCTGGTATGCCAAATCAGAGGATCATCAAAACCTCTGCTACTACTAAAGTCACTACACAACATGGTGGTTCTGATACTATGAACTTGGAGGCAAGTGTGGCGTCTGCAAGGGCAAAATCAAGTGTGAACATCCAGTGACTTGGGTTCTTACGCTCAAGTGCGGCCCAAGAACCACCTTTCAAAAAGGAAGAAACTAACTCCAACCAAGAAGAATCAAAGTTATAGTTCAAAGCTTGCAAAGCTTTTGGGTATGCCAACAAATCAGTGATGTTCTAATGGATTTGCCAGACTAGTGGCTTGTAATGTCCATCAGCATGGTGTTCTGTAATCCCAAAACTTGTGCCTTGTGGGCTGACAGTTATTCTGTTTGTAGTAGTCAGTTATGTCATTCTAACTTTTCAGTGGTTAGTGTTATGTAATCTTTTCAACTTGTTCTAGTCGATATGTTGTTTATTTCTGAGAACCAATGTCGGCTGGCAGTTATTCAATTTGTAGTAGTGCTGATCCTTCTCATTTTTGCATGTCCTTTTTCAACCAGAAGCATTACTGGACAAATATGATAGACAAAATTGGACAACTTCAGAGTAACAGCACAAGCATCACTCATTCAAAACCAACATAGCAATACATGACAGCACATGAAATGGACATATTCAGAGCAACACAGGTTCAACATACAACATTCAGAGCAGCACAGGTTCAACATACAACATTCACAGCAACAATTGAACTGCCTAAATTCAAAACCAACATTCATTCATTACATAGTAGATTGCAGCACAGGTTCAATTACATTTCCTAATCACAACTCTAACTAGCATGATTACAAAAAACAACAAGCAAGAAAAAAAAGTCTCCTCTCTTTCTCCAGCTGTGCTACCCTACCAGTGAGTCCAACAATTGCTATATCATGTTCTCCATGCCTGGACTCGGCCACACTCAAATCTTGTTCATTGTTCTGGTTCCTCAACACCCTAAGCTCACGGTTCTCCTTCCTCAACGCCCTAACAATGCCGCGCAAGTCCAGTACTACCTGCCTCAAGAAGGGTGTTGGTTCATCGTCGTACCATGCCCAAAACTTGTAGCCTCCAGCCTTCAATTAAGATTGACAATAAGCAGAGCCTGCACAAACTAAAATAATAGCGAATTCGCGAATAATACTTACCTGAGCTCGCATGCATGTCATGTACCTCCGTGTCGGGTTAGAGTCACTCCACAATATCCACCGACCAGCCTTCTCCCTGCAGTGGCAACGGACCGTCGGAGCGTACTCCAGAGGTCGCTCTCTGTACGGAATCGGCGATGTGGAAGCCCCACGAACTGTGCCGACGGAGGGGCCAGCACATGCCGCCGAGCTTGAGCTTCCTCCAGCCGTCAATGACCTCGAGCTCCCTAAGCTGGCCATGGCGTAGGGAGCTTTGATCGCCGCCGGCCACCAAACTCCAAACCCTAATCGCCTTCGGTCGCAACCACCGCCGAGAGAGAGAGAGAGAGAGAGAGAGCGACTGAGTGCGAGGACATTTGACCTGACCGCGTCGCAGTCTGGTCCGGTCGTTGGACCCAGTCAGCGCCAGCGTGGATGCCACGTCGGCCCAAATCGCCCTCGAACGCATGGATGGACTTCGTTTGCCTGGTATGTAAACTTTGAGGTTTAAGATATCTGGTATTTAAGTAGAGAGATGAAAATTAATCATCAGGTGTAGTTGAGGGACTAAACTTGTACTTAATCCTTCTGCATATGGATGATCATTGTGCGATTGTGCAGTGTTCGTGTAGATGGTTGAATCTACCCAGTCTTGGCAGCAAGCAGTTGCCGTGTTCGGTTGCAATTTTCAAGATGGATTGGCCCACTATTCCAATTCTGGCCCACAATGCGTCACTCTTTTTTGCCGCATAAGGGACTAAGGCTTTCTTTGACTGGCATAATGATTAACTGATTAGAAGCACACTAAGAGCATTCGCATGTGGGTTTTAGAATGGGATCTTAGAGGAGAAATGAGAGATGAGAGGGGTACTATACATTGTAGCAAGGGGGCTTAGGAGAGAGAGAAAAGAAAGGGGGTCTTAGCTAGCAACTAGTTCTTAGGAGGAGAGATGAGATGATTGAGAGAGATTTTATTTGGGTGTGGGTCCCACCAATAGGAGCTTAGCTAGAAAAAGGGTACTATGAATTGTGGTATTTTTTGCCCAGTAAAGACCCTTCACATATGCCACTTTAAGATCTTTTAAAGGGGTTTATGCCGCGGATGCTATAACAAACTGCGGAAGTACGGAGCCCCAAAGCCCAATCCACTAACTACTAACAAAATGCCCAAACTACCCTTCTGAATCCGCCTCCGAGACGGAATTGCACCGCCGACCTAGCACGACGGGCGAAAAGTCCAAACTACCCTTCCAATCCGACTCCACCGCGGAGACCATCCCATCCGCCTCTTGCCGCACTATAAATACGACCCTCACCCAAATTGTCAAATCCCAAATCCACCAACGTTCTCCTAAGATTCATAATCCTCTTCGAACCCTCCCCCCAAATTTTTTCCCAACTCCATTCCATTCCGATCGAATCCGGCCATCCATGGCGCAGCAGCCGCAGGCCTCGCTCGACGTCCCGCCGGCGCAGAAGCCGCTGCGGTACATGTCGGAGCTGTCCATCGGCTTCAACTTCCAGCCCGATGGCCGCTGCCTCGTCGCCAACTTCCTCGCCCCCAAGGCGCTCCGCGGCCGCGTCCCCGACGACCTGGTCCAGGACGCCGTCGCCGACGGCGTCGACGTCTACGGAACCCTCCCGGAGGCGCTCCCCTTCCACCGCTGCAACCGCGGCGAGTACGGCGAGGTCTGGGGCCACTTCTTCACGACGCGGCCAGCGGCGGCATCCGCATCCGGCGGCGGCGGCGGCGATGTCCGGGACGCGTTGGGCGGGTGCTGGCGGAAATACGGCGGCGAGAAGGCGTACGCCGGTGAGGACGGGGACGTGGTCGCATTCCGGAGCAGGTTCGCGTTCTACGACGGGCGGGAGGGCGGCGACAAGCCGACGCCGTGGCGGATGAAGGAGTTCCGCATCAACGAGGGCGCCGCCGCCTTCCGCGGTGTCGCGTTCCACCCCGTCGCCAAGGGCCTGGTGGTGTGGAAGGTCTACAACGAGGTGGAGATCCCCGAGGAGTCGCCGGCCGATTACTCCAGCAGCGAGGACGAAGCGGAGGAGGTTGTGGATGATCCGGTTGACGTCGCCGACGTCGCCGCTGCATATTTGTACATGATACAGCAGCAGTAGATCAGGAGGCGCCCGTACATGTTGGTGTGCGCACCTTGGCGTCTGAGGAGCAGTTGCGGTTCAGTTTGGGGAGCAAATGCAGAGCAATTGCTCAAACATCCGATGGGTTTTGGTATCGTATTCAGTTTGCGTTGCCGTGTTGGATTGGCTATTTGAGATAAGTAATGGGGCATCCTTGCTTTGGTTAAGAAGAAACCAAACGAATTTTCTGTCCGTGAAATTGCGCAGCATGCATGGGTAATCCTTAGTGTTTCACTGATGAATGAAATGTGAAAGATCGACTTCATGTGCGGCTAAATCCCCTCTCTGCTGGTCTGTAACATGTTCATATTGACAAATGAATTGGCAAAACTAACCACAGCGTATGAATGGGTGGTGGATACTGACAAATGAATTGGCAAAACTGAACACACAGTATGAATGGGTGGTACTCCAGCACGTAACATTTGCTTCCGCTCTTACACATTAATTAGCAAGCACAAATTCTGCCTTCGGCTCATCTAAAAGGAGTTCTCGACCATGAAGGTTGAAAGCCCGTTATCCATAGGCATTGGATTAACACAGTCCAACCTAATGTCATTTGATTGGGCCAAGCATGGTTGGGCGGGCAATCAAAACTTGAGATTAGAACTGCGATTTAGTTTTGATCTACTTTTAAAAACGGACCATCATGATCGATTGGTCGGTCTAATTCGAGTTTAGTACAAGAGCAATTTTATCAATGGCTTTGCTAATTTTCAGTGGATTAAAATTTTCTGATCTCTCTGTCGCCTAAAATTGCACATTACTCGGCCCAAAACTGTAATAGCAGGTAATGTGCAATTTTAGCATAGTTTTAATATAATTTTTAGTTCATTTTTTTTGTATTTGTAAGGTTCACCAAAGTTTATTTTTGTCTAGGTTAGATTTTTTCCTTTGAATTTTGTAGGTGTTCACCAAAATTAAATTTATTATTTTGTCTATGTTAGAATAATTGTTTGTTTCATTCTTTGTTCTAGAGGTGAGGGGGTGGGCTGAGAGTGGTTAGATTTGCATAAGGGTTGAGAAAAGTGACCGAAATTTTGCCAAATCTGATGCTTGTAGAGAAAGTCCCAGAACCAGTAAAGCGTCCTAGTGGCTGATCTCAATTTGAAAACGTCCAATTTGCCATTTGCACTCGGCTTCTAGAACCTCTCCTGCCATCTCATCAGACCCCAAAAGGCATCCCTCGTCTGTCGTCTCCTCCGATTCGAATCTCTTTCGTGGCAATGGCGCCTCAGACCGTGCCGGATGTGCCGGTGGCCTACACCCTCAGGCCTCAGAGCGAAAGGCCGAGTGGTCGTCGCGTACTACCTCGCCCCCCAAGGCGCTCCGCGGCGAGCTCCCGGACGACGTCATCCCCGGCGAAGTCATGGACGGCGTGGACGTCTTCTCCGCGAGCCCGGACGCGCTCCCCTTCCAGCGCCGCCACAGGAGGGGTACGGGGAGGTGTGGGCCTACTTCTTCGCGGCCCAGCCCACCGGCGAGCGGCGCCCGGCGCCGGGCGGGTGCTGGCTGCGGCACGGCGCCGACTAGGCGTACTCCGGCGGGGAGGTGGTATGAACGGCTACCTTACGATGATATGGCATGAACGGCTATGCTTTCCAAATAACTTGCCGAATACAAGCACCAACAGCTGTAATATTCATGTAGGTGTGATTTACATTTCTGACTGGTAATGTAGTCTACACTCGACATCTTATCCTCTTGAGATGGGAGTGGGACTGTTGTCTACATTATGTAAGTATATATAATGTTAGAAATAATACACAGATCAATAGAGATGAGAGACATGAATTTTACGTGAAAAACTCTTGCGGGAAAAAACTACGGGCGCCAACCGGCGATGATCACTATATGAGGAATATTTACAAAACGCCAGGGATTACAATGAGGTGTTAGACGTCTGGCGTCAACTCTCCCCGTGCGGCTTACAAGAGGTATATAAAAGGGTAAAAGGACTTAGAGTCCAAGTAAGAAATTAATCCGCTAATATGGCAACTAATCCGGATACTTTCATATTAGAAATTCGGATCACAATTCAACAATCTCCACCTTGAGACGAATTTCCTCTTGTAGCATAATGAATAATCATCAAATATCTCCACAATAAGATAAAAATCACTGCGCGCCAACTAGTCTCTAGGACTAAACTGTAACACCAACTAAGCTTGAGCAAAGCTCAAACTTAGTAGCAGGAACTGGTTTTGTCATCATGTCAGCTGGATTATCATGAGTACTTATGTTGCACACCTTGACATTACCTTGAGCAATAACACCTCGAATAAAGTGATATCTCACATCAATGTGCTTTGTTCTCTCATGGAATATCTGATCTTTTGTAAGACATATAGCACTCTGACTATCACAAAATATAGTAGTGCAAGAATTATCTCCACAAAGCTCAGTGTACAAACCTCTCAACCAAATAGCTTCTTTACAAGCTTGAAATAGCCATGTATTACGCTTGGTGGTAGATAAAGCAACGATGAATTGCAAACTTGCTTTCCAACTAACAAACAACCACCAATGATGAAAACATAACCTGTGAGAGTCCTCCTCTTGTCCAAATCACCAGCATAATCAGTGTCAACATAACCAATAAGTCCATCTCTAGAATTCCCAAACTGCAAACAAGCATTAGAAGTGCCACGCAAATATCTGAAAATCCATCGAATCGTTTTCCAATGCTCTTTTCGGGATTAATCATATATCTCGACAACACTCGAGTGCATGAGATAAATCAGGACGAGAACAAATCATGGCATACATAAGAGAACCAACTGCACTGGAATATGGAATTATAGATATGTACTCAATATCATAATCTGACTTAGGATATAAAGCTGAAGATAATCTGAAATGCGAAGCTAATGGAGTACTCACTGGTTTTGCATCATGCATATTAAAGCGACGAAGAACCTTCTCAATATAACCTTTTTGACTAAGGTATAACTTGCCAGATTTTCTCTCTCTAATAATCTCCATGCCAAGAATTTTCTTTGTTGCATCTAGATCCTTCATCTCAAATTCATTACTTAATTGTACTTTTAGTTTTGCTATTTCTGACTTATCTTTTGCAGCAATTAACATATCATCAACATAGAGAAGCAAATAAATAGTTGAACCATTAACAGTCTTTAAATAAACACAGCTGTCATAATCAGACCGCTTGAAATTATTAGAGAGCATAAAGGAGTCAAATCTCTTGTACCATTGCCTAGGAGATTGCTTCAAATCATAAAGAGATTACTTTAATCTACAAACAAGGTGTTCTTTTCTAGGAATAACAAAACCCTTAGGTTGGTCCATATAAATGTCTTCTTCTAACTCCCCATGTAAGAATACAGTTTTAACATCTAATTGCTCAAGTTCATAATCATGCATGGCAACAATACTGAGTAAAGTGTGAATAGAACTATGCTTCACAACTGGGGAAAACACATCATTAAAATCAATACCTCGAATTTGACTATAGCCTTTAGCAACCAACCTTGCTTTATACCTTGCTGGTTCAGTAGAAGAAATACATTCCTTTCTTTTGAAAATCCACTTGCAATGAACATGTTTCTTCTCTTTTGGCAATTTCCCTAGTTCCCAAGTGTTATTCTTTTTAAGTGACTCCATCTCATCATGCATAACAGTTATCCACTTATTACAATCAGTGGAGCTAATAGCCTCAGAGTATGATGAAGGTTATGTATTACCTTCAATTTCTTCTACCACACTCAAAGCATAAGCAACAATATTAGTTTCTTCAATCAACCCCTTGGGTGGATTAATCTCCCTCCTAAGCCTATTAACTGTAATAGACCGTTGTGGTGGCTACTCAACAATGGGAGTATCCTCAACAATAGGTGCATCATGAACAATGGTATTTTTCTTATCTGATGTGTTACCTGAACCAACAGAGTGCTCCACCTGAACACTTGAATTCTGCCCACTCTCAACAGGAATGCTAGTAGGCAGTTTATCAGGAAGCATAGCAGATTCATTAAAGACAACGTTTCTACTAATCACAACCTCTCTTGTTTCAGGATTCCACAACTTATATCCTTTAACACCAGATTTATAACTAAGAAATATGCACTTAACAACTCTAGACTCTAATTTTTCATTATCAACATGAGCATAAGCAGTACAACCAAAAACTCTCAATTCTGAATAATTTGCTGGGGAACCAGACCATACCTCAATTGGAGTCTTCTTTTCAATTGCAATATTAAGTGACCGATTAATAAGATAGCAAGCATTGGAAGCGGCTTCAGTCCAAAAACGCCTATGCAAACCTGCATTTGACAACATGCAACGGGCCTTGAAAATAATGGTCCTGTTCATACGCTCAACTACACCGTTTTGTTGAGGAGTACCAGGAACGGTGTAATGCCTAACAATACCTTCAGTTTTGCAATATGATTCAAATTCATCAGAACAGAATTCCATCCCATTATCAGTGCGAAGTTTCTTTACCTTCTTTTTAGTTTGCCTTTCAATCATAGTCTTCCACTCATTAAATGTTGAAAATGCTTCTGACTTATGCTTCAAGAAATAAGGTCACACTCTTCTAGAATAATCATCAATAATTGTTAACATATAACGAGCACCTCCTAGAGATGTCTTGCGAGATGGCCCCCATAAATCAGAATGCACATAATCCAAAATATCTTTTGTAGTATGAACTAAGGTATTGAATCTCACCCTCTTGTGTTTGCCAAACACGCAATGCTCACAAAATTTCAGCTTGCCGATGCTATGTTTATCAAGAAGTTCTGTCTTGCTCAATTCTGCCAAACCAATTTCACTCATGTGTCCAAGACGCATATGCCAAAGATTAATAGCATCAGAATCAGATAATGAACTTGAAATTACAGCAACATTACATGATATTATAGTACCTCGCAGATGGTACAAATTAGTAGTTTTAATATCAGCTTTCATCACAATAAGAGAGTCTTTTGATACCTTCAAAACTCCACCTTCACTAGAATACTTTTATCCTTTACCATCAAGAGTACTCAAAGAGATGAGGTTCATTTTCAAATCTAGAATGTACCTCACATCTGTCAAAGTTCTGACAATGCCATCAAACATCTTGATCTGAATTGAACCAATTCCTGCAACATTACAAGATGAGTTATCACCCATCAACACAGTACCACCTTCAATAGGTTCATAGGTGGCAAACCAATCCTTATTAGGACACATATGAAAGGTACAGACAGAATCAAGAATTCATTCATCATTGGTCTTAGCACATCCAGCAAAGGCAACAAGAATTTCTCCATTAGGACTATCATCAGCAGCAAGGGAGACTTTACCTTCGTCATCTGGTTTACCTTTTGGCTTATAATGGTCGGTTCTCTTTTCTTTATTTTGCAGCTTCTAGCATTCAGAGATGTCGTGCCCACTTTTCTTACAATATTTGCACGACTTGTATTTTCCTCTAGATTTCGATCTGTTCTTGTAACCGTTTGAACTTTTACCTCGAGATCCATTATTTGAGTTATTCTCCTTTTGCCTGCCACGAACAAACAAGTTTCTCCTTTCGAGCTTGAATTTTTAGAAGGTATCATCTGTTTTATCTTCTCTTTAGCATGCAAAGCTTCATAAACTTCATTAAGAGTGAGAGTATCTCTACTATATAATATGGTATCTCTGAAATTTGAAAAAGAACTAGGCAGGGAATACAAAAGAATAAGATCTAAATCCTCATCCTCATATTTTACCTCCATCGACTCTAGGTCGGCAACAATCTCTTTAAACGTCGAAAGATGATCAAGCACGGATTCTCCTTCTTGCAATTTATAAGAGTACAACTTCTGCTTGAGATGCATCTTGCTGGTAAGATCCTTTGTCATGCAAATTTATTTCAGCTTCAGCCATAATGCAGCAACTGTCTTCTTCTTCAAAACATCCTGCAAAATATTATTTGATAGATGAAGGTGAATCTGAGATAAAACCTTACGGTCTTTACGCTTCTCATCTGCAGTCCATGTGGTAGGTTGTTTCGTAAATCCTTCCAATGCATCATCCAAATTCATCTGTGCCAACACAACCTTCATCTTGACTTGCCATAGCGAAAATTTTGTGTCTCGATTCAAGAGTGAAAGATCATACTTGAAAGTCGCCATGAGGAATAAATTCTAAAAATTGATGATACTGATCTGTGTAAACCTAACAAAAATCATGATTTGTTTAGTACACCTCATGTGTACACGAATCAAAGATTTTTGAGTCTCCTGGTACACTTCTTGTGTGGACGTTACAAAAAAAAATCTCCAGAAAGCTACAAAGTAGGTTCTGGTGCTAGTGCTGCTGGGCTTGTCTTCCGAACAGGATGCTTGCTAGGTGATAGAATAGGTATATAAAGGGGTAAAAGAACTTAGAGTTCAAGTAAGAAATTAATCTGCTAATATGGTAACTAATCCGGATACTTCCATATTAGAAATTCGGATCATAATTCAACATATAACCAGTCACACAGAAATGAAATCATGCAAAGAGAACATTAATTTGATTGTACACGTAAGTGTGACTGTACGTTAGGAAGCAACAATATGATTTGATTATACACAGAGAACTTCTCAAAGGGAAAACTAAGTTACAGAAGAAAACATGAACTGACAAAGCTGCAGGTAGCCCTGCTTCAACATTTATGGATCATCAGGTAGATATTAGTAGTCACTACTTGTAGTTGTCGCCGCAACAAGTTCTGTTGGGTCCAAGATTATGCCCTTCCATCCATCTGTTCTAAAACTGCATAATATTTTGCGATGATTTCCTTGCCAAGTTGCCATATGATATAACCATTCTATAACCACAACCATTGACCCATCCTGTTAAGAACTACTTGTGTAAGTCTCAACCATGTCCTCTTCATCGAGGAAGTCTAAGTGGTCACCATAATCATTTTCTGCTTCCAACCTTATCTCAGCAGAAAGATCCATCTCTCCTAGGGATTCAAGACCTTTGATCAATGTTCTGTATGTTATCCTGTCAGGTTCACTGTCCCATAGTTTCATTAGACGGAAGCAGTCCATTGTTAATTGTGTGAACTCAGCATCTAGGAGCGCCTTCAGAAGCAGATTGAAACCATCAGTGTCGGGTTCCAGTTGTTCCCTCTTCAGGTATGAACAGGCTTTGCCAACCTCAGACCGCAAACCTTTGCTCGCAAACACTGTAATAAGAACAACATACCACAGCAACCTAGGCTTGTACCAGTGCTCCTTCCGAATCTCCTCAAAGACCTATCAGAAATGACAACATCGAGAGGCATCTCAGTGTGCATTTCTCAGTTCTGGACAATAAGTTTCTGCATGCCAGCACCATCTAGTTATCCTAAATGCAGTTAAGAATAGGAGAATACAGTAAAGCTAACTCAATAAAGACTAAAGAGTAAGGTGCCATGTTAATTCCCAACAAATCCATTTACACAATATAATGGTTAAAGAGCAACAACAATAAACTTGGCCTTCGCAACCCTGTGTACTGCCAATTGGATTATCTTTATTCATGCAAACAACACACATACACCATTCTTAATTTAGATCGTTAACACAAACTTGCTATCTAAGGTTCTTCTTGCAGAATGACACAAGGAACCATATCCACATTACACAGTTCACGGATTTATATTTCCTGCTATGCTTAAGGAACGGCATCCATGGCGCATTCGCTGCATCCGTCAATGAAAAATTATAATCAAACTGGGCAAGAATTTAGACAGTTGTGACTTATAAGGTCATAAGGGAGGATGTCAGGGGATCTAAACCCACAGTTCATGAATAGACTAAGTTTTTCTAGTACTAAATTGGTGGATCAGACTAGAAATACAACATATCCACCCTAATACCAAGGAAGTTTCATAAACAGCAATAGTGAGTGCACATCAGGGTAGTCCAAAAATGTGTAAATATTTTAGTTGAATTATTTTATTCTCTATCGATTATCTCCTTGAAGTTTCTCACTTTCTCACATAAAGAAGTGCTTAAGTTTTACCAATTGGGGCACAACAGAAGCTCATCAAAGAGTTAGGCGTAGGCATGGTTCAACGCCGTGATCAAAATTCGCAACTTTGGACAATTGCTACCATTTTGTATCATTCATCGGCAATTGAGACACACAATTATACATGCTTTTTTTATAATAAAAAAACAAGTATACATGAAATTGGCCTAGCCAACGCCCAAACCCACTAGCAAAGGCAACCCAATCCACTCTGCTCTCGGCAATGCACACAACAATAAGGCCGTACCTGGAGGGCCAGGAGGGCCTCGCCCTGTGCCGCGAGCTCGCGGAAGACCGCGACCATGTCGGCCTTCAGGAGCCGCCGCAGCTTGGGCTCCACGGCGACGGCGCCGGCGGCGGGGGCTCCGCGGAGGGAGGCGCGCTTGAGGGACTGGACGGCCTGGATGGCCTCCGTGCTGAGGTAGCGCCCGCGCTGCGTCGGCTTCCGGTTCTTGCTCCGGTCCCGCATCGTGATGGCGGCGGCGGCGGTGCTCCGACGAGCGGCGGCGGAGGTAGGGATTTGGCGGAGCGGTGAGAAGAAGACCAATGAGGAGAGCATCGCTAATTCTGGCGTAGCCACAGACTGGGACACTTTTTTTCCGAACGAAGAGGCAGGAGAGCTAGCAAAAACATGATAAAATATTGGGATAATTAAGAATTTGTCATTCAATAGAACGGCGTTGTCATCTTTGTCACTCTATAGATTGTAATTCTTTATTTACCTTTTTATATAATTTTTAATTATTTTTTTGCCACTTTGAACTTTTTAACTCATTTTCTATTTTTCAAGCCAATGAAAAGACCGGAATGCCCCTTCCTAGTTCCTTCCAACCGGCCGCCGACACCCCTCATTGCCCTCAATCTCATTTGCTCTCTTCCCCAACTCCTTCTTCCTCTCCCCTTCTCCATGGCGCCCCCTCCCCTTAGTTCGCCGTCGGCGCCGCTACCCCCCCGGCTCGGCTCCCTTGCTCTGCTCCGGTTTGGCCCACGTCGTGGTCACCCTCGGCTCCTACGCCGCCACCACCGGCTCGCCCGTGCGCCACCGGCCGACCAGCCGCTCCCTCCAGCTCCTCCGCGTCCGACGCCGCCGGCCACGCCCGCCGCGCTTGGTCCCCTCAACTCGGCCTCGGCTCAGCCGCCTCTGCATCGCCCGGTCGGCAGCCATCCGGCCAAGGCTCGGCTCGACCTGCGCCTCGAGCTCGCGCTCACTGGGCTCACCTCGGCTCGGTCGTGCGTGAGCTCCTCCATTGTGCACTGCCGTGTGCTGCCCGCCTGGGTCCTCTCCCTAACCCACTTCATTATTTCTATTCTTCAAGTTTTGACTTGATTCATTTTAGTTATCTTTGTTTTGATGCTTGGTTGATGTTTGACTCCGTGCCCTTGCTTGGTCGCACTGAGGAGATGGCGGCGGCGCGGTCGAGTCGCACGTTCCTGTCCTCTGTCGCCGCATGCTCCCGGTGTAGCGCGGCGGCCGCGGCGGCCTGGAGTTGGAGACGGGGATGAGAGGAAGCAGAGTGCGGGGAGGAGAGGAGGGGAGTGGTGGGGGCATTTCGGTAACTTCCGGTGCATATAATTGGCCTGAAAAATAGAGAATGAGTTAAAAAGTTCGAAGTGGCAAAAAAAATGATTGAAAATTGTATAGAGTGGCAATTAAAGGATTGCAATCTATAGAGTGGCAAAGGTGAGAACGCCGTTCTATTTGGTGGCAAATCCTTAATTCCCCCTAAAATAAAAGATACACTTTGACTGGGGGAAAAATTCCCGGTGGAAGGGAGCCTACAACTGAGGCACGCCTTGCAACACTCAATCAACAACACTAGAACTAGAGATATCAACTGACAAACTCTAATTACGCTCTAACACCAACTAACTCTATCGCATACACATCAAAGCTAAGGGAAAGACAACACCTCCCAACCAACCCACAGGAGTTTCGAATTGATAAAACCGGACAGTGAAAAGGATCGCTATGACACCGACTTGAAAGAGAAGAATAGAAGCATGTGCAGATTAGTCCACATGCTGACAGGGCCACCAACGAGGAGCTTCAAATGAAAATGTGATGATATGGTTCTTCCTCTTCGCGATAACAGTGGACGATGCAGAACCAAAAGACGACAACTTTGACTCCTCTCCCCCTCCACTCGTGCGGCTCATTCAAGGTGGACTAGACCAGCTGCTATAAACGAGGCATTCGAGACAGTCGTCTTGCGCTTCGAGACGACACCTCAACGGCAACAGACCCCTACTCGGGCTCTACCACCTGCAATAGACCCTCTCATGGGCTCTTCCAACGGCCAACCTACTACTCCTCAGGACCACAACGTACTTTCAGGGTGCCCCCGACGTAGCAGCATCGGAGATCCTCCTCTCCTCCACCTCACCCAAACCGACGAGTGCACAACGAAGATCCCAGGGGCGGTGGTTCTGGAGCCAGGGGTGAGAAAACTTCTCTGATTGTGGCAGGGTGATCCGGATAACAGGCGCTACGAAACGTGCTCGTGTTGGCGAGGCAGATCACCGATAGGGATCACCGATAGGGATGGAGCAGCTCCGAGTTGAGATTGAGGGGCAAGCCTGGCCGCGTCCCGCACGAAGTCGCCGCTCGCTGCGCCCGCGCGGCACGTTTCCTCGGCTGCACGCCCTCACCGCGCGTGGTGCTCTTCTGGATGCGTCCCGCAGACGAAGTCGCCGATCTTCTCTCGCTCGGTTGCTCAGCTCCGTGTGTGCCTGTGGTGTGGGCAGCGTGGCGGCTCCGGCTCGTCCGCTCGTGTGTGACACCTCACAGATTATCAAGTTACATGGACCATTGTGGGCATTTGCCACTTAACTTTGCAGCCCACGCCACCACATCCCACACTCCATCGTGTTCCTCCCATCCCCATTCCTCCGAGCTCGGAGCTCCTGACCTCCCATGGCGGCCGGCCGGAGTAAACACCGAGGTACCTAGGGGAAGGTTAGTCTTACAGCTAAGGGAAAATGACATTTCTGTTTTACACTGACGATTTTTCATCAGGCTGACTGAAACATATACTTATGACTTCTGAGTTTGTATAAATTCGTTTTTTTTTCAAATTAAAATGCTATTTTATCACTTACCTTTTCTCAGAAAATAGTGTGTATGGAGTATAATTAACCTTGTAAACCTTAAGTACTGTGCTAAATTGTAAGTCTACAACCTGCATGATACATTTTTTCACACAAGCCAACTTTCATTATGTTGCATTCTCCATAGAGAGAAAGGTTTCATGACCTTGTATTAAGGGTTTGTCTACACAGGCTGTGAAAAACTGTCATATTTGCAAAGTATATTTATAACTCTATTATATATAAATTACAGTAAATTATTTATGTATGTTTTGTTCTTGGTCACTGTGATTATTCTTAAAAGTCTTAATAACTCATATTTCGATCATAAGATTCAAAATCTCACATATACTTTGAAAGATTGAGCAAAAATAAAGACAAAAAACATTCTGAAAGTTCATTTACAACTCCATTATACATAAATTACAGTAAATTAATTATATAATTTTTATTATTGGTCACTGTAATTATTCTTAAAAGTCTTAATAACTCATATTTCCATCACACGATTCAAAATCTCATATCTACTTTGAGAGATTGAGCAAAAATAGAGAAAAAAATAAAATTATATACCAACAAAATATAGCAATGTGGTGAACCCGTTTATGTTGTGGTGAATCGGTTATGTTTTTCACGTGTACTTTGAGAGGTTGAGCAAAAACAAAGACAAAAAATTATATACCAACAAAATACGATAATATGGAGAACCCGTTATGTTCTTCACATGTATTTTTAGAGGTTGAGTAATAACAAAGATAAAAAAAATAAAAATCTCCTCAACACCTCTTGATGAGCTGCAAAAGATATTAGTTTGTCATGAGTGATGTTTCTCGAACCATCACGAGATGAATCCCTCACATGCATATAGAACCAAATAGCCATTACGTTGATAAAAATCTATTCTTTCAACTCTATAAACTAGTTAGAATCATCAACAACATGAATCTTATAACACATCTAACGAACAGAAAAGTGACGATTTTAGCTTCAAAAAAACTGTCAAGAGTTATATAGCAAATCCCTTGTATTAAACCATTGAGGTCACAATTTGCAATGTTCATGTTTTTGCAAGTCGTGCAACATTTTATTGATCGAAATCGATGACAATTCACAACCTCACAGGGCTCAACAGTCAAACATTCTTGTCAATCGAAGCTAACTGAACGTCTCAACAGTGGTCATGTGTATCGACAGCTCCCAATTCCCAGCCCCACCCGCCGTGCCCATGCGTCGCATGCGACCACGTCACGCCGCCATCCGCGCGAGCACCTCGCCGGCGCGCGAGCCGGTGGACAGCCGGAGCCTCCGGTAGTCGTCGTAGCTGAACGCCTTGAACTGGCGCGGGTGCTCCGCGTCCACGAACGCCTCCGGCGCGCACACCCTGTCGTCCTTGGGCGCGAGCAGGAACATGGCGATCGAGATGCGCGGCACCGCCGCCACGCACTGCACCCGGTGCTTCACGTTGTGCAGCCTCCCGTTGCTCCACGCCTGAGACGGGATCGATGTGAGCACTGGGCCAGTGGACTGAACGAATTTGCCAGGAATCAATTCCACTGAAATGAGTGATGATACCGTGCCGACGTCGCCGATGTTGACGAGGAACGAGCCGGGGAGGGGGTCCACGGGGACGAACTCGCCGGCGGCGGGGTCCAGCACCTCGAGGCCGCCGACGCACTCGTCCTCCTGGAGCACGGTGAGGAAACCGGAGTCCGTGTGGATCTGCACGCCGGGGGAGCCCACGGTCTCCTGCGTGTAGTTGTACCTGTTCATGCGGAACTGGCACGGCCAGTCCTGGAACGAGTGGCCCTGCAGCCCCAGGCTCGAGGCCACCTTGCCGGCGACGTCGACGATCAGCTCGTGCATCCCCTCGGCGTAGCTCTTGACGGTCTCCCTGCGCCAGATTGTGTTTCCTGAGATCAAATCTTGAGGATCCCAGCTCCCAAGGGAGCAAGCAAGATGCGGTTTTTATCCATCACCTGACGTGGGGCGGCGCGTCGAGGCGGGCGCAGAAGGCGTCGACGTCAGCGGGGGCGGCGGCGTCGCAGAGGCCGAAGGCCTCGTAGAGCGGGTTGGCGGGGCTGGGCGCGACGTAGCCGCTGCCGGCGATGATGTCGGTGTTGCGGCGCTTGGCGTCGTCGGGGAGATCGAAGAGCGCGCGCACGGCAGCCTTCATGTCGGCCTGGAGCTGCGCGGGCACGCCGTGGCCGGACACGCGGAAGCAGCCCAGCCGCTCGCACGCGCCCCGCAGCCGCGCCGACTCCTCCGGTCGCTCGCCGGCGAGCCGCAGGTCGATCACCGGGATCTCCACCATCTTCGCGCGGCTTTCTTGGGTTCACGCGTCGCGACGCGACGCTCGTTTACCTTGCGTGTGGGGGTTGGGCTCGATTCGATGTGGTTTGTCGTATTTAGAGGCGAGCCGTGAAAGCTACGCAGGGAGCAGAGCTGCGCGGTTTGTCGGGGGAATGGCACCGAAACTCGTAGCACGAATCGAGAAACTAGTTGCCATATCGCCAGTTTGGTGAGACAACCGATCGACAAACCTAAGTTTTCCGTGAAGCACTGCTTTGCTATCACTTTCATCGTACAAGGGATCCGGACCGTCTCCAATACTGCTGTGCTGAGGGCTACCGTGCACACAGTAATACAAGGCTGCTGCATCTATTAATGTACGGTATCATGGCATTTTCACTGCAGTGCTCGGTTTTACTGTGCAGAGAAGTTGTGTTGTGGCACATACACTGTATCACTTGATCTGAATCATTAGATTTCGATTGAATGGTTGAGAGATGCTTCTAATGTAGAGTATGATTCATCCTCTACATTTACACCTCTAATGCAGACGATTCGAATCCTAGAACATGTAGATAGCATGATCGATAGATGGGGAAATTGATACTCTGCATTGAGACTAATACTTTGCTATCACTTGCATCATACAACATGGGATCCGGACCGTCTCCAATACTGCAGAGGGCTACTGTGCGCACAGTAATTCAAGACCGCTACATCGATTAATGTATGGTATTGTGGCATTTTCATTGTACTGCAGTGTTTGGTTTTAATATGCAGAGAAGTTGTGTTGTGGCACATACATTGTATCGCTTGATCTGAATCGTTAGATTTCAATCAGAATGTTGAAAGATGCTCCTAATGTAGAGTATGATTCATCCTCTGCATTTACACCTCCAATGCAGAGGATCCAAATCCTAGAACATGTAGATAGCATGATCGGGGAAATGGATCATCTGCATTGAAAGTCTCGATACAGAGGATCTATAATACTGTATATTAGAATGTGATCTCCATCGGCCGATTAAAAAGCAAATGTCTCTATTAATAGCTACAATATTCGTAAATATTTTACTGTTTCTAGGGTGTTTGCGAACTAAGGTCATCATGTCATAGATGTACTATCTTATTCCGCACGCCCTTTTTGCTGCGGCAAGTTTTGGTATCCTCTTTGTTTTGTCCCTTTAGAGGACAGCGAAGCAATGACATCTACATCTTCACCGACATGGAGACATCCAGGTCGGAAATAATCCCTGAACAGAGTCAGTAGACCACCGCCATCACTGACAAGTCAGTTTCAGTTCGCTGCTACAATCTTGGCTCGTACTAGAAAAAATGAAAATGGTGCGCAGCCCTCCAACGTACATATGCGCTGGTTGTCCAATCCATGTGCACAGCGCAGCTCTCCTAGGCGACTTTTTTTTTAAAAAAAAAAATCTAAAGTATTACAGTTAACACTCTAAATAGCAAAAGTAGAGACGTTCTTTGTCAAATACAAAAATAATACCTTCTCCGTGTCCTAGTCGACCGAAACTACCGTGCGGGTGACATGTTGGCGAGTCTGGTCCTAGAGACACAGACAGGCCAAATCCGCCCCCCCCCCCCAAGGGCATGGAACAGACGAGTCTGAACCTAGGGGAACGGACCAGGCCAAGTTTGGCCCCCGGGTACACGGTACACCCTAGGTGTCGATTCAAAATTTGGTGAATAGTATTTTAATACCATTTATCACTATTTGATACTATTTAAAATACTATTTGACACTATTTAAAATAACATTATTTAACACTTTCAAAGTATTTTTTTCTTCTTATTTTTTAACACACACTCGCGGTTTCAAATGTATTACCACATGTTTCACAAAAAAAATCACATAAAATCACAACGCAAAGACAAGACACGCAGACTTCAAATTTAGGTGTCAACCGTCACTATCGTCGCCCTTTGTTGTCTTCGGTGGCTCGGTGAGTCGATGGACAGTGGTGGCCTGGTGCCCTTCCTGCTAAGGTTATGTTGTCGCTTACTTGCTCACGTTGTTGTAAACACTTGCTCCCTGTGTCGCCATTGATGGATATAGGGAGGGGATGTGTAGCTTCACAAAAATTATGAGCTCATATCAAATCACATAAGTTGTGAGTTCAGACTTAATCACAAGAAGATGGCGCCAGATCCATTCACAATGATATCAAATTTATAGAAAAACGGGGTACCAGGACTGCTTATGTACAAACACATTAGTGTAGTAAATTTTGAAATCACACCTCAAAAGGTAACTCCTGCTCCAATAAGAACCATCATCAAGCACCAAGTCTACAACATTGCTTCCTCTCCCCCAACTACCCGTGATTTTCGATGCCACTAAGATTATTATTTTCGTACATCAACCATGATAATCTTAATATGTTCCTATAAAATTTCATGCTATCGTCTAATCTTTAAACTTCGTGGAAAACACGGAAACAAACATTCCTTGAAAAACACGAATTGAAAGTAGGAACTACACATAATCAAGTAAAGAGAAGAAAGGAATAATTACACAGTGAAACGAGCAGCCAAAGTCGTGGATTCTGGCTCTATGGCTTGAGCGACTTGGCAACCTCTCCGGCCGGCAGCAGGGCTGCACTTGTCGCGAAGCCGAACCTGGCAAGTCGAGGAGGCATCGGCGCACACCTCTGTTCTGGAAAGTTTGCTACTTTGCTTTCAATAATGCGACCAATGGGGAGGGCGGTGTGCAGCAAGCTGAGATCGCCGCTACGAGTAGTCGCAAAGCTCCACAACGGCACAGCCATTCTAATGAAGGAATGAAATAAAAAGTGGAGACACAGGGATCGGAGCATATAGGCATGGAGGTGCCACATTGCGACGGGAGAACTAGAAGACATCGAAACAGAAGAGGCAAAAAAACTCATCAGGAGAACCAAAATGAATAGAAAATAACCTTAGGAGTATTAGAAAAGTGAAGGAACAATAACTCAAATTTTTCAATACATTAGTAACATGCAGACAAGCTAGAACAAACAACAAGCATGCGTAATGCAAACTCATTGAACTTAAGCAGTCGGTTGCCATTTTTGCTAATCAGTTTTCTAATGCAAAAAATACCTATAATTGTCACCAGTGTAATGGGAGAAGAATAAAAAAGACCACAAAGAAAATAAACCAGAACATATAACGCCGAAGCATGTCGACAATTATGCAAATGTCATTCCCTCCCTCATTCTCTCTCTCACAAACACACAGAGCTTATATAGCATGCATGCTTGCTACGTGCAACAGAAATTAGTTGCGGTTCAGATATCGCATAAGAACAATAACAACAGTAGATAACCAAAAAAATGTTAGTTCAATCAACATATTGCATTTCAGCTGGACGGGCATGCGGCTGGTTTGCTCACTCGACGAAGGCATCTCGGCAACGGGCGTCCGGCACGTTGCACAGTCTCACGAGGGCGCACCATTGACGTAGACATTTTATCGAGCATCTGACGGGCGTCCCGCTCGGTGGCAGCGGAAGCGCTGCGGCTTGTGGCGGCTGGTTTCAGTACCAGGGGAGCACTACGGCGGTGGGTCGTGCTGGTAGCGTCGAGAGTGGCCTTGAGAAATCAGGCCAAGGCTAGGGCGAGCGAGCGCAAGCATTGCACCGCTGCGAGGGTGGTGCTTGACAGGGCGCGGCAGGGGACGTTGACCAAAAGCACAGATATCTGGGGCCGATCTTGCGGGTCCTGAAAAATAAGAACTGAAGTATATAAATTCAAGGAATGATCTTGTAGAAACTGATCCTGAAAACCCAAGAGATGAGATGTAGCTCTTTCCTAGTCAGAACACAACAGTTTGACATATCCAGAAAACATCTCCAACCAAGTTATGCAATTTATTAACACTACTACAAAGCAAGAGAGGAGATTTCCTTAAACATGTGGATATGCCATGTTCGCTTGGAGCCTTGGAGACTGCAAATAAACAGTGAATGCATAACAAATAGCTGTCTGGCAGAGCATACTGAAGCTCTTGGCAATGAACCAAATTGAGGTGTGCCACTGCTGCACTGCTGCAGTGTTGCCATATGTTTCCTAGGTTAAATAGCACAGAAACTGTTAGAAATTGGCCCATATGAGTGAGGCCAATTTTCTATAATTCCAAGCATTTATGGGTTAGCACCATATTGCTAAGACAAGGTGGAGGTGATCAACATATAAGGTGGAGTCCTTGCCACTCCTTGAAACATGTAACACATGGATGAGTATGGCATGAGGAGGGCTCTGGCTAAACACACGCACGCACGTGCGTTCGCGTATTTTCGCGTGAAAAATCGCGTGACTTGTGACTTGGTGACGCGCGACCGTGCCGTGACGTGGCGCGCCATTTGGCAGACCAGGTCCACCTTATTTTTGTTGAACCATGCATCTCTCTCTCTCTGTTTGAATGAGACTCAAATGTTTAAATTTGAGACTTTATTGGGTGATGATGATGACGATTACGGTGGGTAAATGATCGGTTAAGTGTAACGATTACCGATGGGTAAATGGTGGTTAAATGTGACGATTACGGTGGGTAAATGGTCGTTAAGTGTGTCGATTACGGTGGGTAAATGGTCATTTAATCTGTCGATTACGATGCGCATCTATATATGTCCGAGACGTCCATTGCATAGCGTGTAGAAGAATAGCCTCCATTCCTTCTTCCTTCTAATCGTCTTTGTTATCTTTGCGTAAATCGAACCTTGCCGACTCTTCTTCTCGGCGTGCACCGTGAAGAAGGGAAGCGGTATCTCCAACCATTGCTGCCGTGAAGACACGCAGGGCGGCAATAAGGTTTCGGCAAGCGCATGTCTGCGCGACCGCTTCTTTACTGCGACATCTACGTTTACGCCGCATCGCATCAAGTCTGCCGCTTCTGCTCTTCATCGGACCCATCCGTAAGTTTCTTGTGTGATTGATAGACTTGTTTACATCCTGGTTTTCATATATTGTGAAGTATAATGAGTTATGCGCTATCGATCTTGTTTTATGCATCATTAGTCTTTGCAATATTTACCTTCTAATAAAATCGGAATTAAAATATTGCCTCATTTTCAACATTCCGAAACCTTATTGTAAACTTTGTTGCAACACAACTATGGTAGAGCTTCGATGCTATGAAACACGAGAGGTTTTACGGTCGAATTTCGTAGATGGCGACTAGAGCCAAGTTCGCTCATGTCTTTGAAGTCGTGGTGGGTAATCCACCCACAGTATCCATTCTGGTTGACCAGTATATGCGATTCGATAATGTGAACAACATCGCTCTTGGTCGCCTTCGACCATTACAGCGGATCGGCTCTATGATGTGTACATGGACTATAAGTCCGCCACGAGTTGTGGGATGCACTATAGCACAAATATGCGAGGCAGAGGCGGTCGTTGGCTCTACATGTGTGAGCAATTCTTCGACTTTACCATGGATGAAGCTAAGTCCATAGTTGGACAATCTCATGATCTCCAGCTATTGGTTGGTGAGATTGCGCATCTGGTGTGTGTTGCCTCCTAAGTTTGTGGTGCATGCATTGTCGCCAAACTTCTGTTTCTTGGCGGGATTTTGCCACTAGCTTGAAACACAAGAGGAAGAGATTTCGTTGAAGATCTCATTGCTGCCTCGATGTGGAAGAAAAGGCAAGAGCAAAAGATGCACCAGTACTTCAGTCGAAACAATGCAAATTTTATAGAGAAAAGATCATTGCAAAGAAGTACAAATCCAACAAAGCGAACAAGACAACTAGCTTTAAGAAGAAAAGCGAGAAAAAGGATATGAAGAACATCACCGCTTTGTGTGTGGGAAAAGCGGTCATATGACGAAAGATTGTCATTTCATAAAGCGAGATGGTGAACAACCAAAGAAGAAGACATCAACGTGATCATAGGCGAGGCCTCGACTTCGGGAGGGTATAGTAATTCTCCGTTGTTTTTTCAGCATGTCAATCCACCGATTGGTGGGTTGATACGGTGCTAATGTTCACGTATGTTCGATATTTCCTTGTTTTCTTCTTACCGCATACAGGGCTTCCTCCGTTCTAATGGGAAACGGTCGCATGCTTACATTCTTGGTGTTGGCGGGTAGAATCGGCTTACTTCGGGGAAGATTGTCCACTTGAAGAGCGTGCAAGATGCTCCTACAATAAACAAGAACCTCGTTAGTGGTTACATTCTATGTAGGACAATTATAAGCTAGTTTTCGAGTCAAATAAAATTGTAATGTCTAAGTTCGGGAATTTTGTTGGTAAAGGCTATGAGAGCGGAGGCTTGTTCGCCTAAGTACTTTAGAGTCTTGTTATAATCTGAATATTGCAATGGTTTAAATAAATGTGAGGCAAATATTTGACATTCGTTTTCATCATATTGGTTTTGATAGTATTGCTAGAATGTCCAGATTAGATTTAATTCCAAAATGTGAAATTGTCAAAGGATCAAAGTGTCAGTCATGTGTGCAAGCAAAACAGCCTTGCAAACCCTTAAAGGGATTAGAGGATGAAAAGAACTTGGCACCATTAGATCTTGTTCATTCAGATTTGTGTGAAATGAATGGATTGTTGACAAAAAGAGGCAAAAGATATTTTTTTAACTTTTATTGATGATGCAACACGCTACTGCTATGTGTATTTGCTAAAAACTAAGGATGAAACTTTAAACTACTTTAAGACTTATAAGGCCGAGGTTGAGAACCAACTAGAGAAGAAAATAAAAAGACTAAGGTCTGATCGTGGAGGAGAGTACATCTCTCATGAATTTCCTCAATTATGTTCTGAGCATGGAATAGTCCATGAATTTACACCACAATATTCACCCCAATCAAATGGGGTAGCTGAGAGGAAAAACCGCACACTAACGGACTTGGTTAATGCCATGTTAGAGAGTGCTGGTATGCCTAAGACATGGTGGAGGGAAGCTATATTGACAATAACTTTCGTCCTAAACAGAGTAATCACTAAAAAGAGTGATATTACTCCATATGAGGGATGGAAGGGGAGAAAACCCAATGTCAATTTTCTGCGAACTTGGGGTGTTTGGCCAAGGTCAATATACCATTGCGAGAAAAGAGAAAGCTTGGACCTAAAACAATAGATTGTATTTTTCTAGGATATGCTCATAATAGCACGGCCTATAGATTTTTAGTAGTTAAATCGAAATTCACGAGATTATTGCTAACACAATAATAGAGTCTAGAGATGCTTCATTCTTTGAGGATTATTTTCCTATGAGAACAGAGACGTTACTTCACAAACCGAGAATGTTCAAATTGAAAATATTGAAAGTGAGAATAATCAAACTTCGAACTTCCCACCATCTCGAACCAATATGTGATATCCTCGAGGAGGATAACAATCTAGTCACGAAGCTCTTCGTAGGAGCAAGAGACAAAGGGTTGAAAACCTTTGGTGATGACTTTATTGTATACCTTGTGGATGATGTGCCAAAGACCCTTTCAGAGGCTTATGCATCTTACGATCTTTGAGTATTGGAAAGAAGCGATCAGAGCGAGATGGACTCTATCATGGCTAATGGGACTTGGGAGATCACCGATCGTCCTATCGGTGCAAACTCAGTAGGATGTAAGTGGATCTTTAAAAAGAAACTAAGGCTGATGGTACTATTGAGAAGTACAAGGCAAGACTTGTGGCCAAGGGTTACACCCGAAAAGAGGAGAAGATTTCTTTGATACCTATTCTCCTGTCGCAGACTAACCACCATCGAGTGCTCCTTGCGTTAGCATCTTCTTATGGTCTACATACCCATCAAATGGATGTAAAGACAACTTTTCTTAATGGAGAGTTGGAGGAAGAAATCTATATGGATCAACTTTGATGGTTTTGTGATTTACAGACAGAAAATAAGATATGTAGATTATTGAAATCCTTATATGGTCTAAAGCAAGCACATAAACAATGGCACGAGAAATTTGATAAAACTTTAACATCTGTGGCTTTGTTATGAATGAAGTGATAAATGTGTATACTATCGTTATGGTGGGGTCAAGGAGTGATCTTGTGCCTATATGTAGATGACATACTTATATTTGGAACAAACACTGCCAGTAATTGACGAGGTCAAATCTTTTTATCTCGATGCTTTGATATGAAAGACTTAGGAGAGGCGGATGTTATTCAATATTAAATTAATCAAGAACGAGGATGGGATCACTTTAAGCCAATCCCATTATCTTTGAGAAAATCTTAAGCCGTTTGGCTATGAGAATTGTAAAATTTCTCCAACGCCCTATGATGCAAGCATTAAGCTTGAAAGAATCAAGGGTTAGGAAAAGATCAATTAAGATTTTCACAAATTATTGGATCACTTATGTATCTATCTGGTGCCACAAGACTGACATATCATTTCTTTGTGAGCAAATTAAGTCGGTTTACTTCTAACCCGGAGATGATCACGGGAGGCACTTGAGAGAGTGTTGCGCTATTTGAGAGGCACAACCTCATACGAATTCACTATCTTGGACATCCTTCTATATTAGAAGGATATAGTGATTCAAATTGGATCTCACGATGCGAGATGAGATCAAAGCTACAAGTGGTTATGTCTTTACACTAGCAGAGCTGCAATTTCATGGAGGTCGTGTAAGCAGACTATATTGACGAGGTCAACTATGGAAGCGAACTTGTAGCACTAGACACACTCTTGTTGAGGTGAATGGCTTAGAGAGCTTCGTTGGACTTGACACTGTTTGCGAAACCAATACCAAAGAATCCTAATGTCTTGTGATAATCAAGCGGTATTGATTAAGGTTACAAGTACTAAGGATAACATGGAGTCCTCCGGACATGTGAAGCGTGAGGCTTAAATCACGAGAAAATTGAGGAGCTCGGAGTGATTACGTGAATTATATACGACCGAGAAAAATGCGCGCACCCTTTCACAAAGGGGCTAGCACGAAGGCGATTTCCGTTGCGTCTATGGACATGGGAATGAGGCCCATTGGAGTTACAACTCAACAAGAACCCATACTTTTTTATTGGAGATCCCGTGACTTAGGCAATGGGAAAAACAAGTTCATGTTGTAACAAGAGAGTATATATTCATTGAATCCATGTCCTAATAGACAAATTACTCTCATTGTATGGAAGGGTGGCATAAAGTCTTAATATATTCATTGTCCAAATGAGGAAAAGGTATTAGTCCACAGGATACCTAGAAAGAATATACCTACTTGAGCCCAAGCGTGAGGTCGCAGATTCACGAGAATAGGGCATTCTCTAGAAAACTCATGAGCGAGATAAGGAGCATGACCAAATAACGCTCCGTTTAGGCGCGATTCTTTGTGACCTAGTATCGATTGAGATTTCAAGTGAAATCTAATCACAAAAGTGTGAATTCAAGGCATGGTCCATTCATCGGCTGTGAGAAGATGAATCTTGACATTCTAGGTGCAAGTTCAACCCGTACGGGATTTACACTAAAAGACTAGTATATTAACAGTAATTCAGCACAATATCTTTGATATCCTTTTTGCTTCTTGCTTTGGAATTGGTGGGGGATTGTTAGAAATTGATCCATATGAGTGAGGCCCATTTTCTATAATTCCAAAGCATTTATGGGTTAGTACCATATTGCTAAGGCAAGGTGGAGTGACCAACATATAAGGTGGAGTCTTTGTCACTCCTTGAAACATGTAACACATGGATGAGGATGGCATGAGGAAGGCTCTGGCTAAACACACGCACGCACGCGCGCGCGCGTTCGCGTATTTTCGCGTGAAAAATAGCGTGACTTGTGACTTGCGACGCGCGACCGTGCCGTGACGTGACGCGCCATTTGGCAGACCAAGTCCACCTTATTTTTGCTGAACCATGCATCTCTCTCTCTGTTTGAATGAGACTCAAATGTTTAAATTTGAGGCTTTATTGGATGATGATGACGATTACCGGTGGGTAAATGGCGGTTAAGTGTAACGATTACGGTGGGTAAATGGTGGTTAAGTGTGACAGTTACCAGTGGGTAAATGGCTGGTTAATCTGTCAGTTACCAGTCTACATCTATATATGTCTGGAGACGTCCAGTGCATAGCGTGTAGAAGAATAGCCTCCATTATTTCTTCCTTCAATGCGTCTTTGTATCTGCGTGTCGAACCTGCCGACTCTTCTTCTCGGCGTGCACCGTGAAGAAGGGAAGCGGTATCTCGAACCATTCTTTGCCGTGAAGACCGCACGGGGCGGCAATAAGGTTTCGGCAGCGCATCTGCGCGACAAGCTTCTTTGACCGCGACATCTCGTTTACGCCTTGCATCAAGTCTCGCGCCGCTTCTGCTCTTCATCGGACCCATCCGTAAGTTTCTTGTGTGATTGATAGACTTGTTTACATCCCGGTTTTCATATATTGTGAAGTACAATGAGTTATGCGCTATCGATGCCGTTTATGCATCATTAGTCTTTTGCAATATTTACCTTCTAATAAAATCTGGAATTAAAATATTGCCCTTATTTTCAACGAAAGCAACCAGCAAGGAAGTCAAAAGGAATGCATTGTTTCTTATTGCAAAAGGGTTAAGTGCCAAGTAAGACTCTAGAGCATTGGAAGGGAAGAAAAATCACAAGCAGCTCTTTCCACGTTATTAAAAAAAGAGAAACTTTTATAACATTTATATCTACCGTCGTGTCGCTATCAAAGACGACATGCCCAAAGAATAGAACCGATGCTTCATTGCTTGTACTACTGCAAGAGAGGATTAAAGTAAGCCATCTCAGAGATCTATGTTGCGTCATCTGGTATGTTGAGTTTAATAAATCAAATCCAAAGGAGAGCATAAGAAGTAAGAAGAAGTGATGCACCACCCTTACTGACCAAAATTTTTATTTTGCATATCTTTCGAGAAATTAGTACACAGATCATACTTGCGGTTTAAGTGAAAAGAAAAAAGAAAGAAAAAAAAGCCAAACTCCATACAAAGAAGAAAGAATATTCATCAGAACAATGATTGGGCAAGTACGTCTCAACATTGTTATGAAACCAAATCATTCACCGATCACACAGGACAGATCGTATCACCAATTACAGAACAACCACGTTGCCACAATACTTAACCAAGATAAGTAGACAAAGACCTCACCGTGCTGATGGTGAACAAGAGCTTCTCGCAGTGCTCGTTCCTCCACATGATGATCGGCCCACCTTTACTGACTTGCCTGCAATCACATGAGCCAAAGATTGACATCACAATAACACGAGCCAAAAGAATGTTGAGCCAAACACTAATCAGAAAACCACAAAATTTCAAGTAGAACACAACACGACGATGCACCAAGAAAACATCAGGCAAGAACTAACCAACCGGAGAACTGAGCACAGCTCAGTTGACAAGGGGGGACGTTGGCCCCATCCGCCGTGTTCGATGCGTGCACTCGGCGCGCATGCTCGCCGTTTCTTTTTTAATGAAAATGGCCACCCAAAAAAAACTAACCAACCGATGTCTCCATGGCACGCGCGAAGAGAACAATCAAGCAAACGAGTGTCCCTCCAGTCCAGTTCCAACATCATACAGCCACTGCAGGGCTGACCTATCGTTGTCCCGGCTCAGCTGACGGCATCCTCAGCCGCGTGGACTAGGTCGAGCGAGATAGCTCCACAGCTGAACTCGTCGCCATTTCTGCCGCCGCAAGTTTCTTGTCCACCCTTTCTGCATGTCCAATTTAGCCATCCCACACGGCAAACCGAATCCAAGCCGCCACCATGGATATCCTCACGTGCACGCAGCCGGCAGCTCCCCGCCCCAGCGATACTCGACACGGATCTGACCGGCAAAAACAACCGGGCGTTGGTGCAGATGGAGGAGGGTAGGGGACACGCCGGCCACGCCTACTCCTACTCGTACGCCGCCGCCCGCTGGCACCATTGCTCCCGCCCTTTTCCGTGCCGCCCACTACCCGAGGCCCAATAAGCCAAGGCAGGGATGTGATGTGAGGAGAGGGGAAGCGGGTTGGAGGAGACGGGTCGAGATGGGATAGCGGGTCTAACACACCTGAGCAGCCGCCGGGAATCCAAGTCAGCTAATGTCATCACTCGCTGCTCGAATCTGGAGGCCCCGCCCAGTCAACGTTGTGAATCCAGATTGACCTTCACCTCATTGTTGTCACTGCTCCCACCTCCACGGTGGTTGCCTGCGACAAAATCGACTACCGACGGGGTGATTCGGGTGGCAACGGCGGGGAACCGCAGCGCGGTATGGAATCAAGGTGGGGAGGCTGATCGAATCAGGTGTGAGGGAGCAGGGAGTTGAAGTGTTGAAGAAGATAGCAGCAACGACATGGATGGGAGTGGCTTCTTATATGCTTCTTCGCTAGATCGAGGGAGAGATGGGTAGATGGTTGCAAGAACGAGGAAGGTGGTGAGGCAATTTTTAGCAGGAAGTACTCGTGCGGAGCAAGGTGGGGTGGGTGTGATGATGGTGAGTTGCGCGGAGGTAAACCTATTTTTTTATTAGTAAGATTAGTAGGGTGTTCGTACGTTACAACGGAATCTCGAAAGAATTTTTTTTCACATACATATCAAGCAAAACTTATCTATATGGGCTAGTGCATAAATCAAATCATAAAAAAATTACATGTTCTAAAATCCCAAAAGCGAAATAAAGCCATCATCGGTGTCGGGTCATTGAAATGTCTCCGCCGTCACTTTGCAGTTACCGGCGGGGAGACGTCGAACGAGGGGGAGAATGTAGTTCACCTCGTCCTCCCAATCGGGCAGCGGCTGCGTCTGCAAATTGCTTGGTATAGTCAAGTATGCCTCCATCCGCGGCCACCGCCCATCTCCAGGATAGATATAATTGGACGGCAACAAGTCCATCATAAAATCAAGATTTTTGTGTCGTACATGGCCTTATTAACCACCAACTACCACTGGCCGAGACAGGACCTTATTGCGGATCTCTCCACCGGCATTGGCTAGAGGCAAAGGGCGCCGCCTCTCCACAATGTGGGAGCTACTGCTCCAGACGAATCCGGCGGTGTCGTCGACGACGGGTGGGGCGACTGGGGTGAAGTATCATCGCATCACGGCGACGATGCCTCTGCTCTCCCTCTCGACGCCTCGCGGCTTCGGCTGTTAGGAGGCTAGTGGTGTAAGTGGTGAATCCGGTGGTGGTGGCGCTCATCTTCGAGGGGATGAAATAACGAGAGGAAGGGGATGGGGTGAAGATGTGATCGCTGGTGTCAGTGCAGAGCAGTAGTAGTTGGGGATAGGGAAGATGATGATAGAGTAGAGATGGGGGACGCAGGTGCTATGGAGGCTACGAATCCTTGCGGCAGTGGCTCGACCGGAGTTGGCTCGATGGGAGCTCGCCGACGTTGGGGTGGTCATCGATATCGGGCGTGACAGAGGCAATGGGAAAGGGACGGGCAAAGCTTGGGTGACGACGGTGATGTTAGAGTTTGGTTTGCGGTGGAAAAAAAGAGGTGGCGCTAGATGGAGATGGATCAGGTGGTAGTTCCTGTCTTATACCGGATCGTAGGAGAAGTGAGGGAACGACACACAAATCACATGATCCAGCGGTTGGGGGAGGAACGAGAGACGAAGCGTGCGTTTCTTCAGAACGGGGTGGGACGATTCATCCCCGTGCAGGGATAAATCCTTTATTTTATTAGTTAAGATAAGATATTAGAAATCGCATTACGTGTCCGGAGGAGTATTAGGAATAATATTCTATAATCCATTCTGGCATTTGGCGCGCAAGAGGGTCTTACTAACAGGATTCTCGGGCTGGATACTCACGCCACGGAACGTGCCTGTCATCCAGGAGGGCCTGGTGGGAGCGCGGCGTGGTGTGTGGCTTCCGGGAGCGGGCCGAATGGTTGGAGTTTGTGCGGGCCGCGCGTGCGTTTCTGTGAAATCGTCGTCCGCCCTGGGCAAACCGCGCGCACGGCGGCTGCGCCCACGCGGTGCGGGGCCGTGCGGTCTTTGGGCTCGTTTTTTTTTTTTTTTTTTTGTCGGGGTGGAGCTCGGCTGCCTCGCTGCCAGCCGATACCTGGTGATCCGGGCCTTGCGGCCGTCTGGTTGAGGAATGAGATGGCGTCGTTGGATCGGACCGGCGTTTCGGCCGGGGCGGTCGCGGTCGCGGGGATGTGGGAGGTGGGAATTGGGTGCGTCGGGTCCGGGTGTTTCGGCACGCCATCCCGAAAGAGCCATCAGTTCCTTCTGTTAATCTTCGCGACAACCTTGCATTGTATGACTAAATGCAATTCAAAACCCACGCGTTTCTCTCTATATATGTAGCATGATGTATAACGTAAGTAACAAAATCTGAAACATGCGCACAACGATTACTTGCCTTCTAATTGTGCAGGTTGCTGTGCTGATTTATCACTAAACCTTGCACGCCGTTCATTGGAAAATCGTAGCGTGTATGAAAGCATGATTTCATACATGCTACTTCAGGGACATTTTCTATCAAATTTTTCTATAATTTTTTGAGGACTCAGAGTTTTGAATTTTGATTTCCCTCATAAGTTCATCTAGGACGTTAAACTTCCCCTAAGACTTAAAGTGTTTATCTGGCTAATTCTGAAACAAAGCATTCTGACCAAAGACACCCTTACTCACAGGGGTTGGGTGGGATACAAAAAAATGTATGTTTTGTGGTGCTGATGAAAGCATTGATCATCTGTTCTTGTTGTGTCCTTTGTCGAGGTATATTTGGAATATCATGAGCTGTACTTTTGGCCTGTCTAGCCCTCTAGCAGATACGTTTGAGCGGTTGCTAGGAAAACCAGAAATTGGTGATAGTGGGGTAGACTATTTTGTGGGGCATTTGAAAAGTTCTCAATATGGAATGTTTTCATAAAAAATGGCCTGCCGAACCTATCTCATTAATTCATATTATCTGTCATTGGATTGACTTTTGGTCCAATCTACAGAAGGAGAGAGGACGGAAGGTGCTCCTCAAGGGCGCTAGAGCAATTGGGAAGATTGCTAGTGAAGTTTTTGGAGTTGGAAGCAGATGGGCGCCATGGACCAGCAGGATATCGCATGGATGATGCTGTTGTTGTTTTGCACTTAAGTGCCTGTCTGAGCTTCTTCATTTTGTTAAACTACCCTTAGTGCTTAGTGCTTACTTTTCAATTTTAAGTTCCGTATATATTCTGTGTTGGTTCTAAACTTTTGTAGTGTTGTTTCTTTGAAGGAAATAGGGTACAAACCTTCTATTAAAAAAAAGTGTGTATGCATGATTTTTATATTCTCTGATGTCGACAGAAGCAACCAGATATGAGATATAGAGAAGACCAAACGAGATAAGCACAGCCGTAAAAGAGATATGAAATGACCGTATGTGTTTTCAACATGTCAGGCACCTTGAGCTTAGCCCAGTAACGAACGACGTCATACGATAGAGCTTGAACTATATATATGCGAAGGCGTATCCAGTGCGTCAACTTTCGGTGTATCCCCGTGTATTTTCTATAAAACGTGATGCAAATGGTCACAGAAAAAATTTCGAAACAAATGGTTATATAAGTCATGATGCAATCAAACACCTTGCCAAAAAAAAAATCAATTGAAAACGCAAGGAGAAATAAAAAAAGGGCACATTTCACTGTAGCTTAATTTATCCTTTTCTTTTATTTACGGAATTCATTTTCACCAGAATTTGTCTTTTGTGTTTCTCCATTTGAAGATCGAATTTAGATTTGAAATTTTGTGGTATAATAGGTTAATTTTGTGTCAATGTTTTCTATTTATTTAGAATTTTTGTGACCATTTATATCATGTTTTGAAGAGAATGCACAAGGATGCAACAAAAGTTTTGATGCACTATATGTATTCTTCGTTGTACATGCATACCATATATACATCCTTTTGACTAGACCTGTTCAAACGCCGGGTCAGGCCTGAAAAGCCCAGCCTCGAACTAGCAGGCCGAGCCCGATCCGAAAAAATGATTTTCCCAATTAAACTATTACTTTCTTTTTTGAAATAAAAGTAATATTTATTTCCTTTCAAGAATGAAAAATATTTTTTTATTGCATTCAACTGGCTTTTTCGGGTTTTCCAGCCGGGCACCCGTCTACTTTGAACCCTGCACCAAATAGTAGAACGTACATCGTCTCATCTCAACTCATGCAGCATGGCACGCCTCCCCTCCGGCGGTGGGCCGACATCAACTCCGGCCTCGTCGCACGCATCGCCGACTGCTGCGCGCTCTAGCTCTACGCCTCCTGCCGCACCGTCTGCAGCCCGTGGCGCTCCGCGCTCCCGCCGCCGTCCTCACGTCCCCTCGCCCCCGTCCCTGCGGATGACACGACGAGCGACCAGCCAGTGTCGTTCGCAGCCTGTTCCCTCCACGCGCAACGCTGGTCCCGGCTGCTCGGCCTCCGCCACCTGTCGAGCCTCGATGCGACCAGCTGCCGCTGCATCGGAGCGTGCGACGAGTGGGTCGCCCTCGTCGCCAACGCCACCAAGAAGGGCACGAGCGTTTTGCTGTTCAACCCGCTCACCGGCATGGAGATCCCACTCAGTGCCTCGCTGTACGATTCCAAGTGCGAACGGGATCCCAAGGTCGTGTTCTCGTCGAGCCCCACGCCGCGAGACTTCGCCGCGGTGAGCATCTGCCAGCCCAATCGGCTCGCCGTCCAGAGGTCAGGGGATGACTACTCTTCTAGCCTTGTCGACCGAGGCCGTCCTAGCCGACGTGGCGTACCGAGACTGTTGGTCCAAACCAGGCCCAAACCGAAAACTCGGCCGATCGGACGCTCGGAAGAACGTAGCCATTGGAAAGACAGGCTGCTGGAAGCTGATCCAACACGGAGAAGCGCGCACACGTAATCACGATAGCTCTCTGGAAGCAACACACGACTCGTACTGCAGAAAAGTCACGAGGATTCTTGTGCTGCACACAGCAGTTTTTCTATTATTGCTTCTCTCGTTTCTCTTTATTAGAGCTGGCCAAACTGGCCGTGCCTAATGGGCCGGCACGAGGCACGACACTGTTGGCCCGACATGGACCGGCACGGCACGACATTGTTCTGGGCGGACCGGCCGCGGCACGATGCTCGGTAGTGCACGGCCGACACCTGGCACGACGAATTCGACGCGGCCGCACGCGGCGACGAATAATAGTGTCGGGCCCAAATTTCAACGACCGAGCACAACCACGACACGGCACGCCCATTAGGCGACGACACTGTTTGAATATACATATATAATTTTATTTTTATTTATTAATATTTATATAATTTTCTTTCCATTTTTAATACTCATATGGTTTTATTTTGTAGTTTTTAAATTTTATATAGTTCATTTTATAAGTATATATAAATTTATTTTGATTTTAACTATATATATATTTTATAGGATTGTTTTTCAATTTTCATATCTTATGAGCTAAATGACAAATGTTTTAACGAAGCTATTTGAATATTAATAAAATTCTATTACATTTTCAATATGGTTGCCTCATTGTTTTTCAATTTTCATGTTAATTTCTGAATTCTACATATTTTTCTAATTTTTTTAGAATTTTTTTGGAATTTTTTTGAATTTTCTCAGTCTGTCGGGCCAAATGGGCTAAGCGGGCCACATTTGGCCCGATGGGCTAACGGCGCGTCTTGGCCTACGCACGCACGAAGGGCGATGGGCGTGCACAGGCGTCACCGTGGCCCGTGGGCTGGCCCGAAGACGATGCAAGGTCGGAATGGCCTAAGGCTAGAATAGGCCCATCTTGGTCGGGCCGCCGCCATTTGGCCACCTCTGCTCTTTATCAAATAGATTACATGGAGTAACTGCTCGATGAGCGAGCTGGTTATGGGAGGCTAAAGTCTTGCACGTTGAGCGTGCTGGTTGATGAGTAAAAAAGAGATGGGTGACCGCTTAGGAAAACACCTGGGAGGTCGACCGTAGATGTACTGTAGATGGTGCTGTAGCTGTGTACTGTAGATGATATTGTAGGCTGGTTTCACTAATTAAAATCGGAGGAGATAAGCACCCCTTTAATATAAAAAAAAGATTACATGGCCCTCGACTACATAGCCGGTAACACTCTGACTCATACACGTATTCAAAAATTTCTCCTACTCGGATACGACCAAAACTAACAAAGACTACCTAACTATGTTGACTCAGCTCCAGGAGAAAACTCGCACGTTGCAAACAAACATAGAGAACACAAGAGAATTTGCCCCAGCCATAACTGCGTAGCCGAGTTTTCTGAATTTCTCTCTTATCTCTTACTTCTCTTCTTATAAAATATGATTGCATATGGTCCCTTTTATATGGTCCATTTTATAGGCACAACTACTGCTACAGTATCCAACTCGGGTTGCTACAGTACTCAGATACAATTTAAACTCTAGGTCAAGATTATTTCCAATATTCTCCCTAATCTTGACTCGACATACTCCTAATTTAGTCTCAATGCATTATGAACTACCAGCTACGCCTCCACATGAAGCGTTCTACATGCAAACTAAACATATAGTTGCATGTAGGAATTCAAGTCAACTGGTACAGGTCCATCTAGATGCAAAGACTTGAACTCATTGAGGCAGTTGGTCTCAACTACGACTTACCCAACTCATACTCGACACTGGATGGCAAACACATTTCCTCTACGTTTCGAACTCAACACTACGTACTCGAGTTAGAACGACGAACACATCTTCTCAACGTTCCGGACTCATCTCTGACTTGCTTGGACTTGGGGTAGACGACGTGTGCCCTTTTATGGCGCCTACTGCAGAAACAAACAGACGTTGCACTTCCGGGGAGACTTGCTCACGTACGCCCCGAAGTCATTGTTGTCTCCGCGGCGTGCTGAGACCCGATTCGCCGAAAGAGATTTTCTTCCTTCTTCCGATCGAATGTCGCATTTTCCTCTGGCTCTGATACCATTGTTGGCCCAACTCCAGGAGAAAACTCACACATTGCAAATAAACAGAGAGAACACAGGAGAATTTGCCCTGACCGCAACTGCGCACCCGAGTTTTCTGAATTTCTCTCTACCTCTTACTTCTCTTCTTACCAAATCTGATTGCATATGCCCCTTTTATAGGCACAATTGCTGCCACAGTACCGACTTGGATATTGCTACAGTACTCAGGCGCTGATTGCTGCAGTACTCGGATACGATTTAAACTCTAGGTCAACATTATTTCCAACAGAGACGATGGCACGGTCTACTGCCTGACGAGGCACAGCGGTGTGCACGTGCTCCACCTCAACCACCGCCACCGCAGCTGGCCGCGAACTGTGGAGGTGAAGCCGCTGCTGACCGGCATACCAGTTGATCTTAGGAGACTGAGGAATGTTCACTGGAAAGGCACTGAAGATAGAATGGAAGAAAAACTTAGCTGCGGGAAAGGACAATTCCTTTCCATTGGAGGAAGGTTGATCCTTCTTAATTCTACATGTTGTCTTTCTACAGGCTTCCTAAGGGTTGTCTTTCTACAGGCTTCCTAAGGGTGTCAGGAAGAAGATGGACTATTATAGAGCTAGCTACATTGCTTTGGCAGGAAAGTGAGGGGATGATCGAGAAAATATCATCTCATTAACTGGCCTTCTGTTTGTATGCCAAAGGACCGGGGTGGTCTAGGAGTAGCTGATTTGGATGTCATGAATATTTGCTTTTTAGGGAAATGGTTATGAAAGTTAGAAAATGAAAAAGGGTTGTGCAAACTATGTTACAGAAAAAATATTTGTCACATCAGCCCCAGTCTCAAGTGAAGGCAATGTAAGGGGAATCTTTTTTTGCCTTACTGTAAAAGGAAATTTGGGAGTGGGGAAAAAACTAGATCCTGGGAAGATCACTGCTGGGTGATGCTCCTCTAGCTAGACAATTCCCAGATTGTTCAATCTGACCTTCGGTTTAAAATTTTACTGTGTGAAAGGTAATGAATGGTGGATGGGGTTGTATTCGGTTTAGAAGGATATTCTGGCGGTGTGACTTTGCAACAGTGGTGTTTTATTAACTGATGAATCTGATAAGAACTTGTGGTTACCAGATTATAAAAGAAGATTTTCTGTTCATTCCTTTTATGAGATTTTAAAAATGCAGTAGACAGCCTTCCCATACAAATTTATTTTGAGGGTGAAGCTTCTTAAAATCAAAATATTTATGCGGTTGGAGCTTAAAGGTTGCATTCTTACAAAAGATAATTTAATAAAACGTGGATGGAAGGGCACAATGTCAGTTTCGTGGTAGTGTTGAATCAATAAATCATTTGTTCTTTACATGTCCACTGGCTAAAAAATCACTTAATTGTAGGATGAGTCCCTCTTTTACAATATACTAATGATACTGTGTTGATGCTCGAATGTGATGATTCTTACATTTTGAACCTTAAGTTTCTTTTGTACTGTTTTGAGTGGATGTCAGGTCCGAAAATCAATTATCATAAGAGTGAGATTTATGTGATTGGGGTGGAAAATCAAGAAGCAGCTAGAATTGCTAATATGTTTAATTGCAAACTTAAGAAGCTACCCCTTACCTATTTAGGCATTCGGATTGGCTTAAGGAAGGTGACTAAGGGGGCTGAAGAGAAAATTCTTTTCAAACTGGGTCATAGGTTGAATAATTGAAAAAACAACTTGCTTTCTTCTGGTGGGAGATTGATTTTAGTTAATAGCTGCTTGAGTAATCAGCCTATGTACACTATGGGGTTTTATAGATTGAGTAATCAGATGTATAGAAGGATTGATACAATTAGATCCATTTTTTTTGGAGAGGTGCTAATGACAAAGCCAGATATCATATGGTTAAATAGGAGGATGTCTGTAGACCTAAGGATTTTGGTGGGTTTGAGGGTGTTAAATACTAGAATCATGAATGATTGTATGCTGAGTAAATGGATGTGGAGGATTAGTGGGGCTAAAGATGAGTTGTGGTTTCGGCTTCTAAAAGCTAAGTACTTCCCTCATGGCGATTATAGAGATTCTTTAGATTTAAGGGGTTCTCAGTTTTGAAAAGCCCTGTGCAGGGTCAAACATTTGTTTAATTGGGGTGTTTCTTACCAGGTAGGCAATGGTAAAAGTATTTCTTTTTGGAAGGATGTTTGGATTGGTGACTGTCCTTTGTATATTAGGTTCAACAGTTTATATAATATTTGTCTCAATCTTGACATTAAGCTTGCAGATTGTCTGGTGCATGGTATTTGGAACATCAGGTTTATTAGGAGCTTCGGTGTGGAAGAGGAGGGAGTATGGAGCGATTTGAAAGAGCTTATCCAAGGGGTGGTTCTTAATGAGGAGAATGATAGAGTTGTCTGGTGCTTGGAAAAATCCAGACAATTTTCTGTCTAGTCTCTTTATAGATATGTAATGTTTGGGGGTGTCATTGATAAGAGAATCTATAAAATCTGGGCTAGTAGAATTATTTTAAAGGTAAAGATTTTCTTATGGCAGTTTTATTTGAATAGGTTGCCAACTACAGACCAAATGAGGTTAAGACATTGGAAAAGTGATAACAAATGTTGGTCATGTGGAGTGCCTGAAGATCTAAATTATGTGTTTTTTCGTTGTTTAATGGCTAGATTTGTTTGGGCTTGCTTTAGAGAAACTTTTCAGTGGAAGAGTTTTCTGGAGTCTCTTGATGAATTTCACCTAGGATGGTTGGACAATTGGGGTGCTAATGAGTTTCATCTTGGCTTATTCAGTTTTCCAGCTTTTGTTTGGACAATTTGGAAATGCAGAAACAAAGGAGCGATTGAGAAGTCTTTTATTAAATAGCCTCTTGAAGTCGTATTCAATATTGTATCATGTTTGCAGCGATGGCGCATTCTCCTCCGGAAAAATGACCAGAAGAAGCTCGATGGTTTGCTGGATGTGTTGATGGACTAGCTGAGAAACTTCAGATCTTCTAGCTCTTGATTTCTGGCTCTTAGTTGGGTTTTTTGGTATCTGCTGGTGCTAGTGTTCTAGCTTTTGTCTTGTGTCCTTTAGCGAGTCTGAGAGAGGGTGTTTGGGTGAACTTCTGTTTGTGTTTCTTACTTTTGCCGCTGTGTCACAGCCTGTATCCTTGGCTGAACTCAGTTGTAGCTTTTCATTTGCTTTCTATAAAAGCAGGGTTTATCCTCTCTAAAAAAATGTCCATTGGCTAAATTTGTTTGGAATGTCATAAGATGTTCTTTTGATATTCGTAATCCCCCCGTCGATGTTCAACACTTGTTTGGTTGTTGGATCAATCAGTTTAGGAGGGAACAGAGCCGAATTGTTTTGGTTGGGGTCGTTGCTGTGATCTGGTCTATATGGAAGACACGAAATGCAGCTTGTTTCCAGGGCAGACAATTCGTGACCCTGTTAACATCATCTCTTCTCGTTTGCCAATGGATGGCTTCTTGGGTTATTTTGTGGAATGTAAATTGGCAAGAAGCGTTGCGTCAAGGGGCGAGAAGGCTGCGGAAGTGACAGCAGAAGCTTTCAACGCTGGACACAAGGTTGGACGCTGGGAGTTGGGAGGATAGTGAACAAAGTAACAGAAAGCTTGTTTATAGTTTCATCCTGGTTTCGAGTGGTTCCTGAACAAACGTTGTTGATAGAGAGCTGTTCTATGTAATAAATCATGGGAACTGTAATCCAAGCAGGTGAAAAAGACTTGGTTATGTGAGGGTTTTAGATAGGAAGTTCTTTCTATCAAGCTTTTATGTGTCATCCTCTGCAATGGGTGGTTGTAAGAACCAGGCTAGAACCTGAACTGTCTGGTTTCGATAAAGGAAGCCGGGGGTGTCCCTCCTTGCTCCAAAAACCGAACAACCCTTAAGAAGGCACCGTAAATACACCTCCAAGCTGGCGATGTTACATTGAAATATTACTAGTACAAGCAGCGCTGGTTCAGCGGAGGCACCAAGGCCATGTATTACACAGACTTATATAACTACTGGTACAAGTCTATTTCGTCGAACGATAGACTTTACACAAACATGTTACATGTAGCGTTACTCCTCATCTAACTACATCTATATGCTGTTAATTAGTTTAACCATGGTTGTGCATAGAAGCAAAGCAGCTGTCAAGTCAGTTGGGTATAAGTTTGGAGCGAGGCTTGGAAAAAGCTGGAGCCGGGTCGTAGCGCCCATAGTCATTTGTCTTAACCATAAGGCTCCTTGGATGGGCGCCTGAAGCTGTTGCTCCCACTTCAAATGCAGCAGTGGAATAGTCCTGAATTGTATGATATGAGAATCATGTAAGTTTTTTTTGTTCTAAAGATAACTCTGTGTTGTTTTAGTGCGTTTCTCAAACTTGATAGTATCAATCCGTAATTCAACAATTTTTTTGTTTTAGTTCTCAAGAATTCTCTTCTAATGAAGGTCTTAATGAGCACTAGCATGGCTACTCAAGTAGAATTTCATCTTATACCTTTTGAGTCTTTTCATGCTCCAGCTCCCTTCCTGCTGCCAACACAATCGTAGAAGATCAGTGAACCAAACTGATAGTTTTTTCTTCTTTGTCTACTGCAGACAAGTACCTTTTTCCATTATTACGGATCTTACACATTTTTTCTGAAAATTCTTATGCTTCCAATAGACCAAATACTACATATCGTAAGATGTTTAAAAACATACAAGAGTAAATAACCATGCACATCTAACTTCGCAAGTAGCTGAATATTCACATCTTTATTTTCATGTAATTTACAGAACATTACTTTTCTAGAAAACAAACAAAAAAAAAAATCCAATGGAACAGAGAAACTAACCTGCAGTACATACTGAAAGGACTGACACAACTATGAGCAATAGAACAACTGAAGCTCTATCAACTTTCTCGGAGCTCATTTTCTTCTTTGTTTCCCTCTAATCCTCCCAGTTCTTGAACGCTACCACTCACCCACTCTACCTACAAACACTGCATCAGAACAGTACATATCAAGGTTTATATAGCAGACGAGCAGTGCTTCAAGCTAAGCATGATTGGTGCGTCCAAATTCACCTTATAATAACGGAAAGCAAAAGGTGGATAATGCGCACTTTGTCTCCATGGTTTCTGAGTGTGCAGTCAAGTGCTAGTGGGCTCCTAATATGCTATCTCAAGGCGAACAAAAGGAACAAAGCGGTAGTGGAATGCTTGATTGCTCCGGTTCTTTAAGGCCTTCTGCTCCTCGTCTACCGCTAGAGCAAGTGACAGGGAGAACCACTTGAGGCCATCCGGCAAGCACCATGGAAAGGGGTACATAAACAAGATGCACTATGGTTTCAAGTCATTGCGCAGCATTAGCGCTTGCGCGTGCACCGCATTGCACGTTGGAAGGTTCGATTGAGTTTCATGCTCTAACCAGTTTGTGCCTAACATGACCAATGTAAGAAGACATTAAGGAACTCTCCGAACAATAAAAAATCCCCTTGCTCTTTTAGTTGTCATCAATGGATGAACCATGAGTCTGTTAATTGCTACTTTCTCGAGTCACAAAAAAGTGTCATTTTGAGATATGTGCAATCAAACTTTTTTAAAGAATAACTACCAATATCTATATGAATATTGATATTGAAGATATGAAAATGGTACTTGTAGATTTGTCTAGAAAAGTACTTTCATAATATTATAATTTTCTATGTTTTACATATATATTATAATATAAAAAATTAATGGTCAAAGTTGTGACTACGTCGATGTCTAAAATGACACTCTTTTGTGACTGTAGGAGTAATAAAATTTAAACGTGAACTAATTACGAAAGGTGCACATACTTGCACTAAAAACGTGGCTCACACTTAGAATTTTCCCTTCAAATACAAATTAAGTCCTGGAGTCCATTTTTTCTATGTAATTTCTTTCTTAATCTTCTCGGACCTTCAGGTCTTCGCACTCTGTTTCTCCTTTGTTAATGGAATAGGCAGCTCAAGTTATTTGTATTAAAATAATTACGAAACAACTCTCTGATGACAGGAATGTTTGGTTCTTTCAAATGCTAATGTTTCAAGATTATAGTTTTAAGTCCTATTCAGTAGGTGTGTGGTTATTTAGGGGATTTTGAAAAAAAAATATAGAACTAGGTATCGATTTAATTAAGAAAAAATAGGCACCCAAATCTAAACTAAAGAGGACTTTTTGATGGTGACTAGTGATGATGTACATGGACAGCTCCCACCAAGTCACCAACTGAGTTCCTTATTGAGGGACTTCGCCCCATAACCTCTTCTAAGTCTGTCGCATGTTCCCTCTACTTTATAGGTAAAACTCCATTACCACAAGTAAAAATCTTCTCTAGCTGTTGCGTATTCTCATAAGTATCTCTTAGATTAAAAATCTCACTCTTGTGGAAATTTATTTTAAGGCTAGAAAATTGCTAAAAATACACAGAATAAATTTCAGGTTTCTTGCACGTTCTAAGTCATTTTGAGCCAAATAGATGGTATCTGTAGGATCGTTAATGACAGTCCGAGAGGGGGGAGTGAATGATTGTGTAAAAAAATTTGCACCCTAAAAATAAATCAATCAGCAGCATGAATCTCTGGATTAATGCCAAAGCTGTTTTTCTTCTACACGGCCCGAGCAAAAAAAACCAACGCGCACACAGCCGCAATGCACAGTCGCGCTCACAGCAAGCCCTTGCACAGCCGCTAGCACCCAACCTCTGCTAAGCCTTTGTAGATTTTCAGCAGCTGCTGTGAGCTAGCACAAATCATGCACCTCACCTCCACCCAAATAGTCAAGCAACATGCACATCAATCACATCCAAAGTGCTCCTGGAGATAACACAAAACAGCAAAACTTGTGTTTTTTTAATCAACTATCTTGATGACAACGACACCCACCTCATTTACCTGTCACACATGGCTGCCAAAACTCATGCATGAATAAAAACGCCAAACACAAAACGCAGCCGCCAAAGCTCAAGGAGCCGCCGGCAGCACAAGAACAAGCAGCAGCCCTCGTTTTTTTTCAAGACCGCGTTAAAGCCGCCGGCCCTAATTGCCTCACCCCGTGCCGCCCAAAAAAAACTTACGTCTTTACAGCAGCCGCCACACACACACACACATATATATATATATATAAGCCCTAATGACTTTCAGCTTTTACACCTAATTACCAAATAATTTTGGACATCCCAAAATTGTCACGTGTCGTAGCCTCCGGACTGCACACCCGTAGCTCCACCACGCATCATCCAGCTTTGATCTCCATGCGCCCCAACTCGAGCTCGACCGTCCCCTCCAGCATCCTCGACCCTCTGGACCATGACTTCGCACCAAGCCATCTCCCGGTCACCGCCGTAGACCACGATCGCCTCCAAGTTACCCTGCACATGCAAAGATCAAAACACCATCTTTTACCGGGACAAGTTCGTCCCAACTTGACCGACATAAGTCCACACACGCCACACGCCTCAAATAACATCAGTACCCAACATTGTCAATTATTCATCACTAAAATATTCTAGACCTGGCCACATGGTCTAACAATCTCCCCCTTGATGAATACATTGACAATATTTCAAGATTGCATAATGAGTAATAGGAAAATGCAGAAGTTTCAAAACAGATATAAGTGAAGAACTGAAGCCGAAAAGCCAGAAAAGCTCCCCCTCAACACAAGGAGCTGAAAAACTCCCCCTCAACACAAGGGAAGCAAATTTCTCCTATTTTCTCCCCCTTTGGCAATGTAATCATCAAGAACTTTAGAGAAAGAATAATTCTAAGAAAAAGGAGCAAGGAGAGTAAAAATCAAGAAGCTTTGTAGGTTATCCAAGTCACTTCGTATTGATTTAATAAAGTAACCAAGCCATCTTTTTGGTAGAGCTATCAGGATCATATAAAGTCATATACCATATAGCAATGTCAAAACAAGTCTTTAGAATGATTAAGCAGTTTAAATTAATGACAGCTATCTCAACAATGACCAAATCGATTATAGAGAGCACAACGAGATATCACAATGAAAAGTTAAAGCCTAAAAGTGAAGCAAACTTTAAATCTAGATGAGCTAGCAGTCTCATGTAGCAACCTATTGCTCCACACTCAATTTTTAAGTATGTGATATGCTTGTAGCATACTTCTTTTCACTGTTGGCATGATTGAAGCATACTTCTTTTCATTTGAGCACTTTCTTTGTATTATATAGATACATATATATGTATGGTATGCTTGAAACATACATCTTTTCATTTGAGCATGTTTTTTTTTTATAGAGATACATATATATGTATGGTATGCTTGAAGCATACATCTTTGCAATTAACTCTTTCTTATTTTTTTTATATAACATGCCAAATTGAGTGAGCAAAAAGGATTGCAATAAGAAACATACGAGCCTCAGCCAAGTTTAAAATAAGATTCACAATCAAGCTAATCCTTTTCGTTGAATATCGCAAAGTAATAACTATACTCAATCTAGTCAAAGTATTCCGTCATGCCATGCTTTAGTTCAAATGTGGCAAATTAATTAAACCCAGTCATGATCAAAGCTACACAACACATGAGTAAATATGATAACGAAAGCTCTACAGCTTATTTGATTTCAATGACTTGAATTTGATAAATTGTTTGACAAGTATAATAAATAAAGCTTCTGAAATTTAAACAATATGCTCCCCCTCAGAATAATCCCATAGGATGCAACACACCCAACTCACTTCGCAAAAGAGCAAACCATGCAGAATCAAGCGGTTTTGTGAGAATATCAGCAACTTGAGAATCTGTATCAATAAAATGCAAAACAACATCTCCTTTTTCCACATGGTCTCTAAGAAAGTGATACCGAATATCAATGTGTTTGGTTCTTGAATGTTGCACAGATGTTTGGTTCTTGAATGTTGCACAGGATTTTTAGCAATACTAATAGCACTAGTGTTATCACAGAAAAGTGGTGCACTATCCAATTCTAAGCCAAAATTCTAAGTGTAGATATCATCCAAAGCAATTGTGAACAACAAGAAGCGGCAGCTATATATTCAGCTTTAGTAGTGGAAAGTGCAACAGACAACTGTGTCCTAGAAGCCCATGAAACAAGAGATGTGCCTAAAAAATGACATGTGCCAGAAGTAGTCTTCCTATCAATTATACAATCCCCAAAATCTGCATCTGAATAAGCTCTAAAGGTAAGGCATGATGAAGAAGAATACCATAAACCAAATTCTAAAGTTGACTGAAGATACCTGAAAATTCGCTTAACTGCCTGACGATGTGAAGTACGTGGGGAAGCTTGAAAACGAGCACGCAGACATACAACAAAGTGAATGTCTGGCCGTGAAGCAGTGAGATACATAAGTGATCCAATCATGCTTCTGTATTCTTTTTTATCAACAGCCTCTCCATCCTCGTCAGGGTCTAACACTGCAGTGGATCCCATTGGTGTGGAGACTGGTTTGCTCGTCCCTATGTCGAAACGACGAAGTAGATCCTTGGTGTACTTGGTTTGATGAACAAAAATACCCAGCTTTGATTTTTCAATTTTAAGATCAAGTATTCCTCTAACAAGATTCATATTATCGATACGAGCAAGATGATCAAAACCAATATGACCTAATCTCCGGTGCGAGTGAAAAAGATCTTTAGAAGCAAATGAGACAAGACACCTAAGATCAGATGATGAGGAATATGAAAAATCGCTCTTAAACAGACGACCAACTCGAGTAATTTTGCACACTAGATCACGGATGAATCTAAAATGCAGCAAGAATGCCTTTAAAGCTCACCTCAAGATTGTCGTCTATCAATTGTGAGGCGAAAGCGATTATAGCTCAACTTCTTGACAAGAGCAACATCTTTTAAAATGAACTTATCGTTGACGCGCACAGTACCTTTTGCAAGAACTCGTCCTTGAGCATTGTCCCCAAAAGTGATCATCTCATCACCGGTGGCATGAGTGAGGGAAGAGAACCATCGTGATTCTCCGCTCATGTGTCGAGAGCAACCGGAGTCAATGAACCATATGTTCTCCTTCCGCTTACGACGAGTCTACACAGCACGAACAATCGTCGGTATCTTAGTACTGGGGTTAGAAGAAAAAAAGATATAGGTAGCCAGTACTGAGATACGCGATAAACAGGAGCAACAGCACTAGAACCAGAAACATGTGTGCGTGAGTGATCAGAACGTCAAAAAGAAGCCTGTCTAACTACCCCTTGAAATGCAGGCAATGCTGAATAAACATTATTTGAATTATAACATGTGTGCGTGAGTGATCAGAACGTCAAAAAGAAGCCTGTCTAACTACCCCTTGAAATGCAGGCAATGCTGAATAAACATTATTTGAATTATAACACAAACCAGCACGTGAAACAGATTTAAAATCATCATAAAAGTTCTCTAAAAACTTAGCTTTCGCATTAGTTCTAGGAACAATAAAAGAATATGCATGTTTTTGTCTTAAAACATTCAATCTTTCCTTTTTTTCCCTCTTTCTTAACACGCCTAAAGCAGAATTCATGCAAGTGTCCATCTCTACCACAATAGATGCAATAAAATTTAACATAATTAGAATTCTTTTGAGATGATGAGCTAGCACTGCAGACATTAGTAGAAGAGCTTTGCACAAAACCAGTGATTTAAACACGTTTGTTTTGGTTCGATTTTGCTTCAAATTTTTCGAGTTCAAGAACCTTAACAATCAGGAGGATTATTCTTGGCATGCTCAACAAAATTAAATCCTAGACCATAATTTTTAACACCCACTTTGACTTGTCTAGAATCATATTCAAATTTTCTTTCCAAAAGAAAATCTTTCTAAAGTGTTGTAAGATCGAGGAGGCCGACTAGAGGGGTGAATAGGCGTTTAAAAACTTCTATGCGCTAAAACCAATTTCTAATGCGGAAGCTAATACAAATACGGTTTTGCACAATTAAAGCCTAAATCAACTAGGTTCAACTAAGTGCACCAACAATACAAGTCTATTGATAATAATCAATCAAGCATGAGCTTGTAAGCAATTCAATTTAAGCAATGTAAATGATACTATTGCAATCATACACAATGAATAAGCAATTTAATACAAGGTATATAAATTGCACAATGTAAAGTAACAGAATGCAAACCACAAAAGACACGGTGATGTTTTACTGTGGTGTTCGGAGACTTGCGGTCTCCCTAGTCCACGTTGAGGAAACCCAAACCAATTGGGCGGCTCCACGAATTAAGCCTTCCTCCGAGGTATCAACACCTCGCTCTACTAGGGTTACTCTTACTCCACTCCGGAGATGGCGAGCACCAAGCCACTCACAAACACCGGGCCTTCTCACAAGCTTCACTTGAGAAGATCACCGGACCACAACGCCTCTACGCCGTCTAGGTGTCGGCAAACACCAAGAGTAATAAGCCAAGCCCCTTGCTTGACTCTCACCACATGCAACGAATGCACAAGCTCAAGTGGATACGAAATCCACCTCTAGATGCAACACATGCAACTAGAGACCTCTCTCATTGCTCACAAGGTGCAACACATGCACAATTGAGAGGAGAAGCTCGCACTAGCTCAAGAGAGTGAAATAGGATGCCAAAGGTTGCCTCTCAACTGGCCAAGGGGGTATTTATAACCCCTACACCAAAAACAAGCCGTTTGGAGACGAAACAGCCAAAAATTAGCCGTTATAGACATTTGCGATCGTACCACCCTCACAAGGACCGGTACAACCGTTCTGGGCGGTCATACCGCTCTTTACATGGCGGTCGTACCGCAGCTCAAAATCAGCACAGACGACACTCGGTAAAAATGTCATAACTTTTGACTCCGATGTCGGAATTGAGTGATCTTGGACTCTATTGAAAGCTTATTCAGAGGGCTACACAACCCACCTATTTGATTTGATCTCAAACACATTTTATAATATAAAAAAGCATAATTTCAAAGAGCCACTACCATGGTCTAAATCCAAAGAGTTAGCAACAAGCAATCTTAGACCATACCAAGGGAAAATACATGAATCCCAATAATTTGCAAAACACATTTGCAAACTTACATCATACCACAAGGAGTAGGTACATGGACTTCAACCATTTGCAAAGTATAGTCACATGCTACAAGGATTATCCATGAGCCTCAACTATTTGCAAAACACATTCGCAAATATAGGCAACATGTTAGAATGAGCTAGAGCAAGTGAGATTGAGTTATTAACACATGATTAGACTCAAGCTACTAGACAAGATCCCTCTTAATAGTACGGCAACCTATACTAGCAATCCGGTCTTCCAACCAAACACCAAGACCGGTAAAATACTAGGAACACATCCTTAGCCCTAGCTAGTCATACCTTTGCCTTGAGCATCTTCTTGAAGGTTTATGACGCACATCTTCACTTCAAGTACGGGTCATCATCTTGACATGCATCAACCCATGATGCATTCTTTACTTGACCTCAATCAACACATGATGAGTCTTCTCTTGACTTGATGATCAACTCATGATCATCTCTTCTTCGAGATCTTGATATGCATCAACATATGATGCATCCTCTTCTTGAACCTTTACTTGATGACGATCAACTCATGATGCCATCCGAAGTCTTCATTACCCTGGAACATAACCTATTCATCCAACTCATGGAAAATGTTAGTCCCATAATGATTAACATTAATTACCAAGATATACCTGCAAAATGGTTCTAAACAAGCTGTTGAAAAACCTTGACCGGTACTATCGCCAACCAAGTTGCGGTACTACCGCTTGGTCCGATAAATGCATACGAAGGAGTGGTACTACCGATTGCAGGGTTTCCAATAACGCCGAAATGACATGCTCTCTGGAAAATACATACCGCCAAACAAACATCGGTACAACCGCATATCGGTACGACCGTTTCTCAAAAGCGGTACGACCGATTATCAGAGAGAGCTTTGAGCCAAAATGCATCGGTTCTGGTTTTCTTCAACCGCCAACTAGAAATCGGAACGACCGCAATGCGGTAGTACCGCAGTGTAACTCTGGTACGACCGATTTCTGATCAATGCACTTAAAGCCTTCAAATTTAAATATAATTTCAAAATCAAATGCATGCATGATCCTAACTTGATCTATAAGACACAAGAACATGCTATCAAGCTACTAATCATGATTCCTCTGTTGTCATGCATTTCCCTTACCATGTCGCCATCCATGAACTAGGACTAAGCCTTTAAACATCTTAGCACACATGTTAGTCCCACAACATAATCTCAAATAATTGAATATAGATAAACATGAGTATATATAAACTACACAAGTTATATATATACTCACATATAAGTATATATGAACTACACAAGTTATATATACCAAATATGAGTGTATACAAACTACACAAGTTGTATATACTCATATGAATATATTAACTACACAAGTTAAATATATTCAAGGATATATGAGCATCTATGAACTACACAAGTCTCATATGCTCTCATATACTCATATGAATATATTATCTACACAAGTTAAATATATTCAAGGATATGTTTCAAAGTAAAGATCCTTAATATATGTGGAAAGAGAATATGGGTCAATACTAATGAAACCACAAAATATAGAATGAACTCCCCCTAAATGTGTGCATACACAGATGTGTAATGAAAACATATGCACATATCCAAGTTAACCTTTTGGTGAAGTTCAACTTATATTTTGGATCCGAGAAATTCAACAAGATATAATAAGAAGAAGTAGAATGCATACCTCTTGTATTTTCATCTTTACATCCAAACGATACTAAGCAATAGATAATCAATAGAGTTGTTAGTCTCACAAATAGATTTGTCATTAGTAAATGCATACCTGTTTGGATTTTTCTTTTTATATCCAAGCTGAGACTAATCAAGATATAATAAATATTAGTGTTAGTCTCATATGAGGATTTGTCAGTAAGAATGCATACCTTATTGATTTTCACCTCTTTATCCATTTGAGACTAAACAATAAGTATAACGATAAAAGTGTTAGTCTCATATGTAGATTTGTCATTAATGAATACATACCTGTTTGGATTTTTGCTTTTATATCCAAGCTGAGACTAAACATGATATAACAATAAGAGTGTTAGTCTCACAAGTGCATTTGTCATTGATCACCAAAATACTCCATTAACACATAATGACGGGTCTAGATCCTTCAAGTGTTCTTAAGATACTCAATTTTTTTAGCTAGAGTAGGACAAGCAGTGCATGTAACAGATTCATTCACAATATTCTTAGAAGCACTAGACTAAGTCAACCTTTCTTTTTCAGCAAAATCATTAAGTTGTCTAGTCAAAGCTTCTATTTCTATGGTGAGTTTAGGACAGTTAGAGTAAGAAGTTATCTCATGATAGAGCATCTGTTGAATTGTTTCCTGAGATGAATTAAGTCTAGCTTTTAGCAACACACAATTAGAGCAAGTTTTAATTTGAACATTTGAAGTACTTGACTCTAAACATGTAGGAGAACTAAACTTGAGCTTTTCAATTTCATCATTTACAAGGTTTAACTTTTCATCACAAGAATCATGTGTCAATCTTAGTTTATTAAGTTTAGCAGTTACATCCTTAAGTTGAACAAAGGTTGATGCATTAATTATTCTAATAGTCTCTAACTCAGAGTGTAAAACTTGACAAGACTCACAAAATTCAACATCAGAAATAGAAACTCTAAGTCTATTAATTTCAGAAGTTAAGCTTTCAACAAGACAATTATTTTCTTTCAGTTTCTTTTTAGTCTTTTTCAATTCAATAGCAAGTTTAATCAAACCATCTTCAAGTTCATCATATGATGGTCTTACCTCATCGGGATCACTGTCATCATCATCGTTGTTGTCGTTTCTTGCCATGAAGCACATGCCCGTGAAGTCGTCGTTGTTCTTCTTCTTACCTTTAGCATCATCATTGTCGTGGTGGTCGTCGTCGCAACTTTCATATTCCACATCACTTAGATCAAGATGCTCGATAGCTGAAAGAACCTTTTCAGCAAATTTTCGACGGAAATTACCACCCTTGGTGTTGTTGTTCTTGGATGACCGATGACGGTAATTCTTGTCTTCCTTGATCATCTTCCCCTTAAGGTTGGGACAATCTACCTTAATGTGACCTGGCTCGCCACACTCATAGCACCTGATCGAACTTGATATGCCACCTCGCTTCCTCATTTTTATGTTGTTGAGTGTCTTGTATGCCCATGAGGAGATTAACACCAAATCTTCTTCAGGGAGATGTTCGAACTATTTCTCTAAAAAAGAAGACAAAGCAGACAAAGGAAAAGAACTCGACGAAGTAGCTTGCACGGGGTTAGTCACAAGTGCTAAAGATGAAGATTTATCGATCTTAGATGGAAAAGCTTCCATCTCATAAGTTTTCAATCTAGAGAAAAGATCATCCATGGTTAAAGTATCTAGATCGATAGTTTGATTGATAGTTGTGACAACCATCAACCACTCAGAACCTAAAGATCTCAAAATTTTAGTTGCATTATCTTCATCAGTAGGAATAACATCAACGCCACACAAATTGCTCAATATCTTTTCAAAGCAAGCAAAAAGATCATCAATAGATTCACCAGACTTCATAGCAAAATCAGAATATTCTTTTTGATAATAATTTTTACGCACTTTCTTAATTTTAGTGGTTCTCTCATGATAATCGCAAAGAGTCCTCCATATTAAATGGACAGAATTAATATGAGCTACACGATTAAATTCTTTGCGAGAAATCTCTTGAAACAGTAAGTTACGAGCTTAGGCATTTAAATCAACATCAGTTTTATTTAGATCAGTAACTGTAACAGGAACCACATAAGGTCTACAAACTTTATTCCAAACATCACTACCTTGAGCCTCAATATAAGCTTGCATACGACACTTCCAAAAAGCAAAATCAGTACCATCTAGCATGGGGGGACGATTCACATAGCAACCCGCTCTGATACCACTTGTTGGATCGTTAATGACAATCAGAGGGGGGTGAAAAATTGTGTAAAATTTTTCGCACCCTAAAAATAAATCAATCGTGACATGAATCTGGATTAACTCAATGCCAAAGCTGTTTTTCTTCTACACGCCCGAGCAAAAAAAACCAATGCGCACACACCGCAATGCACAAAGCGCTCACAGAAAGCCCTTGCACAACCGCTAGCACCCAACCTCTGCTAAGCCTTTGTAGATTTTCAGCATTCTTTGTGAGCTAGCACAAATCATGCGCCTCACCTCCACCCAAATAGTCAAGCAACATGCACATCAATCACATCCAAAGTGCTCTGGAGATAACCCAAAACAGCAAAACTTGTGTTTTTAATCAACTATCTTGATGACAACGACACCCACCTCATTTACTGTCACACATGGTGCCAAAACTCATGCATGAATAAAGCGCCAAACACAAAACGTAGCCGCCAAAGCTCAAGGAGCCGCCGGTAGCACAAGAACAAGCAGTAGCCCTCGTTTTTTTTTTCAAGACCGCGTTAAAGCCACCGACCCTAATTGCCTCACCCCGTGCCGCCCGAAAAAAAAACTTATGTCTTTATAGCAGCCGCCAAACACACACACACACACACACACACACACACACATATATATATATATATATGCAGCCCTAATGACTTTCAACTTTTACACCTAATTACCAAATAATTTTGGACATCCCAAAATTGTCACGTGTCGTAGCCTCCGGACTACACATCCGTAGCTCCACCACGCATCATCCAGTTTTGATCTCCATGCGCCCAACTCGAGCCCGACCGTCTCTCCAAAGATCCTCGACCCTCGGATCATGACTTCGCACTGCCATCTCCGGTCACCGCCGTAGACCACGATCGCCTCCGAGTTACCCCCGCACATGCAAAGACCAAAACACCATCTTTTCCCGCACAAGTTCGTCCCAACTTGACCGATATAAGTCCACACACGCCTCAAATAACATCAGTACCCAACATTGTCAATTATTCATCACTAAAATATTCTAGACACTGCCACATGGTCTAACAAAGATCGATCGCATATTATGGTAAAGCTAAACCTCTCTCCACTAGATGAGGTACCAACCCCTTGATGAGATGATACGGGGCGTATGTTGAGACCCGGATTAATACATCTGAAACGTTCTGTGTATTCTGAACTAGTCTCATGATCAGTATCTAGCTCACACAGTGACAACATCGATAAAATACCATCCATTCAATAAATTAACTAAAAAAGATAGTAAAATAGTAATAATTGGATCTAATGATCAACGTTTACTTAACTTGCCACGTAGGACTTAAGTAACAAATGAAACTCTTGCAGCGGAAATAGATAACTTGTGGTGGTCATTCAACATGCTCATAGACAATTGAGTGGGGAGTGTATTCTAGTTCGCAAAGTCTTCAAAGTACTTCTCCTCGAAGAGCTTTTAAGCAGCTTGACGTTCTTTGACTGAGCAACAATGTGTCTTACACCATCTCCCAGTTCACAGACGTCAAGAACCTGGTGCTCTGCGACGGTGTGCTATACCAGATATGGAGGCAATTGTAAGGTGCGGGTTCCATCGGTGCGTCAGCCAGAGGATGGGAGCAGCAGGTAGTTCACATCTCAGAGGGCGATGTCTTCATTCTGAGGTATGATCAGGGGAAACGCTACCGGTTGGGGGAATTTTCAGAGCTCGCGATAGGCCCGGTTTTCGGCGGTTACTGGAATTTTCAGAATTATTTCGGCCAAAAATTTTCAAACCAGACTTCAAAATTTCAATTTTTGCTAGCTAGAACAACCCGAAAAATCGGTGAAATTTCATGAAATTTGTAAGTGATATGGTTAAGACAAAACACAAAGCAATCTTGGAAATCTGAAGAAGACAGTGAGAAATGACAAATAGTACACTAGAGATAGCAGGATACTGCATTTAGCCATTTGCTCTCAGCAAGCACATTCCCTCCAAGTTCCAAGGCAATACATGATGTTTTCCCAAATGCACTTTGTCAAAGTCCAAATAATAAGACACAGTATTACCTATTTTTTTCAAGAACACGCAAAAGAGTTGCACGTCGTTGTATTATCTAGAGCATGCAAATATTATGTCTCATTGTCCACTCATGGATGAAAACTACTGCTTTTTCCACAGCAAAAGTAGCTCTCGCAAGAATCGCTACATCCAAAAAGGCATCTTTCCGAGAGTTTCCCTCATCGGAGCCAAGTGATCCTACAAAGAGGCATGCAATAGACTGATGAGTTGATTGCTTGATTAGAACACGTAAATAACAGTAGACCAAGCTAAGAATCAACATCTGAAGTTGATGATGAAATAGTAAAATATGTGACATACTTTCGAGCTGCTGCATCTATAGTACCCTTTGTGAACATGGTACAAAATTTTATCAGAAATCCATTGTAACATTGCTATAAATTAGAAGTGCATTCGCTCGATTCGAGTAGACGAGACTATATTTATCCAAGATCATAAATTGTACTTAGTAAAATATTTATGATATGTAATGCCCCATTATCCCTAGTCACACATACGCAAAAATAACCATGACAAGTCGATTGCAAAATGTTTATGAAGTGCTCTCCCACGAGACTAATCTAAACAATGCCGAGAAGCAGAGGGGGAACTAAATAAATGTAGTGTCCAGTGTGTAGGTTTATAATCGCGAATACTGGAAAATTCATGAATCTAATATTGCGATTCCATAAGAAATCAATCAATGACAAGTCGATTGCAAAATATTACAGATTTAGTATCTTTCCATTGTTTGCTTAAAGTAAGGCTTTCATATGACTAGATTAACACTAATAGAATACAAGCTCGATCAAGCGTTCAAAGAATCTGCTCCTAATAATAAGCCATCCATATATAAGATCATATAATATAGCATGACATCACAAGAAGACAACATTAAAACAACAAACAGAGTACAGGCGCATGAGTCCGTTGGAATGGGCTCTTGTCCGCATCAAGTGAAACAACAAATAATTGTCGTTGACCTAGATTAAACCAACATTGACCAAAACAAAAAAGGTGTGACCTTATGGCAACTCCAAATCAGCTATGTCCACAAGTTACATGCTTTATTGAAAGTAAATTTCATTATAAACAAAGTTTAATCGAGATTGTTTAATCTCGGGATGATAGTGGTACAGCCCAAAGTTATATGGAAGTAGTTGTAGAAAAATACTGCAAAGCATTATCTAAAATTTTAAATGTTTTTGAGTTCCATATTTATAACCAGGACCTAAAAAAGCAGGCAATTATTAATTGAAAAGTCATGTATGCTCCTATTTATCTTTTGGGAAGGGCATTTTATATTCATCCTCGGCATTATGTGACAAATATATGTTGTGTGGCTAACATTGCATCAATTAGGGGAGAAAAACACAATACATCAGTTAAACAGTTATACTTCAATCCGGTGCAGTTGTCAGGACACATTAATAAATACAACTCAGAGAAAAAGAAAACATGAAAGAGTTCAATGGAGAAAAAGAAAACATTGTGACAGACAATCTTACATAGGTATGATATCGATCTAGCTTCAATAGAACAATCAAGCAGTTAGTATAAGAGAAGTTTTAGCTGCAGTTATCATTTTTTTCAGTGAAGAGAAAAGGGAAGTAGGAGTATTGTGAATTATGAATTTGTAATAGCATACCTAATGGCTAGTACAGGCTAGAGAGGTCCTTCTTCTTACCAAGCCTCAATGGACAAGAACCATGATCTCGTCCCTGCTTGCATGTGTGAAGTGATCCTCTTCACTAATCAAGTGGCGACTTAACAAATGCAAATGTGAAACAGAGTCCATTAGCAATATGTTGAACTCAATTTGAAAGACACAAAAGTAACACAAGTACCTTGAGACTCATTGCTTGGACATATTGCTCTCCTCCTCTTACTCCTCCCTTGCCATCTGGCCCGTCGTTGTCATCATCGTTACCACCATCATCTTCAGGAGAACAGCTGTCTTGAGACTCAATATAATCAAGGCTATTGGGAGGAGTATCCGTGTCATCATCACTTCTCACAATATCCTCCTCTCCGTCCACCACCGCCTTCTTTCCTTTCTTCTTCTTTTGCTTACTTGCACAATTAGGATGTTTCCTCTTTGAAGCCCAGAAGTTGATGGGCTTGTCTAGAACGGCATCACTGGATTTTTCAAATCACACTTCATCAATCACGACCTTAAAGGGTTTGGGAGGAACAACTCCTCCATCCACAATGGGCTCATACTCACTAATGAACTTATTCAACCAATCCATGATTGGGTTTTCGCTATCAAAAAGTGCAGTCTCCATCAATATTCCACAAGCATCTAGCTCTGTCTCTGGCCGTTCCTCCTCCATTTGTCGGATGTGAAGCTTCAAATTGTAGTGTACATATACTAATTTGTGCAGCTTGACATAACTGAGACACTTTCTCACTTTCGTATGAATTCTCCAATTACGCTCGCACCCGCTTGAAGACACATTGTGACACAATACGCAATGCATATTTTGCAAAACTTTCACATCTCCTCCATAAGTCCTCCACCACGTAGCTGCAACAAATAGCATCCAGAATCATTCAAGCACAATAGAAGTAATGCGGATTAGTGCTGACTTACTTGGAGTCATGTGTGTTGCTGCAATCCGTGCCGTACCACCATCAAACATCCCTCTATGAGCACGAAACATCTCAAATTCAGCAAGTGCCTCAACCGCTTTTCCGGGAGTCGGCAATCCTCTCTACTGTCAACGTAAGTTCCTTCATATATGCTAAGTTGTCACTTAATCTATATTTGTAGTTGCTCTCATGATCAAGAAGACATGCTACATCAATGTATGAAATCAGCAAGTATAGTTTGTAAATATAAAACTTCATGATAAGGGAGTGTATGTCATGTTACCTGCATAAATGAGTGTGTTCTTACAAAGATATTGGACCATCCTCTTGACCACACCCGTGAACCTCTTCAAATCTCCCGGACTATCCTCAAAATGAGCTTCCAACTCATGCATAGCGTTCATCAGCCTTGGCATAAAACCAGAGATTGTTCCTTTCTTTTGTTGATCGACAAATCACAACACACCATAGAGTAGCTTCACCGCATCTATTACCCACTTGACATCATTCCACCAAGTCCTGCTTGTTAGGCAATCGTTCGCGTAGTAATAGTCCGGATCGTCAACCCATCCACTGTTCTTCCACTCCTCTGACACAACCCATTGTCGAACTTGTCTTTTCTGTCCCAGAAACTCTCCAATAAGATGAATACAGTCCCAAACCTCGTGGCATTGAGTTGGACCAACTCTCCACCAATCTTCACTTCCATCTCCGCATGCAACCTGCCATGATTGTAGAAGAATCTACAAATCCTCTTGGCGTTGCGGACCACTTTGTCAATTTCATCAAAACGACAAATCTCCTTGAGCATAAGGTTCACGGTGTGGGCAGCACATGGCTGCCACACAATGTAGGGGTACTCTTTAGTGATATGCAAGCATGCTTTCTTGTAGTTTGAACCATTGTCTGTGATAATCTAGGAAACCAACTCATGGCCAATCTCTTCTACAATCACCTCTTTGATCCCATCATACAAAAAATCAGCAATCTGAATTTGATCGGTTGCATTGACAGACTTGTGGAAGAACATGCGCCCATTGCAGTAAACAATAAAGTTGATGATGCTCATTGAGATAGGTCCTGTTCAAGAATCACACATGATAGTAACACCAAATTTGCCCCAATCTTTTTTTAATTGCTCCACATACTTTTCTAGCTCATCAAAGTTACCTTGTAGGTAGCATCGATCAATTTCGGACCCCTTAGGGATGTGAGCACCTTTACCGAGCTACTAAGTTAACTTCATCGCACCTCAAGTGCATACTGGCTTTCTTTCCAGGAATGTCATTGGCACGAAACCACTTTGCGCAAGCTCTGCCAATGTCCTCGTTAGTTGTCTTGTTGAACATTGTGTCCACACGAGCCTGCACGGATGTTCTACTACGTGACACATCTGCATCATAGAAGGGAGGTCGACGAAGACAGCGGAGACGAAGGGGCTGACAAGGCGGACCCACCGGTCAGCGAGAGCGAGAGAGGCGCGCGGGCGTGGGCGCGAGCGATGGGCACCGTTGGATTTTGATCGAACGGCTCAAAATGAGCGAGGCGATCGGAACTCCGGACGTACTGACGCGATCGTGACCGTTGGATCGAGATCGGACGGTCCACGATCGGGGGAGGCGCGAGAAAAGGCGCAGAGGATTTGGAGCCGTCCGATTTTGATCGGACGGTGCCCGAGGGAGGAAGGCGCGGACGTGCGCGGGAGTGGGCCGGAGCGGGCTGCGGGAGAGAGAAAAGCGAAATGAGCCGAGAAGGATTCGGCCCGAAGCTTTTTAGGAGATTTAAAATACATTTCCGATTAAAGAAATGCCAGAAAATCAAAAAAATATTTTAGAAAATAGCTAATAGAGTCTAAAAATTCTAGAAAAATTCATAGAAGTTTCTTAAATTATTTAAAACTTAATAAAAATACTTTTAACTATACTTTAGTTTTTAATTTTGCAAACAAAATAGATTTTGACTTTTCGGACAAAAGGAAAAAACCAAATTAAAATCCAGAAAAAGCAATAAAAGACTTAAACTCCAAATAAAATCCAGAACACTCAAATAAACCAACTTTTAATTTAATTGAAGTTGGATTAATTCAATTTAAATGGTTTTTTGATTTCTAATTTCAATTTAAGCTTTTGCAACTTAAACCAAATGGTTATTTTTAAATTTTTAAAATAATTTTTTTCAAAAACTCTGCAAAATTAGGGATGTTACAATACAATATAATGGGTCTCACACTTGCTAGGTTATATGATTTGATCTTTAGTCAAAGTTTTTCTGCGCCCACGTCAAGTGATTATCATTACCATCGATATCGGTTGAATTATGTGCGAAATTATTTGGTTATCTGTTTTATGGTATCTGTGTTATATAGAATAATTATTTACTTATTTAGATACATGCAATTGCAAAGTTCTCACTTTCAAAATATACCACTTCAAAGTTCATTATTGGAGATATGTCACTCCTAAGCGCACAAAATTAGATACATGCCATTATGGAGCATAATACCCTTGCCTTTTTCCTTTCTCCTCCAACCCCTCCCAACCCCTCCCAACCCCCACCTCTTCCATCGTCCCCCGTGGCCGCCTCTCCTCCCGGACGCTACATCCCCCTATCGCCAATGTCACCCCTCTCATGGACGGTGTCGCCTCGACCTCCTCCCCACTCCTTCGACCTTGCCGCCGTAGACCTAACCTCCTGGCCATCTCCACCCCATCTCCCCGACTCGATTTTGGCCAGTTGTCGCCACGCTTGACCTCATCCTCGCCCCCTCCGACCTCACCGCCATCAATCCCAACCTCCTCGCTGCCCTGCTATCTCGATCTGGATCTTTCCTCACCGTCTGCCCCAGCTGATCTCGACCTCCTCGCACTGGCCTTGACGTTGCCAACCTCACTATCGAACCCGCCCACGTGGTCCTCGTCGGATCAGGTCCTCGATGGCAGCAGTGGCCACCAACCTCATTAGCTGTGTCCTCTCACGGGTGCAGCCGCCCCTTGAAGTCGTCACCGCAGCTGCCAGAATCCTCATCTCCTTTGCACAAGGGTGCCGCCGCCGTCGTTCTTCCCAAGAGCGATCGTTGATTTGGCGTGGCAATGGTTCAATGATGAGTCAGCGGCCATGGATGAGGAAGGATTCGATGAGGAAAAAGGGGGAGGAAGAAGGCAGGGGCACTATGATCTTAAATTGTTCATAATGGCATATTCAAAAGATTTTGTACTCTGGAGTGTCATATTTCGAATAATGAACTTTGCAGTGGCATATTTCAAAAATAGGAATTTTGCAAAGGCTCGTATCTAAATAACCTATATAGATATATAAGTGTTATGGATCAATTTATTTTTAGTAAAACAGATCAAATTTTCCACCTTCTAACTGCATGGAGGTTGTGTCCCAACAACGCTCCTATGTTCAATAGTATCCGGAGGCAAGTTTGTCGAGATGACTTGGATCCTACTATGGTTTCATTGGGCCTCTGCAATAGATTGAGCGGTTCAAAGAATGTTGATATCTTATAATATTTAGAATCAAGATTTGGAGGTACGATAGATTGGATTTTACTCATCAGTACTATATGGGGTTGTTTGTATTATTGCCCCGCTTTGCCTACCAAATTTCAATATTGCCCAAGCATTTTGGACATGGTTTGGATCACTACCCAAATTTGGTTTGCCCAAAAGATTCGGCAAGTTTTGGCTCGATACTTACCAAAACTTTGGCCAAAACAAGGGTGGCAAAAACCATGACCAAATTTGGCTGGCAATTTCGCCCCATCTCACTCTATGGCACGTGGGCTATGAATTGGTATTATCAAATTTTGGCTAGCCAAAACTAGCCAAAGTTTTTTGACAATACCACATTTGGTCATTGCCAAAATTTGGTATGGTAACCTAGGCCTAGGGAACAATCCAAACAGGAAACAACCCTGCCATATGAACATCGGAGAATAGATAATAGCAGTAACAGTAATAGTTTTTCACTACCATTGTAGAATAGTTTAGCACATCATTCCTAGACCCCAACTAAATAAAATACTACTTTTTTCTGCCATCACACTCTCTCCTTGTTTCACTTGCAAATGGGTCATAATAAATTTTTGAACTATCACTGTACATGTAAATGCACCTGCATAATATCTTTCCGCGACACCCCACATCTTCCTCGCTACGATGTGCCGACCTGATTCGGATTCATGATTTGCGAGCAAAGTTACTTATGTGACTTTGCAGACTGGACCTCCGATGACATCCGGTTACTGGATCTAGATTGAGTGATTAGAGGAGAAAAACAAGATGGACGATTGATCCACCGGATGTCATCCGAGGTCCAGATCGCAAAGTCACCGCGACTTTGCTTTGCAAAATCGATCATCCGGCACCGGTGTTCCGAGGAAAAGCTAACTAGCATCGGTGCGCTGTGCCTCCTTGTGTTAGATAACAGAAAAAAAAATATTACGATGCGTCAATAAGAATATTTAACGCGAGACCAAAGAAGCTTCCAAAGAGAGACAAGAACACCTAAAAAATATACCAACCCAGCTGACTACCCCAACATATCACTGTCAAGGGGCCCAATATACAATGGACCCCACCTGCCATCCGCACAACGACCCATCCCAAACCCCACCACAATCCATTGACCTCACACCACCGCACTCCTATGCTAGCAACGCAACCCGTCCTCCCAAGCCTCCAAACCGCTTCCCCCGAACGCGGCTCAGCGCGTCGTCCCCTCTCTCCCTTCATGGACGCCGCGAGCCGCACCTGGCCGCCGCCGACCCCGTCGCCCCCACCCTTCTCCTCCCGGCTCCACGTGTATTCGGATCCCCACCACCGCCGCCGCCGCCACTCCAAGAAGCAGAAGCCGGTGCCGCCGCCTCCTACGCCGAAGAACACCCCCGACGGCAACGGCGCCGGCGCGGACTTCTCTGCCCTCCCGCCGGAGCTCGTACACCGGGCGCTTTCGTCGGCGGGCGCCGCCGACGTCGCAGCCGCCAGCCGCGCGTGCCGCGCGTGGCGGACGCGCTGCGGCCGCTGCGGGAGGCGGCGGCGCTGCACGCGCGCGGGCGCCGCGTCAGCACGGACCCGCCGGCGGCGGCGGCGAGGGCGCGTGGCGGAGAGGCAGCGTGCGCTGGGGCTGTTCCAGCGGGCGGCGAGGCTGGGGTCCGCGGCGGCGATGGTGGACGCCGGGCTGATGTGCTGGGAGGAGGGGCGGCGGGGGATGCGGTGGGGTACTACCAGAGAGCGGCGGAGCTGGGGCACCCCGTCGGGATGTGCAATCTCGGGGTCTCCTACCTCGAAGGTATCGCAGATTTGGCTTACGGGTTAGCTTTCTTGGAGACTTGGTCGAGGTGGTAGCGAAAGATTCGAATTTGGCTTGTTTCCATGTATCCTATATCGGTACGCATGATTAGATTTGCTCAGCGCAATTAGAAACATTCGATTTTAGGGAAGTATTTACTTTACTCTGCTGCGTGCGTTTGTCTTTTGTGGTTCTTTTAGTAAAGATTAGGTTGTTTCGGTCTGACTATAAACTCTAAAGAGTAATAAATACTTAGCTAATAGTGCAAATAACTTCTCGATTTGTTACCCACTTGTTTGCAGTCAAACCATTCCTCTCATGGCATTAGAAATTTTAGGATTGACATTGCTGCCAATTCTATTTACAGCTGATCCACCCAAGGCTGAGGAAGCTGTTAGATGGTTTTATCCAGCTGCGTCCGCGGGCAATGCCCGTGCTCAATACAACCTAGGCCTCTGCTTGCAGAATGGAAAAGGAATCAAGCGTAATCAACGGAAGCTGTAAGATACCACTACTGTGTTACACACCTGTGCTTTGCAAATTTTTCCCAGAAGCAAAGTAATTAGTTACTCTAGATGGATTCAGTTCTTGAACCACCTAGTCATTTCATTGTTGTAATATCTGGTTTCTACAAGATATGCCTGTAGCACATCTCGTATGAACTAAATCTGAATTAGACAACCTCCAGGTGTAATTATTAAGCTCTATTTTGAAGCTGAGCTGGTGTACTTTCTAGCTTTTGACCAATGGTCCAACACTCCATTTTTTTTATGGTGTACTTTCTAGCTTTTGACCAATGGTTCAACACTCCATTTTTTTTACTTTGTGATCTGTTGATATTTTTTTACCTTGCGATATGGTGATGGCTGGGATGACCAGACTCTGTTGTGGTTGTTGAACTTTGCTAAGAGGAAGGATCCTTTGATCTTGGCTGGGTTTCCTCTACCAACGTAGTCAGGATTGTGTCAACAGGATCAGTCAGAATATGATAACTGGTGGATACCAGATTACCCCAGCATGCTCCTGAACCTTCTCTGTAGCACTTAAAGTTAGGGTTGACTATGTGTTTGCTTGCCTCTATATTTCAAAACTGAAAGAAACTTGTAATTGCAGGCAAAATGGTACTTGCGAGCTGCAGAGGGAGGGAATGTACGAGCCATGTATAACATTTCCTTGTGTTACAGCTTCGGTGAAGGGCTTGCACAGGATCCAGTGCGTGCAAAGAGGTGGCTGCAACTAGCCGCTGATTGTGGTCACAAGAAAGCTCTTTACGAGTGTGGTATTAAACTTTGTGCGGTATGTCATCTTTTTCTTTTGCCCCCCCACGGGAATGCCTGTCTTGCCTATCTGAATTCATCCTTGGTAATTTGAAAATAATAGCGCATTTTCATTTTTTGAATGGTTTTGTTGCGGGGAAATATTGTGTTCCATTATGTATTTCTTTTTTCTCTCTTGCCATCCTGCATCGATTGCCATTATACATGTCAGTGCATAAATGTTGTCCATGCCAGCTTATTATCATTACGCTTACTTGGTTGCTCGGAGTTTGAAACTCCTTAGAGTTCCTGCATAGATGCAATCGACTTTCCTACTATGGTTCCTACAGCTAACCATGCCATTTTTATATTGGCTTAGTTTGACTTTGTAGTCTTCGTCACAAAAGGATACTGAGGTAAATAGAACTAAAAGCAGTAGTATATAATTTCTCTGTTGCGATTGTTAGATTAAGGGCAATTCAAAAGCAGGATACAGTGGCTGTAGTACTGGCAATGAAGGAAAGGTCAATACCTTAATCATACACAGAGGATAACTTTCACCAAAATTGGCATCAAACGCTGATAATAAGCTGGGCCATTAGCCAGTCTGACCTTTGGTTGCTTGGCGGCAGCTCGTGAAGATCACAAAACAACCTAACTTCTAAATCCGTGATCTAAATCCTCCAAATTGCAACCATAACTTATCAAGAAGGTCACTAACCTATTCAAATCAGCAATCGGAGATCGAGGCCAAGGTTCCACGACTTTCTTGAATGAAATCAAGAGGGCACAAGAACCAAGGAAATTCAAACATTGATCGAAAAACTTGCTCGTGGGCGGATGATGGTCAAGATGATACTAGATGGATTCCCACACGTCCTAGCAAGCTAGATCATAGCAAAAGATCCAAAGAAACCGAAACAGCATACGAAATCCCAATATATATCAAAGAGAGCAAAAACAAGAGATAACTCATCTTGGAGAAAATCTTGCTTGGATTGATTCAAGATATTATTGATTTACCACTCCTCTATGAAGCACAAAAGCCCAACACTTAAGCATGCAATCAATCCATTTCTCGCAAACCCTAGCCTCCTCTATTTACACTTCCTCAAATCACAAATTAGAGTTTCTACTTGGAAGGTCTCAAGACCTTGGGTGCAAATCCCGCACCTCTTCCTTTTATAGTAGAGGCTAGGTCAAGAGAGAAAACCTTATCGGGCACCCGTTAAACCCACATACAAACGGGTCTACACTCACGCACGTTTATCAAAGCGGATGATGAACCGGGTCTTCTGAATCCGTCTCTTCGTGATCTTCATCTTCATGTGATATAAACTGCCTCTCATTGCACTGTCACGCGCCGCCGCGGTTTCTCTAAAGGTCATCGACCCGATATTTTAGTGAAGATTCCAAAATACCCTTTCCGATCCTTCTCCAAAGACTGAGTCCAAACATCGTGAAGCAATCACATGCTTCGCCACGTGTAGGTTGATTAATTACTCTCTTTATGTCGGCAAGTCTCTCCCATCCGGCTTCCACCGGAACCACCATAACACTTGCACCGACCCCCGCACCACTTGATGCAACCCGTCGCACCGAACCTCCCGTTCGGTCATCCTTGTCTATCTTACGCTATGCTTGAGTCCAATGACTTTACCCAACATCCTTGATCGTTTTAGACCTCAGCTCTCCTAGCCTAGTCTCGATCATCCTCGCCGTTGACCGTCGTTGACTCCAAACCACCTGCACAACAGTAGACTAAGAAATCGTTTTCGGGCACAAGTTCTTCACAACTTGATCAACGTTAGCCAAAACATGCATCATGAAACACATATACATTGACACTCATGACTTTGGTCTTACCCACGAAATTCACTGCCTTCCCAGCGCCTAAACCGCCGCCCAGCCGGTCTGATTGGCTGCCAATCTAACCGCCAACTAGTGGCCGGCCAAGCTACCCAATGACTTAGCCAGATTTTTAGCCTTGGAAATCTGCACACTTGCTGGAATTTTCAAACTCTATCTAGTTTTGGCTTGAAACTCCAATTCCAATGAGACCAAGTACAAACGCATCCTCTCACCTACTGCCATACGTGGTTTTTTTTTTTATCGATTTCATCCTCTGCACATTTTTGGCCGGTCAGACCGCCACACCTCTGGCCGGTTAGACCTCCTAAGGCATGACAGCAGTATGAATTTTCTCGAAAACAAGGGTTTCTCTAAATGCCTCGACACTATTACCAATTGTTCAGCACACTGAGATTAGGAGCATATCCCCATGACATCCACATCAAGTACACAAACCATTCTTCTCTTATGCTTTCTTGCTATTTGGGACTTCGTATTTATTTGGTTTCCTTAATGAAGCTGGGGGCAACATCCTCTGTTCCATTATTATTACAGCTTCCTTAATGTTAAGAGAGTCAGGCATTTACCTGTAGCTTTTTGTGGCATACTTTTTATGATGATGCATATCTTATTCAGGCAGGAGACAAGGTCAAGTCTCTTATGTATCTAGAGCTGGCAACACTCCGTGGAGAAATTGCTGCCTCACATATGAGGGATGTGATACTTGAATCACTCCCTCTCGTGAATGCACAGCGTGCCCTGTCAGATGCTGCTAAATGGCGACCGAAAGCACTCTATACCAGATGATGAGCAATTGGGCCCGTCCCAAGCACTAACCCCTCTATTGAGCTGGCCATTGTCCTTATCATTTACAATTCAGAATTGGAATGCACCACCCAAAGGGCCAAGTGAGCATGTATGCATCTACTTCATTTGCATGTCCTTCACCTTTGCTTTTTGTACAAAACCTACCATCACAAACGACATTGGGGAAAACTTGAATGTCAAGTGGCAATAAAAGTATGAAGGACATGCAGTGGCGGAATGCAACATAAATAAGATTGTACAGTTGTCAGTTGCTGGTTTCAGCGGTTTATGGTTCAGGTGGTCTGAAGACTGAACCATTTCATCTTTGTAATCAATAGAAATGTTTGGATGCTATTACTGTATAGTCGCCAAATGTGTGTGATTGCTATAGTACTTGACCGCAATCAAAAGAAACGATGCAACTCAAATTGCATCTCATCTTTGTTTCGATGATTGATGGAATGTCGAACATATAAAAGGCCTGAGGGCTCCGAAGAGTTTAGAAGCTTGTAAGATATGTCAATAACAATTCCATAATGAAAAGGTTTTGGAGATTTTAATGTGTTGTATACTTCTTTGACTTGTAGGTCTGATACTCTGATTGAACTCTTTTTGTCGTCTCATGTTCTTGCCATTTGTTGTTGCTTATAGAGGCTTGTCCTGTTATGCAATAACAACGGTGTTGTTGCGTTCATAAACTAATCACTTACCATCGATGCTTTTGTGATCTTTGATTTTGCACCAATGTTACCCTCGTTCATTCAACTTGGTTGTCTTTTGAACCTTTGTCGTCGAGGTTTTCAACTCCATTAGCCTTTGAATTCCCAACAAATTTGCAATACGCGGAAGTAAATCTTCACGATTGAGAGCATGGCAGATGAGCTAACAGAATGAAGTACTAGTGCTAATACTACGTGAACATGACAATGTTTATGTAACACGCTCTTATTTATAGAGGCATTATGCCAGTCCAGACTTTATTAGATGCTACTTGTTTAGTTCACCATTCACCAATCAACCAGTGCAGCAAACAAGATATTACAGAATACCAAACAGTCCGCAAGAAAACCAAGACCAGTTTTGCTTTTATTGGAGCAATGTAGTAGGATAATAGACGCAGCAGCCACATGCCAGTTGTTCCTTTGAGGAGCTGCGAGGCTCAGAGCTTGGAAATAAGGGCGTTCTGGATGGATTTCGGCGACTCGGCTTCCTTGACGTCGGCATCAGAAGAGCAGGGAGGCACATCGACCGCAGGCGAGCAGTTGAAGAATCCATGTGGCTGCAAAGAAAACAAGCATGCCTTGAGCTTAGACTGTACAAAACCAGAACGGCAAATACTAGTAGGGAACAACAATAACGGAAGGCTGAAGCGATACCATGAGCATGAAGCCGATGCGTTCCACTGGCATTACAGGCCAGTCTTCCAGCCTTGGGATGTGGGTGAGTCCAAACACATACCTGTAGATGCAGAATACAACTGTAAGAATCATGAATCGTGATCCGAAGAAACAATGCCGGTTTTCGGTACACAACGGCACAAGTACCAGAGAACAATGTCAGTTTCCTCCAGGGGTCTATCCTTCTTGACCCAAGTAGCTAAACCCTCACGAACACGTGGATTCTGATTGGGAAACTCCCTCCGGGAACATCTCATCGCTCTTGTATGGCGTGACCCACAGATTGTGCTTTAAGAACCCGGCTCTTCTTAGAAATTTCGCCTCAGGTAGAGCCAATGGTAAACAGTTTGAACCAGGCACGAGCTTGTAACCGGTTGGTTGCCCAGCACGATTCACAGTCCTAGTGTTTCGTACCTGATCAGCATGCGAACAAGGAATGAAAAAGAAAGATCAGTATGTTTGATCAGCTACCCTAACACAAATAACGTGCTTTACTGAGAAATGGTTTGTCATACTGAGAACCGGTTGGTTATATTTGGCATGTTTTCTAGTGGAACTGGTTTGTCAATACTGACATGTGCTCCGATGAAATCAAGAGTTACGCAGGTTTGTCAATACTGACATGTGCTCTGATGAAATCAAGAGTGACGCAGCTATTACGTTCAAAACAAACTAGTATGCATTGCCATAAAGGAGCAGTCAATGTGCTGTTTTGAGGAAAGAAAATAGTGATCAAGTAATGTGTGCAGTTATGCACAATCTGTTAAATCGACGTGTTACCATGGATGATAAACAATATCACAACATAAAGCTGTTCAGGAAAAGGAGAGGCAAACAACAAGCATGAGATCTTACGATCCAATGTCGTGCAGATGAAGGGTCACAATCTCGCATTGCTTGCAACTCGGATTTCAATAGTTTTTCTTCAGCATAGAAAGCGTTGTTGTGCACATTATGTGTGCCTGCACTTTCGACTTTGACATTTACTTCAACCACCTGTGATAGGAAGGGCCTTCAAGTAAGATTAAGAAGCGCTTCTAGAACTAAACTACACAGGTTGAACACAGTTTCTTGTGTAGACAGCAGGTTTCAGTCAAAATAACTTTAGGATATGCCTTACTATGAAACTAGGATGAAGCAACTTTCATCTAGTAGATGCAGTGAGACTGTGAGACTTTGATTGCAATAAATTCTTGTGGCCATTTTGGTAACAAGAACTAAATGAAAATGCATAACAAGCGACCCACCTGATTACGAGTCTCGTTAGGTTTGCAATCAACTGCCATGTCCATGCGGGCAACAAAGAAATGCTGGTGAACAGGTGCATACAGACCAGGGGCAATAGTTGTACCATATTTCCTTGATTCCCCAGGCATCAGAGCTCCCAGACTAAGAATTCCAGTAAGTTTTACTTCCGCCTCTATCTTACCATCCTATAGCCAAGAAAATAAACATATAATTATATTGCCAAAAAAACTGTGATAGCAGAATATTAAAGGATCATAGGATTCAATAAAAGAACCGGATTTGAAGCTGAATTCAGTAAATCTCATGGTGTTTGCATTAGCTCATTTGGAATTATTTCACACACAACTTGAGTACCAAAACATACAGAAGGAATCACAACCCTAGTAGGTTTAATGCTAATTGCTCCAAACATTATAAGAAACAGTCCATGCAAATAGTTACCTGATAAAAGTGCCAGTAAAAACCATATTCATAGTTGGCAACCGTGCAGATAAATGACACAGTGAGCCTCCTTGATCGCCTAACTTCTGCTAAACCTGTCCTCCAATCTTGGTGTTTCCAAAGGATTCCGTGGTCCTCCTCATGCAAACAAACACAATTCTCAATTGTCTCCACACCACCCGTAAAATTTGTAAAGTGCGCATCAAAATACTTTATGTAACCCAAGCAGTCACATCCCTACAAAAAAGGGTGAAGAATGTCAGATCAAAATTAAATATCTAAAGAAAAAGATCACCAAGAACTGAGCAAACGACCTTCTTAAGAGAATGAGCATTTTTTCCAAGTCCATCTTCTCCAGCATCAAATGCATTCTTGCGATAATGTGGTTCATTTGGATCTCCATAAGGAACAACCATCTCAACAAAACTCAGCCTATGAGCTATAGGTCGACGTCCACGGCTACCATCAACATATGCGACAGAATAGATAACCAAACCCTCTTTCGGGGTGAAGCCAATACGGAAGTTCCACTGCTCAACATCATTAAGAGTGTTATTAATTCCAAGGGGAAGAATTTTTCTTAATACCATAATAATAGGTAAAACATTACAGCAACCATGTACCTTCTGCCATTCCACAAAATAGCCATTAATACGAAAGCTTGGGCCCTCAGGTTGATTGATAATAAGAGGTTTCACATCACTGCGATCAACACCGCCTCTTGTTTCTCCAGGAGTGTAGTTTCTCAAATGATCTGGTGGGGGCAGAGGAACCAACTTCCTATCTTCAAACTCTATGACAACATTATTCTGCATATCAACAACAACACGGATCCCTTCCACAGGACGTGCATAACCATTCTCCATGGGACTATCACTCTCAGTTCTGCAAAAGATTAGAGGCTTGGCAAGTCTGCGACTGGGAGCATCAGCATCACCGTAATAGCCAGCACACCTGATAATTTATGAGCGAAGCTCACATTGCAATTTTCAACACAATGACCTAAGCCAAAAGATGACCCATTACGAAAAACGCAACAAAGAAGTTTTTTGCAGCTAGCTTACCAGGCATCTACCATGACGAGCTCCATGTCATCCACACCTCTTCTCTTCATAGCTTCAATAAATGGAGGATAACTTTTGACAGTAGCTTCACATTCAGCGTATTCCATAGCATCCTGTGAAATATAAAAATTCAAACAAAACAGTGCATAAGGTTCAAAAAACTTCAAAAGAGCCAACAATTCAGGGAGCTGCGTAAACACAAATATTGGAAAACTAGGAACCTGTGATCTGACAGCAATAATTGTACAGTATAATAATCACATGGTCATTACATACTTATTACATGGACTAAATGATTGGCAGATTGGAGCATAATAGTCAAAAGGAAGGCAAGATAGTAAACAAGTTAAGTAGGTTACCATTGCAGGCTGAACATCTGGAACAACTTCAGATGATATCACCTTCCCTCTGTGATGTCCACCCCTAGTAGCTGCATGAACCTCAGAGAGTTCCACTATCCAAACGCTAGTCTCATTTGACTGTCTGTTGTAGACTGTTAACTTGGCCCTCCTAGGAGGCAACCTGCTTGGAATGACAGCAGATCCTTTGGTTCTAGGGAGAAGTGATGGTTGGAAAGGTGGGAAAAAGTAGGCATCAGCCAATGCTACAACATTCTTTTCTGGCTCCAATAGCACAACTTCAACAAAGCGCATGCTGTCTCGTTCCTACAATTTCAGAATCTTGCTTGTTTGTCAACTCCTTATTTTTCGAGGTTGTATGGAAAAGTATCTGGAAGATTTTTGTTGACAAACCTCAGGAGATTTTCCAGCAGCTCTTACAGTTGCAATAGCCACTGCAATTTCAGCAGCAGATAATGGGTCTAAAGGGTGGCTTCTCTGGGCTCTTGTCATTATAGGTATCCCTGCATTTTTTTCCCACCCAGCAGAACATTAGGAATGGATAGTAACGAAGATAGTTCAGTTCAGACATGGTATACATTTCAAATAGCTCGAATAGGGGCAAACTGATGCCTATTGAATAGCTCATGCAAACAACTTCCAACAAATTTCTAAAATATGGACGTATATACCAATCGCAATCACCAAGCACGAAACACTAAGAAACGGGCATACAGATACATAGCTCTTCGATAACATAAGTCAAACATTGACAATAGATAATTGGCAGGTCAAGAGCACCATGCTCCATGTGCTTATCGGGAGGGCAAAAGAAGCAACACTTAGTAGAAAATGGTTGTTGACCTCTCTCTGAAGCAACATATTACAGATAAACAAAACTGTACTGACATGGACCTTACAGTACAAATGCAAGTCTTAAAATATTGTTCTATCAACTAGTGTTCCCCATCTTGGATCTAGCTGTTTGTTCGTGCAAATTATAAAATAGACCCAAGAAAATATAGCATTTCTTTACCAACACAGACTTATGCCCCTCATTTATTCACTACAAAGACTAAATAAAAAACAGTATGATCTAATTAGACGAAACACATACGAGTACCAACTATTTATTGTTAATCATATCTCTACATGATACAAAAGTTAATAATTGACAGATACGATCTAATTTGAAGCCGTATCTGATGAGTTAGATACCAAACAATTCTTCTCAGGAAACCCTGCCAATATCATCAGGTAAAGTATTATGTCAGTGTTCCACTGTTCCTTCAAAAAGGTATATGTTCATTCAAACTGAAACTGGGTGCATGTCCATTTTTCAAACGCAAGATATAAACTATGAAGAAGGATCTGTCTAATCTTTAATGATAATTTTGGTTGGCAAGAAAGTTAAAGGTGATGTAACGTCCTTTCCCAGTTCCTTATTTTTTGGAAGGCCCCAGTTCCAGTTAGACACCACAAAAAATCTACAACTCTTGGAGCATCAAGTGAACTTTAAAGGCTAGCCAGCATGGGCCTCAGTAGACAACAATCAAGTGTTAAACTTGCGTACACTGAACCACTTCAGCATCCCCACAAACACTACTACTATATATGTTCATTGCCCACCGTGCGGGCGGGTGGACCAGCCTGCATGATCAGCTTATGCCTAGTGTCGCATCCAGGGAAGTGTGCATGCCAAAACTCTGCTGACCCCATGACTCTCCTCAAACAATCATGAAGCTTATTGGTCCGTTGCTAAACTGACAGCACTATCCATATCTAGACACTTTCCTGCCTTTCGTATATCAAACTTCACCATCAACAAAAAAGTACAGAAGAAAAAAGAAAGAAAATGGTCACAACTACTAGTGATCAAAGAAAAGGTTCGAGTACTCAGCTACTATAGAGCACCAAAAAAAAACAGTAAACAACAAGTCAACAACTATTGCCAGAATTGTGACAGCAAGTCCCACAAGTAGGCGCCGCGCCATCACGTCATGCCCCCATGATCCAATCATCAATAAGCTAGATAAGGTAGTGCAAATTTTGTGTTGTTATGGTGGATTAATGCCGCTATAAGATCTAAGGAGATATTTAACAGTACCCCTGCTATAAGGCGAACTCGCCGATCTGCATACTCTGTTTGCATGCATTTGCGAGCTATGCGAATTGTGTAAACATCACCATTTGATTATGTTTCCCACATTCCTATCTGATCCCACGAGAGAACAGTCGAAACTCGAGACATACGCACGAATCTGCATCCTCCGCTTGCATGCACACGAGAAGTCGAGAATTATGCCAGTTTGTACGAACACCACCACTTGGTTGCATTTCCCGCACTCATATGTACGATCAAGAGGAATAGTGATCAATCGCGACACCACCATCACATGCTTTTTACCCTGCTTTACGATCCATGCACGGCACGGCACGGCACTCGTTCCCCAGGACCCAATCAACCACGCCCGCCCACTCAAATCCACCATATACCATCGCAAAATAAAACATATCGCCCATGATCCAACTGGATCGATAGAGAGAGGTGGTGATCCCGTATACCTTTGGAGGAGGCCTTCGCGGTGGTGGGCTGGACCGCGGCGGCGATCTCCTCCATCACGGCGCCGCCTCCGGCCGCCGCAACGACGCGCTCATCCCCCACTGCCATGGAGACCTTCCCGGCCGCGGGGGCCGCGGCGATCGCCCGGCCGGCCCCGGGGGCGCCGCGCACGGCGCCGCAGCAGGCCGCCGCCTTTTCCTGAACTGCGGCCATTGGAGCGGGTTCGCGAGCTGACCGTGTCCGTAGTCTCCGCCTCCGCCTCCGCCTCGCCGGTTCCCACGATCTGACATACAGCACAGGCCTCCGCCTCCCGCGCCTTCTTCCTCACCCTCTCCGCCCACTCCTCCTCGTCGTCGGGATCTCCGCGTCTAAGGTTCTACGGGGTTCGGGCTAGGGTTTCGAGAACCCTAGGGGAGGAGGCGCGTTCTCTCCGCGAGAAGCCGAGGAGGAGAGGAAGCGGGTGGAGTATGGAGTAGTGATGGTGGCGATGGAGAGGCGACGAGCGGAGGGCTTGTGTCGGGTGGTTTTGGAGCGCGAGGCGACGGGGGCTCACGTGGATTTATAAAAGGTGAGGGGAGGTGACGGGGCCTGCGATGTTGGTGGGCTGGATTCTTCCGGCCTGCCCTTTCGAAATGCTAGATGTACCCCGACGATTTTGTTTTAAAACCGTTAATTTGTTATATGTCACTGAATAACTTCGAATCTTTACAATATGTCACTGATGTCTCACTGACATACGAGCTCATGATCCATATGTTAGCTTCATAATGAGTGATATATTGTGAATCATGTAGTTATTTAGTGACATATTGTGAATTTTCTTTTTATAAAAACAAACATGAAGGAGCTCTATACATTCATTAAAGAAAGAAATGAGTTTAACTGTTACAACAAACGTCCTAAAAATACACACTGAGAAGAGATACAATAATTAACACTGGTCGCACACCCTTCCTATGATCGCTTTTGGATGGAGGCATTTGCTAATAAACTGAGATAATGCTTCCTCACTTGTGCTAGCTCATTCGAGCGAATGAGCACCCACCTCCGGTGCCTTCTCTTCTCCCACTAGCCTCCCTCGTGTTTGTTCTACAGAGATGATGGCCACTGGAAGCAAGTTAGGGTTCCTATGTAGAGGGAGGGGGCGGCTCGTTAGTGGGCGATGGTGTAGAACCACGGATTCGAAGGAGGGCAATGGTGTGGAACCATGGATTCGAAGGAGGACGACGGCGGGTGAGAAGTGGAGGCGGTGCAGCGAGGCAGCAAGCCACCACCGACCAGGGGCGGTGGCGGGGAGACGGGTCGGGTGGCGCCAGAAGCAACGGAGGAGGCAGGATAGGGGGTGATGGTTGAGGGGGAGACGATGGCAGACGGAAGAAGACGACGACGATGACGGGAGGAGGAGGATGAAAACTGCAAGTCTAAAAGTGGCAGGGCACTCGTGCCATTGCCGCATCAGACGCTTCCAATAAATTGAGTTCTGATTTTTTTTTTGTCCAAAATGCTAAGAGTAGTTCGCAATTTGGTCCTTAATTTTAAGCTCACTAACCAAAAGAGAGAGACTATGGTATTGATTTGATGATACTCACGGGGTAATGATGGCATTTTTATATAAAAAGGAATCAAAGTTTGATGGGTTGTGCAATTAAGCTTTTTAGAGCATGCGTAGAAGCAACACTCACTGTTATTGACTTTTATTGCCCATGTCTACCATTTTAACTCTTTAAGTGCAATTTTCTTTCTACCTTCTGTAGTCTAGAACATCACGGGGATGCTTCGACGTGTCTCTGTACTGGTGGCCATCGAGGATTGTTTATATATATATCGCTGTCGCTGGTTTGCTACTACTTATAGGAATTTTTTTAAATTAATTAACCCTTTTATTATTATTTTATTGTTAACCCCACAAATTTTATTTCTAATTTTGACCTTTTTTATCATGCCACCACCCGTGACGTGACAAAACAATATTGTCACGTCATAGGATAAATCTGCCAAATAGCATTTTTGGTTACACCACTGGTGGTGGTGTGACTAAACAACACTATCACGCTACTAGCACTGGCGTGACAAGAGCTTAACAAGATACGACGCTAGTGTGATAGTGTTGTTTTGTCACGCCACGGGTAGTGGCATGACCAAATGGTCAAAAATAGAAATAAAATTTGCGAGAGTTAACAATAAAGATAAATTAAAAATGGTTAATTAATAATAAAAAATCTGCTTATTGGGGCAAGGTTTAAGTCATGCACATGGTAACGATGCATGGCAAATGAAATTGATTTCGTTGCAAGGCTCAAGTCTTTGCATTTGAGAACTCTAGTGATTTTATGGAGATGATTCCATTGTGAACCGTATCCTGCACACTAGGAAAACTTTGATGCGTATTTACAGTGCATATATGGCGTATTTACTATGATAGCCAACCTATAATAATATGGCGTATTTACAGTGCATATATGGCGTATTTACAGTGCATATAAGTCGGGTAAGGACTGTTCTGATATCCCTGGATTTTTTTCTAGATGATACATCACTATTTTTAGAGAACGTGCAAAAGCTTTGTACGTATTTGCATTATAAAGGAGATGATACATCACTATGAAACGAATTCATTAACATATTCAAGCAAATGCTGAACATATATAGGGTAATTGTTTTAGAATTTTTTTAAAAAATAATCTAATTTTTATTATAAATTACAAATTTATTCTATCATTTTTTTTATTACATGAATATACTCGTGTCGCCTAACGGTTGGGCGATTGTCTCCAGTCGCCCAATCGTTGGGCGATAGGATGCAGTCGTCCAACCGTTGGGCGCCCCATAAATGCGGTCGCTCAACCGTTGGGCAATGAATGCAGTCGCCCAACGGTTGAGCGATAGGTGCCTCCAGTCGCCCAACGGTTCGGCGATCGGATGGCTTTATAGGCCATGCCGTCCCCTGGCGCCTCCGAGAACTGCGGTATGAAGAAAGAAGGAAAGAAGAAAGAGAGAAAGAGAGAGGGAGGGAGAAGAAAGGGAGAGAGGGAGGGAGAAGAAGATTTTCTTTGTGAGGTAAGTATTTTGATTTTGTATTATATATTTTTTAGTAAGTAATTAGTTTCTATAGTTTAAATAGTAGTATGTGTAAGAGATTTTAGGTTGAGAAAAAACATTAGGATTTTAGGTAGTGGAAAAAATTAGAAAATGAAAACGTAGTTAATTTGTATGTAAATAGTAGCGGTAGAAAAATAGTTGATGTAGTTAAAAATAGAAGTATAAGTAATACATGTAGGAAATTAAAGTTAGAGGGAAAAATTAGAAAATCGAAATGTTATTCATTTGTATGTAAGTAGCAGCGATAGAAAACTGTAGTTAGAGACAAAAACTAGCCCGTAGGAGAGTATAATTGATGTTTATGAGAAATATTAGCAGAGGTTAATTAGCTCTGTAGAAGACTGGAACGCCACTTGTAGCATTTCGGATTGCAAGTTAGCGTCAGAATTAGATGATGACTTCTATGGAATAGCTCATTGTGCCTCTGCCTTAGGGAATGAACGGGGTCTTGATCATGATGTAGTGCAGTTGTCGACGATAGATGAAGAGGCTTACAAATGTAAAATACAATGTAGCAGTGCTTGCATGTCGTGCGTTGCGATCTGACTTGTTGCAATATCAAAAATATTTGCAGACATATACAGTAAGTCATGCATGTACCCACTACATTGAAAGTGCATTACGGTGTTGGCACCGTTCGTGAAGGTCCGTGCGGTGTTGACTTGAGTAGTTTTTCTCAAACCACTCTGGTACACCCAGACGACGAGAATGCAAAAATCACAGATGTGATGTACTGGCTCACCCGTAGATTCTCCTTGGACCCTGAGGTGTGCAGCGTCGTCATACAAGGGCTTTGGAGCTGGTCTCCCACGGACATCAGATGGGAGTTGAGAACACTGATGCGCACGGCTGTGTGGAAGGGCTTTATAGAAGGCTGTAGGCGCCGTGGATATGAGTGTGTAGTGCTTGTACAACCATGCCCAAAAGAAGTTGTGCAGGGACCCGTCGTCGGATATCGTCCTGGTGGTGGGAGCAGCTCGGGTGCTCAGCATGTTGGTGAAGAAAAGGAGGTGGAGGGCGGCGTTAGGAAGGGTTCGGAGGATGTTGCTTGTGATGAGCCCGACGCGGTAGATACAGAAGAGGAAGATCGGTCACCGCATGGTGAGCCTACAGGACAGGCTGATGAAGGAGAGCACATGGAGTACATATTGCGTCAAATGGATTGCGATGACCGGATGGCCTTGGCTGAAGAGGAAGCTCTACACGAGGACGACGAGGATAGTTCCGATGAGGACGGAGCTCCCATCCCCCAGGAATGGAATAGATTTGACGTTGAGGGTGTAACTACGCATGACGAGCACGAATCGCCGTGGGAGTACCATGCTACTGAGGTTCGGTTGCACTCAATGTTTGCTGATAAGACATCCTTGCAGGATGCCATTAAGTTGTGGGCTATGTCCATGCAGCGGACGTTTCGGGTCATCAAATCTAGCCAGGAGCAGTACACTGTGAAGTGCGAGCAAGCCAGTTGTCATTGGCGAGTGCACGCACATAGACCAAAGTATGAGACACATTGGATTGTCTCAAAGGTAGAGGCGCACTCCTGCATGCTCAACACTGTTTTGTCCAGACATCGTAACCTAACGTCGACCTTCATAGCCAATTTGATGTATGGAGAGATAGTAGAGAAGAAGGATGTGGAGGCCAAGCACATTATGGTGGCTATCGATAAGAAATTCAAGTACAAGATCAGCTACGCAAAGGCGTGGCGTGGCGGGCAAAAGGCTTTGGAAAGACGGTTTGGATCTTTTGAGGCGGCGACGACAACTTTCCTCCTATGTCGGGGTGCCGCAGAGAGAAACCCGAACGACGTCAGAAGGACATGCCATCTAAAGAACCGTGAGGTTTTTTAATATTGCAAAGGGCCTTCTTAGCCTTCGGTCCCTGCATCGAGGTTTTTAGGCATATGCTGCCTGTGAATGTGATCTCAGTTGACGGGACCTTTTTGACTGGAAAATACAAGGGGCAAATCCTAACAGCCATAGGCGTTGACGGGAATAATCAAATTATACCATTGGCCATCGCATTCGTCGAATGTGAGAATTACGATAGCTGGTTATGGTTCCTTCGACATCTAAGGGTGGGAGTTGTTGGAGGTCGTCCTGGTGTGTGCGTGATCCATGATCGCCACGCCGGGATGCTGAAGGCCATAAGAAAACTTCAAGAAGACTCCGAGGAGCCGTTCCCTTGGTCGGATATGAGGAGTAGATGGTGCATTCGACACTTAGGGGCGAACTTCTTTAAGAAGTTCCCGAAGCAACCGCTGGTGAAGCTATTCAAGAGGCTGGCTATGCAGAACCAGCAGTGAAAATTTGACGCCTTATGGATGCTATCGGATGAACACAAACAGAAACACGTGGACGGAGGAACCACGGACAAGAGTCCGAACTCGCCGGAGCGAGGCGGAGGAACATAGAGTGCTTCTCGCACTGGATCGAGGGCGTGCCATTGGGAGAAGTGGTCATTGATGCACGACACCGACGGGGCGAGGTATGGCATAATGACGACTAACCTTGCGGAGGTGTACAACTGGGTTCTTAGGGGCCTCTCGCTCACCTCGCCGCCATCGTGGAAGGTGTTCGCGACAAAGACAATCGGTATTTCGGAGAGGCATTCAAATGCCGCACTTCATGCCACCAACCTCAAACACCGTACGCTCAAGATTACGACATACATACATGCGAAGACAGAGAAGGGCGAGTCGCACACGGTGCATGTGATGGGCAATACAGAGCATCGTTTCGACGTGTTCCTCCGGATAGAGCCGGATTTGGGACGGCTCGTTCTCTTGTCACGCAGAGGTATGGCTTGGAGATCATGTGAACGAACCTAGTCACATGCAACAAACCGGCTATTACACAAGCCATGCTCCCATGTCCTCGCCGCATGAGGGATTGTGCGCATGGACCCGTTGAACTTTGTGTCCGAGTACTTCTTGAAGGACGGTGGTGCGAGCTTGACCGCGAGCTTAGGGGCTTCGTGGTTGTGGGTAACCGCCACCTTGGACATTGCGCATGGATCCGGATTCGGATATTAGCATGCCGAAGGGTGGCAAGGGTCGCTGGCGAGTCGCGATACCAATGATATGGACGGTACAAGCCGGGCGTTGGTCGACGCTATGCTCTGCGCCGTGAGGGCCACACGACTGCACGATGCAAGGCACCACCGAGGAGTAGGCACCGCCATGATTTGCGGCACCACTTCTTGCATGGTGCAAAGTGGGACTGTGTGTACTTTGTATTATTTATGTAACTATTATGCCACTATCTACTTTGTATTGTTTATGTAATCGCTCGCTACAATATAATTTGTATTGCCATGTGTACTTTGTATTGTTTATGTAACTATCCTCGCTACTATCTAATTTTGAAAGTATTCTGGGTGCCCTAGTACTTATTGGTTTCTTTGTTTACAAGACAAATTTACTCCTGTTTTACATTCGATGTTATATTTCCACGTATTTACTAACTTCAATTTGTTTTGCAGGTATGGCTCACGGATCGGATTGGAGTTTCGGTCTCTTGACGAGCGCATCGACCGGCTACATCGCTAAGCGTCGTGTCCTCATCCTGCGTGCGGCCGACGCGATCAGTGTTGGGGGTGATTCGCGACGCGACACTTCGGGTGCCCGAGGCTAGACCCACGCCGACAGCCCAGTTAGCATTCGTTGGCACTATCTTTCGCCATACGCACATCTCGTACTAACCTTTTGTTGCTTTGCGTGCTCGCCACTGGTCTACTACCACTCGCCGGATGGTGCGAGCCACGACGAGGACGAGCCAGCAGACCGCGACGACGACGACGACGAGATGGCCATGCCGCCGTAGCGGTCCCGACGCTTCCCATTCGACCGTCCTTGCGACAGCTCGTGGACCGGTGGCGGCGGAGACTCACACTTTCCATCTCCCGCCGGGAGATGACCCCTACTCTACAGACGCTCCATACTTCTTGGCCTCCCTATCGCGGAGGTGCCGCCTTCCGCATGAGCCTCGGAGAATCGGCGTGGGGACCTTCGGCGTGTTTCAGGAGTCCTTCCGCCGCGCCACGGCCCGGCACTACGCCTTCCGAGACACGAGGCACGCCGCCCTGCGGTGGTCGCCGCAGCCTGGGTACGTGTTCGACGACATTCCGCTGGAACCGCCGCACTCTCTTTTCGTACCACGCCCTTACTTTTTTTTTGTTGTACACGCTGAGCGGATGGACCTCGCCGCGGACGCATCAGCAGTGTCACGCCACCTCGAGGCGCATTTGCCGTGGCTATTCGGTTGGGTCCTGTTCACCACCACCACGGCAACACCGCCGACGCGCACGCTCATCAGCAGACGCCGTGGCCATCGCCAACGAGAGGCCCACAGATCAACCGGGTTCGATCAGACTTGCCGCCACGATCGCGCTTGTGCGACTCGTGCTTCGTGTCGCGGCCGAACTCCGCCTCACGGGTGTCCTCTCCTCGCAGCTGTGGTCATTCGAGCGCTTTAGCCTCGGACGACCCTTGTTGACGACACCACCCTACGCGCAGAGATGTACAACGCAGCGAGGTTGATCGCCGACTATGGGATCGATTTGGTGTCGGCGATGGGTACGATTCTTTGTGTGACTTATTTTTTTATATAATCGATCGCTCAATCTAATATGTTGTGTTGTGTTCCTCGCAGTACAATTTGCGCGACGCAGTGACACGCGCGCACGAGCCGCTCGTGGAGCTGTTCGACCGACCACGGCGGACGACGCTCGCTGGGAGCCATACTCCTCGAGGAGTTAGTCGCCGCGCCTCACGAGCTTTCTCTCATGTGCCTTTGTACGTAGGAATCAATAAAACCACAATCGTCCTCAAAAAATTCTTACAAAATTTACCTTAGTACAACAATACACGACATATTTTCAAAAGATATTCACATATACCCAGCCAGTTTTTCATTTTTCATGTTCCACTTAGCCAGTTTTTGATTTTCATAAAATTTAAAAGGTATCAAATCTGTTAGACTCGCAATAACATTTTATCATCGTAGTATGTTGTTGTACTACGATTAATTTTTGGAGAATTAATCGAGAACGTTTGAGGTACGAACGATTCGTAAACGAAAAGATAAGTGATATTGCGATAGGTACCTCCATTGACGCTCAACTAGCGATAGGTTCCATATTTTTGTAATTTTTTATAGCGACTACATATATTTGTAATTAATTCTTAAAAAAAATATTATTTCAAAAAAGACAGATAGCCCACTGTCGCTTCATCCATTATGATCGCCACCGTCGCCTAATGGTTGGGTGGCAGATATTCACGCCTGACGGTTGATCAGATCCTATCGCCAATGTTGACGATCGAGACAATCGCCAACCGTTAGGCGACACGAGTATATTCATGTAATAAAAACAATAGAATAAATTTGTAATTTATAATAAAAATTAGATTATTTTTTTAAAAAATAATTGTTTTAGGAGTCTGTCTATATACGAAGACATTTTAGGTAGCCAGCTTATTCGACTGCAGAATGCATGCATGCTTTCATGCTGATTAATTGGTTACCTGAAATCCCGAATGCCTGAATATCCAACGTGTCCCTCGCAAAAAAAAAAAAAAAAAAAACCTGACATGTCGATCGACTGAGCTACGTAAGAGGCCACACAAGTGAACAAGATTATTAAGTTGACGATCACCATTTACCAGCAGGCGAATGGTTAAAACTTTGGCTACTGTTATTTTGAAATAAAAAAGGACAACTAGTACTGGTCATATTCATGCACCAGAAGGCATTTGTCTCTCCTACTTGTCATGTATCCCGAGAGGAATATCACCGCAGCATGGCGACGCAGGCACTGCGTCCTAATCCTGACGCGTTAAAGCTCAGCGCTTTTTTAATCGCGAATGACTGCAGCTCGTTAAAACGAGGATTAGAAAGCTAATTGGCGGTACGTGTCAGTACGCGAGCCGTGCGAGAGCACTTAGAGCACGGTGCACGATAACATCCGCATGATTTTCACGAGGATGAGAATGAAGAGAGAATATTGATGTCTATAATCGCACCATAGATCAAAACCAAGAAAACATTAAAGATTGTGTTGTCTACAACTATCAGATCACCACAATTAATCCATTGATAAACGAGTTGCATGGGTGGCGTACATGATAGCATATGCCACTGCACGACTTATGCACGTCAAGCTCCACGATAAGGATGGGAGATAAGGCGTTCTTATCATCTTTACGAAGCAAAACGGAATAATCTGGATCGTTGTACTCTCACCGTGTCGGTAGCCTCACTCAAGTAATAGCCGTGGTTGGTACTCTACCCGATGCCAACAAGCAGCTTCAATCAGGATCCGGATCCTGGAGAATCACTACTTGAACATTTTTTTTTGTCTCCGCGAACATTGAGCGGAAACAATACTATAGCAATAACGAAACATCTACTTCAACGGTTTTGCTGTAGTGATCAATCTCATCCGATCACATCCGATTTGACGGCTAAAGGGATTTAAGACAGAAGACACCGTGTGTCTCTGCTGTTGCTAGTTGCAACGACAGAGAATGTCAATCCCTTCCATTTGTATGAGTGGCTAACTAACTAGCTAGTAAGAAAAAGTTATAGCGCTAACTAGAACAAAGAATCCAATTTGTCATTACCACCTAGCTAGAAGATTCTACAATAGAGTGCTTGATTTGGACTGGACAAGCAAGCTATCCCAACAATTCGATCATATGGTCCGTGAACATATCTAGCTATTTACACGTTGAAACTTTTCAGTTTAAGTTACAACAAACCTGTAATGCTTAAGTAGATTTTGACTTTTATCATACTACGCCCCGGAATTTCTTTGACTTGTCAAACAAACTCGTTTCTACACGCGGTTACAATTTTATTCATGGCCTTTTAAAGGGTTTTATTCGTTTGTTTCAAATGCAAGAGAACGTAGAAGCCAAATGAAATTTTGTTTTGACTTGCTAAACAAATGCTAATGCATACATGCATGGGGAAAACATGAGATGCTAATGGAAAGATGTGAGATGTTTTGCACCGACCTGCATCATTCAGAGGCTAACTCGAAATGAGTTTCTTCTCTTCTTTTGCAAACGTAACGATTGCTCTAGCTAAGGCTGTACAATCGTTTGAAGCTAGCCTGCATACGTGCATCAGTTCGGACAGCTAACTAATGTACATCGAGTAGTTCAATTGAACGTGTTTTACTAACCCATTTGACCCGAGCTCGTACAGCCCTGGCTCCCCTCTGGCCGTAGGATTAGGATCACCTGGGGGTGAGATGAATCCACGGTTTGGATAGCGATAAGAGAGCCGTATGATAGGAGCACCCACTGACCGGCTACCCACTCACACCACAGCTCAGTGCTGAGAACTGAGAGTAGCGGTAAAAAAAAAGCTGTTAGTTGGGTTCGATAGCTCGGTTTAAAAATACTTAAATTATACTTATTAATTAGTTAAACATCGAAATAAATTGATTTTGAATGAAATTGAATTTCGCTCTGGCTCAGCTTGTTAGATTGATTCTAAAAATACTTTGAAACTATAAATAAAATAATATTAAATCAAATTATATCAATTTCAATTTTTTTTTGGGTAAGATGAGTGTCTGACTCGATATCCACCCTAACTGAGAGGAGAGTACTTACTAAAAAAAAACTGAGAGGAGAGTGCATCGCCCAAATTTTTTTGGGATAATTACTTTTTGCCACTGCAATACAGTGACCTTCATTTTTTGTCACTGTATGTGAGTATGACATGTGGGTTCTGGATCAATATGTCATACTCACATGAGTGATAAAAGCTAAAATGCGCATACAAGTACAGTGACAAATTCTTGAATGCTCTAATTTTTTTAGAAAAAAGTACGGCGATATTTTATTGGTATATACCCGCGGCCCCCGCCGGATTCCCTGGTGGACGGCTCCACGTCACGTTGGCCCCACGTGTCGGCCCCGGCTTGCCTTTTTCCGCTCACAGGCCGCATCACCGCGAACGCTTTAATAAGCATAAACAACTTTTTTTTAGCAGAAAAAACTTTAGTGGGACTTGCTGGATTGAATGAGGTCAATGACATGATGAGCCCACTAATGCTGGGGGCAAGATGTCAGTGGGGCTTGCCTGTGGTTTTGCGTGACATGGTTTTGCGCGGCCACGTATGTGGTTACCAATTCGACGACGTAGACATCACCAGCCGCACGCACTCTAGCTAGCTCGCTGGCAGTGCACGTTCCCGTCGATCAAATGCTTTCAGATATTCCTATTGATCCCTCGCAATTTTTTTTAAAAAGAAAGATACTGCATGGACCATATTGCTAAACGAAACAAATGCTAGTATCGCAATAGCAAGAGATTTGCAATAGATGTGTCCTACTCAGCGCCTAGCCGAGCTAGTGGTGGTGCCCGTTATGCACTAGCATAGCTAAAAACTTTAAAACCTGTAGCGAATATATAGATATTAGAATCAATTTTTTTTATCTCTTTAGATCTTAGTGAGAATCATTGTACAAGACTCTTAACTTGTGTGAAATTTTCAGCTCCAACACTGCTCCGCACTACTGCCGGTAATGCACGGCAATTGAGTACGTAAAGCTCGATCAGGTGAATGATCTGTAGACTGATTGCATCGATCTCGTCAGATTATAGGTAACCAAACCTGCATGCGGCTGTGGGCTTCCGGCGCTTGAAGGCATGGTCCACGGACCATGCTGCCCATGCGTATCTTGTTCCTCCTCCCACGCAATGTTGATCTTAATAAAGCTCTCAGTGTTCTCTTGTAGCTTCTGTTGAAGCTGATGTGAGACCAGACTGTCAAATTAAACGTATTCCATATCCGGAGATACCAAGGGACTGGAAAAAAATTCTATAGGACCTGGTCTACAACTTCATTGATGTGGATCAACTCTATCATGTGACACGTGTCCTTTTACGAATCTCAAAACGCACAGCCTCATAAATCACTGATGTGAATTTTCACGAATTGAATACTAAAGGTTACCACATCACGCTTTGATATTCGTGAAAGAATACATGTCATGCAGTGGAGTTAGTCCACATCAATAGAGTTGTGGATCAGATCCTATAGGATTTTTTTCCCAAGAGACCCCTCCAAAAAAAGAATTATCATCAATTCATCTTCATGATGCTCGCCACTATGATCGCATATCATTCTATTAACTTTTTTTTTAAAAAGGAAAATCCCGACGGATGTGCTACTTACGTCCTGCCTTGTGCGTGATAGGATGAGAACGACACGTACGGTCCACTTGAATGCATGATTGCAAACGCATGCAATGCCATGTAGGAATCCAATGCTCCGGCCGGGCCATTAACTTAACACTCTTTGTTCGATCAAGGTGAAGTCTCCATCACTCCTGTTTCGTAAGCAAGGTTACCCACAATGGCAAAGCTGTGACTCCTTTTCCACTCTTTTTTTTTTGCCATACGAAGATTCCGATTTGAAATATGATGCTCTCTGGCCACAAAAACATGTCGATAATTTGGACATCAATCTGTCTTCAAAACACAACTTTAACAACTAATATATATTATAATGTACTAATAAAACTTAATAAAAATACAATATTACGAGAGTATTTGTTGTGCATCCAACCGAAATATTTTAAAAGATATCCATAGTTAAAAGTTTTGGCAGGGGGATAAAATCTTATACGCTGATAGCCTGATACGCATGGTTGCAGCTTTTAGCCTTTTTGCCCCAACTCAATTCATAGTGCACCTCATCGTGCACAATACTAAAATAGCTACCAATGCAAAGAACCAACGGATCTCAACAGATCGCGATATGCGCGAGCACGTACTCCATTAATCTAACCGCGAGTATGTCCTTGGTAATTAATGAGCCACTGATCGCAGCCAAAGAGGAGGAGGGCAACATCCAAAACGAACCATGCATGCATTAGGATGGATGACACATGAGAAGCATCATGGCTCGAGGCGGGCGCTGCCCATCCACATGCTTCCAAGTTGAGACCAGTTGTGCTGCACAGCTGGATTCGTCAAGCCATGGTCAGACCATTATTATTGCTGTTGCACACTTCCACTCGCTCTCCTTCCTCCAACAAGGCAATATTTAAATCAAATTTCGTGCTATTTATAAGCTGTCTAATTTTTTTTTATTGTCAATTCTGAGTCGATTTTACTCGCCTCTGGATTGGCTCCAAGATGTGTCTGATTTTGATGCAATCATTTGAAAATGCGACACCGCCTTGGATCGGATCAATCCATCGGCACAAACGATAACTCAAGTACTACGTGCTGCAATATGGTACAGGTCGCTGTTAGCCCCTGATCTCCAGAAGACGCGGCACAACAAGTCAAGAAGAGAGCGGTGCTCAACACACAGTGCACGGCAATGGGTTGATTAGCTAGTGGAGTCTCGATCGGCACGTACTGCCGATTGGGTTTCTGGCTTGCACGATACGATCGTTAGCAATTCGGTCCGACCGGTCGGTACAGCGGCATACACATACGTACGCACACTACACTAGCTGCCAATGCCGCCAGCCCAGCCGCGGGTGTACTTGGCTTTGCCGCTAGCCGTTGGCATTACGCTCGCGCATAACCAGCAGCCTCGCGTTGCGTGCGCGCGCGGGGCAGCTGTCCTTGGGCTCTCCTTGCCTCGTCGCATACGGACACACGCGCGGCCGCGGCCACGCACCGACGCACACCCGTGTCCGGCCGCGCGCGCGAGCCATCGCCTTGAATTCCCTCAAGCTCCGTGCGTTCGTCGCCGCCGCCGTGCGCGACGTTGCGTAGCCACCATATATTCCTCCTTGCGAGTTAGTACTAGTCTACCTCAGGAGCAGTGACGGAGTTTCAGCGAAATCGTAAAGGGGGCCAGCGTCGAAGCCATCGGAAGCCACCGCTGTGACATCGCCCGAGGACGCCGCCACATTCACGTTGTCGTTGTCATCCTCGGATCGGGCCGGAGGAGGCAGTCCCCGACCGTGGGCGTTCTCCTACGCGCCGCCGCCGGCGCCAAGGACGCCCAGCCGCCCGCATCCGACGCCCCTTCCGCACCGCCGCGCTGGGAGATCCGACGGACGCAAATCGCCCCAAACACCGGCCGGAGTGAAGAAGCCCCATCGCTTCGCCCGCCGCCGCACCATCGCGCCACCGCTTAGGGAGATCTGTGGCGCGCAAATTGGCCCCGCCACTAGCGGAGTGAAGAAGCCCCACCGCTGCGCCGCCGCGCCTGCTCACCGGAGCCGCCGCTGCCTCGATCGCAGCGCATACATGGTGTTCAAAAAAATTTTCCAAAAAAGCTGGGGGGCGGCAACCCACTTTTGCCCTTACTAACTATTAGGAAACCGGGCCCGGCCAGGAGTCCGGGTCCGGGTGGGCACATCATCTACTGTAGACTATAAATAGGAGAGGCCCCCCCCCAAATTATGTACACAATTCATTATTGGAAGAGCAATAAAGAGAAGCCTGCAGTCCCCTCTCATACCTGTGTTTCATCTATTGTTGTGTTCTTGTGTTCTTGCATCGTTCTTACGATTCTGATTTTGTATACGAGGTAATCGCCGATCGACTTGCCGACGGTTCTTCAACACGTTGTCGCGACGATCGACTCTCCTCGCATCGAAAAGGTAACCGTCGATGAACGACACTCGTATATTGAATCGTTTTTCTAGATTGCTTTCAATTCTGCAAATTTGGCATTCTAGATTTGTTTTCTACGGTGCAAATTTGCTCTAATCTGTCGCGAGCCGACTTGAAGTCGCTGGCACAATGCCGATCGACATATTGCATGAAAGAGCGGATGTCGATTGTACCGTAGATTGGAAATTGCAAATCCGTTCTAACCTACCGCGAGTTGACTTGAAGTCGCCGGAAAATCCGATCGGTGGTTGCATGAAAGAACTGATGTCAATTGCACAGTATTACATCGCATGGCATTGCATACATACATATATGAACAGTAATTGCATGAATTTTCGGCTTGAAGCCGCCCGCACCGCGCATCGGCCATAAAGCCATGGCGTCGTCCTCCTCGCCATGGCCGCCGCCCGAAGCGTTGGCTCGGCTCCACACGCTTGCCACGGTCTTGCTCATCCCGCCCGGCCAGCAGCCGGCACCGCTGCTACGCCTGGCTCCGCACGGCCGGCCGGCCGGACCGTAGATGACAACCCGGAAAAAGGAGGGAGGGGGTAGCCGCCGCCGCCAGCACCGCGGCCCCACCACGCCGCCGCCGCCGCCGCCGCCCGGAGCACACCGAGCCGGCCGACGCTCGACATCGCCGCAGCAAAAAGGGAGGGGGCTGGCGCGCCGCCGGCCAGCCGCCGCTTCCTTGCCGCCGCACTCGCCCGTAGCCGCCTCGTTGCGCTGGCGCGGCGCCGCCGCATCGCTGCGCTGTTACCGCTCAAGGCCGACGGCGCCCGGCCGCACCCAACGCCGCCGCTCGCTCGCGGCCGACGCTCGGCGCGCCGGGCGCGCCTTTCCCGCCGCCTGCCGCATGGCGCCGCCTCGTGGCGCTGCCTCCCGCGCCCGCACCGACTTGCTCGCCCGCCACGCCGCGCCGGCCTCGAGCGCGCACCGCCTCACCGCCAAGGCTTTGAAGCCGGCACTCGCCGAAGTCGCCGCGCCTTCGCAAGATTGCATGGCGCCGCCACCATCGGGTGCACAGGGTAGGAAACCCTACCCCATGTCCTCTTGAAGCAACTTGGGCGGCTTTGGGCCGAAATAATGGGCCACCGTGAAAAGGAAAAAGGGGCCGCGAAAAGAAAAACGGAGGCCACTGAAATTCGAATTTGCAAAAGGGCCTTGAAGTTTTTCGAATTACGCAAGTTTTCGATATAATGAAATTTTGCAAAAACCCTAAAATATGAAATTTACACGCAAATTTTCTCGAACCGAGATTTCGCTTAACCCCGAAACTTATAGTTTTCATTAAAGTAACTTTTCCACAGAAAAGGCCTCTGAATCCGAATTTTTGCATATTTTTGAAATTTGAAGCATATTTATTCTTGCTATTGTTATTTCTATGCAATTTATTTTCTCAGATTTTGCTTTGATTATTTGTAATTATTTATATTGCTTTTAATCACCAATATAGCAAGAAATCTTGAAAAATGCGAGAAAAATACGGAACATTATAGGAATTCTTGCAACCTTTTATGTACATTACCAGCAGTAATCTTATGCATCCCTTGCATGAATATGCAGATGACTGGAATTACGAACCGGGAGTTCGAGGAGTCGCCCAAAGATGGCCGTAATTATTTGACTTGAGCATCGATGTTGAGATCGCATTGGAGCCAAGAAGCTCTGGTCGCCATCGACTCGGCTACCAAAGGATGTCGCTCCAACCGCTGAGGAGAATGATCAGGCACTTCATTTTCTCAGACATCATCTTTGTCTAACTCTCAAGAATGAGTATATGGCAGAGAAGAGCGCACTGGCATTATGGACCGCCCTGAAGAAGCGGTTCGAGAAATCGGTACACCATCTCGCCCGGCAGAGCAGAATGGACTCACTACGCTTTGTCGACTACAAGACCGTGGGGAGTACAACTCGCATTGCATGAATTTGTACAAATCTTCACTGGTAAAGTAATCACGCATGAGGAGAAGATTGAGAAAACCCTCTACCTTTCACCCAAATGCGTGCAATCCGCACGCAACTACCGCCGATGGCTACAAGGAATACACCGAACCGATTGATATCATGCAAGTTGCGAAGCTCGTGATGAGGTTCTCGAAAGAACTACATCTCACACCACCGAGTAGCAAAGTTGGCCATGAAGTCAACGCTAGCGCCACAAGGTAAGAAAGCCTCACTTAAAGCAAAGAGGCAAGAAGGGCAAGGTCATGAGCCACAAAACTAAGCAAAATGCTCAAGTCAAGAAAGGCGACCAAAAGAAGCGCGATGAGAAGCCCTATGGTCGCAGGACCAAAGTCGCTACAAATGTGGCACTTGGGACATTGGTCACGTGTCCGCCGTGAACCGCAAAGACGTGATTGATGCTTTAAGGCAAAGAGGAAGGGCAAAGGACAGCATGAGGCGCACTCGCCATTGCAGGTGCATTGAAGATCCACGTCATTGGTCGCACCTATGGATGTGGACATCCTCGCAAAGAAACCCTACCACTCCTTCTTGGACATTGCAGCCGCCGCACCGTAGTTGCCAAGAAGAAAAGATAGAAGTAGACCGATTCAGCAAGGTTAATTTTACTACGATTCAATCTAGTGCATGCATGACACTTAGTTTTACAATGTTTGCGCTTATGTTAGAATTTTGAATTATTGAATAAAGGTTGTAAGCTCTAGAAGAGCATTTGCAATAAATTCTTATGATGTGTCCAGCAAGACTTTTCCCGTATTAATGAAGCAAGTTTGTTCTGTTTTGAAGTATGATTTATGTGTGGATTATTTTTCTGCTCCATATTAATAAATACTTTATATATCAGAACGCGTGTGGCGCCCTATGGAGGAAGTGTGCCTAGCAGATAGCGGCACAACGAATACCATACTGAGAGAGACGAAATTTTTCCAGTCGATCAGCAAGAATGCTGGTAGTCTTACGACAATCGCTGGCAGTGATACTTGTATAAATTATAATAGGCTCAGGAAGAGCCACAATTATACTCCCGATGGACACGACATTGGTCATTGAAGAAGTCTTGTTGTATCCGGAATCGACTAGAACTCTCTTAAGTTTTAAAGATATTCGCGCTAACGGTCTCCATGTAGAGACTGAAGAAGAGTATGGTAAGGAATACCTGCTCATTACAAAGCGTGAGGAGAATGGGAAAAGGGTATTAGAACGACTTCCTTCATATGAATCGGCTATACTACACTCATATTAAGGCACCTGCAACTTTATATACGTCCCGAAACATCTTTTAGAAGCTCAACTTTTCTGTCTCTCGCATGATAGATTAGGCCACCCGGTCTTAGGATGATGAGAAATATAATTAACAATTCTCGTGGACATAATATTAATGTAAAGAATTTCCGAATCCGTAAGATTTTGTGTGTCCGCATGCGCCACCGGAAATTAATTACTAGACCTTCTTCTCTCAAAGTGAAGGATGAACTCCTCGCATTCTGGACCGAATTCGTGGAGACATTTATGGTCCTATTCAGCCCCTATCGTGGCCATTTAGGTACTTTATGGTGCTCATCGATGCTTCCTCGAAATGGTCGCATGTATGCTCGTTGTTCACGAGAAACTATGCTTTTGCAAAGTCGATCTCGCAGATAATTAAAATAAAAATAATTTCGATCATCATGTGAAGTCCATCGAATGGACAACGCCGAGAATTTACTTCAAAGGCATTTGATGATTATTGCATGGCAATGGGAATTACCGTTGAGCACTCGGCACCACATGTCCACACCTGAATGGACTAGCAGAGGCATTGATTAAAAGAATTAAATTCATTACCCGACCGCTTACTGTAATTGTAATTTACCAACTACGTGTTGGGGACACGCATCCGCATGCAAAGAACTCTCATCAATTTTAGACCGTCAAGATACAACATCCATTCACCTATGCAACTAGCGCAAGGGTCACCACCGAAAATCTCTCATCTTCAAGGTTTGGTTGCAAGGTTTATGTACCTATACCACCACCGCAAATGAACCGCAATGGGCCCTCTCCAAAAACTGGGATATACGTTGGTTATGAGATCGCATCCATAATCGTGTATTTGGACCCAATAATCGAGATTTGCATACACCTGCTTTACGACAAAGATATTTGATGAGGATAGTTTCTCGCCATTAGGGGAGGAAATCAACCTCTTGATGAAAAATATCGGAAATAACGTGGCAAGCCACGGAATTAATGCACATGACCCACGCACTAGTGAAGCGGATAGAGAAGTCCGTAAGATAATTGATTTGCAAGCATTAGCGAATCAACCGCTCACCACTTTAGTGATTTGAAGAGCGTGACCAAGTCACATGTGCTCGCACGCAATGCACCGAGAGGGTTGAAATACCAAAGAAAATAGAAGGTATCCCTAATCCCGCCCGAGGCCTCGTAATAAAGGACGAACTCCGCCTCGAATCCTGGCAACCGGGACGCCGCGAAAAAGGATAAGAAGGACTTGTCACACCGATCACCAAGTTCCCACAAATGTAAGGGGAGCCATTGAGACTGCACTGTATGAAACCTTCAAAGAAAAGGCATACCAGATTTGAATATTCCCACGGAGGAGACATCGCATGGATGTGCGCACACATCGAGCTGAAAACTAAAGGACTTGCCCCGCAATTGAAAGCAATGGTGAACAAGTAGAAGCATTAGCGTAACCGCCCATGAAGAAATAGCTATAAATTATGTGACCACGGAGAATCTATGAATAGAGCAACAATAATGTCGACATTTATTTTGTAAATAAAATTGCCACAATCATTGATCTTGATCCAAAGCTCAGATCGTCGCGATTGCAAGAAAAGATCGATTGGAAAGATTGGAAGAAGGCAATAGAAGCGCACTTAACATCTCTGAATAAAAGAGAGGTGTTTGGGCCCGTAAGCCGTACACCTCCCCATGTGCACCATGTAGGATATAAATGGGTATTTGTTCGAAAGAGAAATGAAAACAATGAAGTTGTAAGATATAAAGCAAGGCTTGTTGCACAAGGTTTCACTCAAAGACCAGGAGTCGATTATGAAGAAACCTATTCCCCGGTCATGGGCGGAACTACCTTTAGATACTTAATCTCAATGGCAATAAATCTGAATTTAGAAATGAAATTGATGGATGTGGTAATCGATATCTTTATGGGAACTTGATTCGAAATTTATATGAAGGTACTCAAGGTATCCTCTGCATCGAACCAAGACAGAGCAAATAGAAATCTGACAATGTGCAACCTGTAAAGTCACCGTATGGATCAAGCAATCAGCAGATGTGGTATAATCGCCTAAGCGACTTTCTCTCGCAAGAAAGGCTACACGAACAATGAGGATTGTCCTGTGTGTTTATACGACGATCCCAAGATGGATTCTCAGATAATCTCGCAGTATGTAGATGATCCAATATCATCGGACTTTAGAAGATATTGGAAAAGCAAGCTCTTACCGAGTCGAGTTCAAATGAAAGATCCGGTAAAACCAAATATTGCCTAGGCTTGCAGCTGAGCATACCTCAAGGGATTTTAGTACATCACCAACCTACACTCGTAAGGTGTTGGAAAGGTTCGCTTTGAAAAGGTATATCCTCAAAGTGCCGATGATCGGAGATCCTTGCAGCAAGACAAGGACCCGTTCAGACCTAAAGAAGAGGGGGAGGAAGTCCTGGGACCGGAATTCCCATACTTGAGCGCAGTTGGAGCACTCATGTATTTGGCAAACTGTACTAGACCGGACATTGCATTTGCAGTAAATCTTCTAGCAAGGTATAGTGCAGAACCTACCAAAAGGCATTGGCGTGGAATAAATGACGCCTTCCGATACCTCCAAGGAAGTAAAGATCTTGGCCTGCTTTACAGAAGAACCAGACTCATAATGATCGCTATGCAGATGCTGGGTACTTGTCAGACCCGCATACAGCTAAGTCGCAAACAGGCTATGTATTCCTGTGTGGTGGAACTGCAATTTCATGGAAATCATCTAAGCAGAGTTTGGTATCAACTTCGACGAACCACTCAGAAATTATAGCACTGCATTTAGGCCGCACGAATGCTCTTGGCTTCGGCGGATGATTCACCACATCCAAAGCAATATGTGGATTGAATACCACACAAACCCCACTATTATCTATGAAGATAATGCAACTTGTGTTGCACAAGTGCAGATGGGTTATGTGAAGAGTCCTCTCACAAAGCATATCAACCCCAAGTTCTTCTATGCTCATCAAATGCAAAAGATGGACGAAATTAAGGTATCGCATACTAAGTCATGTGAAAATCTTGCGATTTGTTCACTAAGTCACTTCCAAAGATCTAGCTTTGAAAGGTGCGACGTGGAATTGGAATGATAAGACTTAGAGAAGTGCAGAATTCAGGGGGAGAACCTTCACAAACTCATTATTGAAGCTTGATTACGAAGATCGAGTACCCAAAGAGCAAATCCTCGAGATTAAATAAATTGGGTGAATTGTACTCTTTTCCTTGACGAGTTTTTCCAAGTTTCTGCTAAGGTTTTTAATGAGGCAATTGTATGCGACATAGCAAAACGTGATACATGTACTCTTTCTCCAAATTTTTCCCACTGGGTTTTTATGGAGTTTTAGCGAGGCATAGACATGAAGGATGAGAGCCCAAGGGGGAGTATTAGGAAACCGGGCCCGGCCAGGAGTCCGGGTCCGGGTGAGCACCTCATCTACTGTAGACTATAAATAGGAGAGCCCCCCCCAAATTATGTATACAATTCATTATTGGAAGAGCAATAAAGAGAAACCTGCAGTCCCCTCTCATACCTGTGTTTCATCTATTGTTGTGTTCTTGTGTTCTTGCATCATTCTTACGATTCGATTTTGTATACGAGGTAATCGCCGACCGAACTTGCAAACGACTTACTCAACACTAACCTCCGTCACTGCTCAGAGTCATGCGTGCGTCGTGGTTGCTGTGATTCAGGGATGGATTCCTCTCTTTTCTTTTCAAGAGAAAACACAGGTGCGTACCGTTTCTCCCCGCGAGGATATTTTGAAAGGATAGTATTAAACCGAATCCCTTGGGATATACAGGAGCTTTGTGTACTATCTTTTACACGAGAAATTGCCAAATTGGGTCTTCTCAGCCGCCCTGGCGCTCTCCTGATAGAAAGATGACGCAACACCGTTGGAGGGAGAGAGAGAGCATTTTGAGCTTATTCTCAGGGTCAGGGGTCTATGGACTATTTGGGGCCTTTGGAATTTGGGCCTGAAGGGTACACACTAGACAAACGGGCTGGAAATTCATCGCATTGGTAGGCCTTCAGATGGGCTAAATTGGGCTTCCCGTTTGTGAAACAACTGGTTGATACCACCCACGTACAGCCGTACAGGAAAGCAAAAAAGAGGGGGGAAACCCTGAAAACTCGACGCTAGGGACTAGGAGGCTCGGCCGGCGGGCGCCAAAACCCTACCGGCGCGCGCCCACCCCTCCCCTGGCCCCGTGGCTCCAACCAAACCAAACCCAAAAACCTGCGCCACTGCGCAACAACCAGCCACCGGTCAAGCTGAAGGAGCCAAGGCGGCCACCAATGGCGTCGTGGTGCGACAACATGGCGCCGCCGCCCCGTGTCCTCATGGCCCCCCGTGAGCTCCCCCCATCCCTCAACCTCCTAACCCTACCCAGGGGAATCTAGTGCGATTTACTGATTCGTATGTTCCCAATTGGAAGCCTTTAGAAAGGCTTCCATTGCTGTATGCTGTTTTGAGGTAGCTCTGTTAATTAGTGTGGCCTGGTTGAAAGGCCAGCAGGCTGTATGCTAGCTGATGACTGAAATTGGCCTCCCAACGTTTGTGTTTGGAGCCCCACATTTCTAACCAGACGCCATTTTGTGTTTCCTTGCAGGTCCTTCTGATGCCGATGGTCAAGGGAATGTTTTATCACTTCGCCATCCGAAATCAGGTGCCCGTATACGCCTCGCTAGCTACTGTTTTCCAGTATGAGTTTCTGATCGCCAGTAATGTAGACAAATATGTGATGGTACTTGTGGCTTGTGATAGGAGTGTCAGTGAATTAGTAGTAGTCGTTTAGTATTATCCCTCATAAATGATCAACAGCTTGCGATGACTCTTGTCTTGTCTTCGAACAGATGAAGAAACATCGTATCTGTTCATCGATGGACAACTTCATGAATTCCATTGGTTTAAGGAGCGTTTCGGCTCTTGGTTCTTGGGAGATTATGTTTGTGAAGGTATGGTAGAACCACGAAGTAGCTATGCAGTTCGTCGTTTCTGTGCAAAGTTTGTCTCCTATTGTCATTATGTAGCCTTTAGGCAATCATTGTTATAAGGTTCGTTTCCTTTCCTCTGCAAACCAACCAGTTAAATTTGTTAAACACTTAAACAAGGGATTCATATATCAGTTTAGTGGTAAGGAGCATCATAAGATAAAGGGATGATGTTGCTCTTATTCTCCATTTTGCATACCATTTAAAACATATGAGCATACCAGCTGCGAAGTAGTATGATCTGTTCTGAACAATGTTTTTCCAAAAACTATCGTACTGCAGTGGGCTTCACTGCCTGACTTTGTTTATTCCTACTTCCCTTCCTATAGATGGCAGCCTCTACTATTGCACTCTTGTCGATCCCATCTTCATTTTCTTACCAATATTTGAAGCTGCACGTATGTCGGTAAGCTCAATTGAAGATATATTTTCTGACATGTGGGTCTTATTTCATCTAATCTATGTTAATTTAAAATCCACTCCCTTGTGCTGCAGAATGGTAAAGATTCAGGAAAATTCAGACAACTGGATGAAATATTATACATCGAGGGATATCCTGGATATCAGCACCTCATGAGTGTAGCAGGAAACCATATGGAATTGGTCTGTGAAGTTAAAGGTAGATGTTTGACATGTATGTTTGCTGCAAAATTAATATCATATCAAATTGCTGTCGCATTATTAAGTACTACTTAACACAAGAGTGATCACTTATGGGATCTTGAGCGTTTTATTTTTTGATATATGGTTTTCTGTGTGTTACACTGTCACAGACACATTCATTTGTTGTTTGATTTATGGTATAACTTATTTCCATACTAGCAATAGTTTTACAGAACTAATGATTTCACATGTATGTTACCTTTCCTGCAGAAGTTGCTAATGTGAAGTTCTTTAGGCTGGACAATTCCAAGGTCTTATCTTGGCTGTGCTGTAAGGTAGCCTGTGTCAGTTTTTACTTTTGTGGACTTGATTTGCAACACACTCTTATGTCGATGGCTTGATGCTTATCCTTTTCAGAAGCTGAGCTTCTCTTTTGCTTTACTTTTTTTTTTTTTTTGTATTTTACAAAAAGCAATGATGTAACCTGTAGTTAGGATGGGACGTATGCAGTATGCTGTACTGGGTTAAGAAAACATTGAAACAACTTAGTTTTTTTTTTTTGCCTGTTTGTGTTGAACAAGGGAGCTAAGTCGCAAGTCCCAACTTCCTATGGGGCACGCCATTGAGACTATTCATATGCTAAATCATATTAGTTCCCCCGCACCATTTTTTAGTTTTCCTTGGTCACAGAGATTATAGATAAAAATAAATAATGAATCCTAAAAGTGACCCTAGTAAGTTTCTTGTATGGCCAGTTCTTTAACCTGTTTTTACACAATTATTGTTTACAATAAACATGAGAGCATATCTAGTTCTCAACTAGTCATAATTGGATGTAATTTTTCTCCTGTCATTGCTGGAATTTTGACAGGACTATTTTCCTGTCAGTTGAGATATATGAGCAATAATGCTGTGGAACTGACAGTTGTTATTACTTAGATGAACCATTTCTTCTAAAGCCAATGCAGTGCCACTTGCCACGCTCGATACTTAATTTTTTAGACAGTCAAGTTCTCTACTTCTATTTAAGAATGTCCTTCAGGAGAAAAACACTAATACAATCTGTCGTAGCTGTTAAAATGCGCAATACTTTTGCTGTTTTGCATGGTTAACCTATTAAAGCTTATAATTATTTCTATGAGGAACAAATATACCACTTTGAGATCATCGTGCCTCTTATATTAGTTAAACTTGCATCCATCATGCGTTTTCGTGATTCACCTAGAAACTGTACTTTGTCATGGTAAGAGTTAAGACGCAACTCTGCTTTGACTGCACATTCATGTGCAGCAATAATGTCTATTTTGGTTTGCATTTTAACTCAGCTTAGTACATCTGCTTTCTATGTATACCACATTCATGTGTGAATCCACACTTTTCCTGCATTGTTGAGAATTAAATATCTACTCTTATGAATCTCATTTACAGGTACACAACCTAAAAGAGGTTTTTCCCAAGTTGGGTAAAAATTATGCTGCGCAAGGAGGAAAAGAACTATGTATGTCTCTGCAACACTTTATTTTAATTAGTCTAATATAATACTCTAACACGAGAAGTATGTAGTTTCTTGTTATTTAATTGTTCAGTCAATACAGGTGGTTTTTAATCTCATATTCAACCAAATAGTCAAACGGTACAGGTGGTTTTTAATCTCATATTCAACCAAATAGTCAAACGGTGGTTACTCTCACAATTATATAACCACACTGTTTGGATCATTGATGCGATTTAGACTCAAAAACAGTTAAACTACAATAACTGATCCTTAGTCCTTTCCACTCTGTATTAAAAATTGGACTGAATAAACTTAAGTAAGCTTGGTAGTTTGAATTTCAAATATGCCTGCTGGTAAGGATGTTCTTGTCTAAAAAAGAAAGACATACACAGATGACATTTTTTTTCTGGAATTCATATTGAGATCAACCAATATGAATTCACTATAACTATTGCTTCTGTAGCAGCTAAAATTGGCCTTGCTTTGTGCTAGTACAGGTGGTATGCGCTATTCCATTATGAGAAATTGCATAGAGATGAAATTCTTGATTCACAACTCACAATAGATACATAGCTTAAGTATTTCTTGATAACGTGAACTAATGCCCTTATGGAGCTGTTTCTGTTGTTCCCTGTTACAGTGAAGGATGCCGTCCAAATAATTGGTGAATACCTGAAGGATGAGCCATGGTTAACATTACTCTGCAAGAAGTTGCAGTAAGACTCGCCTCGTTGTATGTCGAAGAATCAGCAGCTCAATACAGATTTCCGTTTGTCTATGCTCACGCTCGAACAATCCATTCCACTGCAGGCTGGACATCAATGAGATCAATGCCATGACCAAAAATAGCGAAGCTTCATTTTGTGCAGAGAGTTCTCACATACCTGCTCGTCCCTCTGAGGTAAACTCCTCGCAAACGCTTTAGTGTTTTTAGCGCTCACCTTATATGATCTAAGCTCATCAAATGTGTCAATACAGGGGAAAGTAGGAAATGGTAGTGCCAAGTCAAGCAAAGGGAGGCCAGCGAAGAAACAAAAGACCGAGGTAGAATCGAAGAACATCAAAGACATGTTCCGAAGGATCACAAGGAAAGGAGTATGATCCCTCGTGACCTGGACCTGGGTCAGATTGATTTTGTCATCGACGTCTCGTGGGGTGGCGCACTTGAAATTTTGGGGTTGCCAACTTATCTCCAAGCTGGATGTGCTGACATGCTCAATTTCTCGGCCCAGCAATCCCTATGCGAAAGCTATGTATGTAATCTGCAGAATGTTTCATGCAGCTGAACAACTCAAGTCTAACTTGGATAGTTTAGCAATTTAGCATTGAACGCGTAAATTTAATGATTCGGGCAGTGAGCCTTACTCTCCTACTGGAATGTATTTGTACCCTATTTATTAATTTCCTTGTACTCGCAAGAGTTGTAAAACTAGTTCGCACGAAGTTGTCTAAAGCGCAAAAAGAATGGGCGCTATAGAGAAATGTACAACCATTACTCACACTAGAAGGCAACCGTGTCAAATGGCATGGCTGTGGTTGTTGTACGCTGGTTAGAAGGTTCTGATCGAATTTATTTATTTTTGAATATTAGGATTCGACGTGTCATAACGTAAATCCTCACAAAACAAATGATGTATATAACAAATATCAATGGAGCATAATTAATAGAGTAATTTTAGCTATAGTGACTTGCTGGATCAGCACTTGTGTTCTCGTTTAGGAACACAAAATCTACATCTTACAACAGAATATAACTAACATAATAATTTTAGATGTAGTGTCATGTTAGACCATCATATATATCTCACATTTGGAGGGGGTGGGGAAGGTATTTAAGTGAGAACATTTAAGTAAGAACCTGCAAGCAACGCAAATGAAACAATAATAGAATCCCATATCAGAACCATAATAGAAAAACTCACTGAACTAATTAGGAAGCAAATGTAAAGCTCAATTATTTGTTGAAGCTTTTCATTGGCTTGCTCTACAATGAACCCATACTCCTTCATGCATGTTCGCACAATGGATACTGTTAGAGATATATGTATATTATACTATTCCCCATTGTTATGAGGGGTTATTTGCATATTTATCACCTGTACTTTTGTGTATATATACTGACCCATTGGCCTCATATTGAATACAAGCGCTATTCATAACATGGTATCAGAGCGAACCTAGGGTTCCCGTCATCTTTGACGTCTCCCGATCGGATCCGCAGCTTCCACGCCGCCTCCGCCTCGGCTTGAGTTTCCGCCGCCGTGCTCCGCACCCACCACCGCGGGGTCTCCGGTCTCCGCCGCCGCCGCCGCCGCCGGTCGCTTCACCCGACGCCGCCGCCGCTCGCTTCCACCCGACGCCGCCGTTGCTCCACCCGACGCCGCTGCCGCCGCTTCCACCCGACGCCGCCGTTGCTCCACCCGACGCCGCCGCGCCGGGGTCGCCCACTCGACGCCGCCGCCGCCGGTCGCCCATCCGCCGCCGCCGCCGCCGGCCGCATCCGCTGGCCGAGATCGCCGCTGCTGCCGCCGCTCACACGCCGCTGGCCGCCGCCACCATCGCGCTGGGGAACCTTAGTCCCTCGCGCGTAAGCATTGCGTTCCTTTCTGTGTGCGTTTTAACTCAACAAATTTCAGAGAGCCCGAGAGAAAAGAGAAAGAAAAAAAAAGAAAAGAAAAGAGAGAGAAAAACGTAGTTCTAACCGCCGTGTCGCCCAACGCCTCGTTAGACTCGTTGTTTGGTCGCCGCGCGCCCGGGCCAGCCTACCAATGGGCACCGCTTCCTCCTCGCGCCCTGATCTTCGATGGTGTTAATTACACCGACTTTGTGTCTCACATGCGCATCCACATGCGTGGTCTTCGCCTCGGGCGCCCTCTCGCGATGTCACCGTCCGCTTGCCCTATTCTCCGACGAGTTTACGCTGTTGCATCGCCGACAAATGACAAGGTCGCGTTGAGGCCGCCGCCTTGCCGATGATGAGGTCGCCGCTACCAGAGGCTCGATTCCTACAAGAATCGACTGACCGCCTACACTCAATAGTACGATGACGATGCTCGGCCGCATCAGACTCATCGCTAGTATCCAAATTTCGCTCTTCGAGGTTGTGGGACTCCCTTTGGCTTTCCAGATGTGGACTCATCTTCGTTAGCGCTACGAGCCCTCTGGTGATGCCTTGTACCTGTCCGTGGTTTGCCAGGAGCACTCTCTTCAGCAGGGTGATGCTACCGCTGACTCTTTTACGCCGAGCTCGTTGTCCGCGCCACCGACTCTCTTCGCACCGCCGGCCGCCGCCCCGTCCGTCGCTCGCCCGTCTGCGGCGACTGGAATTTCAATGGTTCTACGAGTTCCTTACTCGCCGCCCCGGTTCGAGCAATGGCGCGCCCAGCCTCCTGCACACCACCTCATGTCACTTTCCGGAGGCTTTACCGAGATACGCGGCGAGGAGACTCGCCTGGTGGTGCCGGCTCGACACCACTCCTCCGTGCTCGCCGCCGCCCACCGATACATCGATCGCTCCACGCCAAAGACACCGCTTCCTCCAGCGGCTGCCATAGGTGGTGGTGGCCGCCCTCCATCTGGAGGTGGTGGTCGTCGTCCTCACTGCTCCTACTGCAACAAGGTTGGCCACATTGAGTCCCAGTGCTATAAGAAGCAGCGACATCTTTCACGCCATTCTTCTACTAGCACTGGCATGGGTGCTTCTACATCGACGCCTGCCTCGACTCCTTCAGCAGTTTCTCTCACTGAGCAGGAGATAGCCAGACTTCGACGCCTACTTGCCGCTCTCGTGTTCTCCTCGAAAGATTCTCGCGGTTCTCGCATCGACTTTCGGCACCGAGAAACCACCTCCACCACAAAGTACCTCCCCGTGGATTCTTGATTCTGGCGCATCCTTTCACATGACTTCTGATTCTTCCATTCTGTCTTTCATTACACCTCTTGATTCTCCTATTAGTGTTCTTACCACGATGGTACATCCTTTCGCTCTCGGTCGAGGACCTCTTAGCAACTCATCTTTTCATGTTCCTTCGTTGCTTATGTTCCTCGCCTTACCATGCGCCTTCTTTCTCACGGCGACATCGATCTTGGTTGTCGGGTCATTCTCGACTCGACTTTGTTGTGTTCGTGGATCGCCACACGGAGCTCGTTGGTTCTCGCCTCGCGCCTTGACTCACAAAGCCTCGGGAGCTTGACTGGCTTCACCTTTCTTCCGATGCCACCGCTGCCGCTTGCCTTCTCGCCTTTCCCACTCCGCCACCACCTCTTTCCGTATGGCATCACCGCCTTGGTCATTTGTGTGGATCTCGCCTCGCCGCCTTTAGTTCGCCGTGGTCTTCTAGGGTCTGTCTCGTGAGATGTATCTTTAGATTGTCGTGGTCGTAAGTTAGGTAAATGATTCAACCTCCTTATCCTCACAAAGTGAGTCGTTGTCTCAACGCCCTTTGATCTTGTTCATTCGGATGTTTGGGGTCCGCCCTTTGTTTCAAAGGGGTCATCGATATTATATCATTTTTATAGATGATTTTTCTCGCTACACTTGGATATATTTCATGTCTTCTCGTAGTGAGGTCTTATCTATCTATAAACAATTTATCACTATGGTCCACACACAGTTCTCCACCCCTATTCGTATCTTTCGTGGCCGACTACCGGCGAGTACCTCTCTCGCACTGCGCAGCTTCCTTGTCCGAGCGCAGCACTCGCCGCTTTCTTGTCCCGTGCTCATGCTCGTAATGGTGTCACGAGCGCAAGCATCGCCACCTCCTTGAGACGGCTTGTGCATCGATGATTGTCGATCTATTCCACCTCACTTTTGGGCCAAGGTCGTTTCCATCGCCACCTATCTCGCCAACCTCCGCCTCTTCGTGGTGCGATCCCCGCCGAGCGCCTCGTGGTCTTCTTTCGACTACTCGCTTCGCTCGCTTTCGCTGCGCTTGCTACGCTCTCTCGCCGAGAACGCACTAAACCGATCGCCACCGTTGAGTGTGTCTTTCGGGATACGTTTGAGCACAAGGGCTATCGTGCCGGATCTTGTTGGTCGCCGATGCGGGTTTCTGATGTGACTTTCGACGAAGTCGCGCCCTTCTATCCACGCCCGCCTCTCCTTCGCTTCCTCTGTGGATTCTCTCGTCCTTTGACTTTTCCGCATACACCTATATCTCGTATTGCCTCGCCCACCTGCTCTCGAGGGCACCTGCTCTCCGAGTCTCCACATATTCCTCCCGTGGCCTTCTCCGCTGTCGCCGCCCGCGCGCTCCTCGTGCTCCTCCCACTACAGCCTCCTTCTTACCTCTCTTCTACACTCGCCGACTTCAGATCGAGGATATTCCGGATGAGCCATCTTCTCGATGCTCCATCTTCCTCGTTGGGCCATCTTCTCTCGCTATGCTCTTCGCGATCGCTAGTCGATTCGGCCTCCTACCCGCTTTGGTTTTGGCTGGTGCAACTACTCGTGAGCCTGCTTTCCACCGAATGTCATACTCATCCCGAGTGGCAGATGCCATGGCCGAGGAGATTGCCGCCTCGAGCGTATTGGTACTTGGGATCTTGTTCCTTTCCATCTCATTCTCGCCCCATTACGTAAGTGGGTCTATAATATTAAGACTCGCTCGATGGCTCTCTTGAGCGCTATAAGACGCGCCTTGTTGCTCGTGGCTTCCAAGCAGAGTATGGTCGTGACTACGACGAGACTTTTGCCCTGTGGCCCACATGACCACCGTCCGCATTCTTCTTTCGGTGGCGCCTGCTCGCTATTGGTCTGCTTTCTGCTTGATGTCAAGAATGCCTTTCTTAATGACGAGTTGCGTGAGGAGGTCTACATGCTTCCGCCACCGTGTATTCTGCTCCTCGAGGGCATGGTCTATCGCCTTCGCTCTCTCTATGGCCTTAAGCAATCCTCGTGCTTGGTTTGAGTGCTTGTCCTCTGTGGTCACTACTGCTGGCTTTTCAGCTAGTGATCATGATCCTGCGCTCTTTGTCCACACTTCGTCTCGTGGTCGGACTCTTCTTCTTCTGTTATGTTGATGATATGATCATTACAGAGATGATTCTGAGTACATTGCCTTTGTCAAGGCTCGCCTTAGTGAGCGCCTCCTTATGTCTGATCTTGGTCCTCTTCATTACTTCCTTGGGATTGAGGTTACTTCCACTCCAACTGATTTCTTTATGTCCCAAGAGAAGTATATTCAGGATCTTCTTGATCGCGCCTCTCTCACAGATGAGCGTACTGTTGAGACTCCTATAGAGCTCAATGTTCACCTCCGACCCTCTGATGGCGAGCCTCTTTCTGATCCGACTCGCTATTGTCATCTTGTTGGGAGTCTTGTCTACCTTATCACACTCTTCCTGATATCACTTATCCACCCACATTCGAGTCGCTGCTCTGCTCCCACTCAGGTCCACTACAGCCACCTTCTTCGAGTTCTTCGATACCTTTGTGGGACTATCTCTCGCCGTTTCTTCTTTCCACGCTCCAGCTTGTTACAGCTCCAGGCTTATTCGGATGCTACTTGGGCTAGCGATCCTCCGATCGCGGTCTATCTCTCACATCGTGTTTTTCTTGGTGGTTCTCTCATTGCCCGAAGACGAAGAAACAGATCGCAGTATCCCGTTCGAGTGCAGAGGCTGAGTTGCGCGCTATGGCTCTCTTGACAGCAGAGATTACTTGGCTACGGTGGTTACTTGAGGATTTTGGTGTTTCTATCACTACACCAACTCCTCTCTTATCGACAAAGACAAAGTGCTATCAAGATGTTCGTGATCCTGTGAAGCATGAGCTCACCAAGCATATTGGTGTTGATGCTTCCTTCATGAGGTCTTGTGTGCATGATCAGGTGATTACTCTTCAGTATGTGCCTTCAGAGCTTCAGCTAGCGGATTTCTTCACGAAGGCTTAGACTCGAGCACAAAGACGATCTACCTCTCCAAACTCGTTGTTGATCCACCATGAGTTTGAAGGGGGGTGTTAGAGATATATGTATATTGTACTATTCTCCATTGTTATGAGGGGTTATTTGCATATTCATTACCTGTACTTTTGTGTATATATACTGGCCCATTGGCCTTATATTGAATACAAACGCTATTCATAACAGATACCACATTCTCTGACTCTTGGTCTCGCTTCAAAGAAAAAACATTCTACATGTGGGGACCCCGAAATCGAACCCGTTTCAAGTCAAGTGATTACACTGGAGACGCAATCCTTAACAAGAAACAAAAATGATTTCGTGTACCCGAATATGCATCTCATGTTAGCTCCTAGGAACAGCGGCTAACATGCACACATCTAAACAACATTATATCACAAACATACACGATTTAAATATAACAAGATGCTAAACAAGAGCTAAGGAATTGAAACTAGCTCTACATGAGCATTTTACATCACCCGGCCAACCGGCCAACTAAATTTAATATGTAGAAGTCAGCAACAAAAGAACATTAGTTAACAAGAATAAAATGGCAAGTAACTGAATTAACTACCCAATGGTGTGCCATAACCCCAAGGGCAACCGATCGATCAAAGCCGCTACATCCGCTGCTTCACCTGAACAAATGGACAATCCTAAGTACAAAGTTGTACTGCAAGTCTTACCAAAGAAAAGAAATATAGTAGATACATTCGTATCAAAGGAAGGCTAAAAGGTTTATTTTAAGCATAAAGCAAGGTTGTTTGATAAGATAACAGGTATAGATCTAAATTGCCATTTGACAAGCATTTAGAACATTGTATACAGTAGGTACCCCAATTCATGATCAATACTTCCACAATTTCACAATCTCAAAATCATACCCAAAGTGGTTATCCCACTAGGGTAAACTAACCATCAACACACGAACTTCCCGTTCGTGACAACATACCAATCCCGAACATACTCTGATCCTATTCCCACAATCTAATTGTGCATGGTTTCCCACAAGTGATGTCCATAACCGGCGACACGACTATTCGAATAGATTTATGACTCTACAGAGTTTATACAGCTTTACCCACACAATATGTATATCTCATAATGCCGGCCAATGCACTCTTTCTTAGGAGTGTGACTGAGATACCATAACGAGGTCGGTACAAAGCCATGTGCCAACTATTAAATCACCATAGACAATACTCCATAGCAGCTATCGCTCGCTTGAACCACAATTGAACCTCTTGTGTAAGTAAGTCCTGCGCCGCTTCCCACAAACACAAGCTATCCTTAAGGGCAAGTCACATGCCCCCACTAGATTGACAACATAACAATAATAGCAAAAATAACAACACTTGTCAATCTAGTTGTGGTTTGACAGTTAACACATGACAAATTAATAAGCCAAGCTTTCGCCATTATCCTCGGCGTGTGGTTGCACGTAAGACTTGGTTCAACACCACATAGACCGGTCTCTAATCACTTAGACGGCTATATGAATCGGGACCATTCCCATCATCACCCTATCACCCGCCCAAGTAAAATTACAAAGTACCCAAATCCAACATGTCCATAATTACGGATCCAAGATCTGAACATAACCTCAAGTTCCAATCATAATTTGAATTAATCTCTACTGATGGACTAGCTCCATCAACTAGTTTTGACTATAACTACTAGCACGCTAAGCACCGCTCTAAAATTATCAAACACCCCCATATAACACATATACTTAAGCATCAATGGTAATCAGGTATTCAATTGTCAAAGGAAAGGAAATGCAGCAAAGTGGACATAGCTAATTCTACCCATTAGACATACGAGTATTTGAATTTAAAGCCATGCATAGAATACTTAAAATCAACATAATTGCCATTAGAAATTAGTAGGAGCAATATGGTCAAAGGGGGGATTGCTTGCCTTTGCTGGTACCACTTATTCAATCTCAGGTCGAACTCACAAAAACGTCGGAAACATCAAAAACCTAATGGAAGGCGATATTGCAATAAACGCCAAATAAAGTCAAAAATTCAAAACATTCAACATTGCATGAAATTCACACAGTAGGTATAGTAAGATTTTAGGTGAATTTAGAGTTAAAAATTATTTGATTTAAAGTTGGCATGCGAGAGTTATGTATTAATCAACTTCTGTGTAGCTAATACTGAATTTAATTACAATAGCAAAATTTTCTGGAGTTGTAGAGGAGATGAATTTTACATGACATGTAAGATATTAAAAAGTTAAGAACAACAAAATTTGAATCACCCTATTTGGAGTTCATATGCATTTCTTATGAATTTTTGAAGTTAAATCAATTTCTGATGTAAACAATTCATTTTAGACATTAATTGGTCTTCTGACATTTTCTATGATAGAAACATATTTCAAACCTATTCCATTTTAAAATACATTAAAAATGAGAACCAACAAAATTTGTTTCATTCAATTTGGAGTTAATTTGAATTAGTTATGAATTTTTCAAGTTATTTGAATCTTTAGTGCAAGTTTAATTCGTTTCGAAAATTCTAAAAGAATTAAATACATTTTACACTCACTCTCAGCTAGCCGAAGCAAATGACAGGTGGGGCCCAAAGCGAGGGCTAACCAAGTCAACTTTGACCCGGTCTCAGCCGATCGTGAGGTCGAAGGCGTATTCGAGGGAATACGTCTTCGGTTTTCAAAATTGTAAACTCGATCTAAGCATACAAGGAATACACTTTCCTTAAGAGAAAAAAATACTTCACAAACTACACACCCACTTAACCGGTCATACGAGCCCACATGTCAAAGACTCAATGATTAACTCAGGTTTTAATTAGATTCGTAATCGCGTTTAACTCCGGTGGGGCCTACGTGTCATATACACATTAAGGAATGGATTAAGAATTAATGATGTGGTTATCACCTTAACCCACCAATGCTAAACCGAAGCCACTGCAGCGAGCAAGCGCGGTGAAGATGGAGATTCAGCGAACGAGTGGCGCTCCGGGCTCGAGACTGACACGTACGGGTGCGCACGGTCCTCGCGAACTCGCTGGTGGCAACACGGAGTCCAAAGGCCGTCGGCATTGAGCTTGCGACGGCCGAAGGCGGAGCCGAATGGGCGGTGCACGTGGAGAAGGCACTATGGTGGTCGAGGAGGCTTGGGGAGGCGTGCATCGGGATTGCCTCATCTCCAGGAACGCGACGCACAAGATAATGTCAGCAATGAAGGTTAGTGGCGGCCAGAATAACGATGGCAGCGATTCACCGAGGTCGGAGAAGATGGGGCCACTCTCCCTCGACGATGCTCTAAAATCAAATTGAACTCGCCAGTAGACTCAATATGATGATGCGATCCAAGCGAACAAGACGGCGAAGAGAAAGACTCACTAGAGCGCTGATAAGCTAAACGACCATGGCCACCGGAAGCGAGGATGAAGAAGTTGTCCCCGACGATTCAATAGACGGCAAAAGCCCAGTCCGGCAAAAATGGACGCGATGTTGGGAGTGGAGTCCAATGGTGGGTCGTGGCTTGCACGAGGCAATGAACTAAGCAGTTGCTCCCTTGTCTTCTTCCCACGGAGACGAAGAAGAGGTCGGAGAGAGCGAGAGAGTGCAAGATAGAGAAAGTAGATTGGCTCGGGGACTAGGTGAAGGCCAGGTGACTCTTCGAAGGCGGTCATAGAAGCAGGAGGTGGCGAAGGCAAGATTGCAGACGCATGCGCTGGCTAGTGCGCTCGGCCGAGCAAATGAGGAAGACGACGAAACTAACAAACGGGGCCCACTGCTCAAATGATGTAAGAAAAGTGGCGCGGTTGAGCGGTTGAGTTGGAGCCAAGCTCGGGTTTGGGTTAGTTGGTGCGGTCGAGCCAAGTCGGCCTCGTTCACTGAATTGGGCCTCATCGGACTGTAGTTTTAATTTTGAGTTTGACCGAATAGCAATAGATTTGACCAAGCGACTAAAAATAGCAAATCTACTTTAAAAATTCTGAAATTTTTGTGGGTGCTCTCAGGTTCAAATAGAACTTAGAAAATTAGTTTTAGGTACTGTTCATTCACTAGTTATCAAAATTAAATAATTTTTAGATTTGCATGATTGATTTGATTTGGATTTTTATGAGATCAGATTGACTTCTTAAAAATTTGGAAAATTTATATTAATTCATGAGTAATAATCTAGTATTTAAATAAATTATTTTCATAAACTTTTATGCAAACATTTTTATGTAATCAATAGAAACTTAAATTCAAGTTAAAAGTTTTAAATTTCAAAGTAGCCTTTATTACAAAAAACAAAAGTTTAAAATTATTCCAGAATTTACATACATAGACATGAGATGCCTAGCTAAACTATCTTAAGGATTTTTGGGGACGTTACACTACATTAGCATATAACATAATCTTTTTTGAAGTTTAGTATTAATCAGGTAATATGGATTAAAATGGCTACATGTATCACTCTATCTATATCATAAATTCTTTTGAAATGTGTCAACATCTATAATAATTTGTATGCACACTCTTTTCTGTTAATTTGTTGATAAGTGCTGGAGACATAAATGTTGAAAATTGTTAGTTGGCTTTACTAAAAGGATGCAATTATTAGAAAACATTCACATTCACAATCACTAGAGTATGTGTTACCTCATGTGACATTATGTCATTACCAAGGCGCCCGATTATGCATAACTCTAACAACTTTTGGATAGGTAAAGACCCAATCAATATCCTCAACATTGCCATATCTCCTAGAATGAATGCAATGTTTGTTATATGCATACATGCACCACTCGTCCACTAAAAGTTGTAGATGCTCCTCAATGTTAGTCAGACATAACGCTCATCACGCCATTTCACCTCAGTGATTGTAACATTTGGCACTATCAATTACCTATATACATGCGAAAATGACATAATTCAAATGTTTAGAACCATGTTTAGAACTCCGCTCAATGTATATTCAAATTATACCATGTTATAAATTTCTGTGGAGTAAACACATTAGAATTGGAACATTCTTATATTTTAGACCAATTTATCATTACCAATTTTGGACACATCAAATGTGTATTCTCTTTGCAAAATCAGTGTTTTATTAATCAACATTTCTAAGGACAAATTGATTGGCCCATATAGATATTAGCTATCTATGTCTGTCTATGCGTATTTACAAAGGACATTCACCTTACCTTTATCATACCACTATGGTGAATGTCCTAGCGTTGAGCCGCCTTAGTTGGCCTTCGAGGGCCAACCTCTTCTCGTCGAGCAGCGTGGCGAGCACAACCCGGGTGATGGAACGATCATGTTTTTTAGATACTCTTCAGAAATGTTGTTCGGTGGTGGAATCAACTAAGACCAAACTTCGATTAGAATTGTCGACTACAATAATAAAACCACAAATATAAGAATGATTTTGCTTCAAACTACATTTCTTCACCAAGATCGCATTTTTAACAACTATTCACCAAATTCATGACACAAAGTGCGATTTATTCTCAAATCACACAATGACATCACTCGCTTCTATCATCAAGAATCAATGGTAGCACGTGCGCAAAGTTATCACAAAAATAACTCTCTTGATAGGTATATTCTACAACAACTATTATCATAGACAATGGTCATGACATATTTTGAGTAAATGAAAGTATCCTTAGGTAATCGAATAACAGAAAAATGTTCTAGCATACAAAATTAGGGGCACACTTATTAATATAACAACTCAGTAGTAGCTAACTCTGCAATTACGACCACTTATAGGAAACAATCATGTAAGCATGCAAATTTAGCGCTCGAAACGAATAGGAACTTACTCTTCTTCACTCGATGAATCAACTAACTCCGACTATTGGCACTTTCTTGCCTGTATAAAGCATACGTAAGCATTGCCAACTATTGCATCACCCTAGCATAGAACATAATCTTTTTTGAAGTTTAGTATGAATCAGGTAATATGGATTAAAATGGCTACATATACCACTATATCTATATCATAAATTCTTTTGAAATGTGTCAACATATATAATAATTTGTATGCACACTCCTTTTCGTTAATTTGTTGATAAGTGCTGGAGACAAAAATATTGAAAATTGTTAGTTGGCTTTACTAAAAGGATGCAATTATTAGAAAAAAATTCACATCCATAATCGCTAGAGTATGTGTTACCTCGTGTGACATTATATCATTACCAAGGCACCGATTATGCATAACTCTAACAATTTTTGGATAGGTAAAGACCCAATCAATATCCTCAGCAGTTGCCATATCTCCTAGAATGAATGCAATGTTTGTTATATGCATACATGCACTATTGTCCACTGAAAATTGTAGATGCTCCTCAATGTTAGTCGGTACATAACGTTCATCACGCCATTTCACCTCAGTATTGTAACATTTGGCACTATCAATTACCTATATACATGAGAAAAATGACAAAATTCAAATGTTTAGAACTTGCTTAGTGTATATTCAAACTATACCATGCTTTAAATTTCTGTATGTAAGCACATTAGAATTGGAACATTATTATATTTTAGACCAATTTATCATCACCAATTTTGGACACATCAAATGTGTACTCTCTTTGCAAAAACAGTGTTCTATTAATCAATATTTCTAAGGACAAATTTATTGGCCCATATAGATATTAGCTATCTATGTCCTGTTTATGCGATTTACAAAGGACATTCACCTTACCTTTATCATACCGCTACGGTGAATGTCCCGTGTTAAGTCGCTTAGCCGCCCTCGAGTGCCAACCTCTTCTCGCCGAAAGCAACAGTGGCAAGCTCGACCGGGGATGGAAAGATAATATCTTTTAGATACTCTTTAGAAATGTTGTTCGGTTTGCATAATTCATTAGGAAAGATCAGATTTTGACCTAAAGATACCACATATTGTGGAAAACTGGCAATAACTAAAATGACAAACAAAACACTCTTAAATGCTTAACAGAGTATGGTTTTAAATCAAGCATACTTAAGTATGTAAACCAAGGAATTTCACGGCACAAAAGGTGGAACCAACTTAGACCAAACTTTGATCGAATCGTCATACTACAATCATAAAACCACAAATATCATAATGATTTCGCTCCTGAAACTATATTTCTTCACCAAGAATGCATTTTGAAAGAGTGCATTTTTAACAGTTGTTCACCAAATTTATGGCACAGAGCGCGTATTTATCCTCAAAATCACACAATAGACAAAGACTCGCTTCTAGCATCAAGAATCAATGGTAGCACATGCCACAAAGCTATCATAGAAATTACTCTCTCGATAGGTATATTCTACAACAACTATTATCATAGACAATGGCGGTTACATATTTTGAGTAAATGAAAGTATCCTTAGCTGCGAATAATGTAAAAATGTTCCAAAGATACGTAATTAGGGGCACACTTATTAATATAACAACTCAAGAGTAACTAACTCTACAATTACGACCACATGTAGGAAACAATCATGTAAGCATGTAAATTTAGCGCTTGAAACAAATAGGAACTCACTCTTCTTCACTGATGAATCAACTAACTCCGATCATTGCGCTTTCTTGCTCAGATAAAGCATACGCAAGCATTGCCAACTATTGCATCACCTTGAGCATCAATACTATATGCTTCTATAAGTAAGCTACATCATCCAAGAAGAAACAGAAAAAGGACAATTTTTTTTTAGCAAAGCAAGAGAACAATACTATCTATGAAAAATAGGCCAAAAGATCGAGCTTGTCACAGCAGAAACAACCCATGATAAACACCACCTTCAATGCAAGCGGGCGGAGCGGCAGACAAGTCGCCGGCTTGAGCAGGAGAGGTGGCGTCACCTGGGGGCGAGGGGGAGACCGAGGACGACCAGTGGCTACGCGGGGGCAATAGCTCTAGAGAGGGAGAGGGAGGGGAATGGGGGCTCGTGAGGGGGCTGTAGGCACAGGGGCAGAGAGGAGACGGAGAGGACGTCGAAGGGCGGGCGGCGCGATGCAAAGCGGACGGTGGCACCGGAGGCGTCGATATAAGTGAGCGCAAGGCAAGGAATGGAATGGAGGGGAGGGTCCGAGGCGGCGGTGGGGAAGGGAGACCAAAGGGGCAGGGGAGGAAGGGGGAGGGAGCAGCAACGTCGGGGGAGGGAGACCGAGGGGGCGGCGGGAGAGGAAGAGTAAGGGACGACGTTGATGCAGCGGCTGGAGAGGGAGACCGAGGGGGCGGGAGGGAGGACGAGGGAGGGAGCGGCGGTGGTGGGGGAGGGAGGCCGGGAGGGCGACGCGGGAAGAATAGGGAAGGGGCGGCGAAAGAGGGAGAGAGGAAGGGGAACGGAGGCAGAGGGGAAAGGGAGCGAGGTGAGAAGCGATGAACGGGACGGAGCGGGCGAGGAGACGGGAGGAGAGAGCTGGGCCTGGGTGGCGTGGGATTAGAGTCTGTGCCGAAGGCCCCGATCGGACGGACAGAAAATGGCAAGGCGCGATCCGACGGCGGAGACGGCTGGCGCGCGAGCGGAGTCAATCGGACGTGCATCTGCCGGCCAACCTATTCTTGCCGACGTAGCAGGCGCGGGATGCGCCCCTTTCTTCCAGGAATTAAGAGTAGTAATTTTCCTCCTGTAACATTCACCTGAAAATGGTTAACCACACAACGTTTTTTGGAGAGGGTTAACCGCACGACATGACAAGACAATGGCCAAGGCATTTAGCTGATGAGCACCGAGCCGAGCGGGCCGTACGTCACTTTGGGCCGAAAGCTGCAAGTTATATGGGCTAAGAAGTACCGGTCCATCCAACCCATGGAGCAGCAGCAGGCCAGCGCGTCCCTCCTCCACTCCTCGTTCTCCAATCCCCTCTCAGTCGCATCACACGAGGGCACAGACAGAGACCGAACGCACGCAGACGAAGCCTCCCCACCCCACCCCGGTTCCCTTCCTAGACCTAGGCGCACGCGGCCTCTCCGACGGCGGCCGCCGCCTTCCGCCACCGCCGACCTGTGCCCCTGCCAACGCAGCCAGGAGTTGCGCGCCGCTGCTCCTCGCTCTCGGTGCTGCCAGCTGCCACCGCAACTGTGCCTCCTCACCCGGTGCCGCCGCTCGGCCGCTCCTCACCCGGTGCCGCCGCTCGACCGCTCCTCACTCCATGCTGCCGAGGTTTGCAAATTGCTAATCTATTCAATTCATCAATTGCACATGAGCCCAATCCCTCACGGATGAACTCCATTTTGGTAGGATTGTAGAGGTTTTTTGGATGTGGATGGCAGGGGGAGCGTGCTGGGGCTAACTCGTGGTCTCATACTAGAATGTACTGGAGTGTATTTGGAATCCTCGTATGTTCTCATTTGAGTCACCTGAAACAAAAAAGAAAGTACCTAGTGATTAGGATTGCATGTAAATACCCTAATCGCAATTATTACTCCCCTGTGTGGTTCTTCTTTTCTGTGTGATGAAGTGTCTGTTTTGGATTTGGGAATGAACTTATATTCATGATAGGATGCTACTTCTTGTCTTCTTCTTTTTTGGCACTTCCAAATTTGGGAGTCAAATTTATGGACAATTGAATGAAGATGAATTGGATTATATTAGGAGGGGGTTTGGCTCCCTGTAGGAGGTCTTCGGCCCAACCTTGATATTTACTTTTGCTATGTTTAAATTTGATTGCAATTTAGAGATAAGTTTTAGTTAGTCATAAGTTAGCACCGCGTGTGCTCCATTTCTGGATCTGCCACAGAATGTGGAGTTCGAGATCGTAAAAAACTGCCCCACAGCATCCGAGCTCAACACTTAATCTGGTGTAACCTCCTCCTCCTCGTTCCCATCCCCTATTGGATATTCGGATTTTGCTGGTGAGCCCTAGTTTCACTTCCCCCAAATTCTTGAGCAATCCGTTTGATTCCATTTGCAATCTCTTGATCAGTCAGTGGTCCAAAGCTCATAGAGCTATAATATATGGTTGCCACTTTGTCTCCACTTTAGAGCTTTATCCAATATAAAGTTAACATTCTATGCAAGCTGAGATAACCCAGGGCATTTCCCAGCTAGTTTTAGCTGTTTAGGAGCCTAGATTCTATCTAATTGGGCGTCCTTCCAGAAACAGTGTTTTTCCAATCACTTTCTCCCTATGATAATCCTCTTATTTTCCTGACCTATGTTATAGGTGTGTTTGTTTGGCAGTCTAATGCTCATGTTATCTTGATCAGTGAAACCCAGTCCACCTTTGTGTTGCACAAGACACACAGTTTTCTATTGCACTTCTTTTTATAGTTCTTCTGGCATTACAGTCTGTCCCTAAAGCTATCAGTGTTCTTCAACAGTTGTTTAGGTTTTTGGTAAAAAGATATCATGATTATACAAATGCTACTATTCAGCCTTGCATTAATCAGCATAGCCCAGCCCCCTAATTGCAAGAGCTTAACCTTCCAAATGCTTGGTCGTTTCTCCATCTTCAATGAATTTTTAGTCATTATTATTCATCTTGGAGTTACAAGCAACCCTATGTACGTGAAAGGAAGTCTTCCTTTATCGCAGTTGCAGACTTGCAGTTAAACATTCATGTTGTCTTGCCGCTTTCTCTGGCCTTATATTCATAGGAGTATTTCACTCATTTAGAAATAGGAAAATTGACTGATTAATGTTTATGAAAGCGCAGCATTCACTATTTTCATTACAAACATTTGATTTGCCCAGGCAATTATGATTGAATGCTTGCTAAATACCATTTCTGCCAGTCAGCCACTAAACAAATGACCTAATCCTGAGATATTTGAAAATAACTTAAGTAATTCAACTAAGTATCTCAAATTGCTTTATTTAGTCTATTCCAATTGGTTCTTACACACTTACTGCTGTCTTATGTTTATGTTGACCTAGGATCCTGATTACCAAGTGCTGATGTCATGGACACCCTTCATAGTGATCCTTATGCAAGGAGCAGCTTGCAACTTCACTTCAGGGATACCTCCACGCCCTTCGAGAACAACAATGCAGTTTTGGATAAGCATGAGGTTGTTAACCTCGAGTTGGCATGACTTTTGAGACGGTTGATTTGGCATACAAGTTCTACTTAGAGTATGGCTACCGTGCAGGGTCTGGGTCTCAAAGAGGACTTCCATAGTGTTGATGGGGTCAAATACCGCAACATTTGTGTGTTACAAAGGTGGCATTGCCAGGATTAAGCCTGGCCTCAAAGCTCAAGGAGGCTTGTTGCAAAGACTGGTTGCAAAGCAATGATGGTAGTGAAGTATAACACAAGTGAGAACCATTGGGAAGTGGTGTTTGCTGAGGTGGAGCATAACCACCCATGTAACCCTGAAATGGTCAGATTCATGATGTGCTTTAAAGATCTACCTGACTGGCAGAGGGAGCACCGCCCATTCAATGCCAAGACTAGATTGAACCCGAAGATTCATTCTGGTAGAGGCAGGCCACCCAATCAAAATAAAGATTTCATGGTGAGATCCTTCTCTCAGTCAAATTATTCCATTGAAGCAGTTGGCAAGGTTGGGAAGCTGAGGTTTGCAGAGGGTGATGTTGAGGCGCTCTTGGTCTTTTTTGATAAGATGCAAGCTCAAAATTCGAACTTTTTCTACAACTGGGACATGGATGATGAAGGCCGACTCAAGAATGTTTGCTGGGTTGATGCTAGATCTAGAGCTGCATATCAGCATTTCTGCGATGTTGTTTGCTTTGATACCGTTTATTTGACATACCAGTTTGTTATCCCATTGGTTGCCTTTCTTGGAATCAACCATCATGGGCAGTTTGTGTTGTTAGGATGTGGTTTACTTGGAGACGAGTCTCCAGAGACTTTTTCATGGTTATTCAAGAAATGGCTAAAATGTATGAATGATAAAGCACCTGAAGCAATTATTACCACCCATTCAAGACCAGTAGTCAAAGCAGTCATTGAGGTATTTCCAAATACTCGTCACAGATACAACCTTTGGCATATAATGAAAGAGCTTCCTGAAATGTCTGAAAGAGTTGAGGATAAAGAGGCAATTAGCCTGAGAATGAAAAAGGTAGTCTATGACACCATTACATCAGCTGATTTTGAGAGGGAGTGGGTTGAGATGGTCAATCAGTACAACCTTCATGATAACCGTTGGCTCACAGCCTTGTATGAAGAGAGGGCAAAATGGGTGCCAGCATACGTGAAGGATACTTTCTGGGCTGGTATCTCCACTGTTCGGCGTAGTGAACGGTTGGAGGCCTTTTTCGATGGATATATTACACCAGAAACCACAATAAAGACATTCATTGAACAATTTGATACTGCTATGAAACTTAGGTCTGATCGAGAAGCCTACGATGATTTCCGTTCATTTCAGCAAAGGCCTCAAGTCCTGTCTGGTCTGTTGTTTGAGGAGCAATTTGCAAACGTTTATACAATAAATATGTTTCAGAAGTTCCAAGATCAGTTGAAGCAGCTGATGAATGTGAATTGTACCAAGTCAATAGGAATGGATTGATAGTGACTTACACTGTGACTGTCATTGGGAAGGAGAGGAAGTTTGACTACAGAGTGATGTATAACAGTGCTGAGAAAGAAGTGTGGTGTATCTGCAGGTCATTCCAGTTTAAAGGTATTTTAGGTAGCCATGCTCTTGCTGTCCTGAGGCAAGAGCTTGTGATGCTGATACCTTCCAAATATATTCTTGATCGTTGGAGGAAGGATTATAAATGCCCTGAGGAATCTAAGGAAACTCCCATCTCACCAAAAGCGGAAAAGCTACAGGAAGAGCACAAAACCAGAAAATGTCCGTGAAGATAAAGTGGACAATCTCTACAAGCATGGCCACCAGTATTTTGCTGACATTGTGGAAATGGGAGCAACTGACCATGATGCAATGGAGTATGTTCTGTCTGTGATGAAAGAAGCTAAAGAGAAGGTACGCAAGTTTGAGGAATCTCGAAAAGAGAAAAGGCCTGGAGAAAGTCCAGTTTCTGCTGGTAAGAAAGGTGCTAAGTCTTCGAAGCCGTCCACTGAAGACGTGGGTAACGGCACATCAGTTTCAACACCTGCGACTACGGCAGTGGCAGTGGCGTCATCTACACCATTAGCAGCGCCGCCAACAATGATGGCTATGGCGCCTACTTCAGCAGCTGTGCCCCCAGGAATGTTTTTAGTACCAATGCACCCACATCCCATGGTTTTCCCACCCTTCACCCCTGGAGTACCAGCAGTAGTACCACCCGCAGCGCCGCCTCCAGCACCAGCAGCCAATGCTAGGGACGCCGCTCCCAACTCCTCGAAGAAGAGAAAGAAAAGGAAGGGGAATAATTGATCTTCTAATGCTGATGAAGTAAGCTACATTCAGTATGCTGCTTTTAATTTTCTGCGTTATAATGCAGTCCAATGATCGATTTGTTCATATCTTCTCATTATCTCCTTTCCCCCCATCTTTTTAATTCCAGGCTTAACACAAGTTCTGTCCTGTCCGGTGAAATCAGCAGAAAGAGTTTGATCTTACATTCTGCATCAGCCCTCGCGTGGGTATGTTATTGATTTATCATCATCAGCTGCTGCAGCATGAGCTGCCCGTCGGAATGCCTGATGTACATTATCGCCCTTGGCTTGGAATTACTCATCTTAATTTGTGTAGCTTTGGACTGCCTGCTGTACATTATTGCCCGTCAGTTGGAAGTGATCTTTATGTAGTGCAGCCACCGAATGTTCCTCTCTGTTTCTGATCTTGTGTATTGCGACTTAGTGCAGGTTGGTACTTGGTACCAGTACTACCCTTGCAGGCAATTGACGAATCGGCCGAATTAGCACTTTTTTGAACCGTATTTACACATATGGGCAGGGTAATTTTTTTATTTGCAAATTTAGCACCTTTCTGCACGGCCTCCGTGCGGCAGCCGCTGTCCGCCCGCCACGTCGCCGCTGCCGTGCGGTGGCGACCGCACGGCCGTGCGGCAGTGCTCACGGCCCGCTACGTGTCCCTTAGGGTCTAGGTTGCCACGTGTCCCGGTTAGGGTTAGGGTTTAAAGCGGGTTTCGGCGATTTTGTTTGAATTTTAAAATATAGCAAACGATTTCAAAAAAATATGAAATTTTACGTCGAGCCTCCTAACATTGTGTACTTGCTTGTGTAAATTTACCATCTTTTATTCGTTTCAGATTTTTGTCACATTTTCATAAACGTGTATTGTGTTGTGCAGGCGAACATTCCTCCTTCATGTGCTTTTCTTTTCCACCGAAAGCAAGATTCTTTGTCATATGTCATTCGTTGTCTCCTCCGTTTTGTCATTCCGTCTCATCAATCTATTCACTGTAATCTTGTCTGTCACATGCAAATTAAAATCTCCTTCCCTCCTAGCTATAAATTAGCGAGCGACGAGCACGATTTCATTTCGCACTCGCTCGCTCTCTTTCGGTTGCTCTCTGTGTTGATTATATTTTCGGGGATATTTTAGCTTTATTAACCTCTATCATTATAAGTCAATTTAGCAGGTAATTTTTATCTCCGTCAATTTTTTGTTTTTCATAAATTATTTATTAATCTGCAGATTTAAGTAGTTAGATGCAAGGTTTGCTAGGATTACCAATTTACCAAGAAACGTACTTAAGTAGTTAGGTTTGCTAGGTTTAGCAATGTACCAAGAAGCCAATTTTTTGGCCACGGAATTGATTGTTTGTAAATTATTTATTGACCACGTAGCAATTTTTTTGTTATTCGTAAATTCTTCATTAGAAGCCAATTTATCTAATGTTACGTAAATAATTAGTTCTAAATCCGTAATTTGTAGTTAAGAAAATATTATGCGATGCACTTACTATTGGCGAGGTTAATTAATTACGAAATAATTAGTTTGTCTTAATTAATTAGTTTTAAATAATTAGAAAATACGAAAATAATAAAAGTATGCACTGCTAGTTATTCAGGCAACTAATTATTTCGTGGTAGTTCATAATGACATGCAAGTTATTCTAGCATGCATGCACATGCTGGCCAAAATAATGACAGCATGCACTGCTTGTTACCATGCAAGCAATTAGTTGCTATGTACACAAGTATGCATGCACCATGCAATGAACACACACATATGTAATTAATATTTTTTAGCAAAAGGAAAGAACAGGGGTTAACGTGTGTAATTATTGAGGCGAGGTTGATTAGTTACGAAATAATTAGTTTGTCTTAATTAATTAGTTTTAAACAATTAGAAAATAGAGAAATAACGACAACATGCACTGCTAGTTATTCATACAACTAATTATTTTGTGCTAGTTATTTTATGGTTATTATCAATCTTCTTACTAATATTTTGTCTATTTCATGTGTTACAAGCCATGTCTCTACCGGCGCTTCTCGAACACTTCTACAATGAGGACCACCGGTGCAAGTTGTGGATCGTCGGTAGGGATGGCAATCGAGCGCGGCAGGCACGGGTAATGCTCGCCCATACCCATACCCGCGACCCCGATTTCCTTCCACGGGCATGCCCGTGAAGGACGACGGGCGAAGAACCTCGCCCATGCTCGTCGCCCGCGGGCATGCCCGTGTACCCACAAACAATATATCACATATTCACATGCGAACAGGGAATGCATGTGTAGTGAGCAACTATAGAGAAATTTGGGCTGATTTTCTTGACAGCGTGGGCCCTAAATTTTAGCAGGATCAGTTTGCAGACATGTCAAAAAGAAAAACAAGGGAATTGCAACAATAAATTATCTATCTCCCCCTCTCAACCCTAGAAAATCTCGAGAGAGAAATACATGGTATATCATAGTATGAACCTACAACAGCCTGTAGGTTCAAGACATGCATACAAAGAACATGTGTTCTGTGGTTTCCTTGCAAATAGCACATCCTTGTAAATCTCTGGAAGAGAGTCCAAAGAACCAAGATTGTATTGCTCAAGTCCGTTGTCCTGCTAACACACAACCACATGTAGACGCTTCTGCAAACCAGCAAGTGTAACAGGTTGATCCATTTCAATCTTCGAGCGTTGTTCTGGAAACCTCTCATTAATCAAGTAAAACTACATGACATCTTCAGTCATTATTTCGTCTTCACAAGCATTATGTTGGTGCACTCTGCATCATCAGAGCTCATAAGAAGAGCTCTCTCTGTAATTCTTAACCAGAAAAAAAGAGAACCTACGAAAAAACAGAATATGAAGGTGAAGATTTAGTTTCAACTATCAGATATTTGATATCCAACTTTGATATTAGATATTCAATGTCCAACTTTGATAGTTAGATCTACAAAGGAGTAGATTGCACTTACTCAATAATTTGACAACCACCTCGCTGATATGGGCTGCAAGTTCCTGAGGAAATGACAAATGATATGTTAAAAGCCGAACTTGGTTTTATGCATAATGTTTCAGGTTTGCAGCCCATCTGATACCTGAGTAGATTTATTGAGCTGGAGGAGGCATATGAACTGCTATTGAATTGCTATTAAGTGGTTGGCTCAGTTTCAGAGATTCGCCAAGTATTTTGATGTATTTTCCTATCTCTTTCGAGGAAGATTGCTAGCAATGAGATCATCTAAAATACTTTTACTGCTTTACTTAACAATAGTCAATGATCGTCATGGGAAAAAAAGAAGGAAAACTGTCATATATATATAGTTAACCCTGATGGCATCAGAAGTCTATCATGGACGACCGGATTAAATCTTTTATGTTTAAATGAATAAACTAGCAATGTCTTTGATCTTGCATATGATACTGTTAATCGGTAGTATCTAATAGTCTAATCAATAGTGTCTCGACAGTTTTATCTCACTAGCTAATAGACCCATCATGTATGTAAGATTTGCCCCAGCTGAAAAACGACCCTTTATTCTGCTTCTGGTTCACACCATAATTAAATTAGCTTCTACTATCTAAACAATGAACAATTTCTTTTGCATACTGAAATATTTTTTGTAGCATCATATTCCTGATAAATAATTCATAGATCTAGAACAAATGGACTATATTATATACTTGTGCAAAGAACCAAATGACAGAATGAGTAGAATTGAAAGAGTTGTTGTATATCGGTCATCCATGGCCCGATTGCATGGACACTTTACCTAAACCAAGCCTAGGAGGGGGGCGTCGCTTGGGGAGGAGGTTGCAGTGTGACGAAGATTGAGGGAGCGGCACTTGGGTGGGAGGAGGAGGCCGGGCCGGGAGGAGGAGGATGAGCCGACGGGCGATGGGGGCGAATCTGCCGACGGAGGTGGCCCCTAGGGGCGATGAAGACTGAGGGAGCGACGCCTGGGCGGGAGGAGAAGGCCGGGCCGGGAGGAGGAGGATGGTCCGATGGGTGATGGGGGCGGGTCTGGAGTATGGCCGGCCGGGAGGAGGACGGGGCCGACGATTGGCTGGGAGGAGGGTGGGGCAGCGTCTGGGAAGTGGGAGCGCCCGGGAGGAGAACGGGGGATTGGGGAGGAAGATCGGGGATTCGGGAGACGAGGGGCGCGTGAGGAGTCTGGGACTCGGGCTCTGGCGGCTGGGAAGTGGAAGGCTGGAGCTGAGAAGACTGGAGGAGTGGTTAGGGTTTTGGAGTTTAGACGATGGGGTGTTCAACGGTCCCACCTATCAGTGTAGATTGCAGGTAATCGGGCGAAGCGGGCACGGGTAGAGCTTACCCATGCCCCTGCCCGTTTACCCGATGGGCAAGAAATTATGTCCGTTTTCATGCCCGTGGGCAAAGAAAAACGCCCATACCCACCTCTATTAGGGTATTCGCCCGCGGGTACGCGGGTAATCGGGCACAATTGCCATCCCTAATCGCCGGTGACACCGATGGCCCTTCGCGCCTGCAGCTTTGGGCGGGGAGGGATTCCTGGGAGCTTGACGGTCGCTATGTCCCGATCCTTCGGGGCACGGGCTTGTTGCCCCTTACGAGGCTGGTGTCCCTCGGACACTGGTTCCTCCTAGACGCTAACCTGTTGTCGGCACTTGTCGACAGGTGGAGGCCCGAGACACACACTTTTCACTTTCAGTGGGGTGAGATGACGGTCACCCTACAGGACGTCTCGCTCTTGACCGGTCTCTTGATCCGGGGTGAGCCACTTGTTCTAGGCCCTCCACCAGTGCATTGGAAGGCCATGCTGGAGCAGCGGTTTGGCCAACCTCTCCCGGAGGGTGCACGTGGCGTCCCTTGGGCTTGGCTGAGACAGTTCGATGATTGCCCACAAGGTGCACCTGACGAGGTCGTTAGGACGCACCTCATAGGTTACCTTCTTCAACTCTTTGATTGGGTCCTGTTTCCAACCACGTAGGGCGATCAGTGCTACCTCAGCTACGTCCGCCTCGCCGAGTCACTGGTTATTGCGGGGGCTAGGCCGATGCCTCAGTATAGCTGGGGTTCAGTTGTCCTTTGCACCATATACCGGGGGTTGTGTGACGCATCGCGGCGCGGCACCGGTGGTACCTCCAACCTGCCCCTCTGCTACGTGCTCCTGTAGCTGTGGAGTTGGGAGCACTTCCCGGTTGGATGGTCGTCCATCGAGATAGCGGTGCACCCATACGCCCCCCGATCGACGCGATAGACGAGCCCACCATGGGCTCACAGTGGACTGCGGGTCGTCTGTGCTGGGCCAAGGACAGGGCAGTGAGGTGCTACTCATTGTACCACAACGAGTTCGAGTCGTTGCACGAGAGCAACATCATATGGTGTCCATGGTATTCAGATTTTCTGCGCACGGTAGCGCCACACGGGTTGTTCGTGCAATGCATCCAGGACGCAGGACTGTGGATGACGACCTGCCACGTGGTGTTCGCACATATGATAGAGCCTTACGCGCCACAACGCGTAATGCGATAGTTTGGTCGGTACCAGGTCGTGCCCCCCGGACGGCAGGCTCCTGTAGCGAGCCGTACACCTGTGAGTCAAACTTCATCCGAGTAATATTTACGGTCCTTATGTCTTCTTTTCTAACATCGATCCTTCCGGAAATGCAAGCAATCAAGGGCAGGTGGGCATATTCAGGTCTGGTGTTCGGTCCAGGAGGAGTGAACTACGGCATGGACGGACAGGGTGCACATGGATGTTTGGAATGAGCCGCGCCCGTACGACCTTGAGATGTATGGTGCGTATATGGAGTGGTACGTGCCACAGACGCGCGCAAGACTCACTATTCCTGCATCAGAGCGCCCAGACTTGGTGACATCCCAGACGCACCACGAGAGCCTCCGTGGCACGTACGATCGTCACAGCGCTTCGTGACGTGACGACATCGTAAGATACAACCTCTAGTCATTTTATTGATGACATTCGTACTATTCGTCAATGAACCTGTTACGCATGTCACTACAGTTGGAGCGGGCACAACGCGTCCATAGCGCATCAGAGGCCGCCCTTCGCAGCCCAAATAGAACTCCAGCGGGATATAAATTTTTTTTGAAGCACATCTCGGCAGAGATGAAGAAGATAATACAGAACTTAAGCTGTGGTCGTTCGACAGACAATGTCCTCGCGACGGCACCAAGTGGGGGTGTGCTCACCGCTAGGTCACACGACGGCGAGTCCGACCGACGCCGTAGCGTTACTCGCCGGTCATCCGCAGCGATCGGTGGGAGGTATGTACAAATCTATGTTGCGCTTTTTGGTTATGCCTTACGCTTGCGTTTTTGGTTATGCCTTACGTTACGTTAACATCATGTCGTTCTCCCGCCGTAGATCCGTCGAGGTGAATCGCTTCTACCATCTGCGATCGATACACAGACTAGCGCTCCCTGTCGGTCATCTGCACTGCACATCCGGGAGGTACGAGATTCTCAGTGCACGTCCCGAGTGTTTATCTGTACTAATATCGTTCCGTCTTATAGCCTTCAGTTGACCGTGGGGGTGACGGCCAGTTCACGACGACTGATGATGATGATGACACGAGCCTCCCAGCTCCTACCAGGGAGCAGTACACGCCGTCAAGGTATGGATCATGGCAGCCAGGATTTGGAGTGTACGCAGGGCAGAGCTCCTCCGGGTTCGCTGTCCCACCGTACGTTCAAAGGTAGAGCTCCTCCAGGTTGGCTAGCACACCGTACCTCTAAAGGCAGAGCTCATCCGCGCAACCGGAGTTGCAGGCATCGTACCCCAGGAGTGAATTTTTTGAGACCGTCGCTCATGATTTCTTCGGAGGTGTCCCTCAGGCCGGCATGCCTCATCATGACGACATGTACACTTACCAGACTTTGCTGGGCCATACTGAGCCTACTGGTGCACCTCCACCACCTCAACGGTCTCCATACCCTATCCGAATGGACACACGCTCACCCGACCGCTTCATGTACTCCACAGGGCATGCCCGACGCAAGACATCCAGGCTCGCGAGGGAAATGGCAGCCGAGGCCAAGGCAACCGGCAAGGAGTACAACACCGAGCTCACAAGGGCAAATGGCCCCGGTCCACGCAGTAGTCCGATCCTCTTCGTCCATATGTCCCATATATTTTTAATTCCCTAAAGGCATATGTGTACCGTCCTTGGTTCGTTAGCCTGTGTGCCATGTACCCCTTGTTGGATCAACTATCGTGTTGTTGTCGTTACGTCATTTCTCCAAAACTGTCGTGTATGTTACCGTGTATGAATTTCCTAGCGCATCGTAATATCACTTACATTCGTACTTACAAATCATTGCTACCTCACAAAAATTTTCAAAAATTTAGCGCACCACAACAACATACAACGATCACAAAATGTTATTGCGAGTCTAATAGATAGTTTTCCAGAAATAAGGAAAAGTGTTAGACCATGTGGCCAGGACTAGAATATTTTAGTGATGAATAATTGACAAGGTTAGGTACTGATATTATTCGAGGCGTGTGTGCGTGTGTGGACTTATGTCGGTCAAGTTGAAAAGAACTTGTGCCGGGAAAAGATGTGTTTTGGTCTTTGCATGTGCAGGGTAACTCGGAGGCGATCGTGGTCTACGGCGGTGACCGGGAGATGACTTGGTGCAAAGTCATGGTCCGAAGGGTCAAGGGTGCCGAGGAGACGGCCGGGCTCGAGTTGGGGCGCGTGGAGGTCAAAGCCGATGATGTGGTGGAGCTACGGATGTGCAGTCCGAGGCTACGACACATGATAATCTGGTGTAAAACCCACGATTGGGCCATAGGATTTTAGTGGGCCATATGTGGGTAAATAGGTGTAAAAGCTGAAAGTCATTAGGCTATATATACATATGCCCGCAGCCTTGAGTGAGACAGTGTTAGGTTAACTCCAAAAGAAACACGCTTTGTTCACGCTGCATAACCGCAAGCGGCGGTTGTAGATCTTTTCAGGAAAAGACATTAAGGCCAGCGGCTCGCCTTTTTTCTTGGACGTGATTTTAGCCTGTGTGACTTGGTGACTTGAAGTATTTGGTTCCTGGTGCCATCAATGGTGTGAAGGTAAAAAGGTGCTAGCATTGAATTGAGTTTGGATGTGATGTTTTGTATGGAGTAGGTGCTGGTGGCCAAGCAAAGCAATTAGAGGGTTCAGGAAGGGCTAGCAGCGGCCAAGACTTTTTAATCATGTGCATGCGAGAGAAAAGCACCTTTGGATGCTCACGCCGTGACGTTGACCGACGGAAGAAAAGGTCGCAGAACACGCACTCAACCGCATCGTGGGTTTTGACGGCCGTGGTGTTTGCTCGCGCGTAGTGCGTTTCAAGCGTGGGGCTCGCAAACGCGACGAAGGGTGAGGAAAAGCTTCCATCGCAGATTGCAATCATTCACCCTCTCGATTGCCGCAACGATCCTACAAGTTGTATCGCAGTAAGGTTGCTATGGCGTCGAGAGGTATGTGAATCGCCCCCATGCTAGATGGTACCGATTTTGCTTTTGGAAGTGTCGATGCAAGCTTATATTGAGGCTCAAGGTAGTGATGTTTGGAATAAAGTTTGTAGACCTTATGTGGTTCATGTTATTGTTACTGATCTAAATAAAACTGATGTTGATTTAAATGTCCAAGCTCGTAACTTGCTATTTCAAGGGATTTCTAAAAGAATTTGATCGTAGCTCATATTAATTCGCCACTTAATATGGAAGACTCTTTGTGATTATCATGAAGGAACCACTAAAATTAAGAAAGTGCGTAAAAATCTTTATCAAAAAGAATATTCTGATTTTGCTATGAAGCCTGGTGAATCTATTGATGATCTTTTTGCTTGTTTTGAGAAAATATTGAGTAATTTGCGCGGTGTTAATGTTATTCCTACTGATGAAGATAATGCAACCAAAATTTTGAGATCTTTAGGTTCTGAGTGTTTGATGGTTGTCACAACAATCAATCAAACTATCAATCTAGATACTTTAACCATGGATGATCTTTTCTCTAGATTGAAAACCTATGAGATGGAAGCTTTGCCATCTAAGATCGATAAATCTTCATCCTTAGCACTTGTGACTAACCCCGTGCAGGCTGTTTCATCGAGTTCTTTTTCTTTGTCCGCTTTGTCTTCTTTTTCAGATGAACAGTTCGAACAGCTCCCTGAAGAAGACTTGGTGTTGATCTCCTCACGGGCATACAAGGCACTCAACAATATGAGGATGAAGAAGCGAGGTGGCGTCTCTCGTTCAATCACGTGCTATGAGTGTGGCGAGCAAGGTCACATTAAGTCGGAGTGTCCCAAGCTCAAGGGAAAGGTGATCAAGGAAGACAAGAATTACCGTCGTCATCCATCCAAGAACAACAACACCAAGGGTGGCAATTTTCGTCGCAAGCTTGCTGAAAAGATCATATCGGCTATTGAGCATCTTGATTTGAGTGATGTGGAATATGAGAGTTGTGATGACATCGATGATGATGATGATTCTAAAGGGAAAAAGAAGAACAACGACTTTACGGGCATGTGCTTCATGGCAAGAAACGACAACGACGACGACGATGACAGTGATCCCGATGAGGTAAGACCATCATATGATGAGCTTAAAGATGGTTTGATTAAACTTACTATGGAATTGAAAAATACTAAAAAGAAACTAAAAGAAAATAATAGTCTTGTTGAAAGCTTAAATTATGAAATTAATAGACTTAGAGCTTCTATTCCTGATGATGAATCTTGTGAGTCTTTTCAAGTCTTACACTCTGTGCTGGAGACTGCTAGAACAATTAATGCATCAACCTTGGTTCAACTTGAGGATGTAACTGCTAAACTTGATGAACTAAGATTGTCACATGATTCTTGTGATGAAAAGTTAAAACTTGCAAATAGTGAAATTGAAAAACTCAAGTTTAGTTCTCTTACATGTTTAGAGTCAAGTACTTCAATGCTCAAATTAAAACTTGCTCTAATTGTGGGTTGCTAGAAGCTAGACTTAATTCATCACAGGAGACAATTCAACAGATGCTCTATCATGAGATAGCTTCTTGCTCTAACTGTTCTAAACTCACCATAGAAATAGAAGCTTTGACTAGACAACTTAATGATTTTGCTGAAAAAGAAAAGTTGGCTTAGTCTAGTGCTTCTAAGAAGATTGTGAATGAATCAGTCACATGCACTGATTGTTCTACTCTAGCTAAAGAAATTGAGTATCCAAGGACACTTTAGAAAGATTTTCTTTGGCAAGAAAAATTTGAATATGATTCTAGACAAGTCAAAAGTAAGTGTTAAAAATCATGGTCTAGGATTTAATTTTGTCGAGCATACCAAGAATAATCCTCCTACGGTTGCTAAGTTTCTTGAACCTGAAAATTTGAAGTAAAATCAACCAAAACAAACCGTGTTCAAATCACGGTTTTGTGCAAAGCTCCTCTAGTAATGTTGTTGGTGCCACTTATCATCTCAAAAGAATTCGATTATGTTAAATTTTATTGCACCTATTGTGGTAGAGATGGACACTTGCATGAATTTTGCTTTAGACGTGTTAAGAAAGAGAAAAGGAAAGATTGAATGCTTTAAGACAAAAACGTGCATCTTCTTTTGTTGTTCCTAGAGCTAATGCAAAAGTTAGGTTTGTAGATAACTTTTATAATGATTTTCAATCTGTTTCACGTCTTTGGTTTGGGTTACAATTCAAATAATGTTTATTCAAAGATTGCTCGCATTTCAAGGGGAAATTAGACATGCTTCTTTTGGCATTCGATCGCTCACGCACACATGTTTCGGTTCTAGTTTTGTCTGCACTGCTCATCGATATCTCAAGATCGATTCCTAAATCTTATTTCACTAACCCCTGCATCGTGAGACCGATGTTTCGTGATGTGATGTAAGAACAAATGACGAGGCCGAGAACATGAGCTTGATTTGGTTTCGCTTTTACGTCATTACTTGATTGGAACACCGATGGTTCTTCACTTTCTTTGATGGCTTCCAAGAGATTTCACTTTCTGAGAGACCATGTGGAAAAGGCGATGTTGCTCTACACCTTGTTAAGTTTGAATTTTGATTTGCTCTTTTGCAAAGTGAGTTGGGTGTGTTGCATCCTATGGGCTTATTGTGAGGAGGAGCTTGTGGTTTAACAATTCAGAAGCTTTGTTTATTATACTTGTCAAACAATTCTTCAAGTCCAAACCATTGAAATCAAATGAGTTGTAGAGCCTTCTTTATCATATTTATTCATGTGCTATGTAGTCGTGTTCTTGATCTGTTATAATTAATTTGCTACATTAGAACTAAAGCATGACATGGTTGAAAACTTTGACTAGATTGATTATTGTTATCACTTTGTGATGTCCATCGAAAAGGATGAGCTTGTTTGTGATTCTTATTTTAAATCTTGGATTGGAAGCAAGTATGTCTCTCATTACAATCCTATTATGCTCACTCAATTTGGCATGTTATAATTAAAAAAAGTTGAGAAAAAAATAAATTGAAAAGATGTATGCTTCAAGCATGCCATACATGTCTATGTATTCAAAAGAAAGAAAAAAATGCACACAAAAGTGCTCCAACGAAAAGAAGTATGCTTCAAGCATGCCACCCTTGAAAAGAAGTATGCTGCAAGCATGCCACATGCAAAGAAGAATTGAAAGTGGAGCAATAGGTTGTTACATAAGACTGATAGTTCATCTAGATTTAAAATTTGCCTCACTGTTAGGCTTTAACTTTTCATGATGATATCTCTTTGTGGTGTTTATAATCTGTTTAGTCATTGTTGAGATGACTGTCATAATTTTAAATTGCTTAATCATTCTAAAAGACTTGTCTTGACTTTGCTATATGGTATATGATTTTATATGATCTAGATAGCTCTACTAAAAAAGATGGCTTGGTTAATTTACTAAATCAGTGCGAAGTGACTTGGATAATCTACAAAGTTTCTTGATTCTTACTCTCCTTACTCCTTTTGGAATTATTTTTTCTCTGAAGTTCTTGACGATTACATTGCCAAAGGGGGAGAAAAATAAGAGAAATTTGCTTCGCTTCCCTTGTGTTGAGGGGGAGTTTTTCAACTCCTTATGTTGAGGGGGAGCTTTTCTGGCTTTTTGGCTTTTCGGCTTCAGTTCTTCACTTATATCTGTTTTGAAGCTTCTCCATTTTCCTATTACTCATTATGCAATCTTGAAATATTGTCAATGTATTCATCAAGGGGGAGATTGTTAGACCATGTGGCCAGGACTAGAATATTTTAGTGATGAATAATTGATAAGGTTAGGTACTGATGTTATTCGAGGTGTGTGTGCGTGTGTGGACTTATGTCGGTCAAGTTGAAAAGAACTTGTGCCGGGAAAAGATGTGTTTTAGTCTTTGCATGTGCAGGGTAACTCGGAGGCGATCGTGGTCTACGGCGTTGACCGGGAGATGACTTGGTGCAAAGTCATGGTCCGAAGGGTCAAGGGTGCTGGAGGAGACGGTCGGGCTCGAGTTGGGGTGCGTGGAGGTCAAAGCTGGATGATGTGTGGTGGAGCTACGGATGTGCAGTCCGGAGGCTACAACACATGATAATCTGGTGTAAAAACCCACATATTGGGCCATAGGACTTTAGTGGGCCATATGTGGGTAAATAGGTGTAAAAGATGAAAGTCATTAGGGCTATATATATACATATGCCCGCAGGCCTTGAGTGAGACGGGTGTTAGGGTTAACTCCAAAAGAAACACGTTTTTGTTCAGCGCATAACCTGCACAGCGGCATCAGAGATCTTTTCGGGAAAAGGCATTAAGGCCAATGAGCCGCTGGGTAGATCTTTTCGGGAAAAGGCATTAAGGCCAGCGGCTGCCAGCGGCTCGCCTTTTTTCTTGGACATGATTTTAGCCTGTGTGACTTGGTGACTTGAAGTATTTGGTTCCTGGTGCCATCAATGGTGTGAAGGTAAAAAGGTGCTAGCATTGAATTGAGTTTGGATGTGATGTTTTGTATGGAGTAGGTGCTGGTGGCCAAGCAAAGAAATTAGAGGGTTCAGGAAGGGCTAGCAGCGGCCAAGACTTTTTGATCATGTGCATGCAATAGAGAAAAACACCTTTGGATGCTCACGTCAGGGACGCTGACCGATGGGAAGAAAAGGCTGCAGAACACGCACTCAACTGCTACTATGGGTTTTGACGGTCGTGGTGTTTGCTCGTGCGTAGTGCGTTTCAGCGCGGGGCTCGGGCAAACGCGATGAAGGGTGAGGAAAAGCTTCCACTGCAGATTGCAATCATTCACCCCCCTCTGATTGCTGTTAACGATCCTACAAAAAGTGTAACATATTTGGAATATCCCACAACTTTCTCTAGAACGCTAATATACCTTGTTATCAAGACATGTATATCATCAAAATATAACCTAGGATATTTACAAACAAGCAGGCATCCTTTGAAACATTAGCAAATCTCACATACATTCCAAGTCACATGAAATCATGAAACGCTAATTTCCGTAACCTAAAATTCAAATTCTCGCGACCTAAATCCTAAATTTCTGAGACAATTCCAGAACACATATAAAATTGTCGAAATATTACACAATAAAAAAATTATAATTTTTGGAGCTCATTTTCTACATTTACAAATCCGTACACATAGTACACGTTTATTAAAATGTGACAGAAATAATGAATGAATAAAATTATGGCAAATTTACACAAACAAGTACACAGTGTTGAGAGGCTCGACATAAAATTTCATAATTTTTTGAAGTAGTTTGCTATATTTTAAAATTTAAACGAAAATTGTCGGAACAGCTTTAAACCCTAACCCTAACCTAAACCCTAAGGGACACATGGCGGGCCATGAGCGCGCCCGGACGACGGCTGTGAGGAAAGGTGCTAAATTTGCCAAAAAAAAAACCTTGCCATATGTGTAAATACGATTCAGAAAAGTACCAATACGGCCGATTCGTCGCAGGCAATTCCGATGTATTTACTCCACCATGTGAATTCTTATTACTACCAGGGCGGATCTGCAGTGTTGTTGCAGGGTGCACAGGACACCGGGTCCAAAAATCAATTTTCATAGGATATAATCATATATATGTAGTGTGAACACCCCTAGTCCAAAATGAGGGGACACCTCAAGCCACAATCCAATCGAATATGGTCTATCTTGCTTCAGGGACTCTCGGTCATTTTTGTTCTGGATCCGCCACTGATTACTACATGTCCTTTACACAAAAACGCCATGCAGTTGATTGTTTGTGCGGAAGCAAAAACAACTAAACAAGAGGGTTGGAGTGAAGCCAAAGCCATTGCCTCCTATCGCCCTCTACCTGCGTGCACGCGAAGTGAACCCAGGACAGACCACAGAGGCACAAGCTCATCACTGGAAACAAAAGACAGAGGTTTGGCCAACACGACGAGCTTCACGGCCGACTTTTGGGTGAAGCTACCCATTGTACTGTGGATTCGGATCATCTGCATTACGGTAGAGGTTCACCATGTGAAAGTATTCCGTGAATGAACAGTGTTCTGCTTTAGTGATGTAGCAGAGCACAGAAGGAAAGTGATTTGACTACAGCAAAAACACGGTAGCATACACTATAGCTATTCCTCTCACCCTTGGCTTTTCGATCATTGCATTGAATCCTTGTATTGTTTAGCTTTGCCAATTGCCACACGTAAGCTCTTAATGTCATTCACAATAGTACAAACGGTTGTCTGTAGACTGTAGTATTGTCTATAAGTTGACCCTACAATTATAAATTGACCCTACAATTTCAACAGTAAGACATTGATACAACAACAAAAAAAAAAATTTATAAGGGTTTTATAGACTGTCTGTTGTATGTGGCTTCTTCCTGTTTGTAAGGGTTTTATAGACTATCTGTTGTATGTGGTTTCTTCCTCTTTTCTCGTTCTCTCTTATTCACATCGTAAAAAATCTTATATGCCAAGTATTACAAATGACTGTTGTCACCTTATTGTATATGCTATAAGAGATTAGCACGCTCTCACGGAATAAAAGTCAGTAAGCTTTCGTAACCCACTCGAAAGTATGAGTCGAGCATACCGGCGGCACAATTCAATGCCCCTTCCACGGCTGAGAAGCGTGCCGAACAGCAGCAATAAGCGCTATAATTTTCACTGATGACATCATAATCATGTACTAGATAGGCCCAGCTTAGTGCTTGTCGTAAACTAGACTTGGAAACTGGATACCACCACCAGTAATCTGTAGTAGTAGTTTACAGACGCTACACCAACACGCATATCGGTCTGGAGAGCGCTTGAGACTCATTAACTGGGGATCTAGAAAGCTGTAAACAAGGATAATTAGGAATACGTCGAGGCAAAAATTCAGGGTGAAATTGAGAGTTGATCCAATTTGGATAACTGTGGTGTATGGTATTACAGTGTGTTCCTCCCTTTTGCAGCTGGGAACGGCTTAATTAGTCATGGTTGTACAAGTGTTGGTTGTATGATGATTGCATCTTTTATCACTGTTAGTGTATGGTCTATTCATAATGATTTAATTTGTATGGCTGCATGCCTGCATTCCAGGGAAAATTCCTCTCACCTTTTCACTGTGTGGAGAAAACAACCACAATACCGTTATCTATCCACTCTTTTCTTTGTTGGAGTCCAGGAGCGACACCGATGTTGAATTTGAGAGATCTGTTGAGGAACCGTCGCTGGCGAGTCCAGTCCGAGCGATTACCTCGTAGACATGCATAGAATCGTAAGAACAATGCATGAACAACAAGAACAGAATAAGAGATAGAACACAGAGATGTAGGGGGACTTCTTGCTTCTCTTTATTTCTTCATCAAACGATCAATCTTTTACAATGAATAGCACCACCTATTTATAGGCTACGACACTTCTAGGGTTTGGGATGAGGAGCCCACCTTGGGCCAGGACTCCCGGTCCTGGGCCCAGTTTCTTAACACTCCCCCTTGGGCACTCATCCTTCATGTCCACGTCTCATCAAAACTCCATAAAAACCCAGTGGGAAAAATTTGGAGAAAGAGTACATGAATCATGTTCTCGTTATGTCGCACTAATTGTCTCATTAAAACGTTAGCCGAGAAACTTGAAAAACTCGTCAAGGGAAAAAGAGTACAATCCACCCAATTTCATTTAATCTTCAGGATTTGCTCTTTGGGTACTCGATCTTCGTGATCAACCTTTAGTAATGAGTTTGTGAAGATTCTCCCCCCGAATTCTGCACTTCTCTAAGTCTCATCATTCCAATTTTCACATATGCACCTTTCAAAGCTAGATGCTGGAAGTGACTTAGTGAACAAATCTGCAAGATTTTCACATGACTTAGTATGCAGTACCTTAATTTCGTCCATCTTTTGCATTTCATGAGCATAGAAGAACTTGGGGGTTGATATGCTTTGTGAGAGGATTCTTCATATAACCCATCCGCATTTGTGCAACACAAGTCGCATTATCTTCATAGATAACAAAGGGGGTTTGTGCGGTATTCAATCCACACGATCGCCGGATGTGGTGAATCATCCGCCGGCCAAGCACATTCTCGTGAGGCCTCATACAGTGCTATCATTTCCGAGTGGTTCGTCAAGTCGGTACAAGACTCGCTTAGACGATTTTTATGGAATTGCGTTCCACCACATAGGAATACATAACCTGCTCGCTATTTATCGTATGGGGTCCTACAAGTACCGTTATTTGCATTGCCATTCATAGTTAGGTCTTGGTTCTTTCTATAGAACCGACCAAGTTCTTTGCTTCCTTGGAGGTATCGGAAGATGTCCTTCATTCTCTGCCAATGTCTTTGGTAGGTTCTGTACTATACCTTGCTAATAGGTTCACGGCAAATGCAATGCCCAGTCTAGTATAGTTTGTTCAATACATGAGTGTTTCTATCACACTTAAATATGGGAATTCTGGTCCCGTGACTTCCTCCCCTCTTTTAGGTCCAGACAGTCCTTGTCTTGTCGCAAAGATCTCCGACCATTGGCACTTTCAAAGGGTATGCCTTTTCAAAATCAAACATTTCCAACACCTTTTGAGTGTAGTTTGACTGATGTACTAAAATCCCTTCAGGGGTATGCTCAAGTCAGCAAGCCTAGATAATATTTGGTTTTACCCAAATCTTTCATTTCAACTCCGACTCTGTAAGAGCTTGCTTTCCTAATATCCTTCGTGGTTCGATGATATCCAGATCATCTTCATACACCGAGATTATACAAAATCCATTATGGGATCGCTGCATGAGATTATTCTCATTTTTCGTAGCCTTTATTGCATAGAAAGTCGCCTCAAGCGATTATACCACATTCTCTTTGATTGCTTAAGTTCGCATGCAGTGACTTTCTCGAGTTTCACATCTGTACATATTTTTATTTGCTCTATCTTGGTTCGAACAGGATACATTCGTATCTTCATATAAATGTCTGAATCCAATATTTCATAAAGGTATGTCGATACCCTATCCATCAATTTCACTTCTAACTTCAAGTTCACTGCCATTGAGATAAATGTCTAAAGGGGTTCGCCCATGATCGGGAATAGGTTTCTTCATAATCATCTCCTGGATGTTCAATGAAACCTTATGCAACGAGCCTTATTTCTTTTATTTCTCTTTTGAACAAATATCCACTTATGCCTCTACTGGTGCACAAGGGGCGTGCGGCCATGTGCCCAAACGCCTTCTTTTATTCGAGAGAATAATTCAGTTTGTATTGCCTTCTTTCAATCGATCTTTTCTTTCATTCAATGAGCGATACAGAGCTCAATCAAGATTGATGATTGTGGCAAGTTTCTTTGCAAAGTATATGTCGACATTGGTCGTTGTCATATTCAAAGATTCTCCAGGTCATAAATTTTATAACTATTTCTTCAAGGCGATTCTTCTAATGCTTCTACTCGCCACCGCCGCTTCCAATTGCGGGCAAGTCCTTTAGTTTTTCAGCTCCGATGTGTGCGCACACATCCATGCTGATGTCTCCCTCCATGGGGATGTTCAATTCTGGTATGTCTTTTCTGAAGGTTCCATACCGGTGCCAGGTCTCAACTAGCTCCCCTTCTGGTTCTGGGGCACTTCGGTGATCGGCTGTGTCAAATCCTTCTTATCCTTTTTCACCAGCGCCCCGCATTTCCAGATTCGAGGACCGAGTTCTCGTCCTTTTATTCTGAGGCCTCTGGACGGGATTAGGGATACCTTCATTGGTATTTCACCCCTCTCCGGTGCATTGCATACAGGCAAATGCGACTTGATCACGCACTTCAAATCACTAAAGTGGTCAGGCAGTTGATTCGCTAATGCTTGCAAATCAATTATCTTCTGGACTTCAATTGTCTTCTAGACTTCAATTCAAATATCTTCTAGATTGCAATTATCTTCTAGACTTCTCTATTTGCTTTACTAGTGCGCGGATCATATGCATAGATTTCAATTATCTTCTGGACTTCAATTGTCTTCTAGACTTCAATTATTTCCCGATATTATTATCAAGGGTTGATTTCCTCCCCCTAATGACGGGGAACTAATCTCATCTGATATACTATCAACGAATCGGGCATTATGCAAATCTCCAGTCATAGGGTCCAAACACTTAATTATGGATGCTGTCTCATAACCAATGTATATCCCAGACTTTCGGAGAAGACCCATTGCAGTTCGCTGTGGTGATGGTATAGGTACATAAGCCTTACGACCAAACCTGCGAAGATGAGTAGTTTTCGGTGCTGACCCTTGCGCTAGTTGCATAGGTGGATGGATGTTATAAGCCGACGGTCTAAAATTGATGAGAGCTGCTGCGAGCAGGACTGCACGTCCCCAACATGTAGTTGGCAAATTACAATTCTTCAAAGTTCTGCTAGTCCATTCTGGGTGTGGACATGCGGTACAGAATGCTCAACTTTCAATTCCCATTTTCATGCAATAATCATCAAATGCTTTCGGAGTAAGTTCTCCAGCGTTGTCCATTCATGTGGACTTCTCATGATGATGAGGGGAAATATTTCTAATTTAATTATCTGTGAGATTTAGCTATGCAAAAGCATGATCTCTCGTAGACAATAAACATACGTGCGATCATTCTGAAAAAGCATTGATGAGCACTATAAAATACCTAAAATGACCCTTACAGGGGCTATATAGGACCGCAAAAGGTCTCCCTGGATACGGTCCAGGAATGCAAGGACTTCATCCTTCGCTTTCAGAGCAAAAGGTCTAGTAATTAATTTCTGGTGGCACATGCGGGCACACAAAATCTTCCCGATTCGAGAAATTCTTAACATTCATATCATGTCCCTGTGAATTGTTAATTATATCTCTCATCATCCTAAGACTTAGACGGCACAATCTATCATGTCAGAGATAGAAAAGTTCAGAGCTTCTAAATACGGTTTTCAAGGCAGTATAGGCTGCAGGTGCCTTAATATTAGTGTAGTATAGCCCAATTTCATATGAAGGAAGATATTCTAATGCTATTTTTCACTTTCTTCACGCTTTGTATTGAGTAGGTATTCTGTACCATACTCTTCTTCAGTCTCTACATAGAAACTGTTAGCGCAAATATCCTTGAGAGTTCTAGTCGATTCTGGGTACAACAAGTCTTCTTTAATGACCAAAGTTGTGCCCGTTGGGAGTATAATTATGGCCCTTCCTGAGCTTATTATACAAGTATCGTTGCCTACGACTGTCGTAAGACTACCAGCATTCTTGCTGATCGACTGAAAAAATTTCTGTTTCTCTCAGGATGGTATTCGTTGTGCCGCTACATGCTAAGCACACTTCCTCCATAGGGCGCCACACGCGTTCTAATATAATGTACTTTATTAATATGTAGCAGAAAGCAAGCAACACATAAATAAAATACTTCAGATATCAGAACGTAACTTGCTATTATAAAACGGAAAATAAGTCTTGCAGGACTCATAATAAGAATTTAATGCTTTGCTCTCCTAGAGCTTGCAACCATTATTCAATAATTCAAAATTCTACTTCAATTACAAACTGCAAGTTTCTATAAAAGGTCCGAGTGCAATGCGTGCACTAGATCTAATAGGCGAAGTATTCAGGAACTTCTGCCTAAATCGGCTCCATGCGCGATCTTCTCCTCTTGGCGCCTACTACCGTGGTCGTTCACGATGTCCAAAGGAGGGATGATGGGGCTGCTACTGGGCTGTTCACATTCATAAGTGCAGCTAATGGATGTGGATCCTCTGTGCCTGCAATGGCGAGGTATGCCTCATGCTATCATTTGCCCTTCTTCTTAGACTGTAAAGCATCAATAATGTGCGACGCACGACCTTACCCTTCTTACTCCTCTCATTTGTGAGGCTTCATCACCTTGTAGTCGCTAGCGATGGCTTCATGGCCAACATTGCTACTAGGTGATGCAAGATGAAGTTCTTTCCTAGAACATCACCTTGAGCTTTATAACTTGCATGATGTCAATTAATTCGGCATACTTCATGTAGCCGTCTTAACGATAGTTGCGTACGGATTGTACCGCAAGGTAGCGAGGGTCTTCCCAATCGTCTGCTCATCCGTGATCACATTACCACAGAATTGGAGACTGATATAAATTCTATACAAATTCTGGCCATACTGGGTCAGTTCTTCGAACTACTGGTTCGTGATGCCAGTCATATTCCTATTCATGCAAAAAGTTCAAAGGATTACTGCTAGTAATCTGCATAAAATGGTTGCAAAATTCTCATAATGTTCATCGAACTCCAGGTTCGTATTCCCGTATTTTTCTACGCATTTTTCATGATTTACTGCTATTTTCAATGATTAAAAGCAATATAAACAATTACAGATAATCAAAACAGTAAATACAGTAAATAAATTGCATAGAAATAATAATAACAAAAATAAACATGCTTCAAATGCAAAAATTGAATTCCCGAGGCTCTTTCCTGCTAGGAAAAAATGACTTCTCGACAAATTCTGCAAATTTCAGAATTTTCTCTACCGCCCCTCCCCTTTTTTTTTCGTTTGCCGGTGGGTTCAAGCGGTGGCGCAAGACCATTCGAGGGCGGCGCGGGGTGGCTGCTGGCCACGCAAAACCGAGGGCCGGTGTGGCCATGCGGGGCCGAGGGCGGCGCGAGGCGATCGTCACGGCTGCGAGCCAGTGGCGGTCTTCCACTACGAGAGGTGGCCGGTGCGATACAAGATGGCAGCAGGCCGGGGAAAACGCACACAGTGGGCACACGGAGGGCGGCAGTGTGCGGTGATCTGCGAGGCCGGTGCGATGCAGCCGGTTCGAGCCCGGTGGGAAGTGGGCGGTGCGGCGGTCGCGAGCCGTGCGAGCGGCAGCGGCGGCGGCAGAGTGCCGCGCGGCGCGGCGGTTATGTCCGGCGAGAAGCCCGTGCGGGGGCGTAGCAAAATTCTTCGTGTGCACTGTTCATCCGAAAAACACTGTTCACGCGAAGCACTGTTCATGGTCGGATACTGTTCACACGCAAAACACTGTTTATGGCCGGATTACTGTTCACACGAAACACTGTGCATGCGGGCATACTGTTCATCCGCGCGGTACTGTTCATGCGGGCGTACCGTTCATCCACAAAACACTGTTCATGTGAAGCACTGTTTATGGGCGGATTACTGTTCACACGAAACACTGTTCATCCGCACGGTACTGTTCATGCGGGGCGCACTGTTCATCCGCGCGGGTACTGTTCACCACGACGCATACTCGCTCATCAATCGCGGTGCTGTTTCGCGAGGCGCAGCGGCCGCCGCCTCGTGCCCGTCGGCGCGCGTGGCGGTGCCATCTTCAGGTGGCCGGGTGTGACACCAAAATCGACGGCGACGCGGCTCTACAGGGCCGTGGGCCGTCCCCTTTTTTTTTCTTGTTCATGTCATGCGCGATGCAATATAATGTAGTATGAGATTGCAACAAGGCGCGACTTCATGCCGACATGTGCGTGCTTGCCGCATGCTAGCGGGTGGTTCGTCATTGCCTCGTGGCGATACGTGATGGCGGACTATGCCGACCGGTGGCGTGTCGCGAGGTAGTGACACCGCTGCGGCGGTGTCGTGCACATGATGCCTTTCATGCGACTACATATACAACCTACGGTACAATCATCATCTACTCTTTCATGCAACCCACCGATCGGCTTGGCGGCGACTTCAAGTCGGCTCGCGGTAGATTAGAGCGGTTTGCACCGTAGAAAACCAATCTAGAAAGCCAAATTTGCGTAATTGAAAGCAATCTAGAAAAACGATTCAATCTACGAGTGTCGTTTCATCGACGGTTACCTTTTCGATGCGAGGAGAGTCGATCGTGCGATAACATGTTGAGGAACCGTCATTGGCGAGTCCATTCGAGCGACACCTCGTGAGACATGCATAGAATCGTAAGAACAATGCATGAACAACAAGAACGAGAATAAGAGATAGAACACAGAGATGTAGGGGGACTTCTTGCTTCTCTTTATTCCTTCATCAAACGATCAATCTTTTACAATGAATAGCACCACCTATTTATAGGCTACGACCCTTCTAGGGTTTGGGATGAGGAGCCCACCTTGGGCCAGGACTCCCGGTCCTGGGCCCAGTTTCTTAACAAGATCAACTTGTAGGGAACATCCATGTTCTAACATTGGAATGGTTGATTCCCCCGGGAGTTGTGCGATAGAACAAACTTATCTAGATAATTCTGACCGTTCAACAGAAGCAGTTTCCAATCCAATTTACCCGACACATTTGGAGAGCTCGTCACATTTGTGCACATCCTTCTGTCTAGACCAGGCGCACTTATGGGTCTTGAGTTAAATAGTCTAGATTTACCCGACACATTTGGAGAGCTGATCACATCTGGCATACTAGTTCTTCAGATAGAACGTTTACTGAATATGATCTCTCATTTTGTAGAGGCAAGGGTACAACGAGGTATGCTCTTCTGTTCAATTGTTCAACTATTGTACTTCTCATGCACCAAACATGCAATTGCACTCGCTCATATAATAACTGTGGTAGTGTTGTATTGTACCTTCTCTTGTCACAGGAGGTGATCATGGGGTTAAAGCAAATGGTGATGACTGGCTGTTGACTGTAGCTCTTCTAGAGGCTACAAGCTTGCCGCCCGTTTCTTGTGGATCAGTACACCCTTATGTTGTGTTCAGCTGCAACGGTATAACGAAAACAAACTCTGTTCAACTTCAGACTCAGGAACCACAATGGAACGGTTAGTAGACTTCACATATTAGCACACTGCACACCTATGATTAACCCTGTAGAGTGTAGACTATTCCGATTTTTTTATTTGTGACAAACTGAAAGAACGATGCAGAGATAATGGAGCTCGATGCCATGGAAGAACCACCTGCTATGTTGGATGTTGAGGTTTTCAATTTTGATGGCCCCATTCGACTTGGCAATTTCACTAGGACATACAGAAATTAACTTCCTTAAACACACACAAGCAGAATTAGCAGATATACGGCTACCACTGGACTACTGGAGGGAAAACTAGCTCAGACATGCCAGAGTCGGTTACATTTGAGAATATTTCTTGAGAACTCGAAGGAACTGACGGGCGGCGGCAGGGGGTGCCCAGGGTGCACAGGCACCCCCAAAAATAATTGATTTTTTTTAATTAGGTATAAGCAGTATAAACACTCGGCAGTTGGGCATTTGGATTGGTTATTTCAATAATTCAGCCTATCAGGCCATCAACCAGAGCAAGTCGCCAGGCACTGAGGCAGTGAGGCACCCGCACCTTCCTAAGTCATTGTACAATCGATCACAGAGAGTACTATCACAAAAGACTGGTCGTACAAGCTAGCAAAGGCTTTTGGCATCTGTTCTGACGAAACGTTTCGGTTCTTGGCACAGCCTTTTGTTTCTGTCATGGTGTCATCTCGGCTAGCTACAATCGCCAACTGAAACAATCACTTCTTGATGTACACCTGCAGAGTACCAGTAATTTATTTCTGGGTATAATCATGGGCGGAGCCAGTAGGGGTGTCCAGACACATAAAAAAATCAAAAATATTTTCAGAGACCAGATCTACATTTGGGTCATATTCATAGTACTCCTTGGTGTGCATTCTCTTGGAAGCTCAGCTCACGGCCCGCTTGTGTCTCCACCAACCCACAGTCGTCTCATCACTCACCAGCCCACATCCATCTCTATCTCCAATACTCCAACTCCTCGCCAATTTGGTTCCTGCGGCTCGGCGGCTAGTACGGCACGGAGAGGAGGAGCGGTGGGCGGTGTGGCACTAGTGTGGGAGCAGTAGACGACGCGCCACTCACTAAGATCAATGGTTTTGCAGGTGCGCATAGAGCAACTTCCATTTTTCTGACATTCATATTATTATGCAAGTAATTTTCCAAATTGATTACTATAGTAATGACATGTGAAAAGATAATTCTAACAGGCAAATTCTTGGCTTCGTTGGGCGATGCATAGTTTTTTTTAACAAATATAAAGAAAGTTTGTAACCATATGCAAACACAAGAGTGCATATGCCGTGGTGGAAACACCCTTAAGTCTTGAAGAGGTTGGTTCTCGGTTGGAACCTTGGCTATGCATTTTTTCTGTATTTTTCGTTTTAACTTCACAAAAAATTCAAATTTTGATTTGAAAATTTCGGCCAAAATAAATCCAAAAATTCCGGTAACCGGGTCTATCGTTAGGCTCCAAATTTTTTTTCAACCGGTAGTTTTTTTCCTGGTTTGAACTAATCATACCCGACATTACTTTGTGTGTGCATCTCCAACACCAAATTCTTGACTCCGCCACTGGACCTGAGACATCAATGAGAGAGTACCTCAGTAAGATGGAGAAGGAAGTTGGTAAGAAGGTATCCTTCGATTAACCTATCCATGTTCCATGGATGCCTGTAAGAGTAAATAAACGTTTTGACATTCCAAGTGTTTGTATAATTGTGTTGCAGTTACACGTTCTGTCATCTCACAGAAATTCAACATTCCAGAAGCTTTTTGGTCTGCCTCATGAAGAATTCCTTATAGCCGATTATGTGTGCTCCTTAAAGAGGAAGTTGCCATTGCAGGTACAATTGTTTAAATTAGCTACTTTATTTTGCTTCCTGGATTTACTTTATTATGATATATTCTGATATTAGGTTAAATAGAAGGTTGCAGTGATTGTGAAAGATCTTATGATATATCAATAATTTAATTGGAAGGCATGATATGAAATCAAGCATAGCATTTTACTTGGAACACATTATTATAGTTAACAATGCAATATCGTATTAAACTACTGCCATGTGTTCTTTTGGATCACTACATTATGAGCTCAACAGGTTATAGATGTGTGTGTGGATATTCACTTGGTAGTTGCTGCTGCTGCTGAAAGGAAGGCTATTTCTGTCAACCAGAATAGTTGGCTTCCATGCTAATCTGTTTGGACATAAAACGATATTCTTCTTTCTGTGGGAGGATGTCGAGGAAATCGAAGTGTTACCACCATCTTTCACAACAGTAGGCATCCCATCAATGTTGTTTATTTTGAAGAGCGGCCGGGGACTCGATGTCAAAACTCGTGCTAAGTCCCAAGATAAGGAAGGGAGGTTGAAATTTCAGTTCGATTCATTTGCATCGTTTAGCAAGACTAGCAGGTGGGGTATCTTCCAATACTTAAACCATCTGTATTAAGGATGTTCTCATCGATGAAAAACTCGCCGTTATTTATTGTTATGACAATAATTGGTCTGTGGAAAACGAAAGCGCCAGCTATTGAACAGAGGGCTAAATTGGAAGAAGATCAAGAAGATGGGAACTACGTCGATCTTGATGACATTCAATCTGTATTGAGCATTGGAGATGCGACTCACTCAAAGGAGTACATTTTGGAACATCCTATTGATGTGAGATATCTATGCTTCGTTATTTCTATTGCTGATTGGGTTATATAAGTTTCTTTGCCAATAGATTTGGTTAGGCTGTTCGTCTATAAGGTACTCTCTTTATCTCGATTCAAAAGTAGCATGAGTATGTCTGATAAGTTGAAAAGCAAATCTATTTGGGAAAGGGGTCTAGAGTAGACTCTTGAGGGTTGGGACGAGAGCAAATATATGAAGAGCACTTAGTATTCACTTACCCAAGATCCAGAATTCCATCAATTTTTCATTTTTATATGATAGATATACCTTAGGAAATTGTAAAATCAATTTAATATAAAATACACCGAGAAATATCAGCTACACAGTATTGTTGCGCCTTAAATTTGTCTTGTGTGCTCAGAAAGAGGAACTCCATTCATGCTTCAGCGTTGTTGCACCTTTGTATGTCAGTCTGAAGAAATGTTCTCCTAGGTCATAGGATAACTATTATCTTGACTAGCAGCATTGCGCCAGTCAAGTTGATCAAGAGAAAATACGCTTTTGTATGCTTGTGAAGCCCGAGATTTCATTGATCCTTGTTCATTGTTTGCATTGCAGAATTGCAGGCTAATTTTGCTCATGGGGGTATTCGACGGGGGCTCTCTAGAGACAAAAACGACGAGCAGAGTCGGATGCCTCGATTACACCGCGGCCCAGTGGGAGCACACCAAACCTGGCGTCCTGGAGAGGCATGCTAGCCCCACAAGCTCAACCGGTACATGTCGATACTCGGCGGCGAAGTGGTCAGCACCCAGCTGAAATTCCCGTCGGAGGACGGCGACGGGTGGACGATCTACGACGTGATGCACAACGTCCCCTTCGGCGACCACTTTCGGGGTACTTTTCTAAGTTTTCTTGGATGCAAGTTCGTCATCATGCCCTTTGTTTAGGTAGTCGGTAAAGAGTGGTTAGGCAACGAAGGGGTCGTGCATGTTAATGTTTGCGATATCTACAGGCCCATTTGAGGTACAATATACAGAGCGTTGCGTCAGAGCCGCCGAGCAGCCGGTGCGAGACATTCGTCGGCATCGAGTGGTTCAAGAGCAGCAAGTTTCAGAAGAGGATCGCGAGGAACATGTGCGAGAAGCTGGCGCACAGGGCAAAGGAGATTCTTGGATCGAGTGGCCGGGAAGGAAATAGAGTTTTGCTAGAAAACTTGCGACTGTTTTCTTCAGTTGAAAACAGTCACATTTTGAACCATTTGATATGCGTTGAGATGTGTGTTGAGTTTCTTTTTAAAACATGTTTTTATGATGAGTGATATCTGATCTCATCCTACGGTTCAAAATGTGACTGTTTTCAACTGAAGAAAACAGTCACAAGTTTTCTAGACAGTCCCAAGGAAATAACCTCGGCCATGTCGGGCTAGCTGTAGCCACTCAAAGCTGAAGGATTCGGGGCTGTTCGGATTGGATCCCAATGAACCAAACTAAATTTTGATAATGTTTATAAAATTTAGCTAGGATTTAGTTTGGTGTCAAATTTTGGTATTACCCTAAAAAAATTGGTAACACCTGTGTATTCATGCATTCCTGCACGCTGGCACGGCGAGATTCGGGCAACCGAATCGTGCGTTTTGGCAATGCCTGTGTCTTCATGTGCTATTTGCTTTGGTGACATGGCAGCCTGGGATTGGTTGTATTAAATGCGTTAATAGTTTGATTAACAAGCTTCAAATGATGATATTTCATAAGCTGAGTATATGATTTGTGATCCATTTGAACTGTTGTGTTCCTTATCATTTTATCAACAAAACAAAACCCAAGTTGACATATTTTGGGGTAAAAAAAAAAGATGTCATGTGGGACACATGTCACTCGTAATTTTGACATATTTTGTCATGGCTGCAATCCAAATACATGAATTTCACCATCGCCCGTGAATTAGTATGGCTACGATCCAAACACTATTTTTTTTCCTAAAATTTTAGTATTACTTAGGCTTTTAAGCCACAAATATTTTTCTTTACAATCTGTACGTAAACATATAGAGAGAAAGTACATAGGACGTGCCTCCTATGTCATAGAGGTGCATTAGATCTTATTCGGACTGTTCAACTGCTAGAGAAAGACTTAGATCAATAGCATATGACATCTGCAGTACCGTAAAGGATCCGTGTCCGAGGATATGGCATCGAGACGTCGTCTTCTGTGCAAACGAGATCTTGTAAAGAAGTTGTACGCACGAAGGACTGCGTGTCTCCTAGACTATTGTAGCAAATCATCAATCAAAGAAGCGAAATCGGCATCTAAAAGATACGAGTATTTTTCTACTTCCTCTCCGGTTTGCTTGTGCTTGTGGCGCGGCACGTACGTTGCGGAGCAGTGCGGGGGTTCTCGGAGGCGGAGCGGTGGTGCGTCGGCACCGCATGACTTCTCGTGCGTTTGGATCGACCGGGTGAAGCCGTCTCGTCGGGGACGTGGGCGACGAATGGCGAGTTTTTGGCTATTACATCACTGTTGACGGACGGATTAACAGAAACGGCTCCAATCCGGCGTAATGCTAAAATAACACAGCAGACACGCTTACCATCGATATGTGTCCAACTCCGCCCCTAGATCCGGACAGCCCCTCTGCGTTATGTCGCCTACACCGGTCCCCTGGGGTCAAACTAGATCTCCATCGTGCCTCCGGGGGACGGACAGCCCCCGGTGTGCCACATCGTCTACATTGGTGCCCTGGGGTCGGACCAGACGCGTATGTGTCCCTAAGGGACAAAGCTATCGTGGTCGTGCCCCTAGGCCACGGTAAGTCGTCTCGTCGCGCCATGCGTCCCTCCGTGCCCTGGGGCTGGATGTGTCGCCTCAGGGCACCAGAGGGACGCGTGGTGTGACGAGACGGCTTACCGTGGACTGGGGGCATGGCCACAGCAACTCTGTTCTCTAGGGGCATAGACGTGCCTAGTCCGGCCCCAGGGCACCGATGTAGGCGACGTGGCGTAGCGAGGCCGTCCGGCCCTCCCGAACACAGTAAAGATCTAATCCGGCCCCTTAGGGTGCGGATTTAGACATGTCGATGACCGGTGTGTCTGTTATGCTATTTTTAGTATTATGGCCAAAAGGGAGCCGTTTTATTAATCCTCACCAACGGTGATATAAGGTTGCTCCCAATGCTCCACCCTAGCCAAGATCTTAAAGGTGCCATGTAGGCAAAATCTTGAGATGGCGGTAGATTAAATGAGGTGAGAGATTGTTGCAGTATTTAAATAAGAGACTACTCTGGCTCGAAGTCATAGACAAAAAAAATTAACTCATTTTCATCTTGTACACACCATCTCCTTGAGATTCTACATCTAATTAATTAAAAGGACCTAAGATACTACACCATAAGAAACAATGCATTGAGAAGATAGTATTCTAACACTCCCCATGCACTAAGAAACTGCACTAAGATACTACGCATTGGGAGCAGCCTAACAGCCAAAAACTCAAGCATGGCAGCTTCGTGGGATTCCGGATGATCGGATCTGCTGCAATTTCTTATGAGCTCAATTTTCGATGGCCCCTACGACCCAGATTGTGAGATGAAACACCATGGACCATGGTGTACACAATTAGCGGCGCTAAAGAGGACTTGGACCTGGATCACACGAACCATCTGATTAGCACACTTTGTCAGGGATCACATCGAGCTAAGTTCTACTTTTGAACAGATGTGATTGTGCATAGGGCTACGACGAGTCATCTTAGCGGTTGGAATAGGTTTCTTTCCCGGAACGCCTTAGAAGCCTCCACCGTCCGATTAGAAAGTAAAGGTTCACATCAAGCGTTACAACAATTTTTTCCGCTCCATTAAATATTGCATGATTTCTATGTGTTTGCTATAGTAACACCACCGAGTATTGTTTGTGCGGTGATCCTCTGCCAAATCCTCCTCCTAGCATGGTAGCTTGGTCAACGATAACAATGAAAGAACAAGAATTCACGTGAGTTTCTACAGAACACGTATCAATTTAGCTAGAATTCCTAACAAAAATTCTACATTACAAACATAGTATTACATGATTACAGGATTCAGCATTACACATTGAAAATCATGATTTAGAAGAATATGAGACTTGGATCGCCATTTTGTATGTAGCTCGAAAATGATCCAACGAGACAACACTTCTAGGGTATGGATTGTCATCCTGATAACCTTAAATTTCTGATGTTAGTAGTTTTTTCACGGTGAGTGAATCATGTGACAACAAACAAACTCTTAACCCTGAGTGAGTGAGTGAGTGAGTGAGTAGTAAACAAAGTTTCACCCAACCGTTATTTGAAGTTTTGAACCCGGAGTAGAAATCGTGCAGTAGCAAACAAACTTTCACCCTGAACTGGAAATAAATCATTCGAGCTCCGTGCTGTTCGTATCTCTGACTCTGACCCTGAGGGTTTGTTTGGAAGCAAGGAGTAGAAAAACAGGGGACAAAATCCCTGTAGAGGATTTTGAGAACACATAGAATCCCCTTCAACTCTAAGGGAAAATTTTTCCCGCTAGTAATAAAATCCCTGTTGCCGTTTGGGAACAATAGGGATAAAAATCCCGGTCATGAAAAAAATTCAAAAAATTCAACAAAAATCATATAATTCAGAAACAATAGCACAATTAAACAACTCAAACACGACGTTCATGTTCTTGTTTATCTCAAACTTTCGAAGATACACAATTCAAATGATATAACAACTAACTCTTGCCGCCTTGCTGGATTAGCCATTGGCTCGTCGCCCCCGCCGTAGTAGGCAAGTTCAATAATATTGGTGACCATTATTCGATCCCCAGATGATATTGATGACCATTATTCGATCCCCGGATAAGAAGCTCAAAGAAAATTATCCTTCACAAGAATCTTTATGCTTACACTAGCACTAGCTAAAAGCAATTACATCAAGAAAGCATCCATGGGAGCTCTCACACGAGGTTTGGGAGCTCCATTCCCAGCACTCCCATTGCCATTTGGTACTTCGGATCGATTCACAAACGGAGCAATCATGCCATTTTTGCCACTGCTGGCTTCAGTAAACTGTACGTATATACAGGAACGCCATTCAGATCAAAAGCCTCTCTATCTCCGGCTTGAGAAAAAGAAATCTCCCTATCTCTTCCGCAGATTCTCTTGCATAGCTCGCCTATCCTCTAACAGGAAATATCAGAAGAAACTGTACCTGCATATCAACCAAACAAGATTTCACTATCAATTTGGGAGTTGACAAAAGATATGACACGCGGAAAGCAAATCTAACAATTACATTCATTTAATTTGCCTATGATGTGGCGATGATTGCACCAATTTGAAGACTAGCTATAACCACAACTGAATCGAGTACACAAAAGATATCAGCACCATGCATAGTTTAGCATCCTAGACTTATGGATTCCAATTATTATTAACCTTTTCTATCCCTCCGCCGCCTGCTTCATGAATCTACTTGCTGAGGTCTATCACCCATTGTGTAAATATAACCCAATCTACATCCAATTATTAACCCAATCTATTTTTTACGATATATGATACCACTATATTTGTCGGACCGGATTTTCTAATCCGAATCCTGCAAAAACGCCGCTATTCCTGGATCGATAGATAGCACTCACGGCATTGCTGAATCATTCATACATGGCGTGAACTAAAGTATCAATATTACAATCAACAGAGTGACATAGACCACGTCGGGTCGAGTTTTACAACAAGGGCGATCGAAGCCAAATTGATTACAATACGAACACCGATTCACGGTAGCGGAAGCAAAGGGTAGAGCTCATCTCTTCACGAGCACGCGATCGGGCAACTTTGTGTCATCGATATTACCCAAGGACCGGATAATATCGGTTATGCGCAAGTACCAACGAGTCAACTTAGATGCGTCGAGGCCTAGACTACGAGATCCTAGACTACTCTTCATCGTTTCCTTGTCCATCAACTTCGGTTCCTCGTAGTAGCATAGTCTCCTCCATCAGCGTCATCCAAGGGTTTGGGGAGAGCGAGGATGAGCACAACTACCGTGCTCGCGAGCCAATACACAATGCAATGATATACATGCGGGCTTACAAGGATGGCTCGGTTCTTTTATTTGCAAAGCAATACTTTTGAATATCATAAGTACCAATTCCTAGCACTTAGCATTTTTAACAATTTCATTTTAGATAAAGAGAGAAATTGTGCAATATTTATATCACAGAGGTTACCTCCACCTTCATGCTTATTTTGATTGTGGTTACATCCACCACTAAACGACAGGGGTACAAAGACCGGGAATATCCAAACTCAGGCTAGGTGAGCCATACAATTTTCATACCACCCACAATATTTTTGAAATAGAACTAACTCAAGTTAAGTTCCCATGTCCGCTTTGACCAGTAGGCACTACTGTTTAAACAGCTTTATAACTCTGCAGAGATTGTACACTTTACCCACAAGAGACAATTAACTCGTTGCCCTACACGATTCCGTAGTCGTGTAGTCGAGAGGTTGTCACAATAACTTTTCTAAATATCTCGCCCCTCCTCGTCTCACCCATATGGGGTTATGCCCATACGTTGCGCGGATGTCCACCTCGGCGGCCGGCGTGGCGTGGCTACACCTCGGCGATCGCGAACTTCACCCTTGACTCGGTGTCCCATCCAAGCCCGACATACCCGAGCTTGTGCCTCCTTTAACCCTCCAGTGAGATGATTTTCGGGTTTGATAAATGTACTAAGCCAAGTCGCGGTTTGTTGCGGACTTGTGGTTGTACTTGTTATACAGGAGGTCGTGACAAGATTAAGTCCTTAGGGTTGTGCGGACGGCTCAACCACATTCCCACCATTCTCGTGCTACATCCGCACCCACCATCTTTCCATCCGCCTGCACGGGGTATTAGCGATTTAGGGTTTTGAGATGTAAATACAACAATTCAACCATCTCGATCATTTACCCGCAATGACCGCCAAATCATTTTAGGTTTGAAAAGATGATGATGTAGGACATTTTAATGTCCCGTACTTAAGCAAGTCTAGCATGTCGCTTAAGTACAACCTATAGCTAGTATTACCATATAGTTACTAGGGTGACAATGGAATTAAGGGATTCAAGTTGTCAAGGATGGCATAGTAATTAATTATTCAACAAATGGGTATTAACTACCTTACGCTTTAACATACATTTGATTAAAGAATTAAAGCATGCAATTTGCTACTTTAAAGAACATAATTTGCATAAAATGTAGGCTCAATATGATCAAAGTATTGACTCGCTTGGTTGTAGGGAGAGAGTCCGAGTAGTCTTGTCCTTGATCGACGTGGAGGTCTCCTGCCTCCGAAATCTACGCGGCGAGAATGCAGAAGCAAAATAAGCGACAAGCAACGAGAGCAATTAAATACCCAAGTATACACAAATGAACTCCAAATTGAACAAGACCTATGCCGTTAGCAAGATCTTGATTTTAGAAATTTTTAGAAATTTAAATCATAATTTTTGGAGTTGAAAAGGGGGAGTTATTAATATTTAAAGTCTAGCTTTTGAATTAAAATAGAAAAAGGAACTGAAATCACAGAAATAAAAGAAAAACAAAAGCGGCCCAGACCAAAAGGCGGCCCGGCCCACGGCCTCAGCCGAGCGCAGCGCCAGTGCAGAGGTGCGGCCACGCGCGCGGCTGCCCGGCGGAAGGAAAAGGGGAAGGAGGCGGCCGGGGAGAAAAAGCGGGCGGCGGCGAGCGAGGGGAAAGGAGGGGGTGGCGGCGACGGCGCACGGGAGGAGGAAGGCTCGGGGCGGCGGGAACCACCGGAGGGAAGAGAGGCGGCGGCGCGAGGAGCTCGGTGCTGCGGCGAGAGGAGATGGCGGCGGCGACGAGGAGGCGCGGCGCACGGAGGAGCTCACCAACGGCGGGACGACGAGGTAAGCCTCGGCTCTTCTCTTTTCTTCTTTCTTCTTCTTCTGGGGAAGGATTGGGGAAGGAGGGGAGTGGAAGGGAAGGGCGCCGGGGCTAGGGTTTTAAAGCCGGGGAAGAGAGGAGAGGGGGGGTCCGGCGGGCGTGCGGCGCGGCTCGGGTGCGCGTGCGCACGGAGGTGATGATGGCGGCGGGGGTAGCGTGCGGGAGGAAGGAGGAGGGGTCCGGTCCGGCGAGGAGGACGAAGGGGGCCGGCGAGGGTTGACCGGGGAAAAAGCAGGCATCACAATATTACAAGCGAGCACTAAGATGTAAACTACTAACTAGTAGAGGTCAACGCAGATGTACAAGAGAAGAATGATGGAAACTTGCCTTGAAGGATGCTCAAGACCGCATCCTGGATTTGCACGGCGGCTCGGCTTGAGCAGAAGTCTCGAACCGGGCGTGGATCCCCACGTAGCCCCCGCTCGTCCAACGCAAATCACACACACAAAAAGAGATCGATCGATCGGATCGATCCTAAACCGCAGATGCTCGAATCCAACACAAACTAGCATAGTATAGCACAACCACGGACATATTTCTTGGCGACTTCTCGGTGGCCTTGGCGGCGGAGCCATCGACCATCTTGTCTTCTTCCTCGTCGTGAGTCGAGCTCCTCCTCCTCATATCGTCGTTCTCCTTGGCCTCTCCCATCCTCGCCCGCGCTCCACAGAAACCATCAATTTTCCGCCGCAAAACTACAACCCGAGCGCGCAGATCTCGCAATTCGCACCCTGAAGTGAAATTCAAGAGCAGAAACTCACATCGATGGATAGATCTACGGAGCGGAAACGCGGAGAGGAGAGCGGAGGCGGTTGCAAAGAAAGAATCAGTAGGAGCAGTAATCGATTAGAGAGAGGGGTTTTCTTGGGGTCTTCGGGTGGGTGAGGCGAGCTATGCGGCGAGAGAGCGAGAGGATAGGGTTCGAGGAGGATACCCCTAGTGTGAGGAGGAGGAGGAGGAGGAGGAGGTTGAGACTTCACCGGCGAGATGGAGGTTGAGATTCACCATCGATGACGCAGTTGCCGGAGACAAAGGAGGAAGCGTGTGGCCGCGGAAGTCGCGAGGGAGGGAGGCAGGCGGCGGCGGCGGTCGAGAGAGGAGAGAGGAGCGCGGCGTCGCGCGATGCATCGTGATGCGACCGGAGAAAAAAATCCCCGTGTGAGCACTCGATGTTTATTTCCCCGTGGAAACGATAGGGAATGGGCCGAGGAATCCACTTCCCTTCGTCATCCAAACGAGGCGCTCGACGGGGTAGGGAAAATTTCCCCCGTGCCTTCCAATCTCCGGGATTAGGCTGGGATCCCGGCCGGAATTGGATCATCCAAACAAGCCCTGAGGGAGAAAAAAATCCCCACAAATCTGCCGGCCAGGCGGCCCACCGGCCACCTCCAACTCTACCCTCTCCTCGTCGCCGCCCTCCGCTTTCCCAAACCCACCATAAAACAACCTCCACTCTTCGCCCCCGCCTTCCCCATCTCCTCCGACCCCCCCGACTCCCGCGCCATGGATCCGGCGCCGCAGTCCCACCCCATCCTCTCCTATGTGCTCTCCCGCCTTCCCACCCTCTCCAAGCCCAGGCCCGCCTCCGCCGGCGGCGACGTCGACATCGAGCAGCCGCCCGTGCAGACGCCGTCGCCCCGGACGCCCTCCTCCGCCGGCGAGTTCGAGCTCGTCGAGCGCATGCCGGGCCTCCGCCACCCCTCCGTGCTCCGCGCCATGACCCGCGCCGTCGCCGACGTCTCCGCCGCGCGCTCCGCGCTCCAGCTCCTCGGCCCACGCCCCGACCACGAGCTCGTCGACTCCTCCCGCGCCCTCATCACCGCCGCGGCCGCCGGCGACTCGCAGATCCCCGAGGGGACCTCGAGGCGTGCCGCGCGGTGGTGCGGCTCGAGGAGACGCACGACGCGTACGAGGCGCTCCTGCAGGAGGCGGAGGGCAGACTCGAGAGGGTCTACCGGTCGGCGATGCAGGGGAGGGACCTGGAGGAGGCGGAGGAAGGATGAATCGTCGGCGGCGGCGGGTGCTGAGGCGGGGATTCGGCGGTGCAGGAGGAGGTGGTCGCCGTGCTGAAGCAGGCGGAGGAGGGCAAGACGGTGGAGAGCGTCCGCCTCGTGGATCGGCAGCTGCGGCACCTGCCCGAGGCGTTCGGGAGGATCCAGGGCTCCGTGTGCTCGACATCTCGCGCAACCAGCTAGAGGTGAGAAACTTGTCATCTTCATATGTTTAGATCTGCCTTTGCAGATCCTCTATACCACTATACCATATGAAGATGTGTAGGTGGGCTATATAGACCTAGTTTTGGTGTGTTTGTTGTGGATGCGGCGTTGTAGTGTGACCCTTTGCACATATTCTACTGCTTGGGCTTGTGAGTGGATTAATTGAATTATGTGCTAAAAATAGTTTGGATACTGATTTGTCAGTAAGGATAGTAATTTTAGTGAATTCTGAGAGGCCCGGTTCCTAGTTTTAGGGCCAGGTGTGAAGTATGTACAGTAGTTTTTTTGGGGGTGCAGATTTGGTACAAGTTATTCCATGCTCTATGTAAGGATGGATGGAACGCTACGAGTTATGTAAGGATGGAGTGAATTACTATTTATGTGTTGGTGTTGACTGTAAAGGATGGAGTGAATGTGTTGGTTTTGAATGTAACAATCAAGACTGAAAGGAAATGGAGTCTGTTATTACTGATTTGATTTGATAATTGGATTGGGCTATGCATGTATGAGTATTGACTCATCAAGAATCACGAAGTAGTATTTTGTGGTCAGAATAGCTAAATATGCAAGTTTTTGCACAATAGAATGCCAAATTGGTAGGAGTTAGGAGGCTGAAGTCTACTTAATTTTGCTAATTTGATTGACATAAGTGGGTCCATGTTTTCTTTGTAGGCTAGCTTGATTAATGTCCAATTCCTGGATATCTAGTTTGGGTTGGAGACTTGGAGAATCATAGATTAAAGTAGGACAAACTTGTTTTCTTTTGATTTTTTGTTACTTTCCCGTACTGATTGCCTTACTTATACGTGATGTTTGTATCAGATTTGTATGGTTTGTTTTGAATTTTTTTTTGTCTAAAGTCATTTGAGAATAGACACAACACATGCTAGGTATAAAATGCTGGATTTGTTTCTTAACACTTGAAAAACTAAGAATGGTTTGTCAGGTTATAATTCCTCGACAAGACTGCTGTATAAATTTTGTTCAGTACGATGTTTTACTGCTGTCCCTGATTTATTGGTTGATTTCAATGTGCTTGTAGGTTATTCCAGATGCTATAGGGGACTTGTTCACCTTGAAGAGCTCCGTCTCGCTTTTAATGCCTTGGTTTCTCTTCCTGATTCCATTGGACTGCTATCCAATCTGAAGATTTTGAATGTGTCAAGTAACAAGCTGAGAACACTGCCAGATAGCATCTCAAAGTGCAGGTAGATACTACTACTTAATTTCTTTCCTTCGGTTTGTTAAGTAACACTGTTCAAGTGACTGATAATTCAAACTCCAGGTCGCTAGTTGAGCTCGATGCAAGCTACAATGGGCTCTCCTATCTGCCAACAAATATTGGCTATGAGCTGGTAAATCTGCGAAAACTCTGGGTCCACATGAATAAGTTGCGATCTCTTCCATCATCTGTCTGTGAGATGAGATCACTATACCTCCTCGATGCTCATTTCAATGAACTCTGTGGTCTGCCATCTGCCGTAGGGAAACTTTCCAGTCTTGAGATTGTCAACCTAAGCAGCAACTTTAGTGACATGAAGGAGCTCCCTTTTTCATTTGGTGACCTTCTGAATCTGCGTGAGCTTGACCTCAGCAACAACCAGATCCATGCTCTTCCTGACAGTTTGGCCGGCTTGATAAGCTAGAAGCTCAATCTGGAACAGAATCCTCTGTCCGTGCCACCCATGGAGATTGTGAACAAAGGCGTAGATGCCGTGCAAGAATACATGTCAAAGAGGTGGCTCGACATCTTGCTCGAGGAAGAACAGAAGAGCATCGCAGCAGCAGAGAGCCCGCAAGCGTCAACTCCCACAGCTTGGCTGGCGCGCAGCGTCTCCTGGGTATCAGACGTGTCGGGGAGCCTTAAAGGGTACCTTACTGGTCATGACAAGCCAGAGAAAGATGCATACCTGGATCAGCAGTTGTGATTTCTCAAGGTTTGCCCGGCGTGTGCGCCTCATGTACATACTACCAAGCTCACGTCTTGACTAAATGGCTAGGGAATCATTTTGTGTTCCTAGCGAGTCTTATAAGTCACACATATTACTTTGTTACTCTGTTGAATAATGATGCTGAAACTACTAGGACTTGAGTGTGCTCTCAAGACGATCATGGTGATGATATTAGCTTTCATGTTTTGTAACTCATTCTGTGCACCGGATCCCTGTTCGTTGGTTTTCAGCTTGTACTGAAGTCCTTGTGCTTGTGCGTTGCGTGTACTCAAGTTTCGTTGTTTCTATGATGCGATTTCTGGCCCTCCTTACCTTATCCTCGCATTTGGGATATTGCCGTGGTCGTGTACTCTGATTCAGCAATGAGCATGCAATTCGTGGAATGTTTTTTCCCTTCACAAATACGACTGCCAGGTATCGACGTCTACTAGAGGGACAACCAGCCTTGAAGAAAGCCGCTGGTGACGATACTATCCGATATGGCACGGAACCAGTACAGCACAAACAAACCATAGATACGAGAAGAGCACAGACCACAGCAGCCATCGAATTGAGGAACACGGCAACGAAAATACGAACATGAACATACTACTAGAATATAGTAATTGCATACGCAGTTCGCCTGCAAAGGTAGCTGCTGCTTTTACAAAAGGTTCACCCACGGATTTTGATTTATCTTTTTGTTTCTCATACATCGAATTTGGACTTGAAATTTTGGGCAATGCTAGACTATATCATAACCTATCTATGTAAAAAAAAAAATTGTAATTTTTAGTAACTACTTGAACCGGTTTTCGAACAACGGGAGCACCAGTTATTTTCTCACCAATAGGCACTCAACACTCTTAACAGATGAGCACGAGGTCATCACTGGTTCTTCACTAGCATGATGACACTTCATCGTCCTTGGCGAGCATCTCGTTTATATCTGTGTCATCAAAACCCTGACGGGAATAAGGAACCCCTAGGTTCAGAAGATTTTCACAGTAATGGCACAAAGGATGAGGCATGTTACGTACCAGTTCATGCAGCCCCACGAGTGGATCCCATTCGTCGAAGCCGCACAGATCATCAACGGACTGCCCCAGGTCGTACTTGTTCTGCCTGAGTATCTCCTTGTTCAGGTCAACCTGCCTGAAGCCCATCTCCTCCAGCTCCCTCAGCAGTTTCTCCTCCATGTGATTGACGATTTCATTGGGCGAAAGTGCAGCAGGCACACTAACAGGAGCAGGAGCATGCACAGGCGCCGGCATGCTAACAGGAGCAGGTGCATGCACACTAACAGGAGCCAGCACGGTAACGGTAGCAGGCGCAGGAACACCAACAAAAGTAGGTGCAGGCACACTAACTGGTTCGGGCAGGGGTATGGCTTCAGGTGCAGCAGGCACATCAGCAGGCATCGAAGTTGATACAGGCCCAGTAGATGAGGTGTGAGGATCAGTGATGGGGACTTGAACTGGTTCAACTGCTGTAGGTGCAGAGGGCACAGCACTTGGAACAAGCTCAGATGCCTTGGGTTTGATGGCTTCATGAAATAATGCACGCGCAAACCGATCGGTGCTGATGCTTCCGGGGTATTCATATACAAGATCTGTGGGCTCAACATTCATATCGATGAAAGGCTTCCATTTTGCACTGTTGCCTTCTGGGGGCAGGTTCAAGTTTATTGCAGCCTGCTGCTTGTTGCCACTGGTTTGAACAGGCTGTTCCACCTGCACACGAATTTAGCATGCAAATGATCAGATAACAAATAAAGTGTCAAGGTCGACAAGCACAAAAGCAAGCAATGGTAGAATAACAACCTGAATAAGAACCCAAACTCGCTGACCAAAATTTTGACCAGAGGGTAATGCCAATCTCCAGTACGATATGTACCTCCCAGGCTTCGCAGGTGCAATGAAGTCAACACCAACATCGATCTCTTGATCCACAGGAAACCCATTCACCGAAATCTGCACAGCACATCAGATCAAAGTGAGACCTTTCTGTGATGCAATCATGCCATCTCACATTCACAACTATAAATTGGCAGAGACTAAAGATACATAGGTTGTAGCCTGTAGGTACCCCTAATTTAACTGAGCTCTGGCGTGCAAATTGATCTCCACCAACCCAGATAAGATGTGTCCCAAACGGCCACATGGTAGATCCATTGTTACACATGCGCCAAATCTTGGTAAATGGAGTTGATGGCGCCATTACCGTTCCATCAGGGACAGTAACATCCTTAATGAAGCGGCACTCAAGTTTGTCCTGTTGAAGCCGTGAAAGGAGCCTCCGGTTCTGAAAATGGTCAGATGAATGCAAGTTGTAATCATTCTGTTACTATTTCACGGGAACTATCTAATCATGAATATGAACAAATTGATATGGTCACCTTATTAGTGTCTCTCAAACTTTCACTTACTAAACTTGGCCTGTCTATTCTGGTATATTCAGCCTCATTGCCCATGTGAGAAAAACAAGCACTGCACAAATCATAGTCATCTTTACTGCCAGCAAAGAAGAAAGCACATTAGAAGAATGACATTTTTTTCCAATTTCCAATTAAAATACAATTGAACATCTGGAACCATTATTGAACTAAAAAACTTACACATTGGACTTGTAGCGAGGCCCAGCAATCGGAGTCACCCCACAACCATCACATTGTATCCATCTATGGAGTGTGCATTGTGGCACGCTGCCATACTTGTCGCTGACATCTATGTATGAACCTCCAAAAGAGTAGATGCCTTCTGGATAAGGTTCGTAAGGACTAACTGACAAGGGCGCATTCAACTTAAATGGCTTATAGCTGTAGGTAGGTGGAGGAGGGAATGTCGAGTGCAAATCACCATTGAGCTTTCCATTAGCTCCAAGGGGCGGAATCCGACAGTAAGGGGGAACTGTCGTTGGAGGAGGGAATATCGAATGAAAATCACGATTGATCTTTCCATCGGATATAAAGGGCATATAGCCAGGATTCAGTTCATATCTTGGTGTATTTTCGCCCACAGGTGGAGCAAGAGCAGAACGAAGAGTAGGAAAACCATGAGCAATGGTAGCAACAGGTGGCACAGCAGAGGATATGACAGATTTCCACTTACTACTTTGGGCATCAGTACTTCCCTTACGAGCAACTTTTTTCCCACTTGAACTAGCTGAAATCAATGGATCCTCAACTAAAGGATATCCTGATGTTTGTTCAACTTGAGCTTTGGCATCCTCAACTAGCATGCTCTTAAGACCAAGTGCTTTAGATGATTCAGAATTCTGCATGTCCGATGGCTGTGAAGCTGAAACTGTTATAAAGTCAGACTCCTGCTTAATGTTTAAATTTCCCAACATTTGTGGTCCATCACTAGAGGAGCCAGATGAACAATCAGCGGGCCTACTGGAAGGCTGCATGTTGCTCTTTGGTGTCATCAATTTAGCGAATCGGTCCAGCAACTCAGCCAATGATGGTGCCGATGAAGCAGCTTTAGAACGCAAGTCATGAGATAGTTTTGCAAGGACAGAGGGAACTTGCTCTGGTACAAACTTTAAAGCTTCATCAATAGCTGATTTCACCTGAGCAAGTTGATCTTCAAGAGCTGTGGACATTGGAGATCTGGAATTTGAGGCCTGCTGTTTGGTCTGAGGTGCCCCAGCACTGCTGCTCTTCAACTGAACATTAATCCTGAGAGGTTCAGTTTCTGACTAATAGCAGCATCACATAAATCATTATCATCATCCAGCATGACAACATCCCCATCCTCATCAGTATAGGTGAGAATGAATTCAGCATCAGGACTGAACTTAAAAGCACTTGCAATCTTTGACCGAAGGGCAGCCAGATTATGATCTAAGTGTGGACCATTCACACAAGCATTGAGCCGCTTGAGACTGTCACCGTGTTTGACCTGAAACATCAACCAAAGGTTAACCAGAAATTCACAAGAACAATAATTGACCAAAATTACAGATTTCACAAAAATAACAATAAGTGGCACGTTTATTTACTTTTTGCTTCATAAGCAAGTTGTTAATTAGCATAACAGAACTGGCAAATAAAATGATAACTCTCTTCTCTTCCTCTCATGTCAGCTAATCAACATGTGTCCAGTTTATAATAACACCGGAACACTACTTAAAGAAGCAGATCTCTCCCCTTCCAGCATCACGTGTTGCTACATGGACGACAAAAATGCTACGGCATTAATCATTTAAGGACTAGTACAAATACAAGCTTAATCCTTGCAATTAGTTGAGACTTGAGAATCATACCTAACAGATACAAGTATAGAATCATAGCCAGAACAATCGGAGCATGTAATAAAACAAACTATGCAGATGCACCCAAAGACGCAATATTTCTCCAGCCTTTTTATGAAATGCCATGAACTAATATCTCATCGGAAATCTACGGTGAACATGTGAGTCCTACAGTGCTACGAAACGTAGATTAAAGTACTCTACCATCAACACAAAACGCCCTAAGATAATATGAATTTTGAAACGATCATCACAAAATCGTCCCTTAAAGCCCAAAATTTTCTCCACGCTTTTATGATCGCGAACAAGATCAAATCAATCTGATCCTGGATATACCCACAGAGATGCAAAATCCATCCTTTCGGCAAGCAGATGGAACACCAAACCCATCTGATAAAGTGATAATCTTCGCCAGACCAGGCCCTCATCCCCAACGAGGGAAAAGATCCCCATGTCAGTGTCCACAATCATCTCACAACTAAAAACAGAAGTCAGGAAAAAAATAGATAAAACCACAATCACCACCCAGATCGCTCCACAATCTAGCAAGCGCAAACCCCTCCTCCCTCCCGACGTCGAAACGCCAAACCCTACACGAAGGGGGGAAAACCCGCACCGCAGCATTCCCAACCCCCAAACAAACATCACAGCACAAACACCGTAGCGCGAGGAGACAGGAACCCCACCTTGATTACAAGATCCCAGGCGTCGTCGCGCGGCACGAGGCCGTGGAACGGCGGCGCGGCCCGGCGAGGCATTGCAACACGAGTCCGCGGCGGCGGTCGGAACCCTAGCCTCGCGAAGCGGCCGGAGACGGAGGAAACCCTGGTCGAGCAGAGGAGAAGGAGGAGGGCGAGTGCGTCGCGGTGGTGGTAGTGTGATGAAGAAGAGAAGGGGCTCGCCGCTTAGGGAAGGTTGGGGCGAAAAGAAATTTTCGCATCTTTTCGCGGTTTTCCCCCGGCTATTACGTCCGCCGTCCGGGTTCTCGTCAGCCGATGGGGCCTACGCGTCGGTGAGGGAGGCGCTTGTGCACATGTTGTGATTTCGGAATTTGTTGGGGTGATAGTGCGGTTTTGTTTGTACACATCCACCCCTTGTGGGGGCCTTTGGTCAGTGTGGTGATGTGGATAGAGAGGAATACAATATTACTTCATTTTGCGAGGAAGGATATAATATTACGACTTTGTGTTCTTGTGTCAATGTGTATGCCTTCTTTGGGATTGGGAGCGAGACGCAAGATCGACCTTTGTGGTGTGGCGGCTTGCTTCTGGAGGATTAGCCATCTGTCTCGATCATGGGCCACATGTTGTGTCATTGTCTATCTTGTCTCTGTTTGTGTGACATGAGAATTTGAGATATTGTGTATCTTTGAGATGAAATGTTGTATCTTTGTAGTTTATGGTTTTCTTCGTGTCGAGCAAGTTGAGAGTTGGGTTTGGATTTGCTGGACGTATCACAGAAGAAGCCGTTCTTGCATGGCGTGAGAGTCATTGATCGACCAAAAGCGGCACACATCGTATTTAGACTTTTTAAGTGAAATAGCAAAAATAGCTTATCCATCAACGAAATGGGAAAAATGGCATCCCTACTGTGCTCAAAATGCACTGCAGATTTGATGGAGAAGCTATTTTTGATTTTTATCGCAAACGATGCAATTATAGCCCATAACTCCTTGTGTGGTAGCGCGTGCGCCTATCGCGTCGCCGCGAAGTTGCCTCCTTCACCCCACGTCGCAATTTTGGTTCTACGCGGCAAAATGCAAAGAAATATTGTGCTAGACTGACGGTATAGGCGTACTTGTTGAAGTTGATAAACGAACACATGATAGAAAAAAAATCGGACGTCAGCGTTATAAATGGATAAAGTGTAGTTAACTGTGACAGGGCGGATGCAACATATATTACTAATCCTATTAGAATTATAGTATAAATAGCATATACCACTCTATAAATAAGCAATGACTCGTATTATAGTGTGAGCGACCCCAGATATAAGCAATAAATATTACTAATTTTCAATCACACTAATGCGATTGTATTCTATACATTTGTTTTCTATTTAACCTTAGATGTTTTCTCCACATGTGTTTCGTAATGTCCATATAGTTGGAAATCAGGCAAAATGACAATATTTTTCGTACAAATTCTTTTCTTTTTGACAATTGAGCGATAGCTTAGTGGTGGAGACATGGGTAACATTCCACTTGCCTGGGTTTGATCCCTGGATCGACCCATCACGTTTTGCCTAAATAATTTGGATACACATGTGTAACAGCCCTAGCTTAGGGTTTGTATTTCAAATGTAAATTTTGAGGGGAAATAAAAACTTTTGTTGTCTCTTCAAATCATTTGAAAGTTTCTACATTTTTCCCTAGCAATTTCCATTTTCTAGAATTAAATTCTTGAGAATGGAGATTGTTGTCAGCAGATTCTTAGCCTTCAAACTTGTGATCATCCTCTGAAATTATTTTTCCTATCATCTTGATCATCCTATCTACCTCCTGAATTATTTCATAATTTTTAGATTTTATTTGGTATTTCAAATGACCAAGTCAACTCTGCTTTGAAATCTGGTCAAACTCCTCAGTCAGCAGCTTGTGAATTTTCTCTAGAACAATGCAGTGCATAAAAAGTTCTAGAAAAATTATACAAGGTTGTCCTCTGTCCCTAGTAGCTACCATAAAAATTTCGAAATTTTTGGAGCTCAGAGCTACCTCTAAAAATTTCCCAAACCTTCTCTGTTTTTAAATCAAAACTAAAATCACTCGTTCCTCGCTCGGACCCAACCTCGTGCTCGAGTCCGACTCGCACCACTTGCTCGGTCGCGTCAACTAAACGTACTGCTCGAGTCCAATCGATCGTGACCGTCCGATGCAAATCGAACGATCCACGTCGCGTCGCGCAACCGACTGTCCGAATGCATACATCGATCTCGATGCGTCGTTTTAGATCCAACGGTTGGTGCGATGTTGATCGAGTCAAACCACCGGTTCGCGCGCATTTGACTCGGGCTCGCACCGCCGCCGCATCGGCCGACATGTGGGTCCCACTGCCAAGATCACCTCGTCTTCTCGCGTCTCACGGAGCTCACGCCGCCTTCGCATGCTTGCCACGCCGCTCGTCGCTGCCACGTCGGGGACGCGTGTACCTCTCGGAAGCATCGCCAGCACTTTATAACCTCACTGCACTCGTCCGTTCTTAGTTTCCTCCGCTCTGTTGCTCTCTCGCCCACTTCTCGCCGCCGGGAGAAGAAGGAGAGGCGGCGCCACCACCTCGTTGCCGCTTGTGCTTCCGCAACCCTCTCGCCGCCGTTGTCCTTCGCGCATCCATTTTTTCCATCCCGAGCTCGTGGCATCCAAAGAATCGTCCGAGCCACTTCTTCGTCCCCAACTCCGGTGGTCTCGGCCCTGCAAGCTTGCTAGTGCTCTGGTGAGTTTCGAGCTTCGACACTTGGTCCCTTAGGATCGCACTGGTGCACTGAATCTAACGTTGGGCTTGTTTCTGCCTTTTGTGCATCGTTGCGGGCGTCGACCAATTCTTCTCCAAGCTCGGTTTCGCGCCGTGAAATTCCGCCACCTCGAGCTTTCTTCGGCATTATCGTGTGCTTCTTGCTCCGGTGTTGGGGCGAAGCTTGCGCGCCTTCCGAGTCTTCTAGAAGTCCGTATCGCCTTCTCCGCGGAAGCCGCATCTTCTTCTCCGCCTCCGTTCGCCGCCAGCTCGCCGCCGGCATCCTCGAGGTCTCGCGTCGCCGTCATCAAGTTCGCGAGGTCGTAGCGAACCTAGAGGTATAACCCTTTTGTCCTAAAACCTCCGGTCCGCTAGATCCATCTTGCGCGGCCGCCATCGTCTCGTGGGCGTGGAAGTCGCCTTGGCGTGCCAAGGTCTAACCTAAATCATTAGCCTTAAGTGTCTCTTTAGTTGTTTGTATGTCGTGTGGGCCCATGAAGATTATTTGTGTTTAAGTTTAAATCTGGCGGTTATTTTAGTCCTCTGAGTCTATGTCCTGTGGGCCCATATTCTGGTTAAGTGGTGGTGTAATATTCAGTGTTGCGTTTTCTCTGTTTGGAAGCGTATTTCCCTGTACGTTTAGTTTAGGTTTACGTTTTGATAAGCCGAAGGCGTATTCTCGGTGTACGCCTTCGACGTCACCTTAAGCCATGGCCGAGTCAGAGCTGACTCAGTCAGCACCCTCGCGCGGGCCCGCATGTCAGTGGCAGGGGCTAGCTGGCTGTGGGTGCGAAATGGGATAAGTGCGTTTTAGATTTCGGAAATGATTTAGTATTTCTGGTTTTTGTTTTCTGTTGAGTTGTTAATTCATTTAAACTTAGAAAATGCATAACTAATTCAGTTTTTATCCAAATTGCATGAATCCAGTGCTGTTTATTTTCATTTCAAATGTATTATTTACTAAAATTAGTTTCATCCATGTCTCTGTAGCAAAAATCTGTTAATTAATAAAATGATGTTTTATGTATCTTCTAGATTAGAAAATGCATATCTCTTTCAATATTTGTCCAAATCCAGTGAAACCAATTTTGTAATTTGTCATTTTTAATGTACTAATTATTAGGATAGGTTATATACACTGTTTCTGTTCATGAAAATTTGTTAAGTAATTAACTAGTGTTTTGATGTGTTTTTAGCTTAGGAAATTCATAGAAAATTCTTAATAACTTAAAATGAATTGCTCTCTGTTTCTTAAATTTTGTTATTTCATGCTTAGGCTGCTGGAAAAGTTTAGTGTGTTTTGTTTTTGTTGTATTGTTTGAGTTTGGTGGTGTTATTCGTTCTTATTATTTGCTTTGTTCAATCGTTAGGATTCGATATTTGCGCAACCACGAGAACGATCCTCCGCAACATATTGAGCAACAATGACCGTGCAAGCAGTTTGATCATGATAATCCCAGTATTTTAAAGTCTAATATTTTGTTTCAAATTGTATGTATGCATTGCTTAATTTGTGTTAAATTGATTAGTTAAATCCGTGAAATGCATATCCTGTAGACAAAATATTGATCTCTACTACACGAGCCTAGGTTATTTCTTTGTGATTAGAGATCATTGGATGATCTCTTGTCACTTAGTAGATCCGGTCAACTTGCTTAGACATGCTTAGCTATCGGTAGAATCTGGGCGGTTATCGACTTTAGTCGGAACCTTGATCACCTAAAATTTACTATAACTTTATGTTTTAGCATTTCTGCTATGTTTAATTGCAAAATTAAAAAAATGAAAACAAAAGTGATTTAGACTTGGGCACAATGGTAAGACCGGTGTGATCTGTTGGGTGTGATGGAAAGGTGCCCGAGTCGCTTAAGGACCGAGTTACTTGCGCCATCGTCTTGAGCATTTTGCGTGCTAACCACACTAGAGTATATGGGACCTCTCTTGACCTAGTACTTTGGCGTGTATTGGCTCGGTCGCAGGAGGTCGCGGAGGGATGGAGGTGGGAGCATGGTAGTTGTCCAAAAGCTTTATCCTCGAGTGGGTAGTTGCCTTTTCGCTTTACCATGTAGCGTATGGGTTTCTATCCATACGAGCGGCTCGTAGTTAATACACAATATTGGAAACAGTCTCGTAGGACTTAGCTGTGCCGGCATACCTTCGGAAGTGTGCTTCGGCTTAAAGGCGGTCTGAAGTGTGGGTACATTGGTACACCCCTGCAGGGTTAAAACTATTCGAATAGCCTCGTCCTAGGTTATGGACACGCTCGGATACGCCCCCCAAGAACTAGACTACAACATTTAAATTAAAACTTGATGGGTGGTACGAATCTGGGATTCGTGCTATTGTTGTGGTGACTATTGGGATAGTCACTTCTAGGTTGTTTTATCTTTCGCTTTTGTTATTAATATCCGTACTGTTATTTCAATCTTAAAAATGAATTGCAAACTTGCCTTCAAACTGTATTACATTATTGCAAATAAAGTTGGCTTTATGCAAATAAAACATATGGCCTCCACTAAACAAGCCTGCATGTAGCATATGAATAGGTCTGCTAGTTCACACGTCAGTCTTGCGGGTACAAAGACAATCTTTGTACTCAGGTGCTTTGCTTAATGTTTTTGTTGCAGAGGAAGAAGGTGAGCCCCAAGGGCCTCACTTACGTGAGTTGTGTTGCCGTTCGTGGGCGACTAGACTTGGCGGTCGGTCGGATGCCTTGTGGGTTGGAGGCACACCGATTGGCTTTGTTTATAGCCATCTTATGGCACTTTGCTTCATTGTCGTTCTTGTTTATTTGTGTATCTTGGCACGCCGGCATTGGTGCATAATAACCTCTACTATTTGTTTATCTTCCGTTTGGAAGTGTGGTGTTTGGACTCTATGTTTGGAATGGAGTTGATGTCTAATTTTGTACCGAGGTGTGTATCTTTGCTTTCAGAAGTATACATATCTCGAGGATCGCTTTATTTGATTTGTGATGCTAGGACCGGGAGGTTGGTTAAGCATTACAAACCAAATAAATTGGGTCCTCACAAAGTTGGTATCGAGCCATTACCGTAGTAACCCAAGCATAGTCGTCCTTAGGATATTTTGAAAGTCTTATTTTCAAATTATAAAAAAGTTTGTGAAAACCTAGCTGATTCTCGATTTTATTCCTTATCTATCTTAGCTTTCTACTCTCATCTTACTCTAATTTAAGTTTTGAAACTTGGTTTCTCTCTTTACCTTTCAAAAGATAGTTACTACAGGTGGAATTAGTGGGAAGAACTATGAAGTTTAATCCAACTAAAACTTGTGGGGATAATAGGGTAAGATGTAAAGTGAGTAGTTATGTGTCCGATTTTTTGGTTGAACTTTATCCGCTTTGTGTTTGTTTCGGATTGCTTTCATGAATTTTGGGTTTTCTTGCTCTTAAATTTGTTGCTAACTTGTCTTAGTAAAGCAGGATGGCGGGAGAACGTGGCGGTCGGCAAGTGGTCATGATGAGGAGCTTCCCCTCCTCCGACCATGGTGAGGTGCTCGCCGATCGGCGAAACCGCATGGACAGACAGCGCATCTTGGAGGTTATTGCTAGGAATACCTCCACTCCCGCCGTGGTGGCGGCCACCGGACTCGCGGGGACTTGCAGAGTTCCTCCGTCTGCGCAGCCACCGACTTTCTCCCGCCCGAGGACCCTCTCGATGCGGATGATTGGTCGCGCATGGTTGGCGGAAGCTCAACATAGCTCGCCGCGGCGGGACAAGGCACTCTTCGCGTCCCACCGCTTGAGGGCGCGGCACTTTCATGGTGGGAGAACTATCTCGCCATGCACCGCGAGCCATGTGGTCGCGTGGGAGGAGTTCCGTCGACTTTCGTCGGGCCCACATCCCGGATGGGCCGATGAAGTCGAAGAAAAAGGAGTTCCTCGCGCTCAAGCAAGGGCGCAAATCGACGGAGTACCTTTACGAGTTCAATCATCCGCTCGTTATGCTCCGGTGAGGTGGCCTCGGATGAGGCTAGCGGAGAAGTTTATGGATGGCTTGTCCGAGGAGCCGCAGGACAAGCTATCTATTGTGGACTTCTCGCACTTTCGTGGCCTTGGTAGATAAGGTCATCGTTGCGAGCATAAGGCAAAGGCGTGGCGAGTCCCGCAGCGCAAATGGGAGGCGCATCGGTCTACTCACACCACCTCGTTCGTCCTCGGTGGGCGGCACTGATGGCCCGTTCTTTTGCTCCACCGCGCCGAGACCATCTCGCACGGCTCCTCGCCCACCGCAGGCGTGTTTCACCACGCGCGCTGCGATCCGGCGACGAGCGGCCTCGCAATCCGGCGGAGGTGACTTGTTTTCGCGCCACAACAAGGGCCATTATGCGAATGCTCGCCTCGAGTGTTGCAGGCGACCCCTCGTCCCTAATGGAGGACGCGGGCGGGGAGCGGTCACCCGCGACGGAAAGATTATTCAAGACCAGTGCGCGCGGCGGTCGAGTGAACCACCTTTCACCGAGGAGGCTCGGGGCGCCGATGTCGTGATTGGTACACTTCTTGTTAATTCTCGTCCGCTGCGGTATTATTTGATTAGAGCATCGCATTCTTTATTTCAAGATCATTTGCTGCTGCTAGTGGTCTTCACCGTGTTCCTTTGGGGTTCCTTTGCTCATCCGCTCTCGGGGCGGAAATGAGAGCGATTTACTGATGTCGGGATGTTCCTATCATGGTCAAAGGTGGGATTTTTGGCAAATCTTATTACGCTCGATTCGACAAGCTGGATGTGATTCTTGGCATGGATTGGTTGTCCCAACACTTGGGGCGGTCGATTGTGCCGGGAAGATTGTCTATCTCACCACCCTTGACGAGCGGTCGGATTTTCGCCCGCGGCCGGGGCCACATCTATGTGCATTAGAAGCGAAGCCGACCTTGCAAATTCGAGGATGTTCCATAGTATCGACTTTGCGGATGTCTTTCTGAAGATTTGCCCGGGATGCCTCGGTTCGAGATCTGAGTTTGCCATCGAGTTGCTGCCGCATCGCTCGATTTGAAGCGCCGTGTCGGATGCCTCCCAATGAGCTAGAAGAATTGAAGAAGCGGCTTAGTGAGCTCCAAGCAAAGGGTTTCATCCGTCCCAGTTCATCTCCTTGGGTTGTCCGGTGATCTTTGTGAAGAAGAAGGACAAGACTTTGCGCATGTGTTTGATTACCGTCCTCTCAATGAGGTGACGGTGAAAAACAAATATCCTGCGCCCGCGTTGATGATCTTTTGACCAGTTGTCCGGAGCTCGGTGTTCTCCAAGATTGATCTCGAGATCGGGCTATCATCAAGTCGGATCGTACGAGGATATTCGAAGACGGCTTTCACTACTCGTTATGGCTCATCGAGTACACCGTCATGTCCTTTGGCTTAACCAATGCTCCAGCTTTGTTCATGAACTTGATGAATTCAGTATTCATGGAGTTTTGGACAAATTTGTGGTGGTCTTCATTGATGATATTCTTATTTATTCCAAGATCAAGCGAGCATGCGAGCATCGAAGATTGTTTTGGGCAAATTGCGGGAGCACCACTATATCTGAAGTTCGGCAAATGTGAGTTACGGTTGAAGGAAGTGGCATTCTTGGGCCATGTTCTTTCACCGGAGGCATAGCTGTGGATCCCAAAGAAGGTCGGCGATGTTCTATCTTGGGGACACCCAAGTCGATCCAGCGATGTGCGGAGTTTTCTTGGTTTAGCGGGCTACTATCGCCGCTTTATCGAACTTCTCCAAGATCGCAAAGCCGATGACCGAATTGCTCAAGAAGGACAAGAAGTTTGTATGGTCCTCTGCTTGTGATGAGAGCTTTCAGGAGCTCAAACAACGATTGACTTGACTCGGTCCTTACTCTTCCGATATCCGCAAGAGCCGATATTTATGCGATGCCTCTCGTCGGGACTCGGATGTGTTCTTATGCAGAAGGCAAGGCGATCGCCTATGCATCTAGGCATTGAGGCCTCATGAGCTCAACTATCCCACCCATGATTTAGAGCTTGTCTGCAGAGTTCATGCACTCAAGATTTGTGGCATTATTTGATCGAAACCGCGTGAGGTGTATTCGATCATAAGAGTTTGAAATACTTATTCACTCGGCGGAGATCCGAACCTCGAGCAGAGAGATGGCTAGAATTAATCAAAGATTATGACATGGGTCTTGATATCATCCTGGCAAAGCCAATGTGGTTCTTGATGCACTTAGCGAAAAGTGTATTGCAATACTTTGATGATCCAAGAGCAACAACACGCACTACTTGCGAAATTTCAGCGTCTCAACTTGGGTTTGGTTGAGCACGGTTCCCTTCTTGCCACGACAGTGCAACCAACCTTGGTGGATCAAATCAAGGCAACACGAGAATCGAATGATGGTGTGGTAAAATCAAGCGTAACATCAAGAATGGTTCACCAAGTGTTTCTGAAAGATGAACACGGTGTTGTATGGTTTGGGCAGCGGCTTGTGGTCCCAAAGATCCCGAGTTCTGGATTTGATTCTCCAGAGGCCCATGATTCGCCTTTGTCCATCCATCCGGGGCCACTAAAATGTACCAAGATCTGCGTCGAGATTCGGTGGACTCGCATGAAGCGAGAGATGCGGGTTCGTTGCGGATGTGACATATGTTGTCGTGTCAAGGCGAGCATCAGCGTCAACGGTCTTCTTCACCCTTACCTATACGAGAATGGAAGTGGGATTACAGAGGCATGGATTTTATCACCGGTCCGCCTGCACTCCTGCGAGGAAGGATGCATTATGGGTTATCATTGATCGATTGGCAAAGGTGGCCCATTTCCTTCGGTCGCGATCGAAGATTGATGTGAATCGATTAGCGGATCTTTACATATCCCGTATTGTGAGTCCGCATGGTGTGCCACGAACAATTGTGTCGATCGTGGTTCTCTGTTCACCTCTCGGTTTTGGCATAGTCTGCGAGAAGCCATGGGGACCCGTCTTTCGTTCATTTCGACCTATCATCCTCGGGATCGATGGTGAGACGGAGCGCGTCAATCGTGTGCTTGAAGATATGCTCGTGCTTGTGTTCTTTCCTATGGAAAGAATTGGGAGAAGTGCATACCGCTTGCCGAGTTCTCCTACAACAACGACTTCGAGCTAGTCTCGGTATGGCACCATTTGAGGCCTTGTATGGACGACGCTGCGAACACCGTTGAACCGGTGGCCGGTGAAAGCGGTTCTTTGGTCGGATTCGATCAATGAGGCGAGAAAGTCAAGTGCGCTTGATTCGTGAGCACTTGCGCGTGCTTCACCCGAGCGAGAAGAGCTATGCGGATCGTCGTCGCCGTGAGCTGAGTTTCGGCCCAATGACTTTGTGTATCTCAAAGTCTCACCTTTGAAGGACATCGTCGTTTGGTGTCAAGGGCAACCTCCTCGATATGTCGGGCGTGTCGCATCATCAAGAAAGTGGGAGCTGTTGCATACAAGTTGGGTTGCCAGCTACACTTGAGGGTGCATGATGTTTTCCATGTGTCGCAATTGAAGAAATGCCTCGTGTTCGGTTGAGAAACACCATTGGAAAATATCGATGTGCGAGAAGATCCGTCTTATCGTGGCGTCCCGTTCGTGTCCTCGAAGAAGTGAGCGAGAACAAGGAACCGTGTGATCAAGTTCCTTAAAGTTCGGTGGTCGAACCACTCGAGGATGAAGCCACTTGGGAGCGGGAAGATCGTCTCCGAGCAGATTACAGTCCTTCTTCTCCGATGATCGAGAATCTCTACGAGATTCTGTAAGGGGAGATTTGTAACAGCCCTAGCTTAGGGTTTGTATTTCAAATGTAAATTTTGAGGGGAAATAAAAACTTTTGTTGTCTCTTCAAATCATTTGAAAGTTTCTACATTTTTCCCTAGCAATTTCCATTTTCTAGAATTAAATTCTTGAGAATGGAGATTGTTGTCAGCAGATTCTTAGCCTTCAAACTTGTGATCATCCTCTGAAATTATTTTTCCTATCATCTTGATCATCCTATCTACCTCCCTGAATTATTTCATAATTTTTAGATTTTATTTGGTATTTCAAATGACCAAGTCAACTCTGTTTGAAATCTGGTCAAACTCCCTGTACAGCAGCTTGTGAATTTTCTCTAGAACAATGCAGTGCATAAAAAGTTCTAGAAAAATTATACAAGGTTGTCCTCTGTCCCTAGTAGCTACCATAAAAATTTCCGAAATTTTTGGAGCTCAGGAGCTACCTCTAAAAATTTCCCAAACCTTCTCTGTCTTTTAAATCAAAAACTAAAATCACTGTTCCTCGGCTCGGACCCAACCTCAGGCTCGAGTCCGACTTCGCACCACTTGGCTCGGTCGCGTCAACTAAACGTACCGCTCGAGTCCAATCGATCGTGACCGTCCGATGCAAATCGAGCGATCCACGTCGCGTCGCGCAACCGACCTGTCCGAATGCATACATCGATCTCAGTCGTCCGTTTTAGATCCAACGGTTGGTGCGATGTTGATCGAGTCAAACCACCGGTTCGCGCCGCATTTGACTCGGGCTCGCACCGCTTCGTCGCCGTCGCTGACATGTGGGTCCCACCTGTCAGCATCACCCTCGTCTTCTCCGCGTCTCACCGGAGCTCACGGCCGCGCTCGCATGCTTGCCACGCTGCTCGTCGCTGCCACGTCGGGGACGCGTGTACCTCTCCGAAGCATCGCCAGCACTTTATAACCTCACTGCACTCGTCCGTTCTTAGTTTCCTCCGCTCATTGCTCTCCGCCCACTTCTCGGTTCGGTGGAGAAGAAGGAGAGAAGCGGCGCCACCACCTCGTTGCCGCTTGCTTCCGCAACCCTCTCGCCGCCTTCGTTGTCCTTCGCCGCGCATCCATTTTTCCCATCCCGAGCTCGTGGCATCCGGTGAATCGTCCGAGCCACTTCTTCGTCCCCAACTCGGTGGTCTCGGCCGCAAGCTTGCTAGTGCTCGGTGAGTTTCGGCCGACACTTGGTCCCTTAGGATCGCCTTGGTGCCGCTGATCTAACGTTGGGCTTGTTTACGCCTTTTGTGCATCGTTGCGGGCGTGCGACCAATTCTTCTCCAAGCTCGGTTTTCCGCCGCGGTGGAAATTCCGGCCACCTCAGGCTTTCTTCGTCGGCATTATCGTGTGCTTCTTGCTCCTGGTGTTGGGGCGAAGCTTGTGCGCACCTTCCGGAGTCTTCTAGAAGTCCGTATCGCCTTCTCCGCGGAAGCCGCATCTTCTTCTCCGCCTCCGTTCGCCGCCGGCATCCTCGAGGTCTCGCGTCGCCGTCATCAAGTTCGCGAGGTCGTAGCGAACCTAGAGGTATAACCCTTTTGTCCTAAAACCCTCCGGTCCGCTAGATCCACTGCGCGGCCGCGCCATCGTCCTCGTGGACGTCGGTAAGCCGCCGGCGTACTTAAGGTCTAACCTAAATCATTAGCCTTAAGTGTCTCTTTAGTTGTTTGTATGTCGTGTGGGCCCATGAAGATTATTTGTGTTTAAGTTTAAATCTGGCGGTTATTTTAGTCCTCTGAGTCTATGTCCTGTGGGCCCATATTCTGGTTAAGTGGTGGTGTAATATTCAGTGTTGCGTTTTCTCTGTTTGGAAGCGTATTTCCCTGTACGTTTAGTTTAGGTTTACGTTTTGATAAGCCGAAGGCGTATTCTCGGTGTACGCCTTCGACGTCACCTTAAGCCATGGCCGAGTCGGGCGGCTCGATCGGCACCCTCATGCGACCCGCATGTCGATGGCGAGGGCTGGTGGGCGTGGGTGCGAGAATGGGATAAGTGCGTTTTAGATTTCGGAAATGATTTAGTATTTCTGGTTTTTGTTTTCTGTTGAGTTGTTAATTCATTTAAACTTAGAAAATGCATAACTAATTCAGTTTTTATCCAAATTGCATGAATCCAGTGCTGTTTATTTTCATTTCAAATGTATTATTTACTAAAATTAGTTTCATCCATGTCTCTGTAGCAAAAATCTGTTAATTAATAAAATGATGTTTTATGTATCTTCTAGATTAGAAAATGCATATCTCTTTCAATATTTGTCCAAATCCAGTGAAACCAATTTTGTAATTTGTCATTTTTAATGTACTAATTATTAGGATAGGTTATATACACTGTTTCTGTTCATGAAAATTTGTTAAGTAATTAACTAGTGTTTTGATGTGTTTTTAGCTTAGGAAATTCATAGAAAATTCTTAATAACTTAAAATGAATTGCTCTCTGTTTCTTAAATTTTGTTATTTCATGCTTAGGCTGCTGGGAAAAGTTTAGTGTGTTTTGTTTTTGTTGTATTGTTTGAGTTTGGTCGGTGTTATTCGTTCTTATTCGCTGTTTTGTTCAATCGTTAGGATTCGATATTTGCGGCAACCACGAACGATCCTCGCAACATATTGAGCAACAGCGACCGAACAAGCGATTTGATCATGATAATCCCAGTATTTTAAAGTCTAATATTTTGTTTCATTTGTATGTATGCATTGCTTAATTTGTGTTAAATTGATTAGTTAAATCAGTGTTTGCATATCCTGTAGACAAAATATTGATCTCTACTACTGAGCCTAGGTTATTTCTTTGTGATTAGAGATCATTGGATGATCTCTTGTCACTTAGTAGATCCGGTCAACTTGCTTAGACATGCTTAGCTATCGGTAGAACTGGCGGTTATCGACTTTAGTCGGTAACCTTGATCACACAAAATTTACTATAACTTTATGTTTTAGCATTTACTATGTTTAATTGCAAAATTAAAAAAATGAAAACAAAAGTGATTTAGACTTGGGCACAATGGTAAGATGGTGTGATCTGTTGGGTGTGGCTTGAAAGGTGCCCGAGTCGATTAAGGACCGAGTTACTTGCGCCACCGTCTTGAGCATTTTGCGTGCTAACCACACTAGAGTATATGGGACCTCTCTTGACCTAGTACTTTGGCGTGTATTGGCTCGGGTCGCGGGAGGTCGCGGGAGGATGGAGGTGGGAGCATGGTAGTTGTCAGCTTTATCCCGAGTGGGTAGTTGCCTTTTCGGCTTTACCATGTAAGCGTATGGGTTTCTATCCATACGAGCGGCTCGTAGTTAATACACAATATTGGAAAAGATCTCGTAGGACTTAGTTTGTGCGGCATACCTTGGAAGTGTGCTTCGGCTTAAAGCGATGCAAGTGTGGGTACATTGGTACACCCCTGCGAGGTTAAAACTATTGAATAGCCTCGTCTAGGTTATGGACACGCTCGGATCGCCCCAAGAACTAGACTACAACATTTAAATTAAAACTTGATGGGTGATGCGAATGCGGGATTCGTGCTATTGTTATGGTGACTATTGGGATAGTCACTTCTAGGTTGTTTTATCTTTCGCTTTTGTTATTAATATCCGTCACCGTTATTTCAATCTTAAAATGAATTGCAAACTTGCCTTCAAAGCTGTATTACATTATTGCAAATAAAGTTGGCTTTATGCAAATAAAACATATGGCCTCCACTAAACAAGCCTGCATGTAGCATATGAATAGATCTGCTAGTTCACACGTCGGTCTTGCGGGTACAAAGACAATCTTTGTACTCGGTGCTTTGCTTAATGTTTTTGTTGCGGAGGAAGAAGGTGAGCCCCAGGGCCTCACTTACGTGAGTCGTGTTGCCGTTTCGTGGACGACTAGACTTGGCGGTCCCGGTCAGATGCCTTGTGGGTTGGAGGCACACTGATTGGCTTTGTTTATAGCCATCTTATGGCACTTTTGCTTCCGCTGTCGTTCTTGTTTATTTGTGTATCTTGGCACATCGGCATTGGTGCGTAATAACCTCTACTATTTGTTTATCTTCCGTTTGGAAGTGTGGTGTTTGGACTCTATGTTTGGAATGGAGTTGATGTCTAATTTTGTGCAGAGGTGTGTATCTTGCTTTAGGAAGTATACATATCTAGAGATCGATTTATTTGATTTGTGATGCTAGGACCAGGAGATTGGTTAAGCATTACAAACCAAATAAATTGAGGTCCTCACAAAGTTGGTATCAGAGCCATTCTGACCGTAGTAACCCAAGCATAGTCGTCCTTAGGATATTTTGAAAGTCTTATTTTCAAATTATAAAAAAGTTTGTGAAAACCTAGCGATTCTCGATTTTATTCCTTATCTATCTTAGCTTTCTACTCTCATCTTACTCTAATTTAAGTTTTGAAACTTGGTTTCTCTCTTTACCTTTCAAAAGATAGTTACTACAGGTGGAATTAGTGCAGGAAGAACTATGAAGTTTAATCCAACTAAAACTTGTGGGGATAATAGGGTAAGATGTAAAGTGAGTAGTTATGTGTCGATTTTCTTTGGTTGAACTTTATCACGCCTTGTGTTTGTTTACGGACTGCTTTCATGAATTTTGGGTTTTCTTGCTCTTAAATTTGTTGCTAACTTGTCTTAGTAAAGCAGGATGGCGGGAGAACAGCGTGGCGGTCGGAAGGTGGTCATGATGAGGAGCTTCCCCTCCTCCGACCATGGTTGAGTGCTCGCTCGAGTCAGCGAAACCGCATGGACCGACAGCGCATCTTGGAGGTTATTGCTAGGAATACCTCCACTCCTGCCGGTGGTGGCGGCCACCGGACTCGCGGGGACTTGCGAGTTCCTCCGTCTGCGACCACCGACTTTCTCCGCTCGAGGACCCTCGATGCGGATGATTGGCTGCGCATGGTTGGCGGAAGCTCAACATAGCTCGATGCGGGCGCAGGACAAGGCACTCTTCGCGTCCCACCGGCGAGGGCGCGGCACTTTCATGGTGGGAGAACTATCTCGCCATGCGCCCGCGAGCCATGTGGTCGCGTGGGAGGAGTTCCGGTCAGCTTTTCGTCGGGCCCACATCCCAGATGGCCTGATGAAGCTGAAGAAAAAGGAGTTCCTCGCGCTCAAGCAAGGGCGCAAATCTGTGACGGAGTACCTGTACGAGTTCAATCATCTGGCTCGTTATGCTCCGGGTGAGGTGGCCTCAGATGAGGCTAAGCAGGAGAAGTTTATGGATGGCTTGTCAGAGGCTGCGAGGACAAGCTATCTGTTGTGGACTTCTCGGACTTTCGAGCCTTGGTAGATAAGGCCATCGTTGCGAGCATAAGGCAAAGCGTTTGGCGAGTCATAGCGCAAATGGGAGGCGCATCGGTCTACTCACACGGCCTCGTTCGTCCTCGGTGGGCGGCACCGATGGCCCGTTCTTTTGCTCCACCGGCGCGAGACCATCTGCACCAGCTCCTCGCCCACGCGGGCGTGTTTTGACCACGTGCGCTGCGATCCAGCGACGAGCGGCCTCGCAATCCGGCGGCGAGGTGACTTGTTTTATTGCCACAACAAGGGCCATTATGCGAATGCACGCCTCAGTGTTGCGGCGGCCCCTGCGTCCTAATGGAGGACGCGGCGAGGAAGCGATCACCGCGACGGAAGATTATTCGAAGACCGAGTGCGGGCGGTCGAGTGAACCACCTTCGGTGAGGAGGCTCGGGGCGCGGATGTCGTGATTGGTACACTTCTTGTTAATTCTCGTCTGCTGCGGTATTATTTGATTACGGAGCATCGCATTCTTTTATTTCAAGATCATTTGCTGCTGCTAGTGGTCTTCTTTGTGTTCCTTTGGGGTTCCTTTGCTCATCCGCTCTCGAAGCGGAAATGAGAGCGATTCTGATGTCGGGATGTTCCTATCATGGTCAAAGGAGTGGGATTTTGGCAAATCTTATTACCTCGGTTCGGCAAGCACGGATGTGATTCTTGGCATGGATTGGTTGTCCCAACACTTGGGGCGGTCGATTGTGCGGGAAGATTGTCTATCTCACGGACCCTTGAGACGGCGGTCGGATTTTACGCCACGGCCGGGGCCACATCTATGTGCATTAGAAGCGAAGCGACCTTGCAAATTCAGGATGTTCCCATAGTATCGACTTTGCGGATGTCTTTCTGAAGATTTGCGGGATGCCTCGGTTCGAGATCCGAGTTTGCCATCGAGTTCTTTGCCGATGCGCTCCGATTTCCGAAGCGCCGTGTCGGATGCCTCCCAATGAGCTAGAAGAATTGAAGAAGCGCTTGGTGAGCTCCAAGCAAAGGATTTCATCCGTCGATTCATCTCCTTGGGGTTGTCCGGTGATCTTTGTGAAGAAGAAGGACAAGACTTTGCGCATGTGTGTTGATTACCGTCCTCTCAATGAGGTGGCGGTGAAAAACAAATATCCTCGCCCGCGTTGATGATCTTTTGACCGGTTATGCGGAGCTCGGTGTTCTCAAGATTGATCGAGATCGGGCTATCATCAAGTCCGGATCGTGGTGAGGATATTCGAAGCGGCTTTCACTACTCGTTATGGCTGTGCGAGTACACCGTCATGTCCTTTGGCTTAACCAATGCTCGGCTTTGTTCATGAACTTGATGAATTCGGTATTCATGGAGTTTTGGACAAATTTGTGGTGGTCTTCATTGATGATATTCTTATTTATTCCAAGATCGAGCGAGCATCTTGAGCATCGAAGATTGTTTTGGGCAAATTGCGGGAGCACCAACTATATATGAAGTTCGACAAATGTGAGTTAGGTTGAAGGAAGTGGCATTCTTGGGCCATGTTCTTTCAAATGGAGGCATAGTTGTGGATCCCAAAGGTCGGCGATGTTCTATCTTGGGGACAAACCAAGTCGATCCAGCGATGTGCGGAGTTTTCTTGGTTTAGCGGGCTACTATCGCGCTTTATCGAGAACTTCTCCAAGATCGCAAAGCGATGATGGTGAATTGCTCAAGAAGGACAAGAAGTTTGTATGGTCCTCTGCTTGTGATGAGAGCTTTGGGAGCTCAAACAGCGATTGACTTGACTCCGGTCCTTACTCTTCACGATATCCGCAAGAGCTTCGATATTTATTGCGATGCCTCTCGTCGGGGACTCGGATGTGTTCTTATGCGGGAAGGCAAAGCGATCGCCTATGCATCTAGGCGTTTGAGGCCTCATGAGCTCAACTATCCCACCCATGATTTAGAGCTTGCTGCAGATGGTTCATGCACTCAAGATTTGGCGGCATTATTTGATCGGAAACCGGCGTGAGGTGTATTCCGATCATAAGAGTTTGAAATACTTATTCACTCGGCCGGATCTGAACCTCGAGCGAGAGGAGATGGCTAGAATTAATCAAAGATTATGACATGGGTCTTCAATATCATCTGGCAAAGCCAATGTAGTTCTTGATGCACTTAGCGAAAAAGTGTATTGCAATACTTTGATGATCCAAGAGCAACAACCTGCACTACTTGCGAAATTTCAGCGTCTCAACTTGGGTTTGGTTGAGCACGGTTCCTCTTTACCTACGATTGTGCAACCAACCTTGGTGGATCAAATCAAGGCGACCACAATCGAGATGATGGTGTGGGTAAAATCAGCGAACATCAAGAATGGTTCACCAAGTGTTTCACGAGAAGATGAACACGGTGTTGTATGGTTTGGGCGGCTTGTGGTCCCAAAGATCCCGAGTTGCGGGATTTGATTCTCGGAGGCCCATGATTCGCCTTTGTCCATCCATCCGGGGCCACTAAAATGTACCAAGATCTGCGTCGGAGATTACGGTGGACTCGCATGAAGCGAGATTGCGGGTTCGTTGCGGATGTGACATATGTTGTCGTGTCAAGGCGAGCATCGGCGTCAGTGGTCTTCTTGACCCTTACCTATACGAGAATGGAAGTGGGATTACAGCAGGCATGGATTTTATCAGCGAGTGCGCCCGTACTCCTGCGGGGAAGGATGCATTATGGGTTATCATTGATCGATTGTGAAGGTGGCCCATTTCCTTCGGTCGCGATCGAAGATTGATGTGAATCGATTAGCGGATCTTTACATATCCCGTATTGTGATGCATGGTGTGCCACGAACAATTGTGTCGAATCGTGGTTCTCTGTTCACCTCTCGGTTTTGGCATAGTCTGCGAGAAGCCATGGGGACCGTCTTTCGTTCGGCTCGACCTATCATCCTCGGTGATGGTCGACGGAGCGCGTCAATCAGTGCTTGAAGATATGCTCGTGCTTGTGTTCTTTCCTATGGAAAGAATTGGGAGAAGTGCATACCGCTTGCGAGATTCTCCTACAACAACGGCTTCGGGCTAGTCTCGGTATGGCACCATTTGAGGCCTTGTATGGGCGACGCGAACACCGTTGAACTGGTCGGCGGTGAAAGCGGTTCTTTGGTCGGATTCGATCAATGAGCGAGAAAGTCAAGTGCGATTGATTCGTGAGCACTTGCGCGTAGCTCATCGAGCGAAGAGCTATGCGGATCGTCGTCGTCGTGGTGAGTTTCGACCCAATGACTTTGTGTATCTCAAAGTCTCACCTTTGAAGGACATCGTCGTTTGGTGTCAAGAACAAGCGGCTCTCGATATGTCGGGCCGTATCGCATCATCAAGAAAGTGGGGCTGTTGCATACAAGTTGGAGTTGCCGGCTACACTTGAGGGTGCATGATGTTTTCCATGTGTCGCAATTGAAGAAATGCCTCAGTGTTCGGTTGAGAAACACCATTGGAAAATATCGATGTGCGGGAAGATCTGTCTTATCGTGGCGTCCGTTCGTGTCCTCGAAGAAGGTGAGCGCGAACAAGGAACCGTGTGATCAAGTTCCTTAAAGTTCGATGGTCGAACCACTCAGAGATGAAGCCACTTGGGAGCGGGAAGATCGTCTCAGAGCGGATTACAGTCCTTCTTCTCCGGTGATCGAATCTCGGGCGAGATTCTGTAAGAGGAGATTTGTAACAACCCTAGCTTAGGGTTTGTATTTCAAATGTAAATTTTGAGGAAATAAAAACTTTTGTTGTCTCTTCAAATCATTTGAAAGTTTCTACATTTTCCTAGCAATTTCCATTTTCTAGAATTAAATTCTTGAGAATGGAGATTGTTGTCAGCAGATTCTTAGCCTTCAAACTTGTGATCATCCTCTGAAATTATTTTTCCTATCATCTTGATCATCCTATCTACCTCCCTGAATTATTTCATAATTTTTAGATTTTATTTGGTATTTCAAATGACCAAGTCAACTCTGTTTGAAATCTGGTCAAACTCCCTGTACAGCAGCTTGTGAATTTTCTCTAGAACAATGCAGTGCATAAAAAGTTCTAGAAAAATTATACAAGGTTGTCCTCTGTCCCTAGTAGCTACCATAAAAATTTCGAAATTTTTGGAGCTCAGGAGCTACCTCTAAAAATTTCCCAAACCTTCTCTGTCTTTTAAATCAAAAACTAAAATCACTGTTCCTCGGGCTCGGACCCAACCTCAGGCTCGAGTCCGACTCGCACCACTTGGCTCGGTCGCGTCAACTAAACGTACCGCTCGAGTCCAATCGATCGTGACCGTCCGATGCAAATCGAACGATCCACGTCGCGTGCGCAACCGACCTGTCCGAATGCATACATCGATCTCAGTCGTCCGTTTTAGATCCAACGGTTGGTGCGATGTTGATCGAGTCAAACCACCGGTTCGCGCCGCATTTGACTCGGGCTCGCACCGCTTCGTCGCCGTCGCTGACATGTGGGTCCCACCTGTCAGCATCACCCTCGTCTTCTCCGCGTCTCACCGGAGCTCACGGCCGCGCTCGCATGCTTGCCACGCTGCTCGTCGCTGCCACGTCGGGGACGCGTGTACCTCTCCGAAGCATCGCCAGCACTTTATAACCTCACTGCACTCGTCCGTTCTTAGTTTCCTCCGCTCTGTTGCTCTCTCCGCCCACTTCGGTTTGGGAGAAGAAGGAAAGCGGCGCCACCACCTCGTTGCGCTTGTGCTTCGCAACCCTCTCGCGCCTTCGTTGTCCTTCGCGCATCCATTTTTCCCATCCCGAGCTCGTGGCATCCAGTGAATCGTCCGGAGCCACTTCTTCGTCCCCAACTCCGGTGGTCTCGGCCCTGCAAGCTTGCTAGTGCTCTGGTGAGTTTCCAGCTTCGACACTTGGTCCCTTAGGATCGCACTGGTGCACTGAATCTAACGTTGGGCTTGTTTCTGCCTTTTGTGCATCGTTGCGGGCGTGCGACCAATTCTTCTCAAGCTCGGTTTCGCGTGGTGAAATTCCGGCCACCTCAGGCTTTCTTCGTCGGCATTATCGTGTGCTTCTTGCTCCTGGTGTTGGGGCGAAGCTTGTGCGCACCTTCCGGAGTCTTCTAGAAGTCCGTATCGCCTTCTCATGAGCGCATCTTCTTCTCGCCTCCGTTCGCGCGCCTACGCCGCGCGGCATCCTCGAGTCTCGCGTCGCCGTCATCAAGTTCGCGAGTCGTGCGAACCTAGAGGTATAACCCTTTTGTCCTAAAACCCTCGGTCGCTAGATCCCGCGCGGCGCGCCATATCCTCGTGGGCGTCGGTAGCCGCCGGCGTGCCAAGGTCTAACCTAAATCATTAGCCTTAAGTGTCTCTTTAGTTGTTTGTATGTCGTGTGGGCCCATGAAGATTATTTGTGTTTAAGTTTAAATCTGGCGGTTATTTTAGTCCTCTGAGTCTATGTCTGTGGGCCCATATTACGGTTAAGTGGTGGTGTAATATTGGTGTTGCGTTTCTCTGTTTGGGCGTATTTCCTGTGCGTTTAGTTTAGGTTTACGTTTTGATAAGCGGCGTATTCTCGATGTCGCCGGCGTCACCTTAAGCCATGGCCGAGTCGAGGCGACTCGATCGGCACCCTCGCGGGCCCGCATGTCGATGCGAGGGCTAGTGGTGTGGGTGCGAAATGGGATAAGTGCGTTTAGATTTGGAAATGATTTAGTATTTACGGTTTTGTTTTCTGTTGAGTTGTTAATTCATTTAAACTTAGAAAATGCATAACTAATTCAGTTTTATCCAAATTGCATGAATCGATCTTTGTTTATTTTCATTTCAAATGTATTATTTACTAAAATTAGTTTCATCCATGTCTCTGTAGCAAAAATCTGTTAATTAATAAAATGATGTTTTATGTATCTTCTAGATTAGAAAATGCATATCTCTTTCAATATTTGTCCAAATCCAGTGAAACCAATTTTGTAATTTGTCATTTTTAATGTACTAATTATTAGGATAGGTTATATACACTGTTTCTGTTCATGAAAATTTGTTAAGTAATTAACTAGTGTTTTGATGTGTTTTTAGCTTAGGAAATTCATAGAAAATTCTTAATAACTTAAAATGAATTGCTCTCTGTTTCTTAAATTTTGTTATTTCATGCTTAGGCTGCTGGGAAAAGTTTAGTGTGTTTTGTTTTGTTGTATTGTTTGAGTTTGGTGGTGTTATTCGTTCTTATTATTTGTTTTGTTCAATCGTTAGGATTCGATATTTGCGGCAACCACGAGAACGATCCTCCAACATATTGAGCAACAGCCCGAACGCGGTTTGATCATGATAATCCCAGTATTTTAAAGTCTAATATTTTGTTTAATTTGTATGTATGCATTGCTTAATTTGTGTTAAATTGATTAGTTAAATCAGTATTGCATATCACAGTAGACAAAATATTGATCTCTACTACCCGAGCCTAGGTTATTTCTTGTGATTAGAGATCATTGGATGATCTCTTGTCACTTAGTAGATCGGTCAACTTGCTTAGACATGCTTAGCTATCGGTAGAAGCGGGCGGTTATCGACTTTAGTCGGTAACCTTGATCACACAAAAATTTACTATAACTTTATGTTTTAGCATTTCGCTATGTTTAATTGCAAAATTAAAAAAATGAAAACAAAAGTGATTTAGACTTGGGCACAATGGTAAGACGGTGTGATCTGTTGGGTGTAGTGGAAAGGTGCCAGTCGATTAAGGACCGAGTTACTTGCGCCACCGTCTTGAGCATTTTGCGTGCTAACCACACTAGAGTATATGGGACCTCTCTTGACCTAGTACTTTGGCGTGTATTGGCTCGGGTCGCGGGAGGTCGCGGGAGGATGGAGGTGGGAGCATGGTAGTTGTCCAAAAGCTTTATCTGAGTGGGTAGTTGCCTTTTCGGCTTTACCATGTAGCGTATGGGTTTCTATCCATACGAGCGGCTCGTAGTTAATACACAATATTGGAAACAGTCTCGTAGGACTTAGTGTGCTTGGCATACCTTGGAAGTGTGCTTGGCTTAAAGCGATGCAAGTGTGGGTACATTGGTACACCTGCGAGGTTAAAACTATTCGAATAGCCTCGTCCTAGGTTATGGACACGCTCGGATCGCCCCAAGAACTAGACTACAACATTTAAATTAAAACTTGATGGGTGAGTACGAATGCGGGATTAGTGCTATTGTTAATGGTGACTATTGGGATAGTCACTTCTAGGTTGTTTTATCTTTCGCTTTTGTTATTAATATCCGTCTCGTTATTTCAATCTTAAAATGAATTGCAAACTTGCCTTCAAACCGTATTACATTATTGCAAATAAAGTTGGCTTTATGCAAATAAAACATATGGCCTCCACTAAACAAGCTGCATGTAGCATATGAATAGGTGCGCTAGTTCACACGTCGGTCTTGCGGGTACAAAGACAATCTTTGTACTCGGTGCTTTGCTTAATGTTTTTGTTGCGGAGGAAGAAGGTGAGCCCAAGGGCCTCACTACGTGAGTCGTGTTGCCGTTTCGTGGGCGACTAGACTTGGCGGTCGGTCGGATGCCTTGTGGGTTGGAGGCACACCGATTGGCTTTGTTTATAGCCATCTTATGGCACTTTGCTTCATTGTCGTTCTTGTTTATTTGTGTATCTTGGCACATCGGCATTGGTGCGTAATAACCTCTACTATTTGTTTATCTTCCGTTTGGAAGTGTGGTGTTTGGACTCTATGTTTGGAATGGAGTTGATGTCTAATTTTGTACCGAGGTGTGTATCTTGCTTTAGGAAGTATACATATCTAGAGATCGATTATTTGATTTGTGATGCTAGGACCAGGAGGTTGGTTAAGCATTACAAACCAAATAAATTGGGGTCCTCACAACATGCATGTGCGAGCACCCATATTTCAGTGACGCCTTATGGCTTCTAAATTTTCTTGCGTGTGTAGGGGACACACACGTGTGCGCGCGCACACGTGTGGTGTGAGTTTGGTGTGCATCCATCTTGTACCCTCTAAAAAAATTATTTTCTTCATTTCTATTTTTATTTTCATTACCAAAACTCCTCCTTGTTTGCACTCGAAAAGACAACCAAGGATACGTACGTGGGTCATGTTTCACTTTTTTGTGTTCACGTTCAGGTGTGGTCTATTTAGGTTAAGACATATTCTTTTACTTTAATTTTCTTCTTATCTTTTAATCTTAAAACACATCCATTATGTTGTATCTTTCAAGTTTAAATAGGTTGTCTAATAACATCTAATGGTTGTGATTTATAATCATAGGTTAGGTCTAACAAATTAATTGCCATATTTATTTTTTGAGAATGTCTAGCATGTGTTTATTTTTCTTGTAGCATCCAGGGGTTATGAGTTATAAATCATGATTAGGACCCACCAACCTAAAGGTACCCTTTTGAGAATTTTTAGGGTACTTATCTTTTTTCATAGCAGTTGTAAACCACACTCGACTTTTAGTATATAACTAGCAGGATGGCCCGTGTATTTACGTAACTAGATTTGTTTTCAAAGTTTGTAATACCAAATGATATAACTTAGATGTTTTAGAATATATTTACATATCATATAGACTATTTAGATTTTTAAGACATCATAAACACCGGAAAATGACAATAGAAGCTTAAAGGAAAATACAACTTAAGGAACATAATAAAAGTACGTGCTTTGATGGAAGAAAATTATTGAGCATAATAAGTTACTGGGGTTCTTAGAAACATAATCACTCTCCATCATGCATGGGTCATGTAGTGTTATGCTCCTATTATTCCTTCATTAGTTACTCTTTTCCAAAATACATGCATGCACGTGTACCTCTATTTAATCTCAATCAATACATTGACTATGTGCACGACAAATTATCTTATTACTTTACATGGTATTAGAGTATCTTACTTACATATACACCGATGCACCATGGGCGATCTACCTTGAACTCATCCTCCCTCAAACATCATTGTCTTACCAACCGTGTGTTTCTATCTCTTCTCGTCACCACAACTTTTACGCTTCAACCTCCAACACCAAGCCTAATTTTTTATCGATCCTTCTCAGTTCCTACAATTTCCAATACAATACTCTACCATATAATTATCTTCCACTTCTCTCCGATTATTTCTTAGTGTTGACCGTTGTAACATCAACATGCATACATGTGCAGCTGTCATCGTCCCTGCTGGGGACACCCATCATGCTCTCTCTGGTGGCCCTAAGTCTATTCACTAGTGTCGCGCCATCTCTATTCAGAACTCTTTGCTCATCTATTTCTGTACATCCATGCTTCTATTCGTATGAATGCATGATGTTATGTGTTCTTGATGTCCTCTCTGGTCGCTCATCTTTTTTGACGTTGGTCAACTCAATGATGATGCTTCCTTACTAATCACTGTGACCTACCATTTTTACTGATGTTGGCATATCTATTTGAGTCGTTCTCTAAAGATATGGAGAATTTTATCTCCATTATCGGTAACGTTGTGCCTCTCACAAGCAATGACACGCTCCTAACTACCCAACGATCCTATATCGTTCATAGCTCATCTTCAATGCAAAGTTTCATCTCCTCTATGTTATGGCTTCTTTATCATTGAACTTCTTTGGTAATCGACTTCTTCAACAACACTGACGCTCATAAATCGTTCTTGCGACCATTGGTTCCTTTAACTCTGGTCTTTCCCTTCAACGGCTCCAGCGAGCAACACGACATTATCATCATTGAATGACTAAGATGAGCAGGACAACATTTTCCTCATCTCCACTGCTACCACCTTAGCTCTTCATTTCCCTGCGGGTCAATATTTTCTTGCAATTGCACTCTTTTATGATCTTCTCCGACAATATTAGTGCTATCCTCGTCATAACTTTTATTTTTATTCAAAAATTTAGTTTTTTTATTGAAGTTCGTATGCAAATAAAATAGCTAATTTTTGTATTTATTCAATTTAAGTTATTTAGGATTTTACTTTGAATTCATATGAAAATCAAATTGCAAATTTTCTTTTTATATAGTCCAATTTCAACTATTTTTGGTTGGAATTAGTATACAAATCCATTTGCTATTTGTTTTCTTTAATTTTTTCTTACATACAATTTGATGGAAATAAAATTGATAACTTTATTTTATTTTTATTCCAAATTTATGTTATTTGGATTGTATTTGACATGAACTCTTTCTTGGAGTTCGTATGCAATCAAATTGCTAATTTTATTTTTGGAATTTAGGTTTAAATTTCATTTATAAATCAAATCTCTAATCATACTTTAATTTTTATTTCGAATTTGCATGTTTTTGGATTGTACTTGTCGTGGATTTCTCTTTGGTTTTAAGTTGGAATTCGTGTAAAATGCAATGTCTATTTCTATTTTATTATTATTCTAAAATTTTGTTTTTAGGGATTTAATTTTTAATTTGTATGGAAATCAAATTGCTATTTTTTTTGTTTATTCCGAATTTATTTCATTTGGATTGTAAACTTGAACTCTTTTTTTAAATTAGATAATTTTCATGTAATTATTATTCCGAATTTTAGTTATTTTTTATGTTACTTTGGAAGTCGTATGGGAATTAAATTGCTAATTTTTATTTATTTGGTATTCCGAATTTATCTTAGTTTGGATTGTGCTTTACATGTACTCTTTCTTTTAATATGAGCCGTTATAACACGGGTTGGCAAGAGAAATGACTAGATCTTTTCTCTATGTGTATAATTAGTATAGATATAGATAGATTCTACCTCTAAGTTAACTATAAAATCTAAGTCTTTAAAATTAGGGCCCACTAAATTAAGGGCTAGATGTTTCGCTTTTTTGTGAGAATTTTTTAGCATATTTCTCTCTTTTTTTTCTTAGCAACTCTAAAAGAACTTTCATCGAATTTTAGTATATAATAGATGCCGAAAGGCGTTTGATAAAAGCGTACATACATAGGCCCGTCTCGTTATATCTCTTGAGTGCATATGAGAACAAGATTAGTACACATACAACTAGACACGTAGATCAAGAAAGCTTATGACATGATGATTTAGAGACTTCCTATGGGGACCTACATTTATTTTGTTTAGCAGAAAAGGGGAAAAGGAGAAAAACAAGGTAACAAAGGAGTTTGTTCCATTGCCTTTGGAGATGATGAACTGTTGGACTCCAAATAATACCTCTGGCAACTTGCTGTATATATTTTTCACAGCATCAGAATATATACAACTAAATCTAATTGGATTTGTTCACTGCATACATAATTGCAGGCTAAAACTGTGACAAACTAACCTAGACTGATTTCATTGAGCAATGAACTGGTCCAATGCTCAGGAGATTAACTATGCTCTTTGATTATCTAGTTCCATCCTCAATGCATTACGGCTGAAGTTATTTCCTCACATTTGACACCAACATTTCTTTTGCCATGGGGATATGAGTACGTAGTTTCCATACGTGGAATGGACCTTGCAAGCGCTTGATCCAATACACACAAGGGGTCCCTACACACAAAGGTTGGGCAGAAGCAGAATGATGCAGGCGTGCAGGGCATTCGGATTCATCAATAATCTCAATCGGTTAAAACTTAAGGTCAACACAGGGAATAGTTTCGCGCGAAAATTCCATTGGTGTGACGGCAAAAGAGTAAAAAGGCAGCATTCTGTGGGGTCAGTGCACTATTGCAGTATTGCACAGCATGTAAGAATCTTGTAAAAAAGTTGTCTGTTGTTAAACTAATAGGAACTATTCTAAAAAAAACTAATCGGAACTTAGTTTAAAAAGAAAGAGAAAGGATAGTGCTTGGAACTAATCAAGTAGAACTTTTGGATTTTGATGATGAATGTACCTGAACTGAAGGAAGGTTTCAACTTTTGCCTCCCTTTTAGGACCACAGTTGATTTCCTTTGTTTTGTTAATCAATTACAAACAAGCACTGCAGCAAAGGCTCCCCAGTTTAACGATGCAAGTTCATTGCACACTGACCCTGTTACAATTAGTTGGGCGAGACTGCAAGACACGATGAATTTGCTATGCATGTTGAGATAAATCTCCATCCACTAAAAAACTGAGAAATTCGACCCATTTCTGAATCCGCCCTTCGTCAACTAAGTTGCAATTGTTCAGAAAAGCTCTTATCACTTCTCAGTCGTCATTTCTGAAACTATTGGTCCCCGCCCCACGCCGTCTCAGATCAAGATTCTCTTGGCGTGCAAGCAGTCGCTGATATGTATAATTCCCTTGCTGCCATCAAATCTTTGGACATTTCCAGTTGCAATTTTAGACTCTTCCTAGCAATTCCCAGCAGTCACATCCTTGTCTTTGGATCTTGTCCCATCCCTCCCTAATTACTTCGCCTGTATGATATATAACTACCAAGAATCACGTCCAGCTCCACACATAGTTAGGCAGAGTGGTTATCCACGTGAAGGTTGTAGCCTTCTTCTCTGAAAACTTGTCCGAGATGAAGCTTATGAAACTCGGCACTCGGCCGGACACCTTCTTCACCTCAGGGTCCGTGAGGTAGTGATCGTGAAGTATATCGTCTCGTTAGATGTTGTTCGTGTTGTCCGATTGATGCAGTTTTTTAAATTATTCTAGGTCTGTCTCTACGGAGGTGGCTACTGACCTGCAAATCCAGGTGGATGACTGCTTGTTTCGTCTTCACAAGGTAGTTGATTTTTTTGTTCTGCTGCCTTGGTCTGCGTCGATCAAGGACCGAACTGTTAGATACTTAGATTAGTTCTGAATTCATTCATCAGAACATTGATAGTTTCTTAAAAAGGCTTTTCTTTTGGTTTCTTGAGATGTTTTGTTCATGAGCAGAATTCATGGCAGTAACCATGCAATTTGTTGCTTCCTTCTGCTTCAATTCGATGACGAAATTATTAAAAAGAGTTTCTTGGTTTCTTGCCGTGCATCCTTGAACGCAACAGTTTCCTCTGCTCTCCAAATGCCTGCGGCTGCAAGCGCTATGCGTGGACTCCGGCTCCGGCGACGGCAGCGCCGTCGAGCTGCCGGCTTTTCCGGGCGGCGCGGAGGCGTTCGAGGACTGCGCCAAGTTCTGCTACGGCATCACCGTCACGATCGGCCCGCACAACGTCGTCCCCATCCGCTGCGCGGCCGCGCGCCTCGGAATGACGGAGTCTGCCGACCGCGGCAACCTCGCCGCGAAGCTCGACGCCTTCATCACCTCCTGCCTCCTCCGCCGTTGGAAGGACGCGCTCGCCGTGCTCCACTCCACCCGCCGCTACGCCATGCCCTGCGAGGAGCTCGGCGTCACGTCCCGCTGCGTCGACGCCGTCGCGGCCCTCATCACGGAGCCCAGCAGCAGCAATGCCTCCGCCGCCGTGCCCGCCAATTCCTCGTCGCCGTGGTGGGCGCGTGAAATCTCCGAGCTCGGCGTTGACCTATACTGGCGCGTCATGGTGGCTGTCAAGGCAGCCGATACCGTCCAGGGGAAAGACGTGGGCGACGCGCTCAAAGCCTACGCGCGCCGGTGGCTGCCGAACGCCGCCAAGAACGGGTACCTGGTGGAGCAAACCGACGGCGGCGGGGGCAATGCCGAAGGGATCACCAAGAACCACCGCCTCCTTCTCGAAAAGATAGTGAGATTGCTCCCGGCCGAGAGGAACGCCGTTTCCTGCAGCTTCTTGCTGAAACTTCTCAAGGCGGCGAACATCCTCGGCGCCTCTCCAGCGTCCAAGGCAGAGATCATGCGGAGGGTGTCGTTCCAACTGGAAGACGCCAACGTGAGCGACCTCCTGATACCGTCGGCGTTCGCGAGCGAGACTCTGTACGACGTGGACGCCGTGGTGGCCATACTGGAGGAGTTCGCGCTGCGGCAAGCGGCAGCGTCGGGGAGCCCGGAGGCAAGCCCGGCGCGCGCGGGTAGGCACCGGCGGTCGAGGTCGGCCGAGAGAGCGAAGCTGGAGGGCGCGCGGCGGTGTACGTCCGCGGCGGTGTCGCACGGCGCGATGGTTCGCGTGGGGAAGCTGGTGGACGGGTTCTTGGCGGAGGTGGTCAAGGATGCCAACCTGCCGCTGGACAAGCTGATCGCCGTCGCCGAGACCGTGCCGGACTGTGCCAGGCCGGAGCACGACGATCTTTACCGAGTCGTCGACGCATACCTCAGGGTATGTAAGAACAGATCTTCACGTTCACATCGTCCAGGTTAATTTTGATTTCTTACGGTGTCCTTGTTCGTGTTACGTGTAGGCGCACCCGGAGATGGACAAGAGCTCGAGGAAGAAGCTGTGTAGGGTGCTCAACTGCAGGAAGCTCTCCGAGGAGGCGTCCACGCACGCCGCCCAGAACGAGCTGCTGCCCCTCCGCGTCGTCGTGCAGGTGCTCTTCTTCGAGAACGCACGCGCGGCCGCGCTGCCAGGCCACCCCGGCGGCAACCGCGTCGCCGGCCTGCCCGGTGATATCAAGGCGCTGCTCGCCAAATCAAGGGAGGAAGACGGCGAGGATGTCAAGGACGAGCAGAGGCTCCGGGGCCTCTCAGCAGGCGCGCCGGCGGACGACGACTGGAGCGTGGAGGGGCTGAAACGCGCGGCGTCGAGGGTAGCGACGCTGAGGATGAAGCTGGAGGAGGAGGACGACGACGAGGCGTTCGTGCACAGGGCGCGCGCGGGGCTGGCCCGGAGCGTGTCGTCGCGTGTCAGGGCGTTCTGCGTGGGCCCGGTCGGGAAGCCCAAGCGCATGCTGAGCAGGCTATGGCCGCTGAGCAGAGCCATCACCGAGAAGCGCCGAGAGACCTGCACATGAGAGCCCCATGGCAGCAAACTGATCCACCAAAATAGATGGATTTGTAAGTAAATTTGATGTGTTGTCCTAGCTAGCTAGTGCGCATATATGTTCGTTTCAAACTTTATCAGCTACCATAATTTTTTTTCTTCGAGAACATGTCAGCTATCATACTGTAACAACTCTGAAATTTGGGACCGTCAAATCTTTCATAACTGCCCAGAATATACAGTTGTGAAGTAAGTAGCATTGCCAGTCAGCTTTCGATTACAATAAAAAAACCAAACTTTTACTACACAAAGTTAAGACTTATCAGTCTGTTTTAACACTGACACAAGCATTCAAGCTCAAAGTTAATATAATACATGACAAAAGAATTTCCAAGCGACAGACATGTTTGAGCGTGGTTGAGACCTAGTAACAGTAATCACTATTGTTCGGGGGTCCACCGAAATCTTGCTCAAAAAGATCCTCAGTATATTCCTTAGATTTTTCTGTAGATAATATTGTAAGAATGAGTACACAACTGTACTCAACAAGCTACATGAAAAAGCTAAATAATTACATATTAGGAGTTCAATAGATCGTTTAGGGTTTTACTTTATCAGGCATATGTAGATGCATTGTTTGAGATAAAACAGTTTATCTTTAAAACAATAAAACAATGATAAATATAATATCAGGGGTTTCCCAACACGTGCAATTGCCAACTTAACATCTTAAAATCTCTACTTATACCTCATGTACCGGAGTTACCCATGAACACATCTTCATTAATCGGAAGCACGACATATTCGAATACTTTTAATTATACTATGCAGAGTTGTCCAACTTTACCCACAAGATATATCAAACTCATATTGTCAAGCTATATACACGCAACACGTTAGCGTGAGACTGAGTTGAGATAACAAAGTCTTTTCACTGCTCAACCTTTCTAGTCTCACCCGGTAGGTCCTACTCCATACAGCCCTCAGGAGACCACCGGCCAACAGTGGAACTTGCGCCCCGAGGCTCATGGGTCCATACCGTTGTGTAGACCAGCGAGTGTCCCTTCAGACCCACTCCTGTCCCACCCCTGTTCTGTACTGCTCTATCACACAAGAGAACACACCTTTCCTGTAGATATTCAATCGGAAGAGTAGTGTACTAAACCAGGGAGGAATGACCACACCTGTGGTTAAGCGATTCTGTGTCTGTTACTTGGCACAAGGTTCTTGTCCTTACGTGAGGCACTAGACCAACACTAACTCGTGGCTATTCACCTCTAGGCCTCACTTTTTATCAAGTCTATTCGGTTTTCCAACTTCCTGGTCTCAACCATCAACTCTCCACCAAAACCATTGGCGAACAGCCAATAATCTCTTTTCCAGAATTTATAAACATATTTTTGGTAACTAAGCTAAATATATAGTTATCATTTTATGTAAACTTGTCAAGGTGAATATGACCTACAAGAATAGGTGGGCTTGTATGTGGGGTAACAGGACTTATCTACTCATCATGGCATTCCAAAGTATTATTTCAATATTTAAAGTAATTGACACAAATATGGTAATGAAAGTATTAATATAAATACATAAAATATAAGCTCAAAATGATAAAAGAAATGCGGCTTGCCTCCTTGCACAAAATCTTCAATTAACTCGTATTGTCCGTTGTCCTTCAGAGCTTGGTCGTCGAAGTCGTGACCTAACACAAAACAAAATAAAATAATCCAAATAAAATCCAGCTCGACAAGGAATGAGCTGGGAACAATATGCAAGTAAAGAAATTCAAAAAAAGAAACATAAAGAAAGGTGGTGTGGGATGGTGGGGATTTATTTGGTGTTTAATTTGGCTGAACGGGGTGGAGAAATGGATTCACGGGCTCAAAACGGTCAAAATGGATATATAACGTCGAATTAGGGTTTTGGGGGTGAAAAGTGCGGGATAATGAACAGTGTTGTTTTTACTATTCATGGACAAAAAATGATTAGTGAACAATAATGAGGGTTTACTGTTTCGGAAAATGAACAATGATTTGATTTTCTGTTTGCGAACAGTAACCTTGCTACTGTTTTCTGGTTGCGAACAGTAATTGCTATGAATAGTGCTAAATAGTGTTTGGGCTGAGAGTGAATGAACAGTAATAGGCTGGGTGTGAATAGTATTGGGTTAAGCCCAACCCATCAGGTGGCTACTGGCCCATTAGGCTGCTAGGCCTTTAAGGCCCAGCTCCCAGGTGACTTTGAGCTGCGCTCGGCCGTAGGCCAGAGCGCGCTTGGCTCGCCCGAGCCGACGGTAGCGGTGCCGATGTGGATTGCGACGGCTCCGGCGATTACCAGCGGCGGGGAGTGTCACGGGAAGCATCCATGAGCCAAGGGGATTCCATTTTGGGGCTTTGTGCTGGTAGTGGAGGTTCGGAAATGGGGCGGCGGCGGTGATTGGGCAGTGCTTCGGCCAAGGCGACCCAAGCTTGCGCATTAGTGGTGCTAGGGGAGTTCAGAAGAGGTGTCGGTGGGACTTGGGGTGGCCCGTGGTGGCTTGGCGGCGGTGGCCGTGAGCGGTGTGGAGGAGGAGCTTGGTGTCGGCGAGCTAGGGGCGGGGAGAGGGGTGGGGATAGTGGGGTAAACATGCGGGATGGTAAGAGGACGCTAAAGCCGGAGGTAGGAGGGAAGGGGAGGCATGGGCACGATGAATTTTACCTCGGGTCGTTGGAGGAGAAGAGGGAGGCGGCGGTGATTCCGAGCGATTGGCCGGCTTCGGAGAAGGACGTAGTAGGGAGGTGCTAGAGAGGAAGGTGATGATGGAGAGGTGCTCCGGAGGGGCTTTTATAGCCAGGGCATGGCGGTGGGAGCAATAGGGCGGTGGCAAAGGGCGTGTGAAAGCATCTAGGCCCCTAAAAATTGTTTTGGTAATTAATGACTACATGTGAATGATGGATTAACGTGTTTATTGAGTATCTACAAGGTTAAGATTCATTGGTGGTTTTGATGACGTAAAGATGCATGCTAAATGGCTCAAGACAGATACAAGTAGACTAAGATTCTTTTTATATTTTACCGGTCTTAGGAGAAATGGTTGGAAGACCGGATTATAGGATAAATACCGTACTATTAAGAGGGATCGTGATTAGTAGCTTGATAACATGGTTTTGAATAATATGGATCAATTTAGGATCATGAATGCATTTGAATTCCTTTTCCCAAAAGCTCTACATGCATTTGTCAGAAATCGGTTGTACCGACGTTTCACAGGCGGTTGTACCGCTTGGTGCGGTATGACCGCACTTTACTTGGTGGTACTACCAAGTTTTGAACGCCTCAGCCAACTAAGCGCTAATGCGGTACGACCGGCTCTTTGAGCGGTACTACCGCATTGCGGTCGTTTCGTTTTATAGTTGGCGGTTGAATAAACCAGAACCGATGCATTTTTGGCTCAGAGCTCTTCCTGAAAATCGATCGTACCGCATTTGAGAAACGGTCGTACCGATAGGCGGTTGTACCGATTCTTATAAGGCGGTGTGTATTTTACAAAGAGCATGTCATCTCGGCGTTTTTGGAAACCCTTCGATCGGTCGTACCGCTCCTCCGTGCGGTATGACCGGGAGTTGCGGTCGTACCACATGTTGGTTGGCGGTCGTACCGCACGGGGTTGTTCAACGGCTATGTCAGAGTCATTAATGCCGTCGTTCTAAGCTATTCTGATGCTTTCGAAGCTTGGGTGTGGTCGTACCGCGATTTAGTTGGCGGTCATACCGCATTCTTTTTTTTTTGGGAATGCATTTCCAACGGTCATCTTTGTTGGTGAGAGGTATAAATACCCCCCCCCCCAACTGCTCAAGGGCTGGTAGCTAAACCACATTTAACATCTTTAGAGCCTTGAGCATCCATTCAACTCCTAAAATTCACTTGTGCACTCTTTGAGAGGTTGTTGAGCTCATTTAAGTGCATTCACTCATTCTAGTTAATCCTTTTGCACTTGAGTGTCGTCAAGCGAAGGTCATTGATTTGTTACTTGACGAGGATCTAATAATCCTCATTTTATTATTCCATAATCATGTAATATGACGTCACATGGCATACCCCCTAATATTATAAGGGGAGAGCAAGTCAGGTAGTCGTAAGATCTCCTACGACTACCCATTAGTCGTAAGCATCTCTACGACTATGGTGTAATCGTAAGTCCTGCTACGATTACGTCCGGTCGTAAGTCTTTCTACGACCAGTACCCAGTCGTAAACTTTTCTACGATTACCCCTCTGGTCATAAGTCCTTCTATGACCAGCTCTGCCACGACTTCCTCACGACTAACTGGGTCCACTCGTCAGAAGGCACATTTAATAGTGAGAATCTAAGCAGTCAAAATACGTAGTTATGCCTGATATAACTACAGATGATTCCCCACTATCTCTGACTGATAACTGTTTGACAGCATGGGGGGGTTACTACTCCGGTAATTACTCTCATTATTACGCTATAATGGGCGACTAATTAGCCTGTAGCGACAACGGCCACCACTGCGTAGTATAAATAAGTGTCTTTTAGAGATATAAGGGAGGGCCCTTTCTGGCTGGAAGAACGGTGAGTAAGATCCTTGACGGACTGTAATCCAGATACCCAATACAAGAAACACAGGATTAGGGTTATTATTCTCACCTGAGAAGGCCCGAACCTGTATAAAAATCCCTGTGTCTCTCGTCTGTGTGATCAATTGTGGAGACCCCCCGAATCAAACAATCTTTACGTAAGATCAGTTCTAAAATACCGACATTACTCTTGGAGTTTTGCCGAACTCCTAGACGACTTGGCGATGATTGCATGGTGATCTCTTCAAGAAGATTGTGAAGAGGTCCGGTGCCAAGATTGTGATTGGTTTGGTGTTCACCATCTCCGGAGCAGAGGAAGAACAACCACTAGTGATCGAGGGAAGACTTAATTCGTGAAGCCGACTTGAGTTGTCAAGCTTCCTCAACGTGGACTAGTGAAGACCGACAAGTCTTCGATACCACGGGAAAAACTTCATTGTCTCATTTGTGGTTATTTCTCGTCTTTACCTATTCCGCATTTACTATTCTAGTATTTGTCTCGTGTTGAATTACCTAGCTAAACTTGTATCTAGTTTTTTTTATTAGCTCTTTATTGAAGTAAGTTGCTTGGTAGTTCCTTCATTATATTGTGTTAGGAAGTATTTGCTAGAATTATCGTGCTCTAAGTTTAATTTGGTCGATTAAATTTAGAAACCTCCTATTCACCCCCCTCTAGTCGGTTATCCTTGATCCTACAGCGCGGCGTGTGCGGTTGCGCGTGTTCGGTGTCGGGAAAGGAGGAACAGGTGGCGAGGTGGCAGGGTGAGGTGGTGTGGCGAAGGCAGTGGAAGCTGGTGGAGGCAATACATGGCGTATGAGCTGGTGGTTGATGGAAGCGGAGATGGAGGCGATGGCGGGGCGCGGTGACGCATGGGAGGATGAAGGGGGTGGCGCCCGAGAGAAATGCGCTTTCGGCTGAGAGAAAACGGGAAGGCCCAGAGAGGAAAGCAGAAAAGGGAGTGAAACTTTTGAATTGGGAAAGAAGTTCAAAACAGGCCGAAAAATTTAAAAACTTTTGAAAATAAAAATTTTTGGGTTATTTCATAGCTTCAACGAAATTTGAATTTGTTAATGCAGTTAATTAATCAAACAGAATTATAGCAGCAGTTGAATAGTAATTATATGCAGTTTTCCCATGCAAATGAACTAGGGAGACGGGCTTCAAGTGCGAGGGCCAACTAATTAGCAAATGATTGTTTCACTTTGCACTTTACTTAATTTCTCTCCTCGGGCAGCACATATATCACTGTTCATGATCTGTAGCTCACTTCTTTTTAAGGCACTATCCCACTTTGTGTGTTGGCACATGATTGCTAGTATGATACCAACTCTGCAAAAAGGAGAAATAAAACATCATCTTTAAAACAAAAGAAAAAACCTACACAAGAAAACATGGCTTGACAGGGAATCAAGTGCTGTACATCAACAGCTTCTTGCAAGTATGCACACACACGAGCCATGAGTATCACGGTCTCAGCCGGAAATAAGAGTAGATCATTGGCATGGGCAACGTTCGAAAGTCACTGATACATTTGGCTTCTTGCTCACACTATCACAGCATGCATGAGCCAAAGCCACCTTCTTCAACCCTTTTCTTCCCCAGGATTAGTCAAGTCTTGGCACAGGACATTAGTGGCCGGCAGTGGCAGAGCCAACCCTCCGGGTAGTGTGCGCACTTGTCCGAGCTCCGCCACTAACCACCAAGGGCGGATCCTTCATAGTTCATGGGTGTTCACTTGAATACCTAGTTTTTTTTTTTATGAAACATCCTGTATATAGTAAGTATATTACACATTCTATATATTATAGTTGGGTTTCCTAGCAAAAATGTCATACCACATCATTCTCTTATTTTCGACCGTCCGATCTTACTCCTAATGTATACTAGCTGTTGGATCCATTTGTCCTCCAATGAGACAAAATAGCAACCAGGTCCTTCGAGAAACGTCAAATTCTTCGACTTGCCTCCCTCGTCCATTTTGTTTACAATCCGGCCCCTGGCGCGGTCTGCCTCCCCCCACCCCACCCTGCACTGCCTCCTCCCGGTGGACTCCCCTCCTTTCGCCTCCGTCTCCGCCTATGCCTCCTCTTTGTGCACGTTCACGGCATCGCTGCCTCTCCTCCCTTCCCTGGCACCACCGCCTCCTTTCCTTCCCACTTTCCCCTTCTCCCACACCCACCGGTCGTCATCTCCTCGTCTCTCGCGCTATTGCATCCTCCCCTAGTCACCTCTCCCTGCCCACGTCGCCTCTGTGTCCTCGCCACTGGCGCCACTGGCACACCGCCCTCTCCTCCGCGCGCCACCGCGATGTGCCTAACGGAGGCTATGGAGACCATCCATTACTAGGGTTTAGGATGGAGGAATGTGGTTGTCCACGCGGGTTGGGTACGGACGACATGTCCAAATCTCACCATCTCTAGCCAAGGCAGCGCCAAATCCGTCTGTCTCCATGCACGGCAGTGCTGGATCTGGCTATTCCCGATGACCGGATGCGCGTGGGGAGGAGGTAGCGTTGTGGATAGAGGTCACGACTGCACAAGGAAAGGGAGACAGTAGAGAGCGGACTATGTGTCGAGGCGGTGACGAGATGCAACAGCTCCGAGCGGGTCCAGTCGACGTAGAACATGGACATGACCACGGTTGCTGCCGCTGCCGATCGTCGTCCCGCCGCGACCTAGATATACTCTCCGTTGTCGCCAGGCCTTCTCCTTGATCATTGTTCCTGCCCTTTCGCTTCCCCATGACTCTGCCTCCTCGCTAGCGGCGCGGTGGGACCGACGAGGCAGGCCGTGGGCCGCACACGGTGCACGCGACACAACATAGGTGCATCCCCACTTCCCAAGTCTCAAATCTCAAATTCTCAATTCCGCAATTTGTGAATGAATCGAGCCTTTTGTGAAATGTAGATCGTAGAGCTTTGAAAAATAAAAAAATAAGTCTGTAGATGTGAAATCTTTGTGGGATATAGTTGAAAGGACACAAAGATAGCTTCCACGTCGACATCAAAAACGATATCTATCGAAAGCAACCAATCCGTGAAACAATATTTTATTAACCCCGAACACCCATTCTATAAATTCTGGGTCTGCCACTGCTAACCATCTTATGCCTGCCACTACCCACTGGTGCTGAAGAACAAAGCATTCCTGTGCCACGGTGAATCTCAGTTCATGGTTATGCTAAACCTACCCATGCTAGATTTTTTTTTGCTGGCTCCGCTGCTGGTGGACGGTCGGTCGGTCGCTTGGGTGGAGAGTGACAAGCACTCTTGTGGTTTTCCTTTTCTTTTGGCAGGTTACAGTGTGCCAAAGGCCAAAGCTATAGAAGAGGTTAGCCATGACAGGACTCAAAAGAGTGTCAAGTCTAGTATCTTAAGGTACTATGCGATGCTGATGGTTGACACTAGACACCATGGTATCTTTTGGAGAAGGCAAGAAATATCTCCTGGCACTAAATCTGTAAATCAAATGAACCTCCGCTAATCCAACCAGAGGCACTGTTTCACCTTGGCTTTACGGCTATCTGCTTCTCATTGCCTGAACAATGCGAACAGGACTGACAACCATGGCCAAATTAGCCACTAATACTTTCTCCAAAACTGCATAGACATGACAGAGTGAAACAATATAAATCTACAGCCTCTACTGAGAGTGAGAATCGTAGTAGCAACTTAATTGGGAGCAACAAGATAGATTTTGCGTACTATCACTCATCCAGGTGATACGTGTGCAACATTGGTGAGATTTTGGACCGCCGGCAACGACGCATCGACGCATTTGGTGCTAATTTTACACATGCGAGCGCTATAAAATAAAATGGAATCGATGCATGTTTGACCGAGTTTCCGCTTCAATTTGTACGAGCCTACAGGCCCAATCCAAGGCCGAACAAGCCGCTGGGCGTTGGGTTTGTATGGCTTATTATTAGAGAGGCCCAGGCCACCAAGCACAAATTCCAAACTGACCCTCGGTGAGGTCACTGACCAAGCCACAGGGAGTGCACGAGCTCGGCGCCTCGGTGCAGCAGGTGAAGACGACGGCCAGGATCAGCCCGAGCAGCGCCGCGCTCTCCACCACCCAGCACGCCATGCTCATCAGTAGCGCCATGGCGAACGACCACATCAGGACCTGCCCGGCGGCCGCCCGCGCCCACGCAAGCCGCGGCTGGCCGTCCTCCTCCGGGAGCGCGAGCAGCGACGTGAAGACACAGAAGCTGAGCAGCAGCGACGCGAAGACGGCGAGGTATCTTACGAGTGTTTCTGTTCTGGTTTCTCCGAAACTAGGGGATACGTTTTTAATTTATCTAGTTGTCACGCCACAGGCAGTGAGCGTAGTACTGATCGTCGAACGTGAGAACGTACAACGACCAGTTTACTACGTTAGTGAAGTTTTACACGGACCTAAAGAGCGTTACCTTCAGGTTCAAAAACTTTTGTATGTCCTCCTCATGTCTTTGAGGAAGCTGCGGTATTATTTTCAGACGCACAAACTAACTGTACCGTCTGAGTTTCCCTTGGAAGCGATCCTCAATAATAGGAAAACAGCGGGACACATGGCAAAATGGTCAGTGGAACTTGAGAAGTTCGACATCCATTTCGTGTTCCGAACGGCCATTAAATCTCAGATCTTGGCAGACTTTGTCGCCGAATGGACAAATCCTGAACCTGTTCAGGATCCCTAGTACGATTCCCACGACCAGTGGACAATGTACTTTGACGGGTCACTTACGATAAGTGGCTCGGGGGCTGGGGTGGTCCTGGAATCTCCTACCGGAGAAACCTTAAAGTATGCCATACAATTAAACTTTCAGACTACTAATAACGTGGTAGAATACGAAGGTTTGCTAGTTGGTATACGAGCCGCAAAAGCGCTCTCAATTCGACGACTACTCGTGAAATGAGACTCTCAACTAGTCGTGAATCAAGTCAGAAAAGAGTACCGGTGCTCTAATCCAACTATGACCCGGTACTTATCGGAAGTTCGAAAGTTAGAAAAGCACTTTTTGGACTTTGAGGTACAATTCATCCCTCAAAAGGATAATTTCTTTGCAGATCAACTGGTTCATCTAGCTTCCTCCCGATCTTCAGTACCGAAAGGGGTTGTTCTGGAGCAACTTCAGAAGTCGTCTCTAGTTGAAGAACTAGAGACGCCTCCTATAGAAACAGTCACTCTAGAGTACGAGGATATCTGGATGACTCCCATCTACAAGTATCTTCAGACGGGTTCCATACCCGACGACAACCTCGAAGCAGATCAATTATCCCGAAAGGCCAAAATGTATACTTTGGTCGAAGGTGTCCTTTATAAAAGAGGAACTCAAGGGGTACTCATGCGATGTATTCCACAGGATGAAGGCTTAAAACTCCTTCATGACATACACGGAGACATATGTGGAACTCATGCTTCGTACAGAATACTGGTCGGTAAAGCTTATCGACAAGGTTTTTATTGGCCAACGGCCCTCTACGATGCCAAGGAGTTAGTCAAAAAGTGTGTACAGTGCTAGTTTCATAGCAGACAAATACACCAACCGGCTCAGACATTGCAAACAATTCCTCTATCTTGGCCTTTTGCAACCTGGGGTCTTGATATCCTAGGACCGTTACCCAGAGCTCCAGGGGGATTCGAATTCCTTTTTGTGGCTATTAACACGTTCACAAAATAGATAGAAGCCGAGCTTGTGACTGGGATAACAACGAAAGCAGCAAAACGGTTCATGATGAGATGCATGATAACTCGATTTGGAGTACCAAGTCGAATCATCACAGACAATGGCAAACAATTTTTGAGCGCAAAATTTCAGAAATTTTGCGACGAGTTAGGAACTCGGTTGTGTTACGCTTTTGTTGCCCACCCCCAAAGCAACGGGGCAGTCGAAAGAGCGAATGACCAGATAATGAAGGGAATTAAAACCCGAGTCTTCGATCAGCTTGTCAAACGCTTGGGGGGCTTGGGTACAGGAATTGCCTTCAGTATTATGGGCAATTCGTACGACAGCTAGCCGAGCTACAGGAGAAACACCTTTTTTTCTAGTCTTTGGCGCAGAAGCCATGCTTCCGCCAGAATTAAAGATCAGGTCAGCATGAGTCGAAAATTTTAACGACTCCATCCAAGAACAGTTTCGAGCGGATGACATCAACCTGCTCGAGGAAAGAGGAACCAGGCTCTAATCCGTTCAACAGTCTACCAACAAGCCCTGCGCAAATACTACGATCGTAAGGTCCAACCTCGCAGCCTTGCTGTAGGTGACCTGGTATTGAGGCTTATCCAATCCCAGTCTAATCGAAACAAACTTTCCCCTAAATGGGAAGGTCCTTACACGGTGGTTGAAGTTACGCGTCCACGATCGGTACGACTTGCAATGGAAGATGGCTGCGTTCTCTCAAACTCTTGGAACATTGACCAGTTGCGCAAATTCTACGTGTAACAAACTTCTACAGCAATAAAATATCAGATTCTTTCTATCTTTATTGTCTTTCTATGAATTTTGCTTTCATTTTCGACCATTCTTCATACGCTTATTCCCTATTTATACTGGTCGGAGAAAGGACACAACAACTAGTCGAAGTCTTTCCTCTCTGCACGTGGTCCTACCCGCTAGAAGGAGCTTCCTAGTATCGCCTTGTTCCTCACATTTGCTACCAGTACAAAGTTTTTTGGGCTCGGAAACATGGTCGAAAGTTTTTTAAGCAAATTCATGTCGCCTTAATTTATTTATTCATTTTGAAAAATACTCTAAGAAGAGCACACTTTTGAGATACGTTCGACCATTTCTAGTGAACTTGATCGGTTTTAACTGGTCGGAGGAAGAAACACACCTAGTCGAAGCTTTTCCTTTTTGCACGTGGTCCTGCCCCACTAGAAAGAACTTCCTAGCGTCGTCCTGTTTCCTACTCTTGCTCCCAGGACAAACTTATCGGGTACATCGAAAAAAGTCGAATGAATTTTTAAGGTACTTTAGATGTTTGTTTTACTTAAGTTGTCGTTATTGATTTGATTAATCTATTTGGAGATGGTAACATCACCTAGTCGAAGCTTTTTCTCTCTGCACGTGGTCGTGCCCACTAGAGGGAACTTCCTAACGTCGATCCGTTTCACTCTTTCGACTAGCGCAAGATAATCGATACCCGAGAACTATAAGTCGAACAAACCTCTCTGTTTTCAGAAACCATTTCTTTACTATTTTCTTAGTTTATTCCAATAAACTAAGTAAATAGTCGGGGGCTAGGATAAAATTATAAACATGACTTCATTTCTTAGTCTTGCTCTCTTTTTTCAAGTTATCATCTTACGAGTTACTAACTACTCTACAAGACGATTCGCAGGGAAAAAGAGGAAAGAAGGAGGAATCACACATATCTGGTCTGATTATTTCTTCCCTTTTCATTATCTTACGAGTTATTAACTACTCTACGAGATAATTTGCAGGAAAGAAGAAATGATCATATATTTGCACATCACCAAAAAGACTTGTCTTTACAGATTCCTATTACAGACTACTCTGACAAAGGAGACTCTATTTGCATCTCCTCTGCGATCTTCTCGCCGACTGATTGCATCTCCTCGATTAACCGTTTTGCTTCAGATTCGGTGCAGTCGAAGTCGACTTCAACAAAATGAGGGTTAAGGCTGGAGTCACGGACTTTAAGCTTTGCTAAAACAAAGCTCACAGCTCCTTTGACTGCTTCCCTTATCGAATCATTCTGGTTGGTTTTCAGAGTAGACACCAACTCTTGCAGGGTACTGACTTGTTCCCCAATAGCACTCGTATGAGCAGCCATCGTGTTGTCGCGAGGAGCGACCCTCCCGACACGAAGTCTATCGAGTACATTGTTCAGAAGCGAAATGTTGTCTTGAAGATTGATCTTCATCGACTTCATCTCCTCCTGGGTATAAGTCGAAGCCTTGTGAAGTTGTTTTATTTCAATTAATCGCTCCGGAAGGAGTAAGGATTGATTAGATGAAACAATTCTATGAGAAGATAAAACGATTTAAGAGCAGGTAAAGTTCTACTTACCCGCTAATTGAGAACCTAACTTCTAAATTTCTTGATCTTTCTCCTTCGCGATGCGGGAGATCTCGCGGACAACCGAGGACTTTTCCTGGACCTCAACCCGAAGAGACCCCACCTCGGCCTGAAGGGCCTTGTTTTCGACTTCTTTTTCTAAAAAAGAATGAGAGGTTAAGAATGCGGAGATCAAGATTAAAAGCAGTCGAAACTCCACGTACTATTTATTTTCTCCTGCAATTTCTGAGTTGTAGAGTTAGCCTCTTTGAGCTTCTTCAGGAGGTTAGTGGCCTTATCCCTTAGCTTTTTCGTCTCGGCTTTCTCGAAGTCGAGTGAATCAGCTAAGGTCTTTTCGTCACTCTTAAACCTGAAAGCTTAAAGGAAGACATGAATACACAGACGAGTAGTCGTAAGTATTTCCACGACTGATGGATAATCGTAAGTTTTTCTACGATTACCACCTGGTCGTAAGTTCTTCTACGACTAGTAACAAGTCGTAAGTTTTCTACGACAATCTTCTACGAGTACTGAGTAAGTAATGAGTTTGCAAAAACGATTACGAGAATCGGTCACTCACCACCTCTCTGCTTGCTCGCAGAGCACTGCCTTCTCTTGTCTTAACTTGACAAGTTGCCGATTATACTCGCAAATCATAACAACTTGTTCTACGGCTCTCTGCAAGGGAGAAAAACTATAAGAGACATGGATAAAAACATACATGAGTATCGATGAATATTTACATTCATGTTTTACCAAACAAACATGGAGACTATCCGTGACGGATCCTTCAACCCGTCCATCTCCTCGACTCATTTCCACCAAACCCCTTCGAGACGTTCGTTATCGAAGACATCCCCGCAATTGGGAATGCTGCTGGGGTGAGGAACTCGGTCGCGAGATTGGTAGGCAGAAGATCCTACGATAGAAGCGGGACAAAGAAATCAGAGCAAAAGTTAAAATACTCTTCTTCCTCTGATTCGGTGACGGGAGCACCACCTGGAGAGTCGGAAGGAACGTCCTCGACAACCACCTTACCGGCACGGTGGTCAGAACTCCCACCACCACCGACCTCCGGTGTTTCCCTCGTGGTCTCTCTCGCCTCCTCTTCAATCTCTACGACAACCTCGGTGGTCGTAGCAACTTCGGCAGCAACGACTCCCTCCACCGCGGGAATAGTAGCTGGAGCTTCAGCTACTGTTGTAGTCACACTTTCGCTACCTGAAGAGGTGACGGCGGGCTTCTCCATAGAAGCATCCCTGGGGGCTGAAGGTGTTGGGTTAAGATCACAAAACGCAGAAGTAAGTCAACTCGTAAAAAACAAAGAGTAAATGCAATTTTTATACTGATGTTTTTTTACATATCTCTGCGCGCTAGACCTAACTCGAAACTTAGGAGCAACCTTCCCAACGGAAGGTTTCTTCGACTTCTTCTCGACCATCGTTGGTTGAGATTCGATCGGGGTAACGGGAGTCTCCTCCTCCCGACTCACTGAGTAGCCAAGATCTGTCTCGACCACCTTAAGAGCGCTGCTCCCCTCGGCCTCAAATCCTACTAGAGCAGCAGTTTCCTTCACAAAAGACATGAAGCTCTTCCAGTTCTCCTTTTTTAGCTGTCTTATGAAGCCACGAGAAGTAGAAACTGCGAATGACTTGTTGTCGTAATAGAATGGTACCTTGACCTTGGGGGCTTTACGCTTGAGGGCAAAGGCGGTTTCCTCTGCTTTCTTACTCGATGCAGCCAAGTCTGCAGCGAATTTAGCAAAAGGAGCAGGAGGAGCCGAACTCGAGCCACCCTTGTCGTCGACCTTTACGAGTCAACGCTTTTTGGCTGGAGGGGACTTTGCTGACTCTGCCTGCACTGTTGCCCCAATGACCACCAAATCGACTTCCTCGTCGTCTTGGCGGTCTTCCACGCCCACTTTCTGTTGAAAAACAGAAAAAGAAAGCAATCGTAAGTTTTTCTACGACCACTAACTGGTCGTAAGTTCTTCTACGACCAGCTCACAGGTCGTAAGTTTTTTCTACGACAAATCCTTTAGTCGTAAATCGTTTTATGACAATAGGTGCCTAAAGACAAAGTCGTTTTTCGATTACCTTTAGGCGCTCCACTTTTTCTTCTGCAGTCAAAACCACAAGAATTTGTGGAGCTACTATGTTGGACGGAATCTTCTCGCAGATGAGCCTGACGCGAGCGTCAATCTCCGCCTGTGGAAGATCTGTACACACAAATAACAAGATCAACAGACCAGATCAAGGTTAGCCAAGGTTGAATTCAAAAAGTGAGTTTTTCACTTACCATCCTTGTAATCCCTGGTCGGGTCTTCTTTCTCCGAGTACCTCCACATAGGAGGAACTCGTTTCTTCAAGGGGCTAATACGGCGCTTGATGAAGTCCTTCACCACGTGCCATCCGGTAAACCCCCCCCTTCAAGACTTTGATGGCTTGAATGTAGGGGGCTATCCGATCGAGATTACTGGGAGTCGAATCCCAAGAAGGGGACCTCTCGACGGCTTTCCCGACAAACGAGAGGTTATCTTCCTTGGTAACTTCCCAGTAAAACCACTTCTTCTTCCACCCCGGCCACGACGACCGGGTAAACATCTGAATATACTCCTTCGACTTCCCGTCGTGGAGCTTGCATCGCAACTCCCAAAGAATTCTCGCTGACGAGCCATTCCATAGTAATACTGGAAAAGCTCGAGATCCACCGGAATTCCCAGGTACGCCTCACACAAATACACTCAGCATTGTAATGGAATTAGGACCAAGGTTCACTAATTCCACCACGAAGTGCTCGAGCGCGAGTGTGAGGAAGGGGTGAGCAGGCAATCGGAGGCCACACTCACAATACGCCTGAAAAACAGGGATTTGATCTTCCTCCCCCGACGGCCAGTGTTCTCCATTCGCCGCAATCCACTTCACGAGTAGCCCCTCGGGAATTTTCTCGGCGGCAACCAAAGCATTCATCTTTGCATCGTCCATCTCCGATTCAGCTCACTCAGAGACAGTCCTAGCCATCTTTTCTAAAGGGGGAAAGAGTTGGATTTAGGAAAGCTCCAAGGAAGCACACAGTGTTGCTGGCGGCGGAAGAGAAGAGAAAATGACGAACAGTCTGGGTGAATCGGAGAAAAGGTAAGAACCCTAAGTTCACCCCCGTAGTCTGTTTTATAACCGTACGTTTGAAACGAAACCCCGTAGAACTCAACGGTTTCCACCGCTTCGGGAATTGCTCCAACGGACATATCTATAATCTTCCTGTTCGGGAGTATCGGGGCTCTTTTCATACCTCAAGTGAAATTACCTTCTTGACCAAGTATCCTTCTGATCAAAAGAAATGCCGGTCGGAAAAGATTTACTTCCAATCATAAGGCCACGATTACTCTAAAGTTGTAAGATTTTCTACGACTACCTTGTAATCGTGAGATTTCCAACAAATTGCCTCGACCAAACATATTTCTGGTCGAGAGATACACATGTTGAAGAGTTTTTCCTTCAATGTTTTTTTTTACAGCCTCCTAGTGGCCATAGGATCATCTACGACTCCTCAACCAAGTAAGTTATTTTCACTTGAAGCTGGGGGGTTAGATGACGAGGATCTGGTAATCCTCATTTTATTATTTCTTAATTGTATAATATGACGTCACATGGTATACCCCTTATTGCTGTAAGGAAGAAGTAAGCCAAGTGGTCGTAAGTTCTCCTACGACCACCCCCTAGTCGTAAGTCTTTCTACGACTACCCCATAATCGTAGGTTCTCCTACGATTACCTTCGGTTGTAAATCTTTCCACGACCAGTATCCAGTCGTAAGCTTTTCTACGACTACCCCCTAGTCGTAAGTCCTGTTACGACCAGTCTTGCCACGACTTCATCACAGTTAAACTGGGTCCACTCGTCAGTAGGCCCTATTAACTGTGAGATCTGAGCAGTCAAGATACGTAGTTATGCCTGGAATAACTACAGATAACTCTCCATTATCTATAATTGGTAACCGTTAAACAACGTGGGGGGGTTACTACTCCGGTAATTACTCTCATTATTACGCAATAATGAGCGCCTATTGACCTGGAACGACAACCGCCATTGCAGCATAGTATAAAGAGGTATCTTTTGGAGGTAATGGGGGAGGCTTTGGGAGGGATAATCAGTAGCAGTATTAGCGCAAGTCTTTCTGCTGATTGTAATCAGGATATCCAATACAATACACACAGGAGTAGGGTTGTTATTCTCACTGGAGAATGCCCGAACCTGTATAAAAATCCACGTGTCTCTTTTGTCTGTGTGATCAATTATGGAGACCCTCCGAATCAAATAATCTTTACGTAAGATCGGTTCTAAAACACCGACACTTGTATAATAGGCTCAGGAAGGGCCACAATTATACTTCCGATGGGCACAACTTTTGTCATTGAAAAAGTCTTGTTGTACCCAGAATTGACTAGAACTCTCTTAAGTTCTAAGAATATTCGTGCTAACGGTTTACACGTAGAGACTGAAGAAAAGTATTAGAAAATGGAAAAGAGGTATTAGAATAACTTTCTTCATATGAAATTGGGCTATAATACACTAATATTAAGGCACATGTAGTCTATATTATCCTGAAAACCATATTTAGAAGCTCTGAACTTTTCTGTCTCTAGTATGATAGAGTAGGCCACCCAGGTCTTAGGATGATAAAAAATATAATTAATCATTCACAGAAACATAATATCGATGTAAAGAATTTTTCGAATCAGGAAGATTTTATGTGCCCCATATGTACCACCAGGAAATTCATTACTACACCTTCTGCTCTGAAAGTGAAGGATGAAATTCCTGCATTCCTGGACCGTATCCAGAGAGATATTTGTGGTCCTATACAGCCCCTGTCAGGGCCATTTAGATACTTTATGCTGCTCATCGATGCTTTCTCGAAATGATCGCACGTATGTTTATTGTCTACGAGAAACTATGCTTTTGCAAAGCTAATCTCAAAGATAATTAAAATTAAGAATAATTTTCCTGATCATCATGTGAAGTCCATCAGAATGGACAACGTCGATGAATTCACTTCAAAGGCATTTGATGATTATTGCATGGCAATAGGAATTATCATTGAGCATTCCATACCTCATGTCCATACCCAGAATGGACTAGTAGAGGCATTAATTAAAAGGATTAAATTTATTGCCCAATCGTTTTTGCAGAATTGTAATTTAATAACTACATGTTGGGGACACGTAGTCCTGTACGTAGCAACTCTCATCAATTTTAGATCGTCGGCATATAACATCCATTCATCTATGCAGGGGCGGATCCAGAACGAAAATGACCAGGTGTCCCATACATATCACACATATCTAATTATGAAGCAATGTTGTATAGAAATTAGAACAGTAATGTGTTAAACAATTCAACATAACGGATGAAAAAATAGCCATCAAAGTGTTTACCAAAACAAAGGTTTCTACATTCTTAGTAATAGTTTTGGTTAATTGTGGCAAAGTGAATACATGATGGATAAAGTTCCAAACCATGGACAAAAGATGGTCGGCATTGGCAAAAAAAAAACATCCGATCTTGACAGCCTAGTAGAAGAAATCACTTAGTAAAATTTTAAGTAAAAGAATCATGAATATATCGAAACAAAGATAAGTACATTATATTTTATAATTTCTTCCTACGCCCCCTTAAGTTCTGGAAGTGATGAATTACAGCATCATTGGTAACTTTCCCTATTTCACATTTCTTCACATAGCAAATAAGGCTATCTCTCAAGAAGTCATTGCTAATACGATTGTGCAAATATGTTTTTACAATGCTGAAAAGCATCTCTCAACTGTAGCAATGGCAACAGGCAAAACTAGTGTTAGCTTCAAAAGTCGATAAACCAAAGGATAGCAAATATGTTTCCTTGTCTTCACCATTTTTTGAGAAAGGTCGCTAATAGTATCTATGTTAGAGAATCTATCATCTGCACACACATCGGTAATGTACAAGCGAAGGTGGTGTTTAAGGTCCCTCAATTCCCCGTCATCAAAATCATTGAGATAAAGTTTAGCTAGATCCATCAAATGCTCCAAATTGAAATCATGAAGTGATTCTCTTGGACTCAAAGCGGCCGAGAAAACAAACAATCTAGAGTTTTTCTTGTTGAAGTGACCATCGAGTTTTTAAAGTAACCAATCAAAAACATCATTAAAATAATACATATCATAATGATGCTTGTTGGTAATTCCAGACTTTTGGCGTGGCTTCTTTTGATTCACGTATGCTTCTCCCATTTCCAATTTGGAAATATCATACTTCTCACAGAAGAAGGCATACACTTCATCTAGGACAGAAGTATATTGATTAGTTAGTGCTGAGCTGTACAAGCATTAATCAATTTTTTTTTGTTAGTCGGTGCTAATATAAGTCGGTTTGTATGGCTATATAAAGACTAGAGTTGTAACATTAGTCTATGGCATGAAAGCTTGACAGCTTCATGTGTATGTGTGTGTGCAAGAGATCAACATATATATATGATTTGAAGCTTTGAAGCTCATCAGTCCAGTACTAGGTTCTTCTGTCGCTTTCTTGTTTCTTATCCAAAACCCAACAGGCAACGGTTGTCTGCCTGATTGCCTCCCCTCGCTGTTCAAGTGTTGATTGGCACGAACGATGGACCTGTATGGTGCGACCGGACCACAAGGGAAACTAATCAGTCCCCATTATACCGTGAAGTCTTGATGCCTTGTGAATTGCGATTTGTGAACATGCATCGCGCAGCGCAGCGCCTGCACGCATGCCCGCTCAGCTGCCTGGGCCGCGCGCTCGCTTCCTTTGCTGGGCTTGCGTGCCCGGGCGAGAAGCTGGCCCACGCGCCAAGCCAATGCGCGACGCGCCCACGCGCACGCGCCTGGGTACGCCTGGACGTCCGGTGTCCTTCGTTTTTTCTTTGGGGTGTCATGCACTGTTTATACACGAGATATGTAAATAGAATACGATTTTGGACCCGGTGTCCTGTGCACCCTGATAGGTCTTATTGGATCCGCCCCTGCATCTATGCAACTAGCGCAAGGGTCAGCATCAAAAATTTCTCATCTTCGTAGATTTTGTTGCAGGTTTATGTACATCTACCACCACCGCAGCTGAACTACAATGGGCCCTCTTCAAAAGTCTGGGATATACATTGATTATGAGATAACATCCATAATCAGGTATTTGGACTATATGACGGGAGATTTGCATATTGCCTGATTCGCTGATAGTATATTTGATGAGGATAGTTTCCCGTCATTAGGGGAAGAAATCAACCCCTTGATGAAAAATATCAGAAAATAACGTGGCAATCCACGAAAATCCATGCACATGACCTGCGCATTAGTGAAGCAAATAGAGAAGTTTAGAAAATAATTGATTTATAAGCATTAGCGAATCAATTGCCTAACCACTTTAGTGATTTTAAGAGCGTGACTAAGTCGCATGTGCCTACACGTAATGCACCAGAGAGGGTTGAAATACCAAAGAAAATTGAAGGTGCCCATAATCCCGTCTAGAGGCCTCATGACAAATAGACGAGAACTCCGGCTCATCGAATCCCGAATAACCAGGGATGTCTGGCGAAAAAGGATAAAAAGAACTTGACACAGCCAATCACTGAAGTTCTCCAGAACCAGAAGGAGAGCCAGTTGAGACCTGGCACCAGTATGAAACCTTCAGGACAAAGCACACCAGATTTAAATATTCCCACGGGGGAGATATCAGCATGGATTTGTGCACACACATCGGAGCCGGAAAATTAAAGGGACTTGCCCCCTTAATTGGAAGCAGCGGTGAGTAAGTAGAAGCATTAGAAGAATTGCCCTATGAAGAAATAGCTATAAACTATGTGACCACGAGAGAATCTATGCATAGGACAACAACCAATGTCCATATTTACTTTGCAAAGAAAATTGCCACAATTATAAATCTTGATCCAAAGCTCGCATCGTCACGAATATAAGAAAAGATCATATTAGAAGAACGCAATAGTAACTGAATTATTATCTATGAATAAAAAAGATGTGTTTGGGCCTATAAGCTGCACACCCCCCTTATGCACCTCGTAGGACATAAGTGGGTATTTGTTCGAAAGAGAAATAAAAATAATGAAGTTGTAAGATAAAAAGCAAGGCTCGTTGCACAAGGTTTCACTCAACGTCCAGGAGTTGATTATGAAGAAACTTATTCCCCGGTTATGGGCGGAACTACCTTTAGATATTTAACCTCAATGGCAGTAAACTTGAATTTAGAAATAAAATTGATGGATGTGGTAACTGCATACCTTTATTAAAACTTGGATTTAAACATTTATATGAAGGTACCTGAAGGTATCCCTGTCCCGAACCAAGATAGAACAAATAGAAATATGTACAGTGTGCAGCTCAAAAAGTCACTGTACGGACTTAAGCAATCAGACAAGATGTGGTATAATCGCTTGAGCGACTTTCTATGCAAGATAGCCTTGTAATCCTGAGTCATTTTGTCCAGTTGAGATAACACGAGAAAACTTGTCCCAGCTCTAGCGTCTTTCTCTCGCTATTGTATGCGTGTGTTCAACAACTGCTTGTCACTCTGTTGATTGATTCCTAAGCCTGTAAACTACACAGGACCTACAGAAGATGCAAAAACAACAGCTCAGAAGTAGGCGGTGATGTTGTTGAGTGATCGATCTTTTGGCCAGGGCAGAGGCGGAACCAAATAGGACTACCCGGTGTCACAGGACACCGGATTAAAAAAACAACTCAATGGGGATCAACTTATATATACGACATGCGCACCCTCTAACCTAAAAACTGTGCACATCGGAGCCATCTCAGGTGAAGCACGTGTTACTATTTAGTACAATATTGCTTAAAAAATTCATATGTTACTATATGTATGGTGAAACAGTGAACCCGATCAAATTCGTTCTAGTTCCGTCTCTGGGTCAGGGTGAAGGACTAGTGATGACCTGGCTCACCTGTTGAGTGCCTAGTAGTAATCTAGATATAGATGAAGCAGTATATGTGCGCTTTTAGCAAATTTTCTAGGGGAAGGGAGCCATGGCCCCCATTGGTTCGATATAGGCTCATGTCCCTTGGTCGTGAGATGCAAGCAAGTACGAGCCCGGTACCTCTATCCTACGCGTAGCATAGCGGCAAGAAGGAAGACTGGCTGATTTTTATTCAATAATCAGAGAAAAAAAGGTAGCGAGCTAGGCAAGCAAGCGCAACGAGCAACCAAACTCCCATGCAACGAACAAGCAAGGGATTGAGTACCAATTTCGTGATGCACCTATTCAATGAATTTTTTAGTTATGCAACTATTTCAAGAGGTGTTTAGAAAAAAAAATCTTGCCACGTAAGGTAAGATGCAAATTTTGAAGTATCAATGCTTGAGTAGGCAAAATCAGTGGTGGAGGGAGGGAGAGATGTGAGACCCTGACCCAGTTAAGGCATGGGGGAGGCATGTGTGTGAACGCAAGCCTTAGATTTAGTCCCCCATCGCTCGTGCGATGGGAGCTTATCCAATTTAAATAGACAGACAGTCAAGACGTAATAACTCCGGTTAATCGTTTTACGCGAAGCGAGGACGAAAGCATATGCAGTTATTATGTGTGCGTGGGTTACCCAAATGGGGTAGATCTGAGCCGATCTGGACCTAGGGCATCACAAATGGTATCAGAGCCGACCCTCACGGTTACACATACGTGCGGGATAGGGCCGCGGGCATATGGCATATGGCGCGTGTGAGCCCAGATGAGTAATCACACGGCATGTCATATGAGTCGGGCTGAACACATGGATATGTGCCAAAAGGAGAGATCCTAGTCATTTGCCCCAGTTTGGATAAGTTGGGTCGACGAGGACATCAGATCCTTTGAGGAGGGTGTTTGTGAGACCCCAATTCAAGGGGAGGCATGTGTGCGTGCGTGCGTGACTGCGAGCGCAAGCCTGTGATTCAGTCTCACATTGCTCGTTCGATAGGAGCTCAACCAACTTAAATAGACAAACAGTCTAGACATAATAACTCAGGTTAACCATTTTGCACGAGGCGAGGACAAAAGCGTAAGCAGCTGTTACGCGTGCGAGGTTTACCCAAAATGGGGGTAGATCTAAGCCGATCTGGTCCTGAGGCGTCACAAGAGACTAGCACGAGCCATGGCTTCCCCAATCTGCCAAGAATCTGTGTACCTCTTTTAATTTTCTACGCTAAACTAATTTGTAACACACGTATGCCCTCTCCAAGAATTATAATACCTTGTGTTTATGGATCCGGATCCTCAGACATCAGAAACCCTGTGATAAACAGGTTCTTGCAAAGAGGCCGCAATGTACTATAGTAATAATGTAGCAACAAAGAAATATATACGATGCAGATCTTATTGTAGCAAAGATGTATTGGCGGTCGATCTGAACCTTCGCTTTTCGATTGAACGGTGGAGATCACTCTTAATGTCATATCATCGTAGATCCTCTGCATTAATCCCAATACTGTGTTCATATATACTTATTCATATTGGATCCACTAACTTTCTCTTTGAGGGACTTTTGACTCTTGCTATCTGGCCATTTGCCATGCCATGTACTTCTAATTAATTTAGATCACTTCTCTGCTTCCAACTGCCCTATAGTCTTTTAAAAAAAAACTTTATTCCTTGCCGCATATCAAAAACTGGTACACAGGTTATTAACATGAATCTCCTAAATTACAAGCTTATTCTACCTTTTTTATTGATCCGGACTCTTTTTCGTATAGTTCTATTTGTTTAGCTAATATAAGTAATATCAATCTAACATTATGTTAGTTTATCCTTCTTCTATTTATCTACTGTTTGCATTCATGCAATTGTAAATTGTAATGTTACCGACGGTTAACGCACGTCTAATAGGCAAACATTTTTGTCACATTAACACTCAATCTCTATGTTTTATGTTTAGTGTTTAGCACGAGAAGATTGTCTTGTTTGTCCGGCTTCTCTTATATTTATTTTCTGGCTCCACCGCTGGTCACCAGTGCTTAACATAACAGGTGCTTATGCAAATATGCAGGCATATAACTACCTCTAATTAATAAATAATACAACATAGGTGTTTGCATTGTAGGAGATGACTCTTATATGGGTGTTTGAAGATGTGTATATATTCTCTTTAAAGCACCAATGTAAAAGCATCTTGCATCATACATATCCTAATTATCTCTCGTCTCCGGTCTCCACTGGCCCGTGCTTAACCGTTAATGACAATTAGTGATAGCTCAGCGGTTTCAACTATGCCAAAATGGCCCCTAAAATACACTGCCAAAATGAAAGAGAACTGGTTGCAGTTACAGTATACTCAATCTCATTTTGGACCATTGGAGAACAATGATCTAGATACATTTGAGTTGTCACTAACGCCGTTAGTGTTTAACCATTACCGCACCTTGCTTAACCCAACCACTATTTTGCGGAGTGCTCATACTCATGAATGAAGAACAAACAATCTAAGCATCATTTTGGTATTACTTCCTTTAAAATTCATTTAGGCGTAGATCTGAAGTGGCATTTTCAAAGCATGACATATTACTGTATTAGTGAATACACGTATCCATATCACTTAATAAGTGAATACACTTATCCATATCCCTAGTTTTATCAACCACAGGAAGTCAGTGTAGGCAGAGTAGCATAGCCTCCAAATAAATAAGGTGAGTTGTGATCTAACCAGGTTACAAGATCCGATCTCCAGTTATTGTTTGGTAGTATTTAAAAACATCAACGCCACCTTAGGCTTCTTTGTTAAAAATCACATACATATCTTCACAGATTCCATCACCCCCTGTGTTTACGGCTGAGAAATAATGAACCATTGGCAAAGGCTATAACTCGGGCAAGGGCCACTGATCAGATGAAATGCCATGTGTTAGCTGACCCACTTTGCCAAGACCACTAAAATTCAAAATGATCATTTTGCACTCCTATCAGAATTCAGATAATGGTAGAGCAATGTAGAAATTAGAATGGTAATGCACACGGCATACCAGTATAGGTTGAACAAGCAAGTGCTTTACGCGTTTTTGAAATGATCTGATCTTGCTGCCCAGATATGCATCTCTGCTTCCTAACAAAGCTCATGCTTCTGCAGCATCTGCCGCAGCCAGTCGCTCATCTTCAGTTGTAAGTCCCTCAATCAGCGAGATGTACGTGCTGTCATCAGGGGTGATGCCATTCCCCACCATCTCTTTCATCAGGTTCTCGGCATCATCTCCCTGGCCATTCTTGCACAGCCCCTGTATCAGCGCATTGTATGTCAAAAGCGTTGGGTTGAATCCCTTATCCTTCATCTCATCCCGAACCTTCAAAGCATCCTTAATGTCACCCTTCATGCTGTAGCCGCTGATCAGCGTGTTGTAACTGACGAGATCTGGCTGGATACCCCTCTTTGTCATCTCATCAATGAGCCCACGTGCTTCATCGAGACGCCCCAGCAAGCACAGCCCCCTCATCAGCGTATTGTATGTCACATCATCTGGTGTGATCCTCTTCTTCTCCATCTCTCCCATGATCTCAAATGCCCGATCCATATCCCCGCCCGTGCAGTGGCTATTGATCAGAGCATTGTACATGACAAGGTCAGGCCGGATGCCCTTCCTCGTAGCCTCGTCAAACAGCCTATCTATCTCCTGAACTTGCCCCTTCTTCGACAAGGCATATATCAACGATGTGTAGGTCACCGCCGTCGCATGCACCCCTTTCCCAGCCATCTCCGCAAACACCTTCAATGCTTTCTTCTCCTTGCCCTCTTTGCAGTACCCATTGATCAATATATTGTACGTGAACACATCCGGTGCAAGCCCCTTTCCGCCCATCTCCTCAACCAATGCATATGCCTCCGCCGCACGCCCGTCCATGAACAACGCATGTACAAGCAAGTTGTAGGTCGCCACCGTCATGGCAACCCCCCTCTCCACCATTTCATCCCGGTACCGCAATGCGATCTCCAGACTCCCTCGGTCACAGTATCCGCCGATCAATGCGTTGTACATCACCGCGTTTGGCTCCACTTCTCCCTTGGCCAGCATTTCGTCGAACACCTTGGCTGCTTCCTCGACCCGGCCGACCTTGCACCACCCGGAGATCACCGTGGCGTAGGTGTACTTGTCGGGGGAGATACCTCCGCGCTCTCGCATCTCTCGCATGATATCCAGCGCCGCCTGGACGCGGCCGCGCGCGCAGAACCCGGCGATGACGGTGTTATAGGTGACAGCGTTGGGGCGAGGAATCTGGCGGAGCAGATCGAGCGCGCGGACGGGCTTGCCCGTGGAGCAGAGGTGGCGGAGCATGATGTTGAAGGTGGTAGTGGAGAGCGGGAGGCGGAGGCGGAAGATGTCGGCGAAGAGGGCGAAGGCGGGGGCGGAGGGGAGGGAGGAGAGGAGCGGGTGGAGCGAGGCGGTCGGGATGGGGACGGAGAGGGACTTGAGCCGCGAGTAGAGGCGGATCGAGGTGTCGTGGGGGCGGGCGGCGGCGGAGGCGGTGAGGAGGAGATGAGGCAGCGACGGGGCGGCGGTGAGGTGCGGGAGCACGGCGAGCGGGGAGAGGGCCGGGTCAGCGGAGAGCGCTGACTTGAAGAGCGCGAGCGCCGCAGCCGGCGTCGGCGCAGCGCGCGCGGCCGCCGCGACGGCGGCGGGGGAGGTGGGCGGCGCCATGGATGTGGAGGTCACTAGACGGAGAGGGTTTTCGTGAGGTTTCTATGGAGCGGTACGGATACACAACACCCAGCTGTGCGAGCCTTAAAGCAAACAAGAAAGGCGGGCCCGCATGCAGAGACACGTGAACTGAGAAAGAAACACATGGATGCTCAAAGCAAACCATGGCTCAAACATCACAACACAACATCATCACGGTTCTCAACTCAGGAACACTCTTTTCGAGCTGAGAGACGCTGCTCGAGACTGTTACACGATCCTACCGACGTTACAACACATCAACATGGTTGTCAACTCAGGAACAGTATTTCCGAGACTCGAGTTGAGACGTTGCTCGAGATCGCCTAACGATTCTGCTGCTGCTGCTGCTTATACAAAATTGCTCAGGGGAGCATTCGTGCATTACGAGAGAAAGCAGTCTTCCTGCAGTGCCTCTCGCTGCTTCCAACTCCTCTCTCTCTCTCTCTCTTACAGGCGGTCCAGCCAGCTGCCGAGGCTATCCTGCGATCCGAAATGCAAGTCCTGTCGCAAGATACAAGAGACCTACGATGAGATTTTTTTTCACCGTAACAAATGGATTATGTCGGAAAACGAACACGATAGCATACCAAATTATCCAGATCGGGAAACGATCCATGAGGCGCGTCCAAGCTGGGGCAGTCGAGAGGCAGCGGTTTCTCAAGACATGCGCTATCGAGATCCTCGTTGCACTGCAGAGGTTCATCCAGGCCAGGCAGGGCGGCGTCCTCATCAGCTTGTGACATTCCAGCGTACCATGCAGGGCTTTCAGCTTCATACTTTAGGTGAAGGATGGATGTGCCAGATTCTCCCTCCTCCTGTCACAATTTCAGCGGTGCAATGGCATGAGAGAATACGGTTGCCAAATAACACGAAATATTTACAGAGATCGATACTCTGTATTCTTGAAAACAGAATTTATTTGGGGCCTATAGAGGCAGCTTGAAGCTTCACAACTCACATGATCCACAAAGGTAAACAAAATCTTTTGCATGGTTGATGATAAAAAGTTTCATCTAGTTGGCAGTTTCGTAAGTCAATGGTGTTAATTGGATTTACCTGATCCTGCAGGATGGTAGCATTCTTCTCAGTTTCACATGGACTATTATTCGAGCGTCGAGGCTGTGGAGGTTTGCTCTTTGGGGTTCTAGGATCAATTTTTACAGCAAACGCATCGGATTCTCCCTCAACAGCATCAATTTCAGACTTGTCAAATTGCTGTGACGTCAACTGGTAAAAGACTTTGGAAACAACAAGCTCCCCGTCCTTTTCATCTTCATCTACCCCAAGGTGATATTGATGCATCACCCAATTAGCTTTATCTATCTTGCCACCTTCCCTTTTAGAACCTTTATAAAGAACTAATATTTTCTTCCAGCCTTTCTTGACACCATTATCAAATATAGCTTTGGATCTTCCAGTCTTATGCCATCTTATTTGCTCAATAGAAATAGTACGACCATTGTTGCTGATCCTGCGACGCTTGCGCTGACCACAACCATAAGCATTTGATATTCTATGGAAGAAATGACTGCTGCTCCCGTCCGTCTTGACACCTAACAGAATAACGGAAGGGGATATGAATTAATTAATCAGAACCTAGCAATACAAAAAGAGTAATTTTCAGAAAACCCCAGGTTTTGTGGCATTAGTAACACAAAACCTCATGTTTTGATATATTTTTTCGGAAAACCCTTGGTTTTGAAGCATTAGTAATATAAAATCCCGCATTTTGAGTTTTTTTTTCACAAAATCCCAGGTTTTGAGGCATTAATACAAAACCTAAAAAAAATCTCAAAACGTGAGGTTTTGTGTTACTAATGCCTCAAAACATGGGATTTTGTGGGGAAAAGAATTCTCAAAACGTGGGATTTTGTGTTACTACTGTCCTAAAACCTAGGGTTTTCTGAAATTTAGTCATACAAAAAATGAGCTAACCAATTAGTTCAAAAGGCCCTAACAACTCAAAAAATAAGAATTCCGTACCAGGGAGATTTTCTGGATGTGTATAACAGATTCCCTCCTCCTCTTCTAGAGTTGGAATGAAATCATTAATAAGTATATGGGACTCTGAATTTCCCAGGCTAACTTTTCCTTCTAAATGTTTAAGCAATTCCAGATCAGATGGCGCAAACTTAACACCAGCAGGGAGTCCTGGCCACTGTAAAGAAACCTGCAATGCAAGGTATGAAGTACAACCAAAAGATGTCTACAATGTGGCACATCTCATACAATGTGAATTGAAATTTACACGACTGAAATTTCTGTTTGGTTTAAAGCTAACTTTTCCACACCTAAGATTAGGCAACCACACCTTTCGTGACAATTAAATTGGGTCTATGACATGTGGGTCATAGAGTTAAGAATGTGTGGCGCGTCGCAATTGTAGAAAGAACCAAACACTTCTCTAATGAAGCATTACGTGCCTAAGGTTCGGTGTGGCCAAATTAGGCTTGGAATAAAACACCTTATTGCAAGTAGCTATAGGCTACAGCTTCTAAGTTCTATACAAGACAATATTCAGATTTGATGCTCAATCTGAACAGGGATCTGCACTGAGGTATCTCTGCTTGTTTTCAAAACAAAACGCCATCAAGTAGGTACAAATTAAGAATTCTATCTGTGGCGTAACATAATAGCTTAACGAGCATAACAAGTGCAATAACGGGTATATGAATAGATCTAACTACCAATCAATTAAAGAGCACATGATCCACAAACGAAGTCTAAAGCTGATCAGAGGCTTTGTTTGGAAATATTGTTGTCTCAGTGTTGAACTCTATGCACCAAATTTTAATGGGGAAAATCTATCAGACAACTGAGCATAAAATTAAATCAAACAGAAATAACTAGATAGTTAACCAATCTTACATCGCTATTATCAATGCGATATTTGCAATTTGGGCACTCCCTCCATGTTTCTGCAACCAATTCACCAAGTCGGCAAGTCAACAAATCAGTTGCGTTTTTTATTTTCGTAGCGATTCCCCTCCCAGTTATAATCCATGACCTGCAGGAAAAGATGTGAGATCGATTCAACTTAGGATAACATCTTTTGAAGTTTGAAGGTAATAAATTCAAGGAATGATACATAAAAGAAGATCCCACTTATCTCAAGGACAAGCTATCTCCAAAACTTTCAGGTTAATAAACAACATTGGAACTATGCTAAGCTACAATTACACTTCTAGGTACACTTATAGGACACTAGATGTTTTAACAGATCAGATTTAACTCCAACTAAAACAAGCATAGAAAAATTCGGCAGCTAATTGTTCTGGAAATTTACTGCCTTGTTACATTTACTCAACTAAAAATGGTAGGAATGAATATCATCAATTATCCAATTTAGATAGACCCTGCATTTGACTGACTGGTCAATATTGGTTTCGGTGGCCAACTACTAGGACCTACTGATACAACTTTTGGTATCATGATCTTTTGTCTTGTAATGCTGTTTTTGGAGGTTCAAAACAATGGCCAGAGACTACTATAGAAACTCTGTTTTGGCTGGGCTTGCACCTGTAACTTCCCGAAATTCTTGAGCACTGTTTTGGGGGGCAGAGAGAGAGAGAGACTAAGCTAGACCACGCCCATTGATCTCCACGTTCAGATTTTAAAAACGGCCACTCATTCAGTGGCGTACTACGTTCGAGCTGCTTACTTCCCTGAATCATTGCCACATTATGCCCCAACATGGTCGATCAAGGGAGGGCTAATGTCACCAATACTTCCCCCAGATAAATAAGAACAAACTTTGCCATTTACAACCACTCATTCCTCCACATAAACTGCGCTTGTCAATTGTGATCAATACCATGATCCACCATTAACACACAATCCAGGACGCCACACTGAAGAGTTCCTCCTACCCTTAACCATACAAAGCCCCTTCAGGCCTTCACTTAGCGGTTACAAACTCACAGCATCGACCCTTAACCATGCCAAGCTCCGATCATGATCACCGAAGCAGTAACAACCTAACCATCGCGCTAGAATGAACATCGAGATGGCGTATAAGAAGTATTTTGTGTTCCACCGATACTGAACGCCATTTCTGCACCATCACGTACTAGTATCAATCGACAATCCAAAGACACGAATCCGAAATCGCCTCTCTGCTTTGTGACCACGTCAAATCATTGAACCCCAACGAGTCCAAATAAACAGGGCCAGCTGCGATCGGACAATACCACAAGATCAGTCTCAAGTAAAACAGAACAGGACCCTTCTCTGCTTCCTTCCAGCGGAAGATTCAACAGAACAGGACCCTTCTCTGCTTCCTTCCGGCGGAAGATTCCTCTTCCACCTCAAACAGATTGCAAAACCCCTGTATTTTCAGGCCGAGAAACGCCGGGAATCGCACCAACGACGCGGCTGTGAGGCGTTCCACCGGCCCGTCTCGGGCCGCTCTCCGGCGATCTCGCACGCATTCCGCTATCAGAAATCATCTCGCCACGCTCAAACCCCAGAGAAACATCGGCATTAGATCTCCTCCAAAACCCCCACACCGATTCCTCCTCCCGCTGATCACACCAGTGCACTACGGCTATCAATCCGAAACCAAACCAGGAAAAAACTCCCGATCCGAATATCAACCATGGAAGAAAAAAATTGCGCAAACAGGGAAAAAGTGCCTTTTGCAAAACACAAACGCAAAGCGTACCAAAGCGCGTAGGAAGATTAATATTAAAAAAAAAATAATCCCCAAACAAAACTTCAGCCCTAAGACCGGTTGATCGAGACTAGAGCAAAAAAACCCAGACGATGATACTACGGCTTACTTTGCCATGGCGGCGGGCCGCGATGAGTGGCGGGAGGCAGGGTGGGAGGCGTGAGGAGAGTGAGCATCCGAGGGGAAGAGGAAGGGGAACTTCTGGGCAAGTGAGGTGGGAGAGACCGAGGAACGTGGGGCTTAAATAGGCGAGGCTGGGAGAAGACCAGGGGAGTCTCGCTCCGCTGTGTGTCCGATAAGTTTGCGGTTTTTTTTTATCTTCTTTGCCCACCGCCACAAGAAACCCCCCACTCTTGTGTTTCTCTCGGGGTTTTGTGCGCTTGGCGGGAAACTGGCTCGGCCGCTCCTCGGCGTGGCTGGCTGGGAGACAATGAGACATGGACTGTGCTTGCCACGCTGGCAGCTCACTGTTAGATTCTTTTTTTGAAGACTCGGCTCACTGGCACTGTTAGAGTGTTAGGAATTGTAGTGCTTCAGTTGCTGTGATAGTTTCTTCGGATGTGGTAGTTGCTGTGATAGTTTCTTCCCCTCGGGACGTGAATGACAACTGAGAACCCGGGAATCGTCTGAGCAATTTCTCACGATCATAAGGCAAATCCAACAGTACTTGCCATGCATGCACGGATCCTAGAGCGGGTGCGGACAAACGTGGGAGCCAAAGCGAGCTACGCAGGCTCGGCGGTGGGCCCTGCCCTGCCCTGCCCTGCCCTGAGGCTTGGGCGGGACCCGTGCTTCCAAGCCCCCACAAGCTTTTCTTCCTCTCCAAGCCAGACACGCCCCCGCGTCCCTTCTCCTGGGCCCCAACGCCTCCCCAAAAACGGACGGACGCGCGCGCGAGCAGAGTGGGGAGGGAGTGAGTGACGTGACAGCGGCCGTGCAGGATGGTGCAACACAGGAGGAGGAGGAGGAGGAGACCGGGGAGTCAAGCCTTGTTGGGGTTTTTCGACGCAACTTAGCCTTTATGTCTTTGTTTGATGGAGATCTACCCCTATGCTAAGTGTGTTTGTTCGATTTGAAAAGTTGTGTTTGCGTGTATGGGCTAACCGTCAGTGTTGATTGGAAGCGAGATTGGGATGTGGCCGTAAATCCCATCTTTGTTCGGTGAGGGGAGAGAAAAAGCGCGCAATGTCTCTTTTTGTCTATATACATGCACATTAGAAGGAAGGGGTGGAGGCCGGAGCCGGTCAGTTCCACCTCTGTTAGAAGGCGTGAGCGTGACAACTAAACGAGTCTTGTGCCAATTGATTCATCAACGACCAGAGGTTTAGCTCCGCCCCTGATAGAAGGTGAGCGCGATTTCAACCGAGCGAAGGTGCCAATTAATTCGCTAAGCGTGAAGCGTGAGCGTAGCGTGACAACTGAGCGAGTCTTGGTGCCAATTAATCCCTGCTAAATTTCCACCCCTGTTAGAAGGCGTGAGCAGACGTAACGTGACAACTGAGCGAATCTTGGTGCCAATTGATCCCTGCTAAATTTCCACCCCTGTTAGAAGGCGTAAGCAGGCATAACGTGACAACTGAGTGAGTCTTGGTGCCCATTGATTTATGCTAAATTTCGTTTATACGATGACCTCCATCGCTGTACAGAGTAGATTTTGGGCATCGTGGGAAAGGACAATAGGAACTGCTAGAATGATCAGTGCAGTAGCAATAAAATACGAGAATATTGACTTCTTCGTAGCTGAGCCTTGGATGCTGCTAATCTCGATTAAAAAAATGGCGTGAGGAGAGATGGTTTTCGAAACGGGACATTAACGTGACATGACCTTTCGAAAACGGCTACAGCTTGACAGTCGCAAAAAGACGAAGACCTCCCCTAGCTCGTCCACTCATCTTGCGGCCCTGATCGGGCCGGAGCTAATCCAACGGCCAGAAACTTCTTTTCTTAGGCGCTAAGAAATCTCCAGACAGCTACACGCACGGGTGTCTGCCGATTGGACGGGTTCTGCAAATTCGTACGTACTGCACACTTCAAGGTATCTCTAATAGTTAATCTCTAACACACTCTTCAACATTTATATTTTATATATTTTTTGAAATAGATCTACATATCAACAAGAATATATTAATATATCATATCTTGTTTTGCGTACACAATAGTCTTTTCAGAAAGAGACGTCATGTACATTCTCTTCTTTATATAGAATTTTGTTAACATAATATAACTAAGAGATGATAATAAATATATTATTGGAGATACCTCGATACGTGGACGAGTGCAGCTCCCCTCCGCGGGAACTGGGACACCAAATGATGATTGCGACGTCGGTTCATCGACTAGGCTTGGCGAGTCCACAGATCGCGACCCCCCTTCGTGTTCACTCAGCCCGCACGGCTCCGGCCATGAGAACGCGGTCTCACGCACACGGCACGCGCAACATTGGGGCTCGGCTGCCGTCCGCGACGCGAGCGCGGTCTGAGTCAAGGTCGCCTTCTCCCATGGATGCTCGGTGCAGGAAACCGACGAGGATACCGGGACAAAACGGCGGATCTTGGAGGCGAGTGACGAGACGGCGGATCAAACGATCAAACGATAGGACGCGGTCGGTGGATCTGACGGCGCATGCGATGGGAGTTCCCTCCGAACTGCCCAGGCCAAGGAACATGTTGTACTTATACATGGCTAAATTGGCTACACGCTCGGAAGCAATTTTTAGGCAAGGGTCCGAGGCAAACGACAATGGAGTAGATCATTAGTTAAATCGTACGCAGATTAAGATCATGCTCTAATCAAAATTAGAGTCAACGACAAATTCCTTTGTCTTGTAGCCCGTGTGGAGAGAAAAAAGAAACGAATTCACCGCTTGATTAGTTGTTTCCATCTGAATCCTTTTGAGGTATCCCGACTTGAGCACACTGATTGCATTGCAATAATGGAGTAGAGGTTACCAAGCACCAACCAGCCCCTGCAAGTTTCCATCTGTCAGTCCGGCCGGGTGAGACTCCGACAGCAGACAGCAACATGTTGTTTGCACCCACTTAGCCACGAAAGCCGTCGTTCGCAAACTCGTTAATTACCATTTGAAGAACAGGGTTGACGAGAGTGATTAGGATCTTATTGACAATACATAGTTGATTGCTAAGTGTGACTTGCTTTGTCACACATCAATAGGCAGAACGAGGAGTACGCTTTGCTGCCCGCTATAACAAATCAGAATCTTAAGAGATCCATTACGAGAAGCAACGGCCAAAAGATGCCTCAAGACTCGACCAGTTCCTGTGTTCCCTGGACGTGTGGACGGCTCAGGCCCGGGTACGGGCAACTTCAGGCGGAGCTCTGCGTCAGTGACTCTTGTTTGCTTTTGGGTGCACGTCCTCCTATGCTGCCTCCTGCGACGTCGGCACTAAGAAGGAGGCGGAACGTGGTCCTGCCGGATTTCACTCCTCGTCGGGGCACACGCCTCTCCGGCTCCTCTAACGGCAGGGCAAATACTCCAGTCCAGCGGGCACTAGAGGTGCTCATGCGTCGTTGGGGCATTGTCGTGGAAAAAAAAAGGTCTCCAACGAAGTCTTCAAGGAATACCTCGAACTTTTCTCCAAGCCTGTCGCACCATATCATCTGAGAGCGGTGGCGGCGCTCTACGATTGCGAGGACAACTTCGAGGAGGAGGATGGCGGCGAGGTGGGCGCTCAAGCCCTCGCCCTGCCTGAGGAGGCACCGGCGCAACCTTAGCCTACCGCGTCGAGTGGTTATGTCGCAGCTGCATTGTTATCCATGGCGTCAATCCTCCGTGTGCTAGTTTGGAACGTTAGGGGACTTAACTCCCTGACTAGGCGGAACGTAGTTCGTTTATTCATCCAGTCAGCAAATGCGGCTATTGTATGTCTGCAAGAATCAAAACTAGAAATATGTTGACCAAAATATTGTGACTCAAACTCTCGGCGCCGGCTTCGACTATCTCCCGGTGGATGGCACCCGCGGTGACGTTATTGTAGGGTGGCGCTAAGACGTGGTGACGCTCTCGTCTTTTCAAAAAGGAGAGTTCACCATCTAGGCCAATGTTACAGCCATAGCGGACGATGCCCAATGGTACATCGCCTCTGTCTATGGGCCGCAGTTGGAGACGGACAAGGTCTGCTTCATCTCAGAGCTGACCTCCATTGGGGCCAACGTCTAGCTCCCGTGGATGCTTAATGGTGACTTTAACTTGATCTGCGACCCCGCCGACAAGAACAATCATCGTATCAACTAAAGGCTAATGAGCATATTTCGGCACGCCCTCAACTCAATGGCCCTCTCGAAGATGCCTCTCGTTGGACGCCGTTTCACTTGGAGCAGTGAACAGTCACATCCCACGTTGGTGAAGTTGGATAGGGTTTTTTTTTCTCAAACTCATGGGATGGCCTCTACCCGACGAACCAACTGCAAGCTCTAAGTTCCTCAACAATATAGTTGCAAGCTCTAAGTTCCACGTTGTACAATCTTATCTATCATGTGATACAATGTGTTAAAGTAGATTATTTTGTTTAATACTATATTGTACCATGTACTAAATAAGTTTGTATATGAATCAACAGAGAGAAATACGTGGCATGCAGATCATATAACAACGCACCGCGGCCAACTACTCGTGTGCGTTTCGAAGGCTATTGTACATTGTTATATGATCTGCATGCCACATATTTCCCTCAGTTGGTCATATACAAGTCTATCTAGCATGTAGTACAACATAGTCTTAAAGTGGATGATATTATTTAATACTGTATTGTACCAACATCATCCACATTGAATCGATAAATTAACAAAGAAATCCTATGTATCATCTATGCAACAATGTCTACAATACAGTATTAAACAAAATCATCCACTTTAACATTGTATTGCACCACAAAATAGATAAGATTGTACATGAACCAATTGAGGGACATATGTGGTACGCAAATCATATAACAACATACCATAGCCTGCACATTGTTATATCATCTGCATGCCAAATATTTCCCTCAGTTGGTTCATGCACAAGTTTATCTATTCTCGGTACAATACAGTATTAAATAATATCATCCACATTAAACTGATAAATTAACAAAGAGTGTCCCGATTACAATAAACTCACACGTGTATCATGTAATGCCTGTAACGCTTCAAATGTCGTCAATTTTATGTATGAACACGTACACTGCAACTCCATTAGAAACCATAATTTCCGAAACCCTATTTTTGTTATGAGTACTTTGTGTGGGAATTAATGAAACCCTAATTTCTGAAATCTAAAATCCTAATTTTTGTGACATAAAATCCTAATTTTCGAGATCTAAACTCTTAATTTGTCGAGACAATTTCAACGTATAAAATTATAAAAAAAAAATTACACAATCAAGTCTACTGTGTAAGGAGCCTGAAAAAATTCATAATATTTGGACCTCATTTTCTATATTAGAAAATTCATACAAAAAGTATATTTAAATGAATTTTCAAGAAAAAATCAGAACAGATAAAATTCTGAAAAAAAATACATAAGCAAGTACACTGTGCCGGAAGACTCCACAAAAAATTTCATAATTTTTAAGCTCATTTTCTAGATTTAGAAATTTCTCCAAAAAGATATACTTAAATAGATTTTTAAGAAAAGCTGCTATAGTGCTACAGTATCTAGACATGCAGCAGGTGGTTGCTGCGGTACGATGGCGCAGCAGGTGACTTGCTGCAGTACAATGACGCAGCAGGCGGAGCTAGGAGGCTAAAAATAGAAATTCGAAGGTAACAAGGCTAGATTTGGAATTTCAATAGTCTACAGGGCCAATCGTGTCCAAAAGTCCAAATGGCAAGGTAAAGAGATGTTTTTCAACAGTACAACATACGGACTTGTACTTGCCTGGCCGCTTCGAGATGAAGAAATGCTCGCTCAATCATGCTGCAGCTTCCAAAGCAGTCTTGGAAAGCGAGGGGTTTTAAGGGCATCTCCAATAGTTTGTCTCTAATACACTCCATGTCATTTTGAGATAATATTAGAGACAACTATTTCAATAGTTTGTCTCTTAGGTTGTCTCTAACACCTTCACAAGCATTTAAGTTTTGTATGAATCAAATAACCATACTGATCAACACTAATTTCACTCTTTGTGACCCACATATGTTGTTTGGTTACATCTACAAAGAAAAGCTTCCCAAAGAGAGGCCCCCATGACTCATATCCATTATTTATCGCATTGTAGTTCAACAATAGCAGTGTAGTTGGAGGTATCAGCAAGGTAGTCCACTTGAACGTATATAGCTCTGAGAAGTCTTCGTCATCTCCAGCCTTTGATGTCACAGTGAAGCTGGTATCAACACCGGCAAGGACCTTCAGAAGTCCTTGGAATACAGCAAAGAGATGTGCAGAAACACCTCCAATGACCCAAAACTGCTCATTTCTCCACCAATCATCAATGGCCACACCACTCCATCTCATTTCAAGGATGCTTGTGGCAAAAATACAGATGAAAAGTGACATTTAACCAACCTTAGTGACAAACGGTCGAGATAAGTCTCTCTCTCTCAATGGGAAGCCACTTTGGGAATTGATCAAGAATCCAAGACATGGCAAACCAGATTTCACATATTACAGATATGAGCCATAAAGCAAATGCATCATTCACAGGATGCATCACTCGGTAGTGGAAGAAGAAACCCAAAACCACCAACCGAATGTTCAAAGACAAATCAAACATTTGCATTTGTTTTCTGGAGTCTTTCCAACTATATCCTTATGTGCACGAATTTTGCAAACCTCATGTCATGATTAATACAACAATTGCTTTTTTAACACTATACCATCAAATGAGACTGAATAACAACCTTATCTGTGTTTACGGATTAGCTAGAGCCTAGAGATTAGCAATTTAAGAAAGTATAGCATTAGGCTCCAGAAGTGTATGAAATATTTAGTGCAATCACCACCGCCCTCGCTCTTCGCGCGGGCGGGAAGGAAAAGCTTCGCAGGCGCGGGGAAGGAAAGGCTCGCACGCGCTGGATCCGCTGAGAAGAACGAAAACACGTCAGCAAACAAGGACACGCTCCAACAGAGAAACCATTCGTTGCTTATGCCTCGTTTCGTGTTAAGCGATCGTCGTTTCGTGAGACGACGATTTCGTTCTCTCTCCTCTTTTACTCTCCGCCATGTCATCAAAAAATCTACATAGCATCTCTTAGAGACAAGTGAAATAGACTATTGGAGATGCCCTAAAAGGAAATCAGAAATTCAATGGTGCCATCAAACATAAGGAACAGAATGCCAACGCAAAAATAAGAACAGATACATATGTAAATTATCTGCAGAGCAAGGCCAGTCCTACACAGCATATAAATCTGAAATATCACTTAATTTGCAATCTACAGCAGTTCTGAGTTTATTTATCAATCAGGCAAGTAATATGAGTGGCAACGACCACTGGTGGTAAACACACTGTTGAGCTCATCCGGGAAGGTAACCAAGCCACGACGAAGCATGCGCTATGCTGTCTGTCAGGTCCTCCAATGTTCGATTACAAGGTACAAAATCATGAACCCATCCATAACCACTCCCCAAGCAATTATCCGACTAAGTTAGCCAATCATACCAGATACACTGGACACAGCCAGCCAATCTCAGGGGAGACAACTTGGCAGTGGCACCCATGCACAGCAGATTGCAGTTTAAATCACAAAATCTAGCCACTTTCTCTCCTGCAGTTCCCCGGGAGAAGATATCTGTACCGGTCAAAATTCTGAAGCAGGTAACTAGGAAGATGAACAGCAGAATATGTACTTGGAATTGGACCCAACTTGGCAATGATTTCTTGGAATGTATACTCTTCGGGAAGCATATCAAAAAGATCTGCCCCTCTGCATATGACATCTTGAATTCTTCCAGGGTTCAGGAAGTACTTAAATCTAATCCGATCGACATGGCTGTAAGCTTGCATTTTGAAGGCAAAATCACTTATGTAGCGGAAGCAAAAACTGCAGTGCCACCCTGAATCAGCAAGAAGCTCGTCTGTCTGCCGGTAATGTGCATACCTTGTCTTCCCAGATTGGTACCTGTGTATTGATGCCCTCCAACTCTTGTCATCAAGGAAAAATTCAAATGAGTAAAGATAGTTCCTGAGCTGAAGATGGAGTATCTCAGGAATGTCGTCACACCATCTCAAGAGGTTGATTGTGTGGCCACTTGGGATTTCATCAACATCTGACATGATCAATAAGTCATCATCTTTAATTTTTGCAATCTTAATAAGCTGGTCCAGGGCAACCCTCTGATATGACTCCTCAACAAATGGATTTTCCCCCTTCACGAACCTTCCCCCAATCATACCATAAGTCAGTCGTGATTCAGCAAACCCAAACCGATGGTGATTTTCCTTGAAGTGGAGGGGTTTTTTCAACCCAGTGAAGGTTGAGTTGGACTCAAGCAGCACAAACTCTGACACATAGGGGCTAAGTTCATTCCAACGCAGTTCAAGGATATCAAGCTCATTGCTGAAGAGTACAGCATCAAAAACACGACGTGGGGTCTCCCGGACCTTCCACCCATGTAGCTTGCAGAGGTTCTCCATGGTGACATTCTCGTGATAGTAGTGAGGGGTTATCTTGAAGGGCTTGGGAGGAGATTCCCAGATTGGCCGGAGGAAGTATGTGACCTTCTGACCATGCTCATATATCATTAAGATTAGAATTGGCACACCAATCAAGAGGACCAAAAGTGCCTTGAAATCAAATCCCCGAAGCGCACACTTTAGCCTCGACATGGTCAGAACTGCCTTTGATGCAGGCTGCAAATGAATTCATAAATCAAATAAGAAATTAAACAAGCAATTGTGGACAAAAAGAAATCCATGAAAGAAACAAGAACAACAGCTATCTGCATGCCAACTACTCCTCCACACAACTATTTAAAATTCCAGTATATGCATGTATTAGCACTCACTATCCCTAAAGCGGGAACAAACATGGCAGCAAAGCAATAACCAAAGCCTGCTTACCAAAAAGACATAACCACCCGAAGCAATTGCCAAATGTTAGCTTTTCGCAGCGCAACTTGTGTTATAGCCATAAAAGATAGCATCAAAAGTTCATCAGAAACTGGCTACTACCGCACAAAACTAGCACAGAACAAATGAAAAATATAATGTCATAGTTACAAGCACAACTGCAAAAGGCTAAAGACTGTCACTCACGAATATTCAAGTGCAAGGTGAGCAAAATTATGCCAAGTAGCAACAACCGAAACTAGAGCGCTACGAAATCACAATGCCCAAGCTATAACCGCACTAAACCAGCTTTACTACCAAAGAATACTCACCACAGCTACCGATAATGGTAACTAACCAAAAGCTGAACCTTTTCCTAACCAAATAGGAATTAAACATTCCGCCGCAAGCCTGCAAATTTGCAAAAGCCCGAAGTTTTCACAGCGTAAGTCCTCATGATCGAAGCAAGAAAGCAGAAAAGCCCCAAACTCATCGAAAGAAATATTCCATAGTTCGAAATACCAGCCCAAAACACGCAATTTGGCCACCTCTGAGAGATTCTACCACCAAAAAGGCGTGAAGAATTCGATCTCCATAGCACCACCTACCCAATCCCCCATCACCCGCACAAGGGCAGATCAGGGACTACACATAAAGCATGGAAGAGCAAAGGCCTCCACTCCCAAAGTCCCAAACCACCCCCAAATCCGACCAGCATCCCATCCAAAAAAAATCGGAGCTTTGCAAGAAACCAGCACGCATCATTCCACGCATCCCACACCGCACGACTAAATCGTGGCGAGGAAGCCGAGCGTGTAGCCCGGACAGAACGCGCCAGACATCCCCAATAACGAAACATGCATCTCGGGGACCGAGGAGTCAGCCCCCCGCGGCACACGGAACAGATCTGGACGGGGCAGGGCAGCGAAGGGAAGGGAATGGCTCACCTCGCCGCACACGCCGTCGCAGATGCCGTCGTTCTTCTTGTAGCTGTAGTGGCCGGACTCCGGCATCGCGGCGGCCAGGAACCCACCAGAGCAAACGAATCCAAGAAGAAGGGGGAGAAAATTTTCCCCCAAAACCAGCCGCGCAAGGGCGATTCCTCCAATGGCGCGCCGATCGAACCGGGCGCAGGGGGCGGGCGCGTGCCCCGGAATCACCCCGGCGATCGCCGGGGGGCTGCCGCCGCGCGAGGGCTCCGGTGGTTGGCGTCTTTTCGGTTCTTGCCCTCGGAGTTACAGTTTTCTGCCGTTTCCCGTTACGGGGGTCTTGGGTCGGGGCGGTGTGGTAATTTGGGGGATTCGCGGGGTCGCGGGCGCAAAAGCGTGGGGGCGCTTGGAAGTTGGAACCGCCTAATTATAGCCGTTTGGGTGGCCTGCGGGCTGCCGGCTGCGGCCCCCTCATATCATATCCATCGCCCGGTGCTTACGAGCTGCACCCAATTACAATGCTATTTTATGCTTGTATAAAACGCCTTTTAGATTTTTTGGGGGTCTATTTTCGATTAAGGTAGAGTTTTGTGATCTATGGTAAAATAGTAGCCACAATAACATTTGAGTATACTTAAACATAAAATACTTTACGTTTTTTTATGGTAACTAGACAACCATAGGGCGCATTACAGCATAATGTGCAGTGAGTTTCTGGGGTGCTTGACATTCTTTGTAGAGGAACATCCATTTTCTATGAGAAAGAAGTTTTTTATGTTGCTAAAAGAGTTGGGACATTCATGGCATCCAACTTACTTCACTGTGTTTGGCGTCCAAATCATCCTAATTCGTATTAAGAATAGGTTAGAAGAAGCTCGAACATTACCAGAATCCGAGACGTGACCATGGGAAGACATCCGTGTGAGATGCTCTCCGAAAAATAATGCATTTTACCATCTATTTGCTGGTTCCCTAAACCGTATGGAATAATTATGTCACAAAACATATCATAGAAACAAATGTTCCTATCCCTTTCCTAGTCTACATCCACCAACCAAACAAACCATTGTAAGCGTAACTCGCAACTATACGGAGCATTATTTGTTATGCTCTCATACCCTTTCTTATGCGTAGCAATCCTCAGATCGGATTAGAGTATGTGAGATACGGCACGAGCGTGTACGTATCAAGAATAAAGTAGATAAATCTCGTAGAGAGAACTGAAATAACGGTGACGAAGCAATCACGACGAGAGAGAAAGATTTTACGAAGCCGACCGAAACACAACCACAAAGGAGTACAAGTGATTACCGTTCTCTTACAATCCTCTTGAACATTTTAGGACTCTCAGATCCTTAACCTATATAAGAATTTAGTGTTAAAAAATAAGCTAACATCTAATCCTCTTAAACATCTCTACTTTGGATGAGCTGGCTTATGGCTTGCTTCTTACTTACTTACTTGGGTACCTATGAGACTATGATTACTTCTCATGACTTTATATAGTGTCCTTAGTCCTCTAAAGAGAAATAGTAATCCTAATCATACTAGCATTCGTATATGCTTTCTTGTAGCATGCCTCTCCAAGTACTAGCAAATTAGAATATAAGTCATCGTACTCAACAATATTCGCAAACAAGGCCAGAAATTTTCCAAGGGTATCCTTCTACCATAGCGATGTAATCCTAGAAAGCTATCGATTTCCTCGTCACTCGCCCTTCAAAATCTCGACAACATCGTACCATTGGACTTGTTACGCATGAAATTGCTTATTGCCGATCAGTAGCCAGTCAAATCGGTACGCCATCCATGTTGTCGGGTTACACCGTAGTACGTTTGGGTCGGTGACAGAGCCCAGAATTAGAGATAAGGGGGGCCAATAAGCTTTATAGGAAAATGCATTCTATGAGAAAGACCGAATAGTAGAAATATATATATAATTCTATAGATAACAAAGGAAGTGACAAAATTTGGATACTAAGGGGAGCCCTACCGCTACCGCTGCTGGTCCCCCTCCCTTCACCTCTCGTTTGAGTCCTCCTAGTCCTATTGTAGGTGGGCTAAATATGATATTTCAAAGGAAAAAAATGATCCTATGATCTCGCAACATCTGCTTCCTGGAAACATTGTATGTTGATCAGATGATTAAAAGGTCTCTTTGTCATGGAATCTTTTTTCTAAATAAATCATTTTAAAAACAGTTTTACAAAAATAATTCACGCTTTATTTCTTACAAAAATAACCCTAAGTTGTTAGTCCACCAGCCGACTAACTCCAATCACGCGATAGGCTAGTAATTAGGTGACAGGGGAGGCCCAAACGCGACTGAGGCATTGATCTGCCATGTGTCTCAATCACGAGTTGGTGGTGCGACTGAGGCCCACATCAGGCACAGTCGCCATGCCAAAACACGACTAAGATCAATCGCAGATCAGATCGGCGACTGGCCACAGTTTTAAGAAATAAATTAAATAAACTTTATTTTAATTTTATGAAATTAAATAGTCAGGTTTACAACTTATCGAATCAAATAGCAACATGTTTAAATTAAATGTAGTTTGTAACAAACGAGATACAACCATGACATGGATTATACAAATTAACCACAGTGATAGAAACAAAGCACCCTAACATGGGCACAAACTGTATCAAATAGAAACTTTAGCTTCGTGTTCTGCAACATGTCGTCCTCCACGATTTCCTCGACGGTTTTTTCCACGATCACCACTAGTCATGTCGTCGTGACCTCCACCCGACCTATTATGATTTGTGCACTTATTCTTCATATACCTATAATCTCTGCAAATGATACACCTCTTCATATGGCATATGGCTTCATAGCTGTTAATGCTGTTTCGGATACGGCGAATCAGCCGATGGCCCTTGCTACCCTTCAGGAAGTCCAAATCAGGGACACGTATCATATTTTTGCATATAGTCCTCTGTGAAGTTACTAACAACACAGAATCCACAGATATCCCCGCTCTAAATCTGAACCACATTTTTTCTTCATGAAGAAGCCCGACATATACCACGTGGAGTCTATCTTAATCATGCCACATGCAACCAACACATGAGAGCATGACTTATGGAATGGCATTAGCCAACAGACTTTGAAAGATCATTGATCTGACATACCTGCCACACGACTCTGGATATTTAGAATGGATGCTAATTAAGCATACTATACGTAAAGTCAAATGAAAATCAAATCCATCACTAAGCTATATTTATTGTTGCTAATCTAACATATTTTTATCAAAGTGATCAACAAATTATATAAGCATAACGAACTCACCACAAAAGGACGAGAACAAGAAGGTGCATTGAGCCGATGGCAGAGTTTGTTCCTCCTCCCCTCCCCTCTCTTCTCCCTTCTTCTCCTCTCCTCTCCTCTCCTCCCATCTCTTCTTCTCTGTTGTTAACGCCCTTCTCTCTTTTCCTCTTTTTGTTACGCAAGTGAATTCAAATTGAAATCAATTGACTATATCAGCCCTTAGTCGCAACTGGTATCAAGCGGCTGCTAATCGCACAAGGGTGGCTCAATTGAGCGTCCTCTCATCAGGCAGACATCAAATCGTTAGTCCATCGCGTGATTGGGTCTAGTCGTCTGATGAGCCATCGACTGAGGATTATTTCTATTAAAAAATAAAGAGTGTATTATTTTTTGTAAAATGGTTAAAAATAGTTTATTTAGAGAGAGAAAATTATCTTGTCACGTGGCTACGAGATTCAAGTCTCAAGTGCGGGCTAAAAAATTCGCCCGCGTCCACGCTTCCGGCGACGTTTGTTTCGAGGCTTCGAGCCGAACCAAAAGCGCCGGACCTCACGAGGGGCATCGGCCAAAGCAAACAACGCCTCGTAGCTTAAAAAAATGGGCAAAAAAAGATGTTTTTGTTCGATTCATTTGGCATTTGGCTCTCTCCCCTTTTTGCCTTTGAGCCGAGACAGCAGCTAGCGTCCATGGACTACGTACGGTTCTCTAAGTCCATTGTTAATTTGGCATGCACATCTTTCCATTGTTAATTTGGCATGCACATCTTTAAAGTTCCTTTTACATGTTACATGTAGTAGATGAGACTGACCTGCTGACTAGAAGACGACTTGCCATGAGTACTAGGAATAATGGCTACTGCATTGCCGTGACCTCATACAAACAGCATAAAGCAGCAATACTAGTATCCTTTCTTTTCTTCTCTATCCTTCTCCAAGAAATGCACCCTTCCTTTCAGGGGACCTACAGTGGTTTATGAGTGTCCAGTTGAACACTCAAAATATTTGCCAAAATCACTGTTAATCTGACAACAAAGTAGCCTTGTTCATTTGATCATTGGTTTTTTTTTCGAGTCCAGGTCTTGAGTTCTAATCCTCCCACCATCGTAATGTTGTTTATTTTCTCTTTTAGTTTAATTGGTATAAAAGCTATTGAGATCTTTTTTTTCCTTAGGATTTCAATAACTTGAATATTTTTTGAACAACTTGTACATTTTATTCTGTAAAATAAATATAAAAGAATGCATTTTTAATGTATTTAAAAACATGTAAGGCCGATAATATTGTATGCTCCCACATTTTTCATCTCCCCTATAACTTTTTCAAAAATAATATTGCATCTTTAATAGTACTTGCTAGATATCACATTTTAAATTATTTCGAGATGTTGTTTTTAGTATGAACAATTCGTACGTTAATTTTTACTAATGTAATCCTTGACATTTTCCATTGAATAAAATTACGTTAACTTCGAATACTCATCTTAGAAATCTTAGATCCGCCACTGTTTTCTTTACACGAACAATTTGTGTGAGAAGTGAGGCTTATACTTTATTCGTACCGGCTATAGTTTCTTTCTTTTTACCAAAATACTGGGTTTAACTCCTTGTCATGCAATTATCTTATCGTGCTCCTTAACCATGCAAGTGACAGGTAAAATCATGGAAATAGCCATGCCAAATTGGGAAATCTGCCTTCCCCGGTCCGCTAGCCTCAGCATTGCTTGGTCATTATCGCTAGAAAAAGCAACATTGCTACTTGCTAGTGGTCCATAAAAAACAAAATCGACGGACACCTCGCATTGTTAGTGGGTTTGTAGCTCATAGCTTGCAAATCGTGTGAACAAGGATCACTCTCGCGTTTGATTAGACGGCTAATTAACACTAATTCTTGACCGGCCATTGACAATACCAAGTCACGGAAACTTCTTCCTCCCCACTAATCCTTTTCAGGAGCCGCAGCCATACATGCATGGCCTACATTTGTTATGCCGAAAACAAACCGGTGCTACTTCTTGGTTCTTCCGTTCTTTTTTATGAAATATTTTTGGCTTTTTACGATCTCCAAGATGCGACTTTTGATCGTTACTTTATATATATTTACATTAAGATATACTAATAAAATTATAAAATTATTTTTAACGACAAATCTAATGACATAATTTTCATTTAACTAATTTAGATAGTTTTAAATATATTAATGGTCAAACCACGGATTCTAAGATATCAACTAAAAAAGATAGGAAAACACACGATAACACGAATGTCAGTAGCCAGCCGAGCTAGCTAATATGGACCAAATCAGTCACGGCACAGCATGCGGTGCCTTGCGAATGTTAACCCCTTCGGTGGAGTGTGACTGTGACAGCATGTCTTCTGTCGCTGACGAAGCAACGCCAGAAAGATCTTGCGATGAGACGATGAGGTACCCATCAAAATCTTCCTTAGTCACAAAGATAGCAATTCGATTTAGCTAGGACTTGTCTGCTCAGAAAAAGAAAAGGCAGAGAGCATTTCTTGCTGTATCAGCCTTGCAGCAATGACACATTTTGGTTGCTTGATCTGCTTCTTGTGCCAACTCAGATTTGTACACCAGTCAGGAAAAGAACAAGTCGGGAACGGGAAAGTACGAGTCCATTGATAAAGTAATGCAAAGATCCCACTCAAAGTACTACTAATTAGGCTGGGGATCGGTCGAAATTGGGTAATCGAATTTGATTAAGTCAAGACACATCACTGGTACGTGTATAAGGCATCTCCATTAGTGCTTTATCTAATTTTACTATATCAACTCTACATCACCGAAAGACTGATTTAGAGTCCATTAGCACTATTAAAGATGCCGTAAGACATCGGTGTGCGAACAGGCCAGATGGATCCGGGCAGTTCGGCAAACATGACGCATGAAAACACCATTTGGCATATTCCATCCGTGGCACGCTCACGCTAGTCTCTCCCAAATCTATAGCCGCAAGAAATGCCGCATTCCCGTTCGATCCGTACGGCAAGTCCTCCACACACGCCTCGCCACCTGTAAGCGTCCACGACCCGTTCCGCTGCCTCGGTGCGCCTACTCCCCGCCCCCGCCCCGCGTCTGGGCTGCGTGGTGTTCGGCCTGCGCGACGCACCCCGCGGGTTGCTGCGGGGTTGTTGCCGGCACAAGCCCTGCGCGAACTACACACGTGCTCGGTTGCGCCGCCTGCGTCGCCTCGGGTGCATCGCTTGCCTTCCGCTGCGCCCGGCCGCGTCCTCCTCCTCCTCCTCGAGTGCGCCGTGCCGTTCAGCTCCGAGGCCGTCGCGTCCCGGTCCGTCCTCCCCGAGTGCGGCGGCGCCCTGACGTGGCCGCGGTCCGGCTCGTTATCCAAACACACGCAATATTTTTTGGCAATGTGAGAGCTCAGGCCTGCCTAGGATGAGAAACAAGCCATTATCTCCGCATGGACGTGTACCCCGTGAACTCCACATGGAGGGTGTTCATTATGAGCACTTCATCAAATTATTTGCGTCATTTTTTGGGGGGGTAACAACTCATGTGCCATTTGTTTATCGCTTGCCATGCTAAAACCTTTGATTAGGTAGCTCCAATCATTGCATAGGAGTACGTGAAAGAGAGAGAGAGAGAGATAATTAATTGAAGGGGTTGCAGATTGCGGTTTCTTGCTCTGGTTACGCCGAAGCATATAATCATTTTTGGCTGTAATATGCCGGGGCCATTGCTGTCATGTCTCTTAGCTAGCTCTCGTGCGACGTCAAGAAAAGCTTTACTTAAAGGCCATGCCAAGTCATCAGAATACAGCACATAAAAATCTGAAACAAATCGGCTAATAATTTCGTAGCATGTCTCTACACATAGGAAAACATGTTTGGAACACGAGAATTTCGCAGAAATCAATATGTAGTCTTTCTTTTTTAGAGGTGGACTTACGTGTTATTTTAAGCTGTTTAGATGCGCGTACACAGGTCTGCTTTAACAATGTAATCTCCACCGTCTATCAACCACCATTGATCAAGAGTTGAGGCTGATGACATAATGCAATGTTTGTTTACTCTGCATTATTCTCTCTAACATGTCATCAGATCAATATATTCTTATAAACAGTGGTGCAATCCTCTAAACAATCGTTCACATAGTTCTTCCAATGACTTGTTTTATGTCCATAGGCGAAGCTACGCATAGTTGAACACGGACTAGATCAAATAAACGTTAGGGTCGTGTCCCTGTCAGACACGGACTGAGAGGTTAATTAAGCCCCAAATTATACTAGGGATCGCTTCATTGGGCTTGTCTTGCCAAGTTGTTTCAAGTTTAATTCGAGCTGATACGGCACGTCGTGGTGACATTTTTCTATGTATGTGTTGTTGTCGATCGTCTTGCAGCGTTTTTTCCCGGTTTTTGGAAGCACACATTTGGCCGGGCGGAGTCCAATAGGTTTGAAATCTTGGTTGGAGTTTATTTCCACAACCAAATATTTGAAAGGTAAGTTTTGTCGGATTTTTCCCGGCCCCTCGTTTCCTCTCTGTAATATGTTTTTGGTGCTTATCGACAAAAGGGATGTGCTCGACCATTTTTTCTAATATGAAATGATTAGAATGGAACTTGTGGTTTACTTACTACTCAGCGAGTGTGTGATTGCCTTTTGGTGCAAACAAGGTGAATTTTCTCTTTGTTACAGAATAGACACAGAAAAATGTGTACATACTTCTTTTGTTGTGTATCTGTTTTTGAACTCTTTTACGGTACACTCAATTTAATACGGATCGTCTATTCTTTTTGATCCAATAGTTCATATTAGTTATGATTTAGTTATACTACATCTGGTAGTATGAGTATTACAATCCTGAAGGAGTAGAATTGTAATATTTTCAACCCTAGTCGGAAAATTCCATAATACCTTCACAAAAAATATGCATACAAAGAAAAATCTAGTATGATCTTGACAAATCAATGATCAGATTTAATTCGTATTATCGTCATATACTACTAGTACAATATACAATAAAATTTCTCCTATTTTTAGCATACTTTGCGAGCCACTAATACAATATCCTATAAAATTTCTCCTATTTTTAGCATACCTTGCGAGCCACGCGTGAACAGAAGTCGGCTAAGGATCGTAGCCCTGCTGTTTAGGGATTCCATTTATAAGAACCGATCGAAAGTGTTAAGCTTAAGCTACGGATCACTACTATTCAATCGTCAATTCAAAACATTTGAAAAGTATAGCCACGCCCATGCTAAAGAGACAGGTGGAGAAAAGGAAACAGGGAAAACGATAGGGGAGAGATCGCTTTCTGGGCCAAGTGTACCATGTTTCATGTAGGGTGTGGCTGGATTGCATCAATTTGTATGGAGGGGGAGACTCGAGACTGGACGCAATTTCTCGTGTCCGGCCGCGAAAGATGAGCGGCTGAGGCAGTGGAGCGGAGTGGACTTATCCTTTTCGTACCGTCTCCCGGGCAGATTCCCCTCGAGCCGGCGACGTGGGAGCGAGTAATTGGGGAGTTTGGGGCGGAGTCCAGCGTCGCCGTCATGTGCTCACCGGACAGAACTTCCCAGATGCCGTCCATCCGTGCTACAGTGCATGACATGCACGCGGTCGCGGCGACACTGCTTAGCTTCCCCTTCGATTTGTGGCGTCCAAACTCACAACTCATGGATAGGCGTGGTTTTGATATACATACAGTTATTTTTTAAAAAAAAACTTTAATTATCGATTTTTTTTAAAAAAATAATTAGATTAAGTCGTATGTATAGTTTTGTCTCGAAAAATATTTTTATAATAGTATAATTTTATTGGGCGCTATAAATATACTATAATATAAATCGGTGGTTAAAGTTGCGCTTTGATGACCATATCTATGTCCGATACAACGTGTATTTTTTTACTGAAGGGGGTAGTTAGTACTTTTTTGTTTGTTTGCGACGTTTGTAGCACAGCATATATTTACTTTTCGAGTAAAGGAATAGTGTTCGTAGTACAGTATATATGTTCATATAGCAATTCCGGTGATTTATGGCGAATGGCACTACAACGGACCAACTTATTGCGTTCCTCCAATCAAACAAAAAGTAAATGCACGCGTGATGATTAATGCGAAGAAAAGGGATCCGGGTTCCACACAGACATAGTACCGGAGAGTACTGTGCTACGATTGTTACCGTTTATTACTGTAGCGTGTCGCTGGGGCCTATTAATCTGTATTGTTCCCTGGCGACACTTAGGCTGCTCCCAGTGCTCCACCTTGGCTGGTATCTTAGCATGCCATGTAAGCAAAATAATGAGATGACTTCATAGTTAATGAAGAGAGATGGTAGTCTAGTATTTAATTTAGATACTAGTTCAGCTCGAAATCCAACGCAAAGCAGCCTCATGCATGTAATTAAATGAAACAACTTAAGATACTATATCATAAGAAACAATGCATTGGGAAGATAGTATCTTAACACTCCTAATGCACTAAGAAACTGCACTAAGATACTACTTATTGGGAGCAGCCTTATGAACTGTGCACATACCGCCGTAGCTAGCATGCTACGGCAGGATCCGTGTCCAAAGAAAAGATGGCCTCAGGATCGATGCACAGTGCTTAAAAATGCATACGTGGTAACTAAGCTGCGACTTTGCAAGACCCATAGTTGTGAGTTACAAGGGTCTTTCACGTGGAATTACCCTTCTTCTTCTTCTCGGGTTTTTCACGTGGCATCTTCTGATTATATGCCCATGGGAATATTCACAGGACAGTGGTGTGTCCACCTGTATCGCAAACTTCATTGTAGCCTTGTAGGGCCTCTAGTTGGAGAGCCCATACAAAGGGAGGATACACACGAACACACACTCATATTCTAATGGCTCAAAATATGGGCTGCCATTTGAGCCCATCCATAACCTATTTAAGATCCGGTCCAACTATAAAGTAGATGCAAACTAGCAGCCCGTCTCCTCACCTTAATACGTGACGTGACGTGAGGCAACCCAAACCTTGTCAATACTCAGTTCACTCCTTGATCTCGATCCTCACCTTAATCCTATGGAAAAGCGTAGCAATCCTGACGTGCCGGCGGCCAACAGAGGGAGCCAACCCAAGAGCGTAGCAATCCTGACGTGCCGGCGGCCAACGGAGGGAGCCAACCCAAGAAGAGCAGGACGGCCGCACCGGCCTCACCACCGCCACCAACCTCTCGCTCGGTGTCGCTGCCGGACGATCTCGTCGCCGAGGTGCCCCAGCGGCTGCCGTCCAGGTCGCTCGCCAGGCTCCGCTGCGTCTGCCGGTCATGGAACGACTTCATCTCCTCGGATGGCTTCGTGGAACGCTACCCGCAGGAGGCGGGAGAGCCGACCCGGCACGGCCCCACGAAGCTCGTGCTCGCGCCGTTGGCGAAGCGGCACGCCAACCCTTCCATGGCGCTGTGCAGGGACTGCCCCAGGATCGTCGGCGCCAGGCCCTGCCGCGGCCTCGTCCTCTTCAGCCGGCCGTGCGCCATGACCTACTCCATGTGCAACCCTTCCACCGGCGGCCTCCTGCACGTGCCGCCGCCAGTGGTACGTGAGCAGCGCGGGAATCCGGTTCCACGCGCCAACTAACCCCGTGGGCCGCGCTCGATTTCTTGATCCTCAGTGAGTGACAGGTAGGTGCATGCAAAATATCCCGTAGAAACTTAGGCCTGTTTGTTTCGGTTTCAGTTTTCGATTTTTCGTAGCTGCTTTTTTTGAAATGAAAAGTCATCTTAACGTGAAAAAACCGAAAACCATCACGAGGCAACTTCTTGCGGCTTCCCACCACCCCCTTTCCGCATTTGCCCCCTAACTAACGTGGTATTTACCCGCTTTTGCCATTCAACAAAACCGCATCAACCCCTCGCTTCTCTCCCTCCTCCCACTCCCACGCTCGCCCACCTCCTCCTCCACCCCCGCCCGCCCGCATGGCTCCTCCTCCCCCGGTGCCCTCCTCCCTGCCGGCTTACCGGATCCAGATCCATATTTGTATCTGGATCTCGCCTCCTCTACCTCCCTCCTCCCTGGAGCAACTCCTCCACGGCGAGCCTCCTCCCCCGACTATGTCCTCCCCCGATGCGGCACCTCCTTCCCCGACTCTGTCCTTCTCCTCCTCCCTCGAGCGGTGCCGCCCCACTCCCCTTCTCCTCCTCCTCCCCGACTACCTCCTCCTTAGCAGCCACCTCCTCCTCCCCGGCCACCTTCTCCTCCCCCCACGCTACCCCTAACCCTAGCCGTTGGGGTCACCGGCCAAATCCGGTGCCGCCTCCCGGTTGGTGTCTCCGTCGCAACTCCGGCCGTGAGATGGCTTGGTGCTCGGCACCGCAGCAACTCCAGTTGACTCCTAGCCTTCCAGGTTTGACTTTCTTCTACCTCTAGCTCATAGCTCCTATTTGGTCGATTTGGGTATGATGCATGGATGAATAGATGATACTACTCAAGATTGCTAGAACACATGTGCAAAACCAAAGCATGGTACTACTCAAGATTGCTAGAACACATGCATGCATGTCCTCTATCGTTAATCCACTACTTATACAAGAATTGATATTTGAGCCTATCTTGATTTCAATGAGAAATGAGATGCTAGGATGTTGATTGATGCTTTAGATGAATTGAGATGCTGGTGATGATGATGACTAGGGATTTGCTAAGGTTTGGATTGTTGTCAGAGGATTCCTAGCAAAGGTTTATAACTTTATCTTAGCTTATTTGTGGACTGTTGTTTGAATTGTCCTGTGATTGATGAACTAACATTGTTTAACTCATTTCTTGACAACTAGTTGTGAGTCATGGTTATTGTATATTTGTATATCATGGTATCTCATTGTATATGGCTCATTATGATTATAGATGCAAAATTCTTATATACTAAATAATTTAAAACCTAGATAATATATGTCAGGAGCTTTTAGAACTGTCTGTATTACTAGGATCTTATGCAAATTCTTATATACTATTCTCCCTTAACAACAAAGGAATGATAGTGTTGCCTTAAAGAATCTTTGTGATCGTTTGCTGTATTTCTAATCTTACTTGGATCGAATATGCAATTGTTGATTTGTTTCAGCTGTCATATATTTTTATTGCATATATTTGTGTCTGCGCAAAATGACTATTAAGAAGAGTCATGCCGTAATCACCCTTTCATTTAAGATTTACATGAACACTTGGGGGTACATGTGAGGGTGGAGGTGCCTAACACTACCAATGTCAGTCCCAAGTCCGGAAAAAAAGTGGAGGGGCGTGAATTATTCAAAATTTGTTGCGACCGCTTCTATCTTTTGGTTGATGATGGCTATTAGTAATAAATAGGAGCAATATGTTTGACTTGTTGCTGATGGATGTATTTTTTTTGTGTAATAAGTTGCTCGTTATTGATAGTCGCATGTAAAAAAAAATTTGTGGGCTTGTTGCATTGTAGTTATTTCAGATGATTCAAATTATGCTTTTACTCATTGGAAGATTATTTTATCTCTCATGTAATATTTCTTTATTGCAGTAATTGGGGGGAAATTACGTTAATTATGGTTTATTGCGCTAATTATGCTAAATTGTGGTATATTGTGTTAATTATTGTTAGTTACGATCAATTGCGTTAATTACGGTAGTTGTCATCAAATGCGATAATTTGTGTTAAATGCGGTAATTGTGGTACTCGCCGTCAAATGCGATCAATTGCGCTTATTGCAGTATCCTTCATCAAATGCGACCAATTGCCCTAATTCCGGTAGTAGTCGTTAATTATCGTTAAATGTCATCAATTGCAGTAGTTGTTGTCAATTAATAGTCATCAATTGTCGTTAAATGTTGTTAATTGTGTTAAACGACATCAAACAAGCTATTACTGTCATCAGGATCATTTCAGTCATTTCTCATCTCGGAAGTTGCAGCCAACCTACCTAAAAGCCAGCCAGACAAACACCAAACCAAAAAAGCCCAATCGTTCATCCTGCAGCCGGAAAGCTCTGCAGCACAACCGGAAGCTACTTTTCATAAAAGCCACCTGTTCCAAACAGGCCTTATGGCGTGTTTGGAACGACTTCGATTTCTGCTGTTCGCTCGAAAACACTAGAAGCCATTTCAAACTCTTAGCTTTTCACCCCCACTTTCCCCCGAAGCCGTTTTCGCGTTACAACGTGTGGAAGTCGAAAACTGAAAGCTACCCACGGGGAGCTTTCGTGGCTTCCTGTAGCCCTCATTCCACATTTACCACTAAAGTTGGTGGTAATTACCCATCGTTTTCCATTCAACAAAACCCCACTCCTCCTCGCATTGCCTGCCCGAAACCCTAGCCCTCCCTCGCACCAGCTCCTCCTCCCTTCCCTGCACCCGGTCATAGAAGGACTCCTTTTCCAAGTAAGTTATTTTCACTTGAAGCTGGGGGTTAGATGACAAGGATCTAATAATTCTTATTTTACTATTTATCTGTAATTAATATTATGGATAAATATAACGTCATACAACTATTAGGTATACCCCTTATAGTCTTAAGGGAGAAGCCAACCAGGTGGTCGTAAGTCCTTCTACGACCACTCCATAGTCATAAGTCCTTATATGACTATCTCATGATCGTAAGTTCTTCTACGATCACCTCTAGTCGTAAGTTTTTCTACGATCAGTACCTAGTCGTAAGGTTTTTTATGACTACCTTATGGTCGTAAGTTCTTCTATGATCAGTACCCAGTCGTAAGGTTTTCAACGACTACCCCCTGGTCGTAAGTTCTTCTACGACCAGCTCAGCTACGACCACCCTATAATCAATTGGGCCCACCTGATTATAGGCTCTATTGATTACGAAATCTAAGCAGTTAATACACGTTGTTATTCTCTAGAGTAACTACACGTAACGTGTCATTATCTCTGACAAGTAACTGCTAGGTGACGTGGAGGGGTTATTACTCCGATGATTACTACCATTATTACGTCCATTATACAGAATAATGAGGTGCCTCTTGACCTGGAGGAATGATCACCTCTTCGCGCATTATAAAAGGGCATTAGTCAGAGAGAATAGGGGCAGAGACAATCAGGAGCATAAGTATCAGACTTTACCTTGATTGTAACCAGCATACTCAATACAATACACACATGAGTAGGGTTGTTATTCTCTCCGGAGAAGGTCTGATCCTGTATAAAAATCTATGTGTCTTTTTGTCTGCGTGATCAATTATAGAGATCCCCAATCAAACAATCTTTACGTAAGATCGGTTCTAAAACACTGACAGTCATTATTTGCTTAGGAATGATAAAATGGCAATGTGTTAGTTCACCTAAGACTATTGTTAGGGCCATTTGAGTGCCTAAATCTCTTGTGACAAAATTTTCCCATAAAATATTAGATTAATTCCTTATTTACCACTAGGAGTTGGCCAGGTCCCTAAACTTTCATCCTGTTTTTGTAACTGTTAAATTGCATGCGAAAAGACTTATTTACCCTTCATCTTTATCCCTCCTCTCTCCCCGTCTCTCTCCTCTCTCCCATCGATCAACCACTGAAGGGGTGCGCCGGAGCACGACTGAATGGCGCTCTTGGCGCCGGTGAAGTCCGACAAGATGGCATGCTCCGTCGTGGCGACGCACAGGCACCGGGACGGTAGCAGCGGCCCGACACGATCTCGATAGGAGATGAGGGCTCGCCGGCGTAGACGGAGCGGGAGAAGCGGTGTGTGGAGGGGAGCAGGAGCGACACGACACGTGGATGGGAGCGGGAGCGGAGGGGAGGTGCGTGGAGGGAGGGGAACGGGAGCGACACGGTGCGCGTAGGGGCGGCGCGGCGCGCGGAGGGGAGCGGGAGGGGAGGCACGCGGGGGGACGAGAGGCACGCGGAGGGAGGGGAGCGACACGATGCGCGGAGGGGTGACACGACGCGCGAAGATGAGCGGGAGCGGAGGGGAGGCGACATGAAGAGGGAAAGAAAGAGTGAAGATGAAGAAGAAGAGTAAGATGGGTATTTTGATATTTTTTTAGTGGTTAACGGGAGCCGGACGTAACAATGCTAATGGGAATGGCAAAAACGTGACGAAAGTAGAAATCCGATAACAATAAATGAAGAAATAATTTCACGATGGTATTTTAGGACTTGTCAACTTCTACGGCAAATAAAGAATTAATCCTAAAATATTCCCCATCTTCCTTAAAAAAAGTACTCCAAGCGCGGGAAACCTAAATCTTCTCAAAACTCATCCTCCTCCGGTGCTCCCTCAATCCATTCCTCCACCTCCAGTTCCCCAAACCCGCAGAACCCTAGGGAAAAAAAATTCCTAGGCTCTCTCGCGGAGCCTGGCCGCCATGAGCGCTCCCATGGAGATCTCCTTCGATCCCCACCCTTCTCCACTCGTTGTGCCCGCCTCCGCCCCACCCATGGCGCCTGCCGCCGCCGCCGTGGTCTCCTCCTCGCCGCAGCCGTCGGCGGTGGCCGCGGCCGTGCCCTCCTCGGCCGACGACAAGGTCCTCGTATCAGGTGGATGCTGCTTTCCCGCTTTGGTGCCTCGCGCTAGCGACGCGTGATTAGCGTGGTCTGGCAATGCTGATTTGGTGGGGTGTTTTTTTTTGTGTGCCTGCAGTTGAGGTGCTCCTGCACGCCACGAGCACGGCTCGCGCCGAGGACGTCCATGTGGCAGTGGAGAGGTTATTGTTCTGAACTTATTTTTGGCTATTGTTTTACGAGTAGAAGATGTACGAGCGGTTTAGGTGGGCTGGTTTAGAAATAGCAGGGTTCTAGAAATGTGGAATGATCTGTTTAAAGGAAGTTGGCGAAGCTGTGATTTTGCAATGTTGTTACTGGGATGTGTTGTGAGAGTTGGTAACTGGTAGCACTTGAATTTGGAGGAAGTACTAGAAATTTTGGGTAACTAACGGCTGGTGTTGCAGCAAATTGGGGTAATGTAACTTGTGAAATCAATGTGGCAAGCTAGGAGAGTCGTCAAAAGTTTCTAATAGGTGTCGCAGAGTAGGAGGATCTTAAGATAAAAATATCAGAAAACTTCTATGTTCTGTAACAGATTAGCAGTTAGGTGGAGATTCACGATGTGTCACATTGTCACATGCTTATAAGCCAATCATTTGGAAAATTATACCAGTGTTCATCCTGGGCTTATTGTAAATATGGAGAAAGCAGTAAAGGCATTCTAAAATCCTAATATCTGTGGTGGTATGCTCTCAGTCTTTTCTTATTGAAGTGGTAATGCCAGTTGAAGCCATGGAATTAACTTAGTTTCCTAAAGAGTGTTTCTGGGCTTTAATACGAACTCATAGGATCATTATTAAATTTGCACATTACTGGCATCTTCTCTTACAAGCTATTAACACGTGTTATTGCCCACACTTAAAATTTACTACTTGCTTGCTCAATCAGGATGTTAGAAACTCGAAGCTTAAGCTATGTTGATGGTCCTGTCCCGATTCCTGCTGATGATCCTTTTCTTCTGGAAAATGTTAAAAGGATCCAAATCTGTGACACCGGTATGATGATTCACTTAATCTGGGAAGTGTGCTCTCTTGACCTCTATTACTTACATAGCTCTTGTTCTGATTTCTTGTCTTTTACATAGACGAATGGGTTGAGAATCACAAAGTTCTGTTATTTTGGCAAGTCAAACCTGTCGTGCATGTATTCCAGGTACACAACTATTACTGGTTACTGCATAGATCACTCCCAGCTCTTTCCAAAACCGTGATTTTTTTGGGTGTGTTCACGTTGACTATCTTGTTTCTTTGTTCAATACTTTAATTGCATGGCAATTGCTTGAGTTGTTTCATCTTGACATCATAAACTTTCTTTCTAATGCTTCTGAGGTGCTAGCTTTTTTTGTTGCTTTGACTCAAATTTCACGCTTTTTTCTCTGGAGACATCCAAAGTTACTTTCTGCATTCCACCACCGATCTTGAGGAATAGTTTCTTTTTAAGGAATAGATTACTCCATGTTCTATATTCAAAGAAAGAGACAATGCTTTGGTTCCAATTTGTTGGACCACAAGCTGATTTCCTTACGCTGCAGCTGAGCGAAGATGGTCCAGGTGAGGAACCAAGTGAAGATGACACACTCTCTAGCTTCAATGAGTGGGCTCTACCTGCCAAAGAATTTGATGGATTGTGGGAAAGGTTTGGCTTGAGATAATTTTTTCTGTAACCAGTACAGTATCTACTTTTTATTCTGTTGGTGATCTCATCAGTGTTTGCAGTTTACTATATGAAGTTGGTCTCAAGGAGAGGTTGCTGAGATATGCTGCTAGTGCTTTGCTGTTTACTGAAAGAGGTGTAGACCCATGCCTTGTTTCATGGAACCGGTAAGTAAACATTTTCACATTCTTGCACAGATTCAGAGACATGGACATGTCATCTGAAGTAGTATTGTTTGGTTGTAGTTTTTCCCTCCTAAGATTAGCCGTACAACCATAGAAAATTAGAAACACTTAGGCTCCTTTTGTTTTTGTATGGGTGAGGTTGTGCTTGTGACTACCGGATTCGCTATAAAACCCCGCGAATCGCAAACCGGATTCATCGAACCCGAACCGGTTTAGGGTACGGGGTTCGTGTTCGCAGTGGAAATTGGAAGAAAAAGTAGCGAACTACGAACCCGAATCCCGTACTGCGACTCGGACGAACCGTGTTTTCGGTAACTATGCTCGGGGTTATTAAGGCATCGCTTAGGCGTCGCCTGCGCGTCGCTTAAGCGTTGCGCCGCCAGTGGGTCAAGCGTCCGCCACCGCCTTGCCGCGCACGCCTTAGACAGAGGAGGAAGCACGATGTCTTTGGGTCGCCGCCTGGCGCGAGAGAGAGGGAAGAGGACTCACCTTGGAACCCTAGGCGCGGCGCCCATCTCGCCGCGGCCTACGGCGGATCTGCGCGCGTCGCCTCTCCAGCCCGGCCATTTGGTCCTGCAGATTTGGTCCGAGTGCGCGCTCCAACATCCTCGCCTCGGCGAGTCGGCGCCGCTCTCCAAAAGAAGGTACACTTCTCCTCCTCTCCTCCTCTCCTCCTCTCTGGCTGAATCTTGGCTCATCGCCACCGGATCTGGCCGCGGATTTGGCCGCGGAGGTAGGAGAGAGAGACGTGGGAGATGAGAGGAGAGCGGCTAGGTCGCCGGGATCCGTCGCGAGGTAGGGAGAGAGAGATGTGGAGATGAGAAGAGAGGCGGCTAGGTTTGCGTTGGTCATTAGGCGTCGAGGTGAGCAGTGGCATGATGGGTGCGATGGGTGGGGCCCTTTCTCTTTACTTTTTGCTCCTGCTCCTGCTCCTTTTCTTTTTCTTTTCCGTTTCTCTGCCGTAACGTTCTCGCCGTTGTTTGCATCGCTTTCTTCCTTCGTATGGCGTCGCCTCGCGCCGAGCGCAGCTGGCGCTTACCTCGCCTTAGCGCCTTAATAACCCTGACTATGCTTGTGACCAGGGGAAAAAAACCCGCCGATAACCGCTTACCGGCGGGGGTCCGGGATTTTGGATCCCGGCCGGTTTTTTCGGGTTTTGAAGTTTAAATTCTAATTTTTGAATTTTGAGTGATTTTTAATCAAATTCAAGCGATTTTCATCCGCTTTTTTCCAGAAATCGGTAACGGCGATTCACGTCGGTTTTTTCATGGCCGACGGCCGGGATTTACCCCAGAAATGGGTTTTTGATCCTTGCTTGTGACACCTTGAAATGACGTGTGCCTACCGCTTGGCAATTCTATGCACTAGGCACCATTGATCTACCCCTTCCTTTCTTGTTTTGGTCTGTTGATGGGTGTTGTTTGGTGGAATAGTTGGTAAAGGAGGGTGTACAAAATAGTACAAAAAAACTGCACCTTAATTGTCAATACTCAAGAGATGTTTACTCAATGTAGACATTTGGATGTAAATGCCTGAGCATTTTGTGAGAAAATAGTCATCTTAATACACATGTAGGTGTGTACTTTAAATTATAAAATGGTTCTTCATTCTTTTAGTTGTTTATACGTTTTTTTAACCTTTTTACAACAAATTGCAGGATTGTACTTTTGCATGGTCCACCTGGAACAGGGAAGACTTCCTTGTGTAAAGCACTAGCTCAGAAACTTTCTATTCGCTTCAAGTCAAGGTCCGCGCTTAATGAGATACAAGACTAATTTTTTTGGTAATAAATATCACATTATTCATTACTATTGCTTTTTTGCTAGGTATTCTATGTGTCAATTGATTGAAGTCAATGCCCATTCGTTGTTCAGCAAGTGGTTTTCTGAAAGTGGAAAACTGGTATGCCTTTTTTGTGCTCATGTTATCGTGCCCGTTATGGTGCACATGTTCACATGCTGAAATCACATTAGCATCTTATGGTACTTTGGTTATGTTATGTTTGTGCACCATTTTGCATGGGATGGGAAATCAGTCTTCTTATGATACATTTTGGAGTTTTTGTACTGAATTGGACCCACTACAATTATCCACTGGAGATACAGCTTCATTTCCATCTTACATTGTACATACCATACCCTGTCCTTCTTTAGGTAGCCAAACTTTTCCAGAAGATTCAGGAGATGGTGGAGGAAGAAAGCAACCTGGTATTTGTATTGATTGGTATGTAACTAGACAAGTCCTCTCTGTATGATCTGTGAAATGACTAGCTCAGTCCGCCCTTTGTTCGTCTTGTATATGCATAGTTTAAGAAGAATTTCCATTTCAATATGATATCCTTTCACAAATGTCTCTACTAATTATAGTACTTTATAATGAACCTTGTTCAGCTACTTGACATATGGGTGGAGGAATCATCGTAACAAATTAGTCTTTTTTTGCTTGAATAGAGAATAGAGATCATAAACTAGTTTATTGAAACCATCACAATTTTACTTTCCTAAGTTTCCTCGGCATTGCCTCCTGGTTGAAGGCTAGCAAAACACATTGTAATACTCTAGTAGAATGCTAACTGAACTTTGAGAAATTAGACAATTTTGATTTGCTGCATGCTGTATATTTTGAACCTTAATCTTATTCATGATATTTATACATTCTGATATGTAATATTGTAGATGAAGTTGAAAGTCTTGCTGCTGCCAGACAGGCTGCCATATCTGGTTCTGAACCTTCAGACTCCATTAGGGTAAAGTTTCAGTTTTTCTTTTGCAAGGTATCATTTCTCAGGTAATGTTTACATTGTCTTCTTTCATTGTACAACCTTCAGGTGGTAAATGCATTGCTAACACAAATGGACAAACTGAAGTCTTGGCCAAATGTGATCATTTTGACAACATCAAATATCACCACAGCTATTGGTATTGCTTTTCTTCCTTTTGACTCTTACGAAGTTAATTAATCTTTCATCACCTGATGGCACATTGTGTCATTTCTGTATGCAAAGTTGCTGTGAGCTTTTGTATGCTTATCTTTGCTTTTGAACAGCTGTACTGTAAATGATCAACATCTGGACAAATTTGGATGTATTCGTTTGTTGTTAGTTGGTCAAGTGAATCATTGCACAGTGAGGAGAGATCAATTGAACAGTAAACATGATTACATTCTTTGGGGAAATTGCACATTTATAACAGCTCATTTCCTACTTTTTTTTTGTAACTAAAATTACGTCATACCTAAAATTAACATCTTATTGCCAGCACCAAAGAGAAATCAATTGTGCTCAGTAGAGATCTGTTGGACCAGCAACAAAAAATCCTTATGTTATGGACATTCATTCTCTTATTTCAATTTGTTTTGGAGAACAATCTGTAGCTTTTTAAAATACTTTTTAAACATATATTGACTCCTACAATCAATAAATGCTAATTCTTGAGTTTGCAGATATTGCATTTGTTGACAGGGCAGACATCAAGGCATATGTTGGACCCCCTACACTCAAAGCACGATATGAGATTTTGAGGTCATGCTTACAGGAGCTTTTACGAGTAGGAATTCTTACATATCCTCAGGTACTTGTTCTTTGTTGCCAACTTGTTTCCTATTACGCCTTCACTTTTTCATTATTGTACATCAGTACCTGAGTTGCTCAGGATTTGTGCATGGGGCACTTGATCTGAGAAAAATCAGTTTTTGGACCCAAAATGATGCATGGACTAAATTGCTTTGTGACTTCAATTTTCAGCTTTCTTGATATCTGAATCTTACAAGGATTATTTCTGCAAATGCAGGGTTCTAATCTGCCTTGTATTCTGAATTATTCGACCCTGAAGGAGAAGGAGCACTGTCCTGAGGCTAAAGAACCGCATGATACACTTCATCTCTCCAAATTACTCCATGAAGCTGCAAAACTGTGTGAGGTAAATAACAGAATTGATACACGTGTGTGCTATCTGCTGTAACCAAAACACTTCCATCAGGCTGACAGTGGTTGTTTTTTCAATCTTTTACAGGGATTAAGCGGAAGGTCATTGAGAAAACTGCCTTTCCTGGCACATGCTTCTGTTGCCAGCCCTTCGTGCTGTGACGCTTCTACTTTCCTCAATACGTTAATACAGACTGCGCGAAGAGAGCTCTTGGAATCATGTGGTTAATTCCATGGCGATTACTTTGAAGAACAAATCGCTTAAAGTTTGATTCAAGTACCATGCCCCTTGAGCTAATTCAAAGTCTGAGGTGCCAAAATACAAGTAAACCCAACCCATCTTTAGGTTTAGAACAGCAGTTCAGAATAGATATGGTTGTTTCAGTACTTTCGATATTCTGTAAATTGTTACAGTAGGAGACACTGTACTTTAAGGGACGTCACCTTGTTACCTATCATGAAGTTAGTGCCATATTTTGGTGACCAAATCAGATTTGTTTCCAGCTGTTGAAACTTGAAAGGAAAAAAACTAGTGTACGTTATGCAGCATGTTTTTCTTATTGCCAGTTTTCGCATCTTGTGTTAGATGGACACGGGAATTGACGGGAGTGTTTGGCCTGGCTTCAGCTTCTTCAGCCGTTTCATAGTCTTACAAAAGAAGCCTAACATGCCCACCATAGCCTGGCTTCTACAGCTTCTCTGCTCCCACTCACTCCCCCACACTTCCATAATCGCCAGGGCTATATCTAGCGAATGCCTATTTTGAAATGCAGGAATTACACAGAAATTTCACAGAAAACAATTCAATTATCGTGTTCTAAACAGGCCCAAACAGCTTCCAGGTTTCTCTGAGAAGCCTACGTTTTTTGGACTTCATCATACGTGCGACCGTACTGCATCGGGATATGCACCGTGCGTATACACGAAGCCGGAAGCACGATCAACATACCTGCATTTCCAAACACTGGTATAACAAGAATATAAGTACATAATAAATATAACATTGCTGATTGAGTCGTCATTAACCAACAATTACACCCATCAATTCAAGTCTAGGACCATAATCTGCAATTCGGCATACAAGGTGTCAATAAAGCTATTGGGAGAATGTACATAAGGGAAATAAGAACCAAGACATTGTTGGGTTGTTCAGGGGTCACTCAGTAGTCTCCTCAATAAAATGTGCATGGCGCACAGCTATTCGGGTTGCAACCCGGAGTTCACCTCTGGGCTCCTCTGGTTGGGTCATATGTGCCAGGATAAGGGGCTGGTGCTTGTGCTTGTCCTGGATTAACAGCTCCACTGCTTGACTGAACCAGCGCAGCAGGATATCCCACGCTACTAACTGCACCGTACATGCTTGCAACATCTGTAGCTGCGCCGCTGCTTATTGGGTGTTGAGGTGCAGCGTAGGTGCCAGGATAACTGGGCAGGGTGCCTTGCGCATAACTTGCAACTGGATAGCCAGAATAGCCTGCATATGCATTAGAATGCGCAGCATGCAGCTGGTAAGCGGTAGCAGTATCATAAGTTGTTGGGTATGTGTACGCCCCAGATGGGGTTCCTTGCTGGTACGCCCCAGCTTGGGTGGTTCCTTGCTGGTACGCCCCAGCTTGGGAGATTCCTTGCTGATACGCCCCAGCTTGGGTGGTTCCTTGCTGATACGCCCCAGCTTGCGTGGTTCCTTGCTGATATGCGGAGGGGTGATTAGTATATGCACTTGCATACGGGTTTGTGGCTGCTGGCACCGCTGCAGCTTGTGCTGTCCCAGGCTGTGAAGCTGTCACCTGTGCTGCCACTGCCGCTGCCGCTGCTCGTTGGAAGAATCAGAAGCAATCAAAACATTAGAGTATTTCATTAAGCACAAAAGGAGTCAAATGTGCATACACATATATCTCAAGACAGAATGTGCATGCAGAGAAAGAAATGTACAAGGTAATCCTAAACAAGAAGGATATCCATATCCCAAAAGACCAAAGCAAACCTTGGCAAATGAACCAATAGATAAAAATATTGCAATCCTTGCATTTCATGTACATAATGCAAATTTTTATCATATATGTATGTGCCGTAATTTCTCATAACATTAGGGACCAGTTTAGAGTTATGAGCTATCAGTTATTTAACAAACCTACTCATAACTTATAAGCTTCCATTTTTAGTGTTGAAACAAAAAATCTGCTGGTGAGATAAGCTGTAAAATATGTTTGGCGAAATTTAGCTTATAGCATTCACTCAAATAAGTCTGATAACAACATGTCTATCTCATGGATGTAAGCTATTAAAAGTTTCTCATTTAAGCTGCACCATAAAAAGTAAGTTAATTTGTTGCAGAAGTTGAAGTTTAATCTACCCCTAAACACTTTTTATGGTGCGCAAGTTTCAGAAAAACACATGTACTTTGACACAAGTAACATAGAAGACAGAACCACAGAACACATGTACCTAGACATGACAATACCAGACTGCAGTTTCTGTTGGAAATAACAAAATTGGTGATGGGCAACACAGCCATGATTCAAAATGCAGAGGAAAGTCTATGAAAAAAGTATGAGGGTCTTAAACAACGAAGACAAAAGTCTAGTGGGATCTACTACTTACATAATTAAATGCAACAGAGATTGAAATGTAAACGAAACTGGCCCTGACCTAGTCTGGTTCCACCCTTACGACTTATGAGTTACGACATTCTACGAGTACAGCCCAGACTGGTACTTCCACATTTCCACCCATATCCTAGAAATTAGGGGAATGAGGAGAATTCACAGGAAAACATGAAGGTAATAAGGAGCAAATACCCTGTGCACGCTTTTCAGCATTTGCCACGTCAGCACGTAACTTGTCAGCCTCTTTAGTCATGGTTATCAAGTTCATTTCCATTGTTCGCATCTGCTCAACTTGCTTGATGTTTGTATTCTTCTCATACTCAAACGCAGATCTTAGCATGGTTAGGGAAAAAATCATATTAACAAAAAACTATTTACCACAAAAGCTCAGGTTGGCATGGAAAATGTTTAAAAGGAACATTATCACAAACCTTAGACTTTGATGCCCTTTCTGTAGCCCATCTAGCTCAGCAAGAAATTCAGGAATGTTATTATTGCTACCAGAGAGTTTCTGCAGTTCTTTAGTCACATTCTCTATCTCAGAGGTTAGCATCTGCCTTTCAGTAATAAGTCTCTTTGCCTCCATATGCACTTGGTGAAGTTCCTTCTTCACTGCATCACCAGCCTGTATGTCTGCCTCCATTAATCTGATTCTCTCCACATAATCTCTTATTTGCGTATCAGTCTCTGACTGAACACCACCTAGGTGGGCGCGAATCATTTGCATCTCTTTCTCAGTATCAACAATATCCTGCCTCAAGACAACATGGCTTGATGCCAATCGCTGATTCTCTCTGATAAGTTTTTCTGCCTCTGCCGTCTGAATGGCAAGCTTGTTTTCCAGGATCTCTAGCGTGGTGGCAGGAGGAGGCTCCAAAGGTTGGTGGCCAGAGAGGCTGGCTGCAGGAAAGGAACCATGGCGCATCAGACCGGGAGCTTGGGCACTCCGTCCATCTAGGTGTCCACGGTGAGCCATTATCCTGAAATAGCAGATATTGTCAAAAAGGGAACCAAATTCAGAAACTGCTCAGCACATGCAAAGTAATAATTAAACAGATGTATTGATTATCGCGCCATGCATGTCAGCCATCCACATTTGTACGCCCGACAACAATCACATGCATCACGCCAACTTTCAATGTAGGTAATGTTTATCTGAAAGATTGTAGCTACTACACTTTTACCTATTCATGAATTTGTTCCGAGACCATGTGTCCCAAAGAGGTTACTTTCCAAGGAAAGGAACAGGGCTTTCGTATAAGTCAACACAGCCAATGGAGGAGATTGCATTAGCGGACTCAGCACAGATATGAAAACGGTTTACAATTACCCGGGCTTGAGTGCACACACAAAAGCACTGTTCCAAGTCCTACAAGCTTGAACTCCCACCATGCGGACATCAAAACTATAAGCTAAATCTATCTCAACACATCATGCCCCCTGATTGATAGGATCTAGATACATCAAGGCCATAGACATTTTAAGGTCAAAAAAGCGCGGGAAGGGCAACAGGGAGGAGAACAAACCAGCTAACTCAACAAACAAAGCTATTAAGCAAAATATTCCCACTCAGTGGTGGATCTAGGAATTGACCGTGTCTCGGGCTAAATTCTAATAGATCACGGGCTAAATTATAATAGACTAACATCCAAAAACTAACATTAATTTATACCCACACTACGACATAAAACTGGCAATCAAATTTGAAAACCATAACATGCTTGATCATTACTCTGGTCAAATTTCATGTTAATCCACCAGAAGTTGAACAGCTGTATCACTGAAGGAGAGAGAGACAAAAGAAAGAGGACCATATGCATAATTGGAACAATTAAAACAGATAATTACCTGGTAGAAAAGAATAGTTTTGCCACTGCCACTAAACCCAGAGAGCACTATGGTGTTCGGTTTCGAGGATTTCAGGCAAGAAACTGTAAACAAAAAATCAAGCAGACAGTAATTGCTCGTTATTTACTGCACTTATAGCATCAACGGAATTTTATACTATCATAAAAGCAGAAACCTTCGTAAGCAGCTCAATGGATTTCATTACACAGCAATACATTTTACATTTTGGGGTAATCACTACAAACACTAAGAAGTGTTAAGGTAACAGCTTTCAAAATAAATTATCTTTGTTTAAAGAACACTAATCGCTTCTTCTTTTCATAACACCACACATATCATGACATCACCAAATACCTTGATGTTTATGAACTCACAAATTCTAACATATTAGAGTATTAACTTCTTGCAAGGTGCCAAGGTGCACTTGCAAATATTAACACAGTAATGAATTCACTTTTAGTTAACTCAATCAATAGCAATTTATTACTACCATGGAGGCAACTTGTGAGTTGTGACACACTGCAAACTGTATTCTGAATCAGGTAAGGTCTAAAGATTTCCACACTCTGATTCCTCTCTGAGACAACGGTAAAGTAAGGATACTGGTACAATTCCAAAGCTACTTATTGTTCACAACCTCTACACATGGGCTACACAGGGGCTAGAGCAACCATACTATAGATTAAATAGGTAACTGTGACTCGAAATTACATCAGCTCGTAAACATAACCCCATCCTTCAGGTCAGTTCCTGAAGATCCAAGACATGGACTCAATTATGCTTTAATCAAATTTGAACTTTGTGACAATACACTATAGCTAACTATACAACTGCTCATCCAGATCCGCAACTAGTTTATTCGTAAAAAACGACAGCCAGAACACATAAATTGAGCTCAAATCACAGTCTGTTACTTCAATTCACAATCAATTGAGCTCAAAGCACACTCACTATCTGTTACTTTGAAGCCGCAAGAAGAAATTCAGGGCCATGCCCATATGGTCTTGGCAAAGATACCTGTGGGCGGCCGAGCGGGCAGGGAGCGGGCGCTGCGCCGGGCAGGGACGGAGGGCGCAGGCGCGGCGTTGGATGGGGACGGAGGCGAGGTGAGGGCGCGGCGCCGGGCGTGAGGGAGGGCGCGGAGGGAGCCGGGAGGGGCGGCTGGCGGCGGCGGCGGCAGCGGGCGGGCGGGCGAGGTCGCGAGGGCGCCGATGGAGGGGCAGGGGCGCGGGGGCGTATGGCCGTATGGGAGATAATTTGGCAAAACTTTGACGAATTTTGGAAAATTCAATTTTTGACAACAAGTCAGCAAAAGAGGTACGATTCTATTTTTTTGCATACTTTTATTGCTAGTACTTGTTATGTTAAGATGAAAATAATAATAGTGTTAGTTTCGATTTTGTAGTTTTCGTTATGAACAGTTACGACATATGAACTTTCACCAGAGAAAGTTGCGTCCATGGAGGCGGTTGCGGCGCCTCAGACCAATCGGAAGGGAAAGGCGGAGTTCTGTCATCAGGCTCCACGATAACATCTTCGTCGGTGACCACCGGAGCAAAGAGGTCGAGACCGTCTACATCGGAAGTGTAGGAGAATTTCGACAGAACAACCAAGCTAGACTCACAGTAAAATCAGGTATCATATGCTATTTGCAAAATTTCTCGCAATGAATTGTCTGTAAGGTCTACAAGTGGAACGGAGCACTTGCTTAGATATGCTACGAGATGTTGAGCCAAGTAAGGATTGGTGATGAGACAGACGCGGTTGCAGTACAACCCCGACGATACGGTACATAGCTGAGACTACGATCCTAAGGTAGTTCGTCAATCTCTTTGTCATTTAATTACTTCTAAGGATTTATCGTTAGGCTTTGTAGAATCTACTGTTTTCTAAACTTACATTAGGACTGTGCATAATCCTAGATTTACTGTCGCTTTTAGACAGACAACAACTAGGGATCTAGTAAAATACTATAATGAATGTTGTAATAAAATAAAGGAACTATTTAGTACGTGTATATTTTTTATAGCCTTGACCTTGAACATATGGAGTTGCCGCGCTATGGAGGATTATCTTAGTATAATTGTTCATTATGTTAATGATGACTGTAATGGAGAAAAGAATTGTAGGTTTGAAATTAATTGATGTATCACACATGAATGAAAATATTGCGGACTGTATTATCAAAGTCGTGGAAGACTTTGGTCTTACAGACAAAATATTCTCAATTACTTTAGACAATGCCGATTCGAACTGTAGGGCTATGGATATTCTTACTCCGGTGTTGAGTACATACACCGATTTTTTCTTGCTATATCAGCGATGCGCTTATCGTATTATTAATCTTATAGTCAAATGTGGTTTGAAGAGGTTGAATCTGTATCTTAAATCTTTTCGCGATACGATATCTTTCTTAAATAATTCTAACGTAAGAATAACAACATATAAGAACTTTTACAGGACGATGGGTATACATCCAAGAAATTTTGGTTTAAACATGTCGGTAAAGGAACTCTACTTACCTGATGTTTAAGTCTTTTACCATATAAGAGCACTTTTTTTGTTTTTATTCAAACGCACTATCAGAGTACTGAAGTAGTATACTATTGATTGAACAACATTGATTTGTTGCTGAGAAGATACAACAATTTTTAGAAAATTTTTATGAGGCCACTGTTGCTTTGTCTGCTGCCTACTATCTAACATCTCCTATCATTATGCATAGTATTTTACAGATTGTTACTTAATTAAAAATGTATTAAAATGACTTAGTTTTACATGAGGCTATTGTTGCTATGAAAAGTAAATACCTTAAATATTGGAGAGAAATCAGTTTTCTATATGCATTTGTATTTGTTTTAGATCCTAGAGCTAAAATTGAAGTATTTGCTAATGTACTTGATCTTCTTAGTGATGCTACAGGGCTAGGTTATACTAACTATTTTGCAAAAGTTCATTCTCGATTACACGAGGTTTACCAAAGGTATAAATATAAGTTCCGGGGTCCGCTTGCAACGACCTCCAGTAGCTCGCGCCTCAAGTAGCAAGACAAATATATGGGGCAAGATCTTTGGTGGCTCCTCCTCCAAGTCACGACCTTCTTCTTCTACAGTGACGCTAACAACCCCAATGAGTGGGGAACTATCCATCTATCTAGACAGCTGATACGGTGGATTTCAACTCAGAAGGCTTCGAAATTTATCAATGGTGGCAAGCCCATAAGTTAACATATCCCATGTTATCTATACTTGCATGTGATGTGTTAACTGTTCTTGTGTCGACGGTTTTCTCTGAGTTTGTTTTCGTTTTTTCTAAAAGAATATTGAAGGAGAGAAAAACAAGTCTCACAAGTGAGATAGTGGAAATACTTCTAACTGTGAAGGATTGGGAACAAACTAATTTACGAACACAACACTCTGTGAAAAATCTAAAGTTGTCAGAGGTGTTCGAAAATATTTTTTGGATATTTTTTTAATTTTTCGAGCCTAACAGACTAAGTGCGCCGAAACGACCCGTCGGGCTAAATAGGCTCGGTCGAGCCAGCACGGCACGGTAGGCCATCGGGTCGTCCCTGGGCCTCCTCCCCGACATGTGGGCCGGCACGGCACGACCCATCTATTAGTCGGACCACGATGGGTCGTGCCGAGATGGGCCAAGCCACATCGTGCCCGTGCCGGTGCCGTGCCGCCGCCTATTTGGCCAGCTGTAGGTCTGGAGTATGGACGTTGTCGTCTGGTGGGAGTGGGACTTGGGAGGGAGCCGTGGGTTGTGGGGATTGGATCGGCGTGGATTGGTTGGGCCTCGAGCTAGATGATATCACTCAATTTGTTGGGCTTGTATCAGAAAAAAATCATTGTAATTTTTGTTGGGCCTTGGGCTATAACCTACCCTTCCCGAGGCTCAGATCCGCCCCTGTTCCCACTAGTCTAGATCCGCCCTTGTTCCCACTAGTCTAACTAGATACTGCACGCATTCCATCCCAGTGATTCCAAGATATGGTCTCCTATGAGAAGACTCTCATGGTCGAGTGTATCCTAAGCACAATCCTTTCGGGAAGCATCGTCTCTCTAAAAACCCTAGCAAAATTGCGCACAAAAATAATCCATAGAGTTGCATCGGAGATAAACAAACCAAGAAAACATGGATATTCTCGCTGAAACCTGATCTAGCTTCCGAGTAGAGTAGCCACATGGAGTGGATACACGAATCCCTTTGGGGGCAAACACACCTAGGGTTTTGAAACCAATCCAACCTAATCCAACAACGACACGCATAATAACCAGATGGCTCACATAATAGATTAGGAAAAGCGAGATCAGTTAAGGCTAGGGCTTACCGAGGCAGGATCGAGGTCCCCACCAGAAGAGACCCGGGTTTCGTAGGCGACACTATTGGCGCTCGACGAAGGCAGCGAGGAAGAATGGTGGGCAGCGGCGACGAAAGGGTTGGGAATTGGGGAGGTGGGTTTTGCTCCGCTCCTACGCTAGAGCGATGTGAAATCCGAATGGGGAGTGCGGGGCCCTGGTCGAGAAGAGAATCTTATGTAGAGCGACTACTTCTATTTTCGGCTGTCCGATCGTGATCAATGATGCAAATAGGTCGCCTGTGCGATTATGCGAAACAACCTTCACCGCTGCAGGTCGTCGTCACTCGTCACTTAGTCAGGGACACCGCACTGGGCACTCCGCACCCAGATGTAATGGTCTCCGCCACAGTTTGCCGCGGGTCACACGGTGAAAACGTGAAATGCAATGAAAGAACCTTAGTGAAAATGCTCATTTCTCTATTTCTTGCCAATTTATTGATCGCCAAATGACAATCGATGAATCTAAATCACAAATCAAAATTGCTCAATTGAAAATTGCATTTATTTTTCTTTTACATACCTTCTAACTCAATGACTCCCGTGCCTGAGTGCCTCTGCTTGCCTGCTATTGCTGACTTGATTGCCGCTTGGTGCCTGCAGCCTACCCGCTTGCCTTGTGCCCTTGCTGGCGCTGCCAGCCTTCCTACCATGCTGCCCATAGGCCACTTTGCCACGCATCTGTGACCATCATTTTGCAGTTTGCAAGCCGACTACCGCGCCGTGCACCCGCATTCTACTCGCCTTGCGCCATAGCTAAGGTTCGCTATCGCCTGAGCCCTAAGTTGCTCGATGCTAATGTGGTGCCTGGTAAATTGGGCCTTATGGAATTATTGGTGGGGAGAGAGAGCTAAGTGAGATAAAGTCATGGGGAACAATGGGTTAGCTGGGCTCGGGTGGTTGGCCTAACAAGGTAAAAAAACTCGTGGAGTGGCCCAAATCTCTTGGGCGACTATCTTCTACATCCGGTTCACGCTAAAGCTAGCAGCCATAGCGTCCATAGATGGGAGGAGGGGCTAAAGGGGGTGTCGTAGGGGCGTCACACCGGCCCCACGACCTGGCGAAGCAAGGCGACCAAAGACCCTCCGGAGGTCACCGAAGACCCTCCGGAGGAAACCGAAGACCCTCCGGAGGTCACCAAAGACCCTCCGAGGAAACCAAGACCCTCGAGGTCACCAAAGACCCTCCGAGGAAATCGTAGACCTCCGGTGGAAACAGAAGACCCTCCGAGAAACCAAGACCCTTCTGAGGGCCCTGAGCACTCAAGGATGGCCCGGCCTCCACGGAGTGGCCCCCGACGCCTCCCCGGGACACTCCAAGACCTCCGAGGATCCCGGGACTCTCTCGTGAAGAAGGCGGAGCGCCAGCGAAGGGGCGCGGGGCCCGCACAAGCCATAAGCCGGGTCTATTCCCCCCACGATACACCGTGTCGAGGAGAACACGCCATACACCGGAGGCTACAAGTAGGGTGCAAAAGACCCCGCCACCCCTACGAACAAAGCAGTACTTAGCTAGGGGCATGCTTGTACTTTCAGATACCTTGCCAAGAGGCTATAAATAGCCTCCCCCGGAACCATGTAAAGGCAGGTTTTTTCGGCTTGGATAAATGAAATCCGAACCCTTTAGGACCCCCTGTCCTTCTGACGCAGGGGCCTCCTCTTTCTACTGCCTAGTCTCACCACTACGATGGGTTGGCGCCATCCGTGGGGTTCGGCAAGAAGGTCACAAAAAAACAACAAACACACACCACAATGGCTCCCGAAGGGCACGCCCAAAGTCTCGCAACCGGCCGCAGCAGCCGCCGCGCCCGAGCACCCAAAATCAAGCGGGGCGGCCGCCTCGGCGCCGCGCCACGCGAGTAGCCGAGGAAGAAGCGAATAACTCCACCCACGAGGCATAGTGGGAGGCGACGCCCCACCCGGCGTCTCTACCAAATACGCAGAGCCCCGGTGTCACTCGGAATCGTATGAAGCACTCCGCCACGAGATAGGGGACCTTCGCAGAAATGCTTAGCCTCCGCAAACAACGGGAGGCATCGCCATCAGAAATCAACCGCAGCGAAGACGCCGGGCAGAGGCCCACCAAGCAAGCGCAAACCCGCAGCCTCCGGAGACCCCACCCCGCTGAGCACGGACCGAAGTCGCGCGATGGCCAAGAAACTTCAAAATGCCTAAGTCACACCCTTCGAGGCGGCATGCACTCTCGGAATTTCGCGGCGCACTGAGACGGCAATCGAGGCAGCAGGAGGAGACGACACAACGAAGGCAAAAAGCATCACTCTTGCCCTCAGGGGCGTGGCCTTGACATGGTTCTTCACTATACCCCCGCTTCATCTACGCCGGGAGCAAGCATGTGACGTGACACGCAACAACTTCAAGGGAGTTACAATGAGCCCAAGGACGCAGACACCTATTTGCAAGGAAGCGAGCACCAGCGAAACCCTCCAAGCTTCTTTAGAAAGTTCGCGAGGTAAAGTGCCAAGTCAAGGGGGTCAACGAGACAACCATTATAAACGCGCAACTTGCGGCTTACAAAAAGGCCCCTATCGAAAAATCGCGCAAGAAACCACCCCATGCATGGCTGGAACTTTTCGATAAAATAGAAGAATACGCCGAGCGGAGGAGGATAGCACCGAGAAAACAGCCACCCGGCGTAAAGGCAACTCAAGGAGGATGCGCCGCCACCTCGGCCGCTAACAAGTCACGCATAAACTACGGCAGAAGGCCGAGGCGTGTACCACGCCGACGGCGGATGCCCCCGACGCAGCGGGAGGGTGGCGGACGGACCACGCGCCGCCGGCAGAGGGTCGCGCCGAACGCCGCGCACCACGACACCCGAGAGAGAACAAAGAATGCCCCGCCATTCTGCGGACCTTCACGGCGGCGGTCGCACACAACAACGGAATGCCGCACCATCGCGCCATGCAGACTACATGCACCGCAGCCGCCGGCGGCGAGTTGGAGGATCGAAGGAGGCGAGGCAACCTCTGCTCGCCCCACCGCGCGCCGCGATCGAGGGAGGCCACGGAGGGCCACCCCCCAGGATCATCAACATGATCACATGAGGATCCTCGCTAGGCTTAGCGTCAAAACGCCAACGCCGAGCCTACGTCCGGCAAATCCACCACGTGGCTACACAACCAGCCTCCCAGCCACCCCGCTACGCCGAGGTGCCCATAACATTCGGACCTAGCGACGCCCGGGGGATAAGTTTTCCCACCAAGATCCTCGTCATTTCGCTAACATCGCCAACCACGGTCGCGCCCCTCAGATGGAGGAAGCTCGCGGACCTCCTCTTGCCGAGGCATTCGACAAGATGATGATCCCGTGGATCGCCTATCACCACCGTGCATCCCCGGTAGGCTTCGGGAAGGCCCATCACGCCTCGCCGATAAACCTACCCGTCACTTTCGGCGACACCGCATCCCGCACCGAGACAATCACCTTCGACGCCGCCGAGATGCCATATCGACAACGCCATCCTGGCGGGCCACACTCAACACCTTCGTGCCATAGCCCATCATAATTACCTATGCATGAAGGTCCTCGCCCGTATGAGTCATCACGCCCGGCGGTCAAGAACTCGCTCGTCGGGTGAGATGGAGCTCGCTCACGCCCCGCGTTCACCATTAGCTTGACACCACTCGGAGCCACAAGGCGTGGCCCCGATGAGCAAATGGGCCTCAGCAAGGCCCGGCGGCAGCACGAAAAGCGCCCCTCCGGGACACCTCGCCAGAAAAAACGGTGTCCCTTGGCGCAGAGCTCACGGAGGAACAGCACAGCAGCATCCTCCGCGTGCTCCGCGACAACGCCGACGTCTTCGCATGGAGCCCGGAGGATATCCCCGG